>CM074277.1:14385650-15770650 GCA_037194245.1 Opsariichthys bidens | reverse complement strand
GATGTGCAGACCACTGTTAGCACCCAACTGCACATAAAAACAGACAAATAATAAAGACAGAGAAGATAGTGTAGTCTACTATAGTACGACAATGTATTACGCTTGAGAGCGCAGTTTGGTGTCTCACCCTTTTCTGTTCCTCCTCAGCATCTGCGAACAGTTTCCTTATGTTGGCCTCAGATTCACCCACATACTTGTTGAGGATTTCAGGACCGTTGACTATCTTTGGCTCTCTGGCATTCAGCATCTTACCGATCTGCCTGGCCATCAGTGTTTTACCACAGCCAGGAGGACCAAAAAGCAGGATGCCTTTCACATGCTTACAACCTGTCGAGGAAACAGCAAGTTTACAACAGACACTCCTCAAACCACATTATCCACAACCAATGCATCTGAGTAACGCATTTTATCACGATTACAAACATCAACATAAATGGACTGTTCTGGTGAATGGATGCTTTTTAGAAGATAGCACCAAAACGGAAAGTAAAGACAACGCATACCCATCTGCTCCACGATGTCTGGAGGAAAGACTCGAGATGCGAAGGCCCTGCGGAAGATATCTGAGAACTCCTTGTCTAGACCACCGATGCCCATTTTCTCGAAGTTCCATTCAGGGTTAATGATCGTCTGACGGGCTTCTTTGGTCTTGGCTTTGCCTGGTGAGCAGGAAGACAAAGAGTAAGATTTAGCGCTGCGTTACACGGCTGTTTGCATGACAGTGATAAGAAACTCATTTTCAAGTGTGATAAAACTCACCAACTAGAGTAAGACATGAACTCTCTGCTTTTTCAAAGACCACTTGACTGTTTCCAACCAACAGACCGATCTCAATCTATCGAAACAAAGGATAATTAACTGTGTATTCAATTTACTAGAATGTTATTTTCTATATGATATTAAAGAGCCAATTTAGTATTTTTTTGTTCTCCGTCCAATACCTTTTGCTTTTTGCCAGATGCTGGTTCCCCTTTCAGTATGCTGGAGTCCATCGCCTCAATGTCTTTGATAACTAGGCCAAAGAGTTTGTCACAGAAACTGAAGACCAACTATGACAGGAAAATAACAAGACAAAAAAAATGAGCATGTATAATTAAACATCACATCCCCTTTATTCAGTGTTTGTGATGTGAGTCTGACCTGCTGCCCCACAGAGAAACCCTGACTGTTGAAATGCTGGATAAACTCGGCAGCCATTTTGTCTGAGTCGTAGGGACTGGAGTCGGTGCTCTTCTTCTGAAGGAAGTCAATCTCAATAGTCATGGCACCAATGCACTGCTTGGATTTGTCAAAGTTGTAGTTGGCCACTGAAATGAGGAAAAAAAAGCTTTCAATGACTTGATCACCTAAACATTGTTTATTTGTTGAAATTGTTGCCAATGTACACACCTTCTATTTCTTGTCCAATGGACAGGCCTGCCCATTTCCTCTTTAAGAATAAGCAAGAAGAGTATGAATAAAATCAAATTACAAGAGGTCCATAAAAATACAAGCAAACTATCTGATTATCTGTACTTAAAGGAATAGTTCACCAACAATGAAAATTCTGTCATCACTTACACACCCTCACGTAGTTCCAAACCTGTATGAATTTCTTTCTCCTGTGGAACATGTTCATACAAATCAATGGACGACAAGATGATGTTGGTTACCAGTGTTCTTCAAAATATCTTCTGTTATGTTCCACTGAAGATTGAAAGTCATACCGGTTTGGAACGGCATGAGCGACGCGATGTGACATGAGTAAATGATGACGAAATGTTCCTTTTTATCTGAACTATTCCTTTAAATCTGTTTGGTCAGTTGTTCTTAGGGATAAAATGGTGTATTTGGAGTGTTTGTTGCTGTGTTTGTGTCACAAGTGAAAGATCTTGGCGGGAATCCTGCACCTGTGGCAAACTGAAAGCGATGGTTCCAGGAAGCACAGAGTGGTGACTCCTCACTGTGAACACAAACTTGTGGGCGGGTGTTGTCCTCACAGTCACATGCCTGGAGAGAGATGCAGACAAGATTCAACTTCTACAGCAACGCAAAAAAACATGAGGTTTAACATAAACTACGGTGACTTTATATCCGGAAGCATCATTTTAACCTGTAAAAAGGTTTTCCAGTCAAGTAGTCACCGCACGTTTACAACTGCACCAATCCTTAAATAACATTAAACTGAGATTAGCGTGGGATTATATGTGTGAACGACTGATAATGCTTTTTTTTTGTAGGGTTACGTCACGTGTCAATTCATTCACTCAATGCACAGGTTAATCCTAATCATAATCATGGATAATGTATAATATTTGATGGCTCAATTCTTAAGATCAGACTGGAAGCTTTGACCATTTTCTTTATTTCAGAAAAAACA
Organism: Opsariichthys bidens; assembly: GCA_037194245.1. Taxonomy (NCBI): domain Eukaryota; kingdom Metazoa; phylum Chordata; class Actinopteri; order Cypriniformes; family Xenocyprididae; genus Opsariichthys; species Opsariichthys bidens. Next base: position 15,768,291 of record CM074277.1, on the reverse strand, counting down.
TTAACAACAACAACAAAATAATGATAAAAAAATATTGAATTATTATTGTAATATTCAACACGTAAACAATAATATGCCAACACAAACCCACACAAATCACCCATCATGCTGTGATATTCTTGGACATTAGGCATCAGCTGGAGGCGATGCAGCAGACTCTGTCTGGAGTGATTCAGCATCACAAGGACACACACAGTTGAAGCCTAGAGAAAATCATCTGCTCTTCTTCTGGAGGTTTAATTATATGTATGAAACTTTCTCTGAAGTGTTTCTCTGATGTACCCATATGATAAAACCTCAAACAGATATTGAGTCAAGTCAAGTCAGGTCAAGTCACCTTTACTTGTATAGCACTTTTTACAATGCAAATTGTGGCAAAGCAGCTTTACATTAATAATTTCTCCCAAAGAAAATGGTGTCATTGTCCAGCTTATTCTATATATTATTGATTCATTCCGTTGCAAAGATCAATAGTTATTAGTCTAGTTAATTTATATCAGCACTGGAGAAAACAGGGACATAATCGTCTGGCTCAGCTCAGTTCGAATACAATGGCGCCAATGCAGGCATATCAAAAACACTGCTGAATATCAAGCAAGTGTCCCCAACTTAAGCAAGCCAAAGGCAACAGCAGCAAGGAAACAAAACTCCAACAAAATGGAGAAAAAAAACTTGGGAGAAACCAGGCTTAGTCAGGGGCCAGTTCTCCTCCTTGAGTACTTCATGTTGCATTAGACTGATAAGTAGCCACAATTAAAGGAAATGCTTGGGGGTCTGTGACAGAAACATGTTTTTTGGGGGGTTTTTTTGTTCGAAAAGTTTCTTTAGGAGCATTTTAAGGCATGTTTAAGCATATATTTCAACTACACCCAGAAGAGTATAATTTTCTACTAAATACATTAGAATATAACGCTATTATCACATATATTACATATTGTCACTTTAATTTCTTAGCTATTACAAACCTATACTATATTAAATATTATATCTATAATAATCCTAAAATGATAAATTTTGTTTTGTTTTTTTACCTAAAATGCTTATCTTACGTGTGCAACCATGTTGGATTTGTAAAGGTCTGTGGTGTGGGTGAATACTCACTGTCCAGACTGCAGGTCTTTCTCACTAACTACTGCACAGTTCGTCAGTGACAGTTCATCTGTTGGGCATCGAGCCGCTTGCATTGTCTGCACAGAGACAAATAAAAAAGAGAGAGAGTAAGATGACGAGAGAGAGAGAGAGAGAATTTTTCCTTACATGAGAAAGACATCTGGCCATTGATGTTGAAGCTTAAAGGTGATGGGTGTAATTTCTGGTTAAAATACATTCTTCTTTTGGTTGATCCCCAAGTGGCGCTTTGGTGCTTTTGAAACATTCCTTTATTTATTTGAGTAGCTTGATAGAACAACGGCTCAACCAATATTGCATGGTTTGGGGTGCGGGACTATATGTTTGCCTGACCAATGGAAGTAACAGGGGAGACTTTTGGGGAAACCTGTTTGAGAACTGTCATTTTTGTAATTCCACTTGGTGGCGCTAGTGTCACAGAAATTACACACGTCAGCTTTAATTTATGCATCTTGCTATATTAGCTCACTGGGTGTCATTTCTCATGTGAAAAGATCTTTATCCTCATGAAAAATTTAACCACACCATATGATGGAGTTCCCATGATTCTCTGCTGAATTTTAAAAATAGTAAATCCCATGGTGTAAAATAGCAAGATGGAAAGCTGTTTCTACTGTGCAAACTGAAAACTTCTCCAACACTGAGATTGTATTTTAATGATCTTACAAAACCTCATCTAATCATTCCTTCCAGCATCACATGCATCGTGTTTTATTGCAACAGCGATCCTACAAACCCCAAATCAATAACACTTTGCCGGGGTTAGGAGCGATAAAGGCAATAAACAAAAAGGCCGGGAACAGTAGCAAAAATATAATCATAAATCAATCTGCATAAGAGCACCAGACCAGTCTCCTAAAGTGTTAAGCATGGGTAAATGAGAAACATGAAAGACAAATAAACATTTCAAGCAAAGACTGACAGCGAAGGTTCATGGGTGTTCTTGCTTTATTTGTTCCTTCTTTGGTTGTTGCAACCAACCAAAGAACCATAAATGAAACAGACTACAACAGAAAACAAAACAAGGAGAGCTAACTGACAAGCAGGGCTGCACGCTGTTCTCATCTGCGTTTATGAAAAGAACAGAGAAAGCTAACTGACTGAACATGAATGCAAAACTTCAGTGAAAACAATTAAAGATTTATAACTAGATTTACAAAAACTAACTTTAACTAACTTAACGTTAGTTAAAGGCACAGTATGTAGGTTTTACCACTAGATGTCGCTTATTCGAAACAGTAACAAAGCTTGATGATGCCGTGAGTAAGCGTGGAATCATGGGAGTTGTCCTTTTCACATTCACAGCCAATGGAAAGAAATCCGACGGGACTCAGGCAGAAATTATGTTCATGGGTGAGCTAATATATAAATACGTTTCATTCACGTTATTCTGGTATGAAGCAGAGTGCAGCTGAGAGGCCACGGCATTTTACATCGCTGTTTTCATTAAGCTTATATGCTGCATTTCATGATATGCTCCCTTCATTTTAGTGCATGTTTATTTTACAATCAAAGTTTAATATGCGCCTCCTAAAACTCCTAAACTTTCCCTAAACTTGAACGTTTGATCGCCGAAATTGACAGTATTTTATTTTAATCTATCTATTTTCTCATGCAGTTGAAAAACATCACAGAGCAAAGAGGATACCGACAACACACCGACAGAAAAGACAGAGCAGGTTACTTCAGATATGAAACAAAGTCTCAGCTTTCAAATTCTGTCATTCTGTGACAAATTGCTGCAGTGTTTCAGTTCATGCGGCATGTGAACCGATCTCTTTCTCTTTATTAGTAGCTATAACAGCAAAATAAATATGAATGAACATCAGAAGGTATGTTAAAAGATACAGTACAGCTTGCTGAAATGTATCACGACTCATGTAATAGTGTTTCAACCGCGAGAGACGCAAATAAAACAGCTTATTGTGAACAATAGGTCACGTCAAGCCATTTAGCAAGTTAGTTATAGCTAGAAGAATGAGCATTTTGGTCAAAATATGCACTATATTACATACATATTACATATTTACTCTTATATCATTAAATAATATAAAATCATTATAAAAACCTCATTATATTAACTGTATAAGAATGAGTTTACTTTAATAATAACACGCGCTGACAGGTTTCACTGCATGTTTAATGCAGAAAAAGATTTGAATATGTAGGCCCATTGTATCTAATATTTAATATGAATGATTCCATATTGAATCAAGATCAGAATGAAATCAGAAGCTTATGAATTCAATCACCCCAACCACCCCATCCACACAGTAATTCTCATTCCAAGCTAAACTGAAAATTTGGCAGCACTGCTTATGCAGGTTACTTTAACTAATGAATTTACTCTGAAGTTACTCTGTGTTTGCTAGGCAGCTGGAATGAGACACTTGTTGCACATTGCAAACTAGATTGATATTAGAATATCATATTAATAAAAGCTGGATGGCTTGTTTTGCTAAATGGAATGCAACTATAATTTAAAATAAACTGTATTGCAGAGAAAATGCAGTATTATGGTTACTGGAGGTAATGCTGGAAATCAAGATTAGCGTGGAAATGACATCAATAACTGGCGACACAATGACACTGGTCACTGATTTCTCTGGAATTAAATATTGTTGGAAACATATGGGATAATGTATAGCACACAACATTTTTTAGTGGTTTTTGCATAATTTAACCCAAAAATCTTACATATTGCACCTTTAATACTGCATTGTGAACTAACAATGAACAATCAAATGTTGTGACATATGTATAACACTTCTCAAACAAGAAAATGTAAGACAGAATTTTTTTTTGTATCGAAAACTGTTTGGATAGTTGCTTTTGTTTGCTAACTTCTGTAATCTGATATGATTGACAGGCTGCTGGAAGGAAGGGATTATTGTCCAGCCTTCACGCCGGGACATCAGAGTCAGAGAACAGGTGACGTTGCAAGGAAGAGGGGAAGTTAATGTTTTTGATTAAAAAATTATTTATTATAAACACTCCAACATTCCATAAAAATAAGAATTGTTGTTTTTTTTATTTTATATTATTTTGCATGTATCATTGCTGAATAGCAGTTACCAGTTGTGAGGCCAGGAGACAGAACTAAGGCTCACTAAATGGCTCTTTGAGCATTTGTATCTGATTCAAAGCCTGGGTGTGGATGTTAACTTAACAGGCTGACATAATTCGGTTAACGAAGAGCAGTTCAGCAATTAGACCTACTTTAGTTGCATGTCAGAAAAGCAATAATCCATGGCTCCCTTCCAGGATGCACAATAAACCCACCACAGGCCCTCTCACCATTCAGTCATTATATTTGCTCCTTTAGTGTTCAACCTCAAATAAACCTTTATTTGTCCTGAGAGTGAGAACACAGGCAGATGACCTTGAGTTGTTATCGGTTTATGCCGATAGCACTGTGACGCAGTTTAGGCATTGTACCGCTGTAGTGCTCCCTCGAGCTGTTGCTACCAAGTAGGGTCATAGCAACGGGGTTACAGCTTGTCAGCTCTCAGGACACTAAATGCGAGCAGAAAGCTATGGTGTAAGTGAAGCGAACAGCTCAATCTGGCAAGCAAGACAAGCGGAGGCAGAGGGCATTCGGAAAGCATACATACCTTGAAAAATATTACAACCTTGGGAGCCAATGAATGCACGCAAGCAAGAGGGAAGGCAAAAGGACATAAGACAAACAGTTGAGACAGCCAGCACCACATCGAGCCGAAGACAGCATGTGGCTGAGAAACAATACAAGTGTGCAGCATGAGGCAGCATGCAGAGCAGAATCAGGATCAACTGCATGCGCGCTTGAAGAAGCAGCAAAGCCTGATGTTGTAGGGAAATACTTGTACATTTTTTAGTGAAAAGTTTGATTAGTAGGGTTTAATGCACATGCTGAAGAATATCATGTGATCATGTGACACTGAAGACATCACAGGAATAAATTACTCTTTAAAATAAACTTTAAATTGTAAAAAAAATGTTTCACAATATTAATGATTTTAAAGTATTTTTGATCAAATAAATGCAACCTTGGTGAGCAATATATAAATACATATTGCAATGTAGCAGATTTGATACCAGAATAGAAGAGGAAAATTGTGATGCCTGTTTTCGCTTTTACACCGAATTTCTCTTAGACATGTTTCCTGTTCACGTCTCATGTGATTATGTCATGTGCTCCCTTTGCTTTATGTGTTGTTTTCATTGGTTCTTGTAGTCATGTGTTTCTCTGTTGCGCTTTGTCATTGGTTCATTGTTCATTACTTTCAGGTGTGTCTTGTTAAGTCATTAGTCTTTGTGTATATATATATATATAGAGCTCTCATGGTGTCTAGCTTTGTTCATGCTTGTCTAAGTCATGGTAGAAGTCAAGTCTTTGTTTATTTTGCGTTTTTGTTTTTTGAGCACGTTTTCGTTAAATAAATCCGCACACGGGTTCAGTTCAATTGTCCTCCAGTCAATTCATAGCAAAAAGAACCATTTTCTAGCCCCAAAATCTCAACAAATCTTGAAAGAAAGACGCTGCAGTATAATTCATTGCTAAATAAACAAAATGAAATGCCGTGTGCCATTACATTTGTCAGTGTGCCGAGTAAAAAATCTATTTCAAGCAGCCCCACTCTCCATGTTTAATGAGGTTGGGCCTCTGGAGAGATATTCAGTGAGGAATGAGGAGAAGCTTGATCAATACTGTTGAGAAAAATCTCCTGACTGCTCAGAGGACGCCCTGTCACAGGTCTGAATCCAACAGCCCCTGTAACCAGCTAATGACTTTATCCACCCTGAGAGTATGATTAAGCATTATTAGTTTACGTGCCCATTTCATAAGTGGCACACATCACAAAGTTAAGATCGACAGACAAAGAAAGGTTCAACCAATACAGAGATTTCTGACTGTCGCAGATGCCACAGACGGCTAGACTACTGAATTACACCGGGACGCAGGGCCGACTTGTATTACTTTCAGTTTATCACTCTTAATGGAGGATGATCCTTATATCATATAGCGTGCAACACATGAAAATTATTAGGACAAATATCACAAAGAAATCGCAGAAGGCTACCTGAAAGCCATTCTGAAAAACACTCCAGATAAACAGAGTAAACAAAATGCATAGAGTAAATTAAGAAAGGTAGATAAAAACAAGCATAAATTAGCCTGTTGTAAATTTTATACCACCACAAGATCATGACTTGTAATTCCTAAAACGCATTTCAAGAATATCTTTTTTTTCTTTTTCTCATTTGCTTTTAATAACACGAGAGGGAGATCTTAGTTGGAATGATTTCCCAGGCATCTCTTCTGATCATGTTGGATGCATTTAGTTGCTTGATGAGAAATAATTGCATGATGAAGATTTCAAAATGTGAGTTATTGAAGTAAGAAGCAATCATGGTCTGCAAAGACTGGCTTTAATGGGTAAAATGTAGACCACAATGCTGTTTTAAATTTCTAGATAAGATTGGAAGGAAGGAAGGAAGTTGTTTAATTAGCTGTGTCATGCACAACGATGAAAAAAAATTAGAGCAATGACCTTATGAGCAGATTTTACGACGATGTGAATTATACATTCGATTTTAATAAACTGTAGAGCTTGGCAATTATTTCAGAGCTCTTGGCACTTTTTGTTGCACAGAATACGCACTAATATAAAAAGATTTATCTTATAGACATTTTGGATTTATAAGAGGAGATGTATATTAGTGGTACTAACAGACGCAAGATGCATTTAATTAAAGCATTTAATTAAAGCAGAGGAAAAGGTAATTAAAGGGGAACTCATGGGAGACTCTCACCACTTGCAACAGATATTGAGCAGAAACCACTGTATCTCACATGTCTAAACAGCTTTATGACAGACACAACATGACTGTACATCGTTCACATGCTCTCTCAGAAGGCAGTGAAAGTATTAAGTAATTTAACACCGAGCTGAACTCTGTGGGTGATGGAGGCCCACACAATGTTTGTCTGGCTTGGTCTAGTTTGATCATTGCAGCTTACAAGAGAAAAGTCATAATCAAAAGTCATGTGAATGAATGACATTCAGCTGATACTGAAATCTCAGCAAACACAATCTGAATAGCAGATGCTATTTTCCAGTATTCATTCTTCCCATTCTCAACTGAATTTACTCTTCCTTGAGTAGAAACACACCAGGGAACACGATGGGCTTTATAAACAATTGACACTCTCTGACTCATATTTGTCCAGCTCTTCTTACAGCTGATAGTGGGTGTGTGGCATTCACAAATTTCAGAACAGCTTTCACCTGCTTTTTCACTGGCATGTCCTCTCTCACATTTAATGGATAGTTCATCCAAAAATAAACTCATCAACTGTTTGGTTACCATATTCTTCAAAATATCTTCTTCTGTTTGTGTTCAGCAGAAGAAAGAAATTCATATATATATATATATATGAATTCATAAATATATGTGTATGTAAATATATATATATATATATATATATATATATATATATATATATATATATACACACATATTTACATTATACACACACACACACCTATATATATATATATATAGGCCTATCAAAATCTCTTAATGCAATGTAATACAGTGGATGATTTTGATTATGGTTACAATAAAGCTAAATACTAAAGGGACATTAATAAAATATAATAGGAATTTGGACCCATATAAGTAAATACACACATCCCAATAAAGGCTTATTAGAAAACTATTAGCTTATTTAGACACGGGCCTAAATGATGCTCTGACGTCTCAGTTTAACGCAACAATGATGGCATTTTGACAGCGTTTTTCACAATGCCAAGCAAAGCATCCGCTGCAACCTATAGCGCTCCATCCTGCAGAACGGAGAGAGAGAGAGAGAGAGAGAGAGAGAGCTGTGGCTTTGCACACAAAATATATTCGCATTGAGTGAGCACTGCGTTTCTGGGGACATTTTGAAGCGAAGCCATCATCTCGGACGGGAAACCGTAGGCTTGTTCAAGGTTATACATCGCGAGCTCTTAAAGCAGAGACGCTGTGGTGTGATGAGCTTATGTGAGCTTTAAGCGAGCCATGTCAAGGTTAAATCCGCTGAACGAGCACATTCCGGTCATTACACCGTCCTGCAGTAGAAAATACGGTACATTTCTACTGCGAACGTACAATCAGCATGAGCGATATTAAATAATTAATAGAAACAGCCGCCCGCTGGTTCATCTTGTACCTTATCGATTGGCCTCAGCACAGGACAGCCACTTCGGGTCTATTTTAAGCTTTTGCTTGTTTACCGAAGGACTCAGGCTGGAAACAATCAATCATCTCCATTTCACGACGCATACTAATGCTTGAAAATGAATAGTAGATTGGAGTACTCATGCGACTTTATTATTATTTTGCCATAAGCTGCTCGTATATCCGTGTGCGTTATCCAAATATTAGCATGCTATCAATAACAAAGTATACCCAACACCAGCTAAATCGCCGCAGATCTGCATTCGCGGTCAGAAATGACCGATTCGCCACCTGCTACTGTGTGTAGGCAGTTTACACTGAGGAAAGATGTCAGTGGCTGGCAACAAACTGAATATGAATTTATTTGTTTTTTTGAAAAAGAGACAAAAGCTCTTCTCGATAGCGATTATGATGAAATAATGTATTCAATTTTAACGTAGCGCTACTTCCTCGTAAAAATAGGCGTATTCATTGAATAATGTAAATAGAAGTATATCTTACCCGGGCCGCCATGTTTGCGTTGGTGATGCTGCTCGGGAGAGTTCCACGCAGCAGTACTAGAGCAGCACTACAGTAGCGGACAGCGACACAGGCGAGAACTGCGCATGCGTATGGAATTCTGACTCACATTCCCAGCAGTCGATTCTTTTGAACAGTTCGTTCAGAGAACCGTTTCACAAAACGAGTCAGTGGTTCTTTACGTCATCGCGAAATCAGTGACATCCCTGCCTCGCATTTTTCGTGCTTTAAAAGTTCCAACAAAGCAATAAACACTCTAATAAATACTTAACACTAATTAGTTTGCTACTGTAGTCAGAAATGCGTCTTTACCGACATTTCATGCTTCTAGTTCAGTTTGTTGCAGCCAGGAATCAGCTTATAAACACGAATCTAGAATCCAAAACCATTCTATTTTATTATTAAATTTCGAATCTGAATTATTTACATAAAATGCTTTCATTTACATTTTAAAGCTGAACATCTTTTTAAAAAAAAAAAAAAAAAAATTCTATTAAAAACAAACCGACTTTGTGTTAATATTTTAATAAAACGGAAATGCAAATAAACTTTTTTTTTGGCTTCATTAAACAAAACTATGTTCATATCAAATCAATTAAATCAGTTTCTCCTGTGAATAGGGCATAAAATAAACTGATTCAATTAAAATCATTCAGGTTTTGTGAACTGGTGATTTATAAAAAAAATTTAGTCTCAAATATTAGTTGAGTGTTGGGCTCGTTGCATGGGTATTACAGACCGCCATAATCGAGATGCAACAAACATCTTACTTGGTCATATGCATATTACGCTGTGAATGGAAAAGTATTACACATTTTTTTAATAGAGCACAAATAAATAATAAAATCATGACTCATTGCAGTCAGGTGCAAGAAAAATCCTCAAGAGCATGCTAATCTGCTGTTCTCTATATCCTAGGATCTGGCACAGAAGCACTCAGTCATGTTCTCTTGGTGACTTTATTATGTTTTTTAGCGTTATAAAAAAAAGGGCAACAGCATGACAGGCCAGACAGAGGCGCTTGGCAACGATATGTACAAAGGAGGAGGAGGAAGGGCAGGAACGCACAGGTCAGGGAATGACAACAGCTCATAACCCCGTCCTGTTGACAGCATCTTATTAGAATTTTTCCGCCCCACATAAAAAGTCCAAGTATGCTGTCTGTACGAGAGGTAGGCCTGGAGCGAAGCCAGGGGCTTCTTTAGGGGACCGGGGTTAGGGCTAAAACCGTTCAATCAGTAATGCAGGGAATCTTGTCGACAGCTCAACACAATGGCCCCAGATTGGCAAGGGAACTGAATCATTCTCAAATCTGCTTTGTTCAATGAGAAATCTATGTATATACATTTCAAATAAAGTTAGAATGCAGGTGAGTTTATTATTATTATTTTTTTTTGAAGATTCCCTGATGGCCCATTAGGCACAGCCAAGATACAAAGAAATGCATTAACAGCAAAAAATAAAGTGAAAATAAAAAATGTGATCCCATAGTAATACAAGTAGTCTGTCCTTTGAGGAAGGTGGTAAAAAATGTCCAAGTGAAAGCCAGAGAGGTCAACAGCAGGAGTCAGTCCGTTTTTGGGGTGTCAGACCTTTTTTTGACTTGGTATCTGTATCACATCCCTCTCCCCTTCCCCCAGAGTGCCCCACACTGGCCATGCTCTCAGCTGCAGGGTCCAATGCTCAACCTGTACAAAAGGCAAAGCTGAGATCAGCCAAGACGAATCATTTTTCAATGTAACGTCATGAGATGCAACAATGTTATGCACAATAGAAAACGGACGTGCCTATGTCAGTTTCTTGGCTTTGTTGTAGAGAGAGTCCACTACTTTGCTCATGTTCTGAATTGTTTCAAGGGCAGCTCCATATGTTTTGTCTACTGGAGGTTCGTCAAATACAATCAAGACACCTTCCCCTTGGTCAAGGATTCCTAAATGCAAAGAGATTTGGATAGGAATCATTATAAATCACATTAAATCAGCATTCTTATAGTATATGTATATTACATAATAATATATGCATATGTTTATACAAATTAGGGCTGTGCGATTAATCGTAACTGACTTTCGATTTCGTCTCCCAACGAGTATGAAAACAAGATAATTAGGGCTGCAACAACTAATCGATAAAATCGATAATGAAAATCATCGACAACGATTGTCATAATCGATTAGTCGGGTCTGCCCACGCGCTCGCGAAACGTCCGCCAGTCTTGTCAAATTACAGCACTGAATAACGCATTTCTATGGACAAAATGCATTTAAAAACAGTGGAGGAAACAGAGTGAGCTGCTGCGGGAAAGGTGCGTGATCAAAACTGCCCAAAACATGAGAACTCTTTATTTGAAGCTTCAAGCTAATGCATTAGCTCCGTGTTTAGCATGGCTTGCCCCGTCAGGCGCTTGACAGATGCGCGCGCGTCCTCAGCGCAAAACGTTCATTTTATGGCTATATCCTTATCAGTACATGTTTCAAATTCACGCGAAGTTTTCCGTTTTGCATAAAGGTTTGTCCTGAAACTTTATGTTACTGAATGAGCACCCGCGCGCGCGCACACCCGCGTCAGACAGTCGGAACGCACTAGAGAGACAGTTAATGTTCAGCGCAAAAATATTCATTTTGCTGAAATATCTGTTGTTGACAGTTCAGTTTAGGTTTAAAAATCAGTGTGTCATTCAGGAATTCATGGGAGTAGTAACTGTAAAGGGATAACAGCATGTAACTGAATAAACGTAAGACGTTTCTATTATTTACAGGATAAAGAAATGACAGGAAGAGGTTCTGTGTGTGTTCCTGCTGATCATTTCTCTTGGCTGTTGGTTAATACTGAGTTTGTGTTTTTGATTTTCTTTATTATTATCATCTTATTTTTTTAATGTAGAGATTTAAACTATATTCACTATATACAGTGCTTAAATTTATTAGACCACCGCCACCTAAACTAATGGTACTGGTGATGACCAAAATTATTTTTATTTTTCTGTAATGGTTAATACACCGGTATGTGTAAGCTGTTTAGTCACAGTAGTATTTGTATGTGCAATAATGTGTTTTTTGTCAATAAAATAATAAAAAAAGAAAATTAGGATCTCTATCAGATTAATCGAAAAAATAATCGGCTAACTAATCGATTATCAAAATAATCGTTAGTTGCAGCCCTAAAGATAATAGACTTAAACAGATTACTGTGCCACCGCCACATTCAGTGGTGCACTTTCGTTGCTCCCTAAACCAAACTTAACATCCAAATCAGCCGAATAAGTGAGTGTTGTAAAATGCTAAACTGTGGGACATGCCTGTTATTAAACAGTGTCATCAACAGCTAATTAAGCCACAATAGAAACTCTGTTTTCCAGGTGGCTTTCTGTGCGCACTGTCCGAGTCATAATGGCATAAAAATGTAAAAATGGCATTTTGGCAAGTATACTTGTAAACGCAGTCGGTTATGTTTTAAGTGAACGTAAACAGCTCAATATTACTGCTTGACAACAAAAGAAATAGAATCACTCACTGCTCTTGAATGAATACCTTTATAGTTTTAATTAATCTATAGTGAAAGGCAGCAGTGTGTTAACTGTAGCGGCATCTAGCATTGAGGTTGCAAATTGTAGCCAACGGTGCTCACACCCCCCTTTCGAAGCACATAGAGAAGCTATGGTGCCTGACACAGGACAAATGTGTCGTATGAGACAGCAGTGGCCAGTCAAGCAATGAGGTTTCTTCTAACGTCTAACAAAAAACGGTCTCTGCTTCTAATGAACCCCTATCAATACGACGTGCATATTCAGCGTAGTGACGGTGCAAGCTGCCTCTAAAAAAACCAACAAAGAAGAACAACAGCAGTGACGAATCGCACTCCGTACAGCAGTTGGTCAGTCTAGGGCTACTGTAGAAACATGCTGGCGCAAAATGGTCATTTAACATGTAAGGGGACCTGCGGTGTATGTAGACAGAAATGGCTCATTCTAATGTAATAAAAACATAACTGAATCAGAATCAAATTAACATCGTAATCAAATCTATAAATGCATTGACACAGGCCTAAGTTTGACAGAAAACGTATCGGATAACAGACAAGGATGATGGCATCATACCGTGGAATTTCTGGTCTAAAATCATCTGTGACAGTTTCCTTTCAACATCCCCCTGATGAGACAATGGAAGAGAGATGATAAAATTTGAGAACAGATACTTGAAACAAAAGAGCACACATGACTAACAACAATGACTAACAGCAAAAGCAACAGTGACTAAAATTAAAATTTGTTTTCCATTTAAATCTATACATATGTTATTTGCAAATTAGAGTAAAAAGGACTTACCTTGGAGAGTTTTATTATCTCAGAAATGTGTTCAATCTGTTGGCAAAGGAGAAAAATTCATACAATGCATTTAAGAATATATCCAGTGCTCACTGAAGTAGAGCAGGGCAGTACCTGCACTCTGGAGAAGGGCTCGATGACCCTTATGAGGTTTTGTTCCAGCAGATTGTCATAGAGTTTTGTCAGGTGGGTGCTGATGATGGGGTCATCCTGCAGCTCAGCTTTGTATTCTTTTAAAGCCTGAATGAAGATCAGAAAACTATAATGTAAAAACTGCAGGTGGACTGAGAATGTAGTGTAACCCAGAGTGAAAATTAAGCATAATTATAATTGAGACCAAAACGCTGTCTTGTAAACTTTATATTTTTTTTCTTTTCAGTCTGTAAAAAGGAACATAAATTGTTATTGTTATCTCACATACAAGTTGTCTCTAATTTATTTGGAAACGTTATTATATAAAATAGCTGTGTTATTGTGAGAAGAAGAGCATATGGAAAACATATATTTGCATTAGCATAAATGACTAACATATTGTTTCAACCTTATCCTATAGGTTAGGGTTATAACCCTTACAACCTATCAGGATGTGTGTTATAGCGCTGAATAGAACTTTGGCCAGACGTCTGATTGAGTGAGTGATGAGAGTTTCATGAGCTAAGCGCTGAATGCTGGCAACGCGTTTCAATTCGAGAGGATCCAGATAGCGGTTTGAGATACTGGAGCAAGTCCGGAGCGTGAGCCGATATTTGCAAGGCTGGAATGGGACTGAGATTGTGGATGTGATTGGTGGGGATTATTCTACTGCATAAAACCTGTGGTAAGCCTGTTTGTTTAACTTTTTGCTCTTGGGAGTGAAGCAGCGAATTGCTGAAGCTGAAAACAATCACCTCAGGCCTGCAACATTGACATTTACATTATTTGTTTAGGTTATCTATTTTGATTTGTTCAACACTGAACATTACCTTTGAAATGTAAACTTTACTGTGACTTACTGTCAATCAGTATATGCGTGTATTATTTTAGCGATAATTAGTAAAGACTTTAATTCTTGTCATTTCTGTTTTTCCATTAAAATTTCATTCGCTGTAGAGAATTTAATCTGAACAAGTATCCAGTATCCAGATTGGAACGTTTTAATAAAATCAGTCAAAGAAAGAGGTTTATCCTCCCCCATTAGAGTTCCTCTGGGGATGAAACAGTAAAAACATTTTAAGCCAAAGCATCTAACCCACCTTCTCAAAGTCTGCAAGTGATCTGTTCTTGCTGGCTAGGGCCACACATTTAAGTGCATCTGTCTAAAGAAAGAGAGAGAGACAAGACGAGTTAATCCACATAATCCTCCAACGACAGACACAACTGAAAAACGCCACTTTGTGTCTATTTTATCACAGTAGGATTTTTAAAAATGTTTGTCAAAATATAAAGAGACCAGACGGGCCTAAAGGATTGAAGTAACACATAAGAAATCATTGAATTAGCATATTACCAACACTAATCATAATCACAATGATGGCACACAAGGCAAGCCAGAAAGCAAAAAAGAAATGATCTTCTGGTATATCCGACTAAATAATCAAAATATAATAAAAACTAAAATATCGTGAGATATTATTACAATTTAAAATAACTTTTAAACTTTTAGGAATTTAAAAATTCCTTCCAAAATCAGTCTAATCTGATGATTTGATGCTCAAACATTTCTAATCATCATGAAAGTTGAAAACAGTTCTGAATATTTTTGTGGAACTGTGATGCATTTTTCAGGATTCTTTGATGATTAGAAGTTCATAAGAACAGAATTGATTTGATAAAGAAATCTTTTGTAACATTATAAATGTCTTTACTGTCACTTTTGAACAATTAAAAACAACCTTGCTGAATTCAAGTATTAATTGCTTTCAAAAACAAAATCTTAGTGACCCCAACAGGGCTCCACTAAGTTCTACAGATGGTGGCACCAGTACCTGATAGGTTGGTGATTTGTGGAATGAAAAGCCTTCTATAACTTTTTCGTTCATGGCAGAATGTTTCACCTGGTTTCCACATCAGTGCTGTATGATCTGATCTGAGATCTATGGTTTATAACAGAATTCTTCTCACTAGATCTTGCACGTATCCATGTTATTTATACTGAGCCAAACTAGTATTGAACTCATTTTAGCACACTTTCACTGAACAGAATTGCTTTAACCTTTCATATTATAGCAATAATGCATAATGTAGCACAATACTATAAGCTACAATATTATGTGATCTTGGGAGCGGACTATATTTTTGCAGAGGTCATGGAAAAACTACACCATGAGACTGAATGACCAAGACCCCTCAGCTCAGACATCTACCTGTCTGCCAGCATATCTGAGAGCAAGTTTTCCACTGATCAGGCCCTGCACATCCTCCGGCCTGCAAAGATAAAGATATACAGATTTAACAAGTTCAGTATCGAAGTTTAATGAAGAAAGAATAAAAAGGAAAATTGAGAGACACTTGAAAAAGCCAGGACTCACGAGTTCAGCATGATCTTGCAAAGGAGCATGTACTTGAGCGCAGTGATGGCACGGGGACTGTCAATTGAATCATAGCCTTCGAAAGCCTCATAAAAGTATGAGTACGCCGTTTTCCAGTCCTTCTCCTCAGCAGCATGAGTAATGCCTTCAAGGGAAAAAAAAAAAAGAGGATGTGATGCATTCAGTACAGTAACTTCAGTGAGATACTAGTCTCCAATACTAGCTCCTAAATTCCTTCAAAAACAAAACAACTGGTAAAGCATGATAGAACTCAATCTATTTTTCTCTATTTGTTTAGGATAAGTAATGCACATCAGTACTCATTAAGCATTTGCAGGAAAATGGCTCAGTACAGTTAAGGCAGGATGAAGCTTGGCTGTTAATACTTTTGAGACTGAGAAAATGCAAACTGTTTCCATGAATGCTTGTGAACGTCTCCCTGTCGGTTACAGTACAAACAATTATGTTCTGCCAAGCTGCGAATGTATCATGTTGCACAGCAATTTTTGCTTTCAGTGTGGACAGACAAATTAGGAGTCATGGCTGGGTAGGATTTGGCATGATACTGAAAGACTTTGTAGAAGGGTTGTTGAAAAGTACCTGACTGCATATCTAGAGCAGCCTGCAGCTTTGGGGGGCAGTAGATGGCGTTTGCTGTGGTCCTGGCAGAGGTCAGAGCTGCTCTGGCTTTGGGCAAGTTGCTTAATGCATGATACGTCTTGCTCTCCAGCAGCTGGAGCTCCACCAGCAGAGCTTTATCATCCATCTTCTTCAGCTCTTGCAGGAGCTGAGAGCCTGATTAAAAAGAAAGAAAAAGACAGTGGTTATAGACCGCAAATACATCTCCCAAGCTTAAGAACACGAATGACGCAATGTCAAATACAAGGGATGATCTTGTCATGGACTCACCAAGATGCAGAGCCTCTTGGTAACGTTTGGTGTCAAAATATAAAGAGACCAGACGGGCCTAAAGGATTGAAGTAACACATAAGAAATCATTGAATTAGCATATTAGCATAACATAGGACAAACCAGACAGCAAAAAAAGAAATGTTCCTTTGGTGGATCCGACTGAATTCCAATAAGCTTTTCTACTGTTCAAAAGTTTGGGATCAGTAAAAATTGTATTTATTTTTTTTTTTAAGAAATTGATTTGTCTCTTCAGCAAGGGTTAGTTCACCTAAAAATGTAAATTTGTTATTAATTACTCAACCTCATTCCACACCCGCAAGATCTTCGTTCATCTTTGGAACACAAATTTAGATATTTTTGATGAAATCTGTTTTTTCTTTTATCCCCCATAGAAAGCAACGCAATTACCACATTCAAGGTCCAGAGAAGTAGTAAAGACATTAAAATAGTGAACGTGACTACAGTGGTTCAGCCTTAATGTTATGAAGCGACGAAACAGTTTATTTGGAAGATTGACAGATTGCAGCGCGTCCGTGCTCTACGTCAGAATGCCGTGCTGATCATGTGAGCAGCACGACACATGCGTGTGATGCTGACGCAAGAGCCAGCCAATGAGTCGGCATTCAGACGTAGAACACGGAAGCACTACAAAGTGTCTTCCATGTAAACTGCATAGGAGAATGACAGGGTAGAGAGTAAATTGTTGAATAAAGTGATTATTTTTATATTTGTTTTTGCACAAAAAGTATTCTCGCCACTTCATACTCTATAGATTGAACTACTGTAGTCACGTCAACTATTTTAATGATGCGTTTACTACTCTCCGGACCTTGAATGTGGTAATATTGTTGCTTTCTATGGGTTAAAAAACAAACTCTGATTTCATCAAAAATATCTTAATTTGTGTTCCGAAGATGAACGAAGGTCTTACAGATATGGAACGACATGAGGGTGAGTAAGAATTTTCATTTTTGGGTGAACTAAACCTTTAAAAGTGAAAGTAAAGAGATTTATAATGTTACAAAATATTTCTATTTTAAATAAAAGCTGTTCTTTTGAACTTTCAAACAAAGAATACGGAGTGAACCTTGGTAGAAATGTCAATAGCATACTGTCACGGCACAACATATGAGCAACAGTAATGGTGATGTCTGCAAGCCTAATTTACAAAACTCACCTCCAGGGCCTGTCGTAGAAAGGTCCTCTTCTCTGATTTAGCCCATTCAATGCACTCCAAACATAATTCAACCTCCTGACCAGTAGCTGCCTCCATGTCCAAGAACATATCGAGCAAAGAGCGCACCAACCGTGCCGCCTTCGCTTTGCTGATGGAGTTCAGGAACGGTCTGACATACTTCAGCAGACCTCCCAATTCTGCAAAGGAACGATACATGGACAATAATAGTTAATCTTGAGGAAAAAGACAGCTGAAAAAGTAGTGGCCTTCAGGACCATTAGACAATAATGATGATTGAGACATTAATGTCCGTTTATACTGACAACACATTAGTTAAAGAGGTTTACCAGCAGCTTGTCCAGTCTTGGCCAGCAGTCCGCCCAGCTCCAAAATACTCTGTTCTTTGACACGCACAGCCTCTTCGTCATTATCTTGGATGTCTCGTTTGACTGTAAATGTGGACAGAAGTAGTTCCTTTTTCTGTTAAATATTATTATTTACAGCCCAAATGAACCATTTAAACTTGGTTAGCGTAGACTTTCTGGTGACAATATAGACAACATCTTGGTCATCATGATCCTCAACTAGATTAATAGCTAGACTGGTGGGCTTCAACAGCTGTGGACAATGCCAAAGGAATATGGAAACCTTATTAAAACAATGCGTAATAATATTTTGATTTTAGGAACGTGGTATTTCACAGAACTGTAGTTTTCTTAAAGTTGCTCCAAACTTGTTATATGGCATTTTTTTCCACATGGCATTTATTCTGAAAATTTCAGCAGCAGACAAATAAATATTTCAAATGTCTCATGTTTTATTTCTGTTAAAAAATAGCTTTATTAACTTTTTCTTTTTGCTGCTTGGATTAATGGTGTTTTAAAAAGATTATTCAAAGAGTTCAAAAAGAAAACTTAAAAACATGACATTCTGCAGCATGTAATCAAAACATGGCGTGGCATGCTATCAAATTATCCGTGACAAACGCACACATATCAAACTTAATGCCAAACAAAACTTACTGACGCTGTCATATTAGAGCAGAACCAAGCGAAAGGAGGAGAAAAAGTCTGTGACCACAGATAGAGCTGAAAAAATCCTATCAGTTACGCTTCAATGCCTTAAATCTGCCATGATTTAGTTGCAATGAAAATTGTCCGATTTTCTTGACATTAACTGTGTTTACACTTTGATAATTCACACGTCTTAATCAGCTAAGGAATGCCACTAGCTAACAAAGCTAACTCAGTTGTCATGAAAGTTATAGTTTAAACGTCATTTAAGAAACTTAAGTCATTTCTTTAATTGTACATGATTCCCCACAATTAGGACGCAGAAGTCACGTAATAAACATAAAGAAATTGATCCGTGTTTTCCAAACATACAGACCTCCACAGAAAGATTCGCGTTCATTGAAAGCTGAAGTTAGCTGATTGGCTAACTGTTTCCACGGGTGGCAGGTCACTGAACATTGTTTTTTACTAGCACTACAAGCTCCAAGTAGTAAAAATAAATTTGAGGGCAAAGTCTAAAAGAGCTCACCGGCTCGTCTGTAATATTAACAGTTCATAAGAGCACGGTGTATTTATTCAGCTAAAGGCTTTCTCACGCCTGTCACAGTGAGTCAGCAGCATGAAACCGGCTAACACGTTTAGCTTCTGTTCTACAAATCGCAATGGGGAACAAGATCCGAGTGTTAAAAGCACAGTTCCTTCAGCTAAAATCACACAAGCGATTTAACAGCCAGTGGGACATGAGAAGCTTACCGATAGCATGTAAAATGTCAATGGACGCATTCCGATCCGTACTGAGCAACGACTGAGCTCTCTGAAACTCTACCGCCGTAGCCGCCATCTTCCCAGTTCACCAATTGCCTGATTCACATAACAATCATCATTGAACACGCTACCGGAAGCGCCATTGAGGCATGCTGGGAGATTGAGTTCGCAGAGAGAGCAGGCTGTGTGACTCACTCCAGAAGTCCAGAAGTCTTGATTGCTGTAAATAACTTGGAGAATTTATTTATATTATTTATCTATCATCATATAGTCTGGTGGATGGATGAAAGGATAGATAGATAGATAGATAGATAGATAGATAGATAGATAGATAGATAGATAGATAGATAGATAGATAGATAGATAGATAGATAGATAGATAGTTGGATGGATGGATGGATGGATGGATGAAAAGATAGATAGATAGATAGATAGATAGATAGATAGATAGATAGATAGATAGATAGATAGATAGATAGATAGATAGATAGATAGATAGATAATTGGATGGATGGATGGATGGATGGATGGATGAAAAGATAGATAGATAGATAGATAGATAGATAGATAGATAGATAGATAGATAGATAGATAGATAGATAGATAGATAGATAGATAGATAGATAGATAGATAGATAGATAGATGGATGGATGGATGGATGGATGAAAGGATAGATAGATAGATAGATAGATAGATAGATAGATAGATAGATAGATAGATAGATAGATAGATAGATAGATAGATAGATAGATAGATGGATGGATGGATGGATGAAAGGATAGATAGATAGATAGATAGATAGATAGATAGATAGATAGATAGATAGATAGATAGATAGATAGATAGATAGATAGATAGATAGATAGATGGATGGATGGATGGATGGATGGATGAAAGGATAGATAGATAGATAGATAGATAGATAGATAGATAGATAGATAGATAGATAGATAGATAGATAGATAGATAGATAGATAGATAGATAGATAGATAGATAGATAGATGGATGGATGGATGGATGAAAGGATAGATAGATAGATAGATAGATAGATAGATAGATAGATAGATAGATAGATAGATAGATAGATAGATAGATAGATAGATGGATGGATGGATGAAAGGATAGATAGATAGATAGATAGATAGATAGATAGATAGATAGATAGATAGATAGATAGATAGATAGATAGATAGATAGATAGATAGATAGATAGATAGATAGATAGATAGATAGATAGATAGATAGATAGTTAGATCTACTCTGCTAGAGCCCAGACCTGAATTCTATAGAATTCCAAAGTCAGGATATATGTGGCAATCTGATAGACTCCTATCCAAACAGACTTAAGTACTGTAATAAAAAGGGGTGCATCTAAGCATACTTGAACTAATCATTAGATGAGGGGCGTGAACATTTTCGAGAGAAGAATATGTGAATAGCTCTATTTTGACAAAATTGTCAGAGAGAACCATATAATTCCAAGGTGACGATATGTCACTTTGGCATTGTACAAGTGCAAGACATCACACACACACACACACACACACACACACACAAACAGCTGTTTTAACAAGGGTGTGTATGACCATCTTTATTTGATCTGAAGTGCTGTTTCATCAATGACTTGAGGATGAAATGAGCTTAGAGGGATATTGCACTCTCAGATTGGTCTAAAAAAATTATTGCTTTTTAAACTATTAAAAGACAGAGCATGATGATTGGATGAGCATGAGAGACTGAGAGAGTGTGGGTGGGTGTGTGAGAGAGGGATGGGGGGGGGGGATGGGGTTGCCCATTCATGTCACTGCGCCACTGAGGTCTACAAAGCCTCGGCACATCAGGATTTAAATTAATCTGTCTCGAGCGTTTTGTGCGACACTTTCCACACTCTCTGGATCTTGATTAAAGACTGTAATCTGCCAACAGCTGGCATGTCATGTAAAGACAGGGCGTCTGAAGTTAAAAAAGTCTACCTTTCGCTATAACAGATGCTGGTGTTGTGGAGCACACATGAGGGACGGCATGGACAGATAACTAGAGGGAGCCCAGCCACTGCCAAGTTCCCACCCATCTCAGATACAGCATCACCAAGAGAGAGCGCCAAAGGCTTCTCTCTCACAAAAAAAAAACGCATCCAATTTACTTAAGGATTAGTCTGACACGGACTTTTATTTTTAAGCTTTTCCAGTTATATTTAAGCCTAGCCTGTTATTCGCCCGCCTGCGCAGTTCAACAAGAAGATCCCAGATGTGAAACAGACCCGAGATTTATTGTGATGAAAGGGAAACAACAGAATTGCCATGTATCGAAGGTTTATGTGGGAAGACGTGGCATGCATCCTGGGAAGTAACCTTAGCAACCGGAGAATCCTGAACACCCTGCATAGTTGCTTTACGTAAAAGCATTATTTCATCGCTGACGTCCCATTTTCAGCACCTTGGACAACGACGAGCACGTTTCACATTGCGACACTGAGAAAAACGGGATAATCGACGGATATTTCTATATTTACCCACTCTTCTTCTTCTATATCCACTTTTATCACCGCGAGGAAGACGTACTGATTAGTAAGTAACCAACATTTATGGTTATCACCTAAATTGAATCAAATTATCCTCATTTCAAAAACGCTTTCAAAGGGTTTCGCTCTTTATTGTTTACAAAATGTGGAAAACTCAATTGTACTGTCCACACGAGCCAGTCTTTTTGAAGATGCTCTCTTGATTTACGACAGCTCATTTTGTCTGAAGCGTGATGTTCTCATTTCCTCGTGTTGACCCACTAAATATTTTGAATAGCTTGATAAATTCTGAGTTCATAAATGACTCAAAACTGAAATGTAGTAATATTCAAGCCAGTTGATCGTTTCCGATTCGCACTGACAGGCATTTTTCGTACAATGAATTGGGAATGAATGTGTTTACATTCTAGCCTTCCATTTTGAAGCTAAGATGGATGCTTACGCATTTTCTGCTGATTCTTCTGGTGAATCGCATACCAGCGGTTCAGTTCATTAAAACAGGCAAATCTATCTATTTATAATAATACGTTTTTTAAATGGAGCCTACATATTATAGATATATATATATATATATATATATAATTTGAGAGAGAGAGACAGAGAGAAATTCAAATGTGTGTTTTGCATGTGTGTGTAGCATTTAAATGGTTTCATTGCTTATTTAGATGAAATACTATCCTATCACTAAACATTAATATTATGTATTTATTTTATGGGCAGATTCCATATCTAAAGACATTGTAATAATCAAGGCAAGATGGGAACTGTTCTCTCAGTCTCCCCGAGTTATCGAAAGGGAGGCCTGTTTGATGAAATACCACCCCCACTGGCACATTATACAGCTGTGCAGAACAGTAAAAACGCCAAGGACAAGACCCTGAAACGGCAGTCGCTCATCAATGTCCTGCCGTGGAAGCGTATCGTGGCGGCTTCGGCCAAGAGGAAAGGCTCTAAGAAGCTGGCGTCTGGCGACAGTCAAGACGAAGAGAGCGTGGGCACCCTCAACAGCCAAAACCTGAAGAAGTCCCAGTCCTGTGCCAACCTCTCCGGCTTCACACAGGAGCCGGCCGTGAGCTCCATACCCACATCGAAAACTACGGCCAATGTGGCCTCTACCGCGAAGAGGACCTCGATCACTGGGTCGGTGGGTCAAGCGACCAACGCTGGCACACCCAAAAGAGTGATCGTGCAAGCTTCCACCAGTGAGCTTCTGAGAAGTCTGGGCGAGTTCCTGTGCCGACGCTGCTACCGCCTGAAGCGCCTCTCTCCCGCCGACCCTGTTCTGTGGCTGCGCAGCGTGGACCGGTCCCTTCTGCTCCAGGGTTGGCAGGACCAGGGCTTCATCACCCCAGCTAACGTGGTCTTCCTCTATATGCTGTGCCGCGAGGTCATTCCGGGCGAGGTGTCCAGCGAGCGCGAGCTGCAGGCTGAGCTGCTCACATGCCTCTACCTGTCCTACTCCTACATGGGAAACGAAATTTCCTACCCACTCAAACCCTTCCTGGTGGAGACAGATAAGGATGCCTTTTGGAATCGCAGTCTGGCGATCATCAACCGCATGAGTGGAAAAATGCTCCAGCTTAACTCTGACCCGCACTACTTCACGCAGGTTTTCGCTGACCTGAAAAACGAAAGTCAAAAGGAGGAGGAGAGCCGGCTACTTATCGGCCTGGATCGATAAGTGAGCCGTTTGAGCATAAACAGAAAGAAAAAAACTGTGCATTAAAAGGTTTTGTGCACAGAAACAAAACAAAAACTTTAGTGTTATTATTAGTATTAAAAAGCATAGATTTTCGAAGCTTATTTGTAGCAATGAATGCGATTGGATCAGCCATTCGAAACCCTTAGGTCTGACCAAGATGCAGGACAACACCTTGCCAGCCAACAATGTGTTCTTTGACTAGTCGTGTGGCGTTTATGAGATCAATTGCAGGATATTCCTGACCGGGCAGCATGTTGACCTTTCCATCCGTACACAAACATTAGCAGCAGTCTTTATGACTCCCAATAATAATAAAAAAAATGCCTCTTGACTCAAAGTAAAGACTGAACACCATTAATTGAGAAGCTCAACTTGTGCTGTGTTCCTACAGTTCAGTTGTAGTTGAAAACGAGAGCCGAGTTAGCAACACTTTCAAAATTATACAAACCAAAGACTAGTTTGACACTACATTCACATAAATCCTACACAGATATATGAGGACCATGAACTGCTGCTCTTGCATGGCATCAATTTTTCAACATGTTATGTTTAGCATATCTTAGTGGCCTTCAAGAAGGTCTGGGTCTTAAACTGCTGCAGATTCAATGGCATTTGATGAGGTGATCTGTGCATCAGTTGTTGTTGACATTGTGTATTAAGGAAATCAATGATGATTTATGGGCGAAAATGATTTGTGATGAAGAACCGACCACACTGCTTCCAACAGAACAGAATCTTTCACCTCGAGAAGGAGACCGTTTTCCATGTTGCGCTACCTATTGTCATCGTGAAAAGAACTGAAATCTCCAATGGGGAACAAACAAATCGAGCGGTAGATATTTTATGTATTTTCAGCAGCAAGTACTGTATGTTCTTATACGGGTGTTAATGCATGCTTCTTGACCAACCATACACTTTTTAAAAGATCTTTTGTTTTATGATTTGATGGTCACAATTTTTATATGATGTTCATTTGGACAAAAATGATGTGCCATAAAAGTCAGCCAGCTTTTGCAGCCTTCTCAATAGGGAAGGGATATTTTTCCAAGAGCAAAGGAGAAGAGACATTTTGGAAAGACTGGAGCAAGAGACATACAAGTATTTTGTTAAAAAGAAGAAGAACGTAAATTGCTTATATTATTAGAAACTTGCCATTGCATTCAGTCCATTGTAGGTCCAGAATAGTATTTTCATAATAATTATACATAAAAACAAAACCTTACAGTTATTTTAAACACACAAAATGCCCTCAAATACATATCAAACAAAAACAATCCTAAAAGATGGTGCAAAATACAATACTGCAAGGGTCATGTGAAAAATGAACTATGATATATTGTTATGTTACTGTTTAAAGAAAGCCCTTACAAACATGTTCATTTCACCCAACACGCTTCTTCTTTTTCGTGTTTTTATGCTATCTTAATATGACTTTTTCTTCTGTTATACTGTATGATGCATTGCAAACCAGTGTTAACATTAGATATGTTGCCAATGAGACGTTTTGAAGTGATGTAATTAGTAATCATCTTGAGAACGAGGTGCTGTCCTTCCTGTGAATGAGAGAAACACATTCATTAGCATTTCTCTATACATTGTTTGCTTACTATTCAAGCTTTGTGACTTGAGGACAAGCACAGTGTTTGTTAAAGATGATCAACAGTGATGAAGGAGGGAGATTTGAAACAGTTCACAGGTGTGATATTAACATTTACAAAGAGGCGCTTAAATGGATTTGTGAGAGTCTCCAGAGGCCTCTCTAAAAAAAAAAGTACAGCAGTTTTTCAATATGCAAACGATGATATACCGATGACATACTAAGATTAGTTACCTGGACACAAAGTGATCAAATGTACTCAGATGGCAGGTCCTCTGTGACCTGATTGCACTACGTTTAGCAATATGCACAACTGAAGTTTAAAGATCAATGACAGACAAAAGCTAACAGACAACATCCTTTAAATCCATTTATTTGTTTTTTGTCTGTTAATTTTTTCTGTTTATATATGGGATCATTTACACACAAGACTATATACATATTTCTGATCATTCTGACTACGCGTTCACATTTATCCCCCATATCTCGTGTCCTCATTCTGATTAAACACTGATGGTGCTAAAAATGCAAAGATCACGTTTTACCCATAGCAAGACCTTTCTCATTGGTTAGCTGAATGTAGTGAAGTTTTGTACATAGGGCAAAAAGACTGTACATGTATTGATGCTACTACAACAAATGGCTGCATTGGTAGAATGGGATACTGGATGTGATGATAGCTGACCGTAACAGTGAA
This sequence comes from Opsariichthys bidens, assembly GCA_037194245.1. Taxonomy (NCBI): domain Eukaryota; kingdom Metazoa; phylum Chordata; class Actinopteri; order Cypriniformes; family Xenocyprididae; genus Opsariichthys; species Opsariichthys bidens. The sequence goes on along the minus strand of CM074277.1, from coordinate 15,742,221 downwards.
GGTTTTGAGGAGGGCCATACAGCAACTTTGTTCTTGTCATAGGTAGCCTAATAAAACAGGCAAAATTGTGTTATTATGTTTCATACAATTTTTGTGGTTGGTGTAACAATCTTCAACAAGAAAAAAAAAAAACTGTATAGCAACAAGAGACTGAAATACGAATTTCTCTTTTCTTTATGTTTCACGTTGTGTGAATTTTGTTGATCAAAATGAAACAAAAATGAGTAACTATGACATATTTAAAGAAGCAATCTGTTACAGTATATGGGTGTGTATGAATGTGAGTTTGTGCAATGACTTTGGTCAACTCTTCTATCTACTTTATATAAAAACGTGCATTTGCAAGCAAAATATCGATTATGTGTCTTTGTTTTTTTTTGTTTTTTTGTGCCTCATATTCATGCACAACAAACTGATTCCAAATTAACAGTCAATGTAATCTAGATTACTCATTTTAGGTGATGTATTATGACTATTTTTTGATTACATTTCAGATTACTTTTGAATACATAATTCGTTTATTGATTCGAAAAGGATGTTGATATAGAAAAATACAAAGAGAAGGAAAATATATTCCATCCTATGTTATCAACATCATGAAGTGCATTAAATATTATATTACATCAGGGTTTCTCAGACTAGGCTTCATGAAGAAACTGCAGGGGTTCGTGAGGTTAATGAAAAGCTATTAAGTAGGCTAATGAAATCTTAAAAATGAAAATAAATCATTTTAAAATAAAAACAATCAAAACAAAACATGTAAAATATGAAATGATATGAATTTGTACATTTTAATGTGTTTGAAAGTCAAATGACACTGTGTGATAATTCCAGTATTAATTAAAGGGTTAGTTCAGCCAAAAAATGTCATTTCTGTCATTGATAACTCACCCTCATGCCATCATAAGACCTTCGTTCATTTTCGGAACACGAATTAAGATATTTTTGATGAAATCTTTTTTTTTCCCCCCATAGAAAGCAATGCAATTACCATATTCCAGAAAAGTAGTAAAAACATTGTTAAAATAGTCAACAGCAGTGACTGCAGTGGTTCAACTCTAATGTTATGAAGCAAGAAGAATACTTTTTGTGCGCATGAACAAAACAAAAATAATGAATTTATTCAACAATTTCTCTTTCCCCTGTCATGCTCCTATGTTGTTTACATTGAATAGACATTACAGCGCTTCTGAATGACAGGGGAGAGCAGAAATTGTTGAATAAATTCATTATTTTTGTTTTGTTTATGCGCACCAAAAGTATTCTTCTTGCTAACTTTAGAGTTGAACCACTGCAGTCATATCTGTGTTCTGAAGATGAACGAAGGTCTTACAGGTTTGGAACAACATAAGGGTGAGTAATTAATGACAGAAATTTCATTTTTGGGTGAACTAACCCTTTGATGTGTTTGTCAATGTTGCAATGTTAAGAAAACGCTTCTTAAAAGTGCAATGATTTCTGTAAATCCAGTGATCAGTCTCAGTTTTCAGTGATAGATCATATTTGGTCCATATGCACATTTAAAATAGAACAAAGAATCAATGAATTATGAATCATTTACAGCCATTGTGAAAATAGCATATAATCATGTTTTTAAATGTAACATAATCTACTTATAAGTACTTAAATTTTGGAGTTTGATTAGTAATCCAGACTACATAATATCACTTTCTACCCAGCACTGTGTACCCACCCATCCACATACACACACACACACACACACACAACTCATGTGAATATAAAAGTACACCCTTTTGAGATCTATGGTTTTATCTTGTTTACATTTGTCATTTTCTTTTTATTTCTAGAATATTTCTACACATATTAGACATGTACACATATATACGTATAATGTGCATCTCATTGACTAGTAATGGACAACTGCAGTATTACGTAACTCCATTTCACACTACCGTTTCTCACGGCAGATCCCAACATGGGTACAAATCACAATGCAATACACTGCCATCTGCTGGAGAATATTCAACAGATTGAGAAACGGGAACCGACTCAAAATGAGTTTTCATATCAGCTGTATTTTGGGCTTTCGCTTTCAGTGTTTTCCTCTGCTCTGCTACCTGTCGAACTAGGAATTGTAAACAGCCATGTAAAACGAACTTAAGTGTATTCCTGTCACACGGTCACAATTGTAAAATTTGCACAGTGGCTGACCTGTAAGCATGAAACTAGGAGTTTCATATATAGGAAATAAGATACATATATATATATATATATATATATATATATAGGAGACTGACAGGGAGAAGGAAAAATTGAATAAAGTCGTTATTTTTGTTTTACTTCATTGCATTAAGGTTGAACCACTGCAGTCACGTTGACTATTTTAACGATGTCTTTACTACTTCTCTGTAGTGCTAGAAAGTGGTAATCTCTTTGCTTTCTATGGGAGATTTAAAAAAAGAACCTCTCGGATTTCATCAAAAATATCTTGATTTGTGTTCTGAAGATGAACGAAGGTCTTGCGGGTGTGGAAGACATGAGGGTGAGTATTTAATGACAGAATTTTTTGGGTGAACTAACTCTTTAAGGTGAAGTGTGCAGTTTCTATGCTACTCTACTAATGACCAGGCCCACTACAACATGTTCTACAAACAGGTTTCCCGAAAGTTTTCTTGTCTGTTATTGGTCTGCAAGCAGACAGTCCCGCCCAATGTCACACTGTTATAAAAACTATTAAACGTCTTATAAGGGCAGGTTATTGAAATACAACAACAGAACATTAAAACTAATTATAAATAATAGATGAACAACTTAAACTTGAAAAATGTAAAGTCCCCCTGTAGGCTAGTCAATCATTTTGTCCTTTAAAACTAATCTTTGATCACCACAGGGCGACTTTAAACGAAAATTAGGAAAGTTGAAGTTCTAAAAGTATTGTAAAATAAAAAATAAAGGGTAACACTTTACAATAAGGTTCATTAGTTAAACATGTATCAACTAACTATGTATTAATAATATTTATTAAAAACTCTGCTGCAAGAATTCTCACTCACACCAAACGTTCTGCCCATATCACTCCAATTCTGTTTGATCTCCACTGGCTTCCAGTGACATAACATATCAAGTACAAAAATACTCCTGCTCACTTTCAAATCATTGCACAGCTTAGCCCCTAGGTATCTCTCTACTCTGCTTCTTCCCTACACCCCAACTCGATCACTTCGGTCATCTGATTCTGGCCTTCTCTCAGTCCCTCGGTGTCGTCTCTCCTCTATGGGAAGCAGATCATTTAGAGTTATTGCACCCAAACTCTGGAATTCCCTCCCCAGGTCTCTCTGCTGTACTACTAATATCCCAGAATTGTAAATTCCAAATCAAAACCCATTTGTTCTCTGAATGTTACCACTCATAAGTTATGTTCTGTTTTCCCCTGTCCATGTTTATATGCTGCTGTATCTCCGTCTATTTAATGTCTTTGTACTATCATTGATTAATCTTCTATTATTGTTTATCTTTATTACCTGTTGTCTGTGATTATTACCTGTTCTTTGTATCTTCTTATGCGCTATGTAAATAAAACTTGTTATTATTATCAGTCGTCGTAAATGTTGAAATTAACATTATAAAGATTAATAAATGCTGTATAAGTGCAGGTCATGTTAACTAGTTAACTGATGTTAACTAATGATCCTTACAGAATTATTAAATAATGCACTGAAAATTAAAAAATGAAAATACAAAAAATAAGAGCCAACTTAAAATATGAATAAATACTAAAATAGTAGGCTAAATAATATTAAAATAACACTGGTTAGATGTCAGTGTCATCTTAAAATTCAGCAAAAGTTTGACTCCCAAAACTCTCTGACACGACTTTTTTTTTAAGTGCCTGATTGGACCCACTTTTTAATGTGATTTTAGACAAATATATGCAATGAATGCAAATTAAATTGTATAGCTATCACATATCAGTTTAATTAATTAAAATAAACCTTTCTCTTTACTGTGAATTCAGTTACACTCAAGGGCAAAAAGATGTATAAACTGTGCAAGCTACATGTTTAGACAGCTTTAAGAAGTATTAGGATGACCAAGTCTCTGTGCCCATTTACAACCAAGAGATAGGACACTGTAAGCCAGCTGTTGAAACATCCAGCTGTTCCTGAACATTCCTACCATCACGTGCACATTACAGAACACAGATGGAACTGCAGCCACATCAAAGACTGTCATGGAGCAATAACTGTCACAACAGATACAGCCATATGGCAAACTCATCATCTTGAAAGTAGAAAAATTAAATGTTTGCATGTGATAAAAACGCATTTTATTAAGGATAAAAATTATGTGTACATTATATGAATGTATGTGACTTATTTATTGTTAAATGTTGTTGAGTGTTGACCTGTTTGTGTATTATGCAACGAGTGGCCAGCAGGTGGCACTCAAACAGCATGTGTTACAGCAGCGGCGGCCTCAAATTGAAAACTCTTCATAAATCTGCAGTGTTTTCTACACTGGAGGGCGTGGTATGCCTAAAATAATCAGGAATGTCTACTGACTTAACAGATTTATTTGTTTGACTATAAATATCCATATGATCCCACAATGCACCTTCATTGACTCAGTCATCAATCAATGACATTGCAATTACATTTAAACTCTATGCCTGTCGGTTTAGTGTCAATGAGACAGATACAGTCTCTGAAAAGATGAAAGTCTGTTCAGTTGTTGGATGTAGAGCTTCTTTTGTAAAGATTTATGAAAACATTGAGCCCTCATAATGAAAGAATTTTACTCATTACTCAATTTTGAAGTCAATTCCGGATTATCGAACCGATAAATTGCGAGAGAAAAATGCGTGTCCCTGCAGAAGACTTTAGGGCTTGGTATTATTGTCTGTAATTAACATTTTCTAATTATTCTGTCCTTGTTATTCTGTTGAAAACAACTTGAAAGTTTATTCAAATTAACATGCTAAATGCTTAGTATTATTGTCCTTGTATATACAGCCGTGACTTTTGAACACACAAAAAATAATATTATGGATTCTCTAGCCTGTCAAGATAATAATCCTTAAGCATTAGGTTATCAAGAGGAAACAGTGAGGTGTTAAAATCATTCATTTTCACTGCTGTTTCTCTAACTCAGGCTGTGGTCTGTTTCTCGGCTTGAGTTCACTTGTTTATACAATTTTGTCTGACAGTAATTTAGAGACAGACTGCGATCAATAACAGAAAACCTTCTGCCTTTTACCACAGACTAATAGAACCATTACACTCAAGGTTTTATTTTTGGCTCATTCCAGATGTTGAAATGTTAACACATCACTGAGAGCAGAATAAGCCATGGCTGTGATTTGCTGTCATTTATCAAACATTTATGAGAATGTTATATAAATGTTGGAATTTATTTTGAGGCCATTGCTTACTAATTTGATTTCTACCATATTTCAGAACTCGGAGAAATATGTAAATCTGGATTAATCCTTCTTTATTTAGACATGGTGTGATTTTAGGATTCACAGTTTTAAGGTCTGCTGTCACTGCTTCACAGTAACCTAAATTACCTAGATTAACACCCATAACACAAGCTCATGAAGTAACAATAACATTTGGGCATATTTTTTTAATTGCTTACCAATGTGAAATACATGGTCCTTTTTTGTGGTGAAATTTAGTTCTAATATCACATCAGATCATCTAAAGTGCACATTTCAGGATCAATTGACCCTTCGCAAAGACCCGCTCCTTTAGTTACTGTTGCTGTGTCTGAGAAGCCATGCGCTCTCACGCCACACATCATGTTCTGACGGAGTGAAAAATACATCATGGAGCAAAGAGGACACCGACAACCCGTCGACAGACATATGAAACAGTTCCATATTTAATATATCATAATTTTTTAAAGAAGTTTAAACAATAAATAGCGTATAGCGGCTCTTTAATGTGTCGTGACAGATCTCTGCAGCTCCTTCAATCGACTCGTGAACCAACATCTCTTCACACTAGTTCATTTATAGCATCAAATAAACATGAATGAACATCAGAAGGAATGTTGTCTCAAGCACAGGAAGACGTGAGTACACACAATTTCAAGTTCCAGTTCACCAACGTTAATCAACTAACTCCCCTGACTGCTGTGTTGGACAAAATGGCGGATTCGGGGTTATGATTGGTCAGATCGCCTGTCAATCAAACTGTTTGCGCAGGGTCAATTATGTTAGGACAAAATAAGTGTTTAATCTATATATAAAAATTTCATTCACAGTAATTCCCTTTCATAAAGCTCTAAAACATTTAATTTGCATCTCTTCTTGTTCAGTTTAATACATTTGTCTATTATTTAATCCAGCTGATCTTAATGGTTAATCAATTAATCATTTGGTACATCTATAGATTTCTATAGACAGATTCTATAGGTAATATATCTACAGAATCTATGTTCTCATTGTTCTCATTACATTTTACAATGATGTTGCGTTTTAGAAAGAAAGAGTATTATGTGGACGAGAATAAGTATAAATGTAATGAAAGCATGAGATCAGTGATCAGTTTGTATTTTTTTTTTTTTTGTTGAAAATGTGCACATTACTTGTGGAAATAGTACCAAAGTGAATAAAAAAATTGTAATGTGCTTCGTTAAAAATATTTCTCTTTTAATTCATATTATGCAACAGTATCAATTTCGTATATAATATTCAAACTAAATGAATGATTCCTACAGTTAAAGGGATTTTGAATTGAAGTCTTTCTTTTAGCTCTGCTTTTAACTCAACAACATTATCTGTGACTTATACACTCGTCTATACCACCAGAATTCACAGAGATCTGAAGCATCCGCCTAGGACAGGCTCTCAAAACTATCAGAGCACATCTGGCATGTACTTTTGTAAAAAAAAAAAAAAAAGAAAAAAAAATATTCACAACTGCTATGTGAGCTTGCATGTTGGGACAAGTGAGTAAATCAAGCAGCCTTTACACGGCGTGTTCTGATTCTAATCACTGACTGTGTATCCTGAGGACACCTAACAAGAAAGAATAAACCCACTAAGTCTAATTACTGTTTGTTGATATGGTGATATGTTAGGACATTTTAGTGAGGTTAACAGATGAATGTTTTACAACATGAGCACATAATGTTGTTGAGTGTATCATACATTATAAAACATTTAAAATAATTACAGCAGATAAAACACTAATCTATCTGATCCCCATCTCTAGAATAACAGAAATTACTTGATTCTGACAGACATAGACATACATTCCCATGGCACATGCACACTTGCCTTAATGGATCAGTAGCCTGGAGCAAGCTCGAGAGAAAATGTGAGTGCACAGTGCATCCATAAAGAATTCACCAACATTACAGCCTTATTCCAAAGTGGATTAAATTCATTAGTTTCTTCAAAATTTTACAAACAATACACCATAATTGCAACATGAAAGAAGTTGTTTGAAATCTTTGAAAATTTATAAAAAAAGAAAAAAAAAGAAAAAAAAAAAGAAATCACATGTACATTCACAGCCTTTTCTCAATACTTTGCTGATTCACCTTTGGTAACAATTACAGCCTTGAGTCTTTTTGAGTGACGCTACAAGCTCGGCACACCTATTTTTGGGCAGTTTCTCGCATTCTTCTTGGCAGGACCTCTCAAGCCTCGTCAGGTTGGATGAGGAACGTTGGTGAAGAGCCATTTTCAGATCTCTCCAGAGATGTTCAGTCGGGTTCAAGTCTGGGCTCTGGCTGGGCCACTCAAAGACATTCGCAGAGTTGTCCCGTAGCCTCTCCTTTGTTATCTTGGCCGTGTGCTTAGTGTCGTTGTCCTGTTGGAAGATGAACCTTCACCCCAGTCTGAGGTCCAGAGCGCTGTGGAGCAGGTTTTCATCAAGGACGTCTCTGTACATTGCTTCATCTTTCCCTCGATCCTGACTATTCTCCCAGTTCCTGCCGCTGAAAAACATCCCCACAGCATGATGCTGTCGCCACCGTGATTCACTGTAGGGATGGTAGCCTAGTTTCCTCCTGACATGACGCTGTCAGGCCAAAAATATTTGTTTCATCAGACCAGAGAATTTGGTTTCTCATGGTCTGAGAGTCCTCCAGGCGGGCTGTCATGTTTCCTGAGGAGTGGCTCCCTTCTGGCCACTCATACAGGCCTGATTGCTGCAGAGATGGTTGTTCTTCTGGAAGGTTCTCCTCTCTCCACAGAGAAACACTGGAGCTCTGTCAGAGTGACCCTTTTGAGTGTCATGGCAACAGCTGTGAATACTTATGTACATGTGAATTGTTTCATTTTTTATTTTTCAAAAAATTGCACAGATTTCAAAAAAACTTCTTTCACGTTGTCATTATAGGGTATTGTTTGTAGAATTGTGAGAAAAATAATGAATTTAATTCCTTTTGGAATAAGGCTGTAACATAACAAAATGTGGAAAAAGTGAAGCGCTGTGAATCCTTTCTGGATGCACTATATGTGGAGGGTTGATAGCAGATGAACAATAAGTGAAACCCAGGAAACCATGACTCCTTACTTGGGCTTCTAAGAGTTATGTTATGTGTTAAGTTACTTATTGTTTACATTTGGCTCATATTTGGAAAAACACATCTAACCTGTGTGGCAGGTCAGTGGCAGTCTCACCCTACTTAACAATGCTATTGGTTGCTTTGCATCTTTCCTTAAACTCCTATTGGTGGATTTCTAAGCGTGTGAGTGGTATTATTTAAATGCAGATATTTCCTTTATTTCAGTTACTTCCCTCTCTGCTCTCATTTTACAACAACCTCTTTTGCCCAAATAAGCTCTAATTAGCTTCAGGTAAATGCTGTTCTGGTGTTTTAAAAGTTTTTATTGATATGCAACCACCACTTCGAATTTCAATTGTCAAATGAAATCCCACAAAATATTTTAAGTGATGAAGTCAGTCCCGCTGTTTTCAGCTGTCTTGGCTGGTCACATATATGTATATATATATATATATATATATATATATATATAGCCTACTAGTTGTGATAGACTTAACGTTTTGGACATGTTAAGAGTACTTTGAATTGTTCTTTAAAGGGACAGTAACCAGTGCAGCCTGTCATTGAAGATAATCAAACAACAAAGGTAACAGAGAAAATTATCACATTTATTCATTTTTTTTTTTTGTAAGTGCAATGCATTGTAAATGGTTAATCACTGTTTATAAGGAAATGTCAGCTTGTCATGTGTACAGTGTCTAATAATTGGTCTTCATTGTTAGACTTTGAGTGAAGCCTATTATAGTTTATGGGGATGCACATACATATATTGTATACAAATACACACACACAAAGAAAAAAAATTGTACCCAACCAATCATACCTGACTTGCGAACCTAACCATGCATACACAAGCAAAACAAAACAAAAAACTCAAACCTGCAAGCACAACCATGCACACACATTCACTCACAAATATTAATGAATCACACTCAATCCAATCCTCACTCTCTCACAGATTAATAATGTACAATTGTCAATCCATTTGATAAACAGGTGCAAGGTTTGTGTGATTCAATTAAATGTTTTTTTCTTGTTGTTATTCTTCTGTTAAAAAGGAAGGATCTAACTTAAGGATGTGTTCATGTCACATAAAGTTGATGCCCGTTTGAAGAATGCCATTTGGTGGTGTGGAAACCCTTATACTTGAACAATTTAATATTTTTTTTTATGGTTTAATACTCTCTTCTGCAATGTTTGAGGCATATCAAAACAGATGTACCTAAATGCTTTTCATGCTTTTATTTTTGGCCTAATTTCAGTTACATTTACATTTTAGGCTATGAAGTTGTATTTTTTATTTTTAGATTTTTATTGTATTAACAGATGTGTCTTAATGTAATATATTAATTCATTTAAATCATCAAATATTTGTATGACTTGCCAGTGACTTACTTGACCCAAGCTACGGCTTGACTTGACTTGACTTGACTTGACTTGACTTGCTTGACTTGACTTGACTTGCTTGACTTGACTTGCTTGACTTGACTTGCTTGACATAAAGCTACGACTTGACTTGACTTGCTTGACTTGACTTGACTTGACTTGACTTGACTTGCTTGACTTGACTTGACTTGACTTGACTTGCTTGACTTGACTTGCTTGACTTGCTTGACTTGACTTGCTTGACATAAAGCTACGACTTGACTTGCTTGACTTGACTTGCTTGACATAAAGCAATGACTTGACTTGACTTGACTTGACTTGACTTGACTTGACTTGCTTGACATAAAGCTACGACTTGACTTGCTTGACTTGACTTGACTTGCTTGACATAAAGCAATGACTTGACTTGACTTGACTTGCTTGACTTGACTTGCTGAACATAAAGCAATGACTTGACTTGACTTGACTTGACTTGACTTGACTTGACTTGCTTGACTTGACTTGACTTGCTTGACTTGACTTGCTTGACTTGACTTGCTTGACATAAAGCTACGACTTGACTTGACTTGACTTGACTTGCTTGACTTGCTTGACTTGACTTGCTTGACATAAAGCTACGACTTGACTTGACTTGACTTGACTTGCTTGACATAAAGCAATGACTTGACTTGACTTGACTTGACTTGACTTGACTTGACTTGCTTGACTTGACTTGCTTGACTTGACTTGCTTGACATAAAGCTACGACTTGACTTGACTTGACTTGACTTGCTTGACATAAAGCAATGACTTGACTTGACTTGACTTGACTTGACTTGACTTGCTTGACTTGACTTGACTTGACTTGCTTGACTTGACTTGACTTGCTTGACATAAAGCTACGACTTGACTTGACTTGACTTGACTTGCTTGACTTGCTTGACTTGACTTGCTTGACATAAAGCTACAACTTGACTTGACTTGACTTGCTTGACATAAAGCAATGACTTGACTTGACTTGACTTGACTTGACTTGACTTGACTTGCTTGACTTGACTTGACTTGCTTGACATAAAGCTACGACTTGACTTGACTTGACTTGACTTGCTTGACTTGACTTGCTTGACATAAAGCTACGACTTGACTTGACTTGACTTGACTTGCTTGACTTGACTTGCTTGACATAAAGCTACGACTTGACTTGACTTGACTTGACTTGCTTGACATAAAGCAATGACTTGACTTGACTTGACTTGACTTGCTTGACTTGACTTGCTTGACATAAAGCTACGACTTGACTTGACTTGACTTGCTTGACATAAAGCAATGACTTGACTTGACTTGACTTGACTTGACTTGACTTGCTTGACTTGACTTGACTTGACTTGACTTGCTTGACTTGACTTGACTTGCTTGATATAAAGCTACGACTTGACTTGACTTGACTTGACTTGCTTGACTTGACTTGCTTGACATAAAGCTACGACTTGACTTGACTTGACTTGACTTGCTTGACATAAAGCAATGACTTGACTTGACTTGACTTGACTTGCTTGACTTGACTTGCTTGACTTGACTTGCTTGACATAAAGCTACTTGACTTGACTTGACTTGACTTGACTTGCTTGACATAAAGCAATGACTTGACTTGACTTGATTCTCACAAAAATTGACTTGGAATTGCTTGAGACTTGAAGGTTAAGACTTGAGACTTACTCGTGACTTGCACATGTGTGACTTACTCCCATCTCTGAATATTAGGCTTTTTATGTACTGATTCCTTTTATATTTAGACGTTGCCTTCCAAAATGTTTGCTTGTACAGGCAAGAAAACCGATTTGTTGTCCACAACATGAAGAAACATCAGTGAAAGTCATTCACAAACGTCACTTGGGAACCAGTAGTGGGAACGCCCACTAGCAACAAAGCTGCTTGTAGTGTGAATGCACCTTATTGCCCTCACGGTACTTTGATGTCATTCACCATCTGTGCAGTGCCGCTTGAAGGGAGGAGCGTGTTTGTTACTGCACCGTAAAGATTAAATCATGATGATATGAATGTGGTCGGGAAAAAGTGTACAAATGTTTGAGCATTGACTGCAAATTTAATTTTAACATTCTAAAGATGGATATCATAAGATGAAAAACCACAGCTCTAACTTTTAACACTAACAAAATCTGCAGTCTTGTAAAAATGTTGTCTTTGCTTCCAATGTTCTCAATAATGGACTGCACCGTAGCTACATCTTAAGAGTGGGAATTTATTTATTTTGGTAATTTTTATATATATATATATATATATATATATATATATATATATAATTTTTTTTTTTTTTTTTTTTTTTTTTCATACATGAAAATTAGCAGGACATTTTTCAGGTCAGGGGACCATATAAAAAGTTTGAAAAGCCCTTTTCTACACATTATAACAGATTGAATTTGTGAGTGTGGTCTAGCACGTGCCCGTCCTCTAAAAAGGTGTTCGCGCGCTCTAGATTTCACTGCCCTCCAGTCAGGATTTCACCGAGCATCCCGGAAGAATGACGAATATGAACAATTAGTTCACAGCGTCTGACAAAACCGCTCCTGTTCAGACCCTGACAGACTCCTCTGCCTCCGCGCTCCATTTCTGTCTCGCCAAACAAAAACTTCGCTGAGACTATTAGAAAAAATGAATGTATTTTACCGGCACGGGCTCACTAAAAACGCGGTTGTTTTGGTTTTCGTGTTGAGCGCCGCTCGTTGCTGTCAAGCGTATAACTTGGATGTGCGGTTTCCAGTCGTCAAAGAGGGAAAAACAGCTGGCAGTTTGTTTGGACTTTCTGTTGCACTTCACGAGCAGGTCGTAGGAGAGAAGAGATTCCTGTAAGTATATTATTTCAGTGTAAATGCCCTGACCACATGTCAAATGTCATGAGAAGGACAAGATCTTCTCACGGATGTGCACCTGTTGAGCGTTACTTTGGGCTATAGGTCAGTCACGTATATGTTTCCCACGAATACAATACAAATGCAATTTAAACGAAAAAGGACCTGAATGTATGATTATATATATATATATATATATATATATATATATGATTCATGCTTTTCATTTTTATATTAAAGGGATAAGTTCACACAGAAAATGTTGTCATCATTTACTCACTCTTAAGTAGTGAGTTTCTGAACACAAAAGAAAATATTTTGAAGAATGTCATTGATTTTTCTCTTTCCAAAGTCTGCAAGTCAGTGGGGTCCATCAACAGTTTAATAACCCGCATTCTTCAAAATATCCTCTTTTGTGTTCGGCAGATGAAAGAAATACATATATGTTTGGAACAACTTTGGGCTAGTTAATGATGACAGAATTCTAATTTTTGCGTGAACTAGGCCTATCCCTTTAAAAGTCATTTCATGGTTTAAGGGTTTAAAATAAAAAAAATGTGGGTGGTGTAATTGTTGCACCAACAAAACTAATATAAGCATAGGATCAGAAAAAAAAAAATAGATCTATAATGTAACAATTGCATCTTATTACGACTACAGTGTGCAAACCATGTTACTTTCTGTTATGTCTTGATTTTATAAGAGCCTGAAAACATTATGTATGCCATTGTGCATGTCTGAAAAGAAAATGCTCTCATCTTCTTGTTTAAGTATTTGTGGCATTGAATTAACTCAGGTAAATGATTAACATGAAAGCTCCATTTCACCAGAGGATATGAAACGGCGATAAGACTCGCAAAGGCTGGGCAAGTCATGCACCGCTTGTCTAATGTTTAATGGCCATTATGCAACAAACTTTACCTTCTTCGTTTTAAAAAACCCTAGCTTAAATATTTAGTTTTGACACGACTTATTTTGAGATTTAATGTAGTAATGTAGTGATGAATGAAAGCCCTTATGGATAGGCAGTCAGGAATGAGATTAATAACCGAATAAATGAAAAAAATATTATTTGAGGCCTTCTGAGTTGTATACATTGACCAATTACCCCCCGCTGCAGTCAAATATAAACCAGCGGATCATTTATAGAAGTCCGTAAGCTCCTCTGAGACTCGTTTCCTGATGACTGAAGCAGTAGATTCTGCTTTGTAGTTCACTTATTTATGATTCTCTCTAAATGAATGGGAGCTTAAGAGTGCTGTGAGACCTGTATCGCCAGCCTCATAAAAGGCAATAACTAGTACGGAGCAGTCCGGTGAGTTAGCATGCAAGAAGACCGAACTCAACAACAATATCATATTATGTGCAGTCTAACACCTATAAATTCATTTTATAGTGTGACATAATCTTTTTCGAAAGATGCTCGGTGGGAGGTAGAAAAGCTCCACCTTTGCAGAAAATGTGGGTTAGTGCAGGTTTGCACACAATGCTTCCTCTTCATAGCCCCAGGAGATAAGAATTCCACAGAATTCTCAACGAAAGCCAGCACTGAATCACACAGGCTGATATAATGCCCTTCGCAACATACAGCGCAAATGAAAAAAACTGAAAAAGACAAACAGCATTTGAGCATATAAACAATAAATGTGACCATAACTGAGCAAAATAACAATTTGTGGCTCAGGCAAAACATTTTGGCGCTTTGTGGCTTTTATTTGAAACAGAGGTATTGCTGAAGCATGTTAATTGCTGGCAGCTATAAATGGTGCCATAACAGAAACACCCTGACTTTTCAATTTAGTCGAATGAAGGAGCAACAAAGTAGCATTTTATAAACATGTTGGAAACCACAACACATTACAGACTCTTATATATAATGCCTAAAGCAATGCACAGAATGAAACCACAGATCTTAAAACATGTCTCATGTTATATGGGAGTGATTTCTGCAAGATCAGTTGTCTTCGATTTGAGTTTATAATGCTTTGATTCGACTGAGCGTAGGACACGCGATGGACATAGAATGAAGTAAAGCAGACTAAATGAATTGTAAAACATGTCTCTTCATTGTTAACAGATGTAAGAAAGTATACCACAAGAGAGTAGTGTTGTCTGAACCAGCTCATTTCACTCTGCGGTCTACGAAGGCTTTAGTCTCTAAAGCAGTGTGGTGTAAATGTTTGCTGTTTATCATATGTTGAGCGACTAAAGTTCAAACAAAGGGAAAAACAGATTCAGTGTTTGTCTCGGCCCTTGCCCATTGTCCTAGAGGAGTCATCCCAAGCTAATGTGAAGCTGTCTGTGTTTGCTAAATAAATTTTCTTGAGACTTCCTGATTGCTTGTCATTGAACCTCAGAGGAGGAGCGCTGCATTTGTCTCCTTCCTTGCATCTTTGTGGCTGGTGCTGATTTAAAATAGCAAAGAACGCTCTTATTATTGTGGAAACAGCTGTGCTTTTGTACGGAGGGTTAGGATTTTAATTCATCATTTGGAGGATTTTGCTTTTACATATTGAGGAAATACTTCCCTGCCCCGTGTTTGTGATTTACGTACGCAGACACTGTTCAGAGGTCCTCCTGATCTTATCTGCACTGACAAAGGACAATTTGGGAACCGAGATCTAGTCGCGATGATATTAATTGGACTGGCTAGACATTCATCATCATCTTGTCGAATACATAAAGGACTGGCTCAGGGACACACAAGGACGTCCTGTGTGTGCTGTCTTCCTGTGGCCTGATCTTTGTTCATTTGACTCCTTTGCTCATTGACCAATAACCTGTTTCCGTCCTTTTGAAGGGTTTGCTACTTTAGCTTCTTTAGTGCTGCTGATGTGCTGAAAGTCTAGTGCAGTTCCCAGATCCTCATGACTGCTAATGGTTACAAGAGGTCTCTGTGAAACCACAAACTGAAATTCTCACCACTGAGGTCCAGCTATTGGCTGAACAACTGCTGCAAATGCTCAACGCCTACGTGGTGATGACTCTAACCTGTCAGAAGATGCATAGCAAAGTCAGTGTGGGTAAATGGAAGAAATGGGTTAAAGTATATCTGCTTGAACTAGGTAAAATGGCTTGAACTAGGTCAATCATTATGGGCTTTTTAATAGCTGATGCTGATATAGAGTGCAAGACCAATGGCTGATAGTAACAGCTGACCCCTGTGATGGTTTTCTGAAACATGCTGTTGAGGAAATAACATTGTTCGTGTCCATTTTCTCACCTGTAGTTCCTGTATTGCCGTACTGTCCCGTTATTCAAAACTAGACACAGAACTTTCATAGTTCATAGTTCTGTGTGAGTGTTCTGCTTTTGTGAGGCATTAACAGAGTGAATTCAGATATGGGGTTTTTAAAGGGGTAGTTCACCCAAAAATGAAGTTCTGTCATTAATTATGCACCCTTGTGTTATTCCGTAAGACTTTCTTTCATCTTCGGAACACAAATGAAGATCTTTTTATGTATATCTTGAGAGCTTTCTGTCTCTCCATTGAGAGTTACGTAACTGCTTTGAAGCCTAAGAAAGGTAGTGCTGTCGTGAACGTGTGTCGGAGATTAATATTTTCTAAATAATTTTTTTTTTGTGAGAACAAAGCACTCGCGACACTTCATAAAATTGAGGTTAAACTACTTGGGTCACATTAATGATGTCTTTACTACCTTTCTGCGGCTTGAAAGTGGTATCTGTCAGTGGAGAGTCGGAAAGCTCTCTGATTTCATTAAAAATATCTTAATTTGTGTTACGGAGATGAACGAAGGTCTTGGAGTTTGGAGGGTGAGGGTGAGTAATTAGAAGAAATAATAAAAATATAATTCAAGATTATTCAAATTTGAGTGTCACAACTAACTATTGTGTAATTATATTCAGTTCATGTAATCAGTGTTCTGCACCACTGAAAACTGTTACACACTGCAACTTTAGCTGAAACTTCAATAATTAAGCCAAGCAAATGCTGTACAGTGATGTGAATTTCCTGTGCTATTTCCTGTCTATTTTAAGTTGTCTGGCATTTCTTCTGATAGCAGCTGTGGTTATCCGGTTTTGTCTGTGAAAACCAGTTGTTCTCAAAACTAGTTGTTTTTTGTCATGCACATGCACACACACACACCTCTGACTACCAAATAAAATGTCTAAATATTATAAAAACTAAAATATTTTTTAAACATGCATTGAAAAACAACTGCATTAGCTTCACTTTGTAATGTCATTGAATCATTGAAAAATATAACAATGACAGAAAATAATAGATTTTTCGTTTAAATAAACAAAAAAGTAAATATTTCAGTAATGCTTTTGATGAACAGTATATAACAGTTTTTGACAGCTCCTCACAAGCTTAGCTTCTTGTAAGTTACATCTTCTCACCGGAATGCGTGCCGTTCACAATAGCAGCTTGTGTTTCCAACCACTGAAGCGGTGCTTTTCTATGGTGAGCAATGTCTATGTTGGGCTTGTTCATGTCACGTCACGTCACCTTTACTTGTATAGCGCTTTTTACAGTGCAAATTGTGGCAAAGCAGCTTCACATTAATAATTGGGAAATCATTTTGGCTGCACAGCAGCTCCCAAAGAAAATGGTGTCATTGTCCAGCTTATTCTATATATTTGTGTTCAGACAGTGACAAGTCAAAAATCTGAAGAAGGACGATTGTGTAATTGGCGTTTGGTGCCGCTTTATAAAGACAGAGCACTAACCACGATTCATGCTGTTGCAAGACATTTTCTTTCCCTGCTGATCTCCCGCACCCCACACTTTGAGAACACATATGCACATTTATGGTGAAGTACATTAATCTCAGCTGAAAATATTTTTAAAAGCTTCGCCCCAATTGGTATTTGGTGCTCTTTTACATGTAGCAAAACTTGACAATGCGCTAAATTATTGTTAATGTTGTTTGTGAACATTTACACAAACTGACCACCAACCGTAGCTTCCAGATGACGTCTTTCTTTTTTTATCTTAGCTTTCTCAGAATGAAAAGCACAGGATTGTGCTATATCAAAGGCAGCGAAAGATACATCTATGAATGTATAAATTGATCAGATGACAGTATCTCAAGAGACCTCAAGAGAATTGAAGCTAACATTGGATTTAGATCCTACCTTGCATGTCTACAAGCGAGTCATGTGACATAGTAATCTCCCATGATAATCAACAAAACTATGAATTTAGTGTATTTATTACTATAAAGTGATATTATAGTGATTGAGTTTTCATTTGAATAGGATAGAAACTATGAAAATTATGGCAAGCATTATATTTAAAATCATTGAGTGGTCTAGACAACATGACATAAAACACTTACAGCTGAATTAGAGTAGGTTTGTCTCGCCTCTGGGCTGGAAGGCCTGGAGAGATAATGACTTGCCGTGCGTGTGGAGGATCATAGGTTTTAGGATTAGATATTATTCATTAATCTTGTCAGTTTAGAGACAATAGCAGTTGTATTGTTGTAAGAAGGAATTCAAGTTGCATTGCTTGAAAGAATGAAATTGACCCTTCGCAAAGACACGCCCCCTTTAGTTACTGTTGCCACGTCCGACAAGCCATGCGCTCTCACGTCACACATCAGTTTGTGAAGGGCCAATTGTGGTTAGAGAGTCAGACTTGTAAACCGAAGGTCACAGACTCTTGTCTCAGTGCCGGCAGGAAATGTAAGTGGGGGAGTGAATGAACAGTGCTGTCTTCCACTCTCATTACCCACAATAGAGGTGCCCTTGAGCAACCTAACCCCCAATCACTCCCCAGGCTCCACAGCAAAAAAATGTCTGCCCACTGGTGGTGGTGGTTCGTCCACATGCCACATGTCACGTCACGAGTGTTAAATGTGTATGATAAATGATAAATAAGTTAATTGGTTTATGAAATATGAATATACAGTACTGTTCAAAACATTTAGGGTCGGTAATTTGGAATATTTTGAAAAAAAGTCTCTGGGTCTGATCAAGGTTTAATTTATTTGATTAAAAATATAGTAAAACAGTAATATTGTGAAATATTATAACTATTTAAAATGACTGTTTTCTATTTGAATATATTTTAAAATGTAATTTATTCCTGTGACGTAAAACTGAATTTTCAGCATCATTACTCCAGTCGTCAGTGTCACATGATCCTTCAGAAATCATTCTGATATGATGATTTGATGCTCAAGAAACATTTCTTCTTATTATTATTATTATCATCAATGTTATTGTCAGTTGTGCTGCTCTAATTTTTGTGGAAACCATTATAGATTTTTTCGGGATTCTTTGAGGAATAGAAAGTTAAAAAGAACAGAGAAATATTTTGCAACATCACAACAGCTTTTGATCACTTTTTGTGCTGAGCTCTCTAGAACTGTACGTGTCATTTACTGTACCGCTTTGTGCAGATTATTTTTGTTTGCTTTCACATTGATTCATCGCAGTATGTGGGAGATAAGGGACATGCATTTCACCTGCCTGAACTTGAATGTGTGCAACACTGCCAGAAAGTTTTCGTTCCTAATCAAGTTCTTTGTTCGTGGCCAGACAGTCTGAAACATGGCCAGTGGGACCTCTTTCTGTAAGGACTATTTACTGAAAGGTCGGGCCTTTAGAACGGGTCCTTTTGTGTAGTGTATTTTAAGGCACACACATCAAACAAAATGAACATGTGAACTCTGGCCCTGAATTTCATTCAGTGAAACCGTTGAAGCAGACACACCTTCTGCTGGTTACAGGAAGTTGTGCTCCCTGTGATCTGACTCATAGATGTTTTTTCCTCCATCAAGTCAAAAACGTTGAATATCTCATTCAAATCGAAATGAGGCATAATTTTTATAATGTTACAGAGTCATTCTATTAAAATGTTCTAGCTTTTAAACTTCTAAAGGAAAATGCCAAATGTCATATATCTTCAAAAGATTTAATACACCAAAAAATAAATTACTGAATGATGTTTCCATGTGACAGAAAAGCAAAATGAAGACTAATGCTGTGGAAAAGATTAAATTAATCTAATCTATTCAGGTTGAGTCATATGCTCTCAAACCAAGCAGCTTTGATAAAATGAAGTACAAGTGAATGCGAACTCCCAAACCAGCTTGTGGTTCATGAATTTGCCTCTGAGGTATGTGCTGCTCACCACCAGACCTGTAGATAATTGTAGTGGTAAAACCCATGTCATGTGACTGGTATCTGTTTAAGGATAAGCGAGTTGTACTGCACCGGTGGTATGTTTCACTGAACAAACTGCAGGAAACCTCTCTGCAGTTGTTCTGTGTTGAATAAATCAGATATATTTATTGTGGATCACCTTTATGACCACCGTTTATGACCATTATATGTTTAGGGTTAAAAGGTAACGCTTATAGATGACGGATTTCTAGCCTGTGTAAATAATTCACCAAAAATGAAAATTCTGTCATTGTTTACTTGTCCTCATGTTGTTCCAAACCTGTATGACTTCCTGTGTTCTGCAAAACACAAAATAAGATATTTAGAAGAATGTAGAAAACCAAACGGTTTTGGTTACCATTGACTTCTATTGTATGCACTTAGTTAAAATTTTCTATCTCTTTAAATTTTTTTTCTTCATGCAATCCATTTATGAAGTTAATTAATCTTCTTTTTTTTCTTTTTTTATACACCAAAACCTCTTGTCATTTAGTTTTTAAAGACTATTTTCCGCACTTTCTCTGACTCTTAGAATTAAACAGACCATTTTGTTGCATCCGCACCTTTAAGACTTTAAGTAAATGCCCTTTTTGTATATGAGATGAGCAACGGTGCTCATAAAAGGATCTGTTGTGGTGAACATGCAGTGACGAGGAAGAATCTGAAATTCTTTCTTGCTCATTCACCTTATCCTGACTTTTTCATTTCCTGTCTTGTCCTTGCTGAAAGCAGATTTTGAGTCACATGACAGGAATGGGGTGGGCACGCAAGTCGATTGTGGTTGGTAATGGTGGTTTGAGGGGGACGATAGAGGGGGTCCAAATGAAATTAGGCCCAAAGGGAGAGGGAGGGATGTCTTTCACTTCACCTTTTGTCTTTGTTGTCCCTCCTTGTCTTCCTCCTCTCTCTCCCTCCCTTTGACTTTGACCTCAGTCTGTGTCCTCATCACAGTCTACCTCACCACAATGTGTGATGCATATGAACAAGTTCAGAAACGAGAACGAATCACCACTGTAAGGAGTGTTGCCAAAATGAGCAGAAAGGAACCCTCAGACTGTGCATTTGTTGCTCACTTGGGGCGGTGTATTTCAGTAATAACATGTTCACTTGTAGCATTTGCGTACATGACAGGACTAGAACTATGATTAAAAGGGATGGTTCACCCAAAATGCAAATTAGTACTCACCCTCATGTCATTCTAAACCTGTTTGACTTAATTTTTTTCTGCCGAACAAAAAATTTTTTTTGTAATACCTCAGTTTTTGTGTTCATATAATAAAAGTCAGTGGGGTCATGTTGTTTTGACTTTTATTAAATGCAGAATAGGTGATTTGTTCCAGAAATTTGTTTTGTTATGCTGGTTGAAAGTCTCTTTACATCCTGATAGCAATCACCAAGTTAAGTGGTCTAAATGTATTTATATGTATATACAGTGGTCCTTGAATGTTTGTGTACAAATGGAGGAAATTCAAGATAACTGACCCTTCACAAAGACCCCTTTAGTTACTGTTGCTATGTCGGACAAGCCATGCGCTCTCATGCCACACATCATGTTCTCATGCAGTGGAAAATACATCCTGGAGCAAAGAGGACACTGACCACACGTCGTATGACAAGACAGAGTAGGTTACTTTTGAAATTTAACAGTTTCATATTTAAAATATCATAATTTTTTTAAAGGCATTTAAAGAATAAACAGCGTATAATGTCTCTTTAATGTGTCGTGACAGATCTCTGTAGCTCCTTCAAGCGGCTCGTGAACCAACATCTCTTCATACTAGTTCATTTATAGCATCAAATAAACATGAATGATCATCAGAGGGAATGTTGTTTCAAGCGTGGAAAGACGTGAATACACACTATTTTTGAAGTTCAAGTTCAGCAATGTTAATCTACTAACTCCCCTGACTGCTGTGTCAGACAAAATGGCAGGTTCAGGGTTATGATTGGTTAGATCACCTGTCAATCAAACTGCCGGCGAAGGGTCAATTGCTACCCTCCCTAGGAGTGGTCGACCAACAAAGATCACTCCAAAAGCAAGTGAGCCAAAGGTAACTTCTTAGCAACTAAATGGCTGATGTTAATATTCATGAGTCCACCATCAGGAGAACACTGAACAACTATGGTTGGCATGACAGAGTAGCAAGGAGAAAGCCAATGCTCTCCAAAAAGAATATTGCTGCCTGTCTGCAGTTTGCTAAAGATCATGTGGATAAGTCAAATGGCTATTGGAAAGATGTTTTGTGGACAGATGAGACCAAAAATTTTGATTAAATGAGAAGCATTTTGTTTGGAGAA
The DNA here is from genome assembly GCA_037194245.1 of Opsariichthys bidens. Classification (NCBI taxonomy): domain Eukaryota; kingdom Metazoa; phylum Chordata; class Actinopteri; order Cypriniformes; family Xenocyprididae; genus Opsariichthys; species Opsariichthys bidens. The sequence continues at coordinate 15,720,064 of CM074277.1, read as the reverse complement.
AGAAAAAAAAACAATGCATTTCAGCAAAAGAACCCCTCTGTGAAACACCTCTTATCTTATTTTGGTGGTAGTATCATGGTTTGGGCCTGTTTTGCTGGGCCAGGACGAATCACCATCATTGATAGATTGATGAATTCTGAATTATACCAGCAAAATTCTACATGAAAATGTCAGGACATCTGACCATGAACTGAATCTCCAGAAAAAGTGGGTTATGCAGCAAGACAACAAGCCCAAGCACACAATTCGCTCTGACAAATAATGGTTAAAGAAGAACAAAGTTAATGTTTTGGAATGACCAAGTCAAAGTCCAGACCTTAATCTAATTGAAATGTTGTGGAAGGACTTGAAGCAAGCAGTTGAGAAGAAACCCACCAACATCTCAGAGTTGAAGCTGTTTTGTACTGAGGAATGGACTAAAATTCCTTCAAGTCATTGTGGAGGACTAATCCGCAGTTACTGGAAATGTTTAGTTGTCATTATTGCTGCACAAGGGGCTTTACGGCAAATGCTGAAAGCAAGTGTTCACATACTTTTGCCACTCACACATATGTAATACTGAATAATTTTTCAAAGCATATATTTTTGTCTCATTTGTTTGATTGGCTTCTTTTTATCTACTTTAAGGACTTTTGTGAACATCTGATGATGTTTTGGGTCAAATTTATGCAGAAATATAGAAAATTCTAAAGGGCTCACAAACATTCAAGGACCACTGTATAGCATCTGTGGAAGGGGTAGGACTATAAAGGACTGCAAAGACTGGACAACCACTATTTACAGCTCCTCCTGAACCAAAACAATGAGCTTATGCTGCGTTCACGTCATAACTACCATAATTTGGAAGAGATGAAAACCAGTGACGTTATACTCGAAGCAATTCGTGACTCGAATTTATGCATTTCAATGGCAACACTATCAACGCCGAAATAAATCTGCAGCAGTTAGGTGGTACAAGTAAGAGCTCTCTAAGTTGTTTACATGCATTATTATTGTTATGTTATGTGCTTTGACACATGAGGTAGTTTAACGCCATCTCTCGTCTGGTGATGCTTTTGTTTGCTCCCCACTGTTCATGTGTTTTGGAGATCCTCTGAAGAGAGGGTGGGATCTTATACTTTCAAAGCTAGGTCGCTATTGCTAGCCTACCTTTTAAATTAACAAAAACAGCTCTTCAAAATTTCTTTTTTTTTTCTTCAGCAGAAGAAAGAAAGTCATACAGGTTTGGAACGACATGACGAAATGATGACAGAGTTTTCATTTTTGAGTAAGCAAGTCTACATAAGATTGATATTTAATTGTGTAAAATTGTTCAAAATTATAATGGCGTACTCATAGTTGTCAAAAACACTACTTAGTGTCAAACTTCATGTTATTTATAACCCAAGTTCTGAAATCTATGATGATTAGACTGTCAGACATAATACATTTCTGTTAAAATTCACTAAACTGAATTTTAAAGAAGTTGAAATGACCGCTTCGCCCACTAAAGCCCATTCATAATCCCGTTAGACACGAGTCATGAGCTGATGAGATCTCATCCCTCACAGAGTGGAATATTTATGAGGCCTCAGGCTGCAAGGTGGATAAAATAGCAACTAGGGTGCGTGTCTCCAAAAATCATGAAACATTAATGAATCGAGCTTGCAGGCAGCACTGTTTAAGTCATTATTATGTCTGTCGTGCTCTCACAAATATTGAAATAAAATTCATTGATTTTGTGATTATAGTTTAATGAAATGCCTCTTTAATTCTGCTCACTTTACTCAAGGATTGCATCTGTCCCTTGATGGCTGATGTGGGTATCTGTGCCTGCCTAGATTTAATAATCAAAAACAAATCGGTTACTCGTCCATAGGCGATGCTTGAGCAATTTTCACTACAAGCAATGAAGAGCCTATGAATCATAATAACTCCCCTATAGAAATAAAAGACGTGAAGGTATTCATTCTCCGTATTGTCTGAAAATGAAGATTTTAGTAAAATGTGATCCACATCTCCTGTGGTTTATAGATGTTTTATGTTAATCAGACACTTTTAACAGCAGGTTTCTGAAAGTAGTTGAAAGACTAGCTTTTTCAGTGGAGATTTCTGTCCATAGTTGCACCATGTCCTGGAAGTAATGGGTTCTGACAAGTCCTTCCCGTCAAAATCTGTTCACATAGCATGACATGCCTAGACAGATAACGGTTAGACTGAAGTTTATCTGCAGTAAACACTAAATTTTGAGAAAATACAAGCAATACCTGGCACATGGCTGAATGGGAATTTTTACTTTATCCTTGAAAATGTCATGTGATTTTTTTTTTTTTTTTTTTTTTTTTATTTTTTTTTTGGTCTCCGACAACCATTGCTGTGGTACTGCGGCAACTGGCGTAATACCCTGCCTTGAGACTTGAGCTCAATCAGGTTTGTACATGTTTTAGACTTCTTGTAGGAGCACCGAAGGAGAAAGCAGAGTCTGGATTGTCAGCCAATGAGACTGGAGATATATATGCCTGTCAAATCACCGCAGACCCCAAAGACTGCAAAAGACTGAATCTTCTCAACTCAAGTAATTTTTCAGCCATTCATACGGCCCTTAAATTTACTGTATTTATAAAATCTATTATTATTATTGTTGTTATTTTTTACTTTATCAATTTTCCTCTATTCATAGGAGACATTCTTTATTTCTGTCTGTCTATCTGTCTATTTATCAGTCTATCTGTCTGTCTATCTATCATCTAAATAATAACATAGTAATAAAATGTTAATTAATAGCGATGATATTTAAAATTATTAGTCAATAATAATATAATTTAATTGTAATATTATTTATTGTTATTAATAATTTTATACTAATAATAATTTTAATTATTCTACTTGTTCCTGCCATTCATTCCAGACTTAAATATGCTTCATTCATTTTTCAGTCGTTTCTTTCATTTATTATTATTATTATTATTATTATTACATGAAAGTAAATTTATAATTGCGTACTGTTGTTGTGGGATGAGACTATTTCAAAGTGTGACAGCAACCTTGTCTCTGTGTAACTATTGAAATAACCCATCTGAATAATTGCTTTGTGTTATGCAGATCTTGATGACAAACCAGACCCTAAAAATAAGGAAATAGATGGGATGTGGCTTGGTGTGTCGATAGCCAGTCAGAGTCAACCAGGGGGCCGTGTACTGGTGAGTTTCATAATAATGACCCCTCTTACTTATAATGTTGGCCACTTGTCTAGGAAAAGCCAATCCATTGCTCTTTTCACCTTAACATAATATTCATCGCTCTATTTAATAGGCCTGTGGACATCGTTATGTACGGAACTTCTCGACCAACTTTCGCATGATTGGGAAGTGCTTTGTTCGCGGAAATGATTTAAAGTTTAACAGTGCAGACTCTCAGTGGCAGTCATACGATGAGGTGTGTGACCCCAGAGAAGATCAGCATAGTGAAGGCATGTGTCTTGGTGGCATGTCTGCTTCAATCACTCAAACGGAGATCTTCTTCGGTGCACCTGGATGCTATAACTGGCAAGGTTGGGTCTCCTGTATACAAACATGTTTCTTTCTAAATTCAAAAATTACCTTTTCTAAAATCCTTTTTAATAATGTTCCATCATATGCAGGAAACACATTTTCACAGTGGCATGACCCTAATGATGCCTTTGGTAAAAAGAAGAAAAGTATTGAGGACATGAAAAAAGGGAATATTTACATTGGTAAGACAGTGCCGCAACAATGCTTTCGGTTTTTTTTTCTGGCATTTACTCAAAAATATTTTACATTTTTATATATATATATATATATATATATATATATACAGTATATATATTTCATGTTTTTTACAACTATGTAAATATGTAGACAACTTATTGTTGACTGATTGTTGCTCTTCAGGTTACTCTCTAGTTGTAGATAAAGATGTTCTAAGCAAAGAGAAAGACACCGTGGTAACAGGAGCTCCAAGAGATGAAGCCAAAGGATCGGTGATGATGGTTGAAGTTTTTGATAATGGTGTCAGTAAAACAGTAAAAAAAACTATCATGGGGGAACAAGTCGGATCCTATTTTGGCAATAGCGTTGCTGTTGTGGACCTTAACAATGATGGGTAAAGACAAGTCTTGTGTTTTTGCTCCCCTTTATCTAGAGGTCATTAATGAAACTCTAGATCTTGACATGAAGGTGTTTTCATATTATTCATATAGTTGGAAGGATCTGATTGTTGGAGCCCCTTTCTATTTTGACCGGAAAGAAGGAGAAGGTGGGGCAGTGTATGTCTATATGAACCAGAAGGGGGATTTTCTTAACAAATATGACGTGGTCCTCACTGGACCTAAGGACTCAGCTTTTGGCATGGCAGTTGTTTCTATTGGTGATGTGAACCAGGACGGCTTCCAAGGTAGGATTTGTGGGTTTCTTTGCTCTGTATTTGCTCAGTACAAGTAACATGTATATTGTTTTTTTTTTATTGCTAATATGCTGGTTATTTGCAATAATTCACTTGTGTGTGCAGTGCTCAGTCAGAGTAACAGTCAAGGATGTTTTACTTTGCTGCCTTCTTGTGGCATTACTAAGAAGTATTTTGACAGTTTCTCACTCCTCTTTTCCATCACAGATTTTGCTGTTGGTGCTCCATATCATAGTACAGGCAGAGTATTTATATGGATGGGCAGCACAATGGGCATTTCCAAAACGCCTAGTCAGGTGAGATGGGAATATTGAGAAGTATTTAGAGTGTTGAGAGTTTACTATTATTAAATATTGTGTTATATTTCATAAGCATTAAACTGGCATGTTTATGGAGTTGTTCAGTTTGAAGTACTAAAATCATAGAGTGAGTTAGCAAGTTAGAGCCGTTAGGATTTTGAGAAGATATTCATTTCATTGAATAGAGTTTTTTTTGAAGTAAAATGAGGTCTGTGTTTAGCTTTACTTGAGAAGACTTTTACGTTTAGTTATACAAAATAAATTGCAAACCGTCATACCTCAAACTTTACGTACTGTATAGACTGCAAGAGTCTGATTCCTCACATTCTTGTGTAGTCATTATTTACAGATGTATAAAAGTACAATTTTAGGTTAAATTAACATCTGCTATGTTATATGTTTGGGTTTGGTAAGATTTTTAAAACTATTTTGGAAAGAAACCTCATATGCTCACCAAGGATATATTTATTAAAATAAAAACTGTAAAAGTTGTAATATTGGGAAATATTATTACATTTTAAAATAACTTTCCATTCGAATATATTTTAAAATGTAATTTTTTCCTGTGATACAAAGCTGTATGTAACAAAGTTCGTAAATATGGGAAGTAGGAGGCAGGAACCGGCGAACATTTAACCTATTTAATAACCAAATAAAACCAACAATGAACCAAAAAGTATAAGGGCGGCAGTTCCTCACGGCGACTTCCGCCCACACAAACCAAATAAACCACAACATAAAATCCAGGCCTGGTCCTCTCTCGTCCTTCACTGTCGTCGCTCCTCCTTTATGCTTCCGGAGCTCCTCCGTGAAGGACTCGAGACCGGTGCGCCGAGCACCTGAAGCTCGTTAACTCTCGCGTCACCGGCCTCGCGCCGTTCCCTCACGGCTCTCGCCCGCCCTGCTCGTCACACTGTATTTTCTGCATCATTACTCCAGTCTTCAGTGTCACATGATCCCTCAGAAATCATTCTGATATGATGATTTGATGCTCAAGAAACATTTATTGTTATTATCAGTTGAAAGCAGTTGTGCTGCATAATGTTTTCATGGAATTTGCTATTGCTTTTGATCAAATCAATTTAATGTGTACTTAACCCTTTTTTAATGCTCCAACATTAATTCCTCAGGTAATCGATGGAAAAGACATCCCAGGTGCTGGATTTCAGACATTTGGCTATTCCATCAGTGGTGGCATGGATGTGGACAGAAACAGTTACCCAGACATAGCGGTCGGATCGTTAGATGATCGTGTGGTCTTGCTTAGGTGACTTGCCAGTGAGACTGTATTTTTTCTGTTTTACATGTTTGTAAGTTAGAAGACAAAGACCAAATTAGTTAACCAATCAGTTATCTATTATATCACAATTTGAAGTTGTGACTTTGATTAGTATAGTGATGTTTCTTCAGGGTCGGGTTATTAACTCACAGTGTTTTCTTTTTCTTTCACTTACTAAGGGCACGGCCTGTGATTCACCCAAAGAACACTTTCACTGTGACACCAGCAGTTATCAACCCTCAAGCCTGTGATGCCTGGTAATAAATCCCTAAACATCTTGTTCCAACCTTCCCTTTGTTTTGTTTACATGGAAATGGAGGCAGTCCACTACAGTGACTAAAGTCACAAGAATATAGTGTCACAAAATATTAAATAAGAATTGTCGATTATTTCCCAAAACATAAAACACTGGATCAGACTGATTTAACTTATTAGGATCAGCTGTCATTACTGACTGTTTATGGACTAATTTAAACACCTGATCATTGCATTCCCATGCTCAAATAAATAAATAAACAGGTTGTACATAGAAGTATTTGATATAATGACAGTAGGTCTAAACGTTATGCTGTAATCTATAATTTTCAAATTTAATTGCAGCATCAATCTTACTATTGATTTTTTTTATTATTATTATTAAATGCACAACCCTAGTCACAACTGTTGTTCTTATGACCATAAAATCAGTTAAATCATTCTGTTTGTGTTTTCCTTACACAGTATTGAAGCAAAGGTCTGTTTCTCCTACACATTCAGCACTGGCATTTCCAATTCCCAAAAGAGTATTAGTAAGTCCCACATCTCAATCTATTACCCTAAATATAAATGCAACCCCCCTAAAAGTTATTGTCATGGGAAATGTATGATTCAGTATGTTGTTTCACATTCTTACTGTCAGAATTCATATCCGACATGAAGTAGCTGTAAGAAAGATCTGTTGTTTTCTCAGCTTTTCAATATACGGTGGATGCCGATCTGCACTCGTCTCGGAGCCCTCGTGTTCGTTTCCTTGACAACAAACAGGGCAAATACACTGGCAAAATGTCCGTTAATCCGTCTGGAGATTGTCAATCTCTGAAACTTGAGCTGGTGGTATGACTCAAGGCCATCCTTTTGAATCACCATTTTAATCTTTGTTATGGAAAGGCTCTAACATATGCATCGAGCGGGCCGATATGTTAATGTTTGGGTCGATTCATTAAGCTTGTGTTCGAATTGGAGCTAATTGTCAGAGATTTGATATATTGTCTCTGCATGTATCTCTGACAGACCAAGACGATCCAAAACAAGTTGGCTCCGATAGTCTTCTCGCTGAACGTGTCTTTGGTGGAGCCTCTTCCTTCAGGCGGACAGACATTGGAAGACCTAAGTGCTTTTCCTGTGATCAGCCAAAGAGACGCTCTGACTACCAAAGCTGAGGTACCTTTGAAGGCATACTTTGCCTCACTCGAACACACATGATGTTTTATTGGAAATGTTGTGTATGCCCTTTACCACCTGCTCACATTCTCCCTTATATTCCACCAATGTCATCTTTTTTTCTTTAGATCCACATACAAAAAGAATGTGGAGTAGATAACAAATGTGAGAGCAACCTTCAGATGACGGCTACATTCACAGATGAGCAGAACACACCATTTCCCACGTAAACTCCTCTCTCATTCTTCATGTGAAAGGAGAAAGAGATGACTGAATAGATTAATTTATCAACTGAATATCTCCCATCATGCTCCAAATAAAGAATCTATCTAATATGACCCTTACTTCCTTTAAAGGATGACCCATTTTTGCTCATGAACACTTTTGATCCAATTACCTGAGCCATAAATGGAATGGAAGTTGTCATGACATTATAGAGGAGATGTGAAATGCCTCTAACCTGTCGGTGTGTTTCTGCAGGCAGAATGGCCTCCAGATGTTCCACTACACTACCAATGTGAAGAAGCTGAAGTTGATGGTGAATGTGTCCAACGTTGAATCACAGGACAGGAAAGCAGAAGACGCTTACTCGGCAGTTCTAAATGTCACCATGCCCTCCTCACTCAGCTTCTCCAGCCTGAATTTCAAGGTAAAGCTCATTAGCTGTCCTCAGAAATTACACCTCAGTTTTATCATATAACAGTCTATGTTAGAGGTCATCAATTAGCAGACTGCATATCAAGACCGGATTGATTTCATCTAGGACAAATTCTCATAAATTAAAATAATTGTATTATACAGTCAGATAGTACTGATTGTCATGACGAAAGATGAGCCGCCTCTTACAGTATGTCCACACTGGAGGTGAGTATTACTGTAACGGCGAGTCGACAGAGTGAGGAGCCATTTGCAGTTTATTTAAACAGTTCAGTGTCAAACAGGCAGTAGTCAATACATGGCAGTAAACACATAGGAGGCAAACCGTAAACAGGAATGAAGACAGGCTTAAGTCGGGGCAGGCGGCAAACATACACAATCCAGAGAACAGGCAGAGGTCAAGTAGGCACCAAAGGTTCAGAAACGAATGAACAGTTCAAGGTCGAAACAGAGTAACAGTCCACAGGGATAAATGCTCAGAGTTTTTGTAGAAACTACTTTTTTTAGGGTCTCTTATTTTTTACAAAATACTACTGCTATCACTTTGGACATTTACAGTAAGTATTCCATGCATTCACATTGATTATTTCATTTCATAGCTGTAAAAGTCATGTTGGCAACTTTTTGTAAATATTTGTTACAAAAGCCCAGTGCCTGGTTGCATAAAGAACCCTAAGAGTAATTTTCCCTTAAAGGGGTCATGAAGTGGATTTTTTAAAATGATTTCATAATGTTTCTTGAGGTGCACTTATAATGTTAGTATGAATTTTAGATCAAAAATGGTCATAATTTAGAAATAAAAGACATTTTTCTATCCTGATTTTAGCCCTCTGGCTTGGGTGAAGGGGCGTGTCTGCTGTGAGAGTGTAAACGCCCACTGCTCTGATTGGCTGACATCTTTGCATTTGAAATGCGTATTACATGAAAAGTACCCTCTCGGATACTTTTACTATTAACGAATTAACAAATTCATTAGATAAACGAATTCTGAAAAGTGTTAATTATAACCTTATATTTAGATCTTTTCCCTTCACATGAAAGGTTGCAGTGATGAGCATTGAGCAGATGACAGACAGTCTGTTGATTGTATGAATGCAGTGATCTCGTCATTGTAACTCTATTCACAACCAACAGCAAACATAACGTGACTGCACAACAAAGCTCTTTGGCTTACGTTACTGTAGTGTAACAGCATCATTCATTATATGTGTCCGGATGAACTCACGCTGTGAGATTGACAGCTTCAGCCATTGTAAAAGGGGCATACTTATCAAAGCTTTCTGCATGCAATTTAATCACAATTTAAAAATCAGATTACTTACCGTTTTGGTCTGTTTACACTGAAATGCAACCCCTGCGTTTTCAAACTAAAATGGGCTCCGGAGTGGAGTAAATGACAGGCGTAACCATTGCAAAAGTTATGCGTTTTAAAACGAAAAGTACTAGTGTAAACAGACCTGAGTTTAATGGAGTGTTTGGATTTGAATTTTTGACAAGTTTGAGTTTGAAAAGTCTGAACGTTCCGTCCATGTAAGTGTATGGGATTTTTTCTGAGTTTTGATAGTGATTTTTAGGAAAACTGTAAGTCGGATTAGTTAGAAAAGAGGTAGCACGCTGAAGCCCTATTCACACAGGATTAGTATTACCCCCTCCACACACAGACACACACATAAAGCCTGTGATTTTACTCGAATCGACTGTCTTATGTCCCGGAAATGATGTCATTTACACTGAATCAGGTTCAAATCTAACAGCTCATGCTTTTACACTTGATTTATTTAATTGATATAATTAATTTTATTTATATAACACATTAACCTTGAATTATGGTGTGAACCCCCTCGTGTGATCTTGTCGTTATATGCCTAGCTGTATGATCTATATTATCAACAGAAAAATGTTCCTTACCGTGTGCTGCTATACATGTCATCCATCTCCATCTAAATATTCTATTTGTTTTCGCTCTTCTGATGGTTTTCAACTTTCTCTTTCAGCAAATTATATAGTTTTATGATGTATAGCAAAATGACACGGCACCCGAAATACTATCAAAACACTCCATTCTTTGCGAAAAATAAAAAGGTACACAAGAAACAAAAACCTTGAAAAAAATTATATATGAACCCGCCAAATCACAGAGATGCTGATTTGCACGGGACTAATATTATCACAGGACCTCAGTGTTCGGCGAAATATGGTATGTCATTTACGGGGAAATTTTTATTATAGACATGGCCGATTCGCGCAGGATTAAGATCACAGACAATTATTACAAATGACTAGTGGTCACCAGGTAATAATAATCCCATGCAAATAGGGTTTAAGCCAGAACAGTCTGAAGGTTTGAACCAAGTTTGGTGGTTGTAGCTTTAAAGCTCTTTGAGGGGATACAATCTAACATTTGGCTCCGAAAAAGATTATAAAGTAGATTTTTCAAGCCAACTTAAATATATTAAAAGAAAGAAAATAGTTATTTTAAGTTGTGATAAGATATAAGATACAGTATTACTGTATTTATGACCAAGTACTTGCAGCCTTGATGAGCATTAGAAACTTTTTTCAAGAACTTTTAAACATTATTGAAGATTAAAATTTTACAAAGCTCCTCTTTTTCTTCCTTGCAGAACTTAAGTACAAATCTTGTGGATTCTTCTCTTCTGTGTAACCTGGGGGACCCCTTCAAAAAAAATCAGAGAGTAAGTCATCATTGGCATCAGTCACTTGACATGAATAGGTTTGAAGTGCACTGTTACCCTGTGATTTACAAGCAGACATACTGCAGCAACCATAATAGATGGCCGTCAGATGAGACTTTAGCATTACTTATAGGATACAAGATATAATAATAGGATGTGAATTTATTTAACTGTGTTGTAGTGAAAAGCATTTCTAGGAGCAGATGTAATGAATGTGAAAAAAATGTCCTTATTTTCTTCCTGGCACTTCTGTCTTTCACAGGTGGAGATTGAGATCACATTTGAAACGACAGGAATCACAATGGACATGCAGGAGATTCAGACTAAACTGCAGCTCTCAACGTATGAGAAACTGGCATGATTTTCTTCAGATTCTCAAATAAGCTGAACATTTGTGGAGAGATGTTCTGCAGGAAATGAGCTCGCAAAAAATCAATATCTCTACTTAAGTCACACAATCCTAAGAGGAAACCGTTGTGCTCATACGTACTCTGTGCAGAATGTCTAAGAAAATGTACAATTCTGGTGTTAAAAAGTTTATATATTCTTTTCATTTTGTAATGGCTTTTATTTGGAGAGGTTTGTGTAATTTCAGTCATTACATCACATCAAATAGCTTCAAGGTAATACTAAATGAAGAAAACAATTGTATGATCTCTGTAAGAAGTTATGTAAAATTGAGCAGAATTCTTTATAGAAAGAATATCATTAACATCCCTACCCACCCACCCACAGGAAGGTGGAAAAACAGGGCCAAATACATACAGTGATTCACTGCTTAGTTCTTCAGCTTTAACCACTAACATGTGGCTTGAATGCATATGAAAGAACAATTGTGAAAGAGGTTTGTTTCAAAGGCTATGATTCAGATTTGGACACTAGCTGATGATTTCATCTACACTTCTCAGGTGGAGCGAGCAGAATGATCTACAACCCCTGTCGAGAGTGCTAATGGTGGAGTACGTCCTACAGCCTATCTTTAATATGTGAGTTATGCACCATTTCCATCCTTAAGATCTTTACTTCTGTCTTACCGCATTTCAAATTGATGTCAGAATGACTCATGTTGCACTTCAGCATTTCTTACTTTTTTGCCTGACATCGAACTTTAGGAAGAGCTATAAAAATGAATCTGAAAAATGTCTATTTTTCTTTTAGCTATTTGCCCCAAATTAGGACAGAATTTAGTGGCAATGTAATTGGAGAATCAGCCATGAAAAGTACCAGTGATATTGGAAGCCCAGTGGAATTCAACGTCACAGTAAGATGCTTTTCACACTTTAAATAATAGTTAACCCTGGGTCATTCTAAACCCCTGGTAAACGGAATCCTGGGATGTCTTTAATCACGTTTCACACTGCATTTTCCATCATTGTGCCTCCATTTCCTATCATTCGGAGAAACGATGCTCATGCATCGTGCGATGGTTCCGTGACTGCCCAAAGCGAATATAAGGCATGTGATTGGTTGTCGGTTGCCAAGCATCTAGTTGTAACATTCTAACACCACATCATTTCACACTGTACAATTTTTCCTCCGCAATGCAGAGTTTACACCGCAAGAGCAGGGTTTCATAATCCCAGGTAAAAAGCTGTGCTAACCCCGCATCTAAATTACAAGTGTAAAATGGTCCTTTACCCGGGGTTAAAAGCAGTGTTTAGAACGACAGTAACTCGCACAGTGTGAAAAGTCCTAGTGAGTCCTAACTAGGTGTGATTAGGCAGGTTTCCAGTGTTTGATCATTTGTCTGTCCATACTGTAAGGACTGTGTGACATTAAAATACAGCTTTTGGACCGACAAGATTTCACTCTAGGCGAAGCAATCTAGTTCAATGGAAATAGAAACCAAATAATTGACCAAATGTCTTGTTGCTTGCTGCAAACGCACCTAATTAGGACATAAGCTCAATACTTTCAAGTTCTTCTTCACATGATCTGTGGAAACGTTTCACTAACATATCACAACCTGCCTCAAGTAATATTAGTGCTAAATTATTAATATAAAAAATATTAAGCATCAAAAACATTTCTTGGGAGCCAAATCAGCATATTAGAATGATTTCTGAAGGATCATGTGACACTGAAGACTGAAAATTCCGCTTTGCCATCACAGGAATAAAATACATATATTAGAAATTATATATTTTTTTTAAATATTAGAAAACAGTTCTTTTAATTATTTCACAATACTGCTGTTTTTACTGTACTTTTGATCAAATAAATACAGTAAAAGGTGAGCGCAAGAGACTTATTTCAAAGCATTAAAAAATCAAAGCTTTAAAAAACTTATACTTAGTTGTTTACTAGACAGTGTAAAACCACTATAATTGCTTACTTCTGTGTATTCCTGTGTCTGCAGGTGGATCTTTCTGGAAGACCTCTGGGAAATCTGGGATTTCTGGAAGTAGTCTTTCAGTGGCCTTATGCTGTGGCTAATAAGAAGTGGCTGCTTTACCTGTCAGAGATTCAGATGACAGGAACGTCCAAGCCCTTCTGCGTCCCTAAAAATGACATCATAAACCCCCTTAATCTCACAGTAAGTGATTAGATGTATGTGTGTAACCGTCACTGATTGTTTTTCTGCAATACGGCGCTGTTGGCAGAGCAGTTTAGCAGAATCCAGCTATTTGAATCCCTCAGAGAAGCAGCAAAAGAAATCATGCTGGGACTGGGACCTACTCCTTTCCCAGAACTATATTACTCACAGTTCGCACTGCAATCTCACTCAATGTACAAAGCCGTGTGGGATTTATTTTCAAAAAGTCCATCTCTTAATATGAAACAGAGGGCAGTTCGTGGACTATCTATCACTCTGTGCCTATAAATCAGTGTGACATGGATTTATTTAGCACAAGAACTCGCGAGAATGGAAACATCATGTATCACACCAAGCAGCTCAATCAAAATATTCAAATTCAAGGTGATGCGTAATTATTAACGTGAAGTAGAATTAAAAATGTTTTGAAGATGTAATCCAATAGAGCACTGCAGTGACGTATTTTTGTAGGCCAAGCCAGAAATTAGCATCACCTTGGTTTCCCATGACAAAAAAAAAAACTAGGATTTTTCCATTAGCTTTTGGATTCTAGTCATTTATAGCCTAATAGTTGGTGATAAATGAATTATGCCACAGATGCATGTCTTCAACATCACCACCATTAAGCTTCTAACTCTTTCAGCCTTTCTTTAAAAAAAATTTTATCCCAGAAAGGTCGATTTACAATAGTTTGATGATAAACAAAATGAACTAGTAGGAGTTTTAATATTCGGCATGATGCCGTTTAATGTCCGTGACAACATCTGTAGTCCCAATTAACCGCTTGGTAGCAACCGCCCTTTTCAAGACAAGTAAAAGCTTTAAAAAAGTGGGTATTGCTGATGTATTGATGTCATAGAGTAAAATGTTTTTAGGCATTTAAACCAAAAAAAAGACTTCAGGACGATGAAACTGAAGGTGCTATAATGCTAACTTGTTTCCGGGTTTTGGCCTACAAAATTACGCCATTCCTCCAGCACTCTGTTGTCATGCACTCAATATGAAGTGTATATTAATGTGATGGGTGTTTCCTCCTGTGGATTAGGTGTCAGAGCGCAAGTCTGGGAGGAGGAAAAGAGATGAGGACTCCTTGGAGTCTGAACAGACTGAACCGCAGGCCTTTCCGAACACACGGGCCCACCAGAGGAGACATTCTGAAAACCTGGTGAGTACATCCGTCTCCCTCAACCATTGTTTTGTTGCTAAGCAACTAGATGATTTTAGCATGTCAGGTCTCCTCTGATACTTTGCATGATGTAGTATGCAACAGAGACCAGACAAAGACAAAATTAAGAGTGTTTTGGCTGTCACTGCTCATTCTCTCTCAATGTCAGGATTGTGCCATGGGTACTGCCCTCTGTCAGACTTTCACCTGTCCTTTGCTTGGCATGGACATCTCGGCCAATCTCACTGTCAGAGCGCACGTATGGAACAGCACAATGCTTGAGGTCAGAGCTCCATTTTCATTTGAAACTTCACCTCATCTCATTACTGCAGGCTTGTCGCATACCAGGCTCTCAAGGATAAATCCCACAGTTGCTTTGTGACATTGTTTATGAAGTGGTATAAGTGGATTCATTTGTTACACCATGGTCAGTCCTTCAGAATGCACCATATACTTTGACCCGTGGCCACACAGACCTAAAACCCACATTAGAAATATCAAACTAAGGAGCATCTGCAGACAAATGATGCCACACTTTTTCTCAGATCGAACTTCACTTTTCTAAGCCATTATTTTTAACTGGTCCCAATGTGATTTTCAGTGGATTTGTGAAGTCAGATCGCCTCAAGTACTTCTTCACAATTAACTTGGGAAATGTTCTACTTACATTTCATAACCATAAAGTGGGCAGATCATTTTTGCCTTCATTTTGATCACAGTATCTATCATTTTATCATCTAAAATTCTTTTGTGAATTACTTTTTTATATATACACTACAAATCAAAAGTTTGGGGTCGGTAAGATTCTTTTTAATTAACCTCTTATGCTCAACAAGGATGCATTTTCTTTCATGAAAAATAAAGTAAAAAGTGTAATAGTCTCAAATATTATTACACTGGGTTTCTGTGGGTTTTAAAAAGTTTAATTTTGCCCTTACACAAATTAAAGCCTTAAAGAGGTCTTAAATCTGAGACGAAAGTCTTAAATTCATAGTCATGACATTAACTGTTGCTTGCATTGCAAAAACTGAATATCTTGCCCAGTATTTTTGTCCTGTTTTCCAATATAAATATCTAAACTTCTTTAAAGGGTTAGTTCACCTTAAAATGAAAATGCTGTCATTAATTACTCACCCTCACGTCATTCCAAACCCGTAAGACCTTCGTTCATCTTCAGGACACAAATTAAGCTATTTTTGTTGAAATCCTTGAGCTCTCTGGATTTCGTTGTAATAGTCCATGTGACTACAGTGGTTCAACCTTATTGTTATGAAGCAATTAGGGGGGAAAAAGTATTCTCTTCAGATATTTCTTCTTTTCTAACTATAAACTCAATTTATTTTGATCAATTTCACAGAAAACAGGACATTAAAATGTAGAGAATCCAAGAAAACGTAGACATTTGGACTGAAAAATAAGACTAGAATATAGAGGAAGAAAATTTTTTTTGCAGTGTGATCAGGAGGTACAGTAAAAGATATTTCCATATTCTAGTGATTCTAGAACGATTCAAACTACTTTTTTTGTAAAATTTATTAAAAAGTAATAGATATCTGCATGTATTTGCATGTTGTATTTTAAAAAATTCAAACAGGGGTTGCTAATATAATATGTCAGAACATATTGAAATATTGTTTTCCCATTAATTTATTTCTTAAATTTGTGTTACTTGGTCTTAAAAAGGTCTTTAAAAAGTCTTAAATTTACCCCTATCAAATCTGCAGAAGCCCTGTTACAATTTTTCTGTTTGAATATATTTTAAACTATAATTTATTCCAGTGATGTCAAAGCCTAAAAACATTTTTTTGAAAAAGGTGTGCTGCTTAATATTTTTGTTGAAACCAGGATTTTTTTTTCAGGATTCTTTGATAAATGGAAAGTTCAAAAGAACAAATTTCAAGGAAACAACAAGAGAACAACATGACATGGAAATATTTTGTAACATTTTAAACAACTTTACTGTCATTTTTGATCAATCGAACATGTCATTGCTGAATAAAACTATTAATCTCTTTACAAAAAAAAAAAACAGCAACAAAACAAATCTCACTGACCACAAAGTTTTGAACGAGAAATATATCACCACCTTGGAATTATAAGGTTCTATTTGGATTCTGAGCGATTTTGCGATATTTAGCTTCATATTGAGTTTCTGCATTCCATTCCATGACCTTGTTGACAGAAGCTTTTTGTTTTCTAAATAAAAAGTCCCAAAATGTACACACCTTAAAGAAATATCACATAATGTAAACAAGTTTTCACAGAATAAAAATATGTGAATTACTCAATTTTGACAAAAATGTCAAATAGAACCTTTATAATTCCAAGATGATGGGATATATATATATATATATATATATATATATATTCTGCTTTCAAATACTTTATGCAGCCAGTGCATGTGCATATTTAAAATGTAGTTATTATCTACAGTGTGAAATACACTGAAGAATGTTAAAATGACTTTAATATATTGTCAGCATTTACTGTACCATAGGCCTGTAGAGAAACTATTGCAGAAACAAGACTTTTGGGAAAACGGAGTCTAGTAAGGGTTATCAAACTGTTCCTGGATCCTCACCAGCACTGGATATTTTGGATGTCTCCCATGTTTAACCCAGCTGAATTATCTCATCAGCTGATTAGTAGACTACTCCATGACCCGAGCTGAGTGTGTCCATTATATGTGATGGGAAAATCTGATCATTCAGCAAAATGAACTAATCTTTATTGAACTCACTTTGTTCATTTGAACAGAGTGAAAATGTTCTATTTTGAACAGCGAAGTTCCCCGTACATGTTCACATGATCATATGGAATCATCATGCTGGGGAAGTTCCAGGAAGGGTCCGAAAAACCTTACTGTGCATGATATTCATTTTAAAGTCCTGAAAATAACATTTGTGCTGCTCTGTTTACAGGACTACAATGCTGTAAGTGTAACTGTGATTGGTAATGCCACACTGATTCTAAAAACAGACAAACCAACGATCAAGATGAGAAATTATACCCACAAGGTACAAACTCAACATCTCCAAGTTTCCTCCTCTATCTGGAACTCTTTCTTGCATACATTTAGCATAAGTGAGGGGAAATCAAATAATTATTAAAATGAGGCAATTTTCCTGTATATGTTTTCTGCTGCATTGGAGATTAATGACTGTAAACATCTTTTCTCTGTTTAGTTTCAAGTAGTTATAGACCCTGCAGTGTCAGAAGAGCTTCAGTATGAAGCGCCTCTGTGGATAATCATTGTATCTGTGCTGGCTGGAGTGATTCTGCTTAGTCTGATTATCATTTTACTGTGGAAGGTAAGGAATTTCTGTGCTTCACACGTTCCTTTTGTTCTCTCATCTGCATGTTATTCTGGATGGAGCGACACAAACAACAACTTAATTTTATCGCATCGTGCTTAACACCTTAAACAAAGTGAGAAGTTTGGTTTTTTAACTCCTTGAGAGGAGCTGTAACACACATTTCTATACATTTCAGGCATTCAGGTGGTAAACTTACCAGTCAAAACACACAAACTAAATAATAATAGAAAAGTATGTGTATGTTAAATAGAATATCGGTTTTCAGCATACACGATATTGTAATTTCTGTTTTTTGTTTCCCCAAACACATTTTTACAGTATTTTTTTATGAAATTAAATGATCAATTACACATATATCAAAACATTTGTACCAGGAGAGCAGTTCATTCCAGACTAGATCAATTTCTCCAGCCGTGTCTTGTGTTTTGTTTGATTGCTCATATCTGAATCCTGTTCCCCAGTGTGGTTTCTTCAAGAGAGCCAACACCAGAGAGCTTTATGAGGCCAAGGCCCAGAAAGCAGAAATGAAAACACAGCCCTCAGAAAATGACCGCCTTACAGAGGAGGACTGAGATTCGCTGGCCTTTGTGGGCCTCTGACACAAATAGCAAGTTTGTAGGTGCCACAGCCAACAGCTCTCTAAAACGCTTGGCTTGATTAACAATAATATATTCCATGCAAGCTCCGCTAATAATATCTTTCTTCTTCCCTTTTGAGACACAACACTTGCCTCGTCTGTTTTCGACTCTCATCACTGCTCTCAAAAACACTAGAGGTTGTTTTTTTCCCTGAAACAAATTGATATGTGAGGCTCTTTGTTATGTCCTCAGGCTTGGGATGCTGTTATCTTTGAGATAGAATGATGTCTTAAAACACGAACTGTATATTGCTTTAATCCAACTTCTGAACGCCTTTTCTCGCTTTGACAAGACTAATAACTTCCTTCTGCGTTACCATGTTCTTTTCTCTTTTTTTGCCATTTGAGGGCTTGCTTTCAACTGAGACAACAAACTCCTTCTGATCACAATCTTCTCTTACTGAGATAACAAGCTTTTCTTTCCCCTTCACAATCTGCTGCTGAATTTATCACACATTTATACTCACAATAATTTGCTCTGTTCATAATTTCACTTGAGTTAAAAGAATGCTTTCTCTCAGTTGCTATGAAATGGGAATCTTGTAATCTCATAAAATACTACAGTCAAGGCTTTTGGATTTCTCGAAGCTTCTCTGAATACATGCATCCCGTGGTAAGACCTGCTCACAATCCTCTTTCTTATGCTTTCTCACAGAGTGGTTTTTTTAAGCGGGCTGCCTACTTCAGAACTATGGCGAAATACCAAGGTGTGAAGATTTGTAAGAAGGAGCAGTACCAGGTAAACCAGGGCTTTTTGATTGTGGACCCAACGAACAACAAGAAACACTGGATCACAAACTGGACTGAAAAGAAACAGTACTACTGATGAATGCACTCTCAAACTGTCTCTCTTAGACAGTGGAATGGACGTTTACAGACGTTTATTATCTTAATCAACACAACCGTCTACCTGATTGGATTGGAACTTCATCTGGATATCAGATATAATTGAACATGTTCATTCAAAACTGCCTAATATGAACTGATTATACAGGAGACTCTGATCTCTGTTTTGATGTTTATTTTGTTACTGTTTATTTCTACTGAATACATGCTCAACAATTAGGATTTTTAGTAACTCGGCAGTTCAGATTAGTCCGTCCGTCCCCCCCCCCCCCCCCCCAAAAAAGGAATGATGAATTTTGACAAAAATATAATATTGTTGTTCCAAATTCTGCTGATTTGTCACTAAGATACTGAAAACCAAACCCTTAAACATCAATGAATGTGAATGTAAAATAAGTGTAAACTTATTGGTGAGCTCTGTGTTGCATTTTGATTTCTGTTCTTACACATCTATGTGTGCGAGGATTTTATATGTTATGTGCCCTAACTGAAAATAGCACTGAATTTTCTCTTCAGACTTTTCAATAGTGCTAAAATCTGTTGCCCAGATATGACTCACTATTTCATCCTTCTCATTCGGTTCTTGCTTTATATATTTTTATCTTGCATCAGGTCACGTTTTTATGAAAGTGATGGATTTTTAAAAAAGAAAAAAAAAAAAAAGAAGAAAAAAAAAACAGCTACTGAATGTGAATTGTTCAACATGGAACAGTAAACAGACACAAGTGTTCCTCACCTATACAATTAGGACAAGACCTAATCTCTAATTCAGCTGTTGTGTACATTTATGTGTGTTTCATGGCCTGATTCTTGTTGGTAAATTTCATAGTCATATTTTACATATTGTGGGGGTTTATGTATGATGTAAATGTGGGACAATTAAACGTGTCTAAAAGAATCAAGAGTCCAGATTTATTATTACTTTTTCACAGGGATTTATATTTAAAATGTTTTACATGCATGGTTAATTTGTTGAAGATAAGTCCTGTGCACTGTGTCAACAGGCCTGTAAATCTACGCAGCTAAATAATGTTTATTTTAAAGCGTGTGTGTTAATTAGCAAACAGTAAGTAAATAAATAAAGTGGTAGATCAATAAAAGACAACGATTGCATGTTTCTTCCTTAATACGCGCTCATGTTACTAATTTTGTAAGTAATGAACAGGAACGTGATGATTTCTAATCCTGTTAAGCCTCACACCAGCAGGAAAGTAATTGCATTAGAGTTTGAATAGATGTCAAAACTAACCGCATTCTCAAGCGAGCGTCACGGGAGCGCGAGCCCCGCCTGCAGGGGGATTAGCACGCGCTAAACCTCAGATCCGCGCGCTCTGTCAGGTAACGCCGCAAACACCATCCGCGATTAACCTAACAGCACAAACAAGGATAAATAAAGATATTGGTCGGGTCTAATGTGGTGTCTGGACGTGCAAGTTTCCACGCCGTGAACTGTCAAGTGGTTTGTCGTTTAGTACATTTCAGAGTAAATCTGCGCGGTGGGTCTCATCTTTCAGAGAGGACGATGTTCATCATATTTGAGAGTGACGGGAGCGCGCGAGTCAGCGTCGCTCGCGGGGAATGACGCTTCAGACTTTGACCAAGTGTTATCAAGTTAATTACCGGATGGACTAAATGAAGAATGCCGCACGTTTGGGAGTTCATTCTGATTCTCAACGTTAATGTCGTCTTTGTAGAAGGTACAGTACTCACATGTGTTCTCATAGGAAACTCACTCTCAGGATGCTTAAGATGGAACAGCTGGCAGCTCTGTTGTTAATAGCCTATAGCGGGATTTTCATTATGCTGGCGATGCCTAAATATCCAAAGCCACGTTTTTAATTAATATTTGATTAATTGTTAAATTGCATGTGTCTTTTTTTTTCTTTTGCTCATAACAAAATGCTGGATATGAGTCGATACTGTCTGAGGCGATTGTTTACTGACTGTCCTGCTGAAGAAAAAAAAAAACACACACACACAAAAACAATCTGAAGCCAGACTAAAGATGGTTTGCTAGTTTTAGCTGGTTTAAGCAGGCTTTAGCTATTAAGATGGTCTTCCAGCTTGATGGTTTTATGCTGGTCTAGCTGGTCGATCTGAAAAGTACCCAAAAGCAGTCTACAGAATAATTTGACCACACTTTGAGACCAGATAGGCTTTTTTCGTTATCTCAAAATGGAACAGCAAGGATTTGGAGGGGGAAAATTGCTTCCCAAAAATGTAATTTTCTGCATAGCTGTTTTCTTGTGGGCTAAAACAACAACAACAACAGCAGCAACATAGGTTTTGAGAAATTAATGACCAGGGATTTGAAGAATACATTCTTAAACAAGATTAAGATATATTTCTGGTCTTTAATATGGTTTAAGATGGCTTAAAGCCTGACCAAGCTGGTCTTCAAGTGGTCTACCAGGCTAATCAGCGAAAAAAGTGCCAAAACCCTTTCACAATCAGGGTTAAAATCAGTTGTGTTTGACCAGCAAACCATCTGGTTTCAACTGCTTTCTTTTCAGCAGACTTCTCCATTTCAAACCTGAGAAGAGCAAATATTTCTCTAATGAGCACAAAAATCTAATAGTAATATTAAAAACTATAAAATGCCTTTCACTGCTAAGAGAAAAAAATTGGGTTCTTCTGCACTATTGCAGTACCCAGTTTGTTTTGGCAATTCTGAGTTTGACGTCATCCTTCCTTTGGGGAATGGGCATCCATAAAATACAGACAGAAGCTAGATCTTCAAAGAGCGAGATATGTGCTTGACGGGTTTTTACCGAAAAGCCCGTGATATATTTTGAAAGGAAGTTGAAGTGTGATTTGAGGTCAGCCTAGTACAGAGGAGATGATGGCTGTGAGTGTGAGAAAAATCAAAATCAAGCCATCTGGTTAAAAGCTTGAGGATTATTTTCCTCATTCCAGCCAATAATATCAAAGCGACTCATGCGTGTCAAAAACGTGTGGTGTAAAATAATACTCGAGCCTTTTTATGTTCAGTTCAATATCGCACAGGGAGCCGCACACAACAGAGAGGATATATGGGTTGCGGGGCTCAATCGAGTGTCAGCATTTCGCGAATCTCTCGGTGCATGAATCTCAGCACCTGCACTTACAGCAAATCCTTGGCTCTCGATGCTTCTTCTAGGTACCATAGTCTTAGAAATAGCAGCTTCTTATGAGTCAGATAAGTAAAAGTGCACAAGCTTCTCATATCTCAGATACAGATGTCGATAAATTGGGGTGGAAGCAAATTGGGCTCCAATCCTCCGCCCCGTTCAGGACGGGCACATCAAAGCAACCTGGCTTGAGAGTAGAGCCGTGGTGTGGTATATTAAAGAGCAGCCCTGAGTGCTTGACTTGGCAGTGGATATGATGCAAGCTGCAGCCTGAAGCCAGAGGGAGAGAGGTGAGGGGAATAGTGATGTGAGATAACAGAGTGAATTCAGAATGCTGAAGTCTGCTGCCTCTGTGACCTACTTTCCAGCTATGCCGACAGGGCCCAGAGCAGAGGATCCAGGATGCATCTGTCGTCATCTCACAAAATTGTTTCTTCTTGCAGTTGCTCTTGGCAAATATTGACTTTCTAAATTTCCATGTTACTTTTTTTTTCGGTCAAATACGTTGAGTTTTTGCCTCTTTTTAAATGTGCCTTGAAGCATTACAGACAACGTCATCCTCTCATTTGACAGCAGAAACTTCTCTCCACGGGGAGCTGGGGTCTGTTACAGGTGTGACTGTATTTTCAAAGAGCCGTGGGTGAGTGATGTGTGAATTTCTTCTTTTCCCGCAGCACAGCCAGTGTCATCAAAGCTGCACGATGGATGGTGGGCATACAAAGATCTTGTCCAAGGGAGCTTTATACCAGGTAAGCCTTTCAAAAAAGAAAAGACAACAGTGTGAGAGTTTGCAGAATGTGTCTTGTCGAGAATCATGCTGCTTGCCACACCGAGGCTTGCAAGAAATGCAGAGGCTTTGTGTGTTGACGTATAGCACAAAAAACTTCAGGGCGCCAATGAATATTTATTCTGTTTGATTCGCAGGTTTAATGTATGTGTGCGTGGTGTGAATGAGGTGGATTTTACACAAATGGTGTGAACAGTGTTTAACACCATTTGTGTTTGCTCTTTGCACGTGCTGCATCATAATTAAGAGATTAAACAGGGAGTAGTTTATAGTACATTTCACTAGATTAGTTAGCTTGATACTTTTAGGAGTGGTTTCACAGACAGGGCTTAGATTAAGCCAGGATTATTCCTTAGTTTAATTAGGACATTTAAGTATCTTTTATAAACATGCCTAAGAAAAAAATCATTACTGATGTGCATCTTGAGACAAAACAATGGCACTGACATATTTTAAGATATCCTACTGCATGTTGATCTCAGATAAAACCGTTCAAACATGCATTTTAATCTAGGACTATGCTTAAGCCTTGTCTGAGAAACTGGGGATAAGGTTGTTATACGATACATGCAAGATAGGGGTTATTTTAAAGGTGAACTTTAAAGCGTATAATTTTTGTGTCGCTAGCATCACCAAATGGAATTGTGTGCAAAAAATAATGATTGTTTCAAAAAAGTTTTTTAAATAAATTGGTATACTGAAATTTACTTTTACAATTATTTCAGCATTTACTTACTTTACTATTTTCATTGTTTAAACTTCAAACAAGCTTAAACTTTAAACCATTTTCATTGTTTATTGTTTAAGTGTCTTTACGATATATTGAATATGAAACTTTTTCATGTCTGTCGACGTGTTGTCAGTGTCCTCTTTGCTCCGGGATGTATTTTTCCCTTTGTGAGAACATGATGTGTGGCATGACAGAGCATGGCTTGTCGGACATAGCAACAGTAACTAAAGGGGGCGGGTCTTTGCGAAGGGTCAATTCCATTACTTATTTTTAAATAACAAAATGTGTTCTATTTTGGCAAATGTAAAGCCCTTTTATACCAAAAGTGAAATGAATAAGCCTCAGGCTGAAGGAAATGCAAATTGACTCCCGTACCGAGGGCACAGCTCAAATAAACCTCTCAGCTGTGCTGCCATTCAGGAGAAGAGAGTTCAACACTCTTTCTTCAGCAATAAAAAAATTAAACAAAAATGTGGCGTTTATCTAAAGTCATTTGTGCTCATTACTGTTGCTGATTTGGATCACTGAAGCTCAACAGCAAAGATATTGGTAAATAAAGTGAGATTAATTACACAAAGTATATTTGTGTTATACAGAATATTTTATTTTTGCAGTTTTGCGTAATATTCTGAATAACACAAATACTGTTAAAAGTAAATGCATGCTCACATTTAGTCTAGAACTACAATAACCATCAGCCTCTATCAATATGCGAGGTATTCAAATAGCTTTTGAATGTGTGCTGCTGTGCTCACTTTTTTACTTTAACTTTCGAAATCCTGATCATAAGTAGGGAGCGGCGAGATAAGATGTTTGTCAGTGACGTTCAGGATCTGTTGCGCACTTCACGTGAGAAGTGAAATATGATGTACTGTAATGTAACCGACTACTGCAGCAAATCTAACTATGCCCCTTTAGGGGCTCCGTAGAATGCGTTACTCATTTTCTGTGTCTTTCCGAATTCGGATTTAGGCTACGGGCACATCCTGATTACGTAACTCGTGTTACTTGTAATCCTTTACCAGACTATGGTTTTTAAAGTGTTCTTTTATTCAGCAAAATATGTATTAAATGCATCAAAAGTGACAGTAAAGACTTTTACATTGTTACAAAAAAAAATCCTATTTCAAATCAGTACTGTTTTTCTGATTTTCTAATCAAAATATATATCATGGTTTCCACAAAAATATAAAGCAGCACAATTAATTTCAACATGAATAATATGATAATAATATTAATAATATGGTCATTTTTTATGATTTCTAAAGGATCATGTGACACTGAGTAACGGCTGCTGAAAATTCAGCTTTGCCATCACAGGAATAAATGACATTTTCAAATATATTCAAATAGAAAACATTTCAATTGTAATAATATCTTACAACATTACATTTTTCCTGTGCTTTTAATCAAATCATGAGCAAAACGGACTTAGTTCAAAAACATTTAAAAATCTTTGTGACCTCAAACTTTTGAATAGAGGTTAATAGCCTCATGACTTTTTCTGATACAAAATCGTTAGAATTCTGAAAAATGGATTTAAACATTGTAAAATGTCATAATAATCAAATTATCTCGAACATTTAATAGTTGAACATGCAGGAGTAGAACACTGGATGAATTAATTTTCCGTATATCTTGTTCTGCGGGCGCGGATCCCGTGTGGGCCTGGTTATAGCTTAATCTATTTTTACAGCTTGTGGTCTCTGCTGATTAATGCTTACTATTGAAGCAGAGGTCTGAGACACTTTATGAGCTTTATTCAAAGTATTTAATTATGCAGTCAGTAATGTATGTAACCAGCAAAGAAGCCCTTTGAACACCAACAAGGATTTTCTTTGGTATTTTCTATTTAGTATTGCTTAAACGCTTTTGAGAAAGAAGATTCCAAAAGAATGGTCTTTATATTTCACAAAAAGTTATGCTAGGTCTACTTACAAGGACATAGCAGTGCAGCAGCATCAATCATGGTTGTAAGGGATATCAAGTAAGCCCTATAGCAACTCATAAATATATGTATTGCACATAAATTTACCTCTTTATTAAGTGTTCTGCAAGGGAGAAAAACTCTCTGGATTTATATTGCATAAATGTCCTTGAGACTTAAAAGGGACAATGAAAGAAGACGAGAAAGCATTCAAAGAGAAAACATCATCCGTTTCCCAGAGCATGTCGGATTCGTTTCAAGACAGTCCCCATAAGTAAAACACCCTTTTGCTTGTCCAAGTAGTTCTGAGAAAACTAAAAGCGATGGTTTAGTAGTAATCTTTTAAACTTTAATGTTTGCCTTAAGCACATGAGACACTTGTCAAAGAACTGATCAGTTACGGTTAAATGTGATCTTACTGTAAAATATCAGGCATAGTGTAAGTGAAGTGTAAAACTGCTGCACCACCAAATAAAATGGAAACAAATGCTATTTTTTTTAAACAGGTTCTCCAAACACTCCCCCTTGTCTCCCATTGGTTAGGCAAACGGATCAGCATTGGTTGTGCCACTGCTGCTGGATTGTTGTGGTCAGATGCTCAAACCAAAAACGAAGAAAAAGAAGAAACAAGAAATGTTCTGAAAGTAGCACAGAGGCAGCTTTTACACTTTTTAGCTAAATCAACCTTACAAATTGGCTTCCTTACAGCTATCTCTGCATATTCAATAAGAGGAAGTATTTAACACTAAAACGATTACACATATCAGCTTTCAGTGTATTTATGATTTATTCATCATACTTACTAGAGGAATTAAATGTAATTCTCAGTCACTTTGATTATGTCAACCACACACATTTTCTTTCATATCGTACAATTAAAATGGCCTTTGGTTTTAAAATGGTTTTATTTTAAGAGGTTTTAGAGACTAATTTGATTTTAGGAGGAAAAAACCCTTTTCCGTTTTATAGTTTTGTCTTATCAGTTGAATGTGATATGCCGAAACTTCTCGTGATTGACATGCACTGGCTATTTTCAGTCATGGACTTCATTTCACTCCAGTGAGATATGAACTTCTCTTTAATGTGTGCATATTCATGAATGAATATTTCTGTCCTGTTTTTGGCACACGCTCATTATATGCTTACATAGCTGTGGCAGAAAGTTCCTACGTTGTTAATTGGTTGAGAACATCTCTTCTGTTCTCCTGAGGGTTTTGCTGAAGCTGCTACATGGGATGTTTTACTTTTGAAATGCACAAAAAAACAACATGTGTTATATTTCACAAACAAAATCAGAGATTGTGTGTGTATGTGTAATCTGAATTTTAGGATGATTTCTGAAGGATCATGCGACTCTGAAAAGTGAAATATCGATCACAGGAATAAATTACATTTTAAAATGTGTCAAAATAGAAAACAGTTATTTTGAAATAGTAATAGTATTTCACAATGTTACAGTTTTTTTTTCTGATAAATGCTACATAAACACAAGAGACTTCCTTCAAAAACTCAATAATAAAAAAAATAAGTAATAATTAAGTGTTGGGCTGATGTTTCTTGTGATAGCATTTATGTGCTACTATTAGGGAAATCAAAGAAGCAATTGTCCATTATACTGTGATTAAATGTATATGTTCAGCTATCTCCCATCAGCACTTGTGCTCAGGGGAATAAACAAACATTGTGTAAGCAAATCTGAACTAAACAAAACCTTTTGTGCTTCTCTTCATCCAGAAAACAGCACTGTTGCAGAAGAGATGTGTAAAACTAAGAGAATATGTTAAAAAAAAAAAAAAAAAAAAGAATATTTGTAGCATTAAATTGAATGTGCTTCTTACATGTTTAAGACGTCATACAGCTTTCAGTATGATGTAACATCAGCGCTCAGCCTTGCATTTTACTGTACACTGTTCAGTTGATATATCTATCCCCTGTCATACCTAAAAAGCACTTTGAGAGAGTTCTCATTAATGTATTGAACCCAAAGCCAAATCTGGCACAGATCCCTGAGGATGAGGGTGCCATCTGTCTACCACTCATCAATTGCTACAGCAAAATCATTATATGACTGGATAGGACAGACTGTTAGCGTCAGAGCTCAAAACGCTCTGCTGACCTTAACAATGGATTCAGAGAGAGATCACATGAAGATAAAAAACAAACATACTCAACAGCACCTCAAACATAAACTCAGGCTGCTGCTGTTTTTATTATTTTTTCATAGAATTGCTCACTTTATTTTTGTCTTTTCTCTCTTTAAAAAAAGAATACATGATATCTTTACCATATTGGCCAGATATTTTAATATATTTTCAAATAAATCCTTACCGGACATATGATATGGGTGGTATTGGATACTTAATTTTTTCACACCCTTAATAGTCACTAAAAATTGATCTTTAAAAACATTAATAATTTAATAATTCCATTAAATGTAATCTTCAACAAATCTCAAATTGAATATCCATTTTTCATACTGTACACATTATGATGTTGTGAAGCCTTAATTCATTTTTAGTATTCAAAAAATAGATATTAGTTTTGTAATGGTTTTTTTTCATGTATTTAGACAAAATATTATACACCCTGTATATTATACAAAATGCTGGGTTAAAGTTGGGTTGAAAATGGACAAACCCAGCATTTGGGTAAATGTTTGCCCAACTTGAGTAGTTTTATTAGCCCAACTACTGCTTAAAAATGACTGTATTTCTTGCTTAAAATGAACCCAAAATATGTTGGAAATTAACATTTATTAATATGTTTAATGAATGAAGATTTATTAATAAGTTTAATGAATAGTAATTAAACAATAAGCATTTATTAAATTGCTTAATTAATAAATGTTCACCTTTTTGATTATTATTGTTGCCTCTAGTAATTATGTGTCTGATTTTTAACCTTTCCAACCTATTTTGGGTTCATTTTAAGCCAGCCATATAGTCATTTTTAAACTATAGTTGATTAAATAAAACTGCCCAGCATGTTGGGCAAACATTTAACCCAACTCTGGGGTCAAAACAATCCAAAGCGCTGATTTGGTCCATTTTCAACCCAACTTGGGTTGTTTTTAACTTAGCATTTTTAGATTTGTATAATTTTAATCTCAGTCATTGACCTTTTATTCATCAGCCATAACATGAAAGTAATTATCAGCCAGAATTTGAATATTGGTGCATCCAAAAGTATGGAAATTTAATAAATGATGCCCTTTTAGAGGGCAAAAAAAAACCCCCCACAACTAAACATGAAATATGTTTATATGAGGAATATGTTCATATTTACAGTTTTTGTATTTGTCCATTTTCCAGTCCAAGATGACAAAACTACTGTCTGACAAATTTATGGGTTGAGCCGAGCCTACTTTTAAATAAGCACAGATTTCTTACTCGTTCCTCCTACAATTTTATAAGCAGTTGCATATTCTGTCTGCCCTTGACATTTAAGAAACCACAGAGAGAGGCATTTGAGAAGTGAAAAAAATAAAAACAAATTCCACGTAATGAGCTCAGTGGCTGTTAGGATGCCAGACAGAAGCAGGATTACACCTTAGAACAGTTTTGGAAACAATCATTTATTTAGGTCACTGTACAAAGAGATGCTGAAAATAAGCAAATAGCGCATGAATAGCTTTCACGCATTCGAAGGAACTGAGCTTGTGTTATTCCACAGCTTCCTAGCATAATCATTGTATCTAATGCATTTTCTCATTCTAATTTAATACAGCAACCTATCACGTAGCCTAGTCTGCTTTCACTCCCACAGAGCCAGGCATGATGAGAGGAAAATCATGTTGGGGATAGCCTGCTCATGCTGGATACATCTGTTTATAATCTCAGCCGATGAGGACCAAAGGTGATACTCTATGCATTGAAGCATCCAAGCTCTCAGTGATCTAATGAGTTTAATGTGGCCAGTGTGGAGGTCAGGGTCAAAATATAATCTGCGCTCGCGCTCCTGTCACTGACCTCATGCTGGGTTCCATTAAAGGGATAGTTCAAAAATAAAAGTCGGTCAGGATTTGTTCACCCTCACGTCATTCAAAACACTAGAACTCTTTCTTCTGCGGAACATAAAAAAATATTGCAATTGAAGTTAGTGTTCTCCAATGTTGTGTTTTGTTGTTTCACAGAAGATAGAAAGGTTAGGAATGACACATGACTTTCATTTTTAGCTGATGTAACCTTATAAAGAGTTCCTAGGTGTTGGGCTCCTCCATTGATCTGTCATATTAAATGTCAATCCAACAAATACGAGGTTTGAGGTTCAACGCACTAATAAAAGTCTCGTTGCAATCAGCAATAAAGTTGTTTACTGTTTTAGGAGTGTGAAACATCTCAGAGAATAAATTAATCATATAAGGTCAAGTATGTCCTTTGGCTGTGTGGCTAATGTGACTAATTCCATCTGTGTTTCTTTTTTTTTTTTTTTTCGTGAGTTTGTTTTTGCAAAGCAAATCGCATTAACATTCAGTTCTTTCATTTGGTTGTACAATAATGACCTCAAAAGAGAACCGGCGCTGCGCCTGGTAATTAAGTGGTACTATTGATTGCTTGTCAAGAATTTGTATCAAAGGATATCCAGAATCAAAAATAACATCTACACCATGGATGGGGCGAACAGAGGAAATTTGGGATGAGCAATTTGAGATAATCCCAAACGTATCCCACGCCAATCAGATCATGATTCATTTCAAAACGGCAAAAGCGGCAGTCTGCTGCTGAAATTTAAAGCAAATGCTCTGAACTTCGCTTTTTATGTTTATATTTTACTAGTGCCATCTTTCTGGGGACTAGTTAACACGGCCTGGAACCTGTGCGCGATTGGGAAGAGACAGTCGCCTGTCAACATCGAAACCAGTCGAATGATTTTTGACCCCTTCCTCAACCCACTACGACTCAATGCAGGGCGACGGAAGGTAAGTACCGGAAAGGAGACTGGAACACTCTGTATTGTATTTTCTTAAAACAACACTGACACTGTGAGTGACAGTTGCAGCATAATCTATAATATCAGTTTAATCATGAAGTAGCTATTTTTCACATTTTTCAAACTGGTAGAAGATGTACACTCACTCACACATTATTCAGTTTAGACCACCGTCCCATAATTCACTGGCATTTTGACAAGATAGGGTCACACGACATAACCCCAGCTTAGCGGTCCATTTGTCAAATCTAATCACGTTCTGTATTTACTTCTATGGCTGTTGTTTAGACAGCTAGTTGTTTGGTTTGTTGCTGAATCTTAATTCATTGGATGACTTTTTTATGCACCTCTTTTGGCCAGTGAAGCAGATCTTCAATTATTTTTGCCAAGCATATTAGTGAAGCCTTCCAAATAAAGCCTTTGAAGATGGCTAATGCTCCACGACTGTTGGTTTGTTACAACGGTGCTGTAATGAGATCGCTAATTCTCTCCGGAGTGCAATATTGCTTGCCATTTGCTTTCAATGAAGTGCACCTGCAGTCGGTCAGCAGATTAGTGTGACTAAACTCATTTAGCAGACACAAATCCAGCATTTGATTATTGATGGCTGGTATACATCAGATATCGCTCTGACCTCTAAAGGGATTCAGGTGGTTGTTCTCATACAGATCTTGAGCGCAAAGGGGGGGATTTATTCCACAGAGCAGGAGGGAAAGGAAGGAGTTAATTCCTCATTTAACATCCTGTTTTATGATTAATGCTGCTGTGCATCTGCTGGGGGAGATTAGGCAGGCTCACCATCTGTGCTGACAGGGACTGTCAGTGAAGAATTCTCCAATGAAGCTCCAAGAGGTTGTGGTTATGGATGATACACCGTAGTTCATCTTCTCTCAATAATACATTTGCACCCTAGACTCAGTCTGGAGCCCGGAGTTAAAGTGTGCTGGTGTTTTCCTCTGGAGGTTTTTCTGCTCTTATTTCAGGAGACCCAATTACATTTATGTATGCATTGCTCCTTTGAGCTTGTTATGACTGCAATCTGTAAGTGGGGAGTTGATGTTATTCCTAGAGAAAATTCCATTGGAGACCTAAAAGCCAGTTTGATTGGTTAGTGACATTGGTTGCCAGAGGGCTGTAAATAATGGAGTTTATGCATGGAAACTATAGGCTGTAATGGAAATGTTTATGGTCTCTTTTAGATGGACAAGATGCTCATTCATTCTTAAGTTACTGAATGGAAATATCAGCTTTATTTTGTTCTTTTTCATGTCTCTTTAGTTCGATATAGGTTAAGATATGCAATAAAGTCACATTGTGAGATTCCCAGTCAACAGTTTGATCTCACAGCGATCTCACCATGAGCTCATGATGTGGTCACAATGTGAGGTCACAGCGAGCTAAAAGTGTAACCTCAGCGCACTCGCTATGAGCTCTGACCTCTGTGATATCATTGTGTTAAACTCTCATTCTGTTGGTTTAGTTCACTGTGATCTAAAAGTTCTCTAATATTGGTCAGTTCATTCACAAACATCATGTAGAAGTTCATATTTTATTTCCATCAACAAATTATTTCAAATATTCAGTTTCCTTGTTTATTTTGTATTCTTTTCAGCCTGGTGTTGGCGTTTGACACAAATGTTTCTATTTGACGTATGCATTCAAGTTCTGGTGTTAGTATTATTATAGTAATAGTTATAAAGTTGCGATTGGGAGATATAAAGTGGCAATTACAGGAAATAAAGTTGCAATTACATCAAACAGGCACAAATGTGAGATATAAAGTTGCAGTTGTAAGAAATAAAGTGAGATGAAGTCACAGTTGTGAGATTTAAATTCACTCAATTATGTGAAATAAATTTGCAATTATGAGGGGGGAAAAAGTCAGAGTGGGAAACGGGCTTCCACAGTCTTCTGTGTTTTGTGATTAATGCTGTGAATAACTAGAGTGTCATTCCTAGTACTATAGTTCAGCTTAAGTTGCCATTTTATTCTAAATTATTTCAGAGCTACAGTTCAAAGTGATCGTAATTACCTCTTGCTCAGATTTTACCCGGATGAAACGTCAGGCTAAATGTATCGCTCATTTAAATGTACCTGAGGGATCAGCACTTCTTAAACTGTCTCTAGATCACAAATGAGCCTGCTACATTCACTAATTTAAAATCTCCCATCAGAATACATTCACAAATGCTCTCACAGCTGTTTAGAAAGATGTTCTGATCGCTAGGGCTCGATAACAAGACAAATTTTGGTCTCAATTAGTAAACATAACTAGCAAAGTAACCACCAAGTAAAGTCAAAATATTCCAGGTGTTGTTTTCCATTTAATAGGCTCTCATCTTTCAGGTTAGATGCATTTTCTGCATAATTTCCACCTCAGCGGTTGCACCTGTCAACCAGGGTTACCTGGAAAAACCTCAGTCCATCAGAAGTAACTAATGTGTTCATTGTATTTGACCCTATTTTTCCAGGAAAAGGCACTATGTCCAACAACGCATGTAATGCCATTTAGACTAGCCAGTTGGCTTCACCTTTGTGCTGCCAAATGTACTCATTGGAAACATGGAATCGCTTAATGTTGTTTTATCAGAAAAAAGAACGTCTGATTGTTTTTTCAGGTCAGTGGAACGATGTATAACACAGGCCGACACGTGTCCCTGCGCCCAGACAAGTCACACCTGGTGAACATCTCTGGCGGGCCGCTGAGCTACAGCTACAGGCTGGAGGAGATCCGGCTTCACTTTGGCAGCGAGGACAGCCGGGGCTCCGAGCACCTGCTCAACGGCCAGGCCTTCCCTGGAGAGGTGAGCCAACATAGAGCCTGGAAATACATCACGTCTGTGGGATTCAATTAAATCTGTCTTCCTTCAAACGTCTGGATGCGGTGACAAACCCTTGAAGTGCTGGCACTGAAGTTAATGAAGTAGGCAAAATTGTGAAGTTAGTCCCTTTTATCACATTAGTTTTACACTAGAGATGAAAAGTCTTCTTTTCCTCAGTTTCGTTTTCCTTCGACAACATGAAACGGAATAAGACAGTGAGATATCATTTGAGCAGATCAAAGGCATTTTCCAAAGCCAAATCAATTGTTGCAAATTTCACTAGAGACATAAATTTGTGATTTCTCAGAAAATGTGTGCATTGTGCTGTGTCACTGAGTTTGAATTAATAAAGCCTTTTTTATTCATGATTAAGGGCAAACGTCAGGATTATGAAAGTCATTTTGCTGTAAGAACAGGCTAAATAAAACCATGAAGCAATGAGCAATCTTCCTGTTTGCACAGTCACAGGATATGAATTGGTCTTGTGCTGTAAATGTACATGTTTATAGTGAGGAGGTGCTTCTTTTGTAGAACCTAGTTTTTGACACTCATTCTTTTGTTTGAATCTGAATCAAAAATATATTAAAAATGCAATGCGTACATACCTGTGCATATACCACTCCTAACTTCTAAATTAAAATTCACTTCACTGTTTTTTGTTATTTAAAATGTACTCATATTTTCAATATAAATATTATTCTGTAATAATAAAAAATCTATTGACAATAAAGAGTGGTATGATTAGTATTTTACAGGTTTCAGAAGGTATGCATTTCATTGATAAGGGCATTTCTAATGTCACAACATTCATTTGATAATGTTCTACAAAAATATTAAGCAGCACAACTGTTTTCAACATTGATAATAATAAAAAAATATTTCTTGAGCAGCAAATCATCATATTAGAATCATTTCTGAAGGATCATGTGACACTGATCTTTGATCACAGGAATAAATTACATTTTGAATAGGAATAATATTTTGCAATATTATTGTTTTACTTATTGTATTTTTGATCAAATAAATGCTGCATCTGGTAGTATGAGAAATTTCTTTCAAAAACATTAAAAACGTGTAACAGAAAAAGTGTTTAAAAAAACAGCGTGCACATAGTTTGATACTGAAAGAGAGCAAACAATTAGTAATATAAAACAAGAGACAGTTTTCACTGTCAAGAACAGACATATCAAATAATTTTAATGAGTTCAAATATTTTCACTTTGTCTTGGTGCAAAGATGTGTGGCCCTCTGTGAGCCTCACCTCACCTCTGATTTCACTGAAGTCAGCAGCTTCTCTTCATTTTCCTAATTCAAATGAGGTTATATGGGTAGCGGCTTTCCAACAACTTCATTTTGAAGCTGACAAGCACGCTCATTATAACTGATGACTGAAGCATATTTTCTAATGAGTTCCAATGCAATTTTGAGCCACTGAAAATTAAGCAGCAGATTTCCTGGCTTCCATCTCTCTGTTTTCATTGAGCTGGGCTGAAATAACGATAAAGCAGGATGGAGGAGCATAAAGGAGCTTCATAATGTTCCCATTAACAATTCATTAGCAATTTATACACAACAAACAGCAAAATATTTATTCGGATTAATGTACTGACCCTCATTACTGTGCCACACGAGATTACAAGCTGACATAAAGGAAGTTAATGGAGTTATGCTGTTATATACACATCGTTTATGAGCATATTTTATGGATTATGGCTGATTTAAAAGAAGAGCTCAGCTAGTCGTACAGTCAAGATGGTTTGGCAGTGCACATTTCTACCTAGCAGGTGTTTGTTAGTGTTTTACTGGAAGTCACACTTCTTCTTTTGTCTTTTCACAGGTGCAACTCATCCATTATAATCAGGATTTGTATTTAAATTACAGTGATGCCGCAAGGAGTCCTAATGGAATTGCAGTTGTTTCTATCTTCATGAAGGTTAGTAGACTCAGTCGCTCTAAATGTACACAGTGAAAAGGAGACAATTCATTAATTAGTCTTAAACTTCATTCATCTTTAGCCAATATTATTATATACAGTGCACTTAACAGATCAGCTCAAATATTAATGTACAAAAATCAACATGCCATAAAAGTTTTAACTTGAATGTAATGGTTTGTTATTTTTAAGCGTTACATAATGTAGTAATGCTACTTTAATTAACAATGGACACTTAAAACTTTATATGGAATAATCTAATAGAATTTGCTCTTAGATTAACTTTTTAATCATTTTTTTCCCCTCAAATATTCGGCAAATATAAAAATGTGACTGCAGTTTTCGGCCACCATTGTTTCATATCCACTACATTTATTATGCATCCATGCTGCTTCAAGGGAACAAACAGTTCCTTTTTATAAATCATTCACATGAATCTAAATGATTTAAAACAAATGACAATCATATTTTTAATGGGCGCAAAATAAATAAAATACTCTTCTGATAACAATTCTCATGGGCAAAAATGTGCACTTGATGAAAAAGGTATAAAATATAAACACTAAAAACTTTTTATTGTTTCATTCAAAGTCGCGTCTTCATTATTAATCGTCAGTATTGCCATGTCATTTGCATCATGTGCTTGCAAAGATTCTGATTCATCAAGTAGTAATTATAGTGAAAAAATATCCAAGATTTACTTGATAATTGTAATTTACTTATTATTCTTATGTTAAGTATGATTTATGAAGTCACAATTAAAGAGCTCTATGAAATCTTTAATGTTTTTTTTTTTTACATTAAATTATTCAATATTATGTTTGTTTGCTTTTTTATAAACATCTCATGTACATGTACATGTCATGCTGAGTGAGGTTCTTGACTTCTGTTTGACTTCACAGGCGTAATTACAAAATCAACAACAACAGTGTAAATAAAACTGGCATGTGGTCAAAGCATATTAATAATTCATGCCCCACTGCATGCTGGGAAAATGCAGAATAGTATTGAACCACTAATCTATTTTTTAGTGGGCTTATTTAAACTAAAAAATAGCGGACACCTTAAAGCTGCACTGAGATGCATGACTTGTAACATAGTTTTGCAGCTTAACCTCCCTCTCATTATAAAAAATCATTTATTTAATGAAGCTCCAAAAATGGCTTGCTTTTATATTGAGGGATTTGTGACGTCACACCGGCAAAAACATTTGCAAATCACTACCTCCAGAGTAATTGATGTTGATCATCGCATTATAGGCCCCGCCCACTGCCATTCAGTTGCTTAGCAGCTGACATTTGACTTGCAAGGGTCGTATTGTGTCAAAAGCAAATAGAACCCATTATAATCACTGATGCTGTCGACACTGGATACAGTAAACAGATGTGCGTTCATTTTTTTTCTGCATGTATAAATTATATGTTTACAAAACTTCATTCATGTCTTGATTTCTGATTATTAACTACTTTTCTCCTCCAAACTAAAGTGAGATAATGATGGAGATTCCCTGACATTTAACCTCATCGCACAGCATGATGTAAAACTCACAGATTGCAGCAGGAGCCTCCTCCCTGATGGTTTGAATCGTGACTTCTGTGTAAATTAGGGCAGAACTGCCACAGTTCAGATGAAGGTGTTGGAGTATTGCAGCCCCCTCCACACCTCCTCCCCGTTCTCTTTCATCCCGCTTCGCAGTGATCGTCAAGTCAGGGAATCTCCACCATTCTGCTACTAATGAAGGCACACGGATGAAAGCCATTCATCTTCAGTACATGGAAAAAACACGTCCAGATGCCCCTAGAATAAATTCTACTAGACTATTATTGATTATGCTTGTGATATGGTGAAGGCGTAATGAAATATCGAAGCAGTGAGTTAACGCTCATGTCATTTGTGATTAATGCATTGAACACCACCATGTTTTATGAAGCTCTGCCTTTTCATCAGACAAAGCTGCAGAATTCTGCTTTTAAATAATGTTTTCTTTGATGTCTAACTCTTCAGATTTCAGAGCCTACAAATTTATTTCTGAACCGTATGCTGAACAGAGAGACCATTACAAGGATTACATATAAACGTAAGTGCCCACAAATACCCATGCACTTCCTTACTAATGTCAGTGAAGCCGGCGGGGCTCGTTTTTACTTTTATAGCTGTTTTTTAGTAGCGTTAAATTTAAAATTATGTTAATTTTACTAACATTAAATTGAATTTATGTAACTATTGTTAACAGTAAATGACTGGAAACTGCCTCCAACAGTAGGCTATTATTAAATCAAATTCCATGGTCTGAATGTGAAATATTGCTTCAGCAAAGACTTTCATAACTCTTAATCGATCTAGACAAGAAAAACAAACTTGGCTTTGTATTACCATCTGGTGGTCTGGGATAAGAGGTGATATTTCATTCTCTCAGCATTGCCATCAGAACAAAATAATAATAGCGATATGATAATATCCTGTATTTTCCTGTTGGAATGTATCTTGACATCTTGGGGTGAAATCTTTTGAAAAATATGTGATTCATCTTGTTTTATACTATGCATTTTCAGATGATGCATACTTGCTGATGGGGCTCGATATTGAGGAGCTGTATCCCGAAACCTCCCGTTTTATCACATATGAAGGGTCGATAACTATTCCACCGTGCCTTGAGACAGCCACCTGGATATTAATGAATAGGCCAATTTACATCTCACAGATAGAGGTGCAATGTTGAAAACCCTACTTATATTATTATATTATATTGTATTATTTTATATCATATTATATTATATCATATTATATCATATTATATTATATTATATTATAATATTTTTCAGATGCAGTCTCTTCGTCTCCTCAGTCAAAACCAGCCGTCTCAGATCTTCCTTAGTATGGGTGACAACATGCGGCCGACCCAGCCACTGCACCAACGCTGCATCCGCACCAACATCAACTTCAGTCAGAGACGGGACTGTCCCAACAACCGTGTGCTGAGGCCGCAGTATCGAGGTCTGTGTCACGCTCCACATCAATAAAATACGCAGGCTCTGTGACGTAAACACACGCTGCGTTCAATAAAGCTCAGCACTCTAATTAGACTCTTACGATTATTGCTCTTGAAACAGATGGAAATTAAACGTTCGTCTTTGTGAGTAAGTGTTACGCTTCACAATAAATGTATCTGATAGCATATTCTCTGCTTCTATTTCCAGTGAATGAATGGCTTCTGAAATAAAGCCTTGACGTGGATTACTTACATCAGAGGAAGATGGGATACATACTGTGGGATGAAGCTTATCAGTGAGACAGAGGACTCTTCAATAAAAATAGTTGAAATTACTTTTATACTTGTTTACATGTTTATAATAATATATATGTGTATCAAAGACACTGAAAGCAATCGCTAAGACCATTCAGTCGGACAGGACTGGTTCTCAGTGACACTGGCTCTAGAGGAACTGTCTGCTCTCGTTTTTTGCATCCCAACAGCAGGGGATGCATTCAAGACTTGTTGCAGCGAATGAAAAAATACCTTTGCTTTATACACAGGGATTGAAACTTTACTTTGACACCAGGCAAACAAAAGGATTTCAAGCCTATATCTTGGTCTATTTGGAGCATGTTGCCTTCTCTACATAAGTGTTTACAGTGCTAAATGAATCGTGAAAATGAATTGAGTGATATCTGCCCAATAAATCTTTGAAGTGGACGTGGTGAATGTTTCTTTTTGCTTTTTTTATGACGTTTTTGGATCATGAAGCTGCAAAATTAATGCTCATGCCAATCAAAATAAAGCATAATTGAGTCATAATTGGTGAATTATAAAATATGTTTACTTAGTGCTCAGAAGGGAAGGTTTCAGTCGTGTTGTATAATGGATTTAATGAATATTAATAGCGTGACGAATGTGCGATTAAGTGTGTTACAGAGAGCAGATCAATTTAGTCAAATTTAGTAACATAAACTGCTGTATTTTGTTGGATTTAATGAAGTAAGTGTTTAAAAATATAGTGCATTTTTCTTACTAGTATGATTTACCATTAAATGTAATCCTTTGCATCTACAAGTACATTTTGCATTAAATATAAATGTATATATATTAAATATATATTTTTTGCTCATATACACTACTGTTCAGAAGTTTCGGGTTGGCAAGATTTTTTAATGTTTTTGAAAGAAGTCTCTTATGCTTACCAAGGCTAAATTAATTTGATAAAAAAATACAGGAAAAAGACGTTATGTAGTAATGATTTAAAATGACTTTTTTTTTTTTTTTCTATTTTAAACTATAATTTAATGTGATGGCAAAGGATCACATGATCCGACCCTTCAGAAATCTTTCTACAACAACATTGCAGCTTAATATTCAGGATTCTTTGTTTTCTAGAAAGTTCACAAGAACATAATTTAATTTAAAATAGAAATCTTTTGTTATATTTACTACTTACAGCCACTTCAGATCAATGCAGTGCATCATTGCTGAATAGAAATATTAATTTCCTAGTCTTCCTGACCCCACACTTTTGAACAGTTGTGCATATGACTAAATTAAGAAGTTGTGTTTGCTAAATCTGTCTAAACTGGGCAGATTTAGATTCGAAATCAAACAGAATGGGCAGTTTTGCATTTTGCATCCATGTCTCTCTCTCTCCTCCTGGCGTTTGGTCGGACTCTGTACCGTATTATATTGTGGCCAATAGAGGGCAGAAATGTGCTAGAAAATGAGGTCAGATGCAGCTCCAAACCAACATGGGTAGCTGCAGTTTGGAGCAATGGGCGTGCCGAACGGTTTCTCCATCGGTGAAAGGAGTTTCCTCCTGGCAACTGTATTTGGCAATCAGCGGTAACCAAACATTTACGTACTTTCCTTTATAATTCGAAAACCTGGTGGTGGTAAGATGCAATTTGTCATAGATATCAGAAGTACAATTTTTTTTTTTTTTTTACACAATATTGCAAATGTGCATGCATTTTACATTTATTTATTTAAGATTTTGCCTTTTAAAAGACATCTGAATATTGTTAGCTGAATGTGTAATTTGTCATTTCAATTTCATAGATATAAATATTACTAATTGTCATTTACAATGTTATAAAGATACAATAATTTCAGTATTTTTTATTTTTATTTTTCAGCCATGGACCCAGTTGGAGGCCTTGCTGATGTAGTTTAAAAATACAGCTGTTCATTGTTCATGTTAATTCACAGTACAGTAATTTTAATAATGTATTAATAAATTAACGTTAGATTAATATTGTTAATGAACCCTTATTGTAAAGTGTTACTGTTTTTTTTTTGTTTGCATGCACTCTTAGGGAAGGTACAAAAAAATGTAAATAATTTTTCAAAATAGAAGAAATTGCTAATTTTATAAGGTATTTTTCATGTATAACCAATACAATAGTAATAGACCATAAAAAAAACACAATATCAACAATATCCGTGCCATGCATAAATAAATAACTCTCGAAAGTAATTTAAAAAAAAATCGAATGCAATATTCCTAATATCATTAACGCTGTTTTTACGTTAAAATAATTACATTTGGTCTTATTAGGTTGGATTTACTGCTTTCTGTAGGCCAATAGCGATTAAGTGTGGAAGCCCCTTTCCTTCACTGAAAAGAAATAAATATATATATTATTGCAACTTTTTATCTCAGAATTATGACTTTATGACTCACAATTCTGAGATAAAAAGTCGCATTAATCTTCTCTTTTCTTTTCGTTGGCGGAAACGGCCTTCCATAAATAAGAGTATGGCTCGCCTTTATGCGGAACAGACAGTTTTCGCGACCAATGAAAAACCGCTCGACACGCCCCCTACCGTTGGGCACGCCCATTACTCCAAGCTGCAGCTGCCCCTGTCTCGCTCAAAATGTGTCACATCCTGGCGAAGCACCATTGAGGGAACAAAGAAGCGGGGGTGAGTGTTTGTTAAAATGATGTGTTTTTATTACAAAGTACTGCGTTCAGCCAATAACTTATTATCTGTGTTGTAACACAACAAACATGCCTATTTTAAAATGCATTTTTTTTATACGTATCATGATTTTCATGTCTTAAACGGTTGTCGGACTTTAGTTTTAGCACGCTAGCTAATACGGTTTCCAACACCGGGTTGTTAATACAATGTGAAGAGTAAGACACTTTTAAACACGCCGAACACACTCCAAATAACGCAAAACACATTTTCTGCCTGAAATGCGTGTATGAATATGTTTTCCTTGCGATATTCCACTGTCGGGTTGTTCAGCTAGTGTTAGCCAGTTTCATTCAGTGATGTTTTGCGTGTTAGCATCTCCACCGCTCAATGCATTCATGTTGCTTCTAGCCTGCCAAGTAACGTTACAACACCTCTACATTACATTTCGTGTAAATAACCTTTGTTTTTCCTTCTTGTATCTGTCATTTTATTACGTTCATCAATAAATAATCCTCTTGGCGAGCTGCAAGCCCACTCGCCTCATTGTGCGCCATTATCCTCATTCAGTGCAGGCCTGAGGACCATAAACACAACATAGCGTTTAGTTCCTATTAAACCCACCTCTTTATTGATTAAAAACACACACACAAACACACTGTGAGTTGTTCAATAAAACAATGTCTTCGAATTTCACAGTCAAGCTAAAACAGGTGGGTGTATTTTTGTTTTCAACAAATATTTCATCGAAAAGCAGGTTGAAATGAAGATGTTTGCAGTTCGAGCAAGATGATGATGTTTTTGCACACATTGAAAGCATGCCTATTCGTCTAATAAATTTTTGCCCTATTACAGAACCAAATGATGGGGATAGCCTGATATCCTCAATCCTACAAACAAGATGTCAAGTAAGAGCACATTTCAATTGATTGGTTTGACCCCGTTGAAGCCCACCCATCTTTATCAGATCTACAGAAATGACTTCATAAAGATGATTTATAATTTTTTATTTTATGTATTGCCTTCTCTAATTCAAGTGTAAATGTTTAAATTTGGGTGTGCTTATCTTATAGATGTAATTGACTAACATTTGTGATATGAATCAATTTGTGCACATTGAACTGATGCAGATTTGACGAATAAGTAGGCTTTACCGCTGGTGAATAATTTTCAAATAATTTCAGTAAAGTCGATTTAATTTCCCCCTCCCTTCTCTTCCTCTCACAGAGCGGCCACCCTATGCCCCTGCCCCCACCCCGGCCCCCACAACAGTAAGTATCCAGAACATGCCAATCATCCATATGGCCCCTCCCCACCATCACCATACCTTAGGTTCCTTAGAGATGAGAGGATTGTGGGAAGCTCACAGAATCACATAGGGTGGCTTATTATTTTTGTGTACATCTTAATACAGAAAATCCTCTAAGTTGCTGAGGATGCCGTTTACTTTAGACTCCAAAAGTAGTATTTAATAAACATTAGGGCTGCATGGTTTGGAGAAAAATGACTATATACAAATAAAAAAAATTCTGTGACTTGGAAAGTGCTATTTGAGAAAATTCTGGGATTTTTGCTTGGTGACTTAAAGAATTAATCATTCTACTATGATTGGGGAGATTTTTTTTTTGACGATAGTAATGGCAATCATAATGTAATAATAATATTAAATCAAGTGTGTATTGTGAAAATACACTTGTCATGGTGTAATAAAATAAAAATGGAGTACAATTATAAAATTACAATACTATTCATACTATACGTTTTTAAACGTCAAAGCGTCAAGCTTATATTTGGCTAATAAATATGCGCTGTGGAATGTGAACGTGAAGCGTGGCGCTGTGTTCATTTTATTTGGAGCATAAAGTGTGTGAGCCTCCTCTTGTGCTTTGAGGCTTTCACACTTCATTTAATCATTGTACATTAAAATAGATACCGAGAACAGTAACTTAGTATTGATGCGTTGAAATATTTGATCCAAATCCCTGTTAAGTACTTTTAGTGTCCCAGAACTGTTATTCCTGTAAGGTTAGAGATCCATTAATTGGGTCATGCGCCACCATGAGATTTGGCTCAAATACTGCTGATCTGAATTCTTAAAATTAACAGCCTTTTAGTAGATCATTGCGTCCCACCACCACCACCACCACCCATAGTGCCTGTGGCTTTGCTACAAATGGATGTAGAGTAATGCCAGGGTTGTGCTGCTATCAAAGATTGCTG
Organism: Opsariichthys bidens; assembly: GCA_037194245.1. NCBI lineage: Eukaryota > Metazoa > Chordata > Actinopteri > Cypriniformes > Xenocyprididae > Opsariichthys > Opsariichthys bidens. The sequence continues at coordinate 15,676,446 of CM074277.1, read as the reverse complement.
CTTTTTGCATGTTTTATGCAAATCATGACAGAAAACGAAAGCAGGTTCTCCTTTTCATTTTTTTTGTCCCTTCCTCCCTTGTTTGTGTCATTTCTCATTCGTGTTTTGTCTCATTTGTCTCCATCAGCAAATGCCCACCACCCCTGGGTTTGTGGGGTACAACCCATACAGCCATCTGGCCTACAACAACTACAGGCTGGGAGGGAACCCCGGCGGGAACAACAGGGTAATGGTTCGACCGGTGCCAACTAGGGCCCTAGCGACAGCCGAGGGACTAAAAGCCCAGACGAGAGGACGCTAACGCTAACTTACATGGCCTGAATATGAAATAGAGTGAAATGCTTTGCTCTTACACTGTACAGACTCATTTCATAGAGTTGAAGGTGTCTGTCGGGTAGTAGAGTCGAGTCTTGGGTAGTTGTGTAGTTCTCAACTAGTAGCTTCCATAATCTTCATGCTTCTGTCAAGCGGTCACTCTCTGTAATGTCTGGATGGGTGTGATTGACGCAGAATGTCTTGTAGATTCAGAGTGATTGCTTCTCAGAAATGTTCCCCCTCTCCCCCGTCGGCCATCCTGTCACTTCATCATGCACGAAAGCCAACGGCCGTCCGCTCGCATGGCTTTAGACGCCCGTGCCAAACTCTGATACGTTGGCACGACTTCTTAGCAAGCTTGAGGCATTTTAGCTGTTGGCTGGTTTCATCCAAACCTCTGCAGAATCATTTTCGGCTGTAAAAGACCGTTGCTTTGTGTCCAAAAGATCGTAATGCATGGCCTTGTCAGCGTAATGTTAACGTGCTATATTTGGTTTGCCATTCAGGTTCGTCTCCCACCCCCTTTGCGAAGCGCTTCACTCTGTCATTGTTTCTTTAAGTTGTGCTTTTTTGCCTCCTGTCCCTTTCTCTCCATAGTGCTCCATTATGACAGTTCTGTGTTTTCTGTGATGACCACGTGTACCCTTTGTGATCTCTAACGCTCCGCATGGGCCTCTTTCCCTTTCCCACAGAACTCCTCAGGGATCACCGTTCCTAAGCCGCCCAAACCACCCGACAAGCCGCTGATGCCCTACATGCGGTATAGCCGGAAGGTAAGCAGGAAGGTAAGACACCCACGGTGTCTGCTTTTACTGCTTGTAAATTGAGGAGAGCGCTTCTGCGATCATCTCGAATGCTGAGGGGCGGTCAGTGGCCTGACTCGGCCCCCTCAGATGGTAGACCCCAACATCGCTTCATTGCTTTCTTCTGTTCAACAAGGCTGGAAGCTGACATCTTTTCTCATCTACTCATTTCAGACTATAAACTCTGCTCCATTTCCTTTCTGTTGTGAGCAAAGTCTTAAAACATGATCATAAAGCAGTTAGCTTATTCAGTGCTATTTGAAAAGATAATAGATATACATGTACATAATGTTCGGATCAATTACTCTTTACTTTTCTCTCCTGCTTTGCATTCATCCTTTTTAATTGGGCCAGAAAGGTAGACAAAAATTGGTGCTCTTTCTCTCTCTCTCTCTATCCTTTTGGAAATGTGCAACCCTCTCCGTCCTGGAGCCCAGACTGCTCTGTGTCAACTCTGAACTGAAACTTGTGTCTTCCATAGGTTTGGGACCAAGTTAAAGCCTCTAATCCTGACCTGAAGCTATGGGAGATTGGAAAGATCATTGGTGGCATGTGGAGGGACCTCACTGATGAGGAAAAACAGGACTATTTAAATGAATACGAGGCTGAGAAGGTTTGTTCCTTGCCTTTTTTTTTTTTTTTTTCTTTTTTTTTTCTGTCCTCATTTTGAGATTTATTTGAAAACAATTCCTGGGAAATCGTTACAGGCACTAAGCAATTTCTTTCCCCGCAGATTGAGTATAATGACTCTTTGAAAGCCTACCACAACTCTCCAGCCTACCTGGCGTACGTAAATGCTAAGAACCGCGCGGAAGCTGCTCTAGAAGAAGAGAGCCGGCAGAGACAGTCGCGCCTAGACAAGGGAGAGCCCTACATGAGCATCCAGCCTGCTGAAGACCCTGATGGTGTGATTGATGTCTTAATGTCACATTTGGATGGCACAAACCTAATACAATGATTTATGTAAATATTGCTGGGACTGTGTCCTCTCAGTTTTTAGAGTATGTCGTCTATGATTATGCTTTCTTAAAGTCTTTAGTATTTTAGAGCTGTTATAGTGAAAAATTTAATGCAATTGTTTTTTTTTTTTTTTATGTGGTATCTTAGCAGAATATGTTTTAAGCATTGAATTGTGGTGACATTAGCAAAAAAGGTCCATTGTCAATGTCGCACACAAGTCATTTCTTTCGCTGAAAAATTCTGAACAACGATAAGTGACCGCACTTCTGATACCATTTGTTAAAATGACACATTCACTCGCTAATTATTTCTCAGGTATGTGCGATTTAAAGTCTTATTCAGAAATGTTGGTGCTTTTTCTCTCCCAAACGTGTCAATTTTCTTCCCACATTTTGACATCCCAGGCTGAATTACCTAGATTCGTGGCAACAACGTGTGTAATTTTACACAATAATTTGAGACATAAACATGTATGTAATATGACCACATGCGAAGTAAACTTCCAGGATTTAATTGGTATCCAAAGTCCAAGATTTATACTGGTAGAGCCATTCAGATCTTCTTTTACAGACATCCTGCTGAGAAGTAACTACCATCCAAATAAAAGTTTAAAATGCTTCATAATCCATATTGATTAATTCCAAATGTGAAATGTCGTAGACTATGACGACGGTTTCTCCATGAAGCATACAGCGGCAGCTCGTTTCCAGAGGAACCACAGGCTCATCAGCGACATCTTGAGCGAGGTCGTGGTGCCTGATGTTCGCTCAGTGGTTACCACCGCTCGCATGCAGGTCCTCAAACGTCAAGTCCAGTCCCTCATGGTTCACCAGGTAGGGTGGAGATGTTAAAAACACTAAGGCAAAATGTAAGACCGTTACGCACATGGTTTAATCATTCTTCCTGTATTTTATTATTTCTAAATAGAGGAAGCTTGAAGCAGAGTTGCTTCAAATCGAGGACCGACATCAGGAGAAGAAGAGGAGGTTCCTGGAGAGCACAGACTCCTTCAATAACGAGCTCAAACGGGTGTGAAATTCAGTTTGATCGGTGAACTAATAGACCTTCTGTTTAGCCTGAGCTCGAATGCCAAACGCACTGTCCGTGATTGATGTGTGGTTTGTGTTTGTTTATTTAGCTGTGCGGTCTGAAAGTGGAGGTGGACATGGAGAAGCTGGCAGCCGAAATGGCGGCTGCAGAGGAGGCGGCTCGCCGGAGGGCGGAGGAGAGAGAGCGGGAAGCAGCAGAGCAGGTGGAGAGAGCTGCTCAAGAAGAGCAACAGCCAGCAGGGGTCCAGGCCAATGCCAACTCAGAGCAAACCTCCGCCAGCGAGACCAAGGATGGAGAAGACAAGTCCACCCCGATGGAGACGGGTCAGACCTGCATCATTCTTTTTTCTAACTTTGAATATTGAACAAAAATGGTAGAATAAAAAAATTTGACTGAACTTTTTGGCATCTGACCTGCAGAGACTCTGGCTGAAGCTTCTGAAGGATCTCAGGAGGCTGAGCAAGGCGCGGGTGCAGCAGGAGAGAAACCGGCCCAGCCTGAGCCTGCAGAGGGCGCTACAGATGAGGGCACCAGCGACAGCACTGCACCATCTGAGAGCAGCTCTGGACCCCCAGCGGAACCCCAGCCCTCAGAAAACACCCCTGAGGAGCGGCTGCCCACCCAGACACAATAACCCCACTCGCTTAATCTACATTCATTTACCAAGTCTCGCTTCACTCAGTGTAGAGTCATATGTCTCTAGGATTTGTCATTTAATTCTATGACCTGCCAATACAGTGAGTGAGAACAGTGAACATTTTTTTTCTTTTTCCCATCCTCCATAATATTCTACAATGAAATGTTTTGTAAGGACAACAATCTTAATTGGCTTTCCACAAATTCATATAGGCACTCCTGTTTACTTGTTCTGAAATGCTGACCTTGATGTGACAAGTCCACTTTGAGTACTTTAGAGCCTCTTGGCCATTTAAAAAGCTGTTTAATTATTCTCAAGTGGAAGTAACTTGGGCAATTGTTGAATAAAATGGAACTTGTTCATCCTACGGTCACCAAATGGCTGCAAAAAGCAGAACTGCAAGGTTGTTGGCTGTTGCTTTACGTTTTATGTACTTGTGGCATTTATTTTATGGTATCTTTGTTTCATCCTTTCATAGTTTGGTTGAGTCTGTGGGTTGTAGCTTTTTTTTTTTTTTTTCTCCCCTCCTAGTTTCCTTTTTTTTTTTTTTTTTTTTTTTTTTTTTTTTACTTAAAATAAAGCCATGCTAAAACCGTCATTATTTTCCAGATTGACTGCACAGAGCAAAGGGACATTGTTCTGGTGGTGTCTTAATGGAATGGTATTACTTTAAGCCTCTGGATTATTGTGTTTTGTATTGTTGGAAGGTATTCCCTCAATAAAGTGATTTCTATGTCTGTTTTAAACATCTGCTCTTTCTGCTTGTCTGGTTCTGGCAATAGGTTCTTTGTGTTTAAGTTTTGAAGTCAATGATTTTGTGATTTAATTTATTTAAAAGTAGTATGCTGGTTCAGGTCTTTGGTTAATTTGTGTGCGGCGTAATTTACAGTATTTCAACCACTGCTACCAATTTTTAATGTCATATAACAATTGTTGAATGTACATAATCTGGAAAACTTCAAGACTAATTGATAATTGAAAAAAATTGAAGAGAATAAGCACGTGATCATTTCAGACATCTATGTGTCATGTGATTTTTGGCTTCAGCTTTTCCGTTTTGATGGTTTTTTAGATTAAAGATTTCATTTTACATTAGATTGTCGATTGTGGAAAAAAAAAACGTTTAGACATGAATGATCTGCAGAGACAAGAGAAAATTAAAACATTTAAAGACAAATACAGTAACACGCATTCTATAGATGAACGAACAATTCCAAACTGCCTTGTTCGTTGGAGATTTTGTGCGTGTGTTCTTCATCTATCAGAACAAAGATCTCAAGAGTATTAAAGGATGTGATCAACCTATATTTATAATTATTTAAAGGCATCTCCATAGCAACCATAGGAGGAAAAAAAGACTCGCTCTCCTTATTATTCCATTTAACACCAAAGCATTACAGAAAGGTCGAGATCAGGCACTAGAAAAGGTTACGAGACACTTTTAGAAACAATAGGCCTGTCTCTGTAATATATAATTTTCATCTCTTTATGGATTATGCAAACAAGTGCAGTAACTTTCCAGTGCGGGAAAATCACAAATATACTGATTTAAACTGATAACCCTCATGTCGTTCCAAACATGGACGCCTTTCTTCTGTGGAACATAAAAGGAAGAACAATTTTGAGACTGACTTTCATTGTATAGACAAACATAAACACTTCTCAATACATATTTTATGTTCCACAAAAAGTCATTCAGTTTTGGAACAACGTGAGGGTGAGTAAAAAATGGCAAGAATGGTCGTTTTTGAGTGCACTACACCTTTTTGGAGCCTATATTTAACACATATTCCAACAGTAGGTGGCAGTATTTTATCTTGCTGAATGAATGCTGACAAAACCAAATGAAAGATTTTGCAATGACTGACGGATGTGCCTGAAAATCAAATACATTTGACAAAGAAACCACATCAATAGGTTTGTGAGGTTCCAGTCTTGAGGAACCTCTATCACATCATGCACAAACTCACAAAGAAGATTCGAAATCGCAGGACTCAGTGCATGTAGGTATGATGTGCGCGCGTGGGCGACTATCAGCGGAAGCGCAGTGGGCGCAGAGCAGGTAAGCTGCTCTGGATGCTGTTAGCTGGTGGGCATCTCCACTCACAGGTGATCTCTGTGACCTTAACACTATATCTCCCGTACCACCATTGCACTACGCAGTTCTAGGTTGCATTTCTCACATGCTGTTGTGCATTTAACGGTTTCCTCTGACTGCTTTAACACAGGAAAAGAGAAAACAGCCTATATTTAACACGGACATCACAACAGCTCTAGAAGCTAAAATAAGCAATTGTATCTGCAACAGAGATGCATTGTAAAACATCACTAAAAAAACATTAAAACAATTTTGAAGAGTAGGCTAAAAACCGCAAGAGAATTGTGAAGAAGGTTTAAAAAAGGGGATAGTTCACTCAAAAATGAATGAAAATGTCATAATTTACTCATCCTTGTATGTTGTCTAAACCGCCTCCAACATAGATTTTTAACATTTAAGACAAGATACATAAGCCACATACGAATAAGAGTGAATGTGTGCATATTTTAAAATAAATTCTTCAAATTGATTACTTCATAAATACATTTGACGTACACAGTAAAATCCCCAGAGTGAAATCAACTCTGCTCAGAGAACATTTGGCCCCTCTCTAAATAGTGTTAAAGTAACACTGAAGCAGTGTTAAAGTTAACGAGATAATTAAATAAATTAAATAAAACAACATTTAAACCTCTGTTAGTTCTCAATAAGAGCTTCTGTAGACATGTGAAAATAAAGTCAGTCTGGTTAGTAATAAGGGAATCTGGTAATGCTGTTTGTGGAGTTGATTAATCAGATCTTATGTCTTTTATCTTCAGTTGATTTCATCTAAGGCTGTGGCTGAGTGTGTGTGCACTTGGGATAGGTTAAATGCAGAGCACCAATTTTGAGTAAGGGTCACCATACTTGACAATACGTCATGACTTTCTTTCTTTTCTTTTTCTAAGTCAGTTGTAGTTCTTGTGTTTCTCTTTTCTTCAGTGATTCTGCTTGTTAACAGCAGGTGTTCATCATTAATGTTCAATACTTAATTAATTGCTTAATTATCTCATTGACTTTAATGCTGCTTCAGTGTTACTTTAACACTATTTAGAGAGGGACCAAATGTTCTCTGAGCAGAGTTGATTTAACTGGGGGTTTTGGAGTGTAGAACTTCTGAACAGTTTTTATTTCTTTTTCTTCATTACTTTAAATCCATTTTAATCTTGTATTTTTTTTTTAATTCCTTAAAAAGGCTTCTTTTGTGGCCCGACTTCTTATATGCTGTATGTTAAATATGTATTTCTATATAAAATATTTATAAATCAGGAATAAAAATCTGATGCGCAAAATGCACTTCACTGATAATGCGGATGCACGTTGTAGATTAAAAAAAAGTTGTGCCGAATCTATGACAAAGGCGATTGACTCTTTAATTGTAAAGTAGTTTGTGACTACAAGCAGTTTGCGTCGATTACAATACCTCACATATAAGCACAGACGCTATTTATGTGATCAGTATTGCTCTAATTATTTTTTTTATGGACGTTCAGGCACAATACTCGATTTGTCAGAAACAATTGATTACCGATACAATCTGTGGCAGCCCTGGAGTAGGCAGTAACGGTCCAGCAACAAGCATGAATCACACTGTATGATACAGGCATGACAGCTTGAGCACAAGAAGTTCAAGCTCCCTGCTGAAGTTCACTCAGTCTAAGTGCCATGGTGCCATTGTACTCTCAGCCGCTGGTTGTCCTTGCCTCCTACTTCTTAGTGCGTCACAGAACAGGAATGAAACAACTCTGCTGAAAAGAGTCAGCTGGGACACAACACAAAAATTTATGTAATAAAGCTTCAACGTCAATTTATTTGAGCAGCCACCGAAATAACTATACGTGCATCTTCAGACTTGAGGGAGAACTGAGAACCTGTTGAATCTGAAAATACTTTGATAAATTGTTACATTAATATGTTTCTTAACTTGAGGGTCCTGTGTCCAATATTGTACTTTATGTTAAGCAATCACAGATTCCTCTGTGCTAATGAGAGACATTTTCACGACAGCCAAATTTAACCACATAGGATTAGGATGACCAAAATTATGCAAGAATCAGCCATTGAAAACCACATATTGTATGGTGGTTATTAAGTTATTTTTTTCCATACGTTTTTTTTATATTTTATTATATATGAAATTAAATGTATGCTAATTAAATTTAAGAGTCCGCATCTTGATATGGTTTAATATTAGGCTACAGGTCTTCAGAATAAGCAGTGCTCAAATTATTTTTAAAGGTGCACTCAGTTTTTATTATTATTCATCCCAATTTATCCAGTGGTTGTGAAACAATACATATCTGAATAAAGTTTGTTTACTTTGGTTTGGTTTTGGTCATACAGATCCTGGCTGTTTATCTCTTATTTCATTTATTTATTTTTGTTCTTCTCAGTCTCATACTAAACATATGCATTTAATGGCCATTTAATTTAATTTCGAGAATTTTCTGTGCATTTTGTAGCGCATGCAGCAGGTCACGTGATGTCATGTGTGTGCCCATGAGGGGGCGACCCGCTCCATGTAGAAAAATAGTCTCTTTTTCTAGATGACAACATTCTAGTATTTATCTCTTATGGCTGTGTGTGACTTTAATATTTTTTTAAAGTGCTATTTCTTTTTGTGTAAGAATTTTGTTTGATACTGAGTGCACTTTAAGTTTGATCAAATAGAATTGCTGTTTTAACGCAATCCACTTCATACAGTATTGGCAAGACAGTGACAGGCTGCATGACTGAGTTTTCTTGCAATATAAATTTTCATGAGTCCCATATTTCATAATCTGCTCGTAAACGTTTCCTATTGTTTCCTCCTCATCATGCTGTTGAGCGTTTTCATGTAAATGTGAGAGAGATTTGACAGAATCTCTATCAATCAGCTCTGCTTGCCAAAGGTAAATGAGTGGGAGGGTGGGAGGAGTCTTGTAACGGCGCGTCAGAGTGTGTGTGTGTGTGTGAGAGAGAGTGTGTGTGCGTGTACCGGTGCGTAAGGAGGGCACTTGGGCGGAGAGGGACGCAAAGCATCGCGCCTGAGAGTTCATCGCAGTCTGAAGCTCCGCATTATATGTACACACTTCGCGCAACTAACTCCAGTATACAGGCTCGCGCAAACTTTCCCCGCGTTGAGAATGGCAGAGCCGGCACAATCGAACAGCGATGGAGAGGAGAGGAGCGAACCCATGCGAGGCTTTGCCCGACAAGGTGCCCTGAGACAGAAGAACGTTCACGAAGTCAAGAACCACAAGTTTATCGCTCGCTTCTTCAAGCAGCCTACTTTCTGCAGCCACTGCACGGACTTTATCTGGTAAGAGAATTTGGGCGCTCTGAAACTACAAATAATTACCTACAGAGGTGTATGGCAAGCTGCTTTAACATTCATTTATTCAAACTAACTAGTATTTTGTGTCGCTAGTTCTTATATTTTTTTAATTACTAGTTGGTAATCCAGCAGTGACTAGTAGCCTTTAAAATTTTACAAGCAACTGTGTATTTGATAGGCTACATGTACCTGGTTATTATATACTTGTATTACTCATTACTTCATAGTAAACCACATGGTTACTATTTATTTTTTACTATATATATTTATTTTTACTATATATTTTTTTTACTATTTATTTAGTTTTTTAACGTATAAAGTGATACTAGTATCTGTGTACAACGCACTAGTATCGATCTTAAAATTTCTTGTAAAATGAAATGGCTTCTTAGAGCTGATCCTTTGTAGTTAAATAAAATCTGTCAATAGATTAGAAATGTTTATAGTACAAATGCATTGGAAATCACGTTATAGTCTAATAAAGGAATGCAAAAAATAGTAACAAAATGAGATTGTGGTTGATTTTAAGGAAATATATGTTAAAATGGCTTTCCATAGAGGTGGACCTGTTACTGTCGCAGCTCAGGTGTAACACTCTACACCGTCTCTATACATATTGTACTGTCTACCTAAACAGCACTCATTTATGAGGCTCATCTGACTCAGAATATCCCTAAAGTGTCCAAAATGCTGAGCGGTTGGAGCTCACTAGGTTTGAGCCACGGCTTCATTGATTTCCCTAAATAAAGGGGAAAAAAAGACTTGATTGAAGTTGTATAGGGCAAGAATATGAAATGAGTCATGCTACATGAGACAACCGTCAAAGCATAAAGTTATTTTAGTGAAACTGTAATTTTTAAAAACGATGGTTATGGAATATTATTTTCAATGAACCAATGCTTTTATCTTTCAGGGGTTTTGGGAAACAAGGATTTCAGTGTCAAGGTAAGAATTTACCTTTCATTGCATATTTTGAAACATCTTGGGAAGTGTAAAATGAAATGGTAGTTTTTTCAACGACCTTCAGTGTTGTATATTTGACATCTCAAAGATTTTCAATTGGAAAGGTGTTATTGGAGGACTTGTTGACAGTGTTTAGAGTCTTACCAGAACTTAAAAGGTCTATTTTGAAAAGATGCCTTGAGGTTTTCCAGAGGCTTCCACCAGCGTGATGATCTTAGGAACCTTAAAATGGTGCCTTTACAGATAGATATGATGGTATCAATGCATTTTTACTGTATAATGGAAATGTAATTTATTTCATTATTTATTTATGGGGCATTAAAGTAGAAATTTGCACGTTGGTAAAAGACACAATCAGGCAGGTATTCGTTATTAAGCAGTCTCCAAAAACTACATATCTCTATTAAATTAGATTCTCAAATAAAATCTTAAAGGGATAGTTCACCCAAAAATGAAAATTATCCCATAATTTACTCACTCTCAAGCCATCCTAAGTGTATATGACTTACATCTTTCAGCCAAACACAATCAGAGTTGTTATATTAAAAAATATCCAAGCTTTATAATGGGAGTGAATGGTGCCATTTTTTTAAAGCCCCAAAAAGCGCACCCATCATAAAAGTAATCCTTACAGCTCCAAGAGGTTAATAAAGTAAGGAATAAATTTTGTAAGAAAAATAATCACAACTTTATAAAATTTAATCAGCAGCTTCCCGTTAACTTCCGACATACCATCTTTGGTCATTCAGAACAATCATTCAATGAACATAAAATCGTCCAATCCCGTCTCCTTATCAACTGCACAGTTATGAGGGGATAGCGGTCACAGCCACAGATAATCCGAGTGGGTCAAGTAATAAAAACTAACGTTCCAAAAATTGTGGGTGGAGGAGAGATCATTAAGGTGTTGATTCTAATACACGGAACTGTCATTTTACGGTTAAAAAGCATTTGCGGATATTTGTTTTCACAGCGGATTCGGGGGACGTTAGAGCTGATCCGCACATCTCTTGAATACAACAACAAACTAAAACAAAACATTACAACTCACCTAAATGCTAACCAAACGTGTGGAAACAAAGCTTTCTGAAATTTCACCCTATGCAAAATTATATAGTGGGTCTTAAAGGGGAAATGCACTATAAATAATACAGTGGCATAGATATAAAGGCTAGACTTTCTTCCCCCTAGAACGTTCTTGTGACCCGGTAGCAACTCTTCCACGGCCCGGGACTGGGTCGCAACCTGGTGGTTGGGGACCTCTGGTCTAAATTACCCTTGAAAAGTGATTTTAATTAACACTCCCCTCTTACACACTAAAGGCACTGAATGTTTTTTAAGGCAACTGCAATTACCGGTCACGGCAGGTCAGTGGCACCCTCTGCGGAGCTGTGCTTCTCCATTTTTCCACCGCAGGCTTCAGCACTAGCTCTAATTACAGGTGCACAGATGAGTGTATGATGACTTTACCCACACTTTTCTCTAGCTTACTCATCTCTCCCTCTGATCCTCGCTCTTTTTTTCTATGAAATACGTTCTGAAATCCATTCACATCTCCTCTAAAACCTGTTAAAACACAAATCCATTGATTTGTGAGAGCCCTGACTATATCTGGAATGCCGGACCCCATAGGAGCTGAAGGAGAAAGGGAATTCTCCTGCAAGGTCATGCTCAGACATGCTGAAACCTGAGGGTCTCTGCTGGAGAGCAAGGCTTTTTGTGCTTACTGTGGGTTATACCTAGACGAGTGAAGCTCTGTTAGAACAGTGTAGGAACTATACATGTCGTTTATTGTTGATGTGGTTTTACAGTTTCTTCCCCTCCTTTTGGGTGTGTATTGTGAATGCACCAGAAGAACAAGCTTTCTCCAAATGAGAATATAGCACTAAGCGTTCATGGTACTTCTTCTATAATTGAATCTTAACAATTATAAAATTCCATACAGTACGGAAAAGAACAGCTTGGACATTTTGCTAGATTACTCCCTTTAAGTAGTTTAAGTTACAAAATTGCGTGGTTTAAGATGAGTAGTTTTAGATGTTTTTGGGTGAACTGTTCCTTTAATAAATATCACTAGACTTTAGTTCATGTTACGGAATGAGCATTTACAGCAGTGGTGTTCAACTTATGTCATGGGCCTGTTCTTAATGTTATGTAAATATTGAAATGCAACTAACCGTATAATTTTGTAAAGTTATAGTAGAGAAATAGTTTCAAAAAAAGTTTCAAATATTTTTTGTAGTCATGAAAAGCCTTTCTTCCAATGAAATTCTATTGTATTTTGGCTTGATAATCGTAATGATCAAATAATAATCTGTCACTTTGGTAGAATCTTGATGTGCAAATAATAATAATAAAAATAACACCCAGGCTGTACTTTAAAGGTGCAATATGTGATTCTCTACAGAAACAAGTTTTGTTCTACTGGTTGAACGTCTCCTCATATCCTGATAGCAGTCACATATATCTTATCCGTGGAAGGCGTTGGACCGTAATATGCTCATCCAGTTATTATATTTGATCCAAATTAAATTATACAATGTTCTTCCTGTATGTCAGCATATGTTTTTACACACCCTCACACACCATGTTCGAGCAGACATCATATTCCTCATTTAACGAGTTTATATAGACAGACGTCAGTCACGGAGCTCCGCAAACAAACAGCAGCTCTTTTTACAGTTCCTGCCGAAGCAAAACAACGAGCTTATGCTGCGTTCACGCCATAACTATCATAATTAAGAAATGGCAACCCGTGACGTTCTAACCTGAGCTGTTCAGTCAAACTCAGAATTATGTGTTTCCATGTCAACAGTATCAACACTGAAATGAAAGTGCAGCAGTCAGGTACAAGCTCTCCAAGTTGTTCACATTCATTATTATTGTAATGTGCTTTGAGACACGCCGTCTCTTGTGACGCTTTGCCAAGAGCAGCCGTGTGTGTGCGCATTGTGTTTTGGAGGAGGCTTTGCTTTGGACAGAGGGCGTGATCGTATGCTTTCAATGCTAGCAGGCTAACGTTAGCATTTCTCCAGATCACCTACTACACCTTTAAATGCATAAATACAGGTCCTCTTGCAGGGAGAGTAAAGTGAATGGTTTGTGCAGAACACTTTGTGTTTTAAGGTGAATTATTGACGGAATTTAAATACAAGTAATAAACCAACAATGTTTTATTCTTTTGTTGTGAAAGTCTGTTTTTTTTTGTTTTGTTTTTTTGCTATTGTTTGATATACAATTTTGGTGTAAAATATAGACCCTGCAGAAAAAATAGTGCTTTAGTGGAAAACCTTTTAAAGAAAAAAGTAAATTCCAGATTTTTTAAGAACCTACTGTTTCTTGCAATATTTTCACTATCCTCAGTCCAGTGCAGTATACTAATTACAAACTAGTCCCCAATGGAGTAACCTGTGGTGTGCTGAAGGCTGCAGAAAAAGGTCCATTGATGAATGAAGTACAGCTCACACCTGTGTGTCCAACTTTCATAATTGTATTTGTTATTATCTGATGAACTTGAAATTGTAGACGAACTTGTAAATATTGAAAGAGCTTTTGCCTAAAAGACTTTTTAATGCGGTTTTAACAGCGAATCGATCAGGTGTTAAGCAGAGAGACCATATTAACAAGCAAGACATTCGCTGACAATTTAGCCTGTCTAAGGTCAGTTTTTGTGTGTGTGCTCAATGGCAAAAAAGAGAAATCTGGGGAAGATCGACCCTTTTGGAATACCAGCACAGCTGTGGTTCTTCCTTAATCATCTGTGTGTGGAAAACAGTGAGTAAATAATAAAAGAGGATTTCCACTTGCTGTCAGCTTGATGGTGAACCAGCTGCTTAGGAGAGCCTCTTTTGCCTCCTCAGTCTTAATTGCAAAATTACGAGTTTGAAGAAGAGCTGGCAGAATGCTACATCTGGATAGAACTAGAAGAGAGGAACAGAGACTGAGAAAGAATCTTATGAATGATGGTGAAGGGATAGCGAGATGGTCAGAAGAAAAAAATGGAAGTTGAGAAATATTCAAAATTTTTAATTGAATGACATATCAGAGTAATATGGGGAAATGACTTATGGTAAATTGAATGTATGCTTGACAACTACATGTTGATTAAAAAAGGTTATGTGAGAAGAAAAGGACTGGAGAGTGATTTGAGCAATTAGTGTTGGAGAATGACCAATCAGAATTACTCAGACTTCCAGAAATCGTCTTTAATGGTTATTTTCATTATTTGTACGTCTTTGAAAACCTTTCGAAACCAACCTGATGATTTCACTTTTACGTCACCAACCACTCACCTTCTGCCTAAATGTCCTTGGAAAACGAAGTAGACCTGATTGCGTTTATATATTTGTGATGCAGGGGGTGTCTCACCTCGCTCTGTTCTGTGCAAAAGCAGAACATTTCCACATCTGAAGGTGTGGGCTGTTTAAAGCCTCTATAAATAGCATAAGTGTTCCATGAAGCAGTGTTTAAATAAAAGGGGGTGGGGGGCATGTGTGGGCGTTTGGGGAGATCAGTAGTATATGAAATGTATAGAAGAACCTCGATCAGAAAACATACCATTAGTTCATATGCGTCATCACCCTGTTCTTGCTAGAATAATTCATGTGTTTGCTCCATTTTTGCAGCTTTGGAATAGCATGTTCCAGACAGTAGCCTCATTTCAAGAGGAAAAATATAAATGATCAATGACGACATAAGGCACTGCTGCGTCCCACTGTAGAGAGGAGGGAAGCTGTGTGTACGATCCATGAGGAAGATTTTCTGTTTTTAGTCTTTTCATTTGAAATGTCAACTTTGTCTTTTTCTCCTAATACTTTGCTGAAGAAATAAAAATAGAGACAAACAAGACAGTTGTTGATTGAGTAAGGGTTCTGGGCTATAAAATAAATGCAGATTGCCTAGATCAGATTTGGTTTTGGAAGAATTTGATGAGAAATTTTTGAGTTAGTATTGAAGTGTTTGTCTTTTTGTTGCAGTCTTTCATATTGTGGCAAATGTTTTAGTATAAGACATTGAGATCTTTTGAGAGGAGACACATTTGAGATTATTGTTTTTCCTCAGGAGAAAGATCTTAGAAGCAGAGGTCTTCATTTGCCCTCTGTGGGATCTCATCAAGTATATTTAAATGCACTTTAAAAGTTTGAGTTCAGTGTGAATAAAACAGTAATTCAAGCATCTTTATAAAATGTCATGTCAACACTTTAGTGCCACTGAAATTGTATTAGTCCAGTCCAGAGCAGGACAGTTTGCCTCAGTGTTGTACACTTGCTCTAAAGAAAAAAAAGCAGAGGTGATGTGTGACATGATGCAAATGTTTTCATTTTTATCCGCTAAAATTTTTGAGCTTTTGTGCTCTAAATCAGGTCAGTCCTGATTTATAGCACTAAATATGGTTCTGTTCACACATAGTTTACTTACAAACTAGACTGACAACCGTATTCAGTAACCATATTCAATCCCTTACATTTTAGGACTGCGTTTTGAGAATCAGCTTAAATGAGAATCAATTCTCAATTGAAGCTAATAAATATATAATGACATACTTGTCATTGTATAAACAGGACAATTTGAGATTCACACCTGTTAGCAGATGCGAGTAAACACTGACTGTGTGAATGTAGCCCAGCTGTATTTTATAGGTTCTGCCACTGTAAAAATGTGTTCTTTTATCATCTCAACTCAAATAGAAATAAAAGTGATTGCCCAAAAGTCCCATTGTTGCTGTGATCCAATTTTGATCGGAATCCATTTGCGTTAGAAGTTCAATCTGAGCAGTCATTGGCTGATTGCTGGTGTTTCAACCAGCTAATGAATGTTGAGAGCCAATTACGCATGGATAGAAGAGCCCAACAAGAGCCATCTGCTCCGCTTACGGGACCTAATAAAAAGGTCTGCCGAGAGCCACATTGCAGGAACAGAATGTGTGTAATAATGCAATAAGGACGTTGAACTGCCTGTAAAAGTGCCTCCATATTAAGCAAGTACAGTTGAAACTCAATTTCAGTCCTGAATGCGGTTAGCCTCTCCCAGTGCTTTCAGCCAGATTAGATCATGTTGGTGTTTTCCAGGCCAGTTGAGGGAGGGTTCCTGCTCTATTGACACTGCAAGGTTGTTTGTTTACTGCAGAACAGGATCCTTTTGTTTAGAACAAACATGTCTGACCTTTGTGGCTCCAATGTCCCAGAGGACAAGACGCATGAGGCTCAATATTCCCTTCTGCTGGACCTTATTCGGTCTCTCTGCTAAATAAAACCAACTTCAGCCCTTTCAATATTAATGTCATTGTCAGTTTTCAGTTTCGATGGCCTGAAAGTACTCGGACTAAAGGGGTGAGGGGTTTTTGGAAGAGTTTTGACCTTCAACTCTCAAGCTGGCTGGTCCAGGGGCTCTTTGTTTGATGGCAGCCGGTGCTGCATTTGATGTATGTCCATTGGAAGTTGGAAAGAGGGTTAGGAGGACAGAAAAGACAGCCACTAGCTGAGCGTCTGGAACTGGCTGGCTGAGGGTTCTGTTGGGACCATCTTGTCTTTATTTGGCCTTACTTTTAAATGGACCGTAAAACAGATCTCACTCCATCAGTGAGGCAGTCCAGCCCTGAGCTGCCGTTAGATAGACACTTGGAGGATTTATTCTGTTTAATGGTGCTTGATAAGGTTCCTCTTGTTGTCAGTTCATCTTCATAGAATCTATAGAATAAGGGGTTTTATCAGTTTTGTGTCATGGTGAATTTGACTGAAAGTTTACATTTGTTTAAATGGGCAGAGGAAACGCTTGATATAGATGTGAGCGTCGTAGTAGGAGCAGTGTTAGGACTACTTTGGTTCATCATCTGTTTTTATGTAAACAGTGTCTGCTTTTTCCAGCGTGGTCGCCCACATCTGTGAGAACTGAAGGGAAATTCAAGGGGATCTGTAAACCTGAGATGCCAACTCTTATCTGCCAAGTTAGATACATCACCCACCCAGGCCTTCACTTAACTGTGCTAGTGCTTTGAGTGCGGGATCCTGTCACAAATCTATCAACATGTCCAATACCTTCTTGTATCTCTCTGTTTGAGTCTCAGCGTTATTATGATGACTGACAATGATTCAAAGACCACAGTCTGAGAGTGCTGTCAGAACAGAGAACACAAGAGTGCAGCCCTTTCTCCAGAGAAACGGCTTTGAGGTGCACTGTCCAGATGTCAAGCTCGCTGACAACTTCTACGTGCTAAGTTGTACTGCCTTGCTTTTAATATAGATCGGGCAAAAAAAAGGACCAAGCCAAAAATGGTCTTAACCATTTTAATCATAAATCACTGGTAAGGAAATTAGCCAAACAGTGCACAAATACTGTAGATAAAGTAAATTAGCACAGAATAGCCTTCCCTTTCTTACAGGAAGAAGGGTCAGTGTCGTTCCACTCCATGTAAATGGGTTCAAACAGTTCATGAGTAGTTGCAAAATGTCTCCCAGTTTGTTTGAGCTTAATGTGAAACCAAATATTCAATACAGAGTTCAAATCTGGACTCTGACCAGGCCAAAACATGAGCCTGATGGACTTGCTAACCACTTCTTGGTTGTCTTTGCAGTTTGGACAGAAGCATTGTCTTGTTGAAAAATAACATCTGATCATTCCTCTTTAGATAACTTTTCATTTGGGAAGCAAGCCATTCTGCATATTCTCCTGGACTCTGAATCATTAAATTACTTTCAAAAGTGAAGTAGTTCACCAATAGCAGCAGCTAAAAGGCTCCCCACACAATGACACCTCTTCCTCCATGCGTGACTGTGGTAGATATGCATTTTGTTATTATATTTATTCACCAGATTTTCGAAGACACCGCTCTTGAGCATCACTGTGCAACTCTTGTTTCATTGTGATTCATCACTGCTCACACAACTTCCCATATTCTGCCAAAACCTTCATTCTGTTTTAGATGTTTTTCTGAGATGGCAGTGACTTTTTAAGTAGTGCTTTTGCTTACATTTTGCTAATTTATTAGCCAATAATTTGTTATTGCTATTGTGGGCTTGGCCCATTTTTTTGCTCAGGAGTGTACAGACTGGGCTTTTCTTCTTTTCAGTACTCTGCATTTGGCCAGTTCTTGTGGTAAAAGTAATCTGGCAGGTTTTTGTAATGGCTAATGACAATATATTGATCGCCGGCCACCCTGCTCTTTGGTTAACAGAGATCAAAGTCCTTTTCAAGGAAAGTCATTTACGTCTCTGGGCAGCTATTTCGGGGATGCAAAACCAACACCTGTCTACTTGAATGGGGAAGTCCTGAAATCTCAACAACTGCACTCCAAACTCTAAACTTTAATAAACATGTCAGATGTCATTGTTGGTTGGAAATGTTCCATAAATGTTGTTTTTTTAATGCTCAAATGGATGCATATTTCAGGTTTTTCCTGCCAATCTACATCTGTAGTCCCAAGCACGACTCAGGACACTGACTGGATTTATGGGAACCTGAGCCGCTAACGGCAGCTGCAGTGATGCGATGACTTTACCAATTTCTGATGGGCTCTTTTATTTAGAAGGTGGTGCTTTTTCCATCATAATGTGCACCGTACTTTCTCCCATTCATAGTAAAATGAGTGAACCGAGTTGTTATAGTCTGGATCTAAATTTCAACAAAATTCAAAATAAATGAAAATAGAAAAAGCATGCTATAATAGCCAGTCAATTCGTCACAGTTATAATGAGATGCCGATAATCTCAAATCTAGGTAGATTATTGGGCCTCGGCAACTAAAAAATGCCTTTAGCTTGTGTGAGGAGTAGACTAGGATTCACCAATATTTAAATATGTCGACTTTTATGTTGATAAGTATGTCACATCATGGCTGATAATAAATGTCTATACTGTTTTGTCTAATTAAATGAATAAAAAAAAAAATCACCAAATGCTAAAAAATTATTTTAAATGCTACAGGTGAGTTTAATGATCACAAAATTATAAGGTTTGTTATGAAAAATTGATATTGCAGCACAGTCAACACCATATGCAACAAGAAGAGAAAAAATGTGTTGAAATATGAATGAGATTCGAGAGCTAGGGCTTTCACAGGAATTTGATTTTGGGTGAAGTGTCTCTTTAAGGTCATTTTTAACTTCAGACTGAAATGTTGGCAGACGGTACAGCTGAGAGTAGAGGCCGAATCTGTGCTGGTGAGCTGCACCGGGTTTGGGTGAAGTGAGAGAAGCAGTTTGAGGGGTGAATCTGCAGGTGGGTATGTATTAAAGTGAAGTCAGGTTCACCGCTGGGATCACTGTCAGTCGCATATTAAAAATGGGCAATCTCAGAGTGGGCCAGCTAGGTTAAAAGCTTCCCCAGGCTATCAGTCAGACTTTTAATTGAAATGCAAGTATGTTAGGACACAGGGGCTGTTTTTAAGCACTGCTACTGGCCTTACCTGAGCTCACAAAGATTGAAGACTCTGGTTGAATGTTTAAAAATATATCAAAAAGCAGTGAGGTATACGATTAGCCTACTTTACCTGACAGAACCGGCATGTATTGGATTTCATGAACACAAGAAAGGAATGGCAGCAGAGTACCTGATATTTTCTTCAGGGAGTTATTCAGGTCACTTCTCAAGTGTTTTGCTGGTTAGTATGGTCCAGTTAGCCTCCACTGCTAGCAGCTGCCATTGAGATGAATGGGAATGCTAACAGTTAGCTTTCCTTAGGAATTGTAAGGTGATGTGACAAATTACCTCCAAGAATCAGACGGTTCATAAAGAACTTTATGCTTTTGTTTTATGTGATTCCACTAAAGCACAATAATAAGAAATGCTTCAGCAAATCAGATTTTTAGAATGATTTCTGAAGGATCATGTGACTCTGAAGACTGAAGTAAATTCAGGAATAAATTGCAAACATTTCTTTTAAATTTCAATGATATTTCACAGTATTTTCACTGTATTTTTGATTTAATAAATGCAGCTTTGATGAGCATGAGAGACTTTAAAATGTTTTCAAAAAAATCTTACTGACCCCAAACTTTCGAAACAGTAGCAACTCTGTGTAATTAATAACAAAATATACAAAGCTGAAACTGTTGAACTTCATGACTTTGTCTCGATGATTTCATTCTTATTATAAGATGTGTTTTACCAAGCAGTTGAGCTGGTCGATAGCTTCTGTGGTCTAGAAGTGCACATTAATGCATGGGGGTCAGGGCAGACCCATGTTTAGATGGCCTGGTTGAACCATGGCTGAAGTTCTTTCTGTATTGACCCAACTGAGTATTGATGCTATTGTATGAGCCTGATCAATGTTAATGCAGTGAATTCCCTCTGGCCAGCAATTTAATTGAGCTATCTGCTGTAGAACACAGGGGAATATGCATATGTAAGCGTTCCACTGACTCGGATAGGTTTTGGAATGAAGGGAGAAGAAAATTATGATTCAAGTTAAATGAGAATTAAATTTAAGGCTTTCACAAGATTCTGTCATCATTTACTCACCGCCAAGTAGCTCTAAACCTGTATGAATCTTTGTTCTGCTGAACACAAAGGGAGATGTATAGTAGGAAAAATAAATACAATAGTAGAAAATGGGGGGCGAGATCTGTTTGGTTACTGACATTCTTCCGTATATCTCCCTTTGTGTTCAGCAGAACAAATAATGTCATACTGGTTTAGAACAACTTGAGGTTGAGTAAATGATATATATATGACTTGAATGTTCGTGTTCAGTTCAGAAGATACCCAAACTGTCTCAGAGACCTGAGGAAGGACCATAAACATTTTATAATAATCCATGATGAGCTGTTTTTGCTTCTACTAAATACAGACAGAACAAGAAATGTATCACTTTTGATTCATAGTGTCACACTGATTCATATCATACTCCATTTATGCATAATTATATATCACCTTCTACCTGATCTGACTTGAATGAAAGTAAACAGGGTGTGAAAGTGGCGATGCTGATGATTGGTGAAGTAAAGACCTGTAAGAAGGCTACAGTAATAGTGCTGCAGTGCTCCTCAAACCAATTTAACCCATAGGACCATTTAACTGCTTGCTGCAGTTGCTAGGCAACAGGAGATGGGTAGCCTCACATTACATGACTACTTTTGAAGCTTTCTCTCTCTCTCTCTTCCTCTCTCTCTCTCTCTCTCTCTCTCTCTCTCTCTCTCTCTCTTTCTCTCTCTGTCACTCTTATGGATACACTGTCCTAAATATCACTGCTTCTTGAGATTATATTCAGCTAAATAGAATTGTTTTTGGGTCAGCATGCAAAGAAAGTTGTGTATCAAAGTAAATTTTACTTCCCTTTAATAATTTTAAGTGATCTTATTTCAGTTTTAGCTTCCCCTTCTTATTTTCTTCTTATTATATCATCATAGCAGCAATTAAATTAAAAAAAGGAAATGTTTTGTATATTGCGAAATAAAGCTGTGACCGAGATCATATCTCCCATGATCAGGGGAAGGCAAGTTCGTTCCTATGTTCTCAGCAGATCCTGCAAGTCCTGTAAGTTGCGAGGTAGGCCTCCATGAATATGACTTATTTGTTCAGCACATCCTACAGATGCTCGTGTGGAGGATTTGGAGGCCAAATCAACACCTCAAACTTGTTGTGCTCCTCAAACCGTTCCTGAACCATTTTTGCTTTGTGTCAGGACGCATTATCCTGCTGGAAGAGGCTACAGCCACCAGGGAGTATCACTTCCATGAAAGGGTGTACATGGTCTGCAACAATGCTTAGATAGTTGTTATGTGTCAAAGTAACATCCACATGGATGGCAGGACCCAAGGTTTTCCAGCAGAACATTGGCCTTAGCATTACATTGCCTCCGCCGGCTTGCCTTCTTCCCATAGTGCATCCTGGTGCCATGTGTTTCCCAAGTAAGTGATGCACACGCATCTGGTCATCCACGTGATGTAAAAGAAAACATGATTCATCAGATCAGGCCACCTTCTTCCACTTTTCCGTGGTCCAGTTCTGATGCTCACATTCCCACTCTTTCGGCAGTGGACAGGGGGTCAGCATGGACACCCTGACTGGTCTGCGGCTATGCAGCCCCATAAGCAACAAACTGTGCTGCACTGTGTATTCTGATACCTTTCTATGCATTAACTTCTTGAGCAATTTGAATTTATATATATATATATATATATATATATATATATAATATATATATATTTTTTTTTTTTTTTTTTTTTTTTTTCATAGATACTGTAGTTGGTAAGATTTAATTTCCATTTAAATTAATATTTCCTTTTGCCATGAGATTGGGTGCCAGCACTTGAACCAACTGTTTTATGCAAGAATTTGGCAAAAATTGTACATCTGGGGATGCATGAAACATCAACTCCTTATCGGTTATCTTCAGATATCAGTGAATGTTATGCTATCTATCAGTGTTGGATATTTACATGTACATAATACTATTTATTTTCCATTTTATTGCGTCTCTGTGCATTTATGTGAAACACAGACACGGTCTTTTCAAACATGACAAGGTATATATCTGTCAAACACAAATGCAACTTAACTTTAGGAGATGATAGCCTTGTCTGAAGAGGGTTTGTAGCATGTGTGCAGTGAATTTGTAGATAAATCAGAGTGCCAGACTTTGTGCCTGCCGTCGACTGTCCTCTGATCCTGGGAGATTGCTGCTCTGTTTTGACTGGAATCTATTACTCTGTGTGCACATAGACATACACGACCCATCGTTTTTCATGTTCAATATCAGTGATGAGCAAAGTTCTATTCATAAGAAGTGATTTATTGGGGCCTCTGTCATTGCTGGCTGTGTCCTGAGCACAGGATACAAAGCAGCTGTTGTCGCTGTATGCCGAATGCTGCTGGGTCATACTGATGTCATTAGCGCTGTTATAGGACTGAGCTGCGGTGTGTGGGTTGTGAGGAGGTTACACTGCATGTGTGATTAGATTCGATGGAGATTATTCCCTTCTATTCCATTCTCAATATTTCCTGATATTTTAATCTCATTCTTGCTTCCTTTACTTTTAAATTGTTTTATCAAAGGGTAATAGCGATCATAATACTTTCATTACGTCCATTGTTCTGATCACAGTACTCGTATAACTAGCTATTTTCATTTTATGCGTTTATGTGCAACTGGTTGATTAGTTGGACCGACTAGTTATATACCATCACAACATTTATTTCCATCAAGAGGTGCATCAAGATCTTGTGTTGACAATGCAAGAGTCAAGCACTCTGTAAAGTCTCCTTCAGCACATCCAAAAGACTTTCAATGAATTTAAGGTCTGGTGCCAATTCATGTGTGAGAATGATTCTTTATGCTCCCTGCCAACCATTCTTTCACAGTTTGAGCTTGATGAATCTAGGCATTGTCATACTGGATTATGCCCTGGATTATGTGTCTTCCTACATGCGGTTGTTTAAAAAATGAAAAGCTGCATTCTCCATCAATTAGAAGAAGTGTTGCTAAACATACAACATTCTAGAAACATAATAATCACTGCAATAATGATCTAATCATTGACTGTTAAGCAAGTGCCTTTTTAAAACCAAACAGCAGGCAGTGTATATGATTTCTTTTTTTTGTTTAAGTTTTATATATTACTTTTTTAAATTAGGTATAACCCTCAGGTAGGCTTTTCCAAAATTCGTTTTTAAAGCATGTTACATTTTACTTTTGCATGCTATGCATTTTGCAGAATATTTTAACAATAGAATCAAAGTTTACATTTTGCTAGTTAAGGTAAAAACAATTGTATTTGTGTTTTTAATTTTTTAATAACATCCTTATATCCATTCTGTGACATTCCATCTAATTGTTTTTAAGGCACACATGTGTCTCATGTAAAGGCCCCTAAGAAACGCATATGATTATGGTCAGGTGAGCTGATCGATTTTGAAAACAAGTAGTTTCGCACAACGCACTACTGTAGGTTAGAGGATATATTTATTTGTTGCTCAATTTGTGGTGCTCTTTTTTTTTTTTAAACTTGGCTCTTTTTTTCTGCTTTTATAAGCCATATCCTCTTTTTTTTATTTCTGTATTATTTTAATTCTTTCACGTTCCCACTTCTGCATTATCATCTGTCTGTTTGTATTTGCTTCTGTTAATGTTGCTGTCTTTCTGTGTGTGTGTGTGTGTGTGTGTTTGCATGGGTGGCGGGGGGAAGGGTTGTGTGTGGGACAGGTATAGCAGGGGGTCGTGGTCCAGAGGGGGCGGTGAGCTGCACGGAGAGACTCTTCAGCGGATTCACAAGCAGTCAGTGGAGAGGCTTCTTCAAACAGTTGGGATGGGTAGAGAGGAGACACAGGCCTGTCACGGGGCAAACACATACACACACACACACACTCCCTCATAACTCAACCTCGTGACTTTAGTGTGAAAATAATTTACACTACAGTTGTATATTTTTGTCTTATTGTGTTGCAGTCGCAAGCAGCGATGGGAATATCATGCGTTATTACGTTCCACAACATGCAGTTCTTGTTGCTGTCAATTGGTTGAGCATCTCCTTCAGAACAGTATGTGTTTTTAAGTACGGAATGGTATTTTGTGCTCTGGAAAAGGATTTGTCTGCTCAGCACCTGGACAGTCACTTCATGTTACGAGGGGAAGGGTTCAGTTCTCTTTTCTGTAAGTAAATAGATAGAAGATTATTGCTTGTTACTTATTTGAAACTCCCTTTTCCGATGTAAATCAGGTGTAAATATACTTTAAAGAAAAAAGTAACATTATTTAACTTGTTACTTCCAAAAAGTAGTCCAGATTGGAAGTAAATTAATCACAACTTTCACCCCAAAATTTGTAAAATGTTATCACCATTGGTGACAAACAAAGCTTTATTTGAATTCATATTCATAGTCAAATATTAGAGTCATTTCTTGTTTTCTTGTAACACGTTACTCCCACCACTGGTCTCAAGTCATTTTAGCTATAGCATACACTGGTTAATAAATCAAACTCTCCTATAAAGCCCAACAAATGCTTTTTATGTTGCTTAGAATGTTTTGAGATACCCCTGCTGGAAAAAGAAAGAAATAAAGAAAGAAAAAAGACAAGGATGAATTTAAATGCTGCTCCTTGCTGGTTTATGTTGGTTTGAATTTCTTAATGCTGATGATTCGGTGATGATTTAGCTGATGGACTAGCACAGCCATACAGGGAGTGCAGAATTATTAGGCAAGTTATATTTTTGAGGATTAATTTTATTATTGAACAACAACCATGTTCTCAATGAACACAAAAAACTCATTAATATCAAAGCTGAATATTTTTGGAAGTTTTAGTTTTTAGTTTTAGGTATTTTAGGGGGATATCTGTGTGTGCAGGTGACTATTACTGTGCATAATTATTAGGCACCTTAACAAAAAACTAATTTATACCCATTTCAATTATTTATTTGTACCAGTGAAACCAATATAACATCTCAACATTCACAAATATACATTTCTGACATTCAAAAACCAAACAAAAACAAATCAGTGACCAATATAGCCACCTTTCTTTGCAAGGACACTCAAAAGCCTGCCATCCATGGATTCTGTCAGTGTTTTGATCTGTTCACCATCAACATTGCATGCAGCAGCAACCACAGCCTCCCACACACTGTTCAGAGAGGTGTACTGTTTTCCCTCCTTGTAAATCGCACATTTGATGATGAACCACAGGTTCTCAATGGGGTTCAGATCAGGTGAACAAGGAGGCCATATCATTAGATTTTCTTCTTTTATACCCTTTCTTGCCAGCCACGCTGTGGAGTACTTGGACGCGTGTGATGGAGCATTGTCCTGCATGAAAATCATGTTTTTCTTGAAGGATGTAGACTTCTTCCTGTACCACTGCTTGAAGAAGGTGTCTTCCAGAAACTGGCAGTAGGACTGGGAGTTGAGCTTGACTCCCTCCTCAACCCGAAAAGGCCCCACAAGCTCATCTTTGATGATACCAGCCCAAACCAGTACTCCACCTCCACCTTGCTGGCGTCTGAGTCGGACTGGAGCTCTCTGCCCTTTACCAATCCAGCCACGGGCCCATCCATCTGGCCCATCAAGACTCACTCTCATTTCATCAGTCCATAAAACCTTAGAAAAATCAGTCTTGAGATATTTCTTGGCCCAGTCTTGACGTTTCAGCTTGTGTGTCTTGTTCAGTGGTGGTCGACTTTCTGCCTTTCTTACCTTGGCCATGTCTCTGAGTATTGCACACCTTGTGCTTTTGGGCACTCCAGTGATGTTGCAGCTCTGAAATATGGCCAAACTGGTGGCAAGTGGCATCTTGGCATCTGCACGCTTGACTTTTCTCAGTTCACGGGCAGTTATTTTGCGCCTTGGTTTTTCCACACGCTTCTTGCGACCCTGTTGACTATTTTGAATGAAACGCTTGATTGTTCGATGATCACGCTTCAGAAGCTTGGCTATTTTAAGACTTCTGCATCCCTCTGCAATATATCTCACTATTTTTGACTTTTCTGAGCCTGTCAAGTCCTTCTTTTGACCCATTTTGCCAAAGGAAAGGAAGTTGCCTAATAATTATGCACACCTGATATAGGGTGTTGATGTCATTAGACCACACCCCTTCTCATTACAGAGATGCACATCACCTAATATGCTTAATTGGTAGTAGGCTTTCCAGCCTATACAGCTTGGAGTAAGACAACATGCATAACGAAGATGATGTGGTCAAAATACTCATTTGCCTAATAATTCTGCACTCCCTGTATTGTCCAATATCAAAAATGCTGGCCAAATATTAAAAAAATATTATTTGGTGTGTCACACACATTTTAGTTTACTAGATTGTTTTCTGTGCTTACAGTACGGCACAGTTAATCCGTAACCTCATTCAAACTGCTGATGTCGCACTTGAACGCCATTCTGTCGACCTCATATTATTCATATTTATTTTTTATCAGGTTTGTAAATGGCATCATCCAGTGCAGGGCACAGAGCTAGTACTCTAAACCATGTTTACAGCACGCAAAGTGTGGTTAGCTGCGAGCCGCAGCACAGAGGAGGAGGAGGAGGCCTGTGTGTGTGTGTGAGAAAGAGGAGAAGTTGAGGACAGCTGTGGATTGACGGCTGACTCACTGACCTCATCCCTGCATCTCTGTAAGTCAGCTCAGCGTAGCGCTCAGCGGGCCGTGGTATTTTTATTTAGCGCGTAGGCTGGCCCTACTCACTTGCATAACTCCCATTACCACAGGCAGGAAAGGTGAAAATCAAATATCTTTTTTCTTTGTGAACAATCACTCGTATCTCCTGTTGAAAAAAGTGAGCGTTCGCTGCCTGTCTGCCTGCGCTCCAGAGCTCCCCTCCTGTGTTCACCTCTCTTTCTCTCTCTATATATCTTTGTTGTTCTGTTATTTGACTTTATAATGTTCGTGAGGCTTGAGGTTTCTTCTTCTCTGTGAGCATCTCTCGTTCAGTGTGAGATCACACACAGTGCTGAAGGGATGGTGTGTTTAGGCCTCAATTAACTTTCCAAAGACAAATTTGACAAATTTACTTAGTTACTTGATTTGTATAACAAAGGCCCCTTGCTGCAATTATTGTTGGGGAGTATCAAAATAGCACCACTTAAAGTTGGCAACTTGGCATGAAACAGAAGTTGCGATAGTGTCTTCTTTCATATTGAATTTCTTCCCTATCTTCTTGAACAAGACCAAATGTATGGTGGGACTTGATTTATTCCATTTGGAATTGATTGGATTGTTGCTTTTACCCCGTCCTCACACCAGTAAACACATCAGCAGAGAAGAGAAGAGATAGAGGAAGGAGGGGAAGTTACTTTGTTTAAGAGTTATAAGAACAGATGATTTTTTAAATAGTGTCCACAGATTAATCATTTAATAAATACTACAATATTTCATAAAAAATAAGAATGGTTGACTCTTATAGGCATGCTTCACTCAAAAATGAAAATTTTATCACCATGTAGACCCCCTTATCCCATCCCGGCCAGATGTATAAATTACTTACTTTCTTCTGTGAAAAAAAAAAATCCATTTCTGTGAGTACTAAAGAAGCAGATGTATCCCTCATAGTTGACGCTTCAAAATCCACACAAAGTGAGCTTGGCAGTAATCCAATCGACCCCAGTTGAGGAATCAGTGTCTTCTGAACTGTAGATATATATTTACATGATTTAAAATATTAGTATTTTTCTCACACACACTTATCCTTTTACTTTAGAAGAAATTGATTCATCGACTGGGGTTGTAATGGCACGAGTAAATGAGAACATTTTTATTTTTGGATCGAGTATCCCTTTAACTACATTTTTTTTTTAGCATGACAGCTCAGCTGTTTCAAAACTGTAGGTTTTCCTGTAACAAGCTGCTTCCTAACAAGTAGTGGTGTAGTGTGACAAAATACTCGCTGTATTTATGTCACATTGCATTTTGAACACAGCTCTACAACCAAGTGAGACAAGACAGCACTGAGGTGCTTACCTAAAGTTCTCATTATGTAGCTTTGCAAAGTCACATTCTGTTTTGTCAAGTGGTTCAGAAAGAAGTGATTCACGGGAGAGTAAGACTTTTTATGCTTTTTTAAAGTCTGCTATGCACATTAAGGCCACATACACACTCCAGCTAAATCTGGTTGCCAGTTCACATTTTGGTGTTTAATCCTGTTCTGTACAGACTCAGATCAGTAATTTATAGGAGTGACAACCACATTCCACAATCAAATTAACTCGAGAAAATTCCAGGTTGTGACAACATTTACAAAATAGAGTATTGATCAGCCCAAAATAAATCTAAATAACTCGAAATGCTTTATATTGAAAACGAAACCAAATGTTGCTTTATGAGCTAAGATAGTGATGAAACTATAATTTAGGTGATTCATTCCCAGTTTTTGTCACTCCTGAAACTTTACAGTGTGTACGTGGCCTAAGGCTGATTTCACTAGATCAGTAAAAACAGCAATGTTGTGAAATATATTTTTACGATTTACAATAGCTGTTTTTTATTTTAATATATTTTATATTGTAATTTACTCCTGTGTTGACAAAGCTGAATATTCTGCATCATTACTCCAGTCTTCAGCGCATGATCCTTCATAAATCATTCTAATATGATGATTTGATGCTCAAGAACATTTAATAGTATTACCAACATTGAAAGAAATTGTGCCCACTGGCTGGACACGCTGGAGAAATCCATATAGGAGTGTCACAGATGATTAATGGTGTACTCACTCGCTCTCTGAACTGTGCCCAAACGCGTTTGACCCCTAAAGCCCGGTTCGTTTGACTAGTGTGATCGCTTCGTTCCGTGCTGGGGCGCGGCTCGTTTAGCCGTCCCTGGCCCGCTTGAAAGAGGTGGGCCAGAGCACGGTTCCGTTTCAGCACGGAAAAGCGACTACTTTCGTGGATGCTACTGTCATTATTATGATGGCAAACATCTTTATTACTACTTGCATAGTACACTTTTCAATTAATGTCATTAATTTGAATGTATTTGGGTTTATAACGAGTCTGATTCTTACCTTGTTGATGAAAATGAATTGTAGCTTGCGAGTAAAGCTGCAAATTACTCCATTAACGCCAGTCAAGTGAAAATCGCTGCTCAGCATAAATCATAAATGTATTAGGAAGTATCTTAGCGAAAGTGCTTTTCTTCCATATAAAAAGTTCCATCGTATAAGACGTAAGCACGCTCCGGCCTGGAACGTTAAGTGCAAGTGCAGGCCAGCAAGGGAGTGAGGATAGGGGACAATCGCTCTCGGGCTCAGTTCAAGGCAACTGTGCCTAGTGTGAGTACACCCTAAGACACAGGAATCAAAAACTGAAGGTGAAGGAATGTGGTGAGTAAGAAAAACTAACTCAGCCTGTCTTAATCCTTCATACTAGCTACAGTCACAGTTCACTTTTAGCTCAGAGGAAAGCTGTCTGTGCTGTGTGCTCAATATAATGGGAAAAAAAATCGTCGCCTTCGGGTGTACATTTAAATAATCTGTTTTGAAAGAATATACACAGAGCCACAGTCAGCAGCCATGATCCTCTAGCCCCAGATCTTCAGATGAAAACCTGTGCTCCTCAGCCGAGAGACGCAGGTGCTCGCAGTGTCTCTGGCGTGTATATCCTGTTCTAACAGGAAGCCCTGGGCTTCACTTCCCTCTCAGTCAGCTCAAACCGCTCTGCCAAGGCTGTGACAGACATCAGCTGCCAGATAGTCATTAGCAGTGAAAGCCATTCTCTCTCATTATCTAGATTTCAGGAAGAGGGAACGCCGAGGCTGGTGGGAGCACCGCCTTGGCTGAAGACTGGATGAGGTGTGTGTGTGTGTGTGGATACGTCCTCCACTGTAATGTCTCAAAAATGAGAAAGATTAGAAAGACGGCGAGAGGGAGAGAAGGAACGAACGCCAGGTTTAATTGGCATGCGACCGATTCTCCATGCTGGCACCGCTGCCAGGGCAGAGTAAAGCTGGAATGGCAAACTGGAGCGCCAGCCTGTGCGTAGATTGAAGTGAGGGGGTGAGAAAGCGAGAAGGAGAATGAAAAAGAAGTAATTTAAAAAAAAAAATATTTCTCTTTTGCGACTGTTCAGCTCCTTTATTGAGTGGCCTGATGTATGGTGGGCGGAAGCCTCATTGATTGAGCTCTTAGCAGCTGTATTATATAAAGGCTATATGGGAGTGAAGGGATATCAGGAAAATTCTAGACTTTTCTTACAGTTTTCACAGTCTTATAATTTTTGATTGACTTGGTCGTATGTGGATAGAATAAAGGAACGACTCAGTGCAGTGATGATGATGATTGTTGTGCTAGGGTGTGTGTGTGTGTGTGTGTGCGAGATCCACCCATTCTCAGTTGGTGTCTGCAGATGTCAAACACAGGAACCCTGAGCCCTCAAGGGCTTAATGACACTAATAACAGAAACATTGAGATGTCATGCTACAGTAAACAAAATAAGCAACGATGCTTGGATAAAGTGCTATATATATATATATATATATATATATATATATATATACACATATACATGTATGTATGTGAGTGTGTATATTATTTATTATTTTATATATTTATTATATATATATGTATATATATATGTGTGTGTGTGTGTGTATGTATATATGTATGTATGTGTGTGTGTGTTTGTGTGTATGTATGTATATATATGTGTGTGTGTGTATATATATGTATATATATATATGTGTGTGTGTATGTGTGTATGCATGTATGTGTAATATAATATATATATATATATATATATATATATATATATATATATATATATATATATATATAGACTTTGGAATCATGTAATACTGATTTAAAGACAAAAAAGCAGTAAAAGAAAAACAAAATTCATACTGTGCATTATAATATTATGATTCCTAAATTCACTTGTAGCATTTAAAACGGTTTATTTTTAGTTTTTAGTGGTTAATTTTAAATTTTTTGTGACAAAATAGTATAGGATTGCAATATCAGCCATTTGTCATTTACTGCTATAACATGAAAATAATTGAAGGCTTATCGGTATTGGACCGAATATTAATATCTTTGCATCACTAATAGGGCTGCATAATATATCAGAATTATTGAAATATCGTAAATGTACATATTGCGATATGCATATCGCAACCGCTTGAAATAACTTAATTTTAATACTCCAAAAAAATTCTGAGTTTGACGCAGACAGCAGAGTAAACTGGACACATGACTGTTACATACATGTGACATGCTTAATGTTTTTAGGCACAAATTAAGCAAAGTACGCACGCACACCGGATGCCGACAGTTGAGAATGAAAGTGTGTGTGTAAAAATATATTGGAATCGTGCACCTTTTAAAGTGACAGTAGCCTAATACACATGTGTCTGTATATGTGATTAATGTTAATCAAACAACAAAAGACAAATACCAAATCACTCACTGCTCTTGACTGAATAACTTTTTTGCTTTAATATGAATCACTATATGTTTAATTCATGCAGTAAAGACTAAGCAGTGTTTTATTTTTACATTTGATTATTCAATTTCTGTTGATGAACCTAATGTAGGCCTACCTGAAACCATAAGCGCATATCGCATTTTTCGTCAATTTTGTGCACCGCAAATGCCTAATATTATGTAAAAAGCTTGTGGAATGAGTGTCAATCAATTAGAATCAAGATTTCAATAAAGTACATAAATTCTGAATTTTACATACTGACAATGTAAATATTTCTGCTGGAAGTTTAAAAGGGCAATAAATAAAGGACAATCAAATAAAATCCAAATGTGTCTAATAATTTGTCACTACACTGTAAAATCGAATTAGTTAGACTTATTTAAAAAACCATGTAAACCGATTGCCTTAAAAAAACTAAGTAAAGGGAAATAGGAATAGTATGATGTACTGACAAAAGCTTAGTAAGAACTGTTGAGTGTACTTGATAATTTACTTTAACTAAAATTTAATTGTGGCCATTGTTGTGTTTAGCAAGCTGAATGTTGAAGTCTGTGTGACACAAGTTAAGTCAATTTCAAAATATTGTCAAAAATTTAGAAGAATTGTATCAACCCACTTAAAAGTTTCACCAACTGTTTGTGTGTTTATATGTGCTACTATTAACTTGATAAATGATCGTTATTTGGCATAAAATAAGATGATCATGTTATTCATATATATAATTACACATGTGAATTGTGAAGTTCAGTTGCATATGAATATATGAACTGTGATGTCTTGTTGCATCACTGCATCAAATCGGAATTACAATAATATAAATGAAGTGCCCAAGCAAAAGAAACAGCATCCACCATAATGGTGAGATCAAAATAAAACATTTTAGGAAATTCAATGTCAATTTATGAAGTCAGCTTATGTGATGTTTTCTCAATTTTTTCAGTTGAATTGACAATTTAACATTTAAGATGACTTTGGCAAATCAGAGAATGCAAACAGAGAAAGATAACTGCAGAAGTGGAGGAAATGAGGGAAAAGTCTATTAAGAAAAGCCCCACCTCAAAACTTTT
Source organism: Opsariichthys bidens (assembly GCA_037194245.1). NCBI lineage: Eukaryota > Metazoa > Chordata > Actinopteri > Cypriniformes > Xenocyprididae > Opsariichthys > Opsariichthys bidens. The sequence goes on along the minus strand of CM074277.1, from coordinate 15,643,403 downwards.
TTTTTTTTCTTGACAAAGTGGTACTCAAGTTAACTAAAAATTATCAGTTAAAATCACTGTTGGATTTGACAGTGTAACACTTATTATAGGGCCAACCTGACGTCTTGCTTAAAGGCACAATAGTGATAGATAAAATACTGTTTAGACAATTGTTTATAAATTAAAACTACACCCATTTGGTAACCAGATCTTTATGCAGTATAGTAATGTAATAAACCCTCATATGTGTTGCAGAAGTATCCAGTGTCCAGTCTTCATTTCGTTCTTTGAACTTTTACTGAATCTTTCAGTGAACTGTTAACAACTGTTAAGCAGCAGAGCCACACACACTCAACACTCAAAAATCTGTCCCTCCCACTGTCCCGTTATGTTATACCTGCAGACATAACTAATCCTCATTCTACTACCCTTTTGGAAATCGGTTTGTTTGAGCTTTGTGACGGCTGTTTCATTGTGTTGCTTCAAGCATACTTGTAACTTTTAGTCATAAGATTATCCTTCCCATATGTAGACCTTACACTGTCTCAAATGAACCAGTGTTAACTAGGAATAATTTAATTTGTTAGCAGAACTCCACATTCTCTCAAGGTAACTATACCATGCATTTCTGTTTCTTATCTTTCTTTCTTCCTCTCCCTCCTCATGTATAGGTCCAGACTTTGCGGTGGTCTGCTAATCCTGCCAGACCTCGTTCATATCAGGTCGAACATCTTGTGTTTTGTCTAGTGATTTGTCAGCAATCTGGGTATTTGTCAGTGTGGTCACTCTTGCAGTGAGGTATTTACAGACGTTGTTATTGGTGTTTTTTTCGCAACTTACCCCCTTGCTCTGTGTCCACCAGATAAGATTGTGGTATGACACTCCACTTTGTCAAAACTGCTTTCGTTACCTTGGATTTTTGAGAGTCCAAGTTGGTAAAGACTTGATCCCCAGGATATAGGAAAGGCAGGGTTTCCACACCGTGATGCAGGTTGCAGTAGTAAGCTTGTTCCTTTTCTAGGCTGCATCATTTCTTTCTGATTTCATTTGTGTTCAGCCATTTAGGTAACAGATTTCTGTCAAGGGTAGGTAAGGTTGTTCGAATCTTGCAAGCCATCAAGAGTTCTGCTGAACTTGCACCTCCACTGCTTCGAGTGGATCTGTACCACACGAGTGCTAGGAGCCGGTCTTTTTGCTTTAGGATTCTCTTAGCTGTTTGCACGGCTCTTTCAGCATGCTCATTTCCTTGTGGGTGATATGGGCTAGAGGTTATGTGTTTACAATCTAGTTCACGAGCCAGTTCTCTAAATTCCGTGCTGGTGAATTATGGCCTGATGTAGCTGACCACCTCCTCAGCTATACCTTTGTGGGCAAAAGTGGCCTTCAGTTTTTGGACTACCTGTGTACTGGTAGTTGTGGACATGTGTAGTACCTCCAGAAAATGAGTTTTAGTCTGAGATGACGAGGTAGGTCTGTTTGTTGTATTCCCACATGGCCTTTCAGGAAGTGGTGTGGAGATTTGTAGTTATCTGAGCTGAGCTCTTCTCATTTCTTGACAGGACTGACAAGATAAGACTTAGTTTTGGACGAAATGCCGGGCCACCATACTGAGATGCTCTTTCCCAGCATTTGCCCAGACCCTGATGTCCATGTATGCAATCTATGATTTCATCTCAACCCTATTGGGAATTGGGAATTGGGTATGACCATTCTATTGCCTCTGGTGACAATCCCATCTTGAACTGACAGTACGTTTCTCATAGGAAAGAAGTCTCTTTCTTGGACTATTATATTATCCATGTAAACGTCCACCTCTTCCAGGCCTTCTAGAATTTCCATCATTTTCCTTTGGAAATTCCCAGGAGAGCTAGAAATTCCAAATTGTAGGCGTACTGTACCTTGTGAATGGAGTAATAAAGGTTGCCAGTCATTATCCAGTGGTATTTGCCAGAATCCTGCAGCTGCATCCCGTGAGAAAAAAACTGTTGCGTCATTCTGCTTGCTTGTGATCTCCTCTGTGGTGGGTAAGACAAACCTTTTCTCTCTTGACAGCTTTGTTCAACTTCCTGAAGTCGACACATATACAAACCTGTTCGGACTTCTTGGGAGCTGGCACTATCGGTGCTCACCCCTCCGTGGGCTCGGTCCCTTTCTGATGCCCTCAGCTTCCATCCTGTCGAGTTCTTCCTTCACAGGTTTCATGAGGGGAATTGGGATCCTGTGTGCAGCATATATTGCGTAGGTCTGTGCATTCTCTTGTAATGAAATCTTCACTGGCTGTGTTTTCAGTAAGCCAACCTTCATTACAGCATTGTGTGCCTTCTAAATTCTTTTTCCCCTTTGTTAACAAACAGTTCAAACGAGTACTGGTTGTTTTTGAATTCTCTGTGTGATGTAAACTGTCAGATACAGTCCAGAGGTGCACCTGGGCTATTCAGTACAGTCTTTTCTCAGACTTGAGCATTCTAAATGTCATAATGCACATGCCGGCACCGGTGTTAATTTTAAAGCTAACTGGCTTACTACCAATCTGTAGTTGCACAGTCCAATCATTGCATGAAGTTTTGCTAACAACTGAGCCCAGAAAGTGATAATCACACACAATCTCTTTCTCTCACCACTTTACTTCTTTTGCTAGTGCCCTGTTTTCCAACATCTGTTGCATGAGGACTTCAGGACATCATTCTTTGTCCTTGGAACGTTGTTTATACTTTAGCCTTGGAGCATGTTTCTTCCAAAGTGTGTGTCATTTGTGTGTTACCTCTTGAATAGCGCATGCAACCTCTTCTTGCTTGCTTGCGCTTTCACTTCCTCCGACTGGCGGGTTCTTGCAGGGTTCAACTTTTGGGACAGTTCTTTTTCTTAAATTCCCGAACCGTGATCCGACAGTTCATAACAGGAGCAGATGAAAGATTCCGCTCTCTCCCCTGGACGTTACACGCGCTGATAGAATCATCAGATTATGTTACACTTTGCTATGCTAAATCTTGTATAACATCACTTGCTGTGTTTGCTTGGTTTTTATTGCATTTATGTGACCAGTTTATAGGTCTCCCTCCACATCAAAAGTAAATGAACTGAAAATATTCTCCCCCAAGGTATCCAGTTTTATCCAGTTTTGTCACCGTTCTGTAACATATAAACCAATTTTTCCAGTCGGTCCGTTACGCTGGTCTCTTGAAACAAAAGCTTACCTGTGGGTTAAACTTCACCATCCTGACAATCGACACTCTGACACCATGTAATAAACCCTCGTATGTGGAGCGGAAGAATCCAATGTCCAGCATTCTTTCCAGAATCTTTCAGTGAACTGTTTAACAACTGTTCAGCTGCAGAGCCACACACACTAAACACTTAAAACACTGTCCCTCACCATTCACGTCATCCTATTACATCGCACCGGCAGACATAACTAATCCTCATTCTATTACAGTTACACCACTTCAAAACCTTAAATCTGACACCTCTTTGCGATTTGAAATTGACAAGCTTAAAGGCAAAATTTGAAGCTCCTCCATGCCTGCCATCCTCTGATTTAGCAGTTTGTTGTCAGAAGTGGCTCCACTCCAGTTCACTGGCAGACACTTAATCAGCAGAGAGTGTGTGCAGTATTAATCAGTGTAAATATACAGCGTAAGTAATGGCTGTGGAAGATGCATCTTGTTGTTGATTGTGTGGCGGACAGCAGGAGTGTGTGTGCTGCTGTGCTGTTCAGATGTGTTAATCTCAGTGAAGCCTCACTCTTAACAGTCCCATCAGCACTGAGCGCAGGATCAGCCCCGCTAATCCAGTTAATGTCACATCTAACATCCGTACTCTCTCTGTGTGTGCATGTGTGAGTCTTTTTGACATTGCCGCAGGTTTGTGAAATCTGAGAGTTTGGTGAAAAACTTTGTGTATGTATGTTTCCGAAAAAAAAAAAAAAGATTCACATGGCTTAATTTTGCCAGAACATGTCCTGGTTTACATTTTACTGGTCACATTTTGAATGAAAATAAGATATTAAAATATTCTTTGAAATTTCCAAAGACTATGTTTTTACATTGTTACATAAATTTCATGCAAATTAAACGCATTCACTTCTGAAATTCTTATTTCTATAATGTGAACAGACAGTTGCTTCAGCAGTTTATTTGTAATTTTCCTTAGTTCTTGCTACTATAATGCAATCATTTATGCTGAAAAATGCAGTATATCGAATAGTATTATGATGAATAAATACTTTACATTTTAAATGTGTTTTTTTTTCATCACAAGAATAAAGTGAAATATTGTTATTATTATTTTGCTTTACAACAATGAGGTTTTGGAAATAGTATCTGTCTGTCTGTCTGTCTGTCTATCTGTATCTCTCTGTCTATCTATCTATCTATCTATCTATCTATCTATCTATCTATCTATCTATCTATCTATCTGTCTGTCTGTCTGTCTGTCTATCTGTATCTATGTCTGTCTGTCTGTCTATCTGTCTATCTATCTATCTATCTATCTATCTATGTTTGTCTGTCTGTCTGTATCTCTCTGTCTGTCTATCTATCTATCTATCTATCTATCTATCTATCTATCTATCTATCTATCTATCTATCTATCTATCTATCTATCTATCTATCTATCTGTCTGTCTGTCTGTCTGTATCTCTCTATCTGTCTATCTGTTTATCTGAGTGTCTATCTATCTATCTATCTATCTATCTATCTATCTATCTGTCTGTCTGTCTGTCTGTCTGTCTGTCTGTCTGTCTGTCTGTCTATCTATCTATCTATCTATCTATCTATCTATCTATCTATGTCTGTCTGTCTGTCTGTCTGTCTATGTCTGTCTATGTCTGTCTGTCTGTCTGTCTGTCTGTCTATCTATCTATCTATCTATCTATCTATCTATCTATCTATCTATCTGTCTGTCTATCTATCTATCTATCTATCTATCTATCTATCTATCTATCTATCTATCTATCTGTCTGTCTGTCTGTCTGTCTGTCTGTCTGTCTGTCTGTCTGTCTGTCTGTCTGTCTGTCTGTCTGTCTGTCTGTCTGTCTGTCTGTCTGTCTGTCTGTCTATCTATCTATCTATCTATCTATCTATCTATCTATCTATCTATCTATCTATCTATCTATCTATCTATCTATCTATCTATATCTATCTATCTATCTATCTATCTATCTATCTATCTATCTATCTATCTATCTATCTATGTCTGTCTGTCTATCTGTATCTATGTCTGTCTGTCTATCTATCTATCTATCTATCTATCTATCTATGTTTGTCTGTCTGTCTGTCTGTATCTCTCTGTCTGTCTATCTGTTTATCTGAGTGTCTATCTATCTATCTATCTATCTATCTATCTATCTATCTATCTATCTATCTATCTATCTATCTTTCTATCTATCTGTCTGTCTGTCTATCTGTCTATGTCTGTCTGTCTGTATCTCTCTGTCTGTCTGTCTATCTATCTATCTATCTATCTATCTATCTATCTATCTATCTATCTATCTATCTATCTATGTCTGTCTGTCTGTCTGTCTATGTCTGTCTGTCTGTATCTCTCTGTCTGTCTGTCTATCTATCTGTCTATCTATCTATCTATCTATCTATCTATCTATCTATCTATCTATCTATCTATCTATCTATCTATCTATCTATCTATCTATCTATCTATCTATCTATCTATCTGTCTGTCTGTCTGTCTGTCTATCTGTATCTGAGAGCTAAGCTAGCTGTGTCAAGAGCTAAGCTAGCTGTTATTGTCAGTATTGTATTCCTGTTCTCTATTCTGGTGGGTTGAGACTTGTGGTATGATTTAGCTTAGAAAATTCATATTGTAAGTGTGACCTGTGTGTATAAACAGAGGATTGCAATGCCAAGTGTCGCAGTGTGTGAATGTTTGATTATGAGTGAGAATTCTCTGCACATCTTATGTATCCTAAATTGATAATTTATGAGTGTCTCTTCTGTAAAGGGAATCAATTTTCCAGACAGTTAAACCCAGTTGTTTAGTCATGGTTGGAAAAGCGGCATACAAATATTAGGTTAGGATATTAACATAATTAGAATCAGAATACTGTTTTGTTATTACCCTAAGCTTTTCTCATCTTTTTAAATTAAGTTTCAGTTACTTTGATGAACAGTTTTTGATGAAAAATTTTGATTTTATTTTTGTGAAGATGTGGCTCCAAACCGATATGACTTTATTTTGTGAAATATAAAAAATGTTGTTTGGAGAAATGTCTTGTTTTTTTTATCACACAACGGAAATCAAAAGTCACCAAAATATCTTTTATGTTCCACAGTAAAAAAAAAAAAAAAAAAAAAAAAAAAAAAGTCAACAAGTTTGGAATGACATGAGTTTGAGCAAACAATGACAGAATTTTCCCTGCTGATTGAAAAGCCTTCAGAAGCCCTCAGATGGAGATGGGCTGAGGATTAAATGTCAGATTTGGCAATATCTGTGCAGACTGCAGATTTGCTTTCATTTTCCTTGAAACTTGATGAGAATCAAAATGGTGAGCATTTTATGATATTATGATGTTTTTGAATTCTCCGCTCAACAATAGAAAAAAGGTCCAATGACCGAAATGACTTGCATCTCAGTTTATTTACATTCTGAAATGCACAACAAAAATTTTAGAAGCACACCAGCACATAGATGACTTCAAATATAATAGACCTTGATGAAAAGACACGTGAGGTATTTAACAGTACCAACATGGTTCATATTTTCATCGTCTGTTTCCTTTTTTCTGTAAAATTCATTCGTCTTTCAGCATATCAAGACTTCCCATGGGTTGTGTGGGGGAAAACAAGCTGTTTTTAAGTGTTCATCCTTCCCTTACTTCAGTCTGATTCAATTTAGCAGCTCTAACACCTTGTTGTGTTCATGAACCCTTAATGATGTTGCACCATGAGGAATATCTTTTGCATGCTGTTCCGTTTCTAGTAAACAAGCACACAAACTCTCTTCCCTTCCTCCTAATCTGCATCTCACTGACAGCTGGGTTGAATTCAATATCAAGATGAATGTTCCCAGTCATCTCCAGGATCACTCACGCGTCTCTCGCTCCCGTGAATTAAAATCGTGAAAGGTTCTTCTGTAGCTCCTCCGGCCAGACGCGGCTTGCTATAACTGGAGGCTCTTTTTAAAGGTTCGCAGTTGCCCAGAAGGCAGATATGCTTGGATGTCGAGTGCATGTGTGTTTGTGTGGGCGTACTTGTGTATGTGCGCGTTTGAGCTGTAACTGTGTGAGTACGTGGGTGTGCGCTGTTGCTGTTTGTCTGTGAGCGACTGACTGATTTGCAGAATCGGACTAATGCTCATGTGTTTCCCAGTTAATTGAATCTGTCTCTGAACGGCTCCGTGCGGCATTTGCCGGGACAGAGTTTGGTGTTGTACCAGGGTGTTCGGCATGGGTGCGTTTGCTAGGTGCTGAGCCGCAAGCGTGGCATGGATATTTAATGGCCTGTTTAATTATGAAGGGCCGGATCAGTCTCCCTGTGAAGGGACGTGGGTTGCTACATGAGCCTTTCTCTCGTTCTGACCTTTTAAGAGTGCTGGAGAGAGAAAGAGTCAGGGAAACTCCTACTGGGCCTGATCCTTCTCCATCAGGCTGGCCATTATGTAAGCGTGCGTTCAATAGGCCCGGTGAGAGGCTGTTTAACTGAGCTGTTTGGAGATGGCAGTCTGCGCCTCACCTCTGGTTCGATCTTTACCCTGTCACTATAAGCAGACGAAGAACTTCCTGTATCTGAATGCTTATACTGCATGATAGATGAGAGATACTCAAGTTATATATTAGGAACTGTTGTTATTTGTAAACAAGGTTTACTTCCTTATTGTGCTGCTTTTCAAAAAATAGAACCGTATTCAAATCTGTTTGCATTCTGTTTATGGCAGTGGATCTCAGAGCGGATTGTCACCTAGTGCTGTGAAATTCACAAAACAGCAGAATAGAAGCGTTTTATTTCAGTTTGTATTATGTGATTTTCTTTGTTTAAAAGGCTTTTACAAGATGTAAAATACATCTGATGTCCCCAGAGTGTGTAGGTGAAGTGTTAGCTCAAAATACCCCACAGATCAATTTTTATAGCATGTTAAATTTGTCACTTTTTGAGGGTGAGCATGTCACCAACCCAGGAAGAAGCTTTAGTTGTAGTCCCTAACAGCCGTTTGTTGTAGTCATTAAACAGAGTTCTTTAAAAGAAAATATCTTTGAGTGAACTAACTTTGCAGACGTTGTTTATGCTCCAACGCAACATCCCACACTAACTATAGGTCAAAAATTGAAATCGCAATGAACCACCCGTTTAATTTCTAATTTCTGGTTATCATTTATTTACCATTATGTGTTTTCAAACCTCTTTTCCATAAATGGGTATAAAAGTGCCAGAAAGGTATCTTAAAAGTCCATGTCTTGTCCTAAGGTGCATACAGTTGCTATTTGGCTAGCGTTAGGATTGTTGTTCTGTTGTGTAGCTACTTTTATGTACAATTACCACAGTGGTGTTAGATGCCATCTATCCACATGGATCAGCATTATCATCTTTGAGTTTTATGTAAATTACTCTGATACCAACGGTCTGCGATAATTAATTCTCTTACCTGTCCAATAAAACAGAAACAATATGGGCATCACTACTCAGGATCTTCTCTGTCATCAAGTCTTTTCAAATTGTGTATGCCAGACAGATTCTCCTGTTGTTTCTGTTGGTAAAGCACGTCAATAACCATGTTTCATTGTCTAATTTTCACTCTTCGCATCACAAAACAACACTATTCGACGCCACTAGCGTATCTACAGAAGCCAGTGAGCGTGAAGATTCTCTTCGATGTTTATTGAAGCACCGCAGGTCGTGTCATTTCAACATGGTGAAATACACTGAAAGAGGGTGATCCACATCATACATAATTAAAAGTCTTTTTATAGAAAACTATAGTGTTCAAAAGAATAAATGATGACAGGCGTTTTTGGGGAATTGTTCTTTTTTTAGTTTAGCTTGTGTCTTAAAATGCACTTCCTCCTTTTGCTCTGCAGGATGTGAAAAGATAAGTGGTGTTGACCATTCTCAAGTGCTGATCATAGTCTGCACATCACAATTCTGGGCACTAGAAAGAGAGGCAAAAAAGCACGTGTTTGCCAAAAGCCAAAAAATTCGATCATCTGTTTTTGTCTGCTTTTGGCTCCGATACACAGGCTCCAGCACTCCTTTTTGAAGCAGTTCCATGCACTTCTAAAAAGGAAAAGTTTAAAGATCAAATTCAGAAATGTGTTTACTATTAAAGTGTTTGAATTGAAGATGTTCTCGGAATGGCAGCTCAGGATCTTTCTGTGATAAATGGCAACAGTTTATATATTGCTTAAATTCCCTAAAAACTTTGCCTTCTAACTGATTTTGGTAATAATATTCCCTGCTGTACAGGCATTGTTATTACCATTATCTGTGAATATGTTTGTGAGTGTATTGTATTGAATGTGGTGTTGTTTTTCTTCTTTGTTCTTAAAACTCAAAAAAGATGTGATGTGGTGTTTTTATCTTTTCATATTTTCATATCTTGGACTGTGAAATTGCATATTAGCACATTTTAGTTTGCAAAATTTGCATATTAGCTATTACATTTGAATCCTTTATGAATGCTAGTCATCTGATCCTTCAACTGAACCTTGCCAAGATAGAATTGCTTCTTGTTTCAGCCAACCCAACACTTCATCACAACTTCATAACCATAACTCCTTCCAGGTCTGCCAGGAACCTTGGAGTTGTGATTGATGTTCAGTCTTCATTGCTAGAACTGCCTTGTCCTGCAGATTTGCCTCGTACAACATTAGGAAGATCAGGCCCTTCTTACCGGAGCATGCTACACAACTCTTGTTCTCTCCTGACTTTATCGTGCCGAAGAGAGTGAACATCACTCATCTCATCATGAATTTGACGCACGTGGCTATTGGCAACCTGCACAAATTGAAGGCACAGATGTTTGCTTACAGAAGAAGTTACATTACAAACTGGACCCCATACCAAAACTCACTACTTTAGACTTGTGCCCTCTAGAAGCTTGTGTTCTGCAAGTTAACAGCGCCTTGTGGTTGCATCGCAAAGAGGCACAAAATCCCTTTTCCTTGACTATTCCTTGCTGGTGGAATGACTTGCCTAACTCAGCCCGAGCAGCTCTTTACTGTTTCTTTTCCGTCAACACTTTGTTAATAACTAAAACTTTCTATTGTGTATTTTTTTTTTTTTTTTATTTGTTAGAAGAAAAAAAAATTATTGACCACTGACATACAAATACACACATGCACACATGCGAGAGAGAGAGAGAGAAAAACAATCTAACATAGATGTGTAGATATTGTAACCGTAATAAGTTTAGACAAGAGGTTATTCCATTGTGATATAATAGTAAACATTATTATTGATTACAAATTACTGATTAAGGTGTTGAATAAAAAGAAAATATGAGATATAAACTCACTAAGTGGTAAATAGATTTAAACAATTTAAAACAATCCTAGTAATGACAATAATAGTAGTATTAATGATAGTAATAATATTATCAATAATTGTAATTATTATGGTAGTAGTAGCAACAGCAGCAGTAATAATACAGTTGTGTTCAAAATTATTCAACCCCCACTGAAATTGATTGTTTTGGCCGGTTTGACATTGATTTTGATCATTCAGTCATCCTGCTTACCATTAAATCAAAGAGGCACGTGTAGGTCAGACAAATATAACATAACATTTATAATGAAATAACCACAAATGTCTTTTCTCTGCTCACATCATTATCAGTTTTATTCAACCCCCAAGTGACATTAAATCTTAATACTTAGTACAACATCCTTTTACAGTTATAACAGCTTTTAAACGTGAAGCATAGCTTGACACAAGTGTCTTGCAGCGAGCTACGGGTATCTTCGCCCATTCATCATGGGCAAAAGCCTCCAGCTCAGTCACATTCTTAGGCTTGCGCACTGCAACTGCTTTCTTTAAGTCCCACCAGAGGTTCTCAATCGGATTTAAGTCTGGTGACTGCGATGGCCATTTCAAAATGTTCCAGCCTTTAATCTGCAACCATGCTCTAGTGGACTTGGAGGTATGCTTGGGATCATTGTCCTGTTGAAAGGTCCAACGTCTCCCAAGCCTCAGTTTGTGACGGACTGCATCACATTGTCCTCCAATATCTCCTGGTACTGAAGAGAATTCATGGTACCTTGCACACGCTGAAGCTTCCCAGTACCTGCAGAAGCAAAACAGCCCCAAAGCATGATTGACCCCCCGCCATGCTTCACAGTAGGCAAGGTGTTCTTTTCTTCATAGGCCTTGTTCTTCCTCCTCCAAACATAGCGTTGATCCATGGGCCCAAACAGTTCTAATTTTGTTTCATCAGTCCACAGAACACTATCCCAAAACTTCTGTGGTTTGTCCACATGACTTTTGGCATACTGCAGTCGACTCTTCTTATTCTTTGGAGACAGCAAGAGGGTGCGCCTGGGAGTTCTGGCATGGAGGCCTTCATTACGCAGGGTGCGCCGTATTGTCTGAGCAGAAACTTCAGTACCTACATCTGACAAATCTTTTCTCAGTTCCTCAGCAGTCACACGGGGACTTTTCTCCACTCTACGCTTCAGGTAGCGCACAGCAGTCGAAGTCAGCATCTTCTTTCTGCCACGACCAGGTAGCGTTTCAACAGTGCCCTTTGCCTTGAATTTGCGAATGATGCTTCCTATGGTGTCTCTTGGTATGTTTAACATCTTTGCAATCTTCTTATAGCCATTGCCCTTCCTGTGAAGAGTAATCACCTCTTCTCTTGTCTTCCTGGACCATTCTCTTGACTTCACCATGTTTGTAACCACACCAGTAAATGTCTAGAAGGAGCTGAGTATCACAGTCATTTTAAAGCTGCCTAATTGGTGCTTATTAGGCTTTATTGCTGCTCCCTGACATCCACAGGTGCTTTCAATACCTGATTGAAAACACTTCAATGGACCTCTGTTCTTCAGAGTGGTAGTCTTTAAGGGGTTGAATAATTGTGTCAATGAAGAATTCACAAAAGAAACATTTACTACTGTATTACAAAACCAATTGATGTCATTTTAGTTGCATATGCTTCTTTAAGAAGTCCTTGTAGGATTTCATTCTGAATTCAATTACAAATGTACTCTAAATTCTCTAAAACCATTTACAGCATTGGGGGGTTGAATAATTTTGAACACAACTGTAATAACTACAATAATAATAATATTAACAATAATACTAATTAGAAGAAGAATTATTATTTATTATTATTATTATTTATGGGACTTACACACTACACTCTAGTTCTGGAAGCCACTCTACCACCGCCGGCGAGCAAAACCAACCCCCCCACCACCACCACCACCACAGACACAAACCTCATCTCCGAACTACCTGTCGCCGGCAAAACCCAAACACCATATTAGCAGTTAAGCCTCCACGTGGCATGTGTACTGTGCTAGACTATTTGGGATTGTCACAGCACTTACATATTGTTGCCTTAATTGCTTCCTTTGTTCTCCTCATTGGTGAGTCGCTTTGGATAAAAGCATCTGCTGAACAATTAAATGTAAATGTGATGTAAATGTCCTTTCATAGATGTGCAAATGTGCTAGGCAAAGGACTGATAATGGACTTGCACCACCTTGATTTATTTTAACTGCAAGAATATTACAGTTAATCCAGATATAATGCTAGGCCACCCAGTTCACAGTTCAAAAAGATGTAAATTTGCTCAGTTCTTAAAAGAATTAGAAGGAACTTTTTTTTTTTTTTTTAAATAGGTGCCGTTTGAATGTTCAGCCCATAGGTGGTATTTGGCCTGGTTTAGATCACAATGATGAAAAGAGCAAACTTTACTGAATCATATGTTTCAGTTCTCTTCCAAATCTCTGGTTTTGTTTCTTTATCTCTCTTTTTCTCACTGGAGGATTTGGAGTGCGTGGGTGACAGTGGCTGCACAGTCTGTCTAAAGTTTGGCTGTTGTGTTTTGGCCGGAGCTGCTAAACCTAAAGTGCGGAATGCAGATTTCTAAAGAGAGTACTGTGAACATGAGAGACTTGTGTCATTTTCTGTGAGAAAAAGGTTTCATCCTGGTCAAATCTGACTAGGATCAGAAAGGATTACACTGAGTGAATAGGAGCATTAACCTGCAGCAGGAAGGAAGTTGCCCCTATAATGACCTGGATATGTCACGCTGCAGAGGTGCCAGGGGCATTAGTGATATGAACAGAGGGGCACTGTACATACAGTCCAGCACAGCGCATCATTTGCATTGTACCTTCAGCTCCTATAGCTCTGATGCCGACTGATGATGACGGCGTGGTTTGTACAGTCCTTTATATGAAATACTATGTAGTTTACAGTTATAAGAATTCCACACAGCACATATATTATATAGAATATCAAAAAACAGTCATAGAATTGAAAATATGTTTATTTTTCGATATAATAACCAACACTCAAAAAAACCCCAAAAAAACCCATGTAAATTGCACATAGGAAGGTTTTGCATTAACGTCTAAATGTAATTGTAAAATTATTTTTTAATCATTTTTCTACTCCTATTCATTTTTGAAATATATCCATTTATTCATTTACTGTCATTACTATTGTTTTTATTTATGTTTTCAACATATATTAAATAATTAAGACATTACTTATTTACAGGTGAATTAAGTATAATGAATATATAAGCTAATTTAGTGCATACATTGAAATGCTCCCCTCTAAAGCGTTTCTCTAGGGAACTAACATGCTGTGGACACTTAAATACTTTCCTGGGATAAATGTAATGCTACGCGAGATGTTATTCTCAAGCTGTTTTATTGATGTCTTTCCGAGGTTGAGACGCTGGTTGAGAGATTAGACGTTAATACATCTCTTCTTCTTCTTCACACAATCCATGTTGCTTAAGGTCCAGTGTAAAGTTTCCACAGTCAGTGATGGTTTGGGGTGCCATGTCATCTGCTGGGGTTGGTCCACTGTGTTTTCTGAGGTCCAAGGTCAATGCAGCCGTATACCAGGAAGTTTTAGAGCACTTCATGCTTCCTGCTGCTGACCAACTTTATGCAGATGCAGATTTCATTTTCCAACAGGACTTGGCACCTGCATACAGTGCCAAAGCAACCAGTACCTGGTTTAAGGACCATGGTATCGCTGTTCTTAATTGGCCAGCAAACTCGCCTGAATTTAACCCCATAGAAAATCTAAGGGGTATTGTGAAGAGGAAGATGCGATATGCCAGACCCAACAATGCAGAAGAGCTGAAGGCCACTATCAGAGCAACCTGGGCTCTCATAACACGCCGCATTGCTGCAATAATTCAGGCAAAAGGAGCCCCAACTAAGTATTGAGTGCTGTACATGCTCATACTTTTCATGCTCATACTTTTCAGTTGGCCAAGATTTCTAAAAATCCTTTCTTTGTATTGGTCTGAAGTAATATTCAAACTTTCTGAGATACTGAATTTGGGATTGTCCTTAGTTGTCAGTTATAATCATCAAAATTAAAAGAAATAAACATTTGAAATATATCAGTCTGTGTGTAATGAATGAATATAATATACAAGTTTCTCTTTTTTCTTAAACTATAGGGAATAAACTGAGCTCCCAATGCGCCACCCCAGTTCTATATACCACCCAGTTCTATGCTTTATGGACTTGTCAGAGATTGCAGCTGACTTTCTCATGACTTTCTCGTGAATATTCAGAATTTGTTTGGTAATGTGCTTCATTTGGTTTTTGAAAGATTGCTTCCTGCTTTAATGCTAATGTAGGTTGTGTATGACATGACCCCTTCTGAAGTGGTTCTTACTTATAACATGAACACTAAGGTGTCTGCTCCACTCTGTTCAAAGTCGCTTAAACAAATTAAATTGTGAAATCTACTTTGCAGCTTTACTTATTTTATCTAAAATATATATAATACATACATAAAATTCCAATGTACGATTTGTGCCTCAGCTGCTCTACTTTATGTTTCTGTAATAGTTAACCCACACCAGTATGTGTAAGCTCTTTAAACACAGTAGTGTTTCTAATGATAATAGTTAGATTTATTGTTGGTATTTAATGGATTCAAAAATGGTTCGCTCAAAGGTTTCATTAAAAGTAAGTCTTTGGGAACAACAAGGAACTATTTGGAAGTCAGTAACAACAGAGACTGAAAAAGCACATGAATGCATTTAGTAAATATTAATTTTTGTTTATTAAAAATATTTTTATCGTTTTAATTATTAAAAAAATCTTTAACAGCTACACCAAATAATAAAGTAAAAAAATGCTCAGGCCAACATAAATTTCATTCTTCCTCATATTGGTTTGGTACTGATCTAACTGGTTGATCAGCTCAGCTATGCAGTTCAACAGCAATTTTTTTTTTTTTTTTTTTTTTTTTTTGTCATCCAGTAATGCTGGTTAAGGCTGTTTCTGTTTATCATACAACTTTGTTGTAGCAGCTGAAAAGATGCGTGCTTTTGCTTCATGTGCTTTTGAAAACTTGAGAGAATGAACATGAATGACATTTCCAAAACCATAACCAATGCTCGCTGACTTTTACAGTGAATTTTTGCGGTTTATGGAATTGCTGACGTCTACAATGCTGACATCATAAGTGATTTAAATTATGAATAAAATGATTTCTTTGGCAAATATCAAGTGTGAATTAATTGGCTAGTATTTGAATTCAGACAGAAATCCCTGTATTCTGTGTGCGGCGCAATAAAAATAGAAACTGCCATGATGAGTAGCAGTAGACACAGAGCAGTATTTTAAATGCCCATAAACACACACACATTTCTTTTGTTTCAGCTGTGTCAAGCACCCAAATTGGGAATCAGTTCAAACACTGAGAATTATGTAATAATAATAAGAGCAATAAACAAGCACTCATGGTGTGCAAGTACAACTTTTTGTTCGATTAGGCCTAATGCAGTGTTACATTGAGATGCGATTGTCATGTGAGCAGGTTCAGGTCGGGTCTTCGAGCATAACATGAAATCCAACAGGATCTCTGTCACTGCAGATAAATGTCTGTCAGTGCCATGTGCTCTGATTCTCACCGTTTATCTCATCTGTCTGTCTCTCTCTCCTTCCTTCTTTCAGTCTGCTGCTTTGTGGTGCACAAGCGTTGCCATGAATTCGTCACCTTCTCCTGCCCCGGAGCAGATAAGGGTCCTGCATCAGATGTGAGTACAAAAATCTCTTCTTTCCCCTTCCTTCCTCCCTTATTTTCCCATCTCTCCTCTCTTTGTCTCTCCTCTTCAATCTGTGCCTGTCTATCTCTCAATCCCACATGAGAGAACAGTGAAAGGAGGTGGGCAAAAGTTGTCGTCCTCTGGCAAATCTAATCAGACGCACTGTCACAGAGGAAGTGTGTGAGACAGCTGCAGTGACGATAACCCTCTCCGTTTCAGATTTCTTCCTGGCTTCGTCTTCATCGCTCACTTTGTCTCGGGCCCCTGAGTTATACAACCATTTAAATCAACAAATTACCCGGTCGATAGTGACAGCTACAGGAAGCGCGTCCACACAGGGGACCAGAGCTCTTTTTCGTTAGTGTGGATGAGAGTGAACGTAGAATGCCAGCTCAATCACATCATTACAGTTACTACACACAGGAACAAGAGGGAGAATGAATGGCGCTGCGCAGTTACGGGAAATGGCTTTGCTCTTTGAATCGGTGTAATTATGAAAAATACATTTCTGCTTCGCTCTCTGCCACTTTTTGATTCTCTGTCTGTCTGAACCAGCGTTTTTCACCAGAAATGCAAAAAAATAAGGCATGCAGAATTATATATTTCCCTTTAATTTTCTCTATAGGCATTTAAAAATATCTTCTGTAAGACCATGAACGAGACAATTCCGCTCCAGAATGATTTGTGTATGTTTTGAAAATCTGCAAAAAGACAACTGTAGCTGTAGTATGTCCTGCGTTTGATAAAGTACTTATAAATATACGCGTGAATACATGCATCCACTATCATTGCAATTGTCATGTGAATTATGGTGTCAGGTGTGTTACTATTCTCTGCCATTTACTCATACAATGACATTTTTGTGAATTCAGATTGGGCTTCAGTCTTCGTTTGAGATGTTGAACGCTCTGCCTTGAGATTAGACGCCATATCCGTTACCCTGCAGACTCTTGTGCTTTAAGTGATAGTCCCAGTGCTGTGCGTCTGACAGCCCTCTCAGTGCCCTTCTATCAGCCAGACGCACCTTCAGCTCTCAGAGGAGCATCCTTCAAGTCCCGGGTCGGCTCCCTCGCCTAGAATACCGTCATATTTACACAGTGCACCCAGCAGGGACAGGCGGTATGACATGGCTGGCAGACACTCCACAAAGGGATTCGGAGTGATCTAAAATGGAGAACGTTGATGGGATGTTGTTTGCACATTTCCACACCTCAATCCACATTAGTGATCTGGCTCTGTCCCACCACTTCTCTAAGAAGCCTCGCCATTCATCTCTTTCATGCAGATGAAACGCACACTTTCATCCTCCTCCAGAGCCGTGGCGATGAGGTTCATGCTTAATTCTGTTTTTCACGTTTGTTCTCCACCAGTCTAGAAGTGCTGCCAAAACCATGTGCTCTCCGGACGTCAGTGTGCTAGTAAACTAGACGTGATATCTATTTGATGAAGCCTTGGCCTTGTGACATTGTCATTAGTTTTTTCTTGTGTAAATCTGCTTGCTAGTCTCAGAAGAGCCACTAAAGGGGATTACAGGTATAAATATAGTCAATGTCAAAGACAGCCAAGCAAGGCAGACTCAAAGATGTTTTCAAAGGGCTCGTTTTAGGCTTCAATTATAGAAGTGGGCTAATTAGACGTTCACCAAGGGATTTCTGTACCGGTAGTCTCATTAAACTCTCATTCACGTTATAAGAGCTCTGTATCTTATTGAAACCCAACTCTGATTGCAGTTGAGCAATATAAACCAGACCGTTAGTTTTTATTGCACAGACTTCAGGTGGGTTCATGGACATGTAAGTGAAAACTTGTTTTTTGCGTGCTAGTTTTATTCTGAATTCTGTGTTTTGTATTAAAAGGAGTTTGTCAGACGTGACAAGGACCGTTGGCTCTGATCAGTAAGGGTTTTATAAAGCAGAAGTGTCTTTAGCACATTCACTCAAGGGTGTTTTACACCCACTGGTTTCTTGGGAAACCAAAAATATCTCCTTTTATATCTCACCCCCTCACTCTCATGTTGGATCAGTTCACTTTCTTAATAAATAAATTAATTGGTGATATATCAGCGTTGTTGTCGGCAGACTCTGTTGTGCATAAGCCATTAAAAGGCCCTTTTTACATCTGCTATTAAGATGCATTTTAGTGGATCTGGTCGAAGTAGACATTCACGTTTACACCTCGTGTTTTAATCCGTCTCTTTTGTCCACTTTCAACCACATCTGTCCTGATTTCTTCAAGGGGAGGGTCTATGGGTGGGTAATTGTATGTTTTGTTTTGTTTTTGTTTTTTTTTTTAGATCTTTTTATCTAATGCAATAAACGAGCTTGCGCAATGACCGGAGATCAGGGGTGTGCGATACATATCGTGTGAGATAATATCGTAATTGATATTTTAACGATATGCCAAATCATATTATGGAGTATTTCACTCATTTTTAGAAACCAATCAAAACGCTGTACGAAGTGTTCACGAATTCACTGCATGATATAACTGAGTATATACTAAGTACTATTGCTTACGTGTGTTCAGAATGTAGTGTTTGACAGAAGTTAAAATGAGTGAAGAAGCTTGTCAATTAGTAATCCATCTGAAAGCACTGCGAGTTTGAGTCGCTTATAACATACATTTGAAAAAGCAACGCACGCTTGTTTTTACTCCAAATTCACTTCATAACGACAGTTGAGCATCCTTCTGTGAGATGATGTGACTTCTGACACAGAATAAGGCAGTCGTGTGTTTATTATTAATGTTTAATGAGTCAAAGTTTCAATTTTCTGTTTATTCAGCTACAGCGAGATGACACGTTAACTTCTGCTGCAGTTCTGCGCAAGAGCGCCCTCTGGCTCTCACATGGAGAAGCATTTACTACTGAACACAGAGCCGTACAGCTCTGACAAGCTGCGCATTAAATGAGCGCAGCCTTTGCCCTAATATGAGCATTATGAAAAGCTTCAGGAGTCAGCTGAACACGGCGCGTCTGCAGCAGACAGAGCAAAATCAAAAACACACACGCAACAAACATGGGCGAATCATTTAGCAAGAAAGTTCCTTACGACAGAAAAAGCGACAGATGGAAAGTACTATCACCAGTTACATTGCCAAATAAAACACTTTTGAATGAAACAAAATATCGTCTGATTGTTATCGGAAAAATCTAAGGAAATATCGAGATATCATTTTTTGTCAATATCGCACACCCCTACCGGAGATGATGGAAAAACATTCAGTATGTCTGTCAGTGCCAGTGCTCAGCAATAAATCAGGAATGACGAGAGAATGTTGTGCTTGGTAGGTTTTTCATCGTCAAACCAAACTTTGGTCTTCAGTTTCCCACAATGCATTTTGTTTATGCATTAGGCCAGTTGGCAGAGAGAAGGCAGTCTTATGTGGCTGTTCGAACACATTTGACCACGTTTACACTACAAAAGCGATCTGTTCGAATGCATTTTCGACTACCTCTGGAAGTGGTTGAAAGTGGACAAGCTCAAAATGTTTTACACCCCATTTACACCTGTATTTAGCGTCATCAACTTGTAATTGGATTGATAAAAATGCTTCCTAACACCAGGTGTATAAACAGGGCCTAAGATAGAGAGAAAGAGTTTCCCAGTTTATCCTCTCTGCCCTGGTGATCGTCACCTCTTCAAAATGCTACAGACAGAGAGACACAGCTCCATGGAATAATTGGCTACAATAGACAAGCCAATTGTTCCAATGCTGTCGTTCACCGCAAAAGCAGAGCTTGTTATCTGCATTGCTACCTTTCTGGCATGAAAAACAGAGGCTCTCTCTCTCTCTCTCTCTCTCTCTGTACATACATGCGTACATTATTTATATATATATATATATATATATATATATAATCCTCTGAAACAAGATCAAGACTTCTTTTTCCTAGAAGAAATACATAGGCAGCAAATTTTTGTTTTTTACTGCCACATACAAACATGTTTTTAAACATTATAAATTTTTTTAACATAATTTCAGTCATCCTGTCATGTTTGCATCTGCCCTGTGTTCACAGCATCAGCTGGATCCATCTTTTGTATGTTTTAAGAATTGAGTGTCTTTTCCAACTTGACAACTATATACAGACAAAGAATTGTTTTTTTCACAGAATCTGAGCCAGTGTCATGTTTCGTAATTTTGTTTGCATCCCTTTGCCATTGAGTGTAGTTTGGCCTGCTCCTCAATGCATCCGATAAATGTTGTAATGTGTCATACACGTATCCAGTCCAGTTTTCTTCATTAGTTATATCCAAGAGGTAAATTTGCTGAAAGGCACATACAGTTGTGTTCAAAATTATTCAACCCCCCAATGCTGTAAATGGTTTTAGAGAATTTAGAGTACATTTGTAATTGAATTCAGAATGAAATCCTACAAGGACTTCTTAAAGAAGCATATGCAACTAAAATGACATCAATTGGTTTTGTAATACAGTAGTAAATGTTTCTTTTGTGAATTCTTCATTGACACAATTATTCAACCCCTTAAAGACTACCACTCTGAAGAACAGAGGTCCATTGAAGTGTTTTCAATCAGGTATTGAAAGCACCTGTGGATGTCAGGGAGCAGCAATAAAGCCTAATAAGCACCAATTAGGCAGCTTTAAAATGACTGTGATACTCAGCTCCTTCTAGACATTTACTGGTGTGGTTACAAACATGGTGAAGTCAAGAGAATGGTCCAGGAAGACAAGAGAAGAGGTGATTACTCTTCACAGGAAGGGCAATGGCTATAAGAAGATTGCAAAGATGTTAAACATACCAAGAGACACCATAGGAAGCATCATTCGCAAATTCAAGGCAAAGGGCACTGTTGAAACGCTACCTGGTCGTGGCAGAAAGAAGATGCTGACTTCGACTGCTGTGCGCTACCTGAAGCGTAGAGTGGAGAAAAGTCCCCGTGTGACTGCTGAGGAACTGAGAAAAGATTTGTCAGATGTAGGTACTGAAGTTTCTGCTCAGACAATACGGCGCACCCTGCGTAATGAAGGCCTCCATGCCAGAACTCCCAGGCGCACCCCCTTGCTGTCTCCAAAGAATAAGAAGAGTCGACTGCAGTATGCCAAAAGTCATGTGGACAAACCACAGAAGTTTTGGGATAGTGTTCTGTGGACTGATGAAACAAAATTAGAACTGTTTGGGCCCATGGATCAACGCTATGTTTGGAGGAGGAAGAACAAGGCCTATGAAGAAAAGAACACCTTGCCTACTGTGAAGCATGGCGGGGGGTCAATCATGCTTTGGGGCTGTTTTGCTTCTGCAGGTACTGGGAAGCTTCAGCGTGTGCAAGGTACCATGAATTCTCTTCAGTACCAGGAGATATTGGAGGACAATGTGATGCAGTCCGTCACAAACCTGAGGCTTGGGAGACGTTGGACCTTTCAACAGGACAATGATCCCAAGCATGCCTCCAAGTCCACTAGAGCATGGTTGCAGATTAAAGGCTGGAACATTTTGAAATGGCCATCGCAGTCACCAGACTTAAATCCGATTGAGAACCTCTGGTGGGACTTAAAGAAAGCAGTTGCAGTGCGCAAGCCTAAGAATGTGACTGAACTGGAGGCTTTTGCCCATGATGAATGGGCGAAGATACCCGTAGCTCGCTGCAAGACACTTGTGTCAAGCTATGCTTCACGTTTAAAAGCTGTTATAACTGTAAAAGGATGTTGTACTAAGTATTAAGATTGAATGTCACTTGGGGGTTGAATAAAACTGATAATGATGTGAGCAGAGAAAAGACATTTGTGGTTATTTCATTATAAATGTTATGTTATATTTGTCTGACCTACACGTGCCTCTTTGATTTAATTGTAAGCAGGATGACTGAATGATCAAAATCAATGTCAAACCGGCCAAAACAATCAATTTCAGTGGGGGTTGAATAATTTTGAACACAACTGTATATGTGTCAAGTCAAGTCAAAGTTTATTTATAAAGCACTTTTTTAAAACGACAAGTGTTTATCAAAGTGCTGGACATACAAAAAGAAAACATGTTCATCAATACAAACAGTCAGCACCATTAAAGAAAAACACTTAAAACACAATAAAACAGTAAAAGAAAGCAGCTCTCACATGGCATCGAACGCCAGACTGTAAAATTGGTGATGTTGAAAAAATATGTGGTGTTGAATTTTATTTTTAGCTCTTTCCTTTTTTTCTGTTCAAGTAAGAAAAGTGTAAATTAAAGTGTAGCTTGTTTTTCAACCCACTTTGTATTGTTACGATGTCAGTGGTATATGTAATTGTAAATGAAAAATGTTTACTTGTTTTCGGTGTTACCTGCACAGAGAAATTCACAATTATTTGTCCGCAAAAGCCTGCCGGATGACACCGGATGGCTTTTGTGAAACTACAGATTATACTTCTGTATTTTTGTATCTCTGCTCATGGACAGTTGGATCAACAGGGTTGTTAACAGAACATTTATTTATTATAAGGTGATTATATTATTATCACTGAAAATTGTATCATAATTTGTGTACTTTTTAAACAGCATTATGGTAAAAATAGAACACTTTGGTAACAGCTTTCATACTCGTACGCGATGGTGTTTTTCTTTGGGAGTTTGGGATGAACTGACAGAATGGCAGTTTCTTTCAGTTTTTCTCCTCTATTTGGCCTAAAACTTTGTGTTCATGGTCATCCAGTTTTAAATGTTGACTACAAAGACAGAGATTTTTCAGATTTTCCATTGCGGCATTCTCTCCATATTTATGATTCTTTGCAGCTCTTAGCAGACTTCACTGGAATCTAAAGTAACTCACTCTCGCTAAACGTTTACGCTTTGAATTCTTGCACCTGGGAACAATACATGTCGACACCAACTAAAAGATGGCTAAGAAGTATTTACGACTAAAGCAAGGCGGTATAAGTGTAGCCATAGCAGACTGGTGGGAGTGGCCTTTGATCGCAACATACCCGCTGCATTATGGGTATTGATATTTTCCTTCCTATTTGGCAAAACAGAAGACAACAGCCTTTTTTCTCTGTTTTGTCTTGTCAGGCATCACCGTTTTCAATTACATATATTTTTTACCTTTCTACTGCATAGGCATCCAAGTTTTATTGAAAGCCTATTTTACCAATGTTGAAGTACCCTTTTAATAATAAATATAATGAATATGTAACAGTGCATATATTTAGCAAAATGCTTCTCTTTTTTTAGCTGACTGTTTAGAGGCATGTCAGTAAGTCATACTGTATCTTTCACCTTTTCTTTTTTTTATTCATGTTTATTTGGTGCTAAAACTAGAAGTAAATAGGAAGAGATGATCACTTGCCACTTGACCTGAGTCGCTACAGTTGTCAAAAAATCTGGTTAAAGAGCCACCAGATTGTATTTTCTTATAAAACTGACAGAATTTCAAAGCTGAGACTTTGTTAATTACAAGTAGCACGCGTATTCAAAGTAACATATTAAAAGTAGCAAAGCACAAAGCTTATTCAGATTGTTGGATGGCAGGCACACTGCAAATAATGTGAAGTTCATGCATTAACAGAAAAACCGCGTAGACTAACTTGTATACATTGGCCGTCTGCTTTCAATGGCGGTCCATGCACTGGCCACATGACGTAATTTTCATTATCAGTAGGGTCCACGAGGTACAACAGCACATATGCGATACTTATATACTCAACTGTGTGCGGGACGGAGCGGAAAACAGAAAATGAAGTATACCTGAGCCTTAGAAGATCTGTAAAATTTTTGCAATAATATATCCAAAAACCACTAGGCCAGTGTTATATATTTTGTTCAGTTGAGTATTTACAATATCCCAAATGTTTCCAAATATTTGTAAATCGTGAGA
This sequence comes from Opsariichthys bidens, assembly GCA_037194245.1. Taxonomy (NCBI): domain Eukaryota; kingdom Metazoa; phylum Chordata; class Actinopteri; order Cypriniformes; family Xenocyprididae; genus Opsariichthys; species Opsariichthys bidens. The sequence goes on along the minus strand of CM074277.1, from coordinate 15,619,408 downwards.
AAATCGCAGTTTTATCCAAGGATCCAGGACGTCATATATACGTGCGTTACCCTCGGTTCCCGATTTTATTTTGTAGAAACCATGGAAACACCAAATATACTTTAATGTATATTACTTGTGGGAACATCTGTTTTGATACATGCATAGACAGAAAATTAATTGTTGTAATATAGCTCAACGTTTAGTCTTATTATTTAAATCTATTTTTTTTTTTTTTTTTTTGGGAGTACCACGCATTACCATGCATTAGAGAGAAACACTGTTTTGTCAAGTGGCTAACATAGCATAATCAGATGCAGCTTAATTTTAACAGTAATACAGAATTTTTTCCATCATACAATACATTTAAAAATTAATTGCACGCCATTTATCAACACAAGCCATCCAGCATTTAATATGATATTCTAATATCAGTCTATCTTACTGCAGTGTGCAACAAGTGTCTTACAGCAGCTGCCGAGCGAATGCACAATAACGTTATAACATAATTTTCAACACACTCACTCAAATGTATCTAATATGATTAACAGAGCTGCATTACCTCATACTCATGACCGAAAAAGCAGAAGCGGCGCCAGAGCGACTGTGGCATAATAAATGTCCCTCTGCTCGCGAGGTCGCGTTCATCTCTCATTAACAATTGCTTCTGCAGCCTCATTCAGCTCCTCAACACTCGGTCCTGCTCTGCTCCCATCCCATCCTGATTCTTTTCCACCGGCTGTGAGGTGAAGACCACATGTCCTAAGAATCCTCAAACTTGGGATCATCAAGCTTTTCTTTGTTTTGAATAGGTAACCTGTAGTGGACGAAAAAACTACACCTTTAAGACTCCATATCAGTATTGAGTAAAATGAGAATTGTTAACGATATTGTTAGCGTTCAGCAGGGTTGGGGAGTAACGAAATACAAGTAACTTAGTTATTTCATTACAGTTACATTTTCAATGGGTGGTAATCAGATTACAGTTACATCTGAAAGTATTTTAGATTACCAAAGTGATTACTTTGAATTTTATTGTCATTTAAACAGCAATTGGTGATTCTCTGACTCTGACCGTCTGAAAAGCGGAGTTAAGTTTCTTCAACATTTTAACACTTTTAAGAGGGATCATAAAAATTTAGTTATTTTTATTTAGCACTGTCCTGAACAAGACAAAATGACTGAATTTATATAAAAAATTGCCCAATAGTCAATTTAACTGACCTGTCATGACCTGGATGATCTGTTTTCATGTTTTGTGATAGTTGTGAGTCATTTTATAATTCACTCGTCACTGCAACTTTTTATCACAATTTGTTTTTTCTCCTCACAATTGTGAGTTTGCATTTCACAATTCTGACTTCTTTTTCTCAGAATTGCAAGATTTAAACTCACAATTGGGAGATATGAACTTGCAATAGTGAATTTTTTTCTTGCAATTGTGAATTTAGTATGTGAGTTTATATCTTATAATTTTGACTTCTCAATATTGCGAGTTTATATCTCATAATTCTGAGTTTATGACTCGCAACTGCAACTTTATATCACGCAATTCTGAGAGAAAAAGTCGGAATTGTGAGATAAAAACTTGCAATTACCTTTTTTGTATTTGTGCCACACGTATTAGCATTCCAAAGTATTCTAAAGTATTTAGATTAAGTTACTAAACTTGAGTAATGTAACGAAATACGTTACAAATGACTTTTTAAAGCATGTATTTTGTAATCTGTAGTGAAATACATTTTAAAAGTAACCTAGCCAGCCCTGGCGTTCACACAGCTGTTTTAGTTCATTCATGTTGTATGTAAGAAATAGACACTGCCTTTCTGCACTTTTTCTTGGGTGTGCATTCATTAACACAGAAAGATGATCCTCTGTGTCTGTCGTTTTCTGTGTCTCTCATGCTGGAACCTACTTGTTTTATTAGCAGATGTGCTGTCAGTGTGTTAGACAGAGATGAGGAATGTTTGAAAAGTCTGATATATTTTGTTCTAACAAAACTGATTGTCACTTTCCCCTTGTGTATTTTGGCTCTCAAAGATTTTTCCACTGAAACTTTGATGTGCATCATCTCTTTTTCTTTTTTTTTTTACGTCAACAACAGTAAAAAATCTGTGATAGGTTACACGGAACACGCAGGTAAAAGAATACATTTATTCTGTCACCAGTGGCAACCTCAGCAAAAATATCACTCCTAAAGTAATATGCGACCGTTTTAGGTGCAGTCTGAAGCCCTATATATGTGTGGCACACACAAATTCATGGATGGTTACGGATATCCCATAGCTGGTTAGGAAATACTGTGGATTGTCGATTAAAATGTATTTTAGAAATACAAAGAGACCCCTTTAGGCTCCCTTTTCATCTTATGCCATTCACAAAGCTTAACCCTTTCTAGAAATTTCCACGGCATCTCCCACTCCCCACTGTCATTATTTGAAATCCCGCTGGGATAGTCATGGATGCGCCCACATACTCTGCCAGAAGTGGGTGATGTCTATAAATACCCCTCTCACACTGGTTGCATGCTCCCATGGGGCACTGGTTTAATAAGGCCATGCAGGCATTTGCATAAACACGTTTCCTGCGCCAGTCACACTTTTTTCTGATTGGGTGATTTACCTTTCATGCTTGTAGGCATAGAGGCTTGAAGAGAGAAGAAGTGTATTCACATGTAAGCTGTTTGTGTGGAAGTGCTGTTCTCTGTGTGAATATGCTCCAGCTCAAGCCATTGTGCAGTTATTTAAAGAGCAGTTTCAAGGAGAAACCAAACGTCACTCTGTTGCTGAGCAGTACGGCTGTTTGCTTGTCACAAAGCATTAAGAGGGGAAACATGGCTGGACTGATCAGAACTGAGGTTGTCTGTGTGAGAAAAAAATAGCATTGATTCTTTTGCCATACAACACACTTTTGACAAACTCATTCAACAGTATATGCAACAGTGTATATATAATATGTGCATATGTGTGTGTTATTTTTGAATGTTTTTAAAAGAAGTCTCTTCTGCTCACCAAGGCTTCATTTATTTGATCCAAAATACATTCAAAAGCTAATATTGTGAAATATTTTTTTACAATTTAAAATAACTGTTTTCTATCTGAATATATCTTAAAATGTAATTTATTCCTGTGATGCAAAGCATCATTACTCCAGTCTTCAGTGTCACATGATCCTTCTGAAATCATTCTGATATGATGATTTGCTGCTCAAGAAACATTTCTTCTTATTATAAATGTTGAAAACAATTTCTTTCAGGATTATTTAATGAGCAGAAAGTTCAAAAGAACATTTTTTTTAATCTCAAATAATGACTTTTTATCAATTTAATCTTTTTAAATTCTTTACAAAAAAACCTTACTGACCCCAAACCTTTGAAAATGTTACATACGCTTTCTATTTCAGATAAATGCTGTTCTTCTGAACTTTCTCTTGAAAAAAGCAATTGTACCAAAACTGATATATATAAACTCTGTCAAGGTTTAGAGCCATTGATCCACCATAACATTTAAAATTGTGGTCATGACAGTTTCTGGCAGAAAGCCACAGAAATTGTGCTTTGCATAACTTGTTGTTGCTTCTGCGCTACTGACACTGGTAAAAACACTACCCACAACCCTCTTCTCCGACATGAGCATAATCTACAGCTGCTACTAAAGAAAAACACCTCACGTCTCACAGTAGTGCATAAGAGGAAAGAGAAAAGAGGAAATGGAAGTGTGCTTGTGTATACGCCTGTACACATAAATGTTCAGCTTTCTTTTTTTCTTCAGCCAGACGCGACAGCCTCCGTGAACTCTCGCTGTGGCAGGTACCAGCCTGTTGCTGGGCGATGGGCTTTGGCCATCACCATGGGAACCCTCTGAAGGCCACCGGGTGTGAGGGCTCTATTGCAATGCATTTCTTTTGCATCTCCTCTCCCTCCCCTGTCTTTCCATTTGAACTCTTTGGTACCAAACTGCCTGCACCTTTTTATTTAGAGCTGATTGTTCGATGACTCAGTGCGATGCGTGCTGTGTGATAGAAGCATGGAAGTGGGAGGATTGTGCATGCATTCTATCTGAAAAGAATCTTTGTTGCATTGTCATAGAAAAAACAGCAGCGTTTCCTATGACAGACATAATGGCATTTGTACGCACTGTGCGCTAGCTTAGGTGAGATAATTATGAAGTATTAAGGTCATTTTGCATGACTCGCATCAATGTTGCTTAGTGCATTAGACTCTATGGAGCATGGTATCATTAGCTGCTGTGGTATCTTGAGCATTGTGATGTACTGCTAAAAGTTCAAGCAATTTAACTTTGACCTTTTCAAGTGCAGCGAAAAGGATTATCAAACAATTTGCATAACACATTTTTCAGGATCAACTTTGCAGTTTGTGATTGTCACTTGATTTTTTTTTTTTTTTTCAAAGGACATGAGCAATGAAAAATCTGGAAATAGTAAGGAACTATAAAATTGTTATTTTCACCCTGCTGAAAGAATTACCCATATCATAAGCTGATATGATGCTGCTTTTCAGGAAGCACTTTTCAGCTTTCTTTTTCAGCTCTAAATGCCAATTTGACCAGGCTGAATGACTAGATTAAACCAGCTAAAGGCTGGCCAAACCGACATTGAAGAACTAGCATCGACTAGTTTCTCTTGAGACAAAAGCCAACATTCTCTGCCTATATGAGAGGAAATAACTCTCCAGACCAACAGGTGGCAGTAACTTATATTTGTTGTTCAAAAAGAGAAAATTAATCCTGGACTGCAGATATAATGCTGCCTTCACGTGCTCTCGGAATGATTGTAATAGGTAAAAATTGCACATGAACGCCCTCCCATTTTGAAAGTTGAATGCAAAGAGCTCGTAATCACGACTTCAGAAGTGGGAATTATCAGATTAACGAAAGCACGTGAAGGCAGCATTAGAACCATAAACAAAGCAATGCTTGATTACAATTTTGAATGTAATATTGATTGAATTAGTTGTTCACTTCATTCTAGACAACCATGCTATTATGAAAATATTTACGTATTGGTATGTTCAAGTAAGATGATTTAAAATGATAAAAGCCTTCTGTGTGTGCCCTTGTTTACTTGTTTTCGCTTTTCTTTTTGTGCACTGGTCCGCTGAGCTGAACAGCCAATCAGAGTGATCTCTCTCACCGACTGCCCGGCGTCAATTCAGCATGCTCAGTAGGCTTAAATGCCACCAATGGGGTCTGACAAAAGGCAAAAGTATGGAATGCCACTTAAACTGAGCTGACGGACGCTCAACGATGTGTCATGGCCTTAAGACCAGGAAGTCAGCAGGCCAGACCTGGAAAAGTCATTGAAATCAAATCATAAATGTCAGAGAAGTCATTGATTTTGGTTGTGCATGTAAAATATATTGAATGCAAAGCAATTGCATTGCATACAAAAAGAGACAAACAAACAACATTTTAAAGCACTGACTTGTTAAAGGGCTTTTAGTGACAGAATGTCTTGCGGTGTGTTTGCAGAAGACCACAGTTTAAATTATAAGAGAGTGCTTAGTTGTCAAACATGGTGCTATGATGTCAGAATTTGGGCTGTGGCTTTCCTGTGAACACTTGTTTGTTTCCTGTGAAATGCTTCATGGGGTTTTTTGTAGGTTTCCCAAACACCTGCATTTTTAAGAGGGCACTGTGATCTTCTTGCATGACAAGTTCAGCCAATCCAAACACTCAACTCCCCTCTCTGAAGACTCTTCAGTTCACTTAGTCACACCCAAGGATGTAACCATATATTCAGAATTATGACCCTATTCTCATGATAGTAGAAAATTTGAAAGATGTCTTGAAGATCTTTTCCCTTCAACTAAAGCTAAGCTCTTTTTCCAGTATAAATATAATGGTAAATATAATGGCTGGTAAAACTGGAATGTTATTATGGTCAGGATCATCTTCTGTGATGCCTACAAGGGAACATTAGTATTGTGATCAATGGGTCTTGATCAGATTCAGACCATTTGGCTTTGCCATTCTGCCTTTGACGTTCATGAATAGACAGAGTTCCTGTGCTCGCGCTTTTCATTGTAATGAGGGTTCAGTGATGAACAAAGCACCTTAAATGATCACATCTGCTTTGAAGAGCGGGGACGTGATCAAACCCTACACCTGCTCACTGTGTGTGTTTGTGTGTGTGTGTGTGTGTGTGTGTGTGTTTTGCCAACATTGTTAAGATACAGGCAGTGAAACCTGAAATCATCTACGCTGTGGGGTCCAGCCAATGGGAAGTTTAATAAAATAATATCAAATAATGTCTTCCTAATCATTTTAAAATGCAGAGGGGTTTCTGTGAAGGTTGGTTTTACATGGTGTCCAAACCAGTCCCAGTTGACCCTTTGCAGACAGTTTGATTGACAGGCGATCTGACCAATCATAATGCCGAATCCGCCATTTTGTCCAACACAGCAGTCAGGGGAGTTGGTAGATTAATGTTGGTGAACTTGAACTTGAAAATTGTGTGTACTTACGTCTTTCTGTGCTTGAAACAACATTCTTTCTGATGTCATTAGACATACATGTGATTACATACATCACACGACCTGACGACCAAGAGAGCTGACAATTGACCATCACTTAATTTACCATCAGCTCACGATTGAAAATGTGACACTGATTTCATGACAGTTCAACAAACAAGTTAATAATATTAAGTCACTTACATTTTAGACGAAATAATGACTGTCTTGGTTTATTTTAGCAGCGAAAATAGATGCAATGAATCCAAACAAAGATCACAGCATAGCGCATCTCACAGCAACACTCAATCGTGTTTTGAATGATTCAGTGTTTTGAACGAATCGGTTGAGTCAAAGATTCAATGACCCATGCACAAACATCTGTCTCATTCTTGATGAATCGGCCATTTGAACGAATCGTTTGAATAAACGAATCAATGACTCGCTTAATAAAAACCGCTTATCACCTGCATTTGCGCTCGCTATCGACAAAACCAATCTAATTTGTTCAAAACTTTTTTTGTAAATCAGTCCAAACACATTAAATTTTTTATTCAGGAGCAATGTTTATACAAAACTATAACTTTTTATGACAGTAGTTTAGTGATTAAAAAAAAAAAAAAAAATCATTTTTTTTTCCACCCATCCTGTAGCCTGCTCGCGCCCCCCCGGGAGAGTGTCCGCGCCCCACCGGTTGAGAACCACTGCTATAAATGAACTAATATGAAGAGATGTTGGTTCACGAGTCGATTGAAGGAGCTACAGAGATCTGTCACGACACATTAAAGAGACACTCTACGCTATTTATTCTTTAAATGCCTTTTAAAAATTAACATATGTAATATGTATGGACATTGTTGTCAGTGTCCTCTTTGCTCCAGGATGTATTTTTCACCTTGTGAGATCATGATGTGTGGCGTGAGAGCGCTTGGCTTGTCGGACAAAGCAACAGTAACTAAAGGGGGCGGGTCTTTGCAAAGGGTCAACTGTGGCAGTTAGCATCATTAGCCTCTCCCACATATCTTCTGATTGGCACAGATTGTCATGTTGTACATATTTATAATCAAATGGTTCTTAAGAAGGATTCTTTTTAAGAATTATTCAAGAAGAAACTCATAATCAGGAGTTACTGTTTTGAATCAGTCTGGCAAATCATGGAACTGTAACCATCAGAGAGGTTATTGAATCATGTGACTCGTTAATAAATCAGATGTTCAATCTTTATTTGCAATGACAACCATCTCAAAATGTTCAGACTTGAGGTTGATGAAGCTTAAATCTGTATCAATACTGCCAGGTTGTTTGTAAGACAGTGTGTAGATAAATATGCATGATTTAGAAAGATTTTAATAAACTAAATATAAAAACAGTATATATTTTTTAAAATGAAGTAATTAGTTACAGTACCAGCACAAAGATGTTGCTATGATTTTATTTGCATTTGTTACTTTTTGTTTTTTCTGTCTATGGATCCCTGTTTGGACAGCCACCCATATGTTGGGCGTAATTTCATCTGCAGGCTTTCATTGTTTGTTATTGTTTGTATGTGCTCCCTGTATCCCATCTGTATAAGATGACAGGGAATTATAATACAAATGAATTATACTGTGTCTGTTCTCTTTATTATGAGTGAATCTGTGTTTTGTCACAAGGGCCAGCGCTACAGGGGTGACATTGTCATTGGACTATTCAGATGAGTCTACAAAGGCCCCTTCACACCTGCACCTACTCTGCATTTCACAGCCCTCTTCTGTTGTGCCTTTATTTGTTTGAATGGACCTTCACAGCCTTGAGCGTGTCATATTGTTCTGTTTCAGATGGTGCTGATATACCAATATGTTGGACTGTTTCTGAATGCATTTATTGTATATTTATTATGTAAGATGCATAAGGATGGATTATTCTTATTCTTCATTATTCTTAACAGACACTGTTTTCTACACAAGGGGACATGGTGATGGAAACAAAAGGATTGAGTAGTTTTTCCTCCAATCTCATATTATTTCAATCAAAAAGTTTTTTTTTTTTTTTTTTTTGTAATGGAAATGCAATGGTTTTGCAAGATTTACACTTTTCTTTTTCCATCACCATGTTCCCTACTTTTCCCTCCATCAAGCACTTGATAAGTGAAGGACAATGATTGCCTGTAAGTTTTGATGTCAAGAGGAAAATGGATAGCTTGGTATATAATTCGTGGAGGGCCAGGCTTTAAAGCTTGATTATACTTTGGACTTAATGCACTATATTGATAGAAATGCCTTGGATTTGCCTTCTGTCTTTTGCTTCCAAGAGCTTCCTTGATGCTGTTTAATATGTCGGGATGTTTAATATGGTTTTAATTTAGCACTTAGCCACTTTCCGTAGAGCTTTGAAAGTGCACTGTTTAGAATCTAAGTGGTTTGTGCAGCTCTTGTGGTTTATATATTAATCGCTGTCCAAATTGCCTACTGGGTCATGCAGGGTTTTTTGGTTTGCTCAGTGCTGCTTATATTGCCTAATGGGATGCCAAGGGGTCCAAGTTGATATTTTCACAAATGGTCTGGTGAAAATTAAACAACTTCAGTGGCTGATGCAAAGAATCGGTCAATGCCAATCTATCAAACTATACCAAAAAACAGCCTATTGTTTTCAAGCAGTTGATAAGCTGACGATTAATATATTCTGAAGCAATATAAAAAATGTAAATGGAATTATATGTTATATAATGAAATCAAGTCAAGTCACCTTTATTTATATAGCGTTTTTTACAATGCAAATTGTGAAATTATTACAATTACAGTAATAATTGACAAACAATTTTTGGCTGCACAGCAGCTCTTAAGGAAAATGGTGTCATTGTCCAGCTTAAATAAATTCAGCATTGATTCATTCCATTAATCAATTGCTGTTAATTTAGTTAATTTATTATTATATCAGTACTGGAGAAAACAGTGATGTAATCATCCAGCACAGTTCAGCTCGCATTCAATGGTGTCAATGCAGGCAGATCAAAAACATTGTTGAATATCAAGTATTATATTAGCAATGTTCGTTAATACTGTCATTCAGCAAGGACTACACATTTGATCAAATTGATCAAAGGTTACTATAAAGACATTTCTAATGTTATATTTCAACTAAACACTTCTATTCATCAAAGAACCCTAAAAAGTACCATGATTTCCACAAAAAACATTAAGCAGCACAACTTTGTTCAACATTGATAATAATAAGAAATGTTTCTTGAGCAGCAAATCATCATATTAGAATGATTATATGGATCATGTGACACTGAAGACTGGAGTAATGATGCTGAAAATCCTGTTATTTTAAATGATAATTTTGAATTTGTGTTTTTGATCAAATAAATGTAAAATACCAAATGAATCTTACCTGCAACAAATGTTTTAACGGTAATGCGTGATGCTTGCAGAAGTATTTGTCTGAATAAATGGCCATCAACGGAGAAAAATCCATTTAGCCAGCAGTATCTACTAACAGAGGCTAACGGTCCTTGCCAAACTTTGACCCTTTTGTAAGTTGTTAGTGTGTTTTTTATTTTAAAGTTATCATGTAGCCTCACTCTCTTTCTCTTTCTCTCTAGCCTAATCCACCTACTCCTTCTCTTATTTCTTCACACCAAGATCCTCATCCTCACCTCTGCTTCCCTACACAGTGTGCTCTTAGATACGAGGGCAGCCTCTGTAAATTCACTCTGACCTTTTCTCATTGCATATTCTTCTACTGTAAGAGTATGTAACACAGTCCTGTGGGTTTTGTGTGTGCTGCATGCCTCTCTGTGTGCTCAGGCCACGGGCCGTATGGAAGCTGCTCTCTTTTTGTGCCAGTGTCATCGCTGCCATGAGCTGTATTCAGAGGGAGAATATTAAAACAGCTTCTTATGAATAGGAAGTCATAAAAAGCCCCTTGTTAATTAATAATGGATGCAACACATGGGGGAAAGGGAAAAGGAAGGGTTCTTTGGTGTGCCAGTGTTCCAGCTGACTGGTATTGCCCTGCTGACCCGGTGCTCCAGTATCATTGGCAGGATGACACCTGAATGTCACTTCTGCTGGCAGTGCTCTGTGGAGAACTTCCAGTGTCTACCAAAAAAATAATTGCGATTGTGAACAGATGGCACAAAAAAAAAAAAATGATCATGCCAAAATATATTATATAATCCATATAATATTCATCAATGCTGTATTTAATGTTATTGATATAATGTTAAATGTTAATAATATATGGTTTCATTATATATAATATATTATTTACATTATATGAATAAAAAATATTTTATTTTGGTTATATAAAACAACAAATTTGAAAAGCAGTGTATTTTGTGTACTAAAATTATAAAGAAAATCCTTTGAATGATAAGGATTTTTTAAATAATTTTAGTTGAAAGAATGTTAGCCTATGCTGCATCTATTTGATCAAAAATACAGTAAAAACAGTAGTGATTTTTTTCAGGGTTCTTTGATGAATAGAAAGTTATTATATTAAAATAACAATCATTTGAAATAGCATTTTTTGCAATAATTTAAAAAATCTTTAGCCTTACTTTAGTTAATTTTAACAATTAAATGCATCCTTGCTTAATAAAATATTAATTTCTTTAAAAAAATTACTTTTGAATCCTGGTTGTGTGTGTGCATGTTTTTGTGATTTATAAGGACACAAATTTGTATAATGACATGGGTATTACACTGGTATTACGACGTAAACATGGAATATGAGAACATTTCATGAGTCATATTTAACATAGCTTTAAAAATATACTAAACAATGTTTTATTAAAAGTGTAAAAATGCAGAATGTTTTCTGTGATGGGTAGGTTTAGAGTAGTGTTAGTGTAGGAGGACAGAATGTACAGTTTGTACAGTATAAAAACCATTACGCCTATGGAATATCCTCACTTTGATAGTAAAACAAACCTGTGTGTGTGTGTGAGAGTACATGATATAATGCAGTACTTTTTTCCTCACACATCTGTTATGTAAGGTGTATAGTAATTATGTGCTGTGGATACAGTAGCAGTCCAATTGTTTTAGATTGTTTAAACTTTAGGATTTCTAATGGTTCTTTTTATTAGCTTTTCTCACCCATGTCTCCTTGCCTCACCTGTGCTTTTAACATGTAAAATACCTGTTTAAAACCTAATTTATCTTCTCCTTGCCTTAAATGTACTTCCACTTTAAGACTATTTTGCGCCATGTATTTGTATTATTGCAATCAACCTTAATTCCTAATGTCTGGAAATGCACATTTATAGCTAATGTGGCTGACTGCTCCCTTTTTTATGTGTCTCTCTGAAGGACCCGCGCAGTAAGCACAAGTTCAAGGTCCACACTTACTCCAGCCCCACCTTCTGTGACCACTGCGGCTCTCTGCTGTACGGACTCATCCACCAGGGCATGAGATGTGACCGTGGGTATCTCTCACTTTCCTTGACTTCCACTCAGACGCTCAATCATTCATCATTATTTTTCTGGCAGAATTTTATGAAACTATTTGTGCATCCTCAGAATGTCCCGTTGTTCATTTGTGTCAAGTTTTGGTAAGTGTGATATACTGTAGGTCAACTCGTAATTAATTAAATTCTAATCTTAATATCTTTGCAATGCATTGATGAACCTTTGACGCTTTGACAAACTGTTTTGTGTCTGAGGATGATGCATACCAAGTTTCATGGGAATTGGACATGCAACCTTGGAGTAGTTTTAACAAAAGAAAATAGTTTTTGGAGTGTTTCATAGTCCAAAGCTGATCCCAGGATGTAAGTTCTTTGTGTGCAATGTTGAAGGGTCGACAGCATATGCAAAGGCAGGATTCGGCATAGTGTAGTTGCTGAACTCTGCGTTTTATTTTTCCCCTCTGTTAAAAATAAATGCACTAAACATTTTCATTCTCAAACTGTCCATAACTTAGTGTTAGTTTTCAAATTTTACATCACATTGGTTTGGACTGCCAAATAAGAATAGCAGAACATTGTTCAATTTTGAAAAATCAGCGAGTACTGTTCTGTTTTTTTTTTTTTTTGATACCATGTGTACTGTAACCGTGCAACCCTAGTATGATGGTTGAGTGATCCGTGTGTGTTACCTATCCCTGCGCGGCGATTATACTGAGAACATAACCAGGCTGTATGAAGTCCCGCTCACCACAAAGCACCTGAGTGAAAAGAGATTTTCCATCTCACGGTAGCCAGCCTCTTATCCAGTGTCCAATACATAAAACATTCAAAATGCTTTAGTCACTTAGCAGCTGTCTGAGCCTCCGGGGCACAAATATGCACTGCTACAAACCTGATTGCTGGTTAACATATATTCGCTGGCATAACGGCATATTCACCTGCAGCTCTTTACTCTTATTAACGTTTGACAGGCAGGTAGGCAGACTAACAAGTGAGCGGAGAGGTGGTGTAAAGATGAGGCGCTAATCATCTTCAACTGAAACCTGACACAAAGTTGTTATGGTTGCAGACTGGGGAAGCTATAATTACCTTTGTTTAGTTTGCAATGCATGAGTCGTCTTCTCCGGGGCCCTCTACAGTGTTTACACTCCAGCTATGGCTTGCGCTCCGTCACACTTCTGACTGAACTGTGGAGAAGTGCTGCAGTGCATGAGGAATTACAGTGGGGGAGTGTGTGTTTCATAAATGTGTTATTGTGTGTTTGCTTGTTTCACAGTCATTTTCAGAAGTAGTCTGAATTACGGAGTGCTCTTTCGCTATTTGATATGTTAACTTATGTTGAGTCCGACTGCTTGTATTTGGCCCTTGGCCTCCAACACAACAAAAGCATCATAACAGTGATTAGCATCATCGCTACTGCTTTGCTCTTAGCCCCTACTGACCCAGCTGTAAAGAGTGTTTCTGATGTAGCTGGTTGGACTTGCTTGATAAGCTAGTACACCTGCATCCAAAACACATACATTGGTGGCTGTTGATGATTTTAGCAGGGGAGTACAACCTGATGACTAGTTTGTTCCTGGTCAGATATTCAACCTTAGGGAAAGACTGTTCCCTTGTTCCAAATTCTAGTGAGTCATCTCACTGTCCACTGCATACATACCTGTAGGCAGTATGTTCATGCATAATACATAATATATATTTTTTTGACCATATATATTTATGCTCATCAGAAATATAGTAACATTTGAGAAATGTTGTCACTTTATGTATCACGATTAGTGGTGCAGCAATATGTATCGTGGATCGTGGAGTTCACCCAAAATGAAAATTACTGTGAGGAAAAAAAATGAGTTTACAGAGTTTTAGTGTCAGTGCTACATTAAAATACTATATATAATGTTGAATATAAGGTATAATAATGCAGTGGTGGAATATTTGTGTCCTGACAATGCCAAATGTATTATGTTACCAGTAAAAAAGTAGCCTAAATTATTTTAAATATATCTAGTCAGTGCAAGCATTTTTGTCTAAAATAAATCTGTTTTCTGCTTCAGAATCATGAATATTTTTATTCTGTATCAACATTGTCCTGTGCAATTTTGTTACCAACGCCTTTTCATTTCCACTCCCAATGTAATACCATATTTTGCATTTTCATCAACAATATATTTTTTGTTAACCTTTTACCATGTATGTCTTGGAGTATCTCAATAATATTGTATCGTGAGTCCAGTATCATGATATTTATCGAATCGTGGCATGAGGGTATCGATACACAACTATGTATGCGTGTGTGTGTGTGTGTGTGTGTGTGTGTGTGTGTGTGTGTGAGTGTGTGTGTGTATATATATATATATATATATATATATATATATATATATATATATATATATATATATATATATATATATATATATATGTGACACTACATTTCATTGCATTCTGGGATTGCTAAACATGGCCATTCATAGTTACTGAATTGGCTCAGCAGGTCTTTGGTAGAAAAAAAGTAGTTCTATTTTTGCCCTTTAAATGGTCACATTTATATATAGATGTAAAATTGTGTGCTTTGTCTGTGTATCTGTTGTTTGGGGTTGTGGTGTAACATCTCTTCCTCTTTCTGTTTCCCGCTATCCAGACTGTATGATGAACATCCATAAGCGCTGTGTGGCCAACGTGCCGAGTCTGTGTGGGACTGACCACACTGAGAGGAGGGGCCGCATCCAAATCACCGCAGAGATCAAGAACAATGTGCTCACCGTCAGCAGTGAGTCACCGCTGCCCACTCACACACATCACTGCTGCTCACATGTGCATGGAAGCAAACACTCACTCACTCACTCACGTCTTCCTAAATCGCTGGTGGATCCTGGACCTCTCGTTACCACACACATGCCTTCATTTGACCCTTGAAGAAGAGCCAAAAATGCACTTGATACGGCACATCTTGCATGAATGCTTATAGTTGAGGCCTGAAGTGTGCCACTGTGAAGGCTTTAGGGAAATTTTTCTTAGTGTCTGATTCCTCCTAGTGGTGAATCCAAAGCAGCACCAGATAGCAGGGACCTGAATTTTACATTTTAAAGAAATAGTTCACCCAGAAATAAAAATTGATCACAATTGAATTGCAAGTATTTAGGCATTACAACTTCATGTGCCTAAACACAAGCACTGACTGCTAGACCAAAGCTCTGGAATGCGATCCATAAAAATAAAAAATTAAATTTTCAATGATACCATTGCCATAATTTGAGCACAAAGTGATATTTATTCTTTTAGTATTAAGCTTTCAAATTTCGTTTTGGTTGTCAGTAGGGCTGTAGCAATATCAGATGATTTTCACTATAAGATTATTATGACCAAAAGAAATTCACAATAATGGTATTCTCGCATTATATCATATTATTTAGAAATTTTGAAAAAATGTTTATTTTTTTTCTGTTTGCTCTTTTTTGGCAAATGAATCACACTCAAAATACAAGTGTAGTGAAGCAAAGAGAGAGTCTATAACCGATACTGGTCAAAATGGACAAAAAGAACTTACGGTTGATCAGGTCTTCCGGCAAACTCGGGCGTCTAAAGGCCCTTTCACAGGAAGGAGGATAACAATAAAGATATAGTTAAAAATCTCTCTAAATTTAAAATGAATAGCAGAGTGCACAACACAACTACAGTGTTAACGGCTCTGAGAAACAATATTGTTGAAATCCACATCTAACTCCTCCCACTTTACATATCCCTAAACCTACCCGTCTCTGCCCCCTGGATCTTGTGTTCTGCTGTGAGGGGCTACTGGAATTTTTAGTAAATTAAGTACAGCTTCAGTGATTATGAAGGCATTTCACTTTGCTTGCTTTCTGTATCCATTCACAGTTTGAATGAATGTTTTTACTTTCGTGCTGCAGTTCAGGTCGTGAGCTTTGTCAATCGTGCCGAGTTGGGTACAGAATTAACAGGTTGGGTGTTCTGTTTAATATTGATGGCGCAGATTTACTGGCACTGGATTATTTACAAGCTTATTATTTCATGTGTAGTATGTCCAAAATGCAGCACGTGACACGACAATGATGAAGTGAAGTGCATTCGAGCTCATTGGGAAATTCTATAGGATCCGTCAAACATGTATTACATTACACGCGTCCATGGCAACACAAGAAAACACACTTAATCTTCCTGTCTCTCCTTGGCATCAACACAAACATGTCTCACAAACACAAGCGTGCTGAGGACAGTTGTTGCATTCAGTGAGAAGAAAAGACAAAAACAAGTAATGCTTTCGGTGTCCAGCAGAGGGCATTATTAGCACTCTCTGAGAATGAACCCATCTAAGAAAAGAACCATCAGACTCTTCTGCGCTCACTATATTGATAGTTCACCCAAAAAACTGTATGCAGTTTTTCCACTGGAATACACAAGTTTAATTCCATACAGCAACAATTCATAGATCATTTTTCAAGTCATCAAACAGCTCTCAAATGAAAAGGTATCGCTGCATGAGACACATGAAAATCAGTGGTGTTTGATGTCATTGACAGCCAACAACCAGCGACCTGTTTGATTTGAGAGCTGCAGAGATTTGCATGAACATAACTTGTGTTAGAAATGTTGGTCTGTTTATCACACATCGAATGACTTCAGAAGGCTTGAAATAAGTTCTTCCAAGAATGCTGATTTGGATCGACGTGGGTAGATGATGACAGAATTGTCATTTCTGGGTGAATTATTCCTTTAACTCGACCCTTTGTAAACCCTTCACATTTTATATGACAATTTAAAATGATAATAGCTTCTCAAGCAGTTTATTAAATTATATCCATGATATATTTCCACTTACTTCTCATTGTATTGATATAAAACTATTATATCCATGGGGAATTTCCATTTGTTTCTAATTTCCACTTAGTTCCACTTAGTCATGTTTTCAGAGCAGAAGATGAGCTCAATTAACTGAGATTTCTGCAAGAGAAAATTGATTGGTTTGCAGTTATAGGGATTGTTGAGCTAAAAATGAGAATACTGACCCTCGTGTCGTTCCAAACCCGTATGCATTTCTTTCTTTTGCCGAGCACAAATGGAGTGTTGTATTGTAAAAATTTTTTTTTTTTGCCCACACAATGTTGTTTCTGGCCCCCATTGACTCTCATCTTGTGTACAAGCAAAACAAAAACACACGGAGACATTCTTCAAATATTTTCTATTATGTTCTTCAGAAGAAAAATGACATTCCGGTTTGGAATATAAGTGCAAGTGAATGATGATATTTTCGTTTTTGGCTGAACTATTCTATCTGGAGGAAAGCAGGCTTGGATCTGTGCATCGGCGGGTGTGTATGAGTGACATTAGCCTCAACACAATGCTCTATATTCCGCCGCGTGTCCCTCTTTTCAAGCTCAATCCTGGGCTATTTCACCCCGTGAGCCTCAGCTCCCATTTTCTCTTAGAATTAACTAACAGCCTTTAGCCCGCTAGCGGCTAATGAGCTGAGCTGCACCATGGAACGAACCGAGGCGCAGACAGCCCTGAGCGCAAAAGACATTTTTAATCCATCACGCTGTCCTTTATAATTTAATGTCACGCGGCGGTGCCGCAGATCTGCTGAGCGTACAGTAAGATGAATGGGGCCACTTCCTGTCGCGCATTTCAAAGGCCTGTCACTTAAATCTAATGAATTGACCAATACCTGGATGGAAATGGGGCGGCCGCTCTGCCTTTAAAAGGTCTTTTCCACCTCATTTTTCTCGCACTCACACTCTGTTTGACCACCGGAGCTCTTGCAGATTGATGATGCTAGTCAGGCACACTGGGTGACCGTGTTTAGTGTGTTGTCAGCACTTGTTATGTTAAGTTTTTGTGAATGAAGACTTGTCACAAAAGCTTAATGGATCCAGTCAGTTCTGGATCTGTTCCGAGCACCAATAACGCTCATTTTTCGAGTAAATCGACCATTTGCTGCTGAATTGCAGTGCTGTTTTTCGCCTAGAGGGAGCACTGCTGCTTAATTATTTGCAGAAGCATTAATTATATTCCTACAGCCTTTTACATCTTCGCCTGGTAAAATATCAACTGTGTTATATGCTGTTAATGAGTATTTTTTTTTTTTTTTTTAATCAGCTGGGTAACATTATGAGTTTCCTACATCTCCGAGCCACAAAACTGAGCGTATCTTGTAGGTCAAAGCTTTTGATATCTTCATGCAAATATTCTTACATGGTCAGTGATCCCGCTTGCTTAATTGCTCCGTGCGGAGGGCTTTCCGAACGAACATGTTGTGTGTAACATTTATTAGCTGGCAAAATAAACCCTGATCCTTGAGCACGACAGTTCACACAGAAACCCATCTCTCTTCCTGTATCCGTGCTGCAGTATGCCGCTGTCTTAATGAACAGCTAAGCCTACCTTCACACACCACTCATTATGGAAATTACGCTAGCCACAAATCTCAAGGCCACAGCAGCCTCCTGCATTAATTGTTGTACTGGTCAAGTGCTGAGGTCAACCCCAATTACTGGGATAGAATGTGTGCATTCGTTGCCCCCACATGGCCCTGAGGGCTCATGAGACGCAAGAATAAATGACTGACAGCGATTCACTCCCATGTGGGGTCCGCAGTTATTGCTTTTGAGGGGCAAAGGGTTTACGGGATTTTATCAGATGCTTGACATCCTACACTGAACATTTTTTGTTTTCTAGTAGAAATTGTTAGACATCCTTAAAACATGATTTAACTACTTCAGGTGGGATATATATATGATATTTATATATATATATATATACAGTACTGTGCTAAAGTTTTAGGCAGGTGTGAAAAAATGCTGTAAAGTAAGAATGCTTTCAAAAATAAACTTGGTAATAGATTACATTTATCAATTAACAAAATGCAAAGTGAGTGAACAGAAGAAAAATCTAAATCAAATCCATATTTGGTGTGACCACCCTTCCCTTTACCTTCAAAACAGCATCAATTCTTCAAGGTACACTTGCACAAAGTCAGGGATTTTGTAGGCATATAGTTAGGTGTATGATTAAACAATTATACCAAACAGGTGCTAATGATCATCAATTCAATATGTAGGTTGAAACACAATCATTAACTGAAACAGAAACAGCTGTGTAGGAGGAATAAAACTGGGTGAGGAACAGCCAAACTCAGCTAACAAGGTGAGGTTGCTGAAGACAGTTTACTGTCAAAAGTCATACACCATGGCAAGACTGAGCACAGCAACAAGACACAAGGTAGTTATACTGCATCAGCAAGGTCTCTCCCAGGCAGAAATTTCAAGGCAGACAGGGGTTTCCAGATGTGCTGTCCAAGCTCTTTTGAAGAAGCACAAAGAAACAGGCAACGTTGAGGACCGTAGACGCAGTGGTCGGCCAAGGAAACTTACTGCAGCAGATGAAAGACACATCATGCTTACTTCCCTTCGCAATCGGAAGATGTCGAGCAGTGCCATTAGCTCAGAATTGGCAGAAAACAGTGGGACCCTGGTACACCCATCTACTGTCCGGAGAAGTCTGGTCAGAAGTGGCCTTCATGGAAGACTTGCGGCCAAAAAGCCATACCTCCGACGTGGAAACAAGGCCAAGCGACTCAACTATGCACGAAAACACAGGAACTGGGGTGCAGAAAAATGGCAGCAGGTGCTCTGGACTGATGAGTCAAAATTTGAAATATTTGGCTGTAGCAGAAGGCAGTTTGTTCGCCGAAGGGCTGGAGAGCGGTACACGAATGAGTGTCTGCAGGCAACAGTGAAGCATGGTGGAGGTTCCTTGCAAGTTTGGGGCTGCATTTCTGCAAATGGAGTTGGGGATTTGGTCAGAATTAATGGTATCCTCAATGCTGAGAAGTACAGGCAGATACTTATCCATCATGCAATACCATCAGGGAGGTATCTGATTGGCCCCAAATTTATTCTGCAGCATGACAACGACCCCAAACATACAGCGAAAGTCATTAAGAACTATCTTCAGTGTAAAGAAGAACAAGGAGTCCTGGAAGTGATGGTATGGCCCCCACAGAGCCCTGATCTCAACATCATCGAGTCTGTCTGGGATTACATGAAGAGAGAGAAGCAACTGAGGCTGCCTAAATCCACAGAGGAACTGTGGTTAGTTCTCCAAGATGTTTGGGCCAACCTACCTGCCGAGTTCCTTCAAAAACTGTGTGCAAGTGTACCTAGAAGAATTGATGCTGTTTTGAAGGCAAAGGGTGGTCACACCAAATATTGATTTGATGTAGATTTTTCTTCTGTTCACTCACTTTGCATTTTGTTAATTGATAAATAAAAACTATTAACATGTCTATTTTTGAAAGCATTCTTACTTTACAGCATTTTTTCACACCTGCCTAAAACTTTTGCACAGTACTGTATATATATGATATTTATTATAATTTTAATATATTTTACAAAATGTATTTTGTGTTGTTTCATTGCCTTATAAATATCCTTTCAAAAACGATTCATTCATTGATTAGTTTAGGATTCTTTTTGTACGCTTCATTAGTCATCAGGAGCTGCCAACAATGTGCTCTTTGTGTGTTATGAGTGAGTCATTGAATTATTTAGTCAATTCAGTAACAATAACTCAGTAAATCTACTAAGAGTCTCTTTTTTCCTCACAAAGAAAGCAGATCTACACTACCTTTCACAAGTTTGGAGTCTGTGATATTTTTTTAAATGGATTTGAAAAGATTCTTATGCTTAACCAGGCTGCATTAATTTATCAAAAATACAGTAAAAATGGTACTAATTGTGAAATATTGTTACAATTTAAAATGACTGTTTTAATATATTTTAAAATGTAAAATATATTTTTCAGCTTAAATCAGTCTATTATGCTAATTTGCTACTCAAAAAGTATTTCTTATTATCATCAATGTTGAAAACAGTTCTGCTGCTTAAAATTTTTGTGGAACCCTTGATTATTTTTTTTTTTCAGGGTTCTTTTCTGAACAGAATGTTACAGAAAATTATTTATTTAAAATACAATTTTTTGTAACAATGTAAAAGTTTACTGTAATTTTTGATCAACTTAATGTGTTCTTACTGTATAGAAGTATTTTTGAATGATCATTCCTCTTTCATTTTGTCATTTCATTTGTCTCGGCATGACTTTTATCAAGCTGTAATAATACAATAAGTCATGAGTTTCTGTAACATCCCAACGTGATTTTAATTGTGAGATTGGCTCACATTTTGGCTTGAGTGAACAACATCTTGTTCAGTCGGTCAGCAGATCCTTGTTCTTTATCAAGATTCATTATTAAAATCAGTTTGTTCACAAACACAATGCCTTGTTCTGAATCAAAATGGTCACTTTTTCAGTTGTTCAGTTTGTCCAACAAATCAAATGCTCCTTCAACCTGCACTTGAACAGTATTGGAAGGCAGGAAAATAACTTTGCATTGCAAATAATGCATTTTTATGTCAGTTCTTCTGGACTCCAAAAACATTAACAGTGCTCAAGAGACGTTATAATTATTGAGCAAATCTCCAACAGAAAGTTGAAACATAACTGACACAAACTGTAATAACTCTTGATTTAACCGCTCCGAAAGTTAAAGTTCTGAAATCTTGATCTTTAGGTGTCAGATATATCCTGTATTTCTACATTACAGTTAAAGAAGCGAAAAACCTGGTGCCCATGGACCCGAATGGCCTATCTGACCCCTATGTCAAACTAAAACTCATCCCTGACCCCAAGAGTGAGAGCAAACAGAAGACCAAGACCATCAAGTGCTGCCTGAATCCCACATGGAACGAGACATTCACATTGTAAGAAAGCTTAGTGGCACAGCCAAAATATCAGTTATTTGTTTGTCTGGGAAATGCAAAATCTAATGTTCAGCGTGTTTTTTTTTGTTTTTTTTGTCTCCATCTTTTGCCGTCTCTGTCATCCTCCCTCCTGCGCTCTGTGTCTTACAGTAATCTGAAGGAGTCTGACAAGGACCGCAGGCTTTCTGTGGAGATCTGGGACTGGGACTTGACCAGCCGGAACGACTTTATGGGCTCTCTGTCTTTCGGCATCTCGGAGCTTCTGAAGCAAGGAGTGGACGGATGGTGAGAAAGCTTGCTGACACACATATACATCAGTGGAAATGAGAAAGTCCCCGAGGGTCAAACAGATTGTGTACACACTAATATTAAAAAGTTTCTGTCAGCTAAACCACATTGCATATCACAGGAATCCGCAGACATGCAGCCGTCCATACACATCTTACTGGTTCAGTCGTCTCTTGTCTCCTCTGTATTTGAAGACTCCTGCTCTTTCAGAAGTCCTCAGCCTGTCTTTCCTCCCCTCTTCATCTAACAGCTCTCCACTCCTGTTTTCTGCTCACACACACTCCCATTCCTTCTCGAACACCGCTAAATGGCTGTCTTGTCAGCTAGGGTCTGTGTATTTTTGAATCTGCTTGAGCCCCCCTGCGAATGCTTAAACACGCAGGTAATGTGACAGAATTGAGTTAAATGAGAAAGGTCAGATCCACATTAAATCTTTGCTCTGTTTTTCATGTTCTCTCTCTGTCAGTTGTTAGATCGTTTTTCTTGTAAGCCTATATTGTCTAGTCAGTACAAGTATCTAGAGACTGAAATATCTAGTAGTTCTTTCTCACCTAACAGATAATGTTCCACAGTCATGGGATAGAATTATGTAAAGGTTGTGTAAACATTGAAGGGATAGTTCACCCAAAAATATGCTTAAAAATATCCTCAGTCCTCCAAGGTTTATAATGGTTGTGTGAATGGCTGCCCACGTTTTGAAGACCAAAAAATGCATCGTCCATAAAAAAAAAAAAAAAAAAAAAAAGGAATACTCAAAGGGGTTAATAAAGGCCTTCTGATGTGAATCGATGCGTTCTACACTACGCCATGATGTCCTACGCTGTAACGGATAGTACGTCATTCATTGTGTAGAACATCATGGCATTGTGTCATGACTGGGTCGTGGAAGTTAATGCTTTCTGGACGTACGTCAAATGTATATGGATGTCATGCCAGAAGCTCATTATTTTATTTTATAAAGTTTTAAATAAGGATATGTGTCTTACATAAAAGCATCGATTCGCTTCATTTTTTTATGGATGAAGGCGTTTATTTTTGTCTTCAGGCAGCCATTCACAACCATTAAAAACCTTGGAGGATTAAGGATATTTTTAAATATATCTCAGATTGTGTTTGTCTGAAAGTAGATGGTGATATACACTTAGAGGTAAATCATGGGATCCTTTTCATTTTTGGGTGAACTATACATTAAAGAAAACATGAAAAATATATTAATGTCTGTGGTAGGGCTTTTTCAAACTTTCAAATATTTTTTGTTTGTTTTTTACCTTTTCAGCTGAATTAAATGTTATGTGCGTTTGTATAGCACTTTTCACATTTAAGTATTGTTCCAAAGCTCCTAAACTAAACGCAGAGCCATGCCATCAGTTTGCAAACTAAAGGAGACAGTGGTGATTAAAAACTCCCTAGAGATGATCACGTATATAAACAAAACGAAACAAAAATATATGAAACAAAAGTATATGAAGATTTGCTTATTTCTTGCAGCTGAACACTTGAGATAATGAGTTTATATCTATTCAACAGGACAAGCCACTATTGAAAAATGATGAAAAAATAAAGTTACGCTTCATTACAGTTACAGATGAAGCCAAGAGAATGCTTTCAAGGATATGACACTAACCTTAAAATAACATTCTGCTTGCAATAAGACAATGGGAATGTTTAACCTTCCCAACACTTTAAGGGACTTATTATGCATTTTTACATTTTCAACTTTATTTAATGTGTAATGTTGTTGTTTGAGCAATTTAAATAATTCCTACCCATACACAAAATAAAGAGGATGAGGCCTGATTGAGTTGAGTTAGTCGTTATGCTAAGGGGTGTAACATTTTCTAAATGCACTCGAACCGGTTGACCAATCAAAAACCACTGATCCAGACAACCAATTAGAGCAGAGGATGGGCTTCATAGAGACAGAAACTTAGCAGGGGTGCATTACCCAAAGCGAAATATGGTCGCAAGTTCCATCATTACCAATTGAGTTCAATGGGATTTACAACCATAGCTGGCTAACAATGCTTTTGGGAAATACATCCTAGAGCGTTACTGACAGACTGGAAGGAGAGGCGCTGCAACAAGGTGAAGTGTGTGAAAAATATCAATATATTTTTTTTTACATTCAAGGGTGAAAACTTCATGTAGACCCCCATGGCATAATAGGTCCCCTTTTGAATTTTTGAAAGACTTTTTATAACATAAATTCATTGATCTGTAGAGTTCGGTCATAATGGCAAAAATCAAGTCATCGATTAGTGAGGTTGACTAGTTTCATGTTTTTGTTTTGCTTTTTTAGCGTCTCCTCTCTCTGTGGTTGCGTCTCAATCAGCTCCCTAGCTTCCTAGGTCATGAATCAGTATATCGTGTACTTGAACTCAGGCACTGATAAGGACATTGGGACACTGATGACTCTATTTCCGGCGACGTGACAACGTCCTCATTGTACAACTTCATTACTGGAATTTATGAACAACAGCAGAACTGATATCTTTCCAACATTAATTTTTTAACGTTATTTAAAATACATCATGATAAATACTTTGCTTGGTCCATATATGTGCAACATTTCAGCCATAAATTATAAATGTTAACTAGATTATGTTCATTACCTGCATAGCGATGTATGTTTATGCTGAAATATAATGAAATAACGGTTTGTATTTTAAAAAACATCTATCGCGTGTCATGATGTGTAGTGAGTTGGTTTGATTCACTTGGTTTATGTCTCATGCTTCAGAACTTTCGAAAAGGAGCGAACGTTTCAGTGTACTGGTAGGATTTTGCAATTGATGGCCCTCCCCCTGATCAGAGCCCTGCCTGTTGAACTAAGGAGCTGATGGAGAAGCTCCCTCTGTTTTTCTGTCCAGATGTGAGATGCATGTATGTGTTTTGTAAGGTTGTTTCAAGGGTTTTGTAGCTGTAATGAACATCTATGTGACCTCGACGGCTGCTTCCTGCAGTGTCATATTAGAGATGAGACGTTTCTGCTCCCCAGTGGACCTTCTGTCAGGACAGATCCACATGATCGCAATCTTCATTGTCACTTTCTCGATGCAACACTCGTTCATATTTGCTAGTGGACAGAGAATGAGAACAGGGATAGATCAGTAGACTATTGATATTGTTTAAATAATTTGATACATTTTATTTCTAACATCTTGACATTAAATTGTGGACATTTCAGCTGTATTCACACTTGATCTCCAGATTAATTAATATTAAAAGATGAAGTATAACTTGGAAACAGTAAAACTGGTTCATGATGCCAAAGACATATACAACTTTCAAAGCAATCCCAGAATGCAAATTTTGTGTCACTTTTTTATGTATGCCTATACTTTTATTCAGCAACGATTAATTCAATTGATTAAAGTGACAGTTTTTTACCAAAGATTTTATTGGAACTTTCTATTCATTAATTAATCCTAAAAAAGTATCATGTGTTCAAAAGTATCAATGTTTTCAACATTGATAATAAGAAATGTTTCTTGAGCAGCAAATCATATAATGATTTCTGAAGGATCATGTGACACTGAAGACTGGAGTAATGATGCTGAAAAATTCAGAATATCCATCACACGAATAAATTACACTTTAAAAGAAAATAAATTAAAATAGAAATGGTATTTTAAATTTTAGTCACTATATCGCTGTTTTATACTGCATCTGTGATCAAATAAATGCAGCCCTGGTGAGCATAAGAGATCAAAAACATTGAAAAATTATAG
Source organism: Opsariichthys bidens (assembly GCA_037194245.1). Lineage (NCBI taxonomy): Eukaryota > Metazoa > Chordata > Actinopteri > Cypriniformes > Xenocyprididae > Opsariichthys > Opsariichthys bidens. The sequence goes on along the minus strand of CM074277.1, from coordinate 15,593,770 downwards.
GGTAACATAACAAATATATAACATTAATAGTAAATAAAAGAATAACATTAATCAAGTAATTTAATGAATTCAGTCATCATATAACCTGACCTATAAGAAAAAGCATCCAGGTCATTTCATGCTAACCACCGTTCTCATGCTCTTTCCCGTTTCTCTGAATGAGACAGAGACGCGCACACACACACTAAAGCCTCTGGAGGTCTAGCTGTGGAAGGAAGAAGTGTAGTGGGAGAGCACTGCAGCCATGACTCATCTCCAGTCATAAACAACACACACACCTGCGCAGACCAGAGGCCAGATGAACACAGGGTCTCCTATCACATCAGTAGCAATAAAGGAGGTGGAAACCCAGCAATGGTCACCTCGCACCGTCGAACAGAAAGCTGATTTTCTGCTATCTGGGAGCACAGATGTTAGAAGAGCCAAATATGAGACGGGTATCACGCTGTCCCTCAGACGTTTGAAAGCTGTTTGTGGGCAACTCAAACCGGTTGGATTCCTCTACAAATATGATCATAGTCAAGGTCATCCCTGCTGGGAGGGAAACTGTAAGTGTATGAATGGCTTAAATGAGCTGAGGTAATTTCGCAAAATGTGCCGTTTCAGGGAAGTGCAGTACGCAATTCCTATAGCAGCCAGATGGAGCCATTATCAGAGGAGGATTTAATGTCTGTTACTGAACCATATGAGATACTGCACTCATCTAACTATGCCTTATTTTCTGTCCAACACACACACACACACACACACATACATACAGGTTTAAGCTGCTCAGTCAGGAAGAGGGCGAGTACTTCAATGTACCTGTCCCAGCAGAGGGAGAAGAAGGCAACGAGGAATTCCGGCAGAAGTTTGAGGTGAGCGTGTATGGGCTTTTTTTGGCGTGTGCCAGAGTGTATGTATGTGTGTGTGTTCGTGTATTTAAAGTCCTACTTGAATACCACAACTTCTAGAACCAGACCAATCTATAACAGGCACTGTTAGTGCTGTTTTGTGTTTTGGTTTTTGTTCTGTGGTTTTGTTTTATGTTTCATTTCATTTTTGTTTATTTTGTTAAGTTTCTTTTTTGTTTGTTTCATTTCATTTTTGTTTATTTTGTTAAGTTTCTTTTTTGTTTGTTTCATTTCATTTTTGTTTATTTTGTTAAGTTTCTTTTTTGTTTGTTTCATTTCATTTTTGTTTATTTTGTTAAGTTTCTTTTTTGTTTCTTTCATTTCATTTTTGTTTATTTTGTTAAGTGTCTTTTTTGTTTGTTTCATTTCATTTTTGTTTATTTTGTTAAGTTTCTTTTTTGTTTGTTTCATTTCATTTTTGTTTATTTTGTTAAGTTTCTTTTTTGTTTGTTTTATTTCATTTTTGTTTATTTTGTTAAGTTTCTTTTTTGTTTGTTTCATTTCATTTTTGTTTATTTTGTTAAGTTTCTTTTTTGTTTGTTTCATTTCATTTTTGTTTATTTTGTTAAGTTTCTTTTTTGTTTGTTTCATTTCATTTTTGTTTATTTTGTTAAGTGTCTTTTTTGTTTGTTTCATTTCATTTTTGTTTATTTTGTTAAGTTTCTTTTTTGTTTGTTTCATTTCATTTTTGTTTATTTTGTTAAGTTTCTTTTTTGTTTGTTTCATTTCATTTTGTTTATTTTGTTAAGTTTCTTTTTTGTTTCTTTCATTTCATTTTTGTTTATTTTGTTAAGTTTCTTTTTTGTTTGTTTCATTTCATTTTTGGTTGTTTGTTTCTTTTTTTTCTCTGTTCCTAACTCATTTTCTAGTCATAAATCAATCTGACATGAAAAGAAATAAATCTAAGCTGGGGCTTTGTTTCATTAATTGCGTGTTGATTGAATTAACAGAATGGAGGAGGGCTTGAAAAATAAAGGGCCAGATTTACTGAAGTTCTTTTTCGTTCTTTGCTTAGGGGTAAGAAGAAGTTCGAAACACGTGAGCAGCGATATATATGTTCTGTGAGAACGACGTGTAGATAAATATGTAAATGTGCTGCCTGCTTTCTTCTCAATAACAAAATAACCACACAACAAAATGAGAAAACAGTGCCAGTGTCTCATCATTTTCTACTATAAAGCAGCTTTCCAGTATTCATGACGTCTGACCTTGACAGACTGAACAGAAGAAATGAACGAAAGAATATTTCCACGTTAGAGAAGGCAGAGCCTCAAAGTACACGTGCCAATTACGTAATCGCCATGGACCAATGGCAGTACAGAGGTGTTTACCAGCCGGGAAAGTTCACTTTGGCAAGCACTTTCAAACTCCAAGCGAGCATGGTGTTGGCCTGATTTTGTTTGAAATTATGTCACATCAGTTCATTCTTCAATTTACTTGAAGTATATTGGGCCTTAAGAGGAAAAAGTTGTATAGATAAATTCTTATATTTTGATAAAAGATTGTGAAGACAAACATTTTTATTGGAATAATGTGCTGGAATCATGCCTAATAAGACGGGGAATATAAAAAAGTAAATGGCCAGTTTTGATTTTGATTCGATGTTGATTTTCACTCTCCCAACTGGGTGCAAGCAGGGGAAAGAGAGAGAGCTCTTTGTGCATGAAGCATATATCACTCACTGACAAATCTGGCACAAATAACACATTGGCAAATCCCAGCTTCCTCCCAAAGTAATCACACTCACGTCAACCTGCATTCTGCTCCGCACGTCCCAATTTGAATACAGAATGGAGCTGACTGAAAGGTACCAGCACGAAGCTCCTGATCCCTGGGCTTTTTTTCTCCACATATTGAATCGGGTACATTTTTAAAGTCCCCTTTCCTCTGGTTTCCTCTTTTTGAGAGCATACAGTAGTTAGTAGTTCAGACATGTTTCCCACTAAATTGATAGGTGAAAATGGTCTCGACAGTTGGTTTGTGCCTGTTGGTGCGTGCATGTGATGCGTGTGGCATGCATGTTGTCTGTGCCGTGTGTGTGTGAAGGGGCATGGACTGTTCAGGTCTCTGCATAATTCAGACAGTCTCGCGAGCAGACCCAGCTGTGGACGCAGTGCATGATGGTATTATTTATGAACAGCCCAATGCGAAGTTTAGCTGTGCGTGTGTGAGTTGTGTGTGAGTGTGTGCGTGTGTGAGTGTGTGTGTCTGAGCTGGCAGTTTTCCTACACTGGTGTGATGCATAATGCAAAATGTGAGAAATGGTCAATCTGTCGCTCATCTGATGGCTGGCATTTCACACATCATGGAAAAAAAACTCATCTGTTTAAGTCTTTTTATTTTTTGCCTCTCTTTTTATCTTTTTTTTTTGTCTCTCTCCTTTTGTACTCTGTCATTTCTTACTCACCCTCGAGTCGTTCCACATCCGTAAGACCTTCGTTCATCGTTAGAACACAAATTAAGATCTTTTTGATGAAATCTGAGAGGTTCTACTCCAAGGTCCAGAAAGGTAAATTTTTTTTTTTTTTTCGTTTTTTGCACAAACAAAGCACTCACATCTCTTCATAAATTGAGTTTAAGCCAGTGGAGTCACATGGAGTTCTTTAATGATGTCTTTTTCCTACCTTTCTGGACCTTGGAGTGGTGGTTGTGTTGAATCTCTCTCTGACCTCCTCCAAAAACGCAATCTTCATTTGTGTTCCAAAGATGAACGAAGGTTGGTAACACTTTATTTCGATGGTCCACTTTAGACATTCTACTTACTATAAGTGACTTTGCAACTTCATGTCAACTAGCAGTCATTTGAGTATTAATAGACCGTCTGCTTAATATCTGCTAACACTTTATTTCGATGCTCCCCAACAGACATTGTTCTGACTATAAGTGACTTCGGAACTATACGTCAACATATTCTACTAACCTTAACCTAACAGTCTAATACAGTATACTGATACTCTAATGAGAGTTCGTGGAAATGTATGCAAAGTTACTTAGTTAGTAGAATATCTAAAGTGGACTATCAAAGTAAAGTGTAACCCGAAGGTTTTATGGATGTGGAATAACACGAGGGTGAGTAATAAATGACAGAATTTTTATTTTTGGGTGAACTAACCCTTTAATACTTACTCATTTCAAAACCTAATAGCCTCACGTCACATTGTCTATATAGACCCTGTTCCAAATATCCCCCTAAATACTCACGCCTTCCTACGAGTCCGCACTTTCTTGTCGTGAAAGTGTGTTGTTTTCTGCTGCGGAGTTTGCTTCAGTGCAGGCTTGACAAAAGTGCACATATCGACTGCAAAGGGGGCTCTCATGAGCACATGAATATGAAGTGTGCAATTTGGGACAGGGTCATAGACAAATTTTCACATTTTTTTTTAATATTATTATTATATTATTTGTGTAATCAATGTATTCATTTTTACTTAATAATCATTATTATTATTTTCAAATAACTGTCCATATAGACAAATGAACACTCTTATTTTTAGTTCATTAATGATTACATTGCATAGCAATAAAATAATAATAATGATAAAAATAATAATTCATTTACAGTCCATTTATGTTTACGTATTGCAAACATTCATTATATCATGTTATTATATAAACTGTAATTTATACTTACAAGGCAGCATAATTAGGTTGTTTTTGAATCATAGAGCAGCCTTTGTGTTGTCTGTGATGGCTCTGTAGGCAGCTCACTAGCTTTAGAGCAATTCTGTCATAGATTAGCATCACATCTGGTGTCTTTTTCAGATCTGTGTTGTTCGATTGTTGCTGCCTGAGAATAAATGACCCTGCACTCCCAGCGTGCTTCAAGACTGAATGGTTATGAGGGGAAAATGCTTAGGCTTTATTTGAGAGCATCAGGATGGGCGATGTGGGAAAGGCTAGCGAGTCAGTTCCTCTCTAAAGGGTGTTTGCGGTCAGGGCAGGTCTCTGCTGAAAGGCGAAGGGGACAGATGAAGGATTGGCCTGTTGCTGCTCATATTGAGCTCATTAAGTCTGGGTCTGTATCAGGCTACCTGCCAGCAGCTCCATCACACATACGCACACAGACTAACCAGCAGGCCTCCCTCAGGATCCGTGTCAGTAACACAGAGACGGTCATTCCTGTTCCTGTGCTGTAGGACCAGAACACCCACATCTCGCATCACTCGGAGCCGTAGCCTCGCGTCAACTTTTGTTCCCGCGTCGTGAGTTATAGCCAGATTTGGCTCAGCATGAAAACAGAGACAGGGAAATGACTCATTATCTCACACTTATTTTAGATCAACTCCTGTTTTATATGGGTACGAATGTTCCTATAGACTCAACTTGCCCAGGGGTCAATGATGTGATGCTTTTTTTTGTTTTGTTTTTTTCTTCCCTTTTTTTTGTTTTTTTATTCGGAATGCATTACATTATTCAAAAATAAAATTTTCTAACGCTAATTACTTACTTTGCAACTGTATTTTGCAAGAAGCACACTTCTCAATTTAAGCTGAAGCACTCTGTTGGTAAAATTACTACACTAAAAGTCAATAACAAAAAGTCACTTTCTAAGCTGCTTAAGGGGCTATATATTAAATGTTTGAATATATATATATATACACACATACACACACACATATATATATATATATATATTTTATATATATATATATATTATTTTTTTTTTTTTTTTTTTTATTCATTTATTAGCACAAAAGGATTACCAGCATGTCCTTATCATTGTGATGACTTTGCATTGATAAGGTACAACACAAACTATGAAAACACATTTTATTAAATAAAAAAATAATGTCATGAGAACAGAAAAATACTAGTGTTGTTTCTAGGTTCTGTTATGTTGAATGAAAATGAAATGAAAATGAAAATCAATGAAATGAAACGAAAATCATTATTGCTGGTCTTCAATGATAATTGCAAGTCACGTTATAGGACAATGTAAATAACTTAAGCCTTTATTTGTCCCTTTATTTGTTTATTTAAATGTACACTGGTAAGGTTTTATTATGTTTAATTATTTGCACTAACCACATTAACAATAAATGAAATTTACATTGTTACATTACATTCAGTCAGTATTTTTGTAATGGCTCCGTGAAAAGTGTGGTATATTTATAGATAAAGTAGATATAGTTGGTAGATGTAAAACATTTTCCACTCTGGTTTTTCTGATGCAACATGGAAATCTAAAGAAGTTCAAACCACCAATAAATAAATCTCCTTTTATAAAGTGAGGTATTTCCGTCTCACACACAAAGCTTTTTGTTCATTTTCAGCTCAATTTAAATTTTTAATCATAATTTTTTTTTTTTTATCAGTAATTTTAATCATTCATTTCATCTTGATAAAAAAGAAGATGTTGAATAGGGTCTTCTGAGAATACTGCTGAGTGATAAATAAGTGTTTTGAAAACAGCTGAGCTGGCACGTTAGCATTGCTAATTTTGGTGAACTCCTCCCCAAGACTGCCTTTCATCCCTGTATGAAAACAGTATTACTTCTGCATGACGCCATCTTTTGTGGATGTGTGCATTTCTGTTTATATGTGTGTGTGTGTCAGAGGTGTAATCAGAAACTGTTAAGTCGTCTCACCTAATAGCCGCCCTCCTGTTGATAGCATCTCCTCAACTTTTATTTACCTGTAATTTGACCTGTCAGGATGTGACCACCTCCCTCCACATCTCACCACTATGAACAAATGACTTCCTCTCACGGTTTTGCTCTCTTTTTTTTCTTTCTTTCTCTCTCCACCCTCCACACTGCTGCGCAGAAATGACTGTATTTGTGTGCAGTGAAGCGCGGTGAAAGCGACGCATTCAGCTCAGTGGAAATCTACCCACATTAGCATTTGTCTCTTTTTCATTTTTATCCTTCCCTTCCCATTCTCTTTCCTCCTCTCTTGCAGCCATCCTGTCCATTCTGAATCAGACAAATAAAATTGTCACTGGGTCGTCGGGCAGAGCGTTTGTTGTTGCATGTCTGTGTGAGTGCGTGTGGATGGGTTTTACTGCTGCGCAGAAAATGGCTGAGATGTTTGCTTTTACAAAAGAAACACTGCCTTAGTCCAGTGACGAGGCTCTTAGCTGGATACAGAGCTAATCGCTCGTTCACGCCCCGCAATCGATGGAGGAGGAGGTGGTGGAGAGTGTTTTGTGTGTGCATGTATGGTGTGTGTGTGTGTGTGTGTTAGCAGAGATCAATGGCGCCAATCAACTCGTGGTTTTGGGGGAGAAATAGAGCTTCTTTTAAATGGCTTTTCCCCAGAGGCCACATATCCCTGAGCACAGATCTACAGATCGGACCTACCGAACCAGTGAGAGATGGGAAAAACTCAGAGGGATTGTTCAGCCTCAAATGAAGATTCTGTCATCATTTGCCTGCCATCATATAAATACAGACATGTTTTGTTTTTTCCCCCCCTGTGGAACACAAAATGAAAAATTTTGAAAAATTTGCTGGTTACTCTTTTCCAAGCAATTATATTGGATGGGGAATGAAACCTTCAAGCTTCAAAAACGGAGCAAAAGCATTGAAAGCACTGACGGTCCTCTCCTCCAATAAGCTGTTAACTGTGATGTTTCCAGATGTGCCCAAAAACCAGTGAGCAATAATTTCTAGATAACATCCCTTCTATCGTTTTCTGCCAGTTCCATGATTTAAAAAAAAAAAAAAAAAAATCCTGTTGTGTAATTTTAAATAAAATGGAAAACTGGTGCTTAAAAAATATTCAAATAAATTTAATACATAATATATTTTGTATATAACAATTTTAAAATATTTTTTTAAAAAGTAGATGGACATATTTAGATATTCAAATAAAACATTATTAGATATTTAAATGAACAGATATTCATTTCATGTAAATAAGTAAATATTAAAATCGTAAAAGCATTAATAAAGTGGGGTATATTCAAAATTTTCTATTATATACTGGATTAGGTGAAGAACAGATCGAAGACCTCCAGTGAACTGAACTCGCAAAACAAATCAGTTCAATTTGTTAACAAATCATTCAAATGAACTCAATGAAAATATTCATTGCACAATTTGTTTATTAATTATCAAGAGCCAGAGCAGTTTTAGGGCAAGATTTTCATTGAATAGCTACTTTAATTTTGTTTTTTAGAATATATCACATGAGTCATTTGGACCACTTTTGAGTGTTTTTTGATGCTTTAGGGCTCCAGTCCCCATTCACTGTGATGGTATTGAACAGAGCAGCCAGTACATTATTCTAAATTTCTCATTTTTGGTTCTACAGAAGGACGTCATTCATACAGGTTTGGAACAACACGAGGGTGAGTAAATTATGCCAGAATTGTCATTTGGTAGAAAAAGAGGCAAAGATGTGTGAGTGCAGCTGAGTGCTGGGCAGCCGGTCCGTGTTTGTCTGCGGGGACAGTGTGAAGTGTGGCGTCTGAACAGTAGGGACTGGGTTAATGGAATTCTATGCTAGACTGAGCTGCATGCCAGCCTCACAATATGGCAGCAGTTTGAAAATTAAAATTGAATGTACTCCAAAAGGCTGTGAGAGAGAGGGCAGTGAGACAGGAGCGTGTGGGATGGGCCGAGGGGACCCAGGCAATCCTACACATTCATTCTGCTGGTAAACAACAGTGGAATCCTGGGAAAAGTGGGAGGCATGCAGAAATTCATTCGGAATGATTGAAAGGGTGTCTGAATTGAAATCAGCTCAGCATGTTTTTAATCACAGTCACCTCTTGTACATCACATCATGTTAGTGGCATGTGTAATTTAAAGGGTCATTTCACCCAAAAACATGAAAATTCTGTCATTAATTATTCACTTTCTTGTCGTTCCAAACCCGTAAGACTTTCGTTCGTCTTCGGAACACGAATGAAGATATTTTTGATGAAATCTTGAAGATTTGACGAGACTTGATCGCTTTATATGATAACAGATTTGATTTTGGCCTTTATTCACATACTGTATAAACATTGATCAGAGAGATGTTTAAATAAGTACATTTTCAAATAAAGCCTGCATAAGTATTTAACTATTTGTATAAAGTATAGATATTTAAATATTTACAAAGCTAGATAGACAAACAGATATTTAAATTAGTAGTAAAAACAAATCAATTGAAAAGTCTTGATATATAATTTATTTTGCTTCTCAAATCAATTCATCTTGTTTCATGGATGTTTAAATATTTTTTCGAATTGGAAAATGAGAAATTCCAGTTAAGATAGTGTTTGCAGTGCGTAAAAAGGAAAGTAGGTAATGAATTTTGACGCTGTTGTGTTTGTGCCTGGGCCCAAGCGCTAGGCAAACGTGTTGTGAATGAAAAAAGCTTTTAGAGCATTTGAGACGGTGTGTGTGTGTGTGCGTGACCTGTTGCTAGGCTGCTGTAGGTGTGATTGGCTCACAGCTGTAGATAATGGATCAGTTCTCAGTGGACTGTGAAGGAGAAAGTTGGTGAACAAGGAAATCGGCAGTACACTTCACCTCAGCCTGCAGCCGACCGGGCCTAATGACTATGGCCTGTGACCGCACACACACTTAATACAGAAGGAACCACAGACATTTACACAGGCCGTCTGTCATTCCGTAGCATGCCAGCTTGGGCAGCGAGATCCCTGCCAGAAACTAAACGTTCACCCAGGGAGAGCGAGAGACATGCACACACGCACGAACCGGCACAGTTTAACAGACACACACCCACTTCCTCTGTGTCTAACAAACACTTTAGAGCTGGTTTACAAATGCTGCCAAAGACATATTTAATATCTCTTTTTGTATTATAGATACATGCTGTCTCTTTCGCACATGCACACAATAGCCAAAAATTGCTTCATCTGCAGTCTGGGTGACAGGTTTACCCAGCGTTTGCTGAATCATGTGTTTGACAGATTTAGCAAGGACGTGATGAATAGACCTGCTTAAGAAATTCAGTAACATCAACAGAGAAAAACAAACAAGGGTTGTCAGTCATGTCGGGCTGTTTGTGCTCGTCTGTGGGTCGGGTTTTGCCTACGAGTGTAGATCCTGAAATCACCTACATTGTGGAGGCCAGAAAACAATCAGTGGAAAATTAGAAAAAGACGATATTAGACATATGGAGCAGTTGTTTTATTTATTTGCTCACGCTTCCCAGTGTCTCGCTGTCTTCTTGTACTCTTTAATTCTTTCGCTGTTTCATGGCGTGCTCTCGATCGTTGCACGTTCATGAAGACAAGATGGAAAGATTTCAAACAGGTTTGAAGTGTGGGTCACAAGTGGACATGCTGCGGTAGTGTTGTGACTTTCTTGTCACAGACTAACTGTCAACCAGACTTAAAAATGTCTTGTCATATAAAAGCTTAGCTTTTTATAAACATAATAAATGTCCTAATGAGAATCTAAAAATGCTAACAGGTTTCTGTAGGGGTGCACAATGTATGGGTGTCGTATTGGTTATACAGTAAGCCGATATTTTTAATTAAATAGATATTATATAAATAATTCATCAGTATTATCAATATTGTATGTATATATCAAAATTTTTGGCTTTTTTGTAAATTGTGAATGGGTGTGTACTAATGATGCATGGTATATCGGTACTGTATCGGTTATCGGCTTATATTTTATTTTGATCTGTATTTTTTTTATTTTTATTGATCTGTATTTATTGATCCTAATTATTTCATACACATGACGCATATTTTTAAATTTTGGCTATATTTGCCTTCATCTAACACTCACTGAATGTTAAAATACTAATAATTTATTTACATTATTAAAGGATTAGTTCACTTTCAAATGAAAATTACCCCAAGCTTTATTCACCCTCAAGCCATCCTAGGTGTATATGCCTTTTTTCTTTCAGATGAACACAATCAGAGATATATTAATAAATAACCTGACGCATCCGAGCTTTATAATGTTAGTGAGCGGGATCAACGAGTATGAAGATGAAGAAAGTGCTTTCATTCATATCCATCCATCATGAATAGGGGTTAGTAAAGGCCTTCTGAAGTGAAGTGATGCGTTTGTGTAAAAAAAAAATATATATATATCCATTTTAACAAGTTATGAAGTTATATATCTAGCTTTCGCCAGACTGCCTTCCGTATTCAGTGTACGCAGGAAGTGTAAAACTCTTGCAGTTCAAAAAGCTTACGTCCTACGACTTTCCTATTACAGAAAATGCTTTACTGATGCCAACACCAGTTTACACTTTCTTCGTAACTTCAATATGGAAGGCAGTCTGGCGGAAGCTAGATATTTTACTTCATAACTTGTTAAATATGGATATTTTTTTTTACACAAACACATCGCTTTGCTTCAGAAGGAGCCGTGTTGTCACACATTTAGGATGGATGGATGTGGATTGAAGCACTCACTTGACTCATGTGGATTTATCCCGCTCACTGCCATTATAAAGCTCGGATGCATCAGGATATTTATTATTATTATATTCTACGATTGTGTTCGTCAGAAAGAAGAAAGTCATGTACACCTAGGATGGCTTGAGGGTGAATAAAGCTTGGGGAAATTTTCATTCGAAAGTGAACTAATCCTTTAAATGTAATGTTTAACAAGTCTCATAATCAATATATATTTATCATACTGAATTATAATGTTATGATGCCCAAATTCTCTTGTAGCATTTAAAATGGTTGATTTAAATGATTATTAATACATTTATTTAGACAATATAGTGCAATATTTTCATTTATCCATTTACAGCCATAACATGGAAATAATTGTCAGCTTGGTGCATCCCTAGGTTTCTGTAAGGGTTGGTTTTCGAAGTAGGGGAAAGAAAATATCATTAGCTCAGTATAAAAACAATAGAAGTCAGATGGAAGTCACCAGCATGCTAGACAAACAAACGTGTGTGTGTCTGACCCCACAATAACACAAGCTTATTGTTTCTTTTTGCTCTTTCCAACCAGAGAGCTAAAATTGGTCCCAGCAAAACAGACGGCTCTTCCTCCAACGCCATCTCCAAATTCGACAGCAATGGCAACCGAGACCGCATGAAACTGTCTGACTTCAACTTTCTCATGGTGCTGGGCAAGGGTAGCTTCGGAAAGGTAATTCTCGCCCTCGTCTTTTTGTCTCTCTCTGTGTGTATCTGGTAGGCCCGCTGGTTGCTTCGAGCAGCAGCAGGTAGTCTTGAGCTGTGAGGTTACTCTAAACAACTAAGATTACTGGAGCGCAGGACTAAAAGACAGCGAGAGGGGAAATAGGAGGGTGAGTGGACATTCTCATGTAGGCTCATGTACCAGCGGCTGCCAGTTACCATGGCAACAGGATTTTAAAATGATATTATTGATATGTTGAGGTGTAGTACTAGACCTCTGTCGGCATCATTAGCCGAGACTCTGTTTGATGCCGGCCACGTGGTCCGACCCGTCTTGTTCGGTGCGGCGACCAAACATCAGACACAAATGTCTGTACGTGACTCTGAGTCTCTCTGCCATCTCATAGACTCATGTTTAGATCAAGTCAGTGCTGACGTCAGCCAGAACTTGCAGTCTGAAAAATAATTATTTTAATCAGTATTTGTTTTTCAGAACTTACCAGATTTAATGAGGGAAAGGACAACTGTCCAATGAAGTATTGCAAATGGCAATCTAATTAAAAGCAATGGAGAAAAAAAACTATTAATTTAAAGATGCATATGGAATGTAGGGCTACTGACTGCATTGCTCTCAGTGCTTCATGGAAGTGGGAGGGCACAATTTGCTTCGATTGGTGCAGATTTTTCTTCAAAATCATGGGTAATGTCATTCTTCGCCAGGAATTCCACAGTTAAACCCAATATATAAAAAATAAGATGAAATAATGCTGGCTGATGGCTTCAACAAAAGCACATACCATTAATTAACAACCTTGCAGCTCACAGTAGGTCTGTCTGTAATGGTTAACGGTTAAGTTAATGTTAAAAATCGATTCCCCTATAAAGAAATTAATGGGGTTTCTACTTCCAAAACCTTGTTGCACTTAATTAAGGTTGAATTGACAGTAATGTACATATTGTAACCATGATTGACACAATAATTTTTTTTTGTTTCTAAATATTCTTGCACACAAGCAGGATAACTAGAGTGACCGCATCAAACTGGAACTAATTTGTACTAAATAGAAGTAGAAAAACACTGTTGTTTTATGTAACATAGATTGTCAGTCTACAATAAAACATTCCCTCATCAATGACTGCTGCTAAAAGCTAAAGTAGCAAAAAAGATGCTCATTAAGAAAATGATTTTTGAGTGTAAATGGGAGAGGGAACATCAAAGGCTGATAAATGTGCACTTTCATGAGTCCAGTTGTGAGATTATGGGTTTGATGCAGATCTCACAGTTGGAGACATGGTCATTGATCAGATTCTGTCCTTGAATATGCTGATCCTGGAGAGGTTCTCATCCAACAGAGACGTTTGTGTGGCTGCACTTGCTGACAATGTCCTTGAGACTTTGGAACACCGTGTGCAGTCGCGTACCTTTTGTTTGATGTGCGTTTTTCTAAACAGGTATGCAGCGGTAATGAATGCGTTGGAATGGACATAACCTGCTTGCTATGCTGCCAGAGTAGAGTGAGAGTGTGTGTGTGTGTGTGTGTGTGTGTGTTAGGATGTAGAGCCTGTGAGGAGCAGATGGTGTCCTCTGTAATGTTGAAGTGTATCGCTTCTCTTTTCCCATCGCCAGTCACAAGGTGTCCATCTGGGGCTGCCTTTACACTGAAATAACTCTGCTCATTTCAATATGTGCATTTATTTTCTACAGAGAGTTAAAAGGCAGAGTCAGATGCCAGAGTCCGTAAAGTTTCTTTAAGAATTACTTGTCCTCTTTCAGGATTTTCACTGTGTCACCTTGACGCAGAATGAGTAATGTTATAAGAGAGATGTTTTCACACACTGATGAAGCGCCATTGGTTTGGTGACAAGAAGGGTTGTGGCTGTGTCAGGCGTATTGGATTGGGTTTAAATGCATCACGTACACACACACACACACGCACGCACATGCACATGCACAACAGTGTTGGGGAAGCTAATTGGAATCTGTAGCTTTCCAACTCCAACTAAATAATTATGTTTCTCTTTCCACAACTTGAAAGATCAACTTGCTATGTAAAAATGCTTAAAATCCCACCCAGGAAATAATTTTTTGAATGGATTTATTTACATGAATGGATTTGCTGCAAAGAATCTGGCTCTCTTTTTTTCTGGCTTGGAGGATATACTGCCTTAGTTTACTGTCTTAGTGTGCTTTTTGTTCAAGAAAGTAATTTGTTACTGGAAAAACTACAGTTTTGAAAACATTTCAACTAATTTTATGCTACTAAAAAATTTACTTAATTTGCATATGGATGCACTGTACTAGAAAGTGAAACTCAAAACCTGAAATGTTACTGCTTTTATTTGCTTTAATTAGCCGGTAATTGGTAGTGATTGAGATCAGTGTTTAGTTTTAATGTTATATTTGGAAAATGTGTTTTTGTTACATTTGTTTGTCATTTTAAAAATCTTATTTCAGTTAGTCTGTTTTGTTGATGTTGTTTTTTATTATAATATTGACATGATATTAATCTTGTCTCTCCCTCACTTTTTTAATTTAATCTTCCCTAATTTCTATTGCTTCTTTTCTCAGTGCAGTCTTTCTGTCTACTCTTTTACCTCTCTCCCTCTTTTTCTTCCCATTTTTTGTCCCTCTCGTTCTCTGCAATTGTCTCGTTTCTTCTCTGTAGTGCATGTGCCTTTAGGCTCAATCCTAAAAATGAGCACAATTAAAATCTGTGCTCCCATCACTCACGATTTTCTTCACCGTGCCATTGAGCCACACTCAAATCTGCTCCTTATTGTCCTCGCACTGGCACGAGAGCTTTTTCTCTTCCGTCCGTCTTTGTATATCATCTCTGCCCCAACTACAGATGTATTCTCTGGCCTAACGTGCTCTAAACGTGCTGAGAATGAGTGTAAACGCTGCTGTATTGATCCGCAGTCAAAGGCCTAGTGTATCCACTCCTAATAAATGAAGCTCATGCGTCGTGTCATGGTGTTGCTTTGCTCATTTTCTCCTCCTTGCTCGCTCAAATGCTTTGTTTTGTGTTTGTTTATTTAACTCTGAACAACCTTCACTCTCTCTGTGTTTGCCATTTTGTAGGTGATGTTGGCCGAAAGGAAGGGAGGAGACGAGCTGTTTGCCATAAAGATCTTGAAGAAGGACGTGGTGATCCAGGATGATGACGTTGAATGCACGATGGTGGAGAAGAGAGTGTTGGCCTTGTCAGGAAAACCACCCTTCCTCACTCAACTGCACTCCTGCTTTCAGACCATGGTACTGCAGTGTCTCTTCTCATCTTTTCCCTTGTCTCGTCTCATTCCTTTTCATCTCAACTGTGCTATTGTCTTCTCATCTCGCCTCTTTTCTCTTGTCTTCTCATCTGTTTTCGTCCTCTTTCCTCATCTCTTCTCATACATTCTCGTCTCGACTCTGCTATTCTCTTCTCGCCTCTTCTCTCATTCCTTCTCATCTCACCTCTACTATTCTCTTCTTGTCTCACCTCTTCTCTCGTCTCTTCTCTTTTCACCGCTTCTCTCTTCTCATTTCTTCTCTTCTCGCCTCTTCTCACGTTTCATCTCATTCCTTCTCATCTCAGCTCTGCTCTTCTCTTCTCGTCTTGCCTCTTCTCTTTTCACCTCTTTTCTCATGTCTTCTCATTCCTTCTCGACTCATCTCTGCTTTTCTCTCCTTGTCTCTTCTCATCTCATTTCTTCTCTTTTGTTCTTTTCTCACCTTTTCTCTCATCACTTCTCCTCTCGCCTCTTTTATTCTCTTCTCATCTCTTCTGTCTGGTCTCTTCTTTTCTTTTCTCACCTCTTCTCTTCTCTTATAACCTCTTCGATTGCAGTCTTGTCTCTTCTCTAGTCTTGTCTCATCTATTCTTTCATAGTCTCATGTCTTCTCTTCTTGCCTCTTTTACTGTAGTTTCATTATACATCTTCTCTTTTCGTCTTTTCACTTCTCATCTCTTCTTTGACATAAGCATAAAAGTGGGTATGCGTCACTTTGTATTCTTTCATTTTGTAGCACGACCAAACATACACACACGCACACACACACACTTGAATCCATCCCTCCCCATCCCCCACACGGTGCTCAGAGACTGCAGTAATTTGTACATCGACAAGAATGGTGTGTGTGTGTGTGTGTGTGTGTGTGTGGTCATGTGAATGTGACATGCTCACAGTGGGGGCAGCACGCCACGCACTCATCTGTGGCCACAGCAGAGCTGTGACAGGCAGCATCGCCATCTCTCAACATCCTACTGAGCACCGCATGAGCCCCTGTCACCGACAGCAAGATAGCAAGAGACGGAGAAATCGAGACAGGAAGTGAGAGTCAAAGGATACAGAGTACTGAGTCAGAAACCAAGGAGACTCTGGGGGAGGAAAAGATTGTGACGTCATGTGGCTGAAGCTCTTTTATGCCTGATTTTTCTGAAAACACATTGGATCTCAAATGAAGCTACGTCTCTAAATCATCTCCTCCTTCGCACATGCGTCCGTTAAGAGCAAATAAAGCCCGGTTAGCGGCAAGATACCCAAGTGGGGTGTTGGGAGGGGATTTCTTTATGGAGGGGGATCAGTCACAGGAGGTATTTGACAGCCAAACAGCTGCAGTCATGTAGATTATCCTCAAGCCTATAATGGAGAGTTAGTCTGTGTGTGTGTGTGTGTGTGTGTGTGTGTGTGTGTGTGTGTGTGTGTGTGTGGTTTTGTATGCTGATGTGTTGTAGTTGTGGGGGTTTAGGTAGTTGGTGTGTAGTGGAGTGAGGTAAAGACTCTTTTCCCGCCTGCACTCTTTCCTTTCTGACAGTGATGGGACCTCCTTTAAGCACTGCTGCCTAGCAGTCCCTGTCCCTCTCGCACTCTTCATCACTTTCAGTCTCTTAATCCTCCCTGACTCTAATTCCCCTGACCATCTCACACACACACACACACACACACACACACACCACCACCACCACCATCACCACCACCAACACTGCAGGAAATTACACCACCCGCAACTGATGCAAAATAAGCCTCATCATTACAGGAAGAGAGCCAATAAAATGGAGCCCAGGGAAAATGTGGCTGAAACTTGCAGATATGAAGACGTCCAATGTGTTTTGATCTCTGGATTTTGGCCTTGGGATTTGTCTTGTGTGTAGTTGTTTGTGAATGTGTGCAGTTGTGTGTGTGGATGTGTTAAAAATGTTTTATAGGCCTGTGTCACTAACAGTAAATGTTTTTGCAGAGGGTTGAGTGACAGTAAAACCAATACACTGAACTCCATCAGCATTTCATACAATCTCACTCTTAATATGGAATATACAGAATTAGTAATGCTCTCTCTCTCTCTCTGTATATATATATATATATATATATATATATATATATATATATATATATACACACACACAGCATGACTAATTCTGTCGGATTCTCAAATGACAAATAATTTTGTAGTGAATCATATACATTGTGACCAGTATCATCCAATTCCTGAGTTATTAACTCGTGAGTCAAACAGTTATGAACCTCTCTGCAGAACTATTGTTTCTTTATTGTTGTCAGATACCTGAATGTTGTTGTCAATGAATCAAAAACATACAACATGACTATTTCCATCAAATTCCCAAATGAATGACTCTTATAAGCTGTTTCTTTTTAGTGAATCAGAAACAGAATCACTCTAGAGTTACTTTAAATTACTACTTTTGCCCTGTCCAATTTAAAATGAACCAAGAACTCATAACAAACAAGAATACCATAGACAAGCTATTAATTACAATCAAATTAGTAAAACTCTGGAGATTATAGTAAGAATAATTCAACGACATAAACATAAGGGCTTAAATACATATAGTGATTAATCAGCATAACATGGAACAGGTATGTAAGTCAAATCCGAAACTATGGTGACTAACAATGAATGAGTACTCGGGGAAACAGGAACAGGGAAAATTAAATCAATATACCATTAAACTACTAGTGTTCTGTTGTAGTGAAGGAATCGTCAAGGATTAATAATCTGATTGGTACCGGAATTGTTACATTTTCATACCTACTATTCAGTCCCATTTTATTCTAAAATTTCCCAGTCTAAAATACTGATCAGAAACTTAAAAGAAAGAAAAACTTTTCTGTAACTTTTCTATATTCAGCTGGATGTTATAAGAGAATTCAGCTGTCTTACTTTCTGTCATCTGTTCTCAACTGTCCAGTGTTTGTCTCTTAACCCACTGTCTCCGTGTGTCTACAGGACCGCCTGTACTTTGTCATGGAATACATCAATGGTGGGGATCTCATGTACCATATCCAGCAGGTCGGCAAGTTTAAGGAGCCCCACGCTGTGTAAGTACAGTTCTCATCTCTGTCTCTGCATAGCACTATCAAGTGGCCACACTGCAAAGATGTGGCATTTTCAGAATCAAATCAAAAGCAAAACATTACTGACGAATGATCCTGAAGGGCTGGTGAGTTCATTGATGAGTTCACCAATGTTAAATGTTTACTTCAAAGAACTTGTTTACCGTTGAACTCACTGATGAGCTGTTCAATCAGCTAATTGATTATTTCACCATGAGCTCACCAATTGGTTCATCGATCAGCACAATGATTTGGTCATTGATAAGCTTACCAATGCTGTAGAATGAACTGGTGCTCTCCTTGTTATTGCCCAATCGGATGATGCATGGAAAGGAGGGACATTCAAAGGACAGAAAAAGTTTCCTGCTGTGCTGTGTTGTCACTTAAAAGTGACCTCAAACTAGTTTGGGCCGCTCATTCTGCTGTCGCTCCTCCTCTTCCTCAGTGCCCTCCAGTTGGAGAAATAAGGTGTCTACTCAGCATAATTCATAATTAGGTGTACGAAGGCCAGGTCAACCTGCTCTCCTCATCTTTGAGTTCCTATTTTACTCTTCTTTTTTCTTTTTATCTCCACTTCTGCAGATCTATTCATCTATTAATCTCTCCCCCTGTGATTTGATGAGATGTTGAGTAGATGAGATGAAAAATATAAAAAGCTTATTTGTCCTTTTACATAGGTGTGTCAATATGTTTAGTTTATGGTAATATCGTAATTGTTGTTTTAACAAGCTGACATTATCGACGGTCACTTTGCAAAAACCAAACAAATGCACAAGTTGATAGTGCACTCTTTCACTGCAAGATGTAGCCTAGTATAATGCACTTGGAATGGCCCCAAATTCAAGATATGGTGGCAAAAATGCCCCTGTGTGAGTTTTTGTCTTATATTTATATCATAGTTTAGTAACATCGCTTGGGCAACAGTGCCGTTCTCCCGAATATCAGCATGATTGGGATATTGATTTTGTACAACATCTCAATAAACAAGAAAGTAATGTTGTGAGTTACATTTTAGACACAATATTGTCAGTATTGTCTGTCTTTGCACTATTTCACCAATGAAAAATAGTTCCAAACAAACCCACCGATAAACCTTCATATGTCTTGGATTTACACACAGCAGTGTTTCATTACTGAAAGAGTAACGATTACGATGTGCAATGATTCAATGATCCATTCTTAAAGACATTCACTTATTTTGTTCCTCAGTCATTTGAACTTGGATTTTTTTTCACTGTACTTCACAACTATTGTTCAGAAGTAGCCTACAAGAAACTATAAGAGAAAACCAGACACAGAGGATAAGAGAAATGATAAGACCTAAACTGTCTAAATGAATAACATTAGTGCCATAAAGCTATAATGCATAACTCAATTAACCCTATAAACAGGGGAAACCTGTTGTACACAATCATGCCTTCTGTGATCTGATTGATAGTTCATAGATTTTTTTAGCAAGTAAAAGGCCTTTTAGTATAAATTTATAAATGTCTGGATGTCTTATAGTCAGGTTGTGGAACACATGTAAAATAAGAATAACTTTTATATTGTTAGTAATACTTCAAGATGAACACTTACTGAAATGAAACAACTTTGGTTTACTTGATTATCCATACATCATTTTTTTTTTTAAATTAACGTTTATTTGTTCATCTCTCAATCATCATTGTATTGCATTACAGTATATGTTTGTCCTCCACAATAAAAACTTTGATCATGAAGCTATGCATTTAAATATATCTTTCTAAGATGATTTTTTGTAGATATAGAGTGACAACTGACATTTATATGCATTTAATGTAAGCAGTCTGCTATATTATTATAAAGATATCATTAATTTACAGAATTACATTTCACATTTTTGCTCAGTTTAGACCTCTGAATAAAACTGGTGGTTTTTGTCCTACTCAAGCATTGATAAAATACTATTGTTTGGTTAATATATATATATATATATATATATATATATATATATATATATATTTGATTGGTAATGGCCCTATATTGCCTCATTATATAATATTTATTGTTTTAATGTAAGACTTGAAAAGATAATGCGTAGATCTAATGAAGTTAGAAAAAGTTCAAAAGGTAAAAATGGCCCGTATCAGTCAGAATAGCACCCCTTAATGAAATGTTAATGTCTGTCACTCCCGTGAACTAACCACCAGCACGCAGAATATGAAGAAAATGAAATATGAATGAATATCAGCTTTGGCAATCAGCTGTCCACGACAGGCGTAAACCAGCCAAGGTTCCAGCACAAAAACACATCATCTAATTATTGTTATCAGCAAAATCCACGAAAATATTACCTTTTTTTGTCAATATTGCACACCCCTACTCTTACATCTTGTTTCTCTTCTCAATTTTTTAGTTTAAAATTTGTAAAAGAAAAGGACACTGGTTCTCGTACTAATAAATAAAAACCTGAATTCATTTAAAATCATCACATACAATCTGAAATTCCTGTGAACCACCCTGTAACTAATTTGAAGAAAGAACGAACCAAAAGCAAATAGACAGTCTTTTGAGGGTGATCTCAGTATGGACGGCACCTTGGCAGTAGATGACTGAGCTGACCTTTGCGCTAATCTCCTCTCAGAACCGCGTTCTGTCTCCACATCTAACAAGCTTCATCTCTATTTCCTCTGCTTGCAGCTTGCTGTCTGCCCTTTATCATAAAGAATTAGCCCGTCTCTGTGGAGGAGTGCCACGTTGTCATTGTGTTGGATATGAAGCTCAGCACAGTTCAAAGGTCAGGGTGATTATAAGCACCCAATGACAGGGAGGACGTGGGATGATTGCAGCTTGCTGTAGCTATTGGTAGTTGAATAGATCCAGGTTTCCACATGCAAAATCCCACAATGGTTGTGTGGAACACAGTGAAGGGCTTTAATTTGCCTGTATTAAAGGCACAGTATGTAAGATTTTTGGAATAAAAAATAAAAAAAACACTAGAACATCGTTAAATATTTTTTTGACTTGTGTACTTGCATTATCCCAGATGTTTAAATCCAGAGAAATACGTGTCCATGCGTCACCTACCAATGACATTACACCTGCGCTACCTTCGACTTTGGGTTTTATTTTGTAGAAACCATGGAAACCCCAAAAATGCTTTAATATATTAAGTTTTAGTAGACAAGGGAATAACTGTTTGGTTACATTTATAGACTGAAAAGTAATTATTGTTTTATAGCTCAACACGTTTAGTCTTATTGTTTAAATGTCGTTTTCTTGATTTTCCGCAACTGCATGTTTTCACCGCGCCCCAGAGAAAAACTCAATTTTGTCAAGTAGCTAATATAGCTTCATCAGATGCAGCTTTCTTTTTAGTAACAGTAATACAGCATTTTCTCCATCATACAATATGTTTTAAAATTAATTGCACGCCATTAATCAACACAAGCCATCCAGCATTTATTAATATAATATTCTAATATCGATGTAGCTTACTGCAGTGTGCAACAAGTGTCTCATAGCAGCCGCCAACCAAACGCTCAAAGTAACATAACATCATTTTCACTGCACTCAAATGTGTCTAATATGATAAAACAGCACTGTGTTACCTCACACATGCTTGACTGGAAGAAGCGGAAGTGACGACTAGGGTATAATAAAAGTTCCACTGCTCTCGAGGCGCGTGTCGTGCTCGTCTCTCATTTGCAGAGTCCTGAATCAGCTCCAACGACACTCGGCCCTGCTCTGCTTCATACTACAGCAACATTAATAATATCTTCCATGAACGTGATTTCTGTCCAAGTCCTATCCCAATTCTTTTCCACCGGCTGTGAGGTGAATACGACAGCTCCCAAGATTCTGCGCTCAATCTCTGCGTCATCGAGCTACGCCTTTGTTTTCAATATGTGACATCTAGCGGCGAGAATTTACATAGTGTGATTGTAAGACTCAAGGTGCTTTCACACTGGCAGTTTGGTTCAAAACGGTGCACAGTTCGAATGAAAAATTGGTTATGTGAAAGTTTTCATGTGGACCTGGGAGCACACCATTGTACTGAAGCCGAGACTCCCTTTAGGAGGTGGTTGCACCAGAACTTTGGTGCGATTGGCGTGAAGGTGAAAGCAACATAGTAGCCTGCGCATACAATGACGTTGTCACTAATTCAACAAAACATAGGGCTGTGATGATTTGCCTTGGATATGAGTGAGAGTGAGCGTGTAGTTTCATCGTGTAGAGTGAGTGCAATCAGAGCGGCAAATGAATTTCTCACAATCTGCTGTTTCCTCAAAAGAGTCTGTTTGCAAGCAGCAAAAGGCTGCCTTCGTGCTTCACGCATACAGTAAATCCAAGTGTCGTTTACTCTGTTGTGCATAATAGCACCAAATTAATAGAAAAAGACAATAAATTGACCTGTGTTCTATTTTCTATCATGCGGCGTGCACATTTGTGCTGACGTAAGATTAACGCGAATGCCCCCAGGGTTCGATACAATCAAGGCAGTGTGAAACCAGACCAATGCTGCGGGGGTGCTGGGAACAATTGCACTCAGACTCGGACAACAGCAAACGTGCCCCGTGTAAAAGCTCCCATAATTACTATTTTCTTCTTTCTTTGCTCCTCCTCCCCTATTCTTTCAGTATCTGGATATATAGCCACCATTTATTCACATGGTACACACAAACACAAAAACGAAAAGCCATTTAGCGACTATTACTGCAAATGGTAATAACACTGCTGATTGCGGCAGACAAATCTTGCTGAGTTTTGTACATGAAGCTCAAATGAAGCTGTAAAAGTTTTGCAAATGTTTAGGGAATTCACCTCTCATTTTTCTCTCTCTCTGAGTGGCGATAGCCGAAGGCTGGTTGTCGCTCTGGCCTGGAAACAGTAGTTATCTTTTGACATAATCTGCCTCTGTACTGAGTCCTGTTTTCTGCTCCACCCCCAGCTGCATTAGTCACTGAACACAAATGCTAATTCTCTTCAAATGTTGCTCTAAAATATGGGACAGACAAACACGCCACCTGATAAATAAAAGATTACTGCATGCTTGTATTAATAACAGATATCTGGCTTACTTTATCTCTCTTATGTCTTTTCCGAGGGCTCCGTGTTCTCAACAGAAAAGGCACCTTTATCAAACACACCTTTATCTATTATTTATTAGACAGACCTCTGGAATACTTGAATCTGATTGGTCATTGGTCATTACACTATACAGACCCTTCTACATCGTGTTGGAGTTTATTTTGTGATAATGACCATCTGACCAGTTTCTGACCATGAAACATTGTCCAAGAAAAGCAGATAAACTGATTAATATCCTGTGCTCAGATGTTCATATTGATTCAAGTGTGTGTGTGTGTGTGTGTTTAGATTCTATGCTGCAGAAATCGCCATAGGCCTGTTCTTCCTGCATTTGAAGGGTATTATATACAGGTGAGTGAAGCCCAGACACCAACACACATATCAGTCACACATAGAAGTGAAAGGAGACTTCCTTATAACAATTGACTGTACATTATGGCCACAGCAAGGGTCTTTAGTGGGGTTGGGGTATTAGACGACTTCCTTCCAGAACAACACACACCAAAACACACGTGCTTACACATGGCAATTGATCATCGTCAGAGTCTATGCTGTATTTAGTGTAACTCAAACAAAAACAAGGCTTTGAGGGATGGAATTACTGTCCGTTCAATTTATCTTACTGTTGTTTAACTGAATGACGATCATTCAGCCAGGGAAACATTGACAACACAATGTCTTTCCACAATTTTTTTTTTTTTTTTGAGTTGTGATTAATTAAACATGGCCTGCGATTTAATCAAACAGTGCAGAGTTTTGAATTGTTTTGCGTTTTATTACATTACAAAAAACATTATTCTTTTTCCTTGTACCTGTGTAGCAAGACAGCCCCTGGACGATGGCCTAAACAGGAAGTAGGGCTGTGATCCAAGATGTTAACACAAAACATGTTTCCACTGCAAACAGACAACACTCATGAATTCTTTACGAAGCCCTTTTCATCTCCTTCATCAAGCTCACCTGTGCTTATCTTTATAAAGCTGCATAGTTCGACCAGTGTAATAAATATTAATGGTGTAGTTGAGATGATTTTGCTGGTGACAAAAAGAGTGAATGAAAATTGCAATGATTTTATACGCTTTACTGCCACTTCGCCATTAAGTCTGCATTGTTAGGCTAGTTCATGACTTGAGAAAGGTGATTAAATATTGTTTTGGATTGAAGTACAGCTATAGAGTTGGTAAATTCATTAACTTTCTGTGAATCAGTTGAAAATGATGCATCCATATGGCATTTCATTAAAAATACTTTAGGGAAATAAGCTAAATAGCTAAAAAAAAAAAAAAAACACGTAAATGTTGTGTTGCGTGTTGTGTGCAATACCCAGGCTCACCTGTTATGCAGCAAACATGAGGAGTGACTGAGTCTGACGAATATTTTCCCTATTATACAGTAGAATTGGTTGTGCAGCTTTTCCTGCATTTGCCACTGTAATAAGTTTTCCCTCAGTAATTTTTTGTCTTGTCGCACGCGTAGTTAAAGGTTTGAATGCTGTGTTGTATATAGCCTATAAATGTACTCCCAAACTCACATGCTCTTTCGGCCACAACACAGCAGACGGCATGCAAACCTTATAGCCTATATAGTTTTATTAACCCAACCCGAAGCTATTCATGACACTTCCCACCCAAAACCCACAAGTTCTTCGGGACCCATCAGGCTCGGGTTGGTTTGCAGACCTCTAGTGTGTGTGTGTGCAGCCAATGAGATTGTTTGCTCAACATTTACTGTATATAGTTTGACTCAGTGTTTGCTGTAGAGTAGTTCAGATTACCTCTGAAAGCCTCCACCTCCCCAGCTCCACCTGCTTAGATCTGCTAGGAGATTTACGTATGTCTATTCAGGCAGCAGCAGCATATCTGACATGCTCACAGCAGTGTGTCTCTGTATCTGTTAGCAGTAGCAAGTCCATAATTCCTCTGCAGCAGCATCAATAATCAACAGCAGCAACAGCGTAGCAGGTCTAGTCTGCCAAGACCAAATACATTAGCATTCCCATATTCAATAACATGCTAAAACTATTTTGAGAGTTGTCATGATTGACACACCCACACACACACAATTTTTGCCAGCCATAACACGTTATCAAACATACTTGAATAACACAGTCTCACAGACATTCCTTGTTCTTGCTCATTTGCGTTCTCCACTAACTCGTCTCACCTCTTTCTGCATCAGAGATCTAAAGTTGGATAACGTGATGTTGGATGCAGAGGGTCATATCAAAATTGCTGACTTTGGCATGTGCAAGGAGAACATGTTGGATGGAGTCACCACCAAGACCTTCTGTGGGACCCCTGACTACATCGCCCCTGAGGTACGTGCTCAGAAATGATCCTGTACATGTGTGTAGATGAGTAAGGAAGTATTGAATGAGAGAGAAGAGCTAGTGGCCTACATATTTCATGTGTGTATAATTTATGGACGTTTGCTAATGCAGTAGTACATCTACCAGGGCTTTCACTCTTCACCTGTACTTGGTCTCACACATACCCACTTTCACCGGTCAGTAATTAGACTGATCTTATATTGGGATAATACATGAAAATATGCAGTTTAGTAAGCAAGTGAGTCATCCGAGTCATCAACTAGGTGAGAAAGTAAGTTTTCAGTATTATTTGGATTGGTTCGCCAATCATTTTACCAGATTCATTAAAATGGAAAAAAAAAAAAAATGTTTAAAAAAATGTTTGATTCCTTTTTCTTGCATAAAAAGAACTTAATTAGTAATCAAAAAGTGAAACTGTCCTTAGGTTAACATAATGACAGAATCTAATATAACTAGCTCTAGTTTAACATTATACAGTAGATAATTCAACTTAAATGTCAGGTAAATACCAAGAGGTTAGACACCTTATTAATAAATTATACAAAAAATATGAATAAATAACAGAACACACAATAACCCCAGTATTCTTTATAATGGCTGCATTCTCTGATACAATGTTGTTTTTAGAAATCACTTAATTCAGTTCCCCATGACATAGAAATCATTTATGCAAATGTATAAATGTTTTAAATCCAAAAGATGTTTCCTGAGATGCCAAAAGATGATTGTGAAATGACCTGGGCATAGTATGTTCAAGAAGGCCTTGTATTGTTTTACTGAAAGTCATCCTTTGAATATTAGCCAGTGTATTGCCATCTCATATAGTCATATGCTCATAGTAAAGAAAATGGGTGTGTTACCCAGAGGTAGCATCATGCAATAGAGAGTAACGTTGATTAGACATTTCACGTTCATCTCACTGAGCACCAGATGGTACAGCTCCAAGTGTAACAGCAGCAGCATGAGCTAGAGATGGATTCATGTCAACAACACACTTCCAAACCCAGACACAATACAGTACACTGTAGGAGTGAAAGGATTTCAGGGTCATATGGGGCCGGTTGCACCAGCTGGACGTACACCTGGTCATAAGACTAAGCTTAACGTAAAATGCGTTTTAAGTCCTGCGTAGAATTAATACCTATTGCACCATCTGGGCGTAACGCACTTCTGAGACGAAATCTTACGCCTAGTCAAAAGTAGGTATAAAGTGAGAAGTCTCGACTTGTTTCCATGATGAAAATAAAGGCAAATAAAAACATTGAGATTATGTCACGCCTGGTATACGGGCTCCACGATCAGATGGCTGTCGTCGTGTTTTTCACGGCTCTCCTCGGTACTAAAGGCAGGTTGGGATTATCGGCAAAAGTTGAATGCGTTATTAAAATGTAACTTCCTCCATAAATTTGTGTAGGCTACTCTGTAGACCGTGTAAACTAGCCTATAAACAGCTGTCTGTCTTTTGCCAGATGTCTTGTTTTTTTTATTCGTTACTGAATTGTTTTGCTTGCATACCAAAATATGGATATACTTAATGAATAGCTCAATAATATTTCTTG
Source organism: Opsariichthys bidens (assembly GCA_037194245.1). Classification (NCBI taxonomy): domain Eukaryota; kingdom Metazoa; phylum Chordata; class Actinopteri; order Cypriniformes; family Xenocyprididae; genus Opsariichthys; species Opsariichthys bidens. Next base: position 15,566,573 of record CM074277.1, on the reverse strand, counting down.
TTTTACAATCTGAGTAATTAAATTTTCATTTTTTCGGCTCAACAGTAGTTTTTCATCGATTCGTTGGTGCCAATAAATTCGCATTTGTTACCATGGTAACGTGAACAGTGTCTCAACTAACAGTGCGGTAGAACATATCAGCGTGTACGCGCATCGTCTACGCTGAGCGTTGCTGCACCTAGTCGTAGTTTTACATGGTGCAACAGGTGTAAATATTCATCGAAAAGCAGGACGTAACTAAGTCCAGCATAAAGCTTACACCCAACATTTTTACGTCCAGCTGTTGCGATCGGCCACTGGTCCTCAGAGCTTAAGCTGTTTCATATTGTGTGCAAGACACTTTACAGTGCACATGTTGAATGCGCCATGAACACTTCAGGGCTCCTGAAACTCCATAGCATGCTTGATGGCACGGATTATTTTAAATAATTACAGTTGTCCTTGGAGTGTTACTCTTTTGTAATTGGTTCTGTTTACGCCTAGTGCTCTGTGTGTGTCCGTTTCAGATCATCGCTTACCAGCCGTATGGCAAGTCTGTGGACTGGTGGGCTTTTGGAGTTTTGCTGTACGAGATGCTGGCTGGGCAGGTAAGAGTTATGACAACCTAGATCAAGAAGACCCACGTCAAGGGGTTTGTGCCTTTTTGGCCTTCTCTCATTCGCCGTTTCATTTCCTCTCTGCTGCTTGCAGTAAATCACCTCTCGCTATCTCAAGGTCAGTTTTTATTAATTACGCTCTGCAAATCTCCCGAGACTAACGGCAAGTATTTCATGCCTATCGGGCTCAGTCAATTATTTATGAATTGTTCTGAAACAAGTCAAGCTTTGAACGCTGAAGAAAAAAGTCTGAATTGTTTCCAGGGGAGGCTGCTGCTGCTGTAGAGCTGCCCTGACAAAAGGATGTCGTAATTCTCTTTTCTAGTCTTCCCTAAATAAACAAGGCTTGAAAAGGCACTTTTATGGTGATGACTTTCAAATTTCTTATGTTAAAGAGACATGGGTGAAAGCTGCAAGCAAACGAGACATAATCCATGTTATTATTGTCAAACATTTATAGTAACAGCAAACAGAATCTTCCTGTCATCTTAACCCTCTCTTCTCGCTCTGTCTCTTTCCATAGCCCCCGTTTGATGGTGAGGATGAAGATGAGCTTTTTCAGTCCATTATGGAGCACCATGTGTCCTATCCCAAATCCATGTCCAAGGAGGCTGTGGCCATCTGCAAAGGGGTGAGCAGCCAGTATACGTCACATTCCTGAAACAGCGATCTTGTCTTATTGCAAGAACTTGTCCAAAACATTTCACATTATTATTATTATTTTTTATTATTTGGTCATTAGATACAGATTTTTTTTTTTTTTAAAGAAACTAGTTCTTTTTTTAGCAAGGATGCATTAAGATGAATGAAAAGTGACAGGAAAGATATTTATGTTGCAAAAGATTTCTATTTGAAATATGTCGAGTTCTACCTATGCTGTCGAACCATTATACTCAAAGAATCCAGCAAAAAAATATATGACGGTTTCTTCAAAAATATTAAGCAGCACATCTATTTTCAGCATTGCTAACAAAAATAAATGCTTCTTGAGCAGCAAATCATCATATTAGAATGATTTCTGCTGGATCGTGTAACACTGAAGCCTGGAGTAATGATGCTGAAAATTCAGCTTTGCAAACTTCTGAGCGATAGAGTTTACCCAGTTCTCATTACCGTAATGCAAAAAGAATTGCATTCATTTATGTCTTGAGAATGCATGCCTTTTATTGAATGACCATCAATGGAGAAAGATGCAGCAGAATGGTGTAGTTACAGCATCTATCAGTAGAGGGTCGTCACACCTTGACCTGAGAGAACCCAAAAAGGGTCAAATTCAGTTCACCGTGACTCGTGCCCCGGAAAGGTGCAGATACAGTCCAACTCATCAGCATGTCCCTGAGAAAGTTGTTTCAAGGTGACTGTCTCTGCAGTTCACATAGTGTAAGTTGATTTGAATGAAAATGTCCAGTAATTCTATGACCTCATTTGATGCATAATGAATCACTTATTCATACCAGCAGTGGTCATTGCAGTTTGCTCTCAGCAGCCTGCCTTGAAAAATACCACAACCTCTGACCTAGCCTTTCAATATGCATGTCACAGCCCTCTCAAAAATGGCCAGTTCTGTCTGTTTCTCTCTTTCTATCCTTCATTCACTCCCCCTCTCTCTCTATGATATTAGCAGGGCAGTGCTTCTTCAGACTTGAGCACTGGCAGGTGAAGCAGCGAGTACACATGATCTAATTCTTTATTTGAGAGATCTTCTCCCCTGCAGATAAAAGCACACAAACATACAGCCTTAGACGGCACACAGTGGGAATGCCAATGACTCTTGGCTGTGTGCAGGACCCAGGATCTTAGCTCTGTTAGTTTCCTCATTTTACTAGAGCATGGCTAGGCTGGCTTTGAACGGATATGAATGTTTGTTTGTTTTTTTGAAGATAGAGCCCCTACAAAACCAGACAAAAGCCTCAATGTCAGGGGCATCTCTGTCAATAGTATAACGTATTCCCTAAAAAGTGCTCGAAAGGGAGCTGTCTCCTATTTGCTTATTCTTTACATGTTTCTGTTCTTTCTCCTTGTCACTGCGGTGTCAGAGTGGAGCATATGGCTGCTGAGAAAATGAAAAAATGAGTTTTGTAGAAAAATGAAAGCCAGGCATGTGCTGTGGAGGATACGGATACAATCTTACATGGTTTGGACATGATACATCTGTTATCCAGGTGAATCTCCAGTCAACAAATAAAAATAAGAACATGAAAAATAACGGAAGTCTTCTCTTTCAGAACCGTTATGTAACGTACTGCTCCAAGACTCGAAGGTGAGGACCAAATGCAGTTTTTTCAGAGGGACAATCCCTCTAATAAACAAACAAACAAACGATAAGGCAGGGAACTCAGGGCGAAAGGGAAATCCAAGAAACAGACAAAGATCAAAACCCAGAACACAGGAATTAATGATAGAAAGCTCAGAATTTCAGTTGTTACACTAAACAAGACTTTTGCTACACAGTCCGGCTGCAGGAGCGTGTTCCGGCGGGAAAGTGACGTCAATGTATTCCCTCTATTAGTGGTGCTTAGTGGTCTTCTGCTGACACCGTGTCTACACTAGACACGACTTTTATTGCGCCGCAACAGCTAAAAGCTGTCTACACTGAACGCAAAAAAAAAAACAATCATTGCAAAGCACTTGGACTACGTCAGAAATAGAATGTGGAATCCGTATACTGTCAGGAATTTGTTGAGCCAGTGTAAACATTATCACTGATTATAATGGGTTCTGTTGTTTTTTGACTCGTCGCGCCGCTCGCATCTGGTGTTTAAGATACTATGTAAGACTAAAATTTCTGACTCAAGCTTCTGCTATAGCTTTAAAGCTGGAACCACCAATATATCGGATTTACTGGCTGAAAACCAATATATCGGATTTACGGTTTTCCTTAAAATTACGATTAAAAATCTGAAAAATCCCATAGACTTTCATTGACAGAATGTTAAAATGAGCCAAGACTGTTCAAACTCCAGCTGTCAAAATTCAAATTCAAACTACAGAAGCCCACAAGACTCAATTAAGCTGCCATTCTTTGTACTATTTCTAATCAATTGAGACTCATTTAACCCACCTATCTATCTATCTGACTGTATTGCCTTCAAAACCGTCAACCTTTAAAGTACTTTAAACTTCATACTTCAAACTGAAAGCCTTCAAACTTCAAGATTTTAAAACTTCTTCAAACTTTCTGGTCCGACTTTCTCAAGCCAATTTAAAGTTTGTCTAAGTTAAAAATGACTAAATTATCTAGTTGTTATCAGCCTGGTCTTATAATGTCTCGAGCCTCCAATAGGGTTTACCTGAAAAACAGCAAGTTGTGTCAATTATGTACTTTCATTTTTTATTGACATGCAAAATTATGACAAAATATGTATAATACTTATACAAAAATGTGTGACAGTTGTCACAGAGCCAGTCACTACACCACACACTATCTGAATACTGATCACCTGCACATCATCAGCAAGCAACACTTTATAAGCTCACCATTCCCTCACATCCACGTCTGGTCTTGTACTCCTTTCCTGTTATTTACCTACCATCCAGTCCTGATCTTGTCGTCATCTTCTTCCCATCCACCTGATCTTCATCATCCTGTACGCTCCATCTGCATTCATCTCCAGCGTCTATCTGCTACATACCAATATCTCAATTACCTCAAGTTACTAGTGACTGTTCCACTCACCTGCATCACTCTGTTGTCTCTGCAATAAACAGTTAAGTTGTTACTTACCTTGTCTGCCCATGTCTGTGTCTGAAAACAGTGCTCTAACAACTGATAAATACATAAGGAAAATAAAACGCAAATTAGAAACAGAAATTAAATGTAAGCCCAATGAAGACTAAGTTCGAGTGAAATATTTTCACAATCCTCGATAATGTCGTTAAGTCCATTGGAGCAATTGAGTGCTGGTTTCTCTCTGCAGATGATGAGGCTGTGGGATGTGACAGCATCTGAAATACTCAATTGAGTTTAGAGTTACAATCTCTCTCTTCCATTTGTTTATGTAAAAATAATTATGTTTATGAAGGCCACAAGTGACAAAAATTGAGGTGAGCCCTTTACAATGTTAAAAGGAAAAGTGAAATAAAGTCACGAAATTTTTAATGCTTTTTTGTTTGTTTGTTTTTGTTACTAGGTATGTTTATGCATAAACCCAAATAATAATTTAAAAAATATAACAATTCAATTTTTCTGTTATTTAGTGGAGAAGAGTTGAGAAGTGTCCTTCACTGAATTGAGCTGCTCACACCTACATATTTTGTTAAACACAAGAGACAAAGACATGATTGATAAGAAATCAGTTACAATTTGAAAGTTAAAATTTACAGACATTTTAAGAAATAAATCTTTTACCTGTTGAGTGTGTTGACAGTCTGGAGTTGGATGCTTGAGGTCCAGAAAACGAGTAATAATGTCGCTTTGACAGTTATAGATTTGAAAACAAAAAGGGGGGAATAAAGAACCCTAAACTCTAACACAAAGAACCTTTCCAGCATATAAAGGGTTATTTAGAGCCATACGATTCCAAATAGGACTGTTACTATGTGTAAAGAACCTTTAAAGAACCATCTTTTTGTTTTGATTTTTTTTTTTTTTTTTTTTTTAGAGAGTAGTCATTGACTTCCATAAAAATACTATGGTGCATTGTGACATAACTTCCAGTTTCCCAGTTCCCTTTACCATAATGCAAAAAAACTTGAAATTCTTAAATTACAAAGTGTTTATAAATCATGGTATTATTTGTGGTACTGCCTTTAAAGTATCAATGATTTACATAGTAAAATTACTATACTGCAGCAATGAGAATCAAATAATAAAATATTCTGAAGTAGCATGAAAATAATTGTTCGTGAGATTCACCACTGTAGATTTTCCTTAGGCTTTGACCATCATCTACCCAACATGCCATCTGTCGACCGATTTTGTTTGAGTTTGGACAATGGAAATCTTTGGTATTGGGAGGACAACAAGTTCAGGAATATAAAGTGGAAAGGGAGATGTGAGAGCAGGTGTCTCCAGAGGGACCTGCACACTAATACATTCATGCTAATGTGAGCATTAAATAATGAATCAAGCCTCTGCGTTCAGAATCTGAATGCTGCCCCTCTTTGACTGGCTTCATGAAAATGCAGCATGCTGCTGGGTAAAGCCTGATAAACAAAAGACCCCCTCCTCTCTTCCCTCTGTTCCCTCCTTCTGCCTCTCTTTTCTCCATTCCTTCGTTTTCTGTCTCTTTTCCCTCATAGATATAGATGCTCTGGATAACCCTCGTCTATTTTTTTTTTTCATCCTTGACTTGTCCTCTTTCTGTCTTCTCCTCAGTTTGTCTGCAGAGCTCATTGTCTTGATGAGTTCTGTCTCCCTCTCTCCTTCATAGGATCTGCTGTAAGTGCTTGCTGAACTTCTCTAATAGCTTAATTCTGCAGTGCAGCAAGTGTGTCAGATCCTAGAGTCCTAAAATCTCCTAAAATAGAGCAGGAATACTAAATGAATCCTTGACATTTAAGACAGATTGGAAAATCCTGTAAGTTTGGACAAGTGCGGCTTTAGGCGTGTGGTGCTGCCGCCCTCGCTTCCGGGAGAGCTACAATGGAGCTATGCAATATAAATGAGGTATTTCCCTTAACCAAGCGGAGCAATCATTCTTCCAGCACAGTAATTGAATGACTAATTTAGTCTGGCCTTGTGACTTTCAGAGGACAGATGGACAAATTGAACCTGTCGTAATCAAAATGTTGATGCCTTATTCTGCCATAAAAAAGCAAATCCTCCTCTTTGCTTCGGAAGAGCCTGGGGTTTTAGTTGAAGGGGATGTAGGCTTTTATGCACGGAACATCGGCTGAGGGAATATTCATTTGTGCCACTTACATCGACAGATTGCAGTTAAAGTCTCTGTAAGACGTGATGAATATATTGATGCACAAGTCTCAAGATGCGTGGTAAGCTTCTCACCTAGACTTAATTTTTGGACATCACATGTGTATTTATAATGCCCAAAAATGCTGTTTACAAAAAGTACCATGGTTTTCAGATATGGGACCAAATTAATTTGGTCATCGTTCAATACTAAGCACTACCATTCAAAAGTTTTGGATTGGCAAAATTGTTTTCATGTTTTTAAAACGACTCTTTTTGATTTTAAAATGCAGTTTATTCCTGTGATACAAAGCAGTCTTCAGTGTCACACGATCCTTCAGAAATCATTCTAATATGATGATTTGGTGAAAGAAGCATTTCTTATCAATGTGCTACTTAATATTTTTTCTTTTATCAGAATTCTTTAATGAATCACAAGTTCAAAAGAAAAAAAATTATTTATTTATTTAAATAAAATAGAAATCTTATCTCAAACTTTTGAACTGTAGTGTGTATATATATATTAAAAAAAAACAAAAAAACAAGTGCTCCTGTAGCTCAAAAAGTAGAGAATGATGCTAGCAACACTATTAGCTGATGATGTAAAGTATTTGTTTGAATGCAGTGCGATGATAAACTTTGGGTATAGGCATCTACCAAACACATAAATGTAAAGCACCATCTGACACCATAATTATGGTATGGCACCACAAACATACATTTTAGTAAGTGTAGATAGACAGCTCAATATATTTTGAGACAGTATTTGTATGAATTATATTGGATTAATTCTATAAAATAACCTGCTGGATGCATTTAAGGACTTGTTTAATGAAGCTGACAGAGGCAGAGGATGGCGTACTGCAGGAATCACTCGTGCAGCAGCGGTAACAGCAGATATGTGCGACTGCGGTGCTCTGAGTGCTAATTGAAGAGTATTATCAGTGTTGATGGAGTGTACAGCTCTGATATCATAGGATTAAAGTGGGATGCTGTGGTTCTTTGATATGGAACACAGCCCAGCACACCGCTGAGAAAGGCTTGGGACACAAGTCTGATACAGGCTGATACGCCATGACTAAGGCCAGTCTAGAGCTCGCACACAGACTCTCGCTCACGTTCTCTCTCTGTCTTTTTCCGCTTTCTCTTTGCATATGCTGTATTTGTGTAAGCGTTTGTCACCATACACTAACGGTGCAATGGTATCTCGAGCCATCTGTCAAACCATCTGAGTGTAGAACATGGTTCATGCTCAGCTTAACGCCTGTTCTTGATACTGTTGCAATCTAGCTAATGTAAAAGTGTAGATCTTTTGTATGTATTGCTTGAGTTTTCCTCATTTACTCAGTACCTTTCAGTAGAAGATACTGCTGGAACTAGCCATTACATCATCATTCACATTTGCCGATACAATAACAGTTGCAGAAAAAATGTCCAGAAATCAATTTCAATAGTACATTTGAGTTTAATGCTATCTACTATAATACTTACTTGTCCTGAGATTCTTCACATCAGTGAATAAATATATAGATTCACATATAATGTTTGTGTTCTGTAATGGGCTGATGGTAGAACTTATCCACCCTCATATAGTTTTTTTTTCCTCATTAAAACCAAAGATGTTCACCAGGGAGTAAATGTCAAGCAACACACATTTGTGTGCATTTTGTTTTGTGATTTTACCGGAATGAACAGAGTCTCCGCAACAGCGTCAAGTGATAGATTGAAGCACTCATCTGTGTGAAGACACGAGCGCCAAGAGAGCACATTGCCTTCAGCCACTGATAACAGCGGCAGCAAGCACTCAGCATGATTTCAAAAAACAACACATTCCAGCGCCAGATCGCCTCTTATTTAACAAACGGACGAAATTAATGCTCTGCTAGTCAGCTAGAGATGCTTCATTTGTATTAGGTAGATTCGTGCTGCGAGATGTTTCAAAAAGAGGTAGGGACAATATCGATCCTGGCTGAAAGTGGTAGGGATGTGTCCCACCTGTCCCGCCTTCAAATTATGCCTATGTCTATACTGAAGTGTGAACACAAATTTTTTCAAATAATTCCCAGGTTGGTTCATACTAACAAAGTTACAGAGTGAAAATACTTTTATTATTTTCAGTTTCTATGCAGATGCACTCCTCAACCCAATCACGGCAATCATTCTACAATGATACTGATACTAATAAATAGAGCTGTGGCATCTTGTGAAAATCCCTGTGAAGCCCTGATGTACATAAAGTACATATATAAAGTAAAATGGTTCAAATGTATTAAAAAATACTGTTCATTGTTGATGAATCCTTATCCATAATAAATTCTTATTCCAGTAGTACCATAAAAGACTTGAAAAGTAATGTAACTTCATTTGTCCAAAAACCATTGAAGAACATTTATTTGTAATAGTGAACCTTTGGTCATGATCTATTTTGGGTTCATTTGAAAAGACAGTGATGAGGCATAAATTCCCATAGGTTTCTATGGCTGTCTGTCTTTCATGTGACCAACCGAGTCACCGTCACTAACTCTGAGTTAAAGTTTAAGAGCATCAGTGCTGAATTCTCTGAAGAGCACTCCTGCCATACTTCTGTGTAGTGGGCTGAAGAAGGCCAGGAGGGAGAGATAAAGCAATTGACTTGACTCCAATGCTGCAGGTCACTTGTGTTTTTGGCTTTAGTCGGCCTCTAGAGCCTCTCCTGAATTGCGCTGTCAGATTTCACTTCAGCTCTGTCGTTCAGAGCTGGACAGCTGTGAAATATGAACGGTCAGCTGTATTAGAAACAATCTATGGATGGATGGATGGATGGATGGGTGAATGGATTTTAGCAAAGTCCTCAGGGTTTTTTTTTTTATGTTCCCATGTTTTCATGTCCCAGTTATACATTGTCACATTTTCAATTCTATTTGTATTTTTACATTAATTATTTAATTAATATTCTCTTTATTAAAACCAATTATAAATATTAGTTTTTTATGCATTTTTACATCTATAACAAAATAATAACTTAAAGGCACAATATGTATTTTTTCACTGCTAGGGGGCGCTAAACTCAATAACAAAGGCGGAGATTGATGATGCAGTGAATGAGCATGGAATCATGGAACTTGTCATCATGCCGATGGATCTAATAAGGGTTACGGCGAAATAATGTTATAGATGAGTGAATGCTTGTTTTTTAACATGACTATGGTATGAAGCAGGGCACGTGATTGCTAATGAGAGACAGATATCAGAGTGTCCTGGGGATATAAATAAACAAGGACGTTTCATTGTATCGAACTACTCACAAGTGCTGAAATACTACTCATTCAAGTCAGTTTATTTGATGAATTAAAACTGTGAGGTAACGCAGCGCTGTTTCACTTGGTCTAACGTTACACGATCATACTAAACTGCATTTGAGTGTGTTGAAAGTTGTAATGTTATTCTGTGTGTTAATTTGTTGGTTGTATGAGACTTAACAGTAAGCTACATCAACAATAGATTATCATACTGATGATGTTCTAACACTTCGTCGTTTTAAGCTATATAACATTCATTAGTCTAATGTAGTCTACATTTGCTTACCTTGTCTAATAACTTGCAAGAGCTGTCAAGTGAAAGTTTGTCGTAAAGCTCTCGCCATCTCGGCAACGCAACGCCGATACTGATCCTCGTTTCTTTTCTCCTTTTGTCCCAAAGTTGCTTGCCATGGTCCTTGTAGGAACGAAACAACAACAGTACGCCGCTAGACGTTACGCAGCTATCCATGTCTGTTGCCATGATTACTATGCAGTACAAGCAGAAACCAGGGATAACGCAGATACTACGTCACTGAAAGGTCACAAGTGACAAGGGAGGGATGGGCACATTTAAAATTGTGAATTTCTCTGAATTTACAAATTCTTGGAAACATTTAGGATAATTTAAGTACACAACTAAACGAAATATATAACACTGTGCAAGTGGTTTTTGGAAATTTTAATATAACAATCTTATATATTGTGCCTTTTAAAGCAGTAACAATTTAAATAAATTTTGTTTGTGATGCTGTGGTCAACTTGTTTTCATCAGTCATCAAGCTCAGTAAACACTGGTCACAGCTGATTGCTCTCTAACCCCCACAGTCATCATGTTTTCAGGCCGTTTCAAGTTTGATTGAGACATAAAGTGGTGATATCTATGTGGCTCAGTTGTTTTAATTTAGTATTAGTACGTTATTGCGAACGTGCACAAAAACAAGAAGTTGGATTTATCTCATAAACCAGTCATATCCAATCGTATTCAGTCATAATGTGATGGAGTCATTGCCTCCTCATGTGACTTTCCCCAATTTATTCTCAATTACCCCCCACTAAACCCACTGCACGCTTTAGGGAGTCTGTTTAAACTCAATGGACTCAGGGGAGGCACAAGAGATGCGGGCTCCTGCTGCTGTTGTCGCTGCTGTTGTATTCCTAAACATTAATGATTTGTACACTTTTTAATGTCAAGTTTTATAATATTTGCGTATTTTTATTTTTGTAATATAAATTTTCTCAACTTATTTTTTAAGGAGGCACTGTCTCCCTTGCCTCCTCGGGGGAAGCGCCCCGGATGGATGGATGGATGAATGGATGGTTGTGTTATCTTAGATAGACAGACAGACAGACAGACAGATAGATAGATAGATAGACGGATGGATAGATAGATAGATAGATAGATAGATAGATAGATAGATAGATAGATAGATAGATAGATAGATAGATAGATAGATAGATAGATAGATGGATGGATGGATGGATGGATGGATGGATGGATGGATGGATGGATGGATGGATGGATGGATGGATGTGTTTTGAATAGATAGATTTATTTGAATGGATGGAGAGAGACAATTAGCCAGCTGTGTCTCTGTGACAGCATGGCCTAGCTGCACATGTCAGCACTGCCACACTGTAAGCGAGTGTGTCCTGGCCCCTGCTGTATACATTAATGATGACAATGATGACAAAGCTTCAGAGGGCAGTGGAGCACACGCCTCTTAGCAAGCACCATGAGTCCAAAAGGCATCAAGGGTCAGGGATTGATCCAACCCATCCCGACTGGCCTCGACCCAGCCCCTTCCTGATCCACTGAGGGTTAAGGCTCTACCAGTCAGCAGAGACCTTCATCTCCCCCACTCTACCACCACCTCCACCTGTGCCTTACAAGAGCCTGGAAAGACTTTCTCTGCTGCCATCAATTTTTCATGCGCACTGAGGCGCTGAAGAAAAAGCGGCAAGTTGTTTTTCCCCTCGCCTAATCTCTCCTACACACGCTAAAGTCACTCACTGGAATAAAATAGCCAAACGATTTTGTTATATTCAACATAGCATGTTCTACCGGGGAATAAAACAGCTGTCGGTGAAGGGGAAAAAGGGAGAGAGATGGGTGTGTGGAGGAAGCTGATTGAGAAGAAGCTGTGCTAAAACTGCAGAGTAAAAATTATTTGAACTAAAAAATGTAAAGGCATTCTCATTTCTTTTAGTTTTATGCCCTCCAAGGATTTTAATAGAACATGTAGTTTTGACCCATACAACAAAATTATTGAACAAAACTCTTTGAAGTGGGGCCAATCTATGGCAGGTAAGTTTGTTGTATTTTGAACTAAATATTTGGGCTCTGTGCACTACCTATTAACAGGCTTGGGGAGAAACGGAATACATGTAACGGTGTTACGTAATCAGGATACAAAGAAATTGGTAACTGCAATTCGTTACAGTTAGCCTACCTCAAAAAAAAAAATCAGAATACAGTGACATTTTGTAAAAAAATGGGAATACTAACAGGAGTACAGTGGTTTCATTTAAAGCTAAATAAATTAGTATTTTGGCATAATAACTCTATATTAAGCACTGCTTGATTATAGATCCTGGTTCTGTTTTCAAGTCACTGCTAATGCCTGTGTCCATCTGAAATCAAGAAAGACCACGGTCTTGATCAACATGTACTAATATGTAGATGAAGACATTTTTAGTTTTATGTATAAACTATAATTATTTTTTTCCCTAGTACATGATAAAGAAAAAAAATAAAACCATAAAGCCTTTTATGTAAATAAATATAGCCCAAGTTTTCATTTTAAATTCATATTAAATAAAAGCACTTTGATAATATTGACATTTATTTGAATTTATTTACCTTGAATGAATCTAAAAGGTTACATTACTTTAATATTGTGATGCTTGTATTACGTTACAGAATACTTTTTTATGAAGTAATTTGTTACTATAACTGAATACATTTGAAAAGTAACCCTCCCAACCCTGCATATTAATATAATATATTTAAATATACATACATATTGAATTAAATATATTCATGAAAAAATGATCATGCTGCATATATAAATTATTTAGTAAGGTGGAAACAACTCTCTGATCATCCTGTATTGGAAATGTCTTTTGTCAGAAAGAAAACAGATTATGTGCTATCAATTCTGATTAACTTGATTAATTATTCTGCATATCATGTATTTAATTTCATTAGTTTATGGTTTGTACTTCATTTATTTTCTTATTTGCACACAAATGTGGTATAAACAATCATGTACTTGACATATAAACCACCCACAAAAACATACATAAAACATATAACAATAAATGGTAACAATATAAAAAATAAGCAAATACAACAGTATAAAGTAAAAAGAAAGGGGGAAAAAAAGAAATGCAGGGGTATTGCCAGCACCACAAGTTTCCACTATGAGCTAAATCATGTCCACCATGCCCATTTTTTTGTCTTGTCACATGCTTGCTACTGCTGTGGATTACAGGAATTCAACATTTTTCCTCAGTTCTCAAAACAAACATCGATCCTCCCATGCAGAATATAGGAGAGTTTTCAGCCACTCAAAAATTTCCAGTTGTGTACAATCACACATCTGCCCAGCATAATGCAGCTCTATGCACAATCTGATTATTTTTAACATGACTTAAAGGCAGAGGGTCATCAAGAATATATAAACTAGGACATAGATCATACTGGGTCTATGAAATCTTTAAAATATAATCATGTTAATTTGATTATTTTCTAAAGCAATTGACCATTGTACTGTTTCAGTTGATGACCAAACACCCAGGCAAGCGTCTGGGCTGTGGCCCTGAGGGTGAGAGAGACATCAGGGAACACGGCTTCTTCCGTTACATGGATTGGGAAAAGCTGGAGAACAAGGAAGTTCAGCCACCATTTAAACCAAAGGCCGTAAGTCCAGCCAATCACCTCACCTCTAACACACAAACACATATTTTATCTCTCTTACTCACATTCACTACTTGTGTGTTGCTGTGATCGGGATCGGTGGTGATTATTTCAAAATTGAGTCTAAATTGGAGTTTCATTACCTTTTTATCTTTTTTGGCCCGATATTTAACTCATAATGCATGACATGATTTACAAAAGTAAGACAATATTGCATGAACATTAATGACTCTCAATGCCTATTCCTAACTCCAATCTGACCTCAGCTTGATTCAAACTCATCGGTTACTCAGTTTGAACTGAATTATGATATATATATCTCTTTATTATTCATATATATATATATATATGAATTTCACTCAACCCTGCAGTCTAGAAACCTAACCCTACAATCAGAGGGCTGTGACTGGTTAATAGGGATGTTGTCTCAGGACCAGCTAAGGATGTTTATCCAGGAAAATGTCTTACTTGTGTAAATCACATTAAACGGGCCGTAACAGTTCAAGCTCAAAATGCCAACTGGACATGTAGTTTTTGCAGCCAGTGTCAAAGTAGTCAAATTCTGCTGTACTGCAGCACAGAGATGACAAGTAAAACTTTCAGGGCAGTGGAGAGAAGTAGGATGTAATGAGGAGCCTGTATGTCCTCCTTACACACCACAGCAAGAGGCACAATAGCATCCAAGCTTTGTTAGCGGCGTGTGCACTAGGGCTCTGGCCGAGCTGAGGCGCGTTTGTCAGCCTCAGTCAGATTCTTAATGAGCACAGCTTCTCTTTTGTGTGTGTATGTGTGTGCGAGCTGTAAGATGGAGCAGACATTTCCCAGGAAGTGCTGCATTGTGCTTCCCTCCTGACCTTCTGCTCGGACTCAGACTGGCCTCAGAAGTGATCTCGTTTCTGCAGTGTCTCCCTGGCCATGAGGTCTTGGCACAATCATTGAGAACAGATTGTCTTGTTAGATTGTCACAAGTTTTATTTTAGCACTTGAATTGAATGCTTTAGTTGAAGTGGTAAATGTGAAACCAAGTGTGTCATTTCTGTGCCATTAGTGTCACCAAAATGAATTGCAAAAGAAATAATGACTGTTTTTCAAACAGGTTTTCTTTACAGACACCCTTTCTTCCATTGGACGAACAAACAGATAGCACTTCCTCCAAAATCACTCCACTGGTTAAAGGTGCAATAGGTGATTCTCTACGGAAACATTTTTTGTTATACTGGCTTGAAGTCTCCGCATATCCTGACAACAGTCTAAATGTATTTTTATAAATATGGAAGGTGTAGGAAGGTTTTATGTACCATAAAATGTTCATGCAATTATTATATTTGGTCCAAATTAAATAATACGATGTTCTACCTGTATGTCAGCGTATGCTTTTACACACCCTCACACACCTTGTTTGTGCAGACATCATACGTTCAGCGCGTTTCATGCTGTGCAGAGTTTATATAAACAGACGTCAGTCACGGAGCTCCGCCAACAAACAGCAGCTCCTTTTACAGTTCCTGCCACTTATGCTGCGATCACGCCATAATTATCGTAATTAAGAAATGGCTACCCGTGACGTTCTAACCAGAGCTGTTCAGTCAAACTCAGAATCATGTGTTTCCATGTCAACAGTATCAACACTGAAATGAAAGTGCAGCAGTCAGGTACAAGCTCTCCAAGTTGTTCACGTTCATTATTATTGTAATGTGCTTTGAGACACGCCGTATCTTGTGACGCTTTGCCAAGAGCAGCCGTGTGTGTGCGCGTTCATATATTTTGGAGGAGGCGTGACTTTCAACAGCAATTTGCAGGGAGGATGGGATCATAGGCTTTCAATGCTAGCAGGCTAACGTTAGCATTTCCCAGATCACCTACTGCACCTTTAAGCCAATGTTGCTGTGTCAGGGTGGTCAGGATGCCCAAACAGAGCAATGTGTTTGACATCAAACTTGTGTCATAATCAATTGCAACACTGTGCAATTTTTGTAATTCAATTTTTACTTTACTATAATTGTATGATAATTTTACTCTTTTATACCACTGCATATCTGAAAGTGAATCTGGGAACAAAGTCAATTTTTTCTTTCAGAATTTTCTGCTTGAAATCATTCCTGTCTTTGGTTTTCAGACTTTCTTGCAGTTAGGTACATTAGCTCACTGTTCAGGTGTGTGTGTTTGGGAGTGTTCACGTGGCGTGTGCTGCCTATGGCAGCAGATGGATCTTTGTGTGCTGGTGTCATTAGCTGAGCAGAAAGACAGATGATTTTAAACCCTCTTCGTGACGACGCCCGCATGCCGGATGGACACTCAAATAACGTGATTTACAAACTTCATCAAAGGCAATTAGTATCTGAACAAGACTAATTTTGTCTCACGTGGAGACCAAAAAGACATGCACTTGTAAGCTTTCTTCCAAAACAGTAAGAGGCATCATGTTAATGCATCACAGGCACGCTCCAGACAAAAAGGCCATGTCAGAATGCACTCTGAGAAGCGCAGTGGGGAAAATAATCCAAGATGGCAGACAATGTGAGAGAAATATGATTATAAATATAATGTATTCAATTAGGGATGCTCTGAAAATTGTACTTGATACAGATCAAGCTATTTTTAAGCTACGACAGGGGCGTCCGTAGACCCTTTTTGCTGGGTCTGAGTAAAAAAAATACAGATAAATTCTTGTGTCAGTAGAGATAACCGTATTCCAACCTGAGAGTCATTTTCCCTGCTAATATTTCAGCAATTTGACGTGTTTTCTATCAGCTGTTTAGAAACGGAACTAGTGTTACTGGCGTTTCCAAAAACTGTAAATGTAACTATTTTACTGTAAAACTACTTTAACTATACAGTTAGATCTATTATTTATTCACTGTATATAATACAGAAACTTTCTGTAAACTTAATAACTGTTTTTCACAGTAGTATCTTTTACTTTTAAAATTACAATCATTTTTTTTACAGTGTAGACCATTCAAAATTGCTAACTTTTGCCTTTTATAATGCCACCTTAAAAGGCAGCTGCCTATGCAGGCAGTGAGGCAGCTAACTATTGTTTTCAGAGCTAATATGTGCATTTGAAGGTCCAGTAAAGAGCTGAAAGCATTGAGGACAGCTCCCTCATGGTGAGCACCTCCTTGCCCAGATCTCACTCCACTGGGAAACACGGTAGTCTTACGTAGGATTTGGACGGAGCGTCCCTCTGCACATCACAGCCTGTGGCTCTGAAATTAAGCGTGACAGCAGTGTCTGGCAGGGGATCATGCCATTGAGGTGGATTAGGGAATCAGACCCAGGTGATGCGAAACAGTCAGAGTGACTTTACAGCTCAGGTTTGAAGCAGAACGAGGGAGGGCCGACATACGGAGCTCTTCATTTCTCTGCTGGTGCTGTTGAATTATCTAGTGGCAGGTGAGAAGTGACTATTGATTTGTTGTTTGGGACTCTAGCCAGCTCTAGGTGGAACGCCTCTGGCTGTATCTGCAGCAGATGGACTGTTGTTTCCTGCATGGTACAAGACTGGCAGTGATGGCCCATGTGTGCCAGCCATGGGAGGGCGGCTCTCTGAATGCTGACAGTCTTGTTGCTGCCAGCGCTGCTCACTCTCACTTCCTGTATGTCACTCGGCGCCTTCTCTATGTCGGTGCAGATTGGAAACGGTCACCTTAGCCTTACCCTCATTTACACACACACACTGTCCGTCATGCTTCGTTCCTGCTGGACAAAGGGGATGGGGTGGGGGTGAAGAGGGCTCAAAGCCAGGTGAGGAGAGTGACAGATTCATTATGAAATGTCCGGCTGATACAGTCCGGGTTTTATGCTATTTAATACTGGTGATTGCTGCTTTTTCTGATCACCACTGAAATGGAAACACTTGCTGCCAAGCATGATCTTTTTGGTGTCTGGTTAAAGAGACAGTTTCCATTAAAAAGATTTAGAAACTATTTTGCAGGACAGCTTTTCCACATATAATTCTAATAAATTTGTTTGAGATAAAACAATTGGATATTCTTTATAAATCAGCACTTGTATTTTAGTTCAGGTATAATTATACAAATGATCTTAATTATAATATAGATGTAGTTTATACTTAGGTTTGTTGTGTGTGTAACTTTTTTTGATATACTGTAGTTGGGGAACATTTTGGCTAAACAATTCATAAAGTAATGTGTATAAAAAAATGTTTGGGCTCAGTAAGAGTTTTTTAATGGAAATTAAGTTTTCGACATTGATAATAATAAGAAGAAATGTTTCTTGAGCATCAATCACCATATCAGAATGATTTCTGAAGGATCATGTGACACTGAAGACTGGAGTAATGATGCTGAAAATTCAGCTTTGACGTCACAGGAATGAATTACACTTTAAAATGTATTACAATAGAAAACAGTGATTTACAGTTAATATTTCGGTTAATAATATTTCACAATATTTCATTTTTTTTTACTGAAACTTGATATGTCTCCATGTAGATACAATAGCTGTGTATGCACCTTTGGTTGAGACTGTCACTGTAATAAAAGTTCTGTAAATGCCTATGGATAAGACACTGTGGAGACACCATCATCTCATACTGAGGTCCAGATATGGTCTTTTGAGCAAGGTTTGCCCAGAGTGAGAGTTGGAGAGCATGTTGTAGACAGAAGTGACAAATATGGGCTGTGTGAGTGTGATGGTCTGTAGCTTTTGCTTTAAAGAATATTATTCTCCTTTCATTCCCTCTCCCTTCATCCCAATGTGCAGCAGTCATTCAGAGATATGAGCGAGCAGAGGGAAAGCTCTTTTTCTCACAAATAAAAGTGGAGTGTGTGCCAGAGAGCGGACAACTGGGAAAGTGTGTGAGCGATGGATGCGAGAGAGAGAGAGTTGTAAATGGGCAGTGTTTAACACAGCGGTCTTCAGACAAGTCACTTGTCACGTGTGTCTTTAATAGCAGGGACTGTTCAGTGGATGTGCCCCCCTGATGCTAATGATTGTAGACAGGTGGTTTTAAGAGGACACCGAAAAGCTTTTGCCTCAATATTCAGGGGCGGATGAGATGCAGGTCGTTCGACTCTCTGTGGGATCACTTGCCTAGGTGGCACGCAGTCTGTGGCAGTGAGTGGGCAGATCCATGAATCGCAGAATCCTGTGATCGCATTCGGAAATACTAATGCATCTGCAGCGGGGCGGCCGGGGTCAGGTGGCTGCTGCATCGGACCATTAATTGAGTTTAAATTAGAGGGGCTTCTGAATGCAGAGGTACACAGATGCTGCGTGAGGTGATTTAATGGTTCCCACACACAGATGTTATGCTTCCGTGCTCTCACTGTCTGTCACTCTCTCTGTGTGTGTGTGTGTGTGTGTGTGTGTGTGTGTGTGTGTGTGTGTGTGTGTGTGCGCGCGTTTTTGTGACATATCAGGACACAATGTGTATAATGACATGGGTATGACTTCAACGTGAAATATTAGGACATTTCATATGTCCCCACTTTTCAAACAGCTTTAAAAACATACTAAACAAGGTTTTATTAAAAATGTAAAAATGCAGAACATTTTCTGTGAGAGTTAAGTTTGGTGGTGGTGGGGGGGGGGGGGCAGAATGTACAGTTTGTACATTATAAAAACCATTATGCCTATGGAATGTCCTCACTTTGATAGCAAAACGAACGTGTGTGTGTGTGTGTTTGTGTGTTTGTGTGTGTGTGAGAATATTATTTAGAGGTGGTGAGTGGACTTATTTAAGATGTATTGGTTGTAAGTCATTCACATAGTGGTAAGATGCCTCTTGCTGAAAATGCAGAGCCTCATCTAAAGCTATTGTGTTAGCTGCCAGGTCCATGCTAAGGATTCTGGGCTAATGGTACAGTCAAGAAAATTAGGTCATTTCATGCTGTATGAAATGGGGCTTTTAAAGACTCAAGCTTTTGTTGGGCTGCCCAGTGGCAAGAAGGGTATTTATTTGAAGAATTACAGTCTTACTAATGCTGTTTACCTAGAATTCAGTTACATATTTTTTAGAGATCATTTTTGTAAACCTTAATCATGGCAGTGATGTATTATAAACTTATCTGTGCAACATTAATAATAATAATAATAATAATAATAATAATAATAATATATTTATGAATAAAATTAAATAAATTATTTTATTAATTAAGGATGCATTAGATTGGTCTAAATATTTCGGTTTCAAATTAATGCTGTTTCTTTTGAATGAATACAAGCTCATGATATCTAAAGGTCATGTAATATTGAAAATATTGGTAAATGTAAAAAACAAAAAGTATATCGTTACCAGTTTTTAAAAAGTGTTAGTAAATTGCTCTTTTCAAGTTAAAGGAGCTGTGATGAATGGACCCAAACTTGATTGCCCACCTATTGTGCTCATTAGAAGCAGAGACCCTTATAGACATTAGCAAGGTCTTCGCTCTGATTGGTGGAAATGAAGTCAAATGCTTGTGAATTTGCCATGTGCTGTGGGTTTATATACATACATATATATATATATATATATATATATACACCAACAATGTCAGTGTTAATTCTCCTCTAATGACTATAGAATTGCAGTCACAAAGTATGGATTCACAATATGTTTGTAATGAACATGAAGAACATATTGTAACACGTGAATTGTGAAATGCATCATGTGAACTCAGCTCCTCAGCAATAATTTGCACCACTTGCCAGATTTTTCCTCTTTTTCAATGTGGCTGCTCCTACAGTATTGTTTGCCAAGTGAGAGGATTCAGAGATACAACATCATGGGCCAGAGGTAAAGAACCGGCCAGGTTTGGAAGGTTCTGATGGTTTGACTTTGCTTGCTGTTCATGAATATTTACATGACTGGGCTTTAAAAGGTGAGTTTTGATAACGTACTGGACTGCCATTGATCGATGCTCTCCACGAACAGAGATACGCATGTGTGAACGGTTTGAGGGATTTCATTCTCATTTACAGATTTGCTTGTGTGGACTTGCCTGTTTTTCACCTTTATGATGAGTGAGCTATTTAAATGTCACTGGAAGTGCGATAGAACATTGGAATTTCAAAAGCTGACATTTGAACTGAAGCGTATGTGTTTGCGGTGGCATTAATGCTATTGTTATTGTTTTCACTGTTGTTGTTGTTGTTTTCAAAAGCATCATGAATGACACCCTAACACGCCATTGACATCTGGAACATATTTCTGTATCAGTATGATTGTAAAGGTCTCACACACACCTCCATGCATTCATATTCTCCAAGTTACACCCAATACCCTAGTGGAAAGACCAGCTTCAGGCTTCCCAAAAACGATTAATATGAATTCCCATGCTGGTCAATAGCTTCAGCAGAAACCCCAGATCAATCTACCTAAAAATTGCCACTCTGTCATCATTTATTTACCCTCATGTTTTTCCAAATTTTGACTTCCTTCTGTGGAACATAAAAGAAAATATTTTAAATGCAGTTACAATGAATGTGCACTGAAGCTTGAAGCTTTGAAAAGCAGCGCAAAAAAGTGGCATAAAAATAATTGACACGACAAATGCACTATATTTCATATGGCTTCTGATGCTGTATGGTGCCTTGATGAACAGACTGAAGTCATTATTCACTGATAATCTTCTCTTCCGTTGAGCTGTTAACCACAGCAAACAAATAATTGAATCATTGAGGTGAACTATGAGGTGAAAATGAAAAATAAATACAAGATCTGACTTAAATTATAATATAATTGTGAATCAGGGCAGTTAAGATTTTCAGTGAAATTTTCAATTAAATATTTGGACTGCTTCTCAAGTTATAGTATGATCGTATGGCTTCAAATAAGTGAAATATCGAGCTGAAGTGGTATGGACCTTTTTACGACTCTTTTACGATTTTTTTTTAAAATTTATATATTATGATATTCTTTAAAAATACAACTTTGGAATGACATGAACGGTAGATAATTTTGGAGGGTAAACAATCACTTAAAGGGTTAGTTCACACAAAAATGAAAATTATTCCATGATTTGGGCCAGATTTTGAAACCCCCCAAAAATGCATTCAATTATCATTAAAAAATAATCCATATGGCTTTAGGGGGTTAACAAAGGGCTTCTGAAATGAAACGATGGGCTTTTGTTTAAAAAATATCCATATTTAAAGTTTTATAAACTAAAATAACTAGCTCCTGACCGTGCGCATACTGCTCAAGTCAACTTGTGCCAAATGAGTAACCCCTGACGCGATGTAGGAGTATCGTAAGCTTAGACGCCTCTCGCAGTTTAAACAAATAGGACTGTGCAACAAACTAAAGCTCCTCTTCTCTTATATCGAAATACTCTGACATTTCTCTTGAAAATTCCTTGTTTTAGACTTCTTATCCGTGACTAGTGTTTTGTTTTGCTCTATCCTCTATGCTTCCGCGTTCTTCATTGCGTACAGTCGTCTGCCGGAAGCTAGTTATTATAGTTAATAAAGTTTTCAATATGGATCATTTTCCATCACTTCACTTCAGAAAGCCTTTATTAACCCCTGGAGCCGTATGGATTATTTTCATGGCTGATGGATGCATTTTTTGAGCTTCAAAATTGCATCCCCTGTTCAGTACCATTATAAATCTTGGAAGAGCCAGGATATTTTTTTTTAATATATCTCCGATTGTGTTCGTCTGAAAGAAGATGGCCATATACACTTCGGTTTGCTTGAGGGTGAATATATCATAGGCTAATTTTCATTTTGGGGTGAACTATCCTTTTTAAAGCTACTTGAGCAGCCTGGTAGGGACATACATTATGCTGGTCTGTTTAACAGGATATGTATCCAGATTTGCTATTCAGTAACCTGCAGTACTTGTCACAGTCCTCACATTCACATCCATTCCCATACTTTTATTTGTTCTCTCTTTTACTTTCTGCTCCTGTCTTTATGACCATGTTCATCATCCCCCATCCATTACATGCCTCTCTTGTTCTTCTCTCCCTCCTGCAGTGTGGCCGGGATGCAGAGAACTTTGACCGCTTTTTCACCCGCCATCCACCGGTTCTCACCCCTCCAGACCAGGAGGTCATCATGAACCTTGACCAAGACGAGTTTGAGGGCTTTTCCTTCATAAACCCAGAATACCTTGCCATGGAAGCCCAGAGTTAAGGGCAACCCCCTAAAACTAACCCAAACCTCCATCAAACCCCCTCTTCATCAAACCTCCTTATGTTTATGTACCATACACTCCGTGAAACGGCCACGTGTATGTATATAAACAGCCATGCACTGAAACTAAACCATCTATATAGCGTACATATGCATGCAAAATTTCAATATTTGTAGATTAGCCTAAAGGCCGCTGCGTCCTTCACAACATCCCATTGAATGTATCCATGCAGGAGGAACGTTTGAATCTAAAGGCCTTTGTCTTTATTCTATTTGTACTCTACAGCTTTCCTGAATGCGGTGTGTATTGCATAGCTCTCTTTTAAACTACCCTCAGATGTGTCTGTTGCAGCACCGTAGGTGTTCAGATTCAGCCATTTGCACCGAAGGTGCATGAATCGCATACGAGATGCATAATGGCTAGCCTCGCTCTCCTTATCCAGCCTGTGACAGTGATACTTTGCTTGTTTCAAAAAGAATGCAAACTCAAAAGGTTTTTGCATGATGAAATGGTTTTTGCCTGAACTTTTATGATACATATGACTTTAGTTTCCTCTATAGTGCACCCTAGTCTTATTTTAATCTCTGACTTGCATTGTACAGACTAGTAGATAACAGAAATTTACTTTCTTTTTTTTTCTTTTTTTTCTCGAAGCATGAGTAGATCTGACTTTTTTAGGATGCCTGTATCATGTTTGCGTGTATGTACGGGCCAATAGAGCTAAAATGGATGTGCCTGATTGTGGTAGTGATCTGCTTTTTTGCCTGATCATCTCACACCATCAGCAAACACTCACCCTTGTACAGGAAGCATGACTCCTGTAATGGTTCTCGCTGGCTCTTCCTTGTTTAACACTTGACTTCTGCTTAAAGGTCAGACGGATTTTATCGAGAGGTATTTGACAGGCATATTAAATATCAACTACCTCCTGCTAGAAACAATTACAGATTGAGGTAGCATGTGAGAACAAGTGCTAATATCAGAGAACTAGTGCTGTAGCCAATAACCTTTAAAAGACCCATCGGCCGTATATTACTGACCCCTATGTTAGATAGAAGGGTTTTTAATGGGTACGATCTGGAATCTCCGAAAACCATTTTTCAACATCACTGGGGCTTACAATGATAAAAGGATGAGTAGTCAGCCATGGGTAATATTTTAAAATGATACCCTAGATTTTATTGAAGAGCTTGTGTATGAGCAAATTAGTCTAGTTGGGATGCATTGATATAGCTTCGCTTGAATGATTCCATCTTGAAGCTTGTCAATAGAGACCTGCCACATGATAATATGCTGAAACTTGGTATGTGAAAACGCTCAAGGAATTCCACAACATTTGTGTGGAACATAATATTGAGCATCAAAGACAAAGTTTAGAAGAACAGGATATAAAAACGCAGAATAATTTTCAGCATCATTAAATAGAGTAGCTTTAGAAATAAACCATTTTGAGCGTGTAAACATTGCTCATAATCACCAACAATAGGGGTCCGATGAAGCTATCTGACATTGTGTTAATGGGTCCAACAGGGGCTGGTCAGTGTTTTAATACGGTGCCCTAATATAGCATGGTGACTGCTCAGATCCGACAGTTGGTGTAGAAACGAAAGCACTGTTCATGTCAGCGGTAACAGCAGCGAAGTCCCAGTGTGGAACAGATACCGTATCACTAAATGCAACTGGAAAGGCCACAAGAGCCACACATCCACAGAAATGGGTCAGATCCTCTCAGACATCAGAGTTCCCTGAGCGGTTATCCGTGCTGACTAGCGGCCAGTGGCTTTTATTGAAAACCACTGGGGCTTCATATCATATCTTCATCATAGGATTTCAGGGAAGGGATAATCTCTCTAAAATGGTTTCTCACATGAGAAGGTTTCCAGATATGTTGTAGAAAAAGGTCTTTTGTGGGATGTGATACTTTTGGTTAAAACAAAAACAAAGGACAAAAAAAACAAAAAAACAATGTGCATTTGTCATTACTGCCAAAATATTCAATGAGCAGTGCAGCGTAGGGCTTTGATATTTTTTTAAGTGTCTTAAAATAAGCATAAAATGTGTCAAATGTTATTGAATGTTATGAATTCTATGTGGTCAGTATTGTAGATAAAAAATAAAATAAAAAGGTTTTTTTTTTGTGTGTGTTTTCTATACCATGAAATGTGCATAGACTAAAGAAGCCTTGTGCATGAATTACTGAGAATTGATTCAGCCTAATATACATTATAGAAAAAAATAGACAATTAGAGTGTTATAGCGAGTGCTCTTGACCTTTCTGTGTGCTTTGCTTCATACATCCTCAATGCTTTTCTTGTGCCAAAGTGTTTTCCACAGAAAAAAAACACAAGTATACAATGAAATAAAACTGAAACATCAATAGCCATTGTTTGGTTTTGCGTTGTTTCCCTCATTGCAATTTTGAGTTTACATAACCTTGAAACGACAGTGTACCTCTGGAAACACAAAAGACTTTCTAAGACCCGACGTGACATTTTATTCTATCACATAAAGAATTATTTGTATGCGTATCGGAACTGTTTGGCAGAGAAAGTCTTGTCAGTTTGCTCGGAGCCTCGCCGTATAAAACAAACTTGGACGGTGTGCAGCACGTGCCCACGCTAAGCTCTGCATATTTCATGCCTGCCACTTAACATGAGAACATTTCATCCTGTTCCACCACCATTCAGCCAATGACATATGGGAAGAACATACATAGGGGTGGGTGAAAACTAGAGAGACGCTTTATATGCTGTATTAAACATGCTGTGAATGTTTATTGTGAATATTGGTGGGGTTGTTGGTGCTGCCAACAACATAAAGTACAATGTGGCCTGCCTGCTTATGTAAGTACCAACATTAAAACCAGAATGGGGGTCCTAGAGATCATTCAAACTTGATGTTTATACATATATGCGGTACACAGTTGAGTCTGGCGCTCCACACAAAAGTGTTAATTAATTCTGAATGTCGCAGCCTCAAATTAAATGAGTCGGTTAGCACGAAGTGTGTGCGGCTTATCAGCTGAAAACAGGTCAGCGTTTGATACTGCTGTTCTCTTCTTGCGCTGACATCAGCTCGCCGCTAATCCGCTCCTTTATAGAAAGCTCTGTGCCTTAGTATCGCACGAAATTACAGAATCACGATTGGAATTAAAGCCTGGCAAAATGAGCACCTTGGATTTGGGGGGGTGGGTGGTGTCTCTCGTCTTTTCTCTCCTTCCCGAGAGCTTTTTTATTATCTTTCCCTCCGGGGTTTTTGGTACAGCATACATCTGAACCCTGTCTTTGCTATATATCTGTATGAAACCACGGGCAATAAATTCAGATCTGCTGAGGTACAAACGTCTCATCCTGGTATTCTCAATGTGCCGACATCCCTTGTTTCGCTGTCATCCACCACTATCTTATATGTCCACGTGCATCATAGCCTGTTCATGGGAACTGAAGTGCTCAGTGTGCCCGTGCTAATCTCATCTTGTCAAACAGACCTGTATCTAATCAACACAGAATGGCACTGGCCTGCATCAGCATGGCAAGCTAGCATGGATATTCCTGTCAACTGAGACCATTTTGGACCATCATTCATCTCTAATTAGTGTCATTTATCATTTAGTGACGGTTCAGGATGACAAATATTTTGTTGGATGTTCTTTTTATGCTCTTTGATCCATTCTGATGTTAACAATTTACAGCCTTTTTTCAGTTCCTGGTACCCAGCACTACACCCATGTCAACGTAACTCCAAAGGTCAATTTAGGTCTCTAAATGTGGATGCTTGAGTTATGCTAATTGTAATCTTTTAACACCTTTAAGATTATAGTAGGTTATTATATAAGGGAAACTTTTCAACAAAAAAACTTTTCAATACAAATTATATTATATTATCTTTTTCTTATGCCATATATATAATTATGATTGTTTATATTTTGGTAACACTTCAGATTGGGGTCCAATTCTCACTATCAACTACGACCTTTGCCTCAATAAACTCTTAATTATTACTATTAATAGTTAGTACGGTAGTTTTTAAGCTTATGAATTGGGTAGGAATTGAGTAGAATTAAGGGATGTAGAATGTGGTCATGCGGCATTAATACGAACTAATAGGCAATATCCTAGTAATATGCATGTTAATAAGTAACTAGTTAATAGTGAGATTTGGAACATAAGCTACAGTGTTACCGATATTTTATTACATAATTAATCATTTAATATAATATTATTATATTTTAAAATGTCGGATCTTTTTATTTGCAATTAAATTTTGAATCCCAGGCTTGTGGGGTCTTAGACTTTTGGACCCCACTGTATAAGACTTTTACATGGATAGACAAATTTACGGTAGACAAGTTTAAAAGTTATCCACTATGGTTGTATCTATCGAATAATTAAATCTCAAGGTTTTGTTGGATGGTCATTAGAATTAAAACTAGCCATTCAGAATCAAGCCTGCATTGACCCAGAGTGCTGAGGTTTCCATGCAAATGCCCAGTGCCATTTTCCTTTGAACTGTTTGGCTCTTGAGAGCCCAGGTAATCTAGTGGCCATCACTCTGGAGTTGTGGCTTGTGTGCTTCGCTGTGCTGTGGTGTGCTTGAACCAGCAAATGGACATAAGGTAGGAAATGTGCTTCTGTTGTTGTAAAATATATCTTCTTCCTGTCCACTGTTTTCTTCTTGTCTGGAGCTGTTTTTATCCATGTGTAAATGTGGTGCCAGGAGATCTCAAATGCCCTTCTGGACCATCTCACTTCCAGTTTTCTCTTGTTTGCTGTGATCTGCATACTAATTTGTGGAGTCATACGTATTCTCTGCGTCTGTGATCCTGGTTGTTTGTAAATCCTTTTCGCTGTGCTTTGACAGCATCCTTCTCTCTGTCTTCCTCACCTGAAAGCGACTTGTCCCTGTTCTTTGTCATTTTAAAGTGCTATGTTCAAGAGATCCACACTGCTTTGTTGTTGGTTTGTCTTCAAACGTACTGAATGTTTGCTTTAGTACTGAGCGCTATGCTGCTTTTAAAATATTTTTCTTATATTCTAATATCACTTCCCACAATTCCCTCAGGCCCACCACTGACCAGAGAGCTGAATTATTTCGATGGAAATAATAACTTAACTGAATTGCGTTGTTTTTACAAAAAAGGCTTCATTTGTTGGCCTTATTGTCCAAGCAGACATTCAACAGACTGTAATTAATTTGTGAGAAAGGTTAGCACTCATGTATATTGGCAACTGTGATCATTTTCTGTGCTGATATCTAAAAGTCAGTGTGAACAGGATATTCAACAGGAAAAGAAAATGGTGGAATAGCAGCATTGTCAAAAAAGGAGTGTCATTTCAGAGGGGGAAAAAAATCAGAATTACATGCATGCACTGATGCATCATTCAAAATACAGCCAAGATCCTACACTAAGTGGGGTCATGTTGACTTAATGAAGCCACATTTCTGCCTCAGATTAATAATAATAAAAAAAGATGTAATTCCGAGTAAAAAACAGAATGACCAATTGAAATTGTACTTAAATCGTTGATGATACACAAGTTTCAGAGTTGTGATGACGTAGAGGGTGTGTCAGTGTGAAACATGGCATATCTATAATCTATCTATGGAGATAATATATCTAGTTCAATTATGAAGTCTGCAAGCAATCACATCAGCATGACACAAGCTGATTGGCCTCTGCTGATCCTGTAGCCACTGAGATTGTTTGCTCAACATTTAAATAGTCTGGTTCAGTGTTTACTGTAGTGTAGTTCAGATATCCTTTGAAACCATCCACCTCCCCAGCTCCACCTGCTTAGATCTGCTAGGGGATTTATGTATGTCTATTCATGCAGCAGTGGCATATCTGACATGCTCACAACAGTGTGTCTCTGTATCTGTTAGCAGTAGCAAGTCCGAGGCCAAATACATTAACATTGCCATATTCAATAACATTCTAAAACTATTCAGAGAGTTTTCATGAATAAAATATCTATAGAGGTCAGTGAGCAGAAAACATGTCTGTAGCACATTGATGATAATGAAAATGATTTTACACATTATTCTAAAATTACATGGTGGGTTTTAATTGTTTTAAAGGCGTGCTGTTTGGAACAATCCTTAAAGGATTAGTTCACTTTCAAATGAAAATTACTCCAAGCTTTATTCTCCCTCAAGCCATTCTAAGTGTATATGACTTTCTTCTTTCTGATGTCCACAATCCATATTTAACAAGTTATGAAGTAAAATATCTAGCTTCCATATTCAACTTACAAAAAAAAAGTTAAGCTTTTTCCTTAACTTGAATAGTGAAGGCATAGGACTTAGCGTAAGCTTTTTGAACCGCGTGAGTTTTACACTTTTTTAGATGGAAGCACTTTCTTCGTCTAATACTCGTTGATTCCACTCACTGCCATTATAAAGCTCGGATGCGTCAGGACATTTATTAATATATCTCCGATTGTGTTCATCTGAAAGAAGAAAGTCATATCCACCTAGGATGGCTTGAAGGTGAATAAATCATGGGCTAATTTTCATTTTTGGGTGAACTAAACGTTTAAAGGTGTGATGTTCGGAACACTTGATCAACAATAAATTTAATTACTCAAATTTCAGGGTTTGCTTTTGTGAGGACTAAATATTTTTTGCTAAATACCAAGTCTAAATAGTGACAGAAAATATTAACTTTTATCATTTTGAATTCATTCAGATGTAAGATGTGAAGGCACGATTGCGAGAAAGCCTCATCTGTGAGATATGAAGTCAAAATTACGAGAAAGTCACAATAGTCAGATGTAAAGATGCAATTATATGAGAAACATTCACAGAAAAGAGATAAAGGTGCAATTATGAGAACAATCCCAATGGTGAGATATAAAGTTCATTATGAGAGTCACATTTACTATTATTTATTTATTAGTATTTTTATGTATTTATTTATTTTACTCTGAGGCAGAAACCAGCTTGCATATTCACTTATTGAACACAGCAATGTAATGGCGTTCATTCAGAAATATGTTTTGTTTTTTTTTTCCTCTAATTTGAAATGAAATCCCCATAACCCTCTATCAAACACATACAAGACAACATAGCTTAGCACTTTGTGTACATTTGTGCATTGGAACGTTTTGCAGTATTTGCGTTTCTGAAGCTTCTTGCTCCACTGATGCTCAGCATATTGAGCGCAGCCCCTCCCCCCACACCAGCGTTTCCTTTGCCTTCATGGATTTACATTGCCAAGCAGTGCATTAACAATGTCTAGCCCCAGAGAAGGCCCAGTCCTCTCTCCTTCCCTCTGTTTTTTCCTCTCCATCCCCTCCATCTTTTCCACTTTCTCACACCTTCTGTCACATTTCCTCTATCCTTTTCTAGCTTACTCTGACCCACCTTAAGCCCCCTCCCCCCTCCCCCCTTTCATTCGTTTACTCTGTCTTCTTTCCCTCTCAGTCCTCCCACTCAGTGTGTTTGAATGTGTATGTGTGTCCTCTGAGCCAGGCTGGCTCTTCCCTCAGGCATGCTGGCACACAAGGCCACAGCAGCAGTAGCACAGCAGAGAGGAATTCTCCCAGTAAGAACAGGCCTGTGGGCCTAACAAACCGTCTGCCCCTTTCATTTAGACTCCTCTCGCAGAGAGAGACTGAGACAGAGGGATATAGAGTAAAAGAGAAAGGCCAGCCTTGCCTATGCTTTAGCATCTCATAAAATAAACAGTACCGCACAGTGTGTCAATGCAACGAGCGTCTGCCACAGCAGCTCTGGATGGGGACTGTCAGTGAGATATGAGTCTCATCAGTGGCCTGGGCGTCTTTTTAAGTGCCTGTGTGTTACAGTGTCTTCTCCTGAAGTGGAATCCCTTCTTCTTCGGCACACAATTCCTCTTCAGCCTTTAACACAGCTGGGCTTCTGCCTAGAGTCTGTTTTCCATCAGCTTCTAATTTAATTTGGATAATTATAGATTTTTAAGGGAGAGTTCACCCAAAAATGAACATTCTGTCATTATTTACTCACCCTCATTTTGATCCAAAGCCATATGCTGTTTTTCGTATTAAATATTTTTTTTATTATTCAGCATGGACAAATTAAACTGATTCCCGTTTCAAATATGCTGTTCTTTTGAACTTTTCCTCATTAGAATGAAGAACCTTTGAATCAAGAATCCTTGAAGAAATAAAAAATATTAAGCAGCACAATTGTTTTCAACGTTGATAATAATTAAGAAATGTTTCTTGAGCAGCAGATCATCATATTAGAATTATTTCTGAAGGATCATGAGACACTGAGGACTGGAGTAATGGTGCTGAAAATACAGCTTTGACATCACTGGAATAAATTACATTTATTTTAAATTGTAAAAAAAAATTCACAATATTACTATTTTTTACTGTAGTTTTAATCAAATAAATGCAGCCTTGGTAAGCATAAGAGACCTCTTTCAAAAACATTTTAAAAAATCTTACCGACCCTTTGCTTATTTCTTTCGCCTTACAGCAGTTCATAGTGACCATGTTCGGTCAAGCTTAACAACGCTTTATATTCCCAGTATGCTGAAGTCACACAATAACGATTACGACGGTTGATATTGAAAACATTTCTTTTATAGTGCTTTTATTGTGTTCTGTCATTTCTGCATTAAGATTGCTCAAACATTTCTTCCTTTGCATTTCACTGGTAAAAATTTCAGCATGCAAGTTTGGAACACCATGAGGTTGAGTTAATAACTGTCAGTTTTGGGTGAAATATCCTGAGAATTTTGAAGATATACATTATTTTCTGAACGCAGCTAACACCCCTTTCCTTTTTCCTTTTTCTTTTTTTCTAGCGAAACAGCCGAGATACCTGCAACTTTGACCGGGAGTTCACTAAAATGGCTGTGGAGCTCACGCCCACCGACAAGCTGTTTATCATGAATCTGGACCAGGATGAGTTCCTGGGGTTCTCCTACACCAACCCAGAGTATGTCATTCCCACTCAGGGTTAATCGAGCAAGCGCACCAGAGACTGCTGGCCGTGTATCTCTCTGTCTGCCTGTATGTGTGTGACATGTATGCTCAGGGTCATGAAAGCTCACTCATATTACTGTAACAGGATTTTACCAAAGGGCTCAGGTGGACCACCTCAGTATATAGCTGTGCGGTATTCAGACACGTTCCCAAGAAGCCAGAATTCAACTAATCAGTCTCACCATAAGTCAAACGTCTCCCTCTTCCTTTCACACTTTCCGGGGAGCCGGTAGCCCCCCAGCGTTGCGAGATTGCATTCTGTGTTGGTGTTTATACAACGGTAAACGCGGCCTATGCAACAAACGAGGAACAAACACGACTAACCCCGAGTGAGCAATTTGAAAAACAACAATGCCGCCTTCAATTATTTATTTGCGGTTCATTATTTTTCCCCGTTTGGTCTCTATTTGAGCTGAGCTAATGTTTAATTCACTGGCTTAAACCCATTATACCAAAATATTATTGCCTCCCACACATGACTTGAGCCGGCGATCCCGTGCAGAAATGCTGAATCCTGGCAGAAGTGTCCTCACTATTGTGACATTCAGGGAGAAAGGGAAAAAGAAAGGCAAAAATGTCAAGATTGTTGCGAAGAGAAAATGTCATTATCGTTCATAACATTTTTTTTGGAAGGATCTATATCACTGGATTTGGGTTGAGTGAAGATTTGTATAGCTACCACTTCATATTTCGGTATCCTTGAGGATGAGGATGAGGATTAGAAACAGCCGGATAGATCAAATGCAGTCGACGCTGTCTTGCAATACAGAATTCAAATAGTACATAACTGTGTATCTATGCACCTTGTAGGAAACACAATGTGCCATTTTCCAAGGGACTTCAGCATCCTTGTGATTTCAAATGCTTAATTTGCATGATTGCAATAGTTTGTTTATCCTCTAGGCATAATACTTTTGGATATATTTATCAGACTAAAAAGACTCAATCACAGAAAAATCATGCTTGCATTTCCAAACGCTTGGTCTAGATCAGTCGTATATAGCGATGTGATTCGAGTGCACTGATGACTCATAGGCTTTGTGTATATAATGTAACTACGCACTTTCTGAATTGACATGTAGGCAAATTCTTCGCTTCCTTCTCATTCATTTAAAAGATAAAGGCATTCCGTTGATAAGGTTTTGCATGTTTGGATTTATTATCACTACTCATTAATGGCTTGTAATTTGTCGCTTGCATCATTTTCATTTTTTTTTTTTTTGGGGGGGGGGGGGGGGGGCATAGTATGTAAACATATTCATTTGTCTCAAAGGTACCTAATGAAACCTCTAATGAAAAAAATGACTTTGAGATTAGATACACATAAATCGATAGCCTTCTCACTCCCGAATAAGCGGAGCTGGATTGATCTGTTCTGCCCGCTCTTGTACAGATCCTAACCTCTCTAGTGCTGTGTGTGTAGCGGTGCTGTCTCTGTGAGGTGAATAGTTGCAGTGTTTTGATTGGGCTAAGTGTCACTAGCCTTCATTTTATACTCCCATAATGCTGTCTGAGACCCATTCGCGCCGTAGAAAGTAAAGCCGCCGCGTATCGATCGGACAATTATCAAAAAGAGAAATAAAAGTCATATATCAGTTGACACCGTGGAGCAAGGGGTGAAACCGAGGTGATTTAGAGGGAAAATTTTGTAGGCTTAAAGGCACAGAGTGTCTGCTTAATTGCCAGCCAAACAGTTTATGACTCTTGAGGTCAGCTACAGGGATAAAGGATAAAGGATGTGAGGTCTTGCAAGCCACAGACACATAGATACTGGATGAGATGCAAGGTAAACCATTAAAGTTATAACTTATTGATGTACTTATGAGAGAATATGTAATATGTTCTATTTATAATACAGATATTCAGTGTAAACCTGCTTTTGTCTGGTTTCTGTGTGGATGATATGTATGTATATACGTGTGTTGACTAGAACAACTGAGTCTTTCAAATTGTAGTCTGAAAATGACATGTTCATTTCCTAATATTTATAGTAATATATTTACTAATATTTAGTAATAAATGTTATAACATATCCAACGATTTTTCTCATATTATATTATTAAATTCTGGTTATAATCAAAATAAATTGTAAAATTTATAATATATTGAATGTTATATAATTTTCAGTGTTTTTCTCTTATATTATATTATATGCTATCAAAAAGTTTCTAATCTAATATTGTAATATTGATATTGTACATCAAGTTGCTCATTCTGGTGGTCATTTAATGTTTTGTTTTTCTGTATTCCTTCATAATAATGATGAAGTTTGTGAACACCAGATCAGAGATCTTTTATAGATCTTGTATATTAAAAAGAAAAGAAAAAAGGTTAAGTCTAGCTTTGGTTTTGTGGTTTTAAAGATAACAATTAACGACACAAAACATTTTCTTGTTGCTTAAAAGGTGAATATTATAGTTTGACCATTTTTCTTGCAGGTTCGTAAATAACAGATTTTAAATAACTTGCACTTTAGCTGAACTTTAGCATTTCTCATCACACATCTAGTTAATTTAATATAATACACAATTTTCTTGTTAACACTGGCTTCAATGTGGAGTCACATCTAAAGTGACCCTGCGAATTTAAAACTGCACAAACTGTGTGTGTGTGTGTTTACCATGCTATTATTGTTATTATTTGGGTGACTCAGACAAACATACAGTATTTGCAGGCATGTGAGATGCTGTGGCTCCTGTGAGTGTTTTGCTAAGCACAAGATGCTATCTGCCAAAGAAATGTCCCATCTTATCAGCTGCAGAAATTCATGTTTGGGAAATGAGAAGATGCGACTGGAGTCATGGGCAATCTGCGGACGCAAATTATTCCCCTGGCCTGCCGTCACTCAGAGCTGACTCCCACATGATTTGATCCTTAAAGAAGATCTCCCTCGCCGTGTCCGGGACTCCAGACCTGGGACAAAACAAAACGGTATAAACAAGAATGAGAATAATTACCCAAAATGCTCCTCCTCCTCCTCCTCCTGTCAGGATCATGATGCTGTGTGTGTGCGCACTTGAGAATTTGAAGGTTTCATGCTCAAAATGTTTTCTTGGTGCTTTCTCTGAGGCTCGGTGCTGAGTGAGCACTTTTGGTGTAGCTTTCATTGTGACAGCTAATGAAATTATTTGCCTTTGACAACAGCTCATTATATGCCTCAAAGGCATTGTCTGGGACTGCTGTGTTCTGATCTATATATATATATATATATATATATATATATATATCCAATTAAAATCATCCCTCATGACAAAGAATCTGCCATAGGAAAGACCAAAGATAGCCTTAAAAAAGAGAGCATATGGACGAAGACAAGACAGCAAAGTAAAGCTTGTTATGGAATAATACGATTCATAATGACTACATCCCACAAGTCATTTATCAGCATACCATTTGAGAGAGATTCCCATACATCCTCCCAATTTACTCTTGCAATCATCTTGGTACAATCAAAACAGACTAATGGTGCATTCAAGTCTCCTGGGAAGTTCAAATGTACAAGTTTTTACAAGTCGTAATTACGAAGGCAGGTGCATTTAATGCTCCCTTTACATGCTATACGAAAATCTCCTTCTTCCCATTTGTGAACTTGTGATTACGAGCTCTTTGCTTTCAAGTGCTTTTTTTCTGAAAGAACAAGAATCATGAAGGACACAAGGTTTATTCTTGCCTGTTTATTGGGAAAATATTAAAGCCAAAATGATATTTAGCGTTCCATTCACTGTATTAGATAGTCAGCTTGCTGATGGTTCTGGAATTTCTGTCAAATACAGGCTATTCTCGCTGTATAAAACATTCAATATTTTTTAAACAATTATTCATGAGTAAATATGCACTACATTAACGACAAGACAAGGCGATGTAGCTGTTGGAAAAAGCTAATAAACAATCGTTTTCCCCTAAACCATGTTCAAAATTTATGGCCTCCCCAATTCAGAACCTGAGTATCAAAATTATTTTTGTTTCTCAGTGGTAAATACGACTTGAGAGGGCATTCATGTCCAATTTTTAACTAGGATTGTCATATTTACCATAATTCTGAAAGCATGTGAATGCAGCATAAGTCACTTTGTCGGAGCAAGATTTATGTTTTCTGCAAAGTAATTCCAAAGATTTTTTTACCTCTACATTTACAAAATGATGAATAAAGAATGCGCATCAGGTGTGTTTTTGCCTTTTGTTTTTATTCAAATTGTTAAAGGCACACTATGTATATTTTCGGTGCTAGAGGTCGCTTATGCAAAAAAAAAGGCGTGGCTTGATGACATCTTGATTTCACGGAATTATGGGAGGTGTCTTCACATTTACAGCCAGGGGAAGAGAATAGGGACAGGACTCCGGCAGAAATCGTTTTCATGGATCAGATTATTAACGTTACTGTAGTATGAAGCAGAGCAGGGCCGAGTGCTGTGCGAGCAGAAACGAGGCCGCTGGAGCGTTTGCTAATGAGAGACTAGCGAGACACACGGCTCGAGAGCAGTGGAGCTCTTATTATGCCACAGTCGCCGCTTTCGCTTCTTCCGGTCAAGCATATATGAAAATTAAAATTCTGTCATTAATTACTCACCCTCATGCGAGTAATATACCAGCCCAGTATTGGCAGACGCAGCACATGTACGCATGTATTGTTGAATAAAGTCGTTATGTTTGTTTTGTTTTTGCGCACAAAAGGTATTGCAGTCACGTCGACTGTTTTAACGATGTCTTTAGGACCTTGAAAGTGGTGATTATATTTCTGTCAATGGATGAGTCATAAACCTCTCGGATTTCATCAAAAAATACCTTAATTTGTGTTCTAACGATGAACAAAGGTCTTACGGGTTTGGAACAACATGAGGATAAGGAATATGACAGAATTTAAATTTTTGGGTGAACTAACCCTTTATGGTGCTGTAAATTGAACCATTATAAATTCTTTCGTAATTGTACTATATTATCATATTTCATGTATTATCATGTATTATCTGTATTATCAATACAGACTCTGCATCTATTGCATTCCACCATATGTTCTCACTGATAAGCCCCCAACTCTTAAAGAAAGACCTGGGCTTAAAGAAAGTTTTGAGTTTCCCACTTGTAATTCTGACTTTGTGCTGGCATTCATGTGTGTTCAACTCGTATGATCTCTCCGACTTGAATGCAAATAATATCTACCTAATATATCTACGCCAGGTTTGCAAGAGTCTCACCTCGCCACGTCCACTGCTGTTTGTCCACGACCTCTTTGTCGTACATAAGGTAGTTGCACAACCAGTAGACTATCTAGGCATCGTTTCTTCAGCGTCACAGCTCGTGGTGTGCGGGCCTTGTGCAAAGGCCCCTTATCCATTCTCTAATAACACCCTAGCAGGCCCCTGCAGCGAGATTTACAGACCAACAGACGCGCCCCTTCTCCCGCTTTTCTGTATGGGATGTAATTATAGCTGTGTTGGGTGCATGGTGTGTGTTTTAGCGTGCATTATATCCCAGTGGTGGCTTCCCTCCCACTTCCCCCACCCCTAAATGCCCCTCAATTCTCCCAGCAACTCCCCGTGCAGCGAGCAAACAAACGGAGAAAAGCCGCTATTGATTTGAATTCGTTTTGTTCTCCCTCAATTAGTGTTCTCTCCTTGTGCTGTTTGTTCTCGCTTTTAAAGAAGATCCCTAATTAACTGCAAAACAATTTGCTCTCTCGCACATGGCAAACACCAAAGCGCAGAGATATTCTTCTCTACAGAGAACACTCTCGTTCTGAAGAAGAGAAGATGAAAAAAAGACAAAGGCCCAGCGTCTGATATTTATTTCATTCATTGTATCTTAGAAAACATTTAGGAGAAATGCATGACGGAAGGATTTATTGGATTTGGTAGCACTCGCTTACAGAGAGGTGGAGAGAGAGGGAGCCTCATGCTTTTTTCTTTTCTTTAATTGTGATAAGTGGTCCGGCTGTCCTGTCTTATAGAGGTAAAACAATTTAAAAAGCAATCTCCTGGTTTAATGAAAACAAGCATGCGGGCCCGCATGGAGCTAATGAAGCCGAGAGAGTTATTACAGAGGCTCCAGGGATCTTCCACACAGCCTGTGTACAGTCACAGACATGGTGTGGAAGGGGAGGGCTTCTCTCGCTATGAGCAGACGATCGTAGTAGGCTACAGAGAAAAAAGCAAACCAGGAACAGCAGTATGTTCATTTACCTTTTTCTTACTTGTAACACATGGCATAGGAGACAGTGGATGGGCAATTTAGCATCGCTAAATGTAGCAAAGCTATTAGTTGAACTGCATTTACATTTATTCATTTGGCAGACACTTTTATCAAAAGCAACTTACAAGGGGAGCGATTAGGGGTTTCGTGCCTTACTCAAGGGCACCTTAGTCATGGTATCAAAGGTGGAGAGAGTGCTGTTCATTCACAATCCCCTCCTTCAATTCCTGCCGGCATGGGAATCGAACCAGCAAACTTCAGGTTACAAACCCGACTCCCTCACCATTAGGCCACGACCACCCTTTTTTCTCAGTAGCGAGGTGGTAGCAAGTACTGTAGCTTCTTATGGTGTGTTCAAGTCATGTCGGAAAGATCGTATTTACGAGTTTATCACACCTGAACACCACCACAAAGACGTAAATACCAGTGGGAAGTTCGAGATTGAGCGCCGAGTTTACGATTTGAGGGCGTGCTACTAAACACTTGGGTATTTATGCTGCCTTCATGTGCTCTCGGAAATATTCTAAATATTACTTTCTTAGGTAAAAACTGCACATGAAAGCCCTCCCATTTCGAAACTTGAATGCGATGAGCTCGTGATCACGACTTCAGAAGTGACAATGATCAAATTTACTGTAGCATTTGAAGGCAGCATTAGCATTGACATTAGGGCTGCATCTGAAATCGCATACTTCCCTACTATATAGTAGGAGAAAATCAACTTAAAGTGGCGCTGTGCAGACCGATCTGCGTCTGACTTGAAGCAGTGCATTTCGGTTGAATTGAGACTGCGCCAACTCCATGTGACTGTTAATTAAAAGAAAACTGATAAAAATTGACCCACTTTATTGGTATTTCAATAGTATAGGCCAGTGGTTCCTATCCCTGTTCCTGAGTTTTTGATGTTCCCAAATCAAACACACCTGATTCAACTCATCAACTCATTAGTAAAGACTCCAAGACCTCCGATGGGCGTGTCAGATAAGAGAGATAGCAAAAATGTGCGGTGCTGGGGGTGCTCCAGGACCAGGGTTGGGACAAGCACTGGTATAGGCTTATGTGACGTTATTCTTGTAGCCTACATACAGCCGCTGTATTAAGCAGTACATAAAGTATTGAATGAAAAGTATTTCTGCTGTTTCATGAAAACAACTGAAATGTCTGTATTTGACAAATAACTCCACTGCAAACACAGAGCGCGCTGCACTATGGATGGCAGAGAGTGTCCAACTCAGACTGTAAAAAAAAGAAAAAGTGGTCCATATTATCGTAAGTGAGAGACTGTAAATTTTGAATGCTTATATCTCCTAAATGCAAATTTTGTCATTGTTTTGGTACACACCAGTTCATTCATAACGTTAAGGCTAACATATTCATACTAAAAGCTAAACAACTTAAATCTTGATTTCAGGTGGACTTTAAAGCAGCTCTGACCATAAGCTACTCAAGTCAAAGTTATAAATCACGGCCACCTTATTTGGAATCAGAGTGTTATTTTAATAACACAAAAGTGAAAATTCTTATTTAAAAAATCCAACTCTTGCTGAAAATATGTTTTGTGTCAAAAAGCCTTGCATCTCTTATTTTTAACTCATACAAACAAAAACATAAGTGTTCATATATATTATGTGTACTCTCTTAAATACAATTTTATATTGTAACTACTTGACATATTCTAAAGACACTACTGTTTTTGTCCTTATTTTGGAGATTTTCTTTTAAATAAACAAGTAGCCTATCTGAACACATTGCAGTTTATTATATATCACACATGAATATTGTATCCGCATGTTTTCCGTGTTCTAACCAGATGAACATTCGGATAAGCTTTGCTATTTTTTTTTTTTTTAAATATAGAGTAGGCATAGTTTATAGCTTGTCTAATTTATTTATTTTATTTTATTTTTTGACTAGCTTGCCCAACACAATTTTTTTTTCTATGCTTCTCTGAGCATCATTATAGGTGCAGATGGATGAAAGCGTGCTCCTCTCCTGCTGATGTGCTCTTATATTAGTGGAATTTTGCGGAGAGATGCTGTTCATAGACGTTCTGTTCCATTTCAGTGGCTCTCATCCCTCCACTGCCCTCTCCTCCAGCAAACTCAACAATATGGCATCATCACGGACCCACTGAGAAGATTTAACCCAGACTGACTTCAGCCGCTTCGACAATATGAATCTGCCATGCCTCCCCTTAAAACACGAGGGAATAGTGCAAAGTATAGATGGAGAGAAATGATCCTTTCTGCTATTGTGATCAGTAATGAAGCATCTGGGATGCTAATTACGGGGAGCCCTGGAACTGATAATTACTGGTGTTTTTATAGGGGTCTAGTTCATAACTCCCAAAATGATACGGCGAGAGAATAGTAATTACTTGCCTTCGAACACCCATGTTTGTCAATCAGTGGTAATCTTCAGAGAGCGTGGTATAGCTCTGAGCTTTTGAATTATAAAAACACTCATCAAATACAGAAAACTTCATAGGAAACTTTTTATTCTATAAATATTTCCCAGAGTACAGAATGAACAGATAAGTTATTCAGAGGGAATGCACCAGCAGAAGCCTGGCTTTGTCTCTCTATTTTTCCCCTCTCCGAGGAGTCATAAACTTTCCGGCACATTTAATTGGTGTTCTTCATGTTTATGTAGTTGTTCCCCGACAGCAGCTCGTGCTGAAGAGGCAGTGAGGTAGAGCGAGCGCTGCCTGATCATGATCCAGCCTCTGATTATGTAAGTGTCCTTTCATCCCTGTGTGAACTCTCCTCCCTCTGTCTGAGCCTGTCACTCACCATCACTGTTTCTATCTGCTGCCATCTCGCTCCAGACCGCCCTTTCTGCCCACGTCCTCCCTCTGCCCCCTCCTAAGTTTCAAAATCTTTTGTCACACCTGTGTGAGGGCTTTCTCTCTGCTCATCCTGACACTTTGGTGTCTTCACGTTGTGTTCCCGGGGGATGTTCGGAAACATTTTTACCTGTATCCTTTCAGCTCTCACTCTTTTATCTTCATGATCCCTTTCATCATAACCCTGTGCGAAGTGAAAATCACTTCATTATCATCATGTCATTGTAGCCATTAGTCATTCAGAGGTAGCTGCATAGTGAAAAGTCATACTCTAACTGCGCCGTGTGTAATTACGCACGTTGACGAGTCGTAAACGTACAGAAATTCTCGGAGAGGGTGTGTAATCTGACAGCTCTCACGTCAGATCCGTGGGGTCTTTCCTCTATTAATCTCAGTTTCTTCAGGATTTACAATTTGAATCTTGCAGCACATCAAAATCACACAGCATGGTCTCTGCCACTGGTTATCCTCCATTGCTGACTTGTTTTTGGATCAAATTGAGCAATTTTCCCATCAAATAATATTTTTCTCAATTCCCAGGTTTAGTTTCATGGACACATTCTTAAATAGAATGTAGTAAAAATAAGACTTTTTTCATTGTAAAAATGGAACAGTAGACTTGAGTGAGTCAACCATTCTTAAAATTTAAGTTGAAAAGTGATGTCTGAGACCAGGCATTTGTGTGTATAAAAGTTGACTAAAAGTGACCTTTTAGATAGATATTTTAAATTACAGTCCAAAATAGTCATGACATTCTCTTCCAGGAAAATGGATGAGAAACACTGATGGCTTATCCTGCACTGCAAATATTTTAGTACAATCAAATGTGGATTGAAGTGTTTGGAGAACTTTGAAATGCAAATTCACATAGAAGTGCA
The DNA here is from genome assembly GCA_037194245.1 of Opsariichthys bidens. NCBI lineage: Eukaryota > Metazoa > Chordata > Actinopteri > Cypriniformes > Xenocyprididae > Opsariichthys > Opsariichthys bidens. The sequence continues at coordinate 15,524,954 of CM074277.1, read as the reverse complement.
AATTAAAAAAAAAAATTGTCCAGTAGAGGATAAAAACATTGCAGATTGACCTCTGGTTTGTATGTGGCATAGTGGAGTAGATGAATACATTAAAAAGCAGCTATATCACCTGCACCTTGACTTTCTTTTTTCTTTCTTTATTATTATTATGAAAAAAAAAATAAATAAATAAAAAAAAGTCCGCATGAAACCAAAATTGATTCTATTTACTTTGTTAATGCACATTACTAGTCTTGCATTACAAGTGAGCTGAATGAAACGCCTACTTTTCTTGATCCAATCAATTCCCAGCGGGAAAAAACACAAGCCATACCCTCTAATATTCTGTTTTACTCTGAAAATAATTCACAATACTGAAATAAGTTTGGCCTTCTGATGTGTCTTATTTATTACTTATTTATTTCTCTTTTTTCCCCAATTTGAATACATTAATGAATACAGGGCAAAAAATTGTAATTTGTCTTGAATGTGTTTCATACAACAGATGTCATTCAGTAAATAATAGGTTCCAAATGATCTTCAGTGCCCACTGAAAGTGTGTCATATGACATGAACATACTGAAGTTTCAGCTTGCTAGCTTACTTTCTCACTCAAAATGAAACATACATAAACGTCATGATTTTTATTTTATTTTTGGCAGTATCTTTGTAAAAACATTTAAAGTGTGTTTTTAGTGTGACAAAATAAAATCATCAATGTCTGTGTTTTACTCTTTGAGGGTTAAGGAATGAGGCTTGAAGGTTTTGGGCTAAATAACCTGTTATTGCGTACTTAATTATTGTGGTTGGGACCTGATGCCTCTTTAGATTTGCACTAGACTGCTATATATATATATATATACCAGATTAAATGGGTATGTCAGTCCCCTGTATTGTCTCTCTTAACACAATGCCTTCTCTCCCCCCTACTTTTGCAGTTATAATGAACAATGGTGCAGTCCTCCTGTGGTCTGGCCTGTGATGCTCCGTTGCACCAAAGGCTGTTCAGAAACATCATCCATTGCAGTTGACAAGGATGAATTTGAGCAATACTGGAGCATGTGTGTTTAGTCCGGGGTCAATGCACTTCACAGATGATGACAGACTCCATGCTTGATATCCATAACTGCAGTGAGCTCAGTGCCTCGGCTGGGCCCACCCAAGACGGAGGCAGTCTGTTCATCTAATGCTACGTGGGAATGCTACATTTCTTCATGTAAATGCAAATTTAGAGCTCTATTTTGTGGATGTTTGACCTTAATGAAGGTTATAGGCATTCTCAACCGAAGCTCTGTTTAACGCATTGTAAATTGTTCACACGCCGTAGCGCTGTGCGTCAAAATTTGTCTCCGGTCCCTCTTGTTCTCGCAGCTCTCCATGTTGGCTCGCAGACTGAAACGATTCTGAAGGTCTTTGATTGTGTGGGTGAGCAGAGGCTGCATTCCGGAGCTTTCAGCAAGCGCAGACTCATCCGCAGGGCTTTACCTCACTGCTACCTGTGGCTTTATTTATCATGTTCACTCTGCAGTGACTAAAACTACTTTACAAGCCACAGCGCGGAATTAATGAAGGATTCTGACACAGGCACCTTCCCCCAGGGTTCTAAAAATAATTAGCAAGATAAACACAAAGCAGGTTTTTGTCTTTCCTTATTAATTGTCACGTTACAACAAATATTAAGGCTAACAGTACTTTTTTAAACTGGTTTGTTTATGTTCATTACAGAGTCCATTTTGGGGCTCTAATTGGAATGGGTAGTGGAGACTTTCAAAGTGCCTCTGTAGAGCACCTACATTAAAGCGAGCTTCGATCTATCCATTGCTCTGTCACTTCGGCTATGGATTGGCCTGCCTGGTCAGAGTTTGGAGTGTCCATGAGCTCTAGGCTAAGAAGGCCTTCCTAACCAAAATCAGCCTCAGATGTATATGTGTATTAGTATAATATGTAATCATTTCATCGGCTAAATGGATTGTGTGACAAGAAAAACTGATTTATACTTTTCATTTCACACAGTAGAGCATGGTGCAAACAATGCCAGAGTCTAGCGAGTGTAAGATGTGATTGAAAATATATTGCATTGTATTTGCATATAAGGATCGGCAAAATGCATGCATGCAAATGTTAACTTCATTTAAGGAAACACCTTTTGTGGACAAAAGAAAATGTGTTTTGTCCATGAAAGGTGTTCTAGATCACATAACACATATCTCATTCACTGAATTGGCAAAATCATGAAATAAATGAATTTTGTGACATGAAAAATCACTAAATGCAGTAAACAAAGAACATTTTGTACAAACAAATTCAGATTCCAGAAAATCTGTTTGGTGGACAAAATTCACATCTCATTTAAAGATTGAGCATGTCCTGGACGAAATGTATTTTGTGACAAATGGAGTGCATTTTGCTCACAAAAGTATTTTTCTCTTATCCACTAATTAAAATTTAACAAAGTTATGCACGCAACTATTTTGTGCTGACTTTGCATTTCCATTGGCTTTTGTCTTCCTGTAGAACGTCCCCTTTAGAACTGCTCACATAGAACTAGTCGCTGGCTGGAGTCTTTATGCTACCACGAAAAAACATCAAAAGAGAGTAGGAATCGCTTGGTTATCCAAATGACATTGTATTCCGCTTTTCTGTTCATTTTTCCCTTTCCTCCGCTCCCTCTCGTTGCCCTCAGCCAGTCTTCATTTTTGTCTTCTTTACTCAACTTTTCCTCTGCTCACATCTTCTGTTTCTCTTCATACTAATGGAAAGAGAGAGTTGAGAGTTACCTGTGCTGGGTCCTGCTTCTTTGCCTCTGCCTGAAGTAATTTCTATGCTAATGAGACTCTCAATAAGATAAGACAGTCAGCAAGGGCTGCCTCTCCAACACAGACTTTATGATGAGAGGGGCTGCCGGCTTTGCCCTCTGTGTCTATCCGTTCATGCGGATATTTATCTTTTATTCATTCACTTTCATTCAGATTCTGTCAGCTTAACTGTTTGTAAGGTTTTCTTTTCCTGTCTAATGGCATTAGACGCTGTGGAACAATGCCCAAGATCATAGGCAAGGTCTAATGGGGAAGTCGTCGTACTCTTTCCTTTCTGCGTTTGCCTGTACGACACGGACTGCTGCATGAGCTTGTCTCTTGTACGTTCTTTATTATTTCCCCTTAGTACAACCTGCCTTTGAATACATCAGAACTTATTTCTGCGCAGCCGCTAAATGTGACAAATTACTAAAAAGTTTGGAAGCAGGTGTTGTTGCCACCTGTTCTGAAAGTATGGAAATTCTTGTTGTCCTTGCCATCCAGATTGGGTGTTTTGTCCACAGTGACTGTCTTGCACTGGGACTCGCCGTCGTGTTAGCCGAGTGTGATTACTGTTAGACGCGACTTAGTATGCATGCTGAAGCTGAAGTCTTTGACATTCAAAGGCATTTGGGTCTGCCATAGCAAATTAAAATGCGTTTAGTTTGCAATCCCATAAGAAAGGGTTGAAAGGAGGGTTTTAATGAAATGCTGATATAATGGGGAATGTGACAAATATCTGCACAGAGAGCTGCTATTCCTCAAACGAAGAGCAGAATTATGATTGCATCCTCAAGAACAAGGGAGGAAGGAGTATTAATACTACAATGCATGAGTGTCACTATACTGTCAGGAACACAATCACAATAAATTACTTTTAAGGCAAAGTTCTGTCATGAAACTCTAGATGGCGCTGACTGATAGGTCCTTACTCAATCTGCATGCAATGTGTCGTTCTCAATAGGTCACAGCTGATTAGTTCCTGCTGTATCAGTAGCCAATGATAGAACAGCTACGAGTAGTTCATGTGCGCTATATTGTACAGCAGCAGCAGCATGTCTTACTTGCTCACACCAGCATGTCCTGGATTTACTTAAAAAAGCAGTCAAGTGGTTCCATTATGTTGAGTAATTTGCACAAATAACAATTTAGTTGTATGAACAAAAGAAATTCAAGTAAAGCTGACAAAATATCTTTACAATTTTATTACACATTTGTTGACTTAATTTCCTTATTGAATTGACTATTTTCTCTACAAAATGCTCTGAAAAGTAATTCAAACAAACTCATTTGAATTGAGAGTAGGTATTTCATCCTAAACATGTACACGAGCCTAAACACAGGTGCCACTCTTCTGCATAATGGCAGCCACAAAATTCAAAAACATTACAGAAACTCTTCTAAATGTCCAACATAACTGAACATTAAACACTTAAATAAAGTAACACCACTGCCCAGTTAGTTATGTCAACATTAGTTCACTCAGTAATGTTAAGTTGACTGAACAAATACTTATTAAGTAAAGCTGACAATACTCATTTTAGTAGAAACTACTACATGAGATTTTTTTTATGTAATGTGAACAAGGATAGTTTGAGTGAAACTAACAGTGAAAGTAATTTTTTTTTTTTCTTTTGGCAGTATAGTAAGGGCCATACTTGCTCTGCAGCCGCAACAATAATCAACAGCATCAGCGTAGCAGATCTATTCTACCAAGACCAAACATATTAACATTGTCATACATTTCAAACACTCAGAGAGTTGCCATGACAGATATTGTTATTATTATTGGTATTATTGATGTTAATATATATTTATAGCTGTTCATTTTGATCCTTGGTTGGGAGTAATCAACATTTCATGTATGAAGTAGCCAGAAAATAAAATATGCAACATTCAAATAAGTCAAAAATAAGGGAATCAGTCACAAGTCAAAGTGAGCATGTGGATAAATAGATGTTTGACCATAATAAACTGAATTTGTCTGCTGTCAGTTTCTTCTAAAATTCTTTATTTCAGCCATTAGCTTTATTGCTGAAGAAACAGAATCCTTGTGCTTCTCTGTCACCCCTAAAGCTGAGCGATCTCCCTGCATTCCAGCTCCATCAGCAAATGACACAGCTATGTGAACTGACCTTCATGGCACTGGTCCCTCTAACATAAAACCCCACATCCCCATTTAAAGACAATCTGGAGCTCATTCACGGGCATTCATACAGTGCCAGATCAATCAAGCCCAGTGCCTCTGTGGGGAACCACTGTGAATGAGAGGTTAAAGAGGGATGTGAACAGAGGGGTTATCGTAATCACTTCACAGGAAATGGCACATGGTGAATAAATGGATTCATCTCAAAGGCTTGATGTCTTGTTATTGCAATGTTCTTCTAGGATGGGTAAGTTAGGTTGTTTATTAGATAGCTTTAAAATTTATTATTTTTTGTATTGGAATCTCAGTCAAATTGATTTCAGAATTCTAGTATAAATTTAAATATGATATGAACAATTTGTAAGTCTCCTCACAAAGCTGTGTCAGTGAGAAAGCAACCAAGTCTTGCATCACGGCAACGATTCCTTCGATTTGTACCATCTGTCATTATCCTTCTAGAGATTTGTAGCTGAGCATTTGAATTATAAAGCATTATTCATAGGATAACTTCATCCTCAAAGCTTATGCCAGCTCCGTCGGAGGAAAGAGGGAATTGTGGTTTGGGGGATAAAGGTGCTTCCCACTGAAAAGGGTGGGAATCACACTAGTCGGTTTCCATACTATGCATGCATTGTAGGGACCTAGAGAACAATTATAACAATAATGTAAAACTCAATGTAATTTCCATGCTATATTTAGGGGTTGTGAAGATGGATATGAAGGAGATTTTTATATAACATGGTGAGCTGTAGTAGTAGGCAAGCTTTAATATGATCTTCACATGGTGCAAGAGGTGACGTTTCATATTAAGTGTGACACATGCGGGGGTGGGGGGGGGGTGGGGGGTGGGGGGGGGGGGGGGGGAGATGGGGGTAGGGGTTATCTGCTCATTTATTTCACAATTTAGAATAATGCGCAAAAAATGCACCCTGACATAATGTACTTTAGCACCGCCTTTTTGTCACATCATGTAAGACCGTAAAAATAAATACATTAAAAATGACAAGTTAAATTTGCAAGCAATAAAGCTTTAGTCATGATGTCAAATTGTAGGAGTAGGTCAACTCTGAAGGCTAATAGATCACTGCAGTGATGATGTGTTTTTGAAGGCCAACCCAGAACATCTACAAAAAAGTTTCCCTCTACAAAAACCCCAAATGATTTTTCCTTTGGCTTTTGGATTTTTGCAGAATATAAACTCCGTAAACCAACAAAAGTTTTTGATTCTTACATGATTTGTTCATTATGATAATCTTCACAAACAAACACAACTGCTGAATGTTAGCTATAAATGAATGACATCACTGAGCTTCTGCTAGTTCTTTCTGTTTTTATTTTAAAAAAGAGTTCCCTTAAAGTTTGAGTTAACAGTTAACTTATTTTTTGTTGAGCTTGTGTTAACCACAGACCTTATTTCAGGAATTTAACCAAAAACCCATTCAAAAAATCCAGCGACTTCAGGGCGATCGAACCATAAGTGCTAAAATGCTAGCTTGTTTCAATCTACAATGTAGCCAAAAGGCATAATGGATGCCTAACGAAAATCATAGTCAGAGATGACAATTTAAGCCAATCAGCTTCATCATCAAGCCTGCTTGCTTACGACAACAGGTGCAGAGAAACATCCACAGTTGCCAAAATATCAATAAAATCCTAATTATTCCAAGTGTGAGTCACTGCAGGTCAGAGTAGACAAGTGAGACAATGACAGAGAGATATACATTTGCCATAATGGAATGAGTCTCTAATTCATGTATAAATGTTTATAATGGTCACAGTCTGAATATGATGCTGCATGATTTAGTTGATTTACTAGGCTATATGAGATTATAATATTCCATTAAACAGATAATTCAGCCAAAAATGAAAATTAAGTTGTTAAATTTTCAGTTTGTTTTTCACCAAACCCTATCGTCAAGTCAGGTCAAGTAACCTTTACTTATATAGCGCTCTTTACAATGCAAATTGTGGCAAAGCAGCTTTACATTAATAATCTTTTTTAACTACACAGCAAGTCCCAAAGAAAATTGTGTCATTGTCCAGCTTATTCTATATATTATTGATTCATTCCGTTGCAAAGATCAATAGTTATTAGTCTTGTTAATTTATGTATATCAGCACTGGAGAAAACAGTGATGTAATCGTCCGGCTCAGGTCAGTTCGAATACAACCGCGCCAATGCAGGCATATCAAAAACAATGCTGAATATCAAGCAAGTGTCCTCAACTTAAGCAAGCCAAAGGCAACAGCAGCAAGGAAACAAAACTCTAACAAAATGGAGAAAAAAAACCTTGGGAGAAACCAGGCTTAGTCAGGGGCTAGTTCTCCTCTGGCCAACAGTGAACACTTGCCTGATACTCAGGCAGAGTTACAGGTCATAAGTTCGATTTGGGATCGCAACAGTCAAAATATTTAATCCAGTTCCATCTAGGTAAGGTCCTCACAGGGATGAACTAGTTGACACAGTCTCCGCCAACATCCCAGGGCCACGCTGCTGCCGCACACATTTACATTACATTTACATTTACATTTACATTTAGTCATTTAGCAGACGCTTTTATCCAAAGCGACTTACAAACACAAGCTCAGGTTCCCCATTCGACCCGGACATGGCCCGGATCCAGCCAATCACTTTAAATGGTAAACCTCAGGATAAGCAGAGAGACAAAAATTAGCGTAGAAGCAATTGCATCATTGCAAAATGAGTGCATCCGGTGTTATAGGAAGTGTTCCGGGTGACCTGATCTATGCAGCCTAACAATCCTTTAACGGATATGAAGACATAAATTGATAATGTGTCATGATATGCCAGGTTAAAGAGATGCGTTTTTAGTCTAGATTTAAACTGACCGAGTGTGTCTGCTTCCCAAACAATGCTAGGAAGATCGTTCCAGAGTTTAAGTGCCAAATAGGAAAAGGATCTACCGCCTGCGGTTGATTTTGATATTCTAGGTATTAACAACTGGCCAGAATTCTGAGATCGAAATAGACGCAAAGGACTATAATGCGTTAAGAGCTCACTCAGGTACTGGGGAGCTAAGCCATTTAGTGCTTTGTAAGTAATTAGCAAGATTTTAAAATCTATACAATGTTAAATAGGGAGCCAGTGCAGTTTTGACAGAACCGGGCTAATATGGTCATACTTCCTGCTTCTAGTAAGGACTCCAGCAGCTGCGTTTTGGACCAGTTGTAGTTTGTTTATTAAGAGAGAAGGGCAGCCACCCAGTAGAGCATTACAGTAATCTAGCCTTGAGGTCATGAACGCATGAGCTAACTGTTTCGGATTTGTTATTGAGAGCATATGTCGTAGTTTAGATACATTTTTAAGATGGAAAAATGCGGTTTTACATAGGCTAGAAATATGGCTTTCAAATGAAAGATTGGTATCAAAGAGCACACAAGTGTTAGACAGTATTCTAGGTTATAATGTGCGAAGTTTTTGGTCCAATAATTAGAATCTCTGTTTATTCTGAATTTAGTAGTACTAGTACTAGTCATCCAATTTTTTATATCAGCTACGCATTCCGTTAATTTTGAGAATTTGCTGGTTTCGTCAGAGCGTGAAGAAACGAAGAGCTGAGTATCATCAGCGTAACAGTGAAAACTAATGGCATGCTTCCTGATGACATCTCCCAAGAGTAGTATGTACAGAGTGAAAAGCAACGGTCCTACTACTGAGCCTTGCGGTACTCCATAATGAACTTGTGATCAAAATAACATCTCTTTGTTTACTACTACAAACTGATAACGGTCAGATAAGTATGATTTGAACCATGCCAATGCAATTCCACGAATGCCAACATAATTTTCTAATCTATTCAAAAGAACGTTGTGGTCGATAGTGTCAAAAGCAGCACTAAGGTCTAGTAACACTAATAGAGAGGTACAACCATGGTCTGATGATAAGAGCAAATAATTTGTAACTCTAATGAGAGCAGTCTCAGTACTATGGTGCGGTCTAAATCCTGACTGGAAATCCTCACAGATACCATTTCTTTCCAAGTAGGAACACAGTTGAGATGATATTAACTTCTCTAGTATTTTTACAGAAAAGGTAGATTGGAGATCGGCAACATATATATATATATATATATATCTTGCTAGTAAAGAAGTTCATAAAGTCATTACTGCTGTGCTGTTTGGAAACATCAGAAGTTGAAGCTGTATTTCTCATTAATTTATCCATTGTATCAAATAAATACTTAAGGTTGTGTCTATTTTCTTCTAAAAGATTTGAAAAATAAGCAGATCTAGTGGTTTTAAGGCCTTTCTGTACGCAATCATTTTCTCTCTCCATGAAATACGAAAAACTTCTAGTTTGGATTTCTTCCTGCTGTGCTCCATTTTACTTGCTGCTCTCTTAAGGGCCCGAGTGTGCTCGATATACCATGGCATTGGACTAATATCCTTAATCTTTTTTAAGCGCAACAGAGCAAGAGAGTCAAGAGTGCTGGAAAAGAGAGCATCAATAGTTTCTGTTGCAACATCGAGTTCTTCTAAGTTGTCTGGTTTGCTAAGACAATGAAACTGATCAGGAAGATTAATTATAAAGCAATCTTTAGTGGTAGAAGTGATAGTTCTACCATATTTGTGGCAGAAAGACTGTTTTGCAGCCTTGGTTAAATGTAGCTTGCATGAGACTAGATAATGATCTGAGACGTCATCACTCTGTGGAAGAATTTCAACAGCATCAATATTGATTCCATGTGACAATATTAGATCTAAAGTATGATTACTACAATGAGTGGGTTCTGACACGTGTTGTCTAACTCCAATAGAGTTTAGAATATCTGTAAATGCCAATCCCAATGTGTCTTTTTCATTATCTACATTGATATTAAACTCACCAACAATAAGGACTTTATCCCCAGCCAGTACTAACTCTAGAAAATCAGCAAATTCTTTGATAAAGACTGTATGGTGCCCTAGTGGCCTGTATACAGTAGCCAGCACAAATGTCAAATGGGATTTGTCACTTGCAATTATATAATGTTACATAAAGCAAAAATAATTATATTTGAAAGACTTTTGAGTAATACAGAAGATATTACTATAGATTACACCTCCCCCTTTACCTTTCCAACGAGGTTTGTGTCGATAATGGTAACCTTGAGGGCTAGACTCATTTAAAGTAATGTAATCATCTGGTTTTTGCCAGGTTTCTGTCAAACACAGCACATCAGGATTATTTTCTGTGATAATATCATTTACAATAAGTGCTTTTGAAGAAAGGGATAGAATATTCAGCAATCCAAGCTTTTTGTTTATCTTTATTATCTGTTTTTTATTTGTTGAACATCAATTAAATTTTTACCCTTAAATGGGTTTGGAAGTTTTTTTGTATTTATTAATTCGGCGTACAGACACAGTCTCTAAGTGATGATATCTAGGTGAAAGAGTCTCTATGTGTTGTGATTTATCGTATAGCCCCAGAACACTTGGAATATACGACACACGTCATATAGGACCATTCTGTGATACTTTTGCATCTTTTTAAAACGGCTTGATTGGTCGCTATTTACTGTCAATATGGACGAGTCTCATTTTAGAGTGAACTATTCCTTTAATTATAAGGGAGGGGAATCTGTGGAACATAATTGTGAGGAAATGATGCCTACAACAAATCTTATTCTGTGGCAATATTTTACTGGTTTGATCAATGTTAATTTAAAAATTCCTCATTGACCAATTATGAATAGATCCAATTCAGTTTATTAATGGTACAATATGTAAATTATTTACATTAAAATATATTTTAAAAAAAACACTTGGACAGTGTTATATATTTCATTCGGTTGAGTACTTACATTTTCCTAAATGTTTCCAAGAATTTGTAAATTCAGATACATTCATTATTTTAAATAGTGTCCGTCCCTCCCTTGTCACTTGTCACCTGTCAGTGACGTAATATCTGCGTTATCCCTGGTTTCCGCTTGTACTGCATAGTAATCATGGCAACAGACACGGACAGCTGCATAATGTCTAGTGGCGCGCTGTTATTGTTTCGTTCACACATGGACCATGGCAAGCAACTTTGGGACAAAAGGAGAAATGAAACAAGGATCAATATCGGCGTGGCGTTGCCGAGATGGCGAGAACTTTGCGACAAACTTCGACTTGACAGAAACGTCGCTCTTGCACGTTATTAGACAAGGTAAGCCTCATACAGCCAACAAACTAATACACAGAATAACATTACAACTTTCAACACACTCAAATGCAGTTTAGTATGATAGTGTAACATTAGACCAAGTGAAACAGCGCTGCGTTAGCTGACAGTTTTAATTCATCAAATAAACTGACCTGTATGAGTAGTTCGGCAGAATGAAATGTCCCTCGTTTCTTTATATCCCCCAGGACTCTTGTGTGTCACTGATATCTGTCTCTCAATAGTAATCGTGTGTGTGATTCTCGGCCACATCCTGCTTCGTACCACAGTCATGTTCAGAAACATGCACTCATCCATAAACATTATTTCCCCATAAATATTATTAGATCCATCGGCATGAAGACAAGTCCCATGATTCCATATTCACTGCGTCATCAATCTACGCCTTTGTTATTGTTTTGAATTGTTTAACGACCCCTAGTGGACAAAAAACTACATAGTGCACCTTTAACCATTAATTTAGAACGTCTGATGAAGAAATATTTGTGTAAAAAAAGAACTTATTTACCCAGTGACGTGTGAATAGTAATGGTTTAAGTCTCACAACATAACATGGCAATAGTTTTTGATGTAGGCCTTTTCTAGGTGGTTCAGTGAGTGATTCAGTAACTGACAGATTCATTAGGGTTCTTGATTCAACAGCTGCAAACGCTGTCACGTGGTTTTTGATTCTCTAAAAGAATTGTGCTTATGAGAGACACTTCTCTGGAAATTGGACCACATTGCTAAACCTTGATGTTTAAAGATTACTAAAAAGAAGAGTGAGACATTAGAGTAATTCGAGTCAGAATCTGAATAAGAACCAAAATACATTTCAAAAGCAAACAAACAAAAAAGGTCAGTGGAAATGGTGCAACTTGTACTGTCATCAGTATATGCCCATGAATCCAAATTATCCAATGATCTATAAAACTCTGCAGAATAGCTGAAGGTCTCCATGGAGGAAATCATTGAAAATGTCTGTGGCTCTTTAAGGACGTTCCTATTCTCCAGGGTCCGATTTTTCATGCATCGCTTCTTGCCCATATCTTTGCATATGAAGGCCTTAAGTAGCACATTGGTTGAGCCAGGGGCGCTGTGCGGGGAGAAACTCAGAGATTAGACGAGAGGCTTCGTCCATTCAGCAGCGCGGACAGCAGCCAGCGCGCTCCCTCCGCTCTGCTCCGCTCCCTCTGTGGGCGGTGTTTCAAACGAGCGGATTCGGGAGGAACGTGGGAGCTGTCATTGCTGTAAGACACATTTGCGGGGACCAGCATCACCGTTGACAGCAATTACAAGTGCTGGGATTATGTTCATTTAAACGACCACTTATTGATAGGTGCCTTCATAATATGCTGCTCCACATATAATCAAATGTATTTTTTTAGATTCGCCAGATCTGAAGGGGAATTTTGGAGAAACACAAGCTGATCATGAAGTGGGATATTTCACTCTTCTCTTGTGTTTTAGGGGAAAATACCGGATGCATCCATTGAACGAAGATATTTTCTGCTGGATTAACAAGGGACACTATTTTTGATACTTATTCTCCGTGCACAAACACTGATCTGTTGGCGTTTTCGGGAAACAAAGATGCTTTTGTGAAGTCACATGCGAAACATCGTGTCAGTCGTTTAGCCTTGTACCTCAATTGCAAAATGCTGTGGTGCTGATGAGAGACTGTTCCTCGATAACAGTTTTTTTTTTTCACAACCCAGAATGAGAAACAAATAGCTCTCCGTTTACGAGATGGAAACACTGTGAGGCTTCTTACTGAACTTGAGAAGCAGCAACAGCGACTGCAACAGTCTCGACACCCCAGAAATCAACACATAATAATGGTATGAGCTTCTGAAGTCGATTGGAGCATGGAGTCCGCACACCAGGCAGGCTAGGAGGTTTTGCGAGACACGCTAAGAACCTTGTTTTGACCCCCCATCCTGAAATGAGGCAAAATGTTGATGTGTGACAGAGGAGTCCAAATGCTCATCACTACAGTGGGCGCTTTCGCCGCGTTCAGCCTGATGACTATCGCTGTGGGAACGGACTATTGGCTGTACTCACGAGGAGTGTGCCGGGTCAAAAGTAATAACGAGAACGAGACGAGCAGGAAGAATGAGGAAGTCATGACCCATTCGGGGCTCTGGAGAACCTGCTGTCTAGAAGGTAAAACGCTTTTGCGTGCTTCTAAAAAGTCCAACTTAAGAATCTATCTATCTATCTATCTATCTATCTATCTATCTATCTATCTATCTATCTATCTATCTATCTATCTATCTATCTATCTATCTATCTATCTATCTATCTATCTATCTATCTATCTATCTATCTATCTATCTATCTATCTATCTATCTATCTATCTATCTATCTATCTATCTATCTATCTATCTATCTATCTATCTATCTATCTATCTATCTATCTATCTATCTATCTATCTATCTATCTATCTATCTATCTATCTATCTATCTATCTATCTATCTATCTAATGTTAAGATTCTAGTAGTCTGTAGGTTTTCTTTTTCACACCACTGTTCATTATTAAACTGAGGATTATTTAATGTGACATAAAGGAAGCGCTACTAACCTCAGTCTATCACCGGAATTTACTTGCTTATTCTACAATCTTTACATCCGTTAACTGGTGTTAACTACAACTGCTGCAATATCCTAACTGTTTAAATGAATTGAAGGCTTTTTGAAGCTCTTTTCCCACAGTCAGAAATCGAGTCTTTTAAATAGGCAGCATGATGATTGCAGCTGTCATATAACCAATAGATCAGGGCTAAATTGTCTAATTACTCGCTTGTCAATCCAAAATTAGATGGGCACTGGACAGTCATATTGATTACTTTATATTGCAGTTCAATAAAATCACTTTATTCTAGAAACTATCAATGTCTCAGAATTGCAAGCTGTTGACACATAATAGTTGGTCATTGCTGTTGGTGTCTGTGCAAGATTATTACCAATAATAAAAACAATAGTAAATCTATCCCACACACATAAAGAAATGAATCTAGGAGATTTAAAAATTCTGGGGGGTGGGGGTGCACTGTATTCACTCACGAAGCTGTAATCAGCCACACCGTTCTGTCAATCAAGATGCTCTGAATGATAGTGAACAGCCTGTTGTCCCATCTCTCACACAAAGCAGAATTAAAGGGCTCTTTGAGGGGAAATAAAAGTCAATTCATACTAGAAGCCCACAGCCTTACATAAGTACAGCGAGCTCAACAAAACACCCTATGGAGTTCACCCTGTAATTCAAATGTACATCATATACCCCTAAAACATGATGATGACTTGTTCCTTTTGCTTATCCTCTTCCTCTATTTTCCTCATTTTTCTCCTTATCTTCCCTCTCTTTCCTTGCCTTTGTCCTCTGGATGGATTCATTCTAATTCCATGCAGTTTAGGTTTTGGCAGCCCTGACACTGCTTGACTGGGAGCGAAATAATGTACTTCATAATGTCTTTTCAAACTTTGATTAATCTCCTGCCCCAGGGAACGCAGAGAGGTGACATGACTGCAGTGTGATGGGAAGATCCTCATCTTTAATTGAAAGGGATGGGCGCAATCCAATAGATGTGGCCATGGCAGATTACACAAATCCAGTGATTGACTTTTCAGTATTAATTTAATTGAAGTGTATGTCACTGTCACCCAGTGCACAGATACCCACAGCCAAATTTGATCCACTTTAAATCTCAAAAAGATTCTCATGATTTATTTGTTTAATATCAATGAGGGATTGATCCGTCTAAGTAGAAACCTATCACTCTGAGTCATGGTCTATGCTTGTCCGTACATAAATCTTTGAGGAAGGTAATAACGAGGCTTTCTGCTGGACAAGACTACATGACCAGCCTCTCTGAATATAACCTTCAAGTGTGTGCTGCTCTACAGCCACTCACTACCTTCAATGTGTTCCTCCATGCATGACAGCTTTGCTTTGCCTGTTGATGGTTTTTGCCTTCTTACTTTCTTAATGCACATTTCTGGTCTCATTGTGAATGATTCATCAGTGCATGTTATTTCATAGAAAAAAAGATGTTTGCTTTTGTAATTACATTTTTTAATTTTTTTTTACTCTTACTGGAAACAACTCTCCTGTCATGCTGACATCATCTGGGCCATGCAGTGTATTTGATCATGTTAAACAATAGCAAAAAAGGGATTTAGTCACATTTTAGCAATCTATTCTGGTATGAAACGCCCACTTTTCACAATCCAATCAATACTCGATTGATCAAAACAAGCTTTTCTCATTAAATAGTATTTCTTACTCAGAAATGAATTGAATTCTGAAATTAAAAGGGTTGTGAATGCCAATTCAGATGACTTTAAAGTGCCCCTATTATGCTATTTGAAAGGTTCCTAATCCTGTTTAGGTCTCCTACAACAGGTTTACATGAATCAAAGGTCAAAAAACCCTTTCATCTTCTCATAATTTACATTGCACTTCACCACATTTTTCAGTGATTCTCAAATCAGTCTCTCTAAATCCCTCCTTGAGCTCTGATTGGCCAAATTGCCCAGTCTGGTGTGATTGGTCTACCACTTACAACGCAAGTTGGAAACAGCAAACGCCAATTACCATACCTGATTCAGCTCCGTATGCTTCCTAAAGCTCAGCGATTCTACACATTGTAAAGACAGTTACGATTGCGTCGATATTACCATATCAATCCGATGCTGAAATATTGGAAGAACTAGTTATTTAAGTCTCCATTGCTAGAAAGACTTGAGCATGAGGTTTCTCAGTGATACGCTACTTAGTTTGATGTTCATCATGAGATGTTGCAACTGTAATTCCTCTACATCAGCATGTCCATCAATTTCTAATTCATTGCGGGTGCACATGTGGGAACTGTATTATTAACTGTATCAACAGTGCATATGTTAGCCGAGCAATAATATGAATGACTGATGTAACATTAAAGTTTGTAAAACAAATATTGCTCCATCCTTTATCATTTCTCAAAGTAGCAAGATTGACAGATAATCTGAATTAATGGACACAGTTTTAGGTAGCACTGATTATAAGAAATATTTCAGTAAGACTGCAATAACGTGACTTAGCCAGTTAGCCGGAGGCCAAGCACAATATAACTAAAACAATGCACAATGTATTTTGAACATTCTGTATAAAATATGTTCTGTACATCAATAATTAATCATACTTACAGGTTGTGACTCTGAGGAGCAAGTTGGTACTGGCCCATTTTTAATGGAGAATCGTATTGAATGTGCTTTTGTTGAATAGTAATGACATAGACAGTAGTCTGTTTGTGTTTTTAGTAGTCTGTCAGGTCATGCTATCTTTCTCTTCAGCCTGCTTGCATGTCCAGCAGCCAGGTGTGTTAAACGCTCTGGGGGGAGTTTGTCAAGTACAGCTCCGTGTGCCAATATGTAAATGACAGTCTCTGCAGGAGACCAAAACAGCAAGTACTGATCGAGACTTCCTGGAAAATCTGTGAACTGAAGTGCGAGTTGAATTTGATAGGCCATAAGATTTGCTTAAGATCATGATTCCTACCATGTAATTACAGTTTAAATGCCAAAGGCTGAAGGTACAGTCATATGTTTAATGCAAACAACATATCGGACCATTAGAATTCATATGAATAATATGAATCAGCGTGAGGATGTGATTCACTGCACACTGCTCCAATTTTCATTGAAACACATTGAAAATGTGACTTTATTAATCCTCATGTTCTTTGGAGGTTTTGTTTGTTTGTTTGTTTGTTTTATGATATACACTACTTCCTATTCATCAAAAACTCCTCAAAAAATAGAATCATGGTTTTTCACAACAATTTTAGACAGCATAACCATTTTCAACAATGATGATGACAAGAAGAAATGTTTCTTGAGCATCAAATCATCATATTAGAATGATTTTGAAAGATCATGTGACACTGAAGACTGGAGTAATGATGCTGAAAATACAGCTTTGCATCACAGGAATAAATTACGTTTTAAAATATAATAAAAAAAAAAGATAATAGTTATTTTCAATTTTAATAATATTTCCTAATATAACTCTTTTTTTTTTTACTGATTTTTTTTTTTTTATTAAATAAATTCAGCCTTGGTGAGAAGAAGAGAATAAGAGACTTCTTTTAAAAATGAAAAATTCTTACTGACCCCAATCTATTTTTAACGGTAGTGTATGCCTTAAAAAATGATAGTAATATCAAAATGAACCTTTCAGAATTACTAGTCTAGACTAGTATGATCAAAAACCCAGTCAGCAGATATTTTTGAAGCTAGCCATCTGTTTAGCAAATTAGTCATGCACTTATTAGATATGTGACTAGTATTATTTCCATCAATTCTAGTAAGAAAAAATCTAACAAAACAAATCAGAACTGGCTGTATGTGTACAATTTCAGAAAACAGCATGTGAAAATCCATTACATTTAATCATCTTTTATATCTTGGGTCTGTGAGACCAAAACAGACTTGATGTAGCATTTTTCATAGAGGAATTTTTGAAGTCGAAATTGTGTTCATGATCAGTTCTCATAAGATGAAAAGTCTCGATTATCAATTAAGTACATGAGGGTTAAACATATGGCGTGTTGCATCACATGTCATCATGGGGCGGCACATTAGTGATTATGTGCGTAATAATAAGGGAATGCTCCGGCAGAATTTAACACGGGTTCATTTGCTGAATGGAGGAGTAAGATTAATGCAGTAGGTCCTCAAGTACAGGTGGATCTCAGGGGAACAGTTTGGCCTTGCTCAGGATAAATGATGACCTGGGAACTGAGGTGGGGAGGGAAGGGGGAGAGAGAGGCAAAGCAGGGAGTGATGAAGAGGGACTCTTCCTTCCAAGTGTGCACCCAAGCAAAGCCTGTCTCATACACTCTCATCACGCACACACATCTCCTTGGAAACCAGCCGCTCCCGTCTGCGAGATAGGCCCACTGCTCTATCTCCATACCTTCCCCCATCCTCAACCCTGCTTCCCGTCCTCCTCCTCCTCTCCTTGTTCACGAAGGCTTTGGAAAAAACGGAAATACGGAAAGCATGAGATGCTGCCCGGCCATCACACTGCATCTCAAACATGTGTCAAACACACATGGAGAGATGCGCACGCGCCAGTGCACATATCCTCAAACGGACAATGAGATTGGCTTGTTGGGATGTGAACATACAACTGTTCCTCATAACCACTTACACTGCCACTCGGGACACTCTGCAAGCAAGCGGCCCTGTGTTTTTGCCTTTTTAATGTGCACTAAAGGTGCGAGTGAGGGCTGTTAGACTGGGAACAAAAGGTTGGGCAAATACACACGGCTAGAGTGGACTTCATTTATTATGGCACTGGTAATGGAAGAAACTTGTCAGCACTTTGCAGTACATTGTTGAAATACACTTTTTATCTATACGCTAGCAGAATTTTTTTTTTTTTTTTTGTGGCAATTTAAATGAGCAGAAGAAATTAATAATGAATGTTTCTTTGTGTTAAAGCCCAGTCAGTATAACAGTCAGATATGCTTTCACCATTTTCATGTAATGTATTTTCAAAGTATGTAAGCGATAATGCACTCCGCCCTGAGTTCGGGTTTATATTTTTTGCAATAATGACCAACTGGCTGTATTATAATATGGCTACTCACCAAAAAAATAAACATGTGAGCATTAAGTATAGATTTGAGTTGAAGTTGTTGTTGTATTACCTTAAAGATTGTATTACCTTAAAGATTAAATAATCGTATTAAAGTATATTCAGTTTTGCCTTGGACAATGGAAAATACTTGGAAATATCTGACTGCTGTGAATGACCAATCAGAATGAAGTATTCCAGAGAGCACTGGGTCTCATAAACAAATAATTATGTGGATTATGTTGAAGAACACGAGAAAAGGTTCTCTCTAATTCACAACATGTGTGTATGCACATGAATTTGTTCTTAAGCTCATTTTAATGTTAAAGAATTTGAAATATTCTAATTAAGCGACAGTGTACCCAAAT
This sequence comes from Opsariichthys bidens, assembly GCA_037194245.1. Lineage (NCBI taxonomy): Eukaryota > Metazoa > Chordata > Actinopteri > Cypriniformes > Xenocyprididae > Opsariichthys > Opsariichthys bidens. Next base: position 15,505,891 of record CM074277.1, on the reverse strand, counting down.
AGTTTTTGCATAAAACATGCTTAAACCTTTTCCATATAAGGAAAATTAAGACACATTTTATGCCAAGTGTTCCATCTTCAAAACCAGTTCAGACACAATAAATGCTTTTTATACAGACTTCTCAATATATATAAATATGTATATGTATATATTCATACATGTGGTTTCAGTTGTTCCTACATTTTCCCCCATAAATTTAAAATATATTTTAGTTTTAAATTTTTCGATGAATCATAATTTGTTTGTCAAACCGTGAGACCCATTTTCTATTCCAGAGTATTACCTATGGAAGACAGAAACTCAGGGAAATTTTATCCCATATTCCTTGCTGTTTTTGGAGTCTAAGGCATTGAACGAGTTACTGAAAGTACAGCGTGCAGAATTTTTGCTGGGCTTCTGAAACCATGCAATGTTTAGCAAACCGATGTATTAATATCTAATGCCATGCAAAATCAATACAATATTGATGCTGGTTAATCCCTCCGTGACAGTGTGTTGATTTGATGTGGTGGGTACATGGCGTCCTGTGAAGCCGGCAGGAGAATGTGGACCATAGTGAGTCACTGCTGTTCCAGGCTCCTGCCTGTGATGCTGCCTCTGCCCCTGGCTGCGATGACCTTTGTGAGGCAAATTACTCTTGATAGATCCTCTAACAGCATTGGTTAAGCTAGCAAAAATAGCTCTCTGCGTCTCCTCCCCATCTCAGAGGCTCAGCGACCAGAGATAACACGGCCGGCCCCTGCTCCTGTGGGTCTGAGCCCGAGCTATAGGATGTGAGGTTGCGTTGTGACTCTGATCTGCTTTGATACGGGACTGCGTCGAATTTTGCGAGAATGCATTTTAGGTTAACTTTAATTACCCTCTCAAAAGCTGCAAAATTTGTCATGCATTATTCACAAAGGTAGCACATCACTGATCAAAGACTGGTGACACGAAACAGGGTTTGCAACAAGGAGTATGGATTACATTTATATATGTACTGTTATTTGAAAGCCATTTACTAAGGAGCAAGATATAGTTTTATGGACGTCGTCAGGTCCTCTTATGACCCGAAGCGCTCTCTTTTGGACACGTGCCCACTGTATACAGTACATAAACACGCATACATATTCACACAGACCTGCCAGAGATACTAAGTGGCTCACATTATCTTGAGATGGAAATGCCAAGGCTTGGATGGATTTCGTATTGGATACGGTGAAAGGGGGAGCACGGAATAAAGTAAGAGACTGTATTATATTGATGAGAGGGACAGGGTGCCAAGAGAAAGCAGGCCTGAAAAATCTGTTTGTGCAAACACTTTTCAATGAGTGTTGATTTAGGTGATAACAGGGCTTCTGAGAATGTGTTGCTGGCAATCCATCTTTGTGTGCGTGGTCCATTTGCTGTGCCACTAGTACTGTCACTTTGTTATCACTCACAAAGGAGACTGTCAAAGGCAAGGTGTTTAAATTCATTAATCAATATTTTTCTCACTTTTTGCATAATTTGATACATATAAATATATGTTGCTCACAAGAAATTCTTTGTATTATTTACTCATCTCATATTGGTAGTATGATCGTTACTGTGTTCTAAGTATATAAAAACTTTTACAGAGATGCTGATATACTGTATGGGTTTCATATAAATTATCAGCTGATATTGGAGATGTTTTTTGGATTTATTGGTATCTGACAATTTTGTATATGAAATATTGTAATATTTTTTGTTCTTGCTCATTTCTCCTATCTATCTTTAAAGACACTTAATCTTTAACGAAACTTAAAGTGAATATTGATCTTGCTTATTGTACATTGTGATTATGTTGTCTTTTGCAGTCTAAGTTTTGGCCATTTATTGATTCATGAGTCATAATATAAACATTATTATTGGCTTCTCACATCATTATTGTTGAGAATTGCGGTTTTGCACACAAAAACATTCTAAAATGTTTATTTCACTCTCGTGTATTTACTTTACTATTAAATGCATGTAACTGATACTGCGAATGATTCGATTCGAATGGTTTGATCTTCTGATAAAATGAAAAAACATCTCTCTGGCGATGAATGCCGGGCTTCTCCACTTATTTAGTAAATTATTTACTTAAACCCTGCCTCCATCTTACAATCAACTGCAAGCTCACATTCAGCTGATCTGTCTGCATCCAATCAATGGATAGAACCAAGTCCCTGCCATACTCCGATTCACTCTAATATGAATTAAAACCCTGTCGCTACATCCATTTCATGACGACATTGAGATTAAAACTCTAGGTCTACGACAAAAGTAAAACAATAAAATCTATTGAAAGGCACTTATGAAAAGTTTCCATGGTAGTTTTAATGTGACCTTCATATATATTCTTTTTCTAGTCTAGGCTCTGAAGATCTAGTATGAATAAATATCAACCCCTGGGACATAAAGGTGCCAGTAGTTGAAGAAACACTCATGCATGCCCACACAATTGTTATATCTAAATACCGAGCTTTATCTGACACTAACAGCAATAGGTCCGCCAGTCCCAAGGTCCTTTGCGGTGTCAAACACAGACTTTCACACTCCTTGGGCAAACATTGATTGTGTTGGCCTCTGGGGTGTTTCTCTTAATGTACTTAGAGCTCAATAGTCTCGCTATAGCTCTTCAAAGCAGCACCCACACCGGCCTGTCCGCACAAGTCACTGCAAGAATTATTGTGGCTTTGGCAATGAGTAAGTGACTTCAATATCTGCAGCATGTCCACCTGCGGGGGTTCATAAGCTCACCGCTGAACAATAGTTATGGCTGTGTCCCTGTTTTTATGAGCTATCCGTCTTGTGTTTCAGCGATCTCCTGGAGTATTGTGATTAGGAAGCCTGCTGAAAAAGCTGTGTTCCTCCCCTGTGTTATTAAGTGCCGTTATCTCCCTTAAGCCCCGGTTGTTTACTCACTTGCATTCGCTCATGTGGAACAGTTTTTGGCACATTGCATGTAGATGTCCAGCACTATTCCCGAGCTCTTGTATGTTACGTATTTTATTAGGGATAATGGGAAAGCAAAGGGATCAGGGAGGGATAGAACTGAATATTGATGCGTATGTGTCGACTTCACCTCTGCGTGAATACGGGCAGCTCTGCTAGAGTGTAAACAAGCCAAATAAGTCCATTAAACTCGATGTTGGCCCGTGCCTGAGGAGACCTCTCTGTGGAGAATGGGCTGGCAGGAACCTTTGGCTGGCTTTCGCAGGCAGCTTCTTCCTTTTCATAGAAAACTAAATCAAGCACGTTGGCTCTGAAGAATAGCCATGAGATGAAGACCATTCGATGTGTGTCAGAAAAAAGTGCTTTCACAGCAATCGCAGCATCTGAATTGGCTGCTGTCAGATTTACACGTATGTACCAGTTGGCTGTGAGTCCCTTCCATACTTACAGTAAACTTCAGCAGAACACTTCTCATCCCTCGGATCAGGCTCTGATGGTGTCGGGCAAATGTTTTATCAGCTGAACATACGGCCTTTTAGGATTAGCCCCCACACAAAATGTGTTCACTTTCATGGTTCTGCTGTCATGTTTTGCACAGTAAGCCCAAATATTCATGAGCTCTGTCTTTGGCAACCAAAAGACAAGATGGTCTCATTGAATTACAAACAGGGAGCGCAGCCCACTTTAGATGAATACTGTCATTCCTCTGTCAAAGAACTTTGGCCTTGCTGGGATGAGTTAGCAATCTGCAACCCAACAAACTGGCAGATTTCAGGTCAGGTTTAGTTTTTTTAATTGTTTTAGAAATATTTAAAGGAATAACTCACCCAATGATGACAAATGAAATGTGTGTCATTATGTACTCACACTCATGATTATTTCTAAACTTTTTTAGACTTTTCTAAACATGTAAGACTTTCTTTATTATCTGGAAAACACACTCACACACACACATACACACACACACACACACCACACACACAAACATTTAAAAAAAATACTAAATAAGAGTGCCATTGTTGTTTTGGACCCAACTGAATTTCGTTGTATGAACAAATACAGTTGAAGCATTCTTCAAAATGTCTTCTTTTGGGTACTGAAGAAGAAATTAAAACAGAAATTCATAACATTTCTGGGTGAACTATCTCTTAAATGTTAAAAATTCTATGATTATTTACTTATTATCATTTCATTCCGGTATGACTTTTTTCTGACAAATGCAAAAGTGTATTTGATACATACACCAGTGTTCAAAAGGTTAAGGTCAATATTTTTTTTTAGAAAAGAAATGAATACTTTTCTTCAGCAAGGATGCATTAATTTGATTGAAAGTGACCGTAAAGACATTATAATGTTATAATATTTAAAAAAATGCTTATGAAAGAATCATAGGGTATCATGGTTTCCACAAAAATATTAAGCAGCATCACTGTTTTCAACATAATAATAAGAAATATTTCTTGAGCATCAAATCATCACATCAGAATGATTTCTGAAGGATCATGTGACACTGAAGACTGGAGTAATGATGCTGAAAAATCAGCTTTGACATAAGTTACGTTTTAAAATATATATTTAAATTGAAACCAATCATTTTAAATTGCAATAACATTTCACAATATTTCTGGTTTTAGTGCATTTTTAATCAAATAATTGGTGAGCAAAAGAGATCAATCCACAAATTTTGAACTGTAGTGTATATCATACATGGCTAATTTTGCATAGCATTGTACACAAATTATTTTTCTTCATTTATTTTAATTATGAAAGATACAAATAATAAACAATATGGGTAACATTTTACAATAAAGTTCATTAGTTAACATTAGTTAACTACATGAACTAATAAAGAACTGCACTTCTACAGCATTTATTAATCTTTGTTAATGTTAATTTCAACATTTACTAATAATTATTAAAATCTTGTTAACATTAGTTAATGCACTGTGAACTAACATGAACAAACAATGAACAACTTTATTTTCATTAACTAACGTTGACAAAGATTAGTAAATACAGTAACAAATGCATTGCTCATGATTAGATCAAGTTAGTTAATACATTAACTAATGTTTTAACTAATGAACATTATTGTAAAATGTTACCACAATATGATATTATATGATTTTTACTTGTAAATTGCATTGCTAATCCACTTCTGAGGGTGCACTCAGTTTGAATGGGCATGACACTTCTGGAAGCAAAGGAAGAGATATTGTCCTGTAGTGATGTAAACCTGAACCCCTCAGGATCACTTAGACTATTCAGTCCCTGAGAGGCATTCAAGAGCCCCTGTGGTTCTAGAGGAAGTGGCTGCCTATATCAGCTGCTGCACAACCCCTCTACCCGCCTTCTGAAGTGTGCTGTCCTTTGAAAAGACTCCATTTAATGGAAAAGACCAAAGCAGAAGCAGCGGATTTAAACAAACAAGAATAGTTATTGGACCCTGCTGAGACAATAGTAATAAGCAGCTAACGGCAGCCGAGTGTGCGGGCGTGCGCGAGAGAGGAGGGGGCAATCGACGCCACAAGTGGAAGAAGATTGCCTCTTGTACAGTCTTTCAGTCCCGTCCCAGTAGTCTTAGACAGGCCACATTGCACATTTATTACCCCATTCTCCAGAAACATGATTTAACATGGACGCTCCATGTCTTCGCTTATCGCAGAGCTCAAATAAAGCGTTCCTTGCCTTGTTATGTTTAGTTGAATTAGCAGGCTGGTAAGTGAGCTTCTCATGTTGGTAGGAATATTATTGTGCAAAGATATTGTGCCCTGTGGAGGATCATTAAAACCGTGCCTAATAAATGTGGATGACTCACCATGTCAAAACCATTAGGCCAATCAGTCTGTCTGCAAGCTGGGCCTTAATTTTCACACCCAACCTGCAAAATTAAATGCACACAGGTCATTAAAAGCGGCAGAAAGTTGCAGTGCTGTCGCTGGAGCAGTGATTACAGTCACTCTCTGACTGGCACAAGCCATCCCTAGCTCCATAATCGACATCTTCATTTAAATGATCTCCAATTAAAATCCCAAAGTCAAACTTTCACTCTGTGCCTATTTTCAGTGGTTGTGAATTTCTGAATTTAATTTGATTTTGCATATTGAACAGGGCTTGACCGTTTACTTTTTTGCTCACCAGCCGCTGAGCCTAGTGGTTTTCCAAAGTTACTACGTTACACGCCACCTGCTGAAATCCATTTGGCGGGTGTTAATGTCGAGCCCTGGTATTGAATGTGATCCAATAAAAAAGACAGTGTACCTCAAAAACTTGGCAAAAACAGCAATCAGAGAGCTGGGTAGCCCATGATGATGAATATGATTTCACCAAGTACAACATGTTCCTTGATCAGCATCTTTGATGATCCTGGAACAGCATTCCAATCAACCAATCGGATTTGAGGAACAAGTTCACAGTTTATGTCAAGTTTAGGCTTACAAGCAGGGTTTGATGCTTCGACGTCAGTTTTATGCACCTGTTATTTCCCTCTGATTTTAGGGGTAACTTATGAGTAGGGTTAGGTTTAGGGATAGGATTAGGACTACATTTTTGACAGGAATATTGTTCCAGGATGAACAAAACGTTGATCCAGGAACTTGTTTTTGTTTGCGAAATCACGGTGGCCAGCTAATGACCAGCTAATGATATCATAGTATTTATTTTAAAAATGATAAATAGCATATGCAAAACAACTGCTGCAATGAATTGTATGTTTATTTTACATGATATATACAAAATTAGAAACAAATCATTTGAAAAAATGAATCAATATGGAAAAATATTTTTTGCCAGGCTACAAATGCTCCCTTCTTAAGAGCGAACAGCTGGATTCACCAAAGTTTGCAAGACTTGAGGAATTAAATGTTTATTAGCTATTCAAAGACTTATATAAAATCATATTTGCTGAATGCCAATGGTAAATGAATGGGTGCTCCTGTGCATCTGTGTTCAGACACTGGCAATCTCAGTGAGTCAAAATAAAAGTCATCCACTTCTGTCTCTCACTGGCCAAACAGAAAAACAAATTAGCTAATAGTGATAATTAAAAAACAAACATATAGTAACTATTGTGTCACATGTCTTCCTTTGTTTCCCCCCACACCTTTGATTCTATGGTTACCATCTTTATTAGTTCATTTGTTCCAGCTGTGTCTTGTTAATTGACCCTTCACAAAGACCCACCCCCTTTAGTTACTGTTGCTTTATCCGGCAGTGAAAAATACATCCCGGAGCAAAGAGGACACTGACAACACGTCGACAGACACATGAAACAGTTTCATATTTAATATATCGTATTTTTTTTTAAAGACGTTTAAACAATAAATAGCATAGAGTGTCTCTTTAATGTGTCGTGACAGATCGCTGTAGCTCCTTCAAGCGACTCGTGAACCAACATCTCTTCATACTAGTTCATTTATAGCATCAAATAAACATGAATGAACATCAGAAGGAATGTTGTTTCAAGCACGAAAAGATGTGAGTACACACAATTTTCAAGTTCAAGCTCACAAACATTAATCTACTAACTCCCCTGACTGCTGTGTCAGACAAAATGGCGGATTCGGGATTATGATTGGTCAGATCGCCTGTCAATCAAACTATTTGAGAAGGGTCAGTTAGTCTCGTTTGCTCCTCTGTTTCCTTTGTATATAAGCCCTCTGTATAAGTTTCTGTATAGTCCTTGTCTTGCGCTGATGTTGTATTACGGGCGTTTTGGATCTATTTTATTCTCCTGGTGGTGTTTTTGTTATATATTAAAAGTCTTCCTAAGGATCTCCTTCATCATGCGCATCTTTTATCGACCTATTCTGTGACAATAAGCATAAAGCACACAAAATATATGACACACAAATATTGAATGAAGTAGTCTGTTTTAAATAACATTTAAAAATTTTTATTCTTAGCTCATCCTCCATCTTAGATATTTTATTGCTGCAGTGCACCTCTATGCCGCCCTAGTATTTGTTCAAAACGAACTAATCTTAACATAATTATGCTGCCCATATCTTTTGCGACAGCCTTAGGGGCTATTCACACAAAATGTGAAGAAAAAAAATGACTCTAGCGTCATGTTTTTTACAAGTTGAACTTGAGGACCACTTTTTCGCTGCACAAGACGCAAGTGCAGCGGTCAGACACATCTATGCTTACAAAGAAAATCGTTGGAAAAGTAGCATAGTGAAATACAAAAGCATGTTCTGTGTGAATAGCCCCTTAGTGTCCTATAATGCTTTGAAATGCTGTCTAGGTAGGTTGCTCACTATTAAGTATAATATATTATAAGAAAATTACAATATTCTTCTCATGTAGAACACACTAAAAAGAAAGGCTTTTAGATTGCAAGTATTTTGCCATCATATTCCAGAAACAGGGTGAAATCTTGCTTGACATGAAATTTTATGGAAATGCTGACTTCTGCTCCATCGCTCTGTTCAGCACAAATGAAGTCTTTACACTTTGACTGTAAGTTCCCTTAAAGCTGAGGGTGAATGCATAGGCAAATTAAGCTGAGCATGTATTTCTCTGAAGTGTGACTAACCGTGTGTCAATCAAAGCAAGGCAGGCAGCCAGTGTGCTATCAGAGGAGCTCCAGCGCCAGAGCTCTTCACTGCGCCCACAGCCACCCACCGCCGGCCACACAGGACCAGCGGACGAGAGCGGCGATGCAGAGCAACACAAAAGCCCTTTTTCATCCCCCATTCTCTTTTTCCTTTTATAAAAGTGTCGCTTTATCTGTTAGCGGTGCACTGAATGGGCCAGAGAGCTGTACTGGCAACACAATCCAAGAGGAGGAAGGGGAAAAAAGGTGGGCCGGGTGGAAAATGTCTCCATCAGTTCCTTAATCTTTCTGGTCTCATCCAACAAAGCTGTCACCTTTTAGGAGATCTCTGTTGAATTATTCAAACTGGAGGTGTGTCAGTGTGGCGACAGCCCCCAACCCACGGGAATCGCCGCTCTTTTCACCTTCTCTCCGATGCGGAGACCCAGAGGCTCGAATCAACACAACCGGTTGAGTTGTTTTCTAATCCACACAAGGGTAGCCTTTAATTGAAAACATGTCTCTGGTGATTTTACCTCAATATTGACTGTAAACTACTTGCTTTTCCCCTTCTCTCTCTCTCTCTCTCTCTCTCTCTCGACATCTCTATTGATATCCGAGCACGGGCACTCCATTAGCTTAAAGTGTGAAACCGAGACTCAGATGTGACTAATTGTTTTAAGAGGGTCCTGAGACAAAAGGGTCAATGAGACCTCAAAGTGGTGATGAAGACAAATCTTTCCACCTGCAGACAACAACACAGAAAAACAGTTCATCTTTTTTTGTGTGTAAATTTACAGAAACAATGTTCGAATTTCCAAATCAGATTATTCTGAATCATTGCATTGTCAGCATAGAAACCAAATTAGGACTTTTAATTCTTATACAAAGTATTCCTTGCAGGCGTTTTTCTAGGGGACCCTTTCAGCTAATAGCATCAGTGTTCTTTTTATTTATTCACAGGCTGTTTGTAATGAAAGTAAACACAGAGATAAAAGCTAATGAAATACTTCCTCGCTAATGCATTCACCCATCCTCTGGTGAAGCTCTCTGACAGGTCCGTGACTGAAGTTGTGACAAACACACATTCTGCAGGTTTGTGTTATGTAAATGGAGACAAAGAGTAGGGCTCTAAATCTGAGTTATTATAGGTAAAAGCAGCTGCTGGATCTTATGATGCTTTTAGCGCTGCTGTAATCCATCGCAGCTCATTGGAGGATGGAGAGGTCTGGTTGTACTTCACACTACGCTAGACAGACATGGGCAGTGGATAGGTTATTTATTGAAATATGATATGAAATGACTGTCTTTCAGTTGACATTCCAATGAACTGCTAGAAACTACTGTTTATATGTGTGCATGTCTGCACATTCTAATCCTATTTTGGGGACAAATTTGTACCCAAGTGAGTTAAATTGGACACTAGTAAGGTCTCACATTAGCTGTCACTATCTCATGTCATTATGTGAATTGAGTTTGACTCGCACAATTTATGTTTCGCGCTTAAAAATTTCCGTCACTGTGCATTGTGGGATTTTTTTAGAGAGCGAATTCAGTCCACTGGAAGGATTTGGCGATTGAGACAGCGTTTAAAATGGCCGACTTCCTGATCAGTGCCCAGTCTACTGAACAAGGGGGCTAATTGAGACGCACCCTTAATTTAGTCAGCTAGGTAAATGCGTATAGTGTGTGCATAGGTATAATTCTTTTATAATGTTAGGGAGTGAATCTCACATAGAAATGCCTGGATCATATTTCATCTGAAAATCAAAAGAAAATATATATTTAGTAATGTTTTTAGGACGAGGTAAGACTTAGTCATATTATTTTATTGACAATTTTGTTTCTGAACACATTTCCTCCCAAAAAACATTACTATAATGCAATTAATGCAATTTAATTAAATTGTATTCATGGATTGATTAACTGATTGATTGACCAATTGATTGATTGACTGACTGACTGACTGATTGATTGATTGACCAATTGATTGATTGACTGATTGATTGATTGATTGATTGATTGATTGACCAATTGATTGATTGACTGATTGACTGACTGATTGATTGATTGACCAATTGATTGACTGACTGACTGACTGACTGATTGATTGATTGACCAATTGATTGATTGACTGACTGACTGACTGATTGAGTGATTGACTGATTGATTGATTGATTGATTGATTGATTGACCAATTGATTGATTGATTGACTGACTGACTGATTGATTGACTGACTGATTGATTGATTGATTGATTGACTGACTGACTGACTGACTGATTGACTGACTGATTGATTGATTGATTGACTGATTGATTTATTGACCAATTGATTGATTGATTGACTGATTGGTTGATTGATTGATTGATTGACTGACTGACTAACTGACTGACTGACTGACTGACTGATTGATTGACTGACTGACTGACTGATTGATTGACTGACTGATTGATTGATTGACTGTTTGATTGATTAATTGACTGATTGATTGCATACTGAGAAATTGTCAGGGATAGGCCTATGTTTAGTTATGTTTAGTTTCATTATGTATTGGTTTCATTTTCCCTTATCCCATTTGCCTGTGCTGCTCGTTCAATGTTAGCTTCCATGGTTCCTGGTTAAGTTACACACCTGTTCCTAGTATTGTTAGTTATTTAGTTCTGTGTATATAAGCCCTTAGTTTTTTATTTTCTGTGTTTGTCGTTGTCGGTGTATTTGCCTTGGTGATTTCTCTTGTGTGTTCTCCTGATTTATTAAAAGAAATGATGAAGCATAAATGCAGCATTGCTACTTGCTCGTGAAGGACCTTTCTGGACGATGCCACACTTAAATCAATTTACTGGATGTTTAGTTTTGTTAATTATATAGTTCTGTGTATATAAGCCCTTTTACTTTCTCTGTTCATTGTTGTCAGTGTTAGATGTGTGTTGGTTGTGCTTTGGTTATTACTCCTGCGTATTTTCCTGATTTATTAAAAAGAACTATTCTTTCTGCTTCGTGCCTTGTAGTACTTCAATTTTTTTTTATAGTAGATTTGATGTAATTTAATATATATATATTTTTTTTATAATATATTGTATTCATGAATTTCTGGACAATTTTTTAAAATACATTGAATATGGTAATATACTGTTACCATTATATACAATTGATCATATTGTAATACAAGGGTGTTTTGATTTAAGCTGTGTTCATAAAGTGCCATAAAAAACACTTCAACATTGTATGTTGCAAGCTCTGTTTGAAGTCATTGATCAGTGAGCTTTTTTATACCGCAGTTTTTGATCTTATCAAAATTCGAATTATTTAATATGTAAGGTCTCAAATCGTGTTAAAGCCCTTCCCACTCAAAGCATAAATACGTCATAGCAGTCACAGTCACCATGACAATAACCGTCCCTCTTTTTCAGAGCCTTTATCGCCTACTCGTTTTCTGATCTCCCTCCATCTCTGTGTTATGAGCAGGCGTTGTTTGTGTGTGTGTGTGTGTGTGCATTTGAGGTTGTGAATAGAGCTGAATGGCTTTGAATGGCCTGTCTGTCAGGTCACCTGTAGACAGTGATGGTGGAAGAAGGCTGCGGGCTGAGCCAGAGGGGATTTCTGAAGGAGCCAGAGTGTCCTGATTCACTCTTAATCATTGAAAGCCCTTACCATGCACCACAGAGACCTGTTCTGTCTCTTTCTCAAACAAAATGGCTAAAAGCTTTCCATTGACACACATGCAGACCCATGGAAAATAAAACCATGAAGTTGGTCTATGTGGATACTTTAGGTGCTGCATGTTCTGTATTCAGAGTCGTAACCACATGTTCTTATTCAAGATGCTAGTTGATCAATATGGCTTTTTCAATGGCTGATTCATAACCCTCATCTTCTGTTTGTGGTCTGAGATGCCAATGCAATTTTAATAGGTAACATTTGATTGTTCCAGCAGCTGATCATTTATTCTGATTTTGAATTTTTTTGTACTTTTTTGTAATTTCAGATTTAGTTGAACATATAAAATATTTATTTATTTTTTATTATTTTATATATTGAATATTTTATATATTTTTATATAGCGTATTTATTAATTATTATTTATTAATATATTAAATATTCAATCATTTTGTCATATGTAATTTTATGTATTTCCAAGAAAAATTTCAAGACAAATACAAATAAAAAGTTTATATATATATTTATATAAACACTAATACAAAGTTTATATATTTTTTTCTATATAAAATACATATATAAGTGTGTTTTTGCTCAAATTGAGCCTGAATAGAAATGGGTACATATTTGAGAATTACATGATAGTTTTAGGATAAAACAGGGGGTTAATGTTTCAGTAATGTGGGTTGATGCATTTTCATTCGGTTCAAGGATCACATCAAATGAATATGAATGGAAAAATAGAGGTTGGTTTTATTTTAAATTATGTAAATTATATATAAATCATGGGGACCCCCCCCCCCCCCCCCAAAAAAAAAAAGAAGACTAATCTCAAAAGAAAATAGTGTTTAAGTATTTAATTTGGTTACGTCTTTGAATTAATCCATTTTAACAGATACTTCGTGTTTTAACAGTATTGTGCATTGATATTAGCTACAGAGAAATTGATGTATCAGTATTGCTTAAAATGGAAACATTTCAAACACAAACTGAGCGTTTGAGCCATATACTCCTCTTTTAAAGCAGAGGAGAATGTGACAGCATGTGTCAGAATGGTTTCCCCCTACATAGGGCACATGTATTTGGTACGATAAACCTCTTCATTAGCCGGTCACATGTTACGCCCGAAGGCAGAAACGTTATTTTTGTTCATTTGTCATCTTGAGCGCACAGCCGAGTGAAGGGGTTGTCAGTGAATGCACAAGAAGGCATGCATACGTGCTCATACACACACATACACACATATAACAAGCAGCTTACTAGGACTGTGCTCATTGACCTGATAAATGCATAAGAAAATCCAGCAAAATAATTACACCAAGACACATATACTTTTGTATTCATGCAAAAAAATGGACTCCTGTGTTGTGTGTATTTGTTTGCACTACAACACATGCGTGTAAAAACAACAGACTAATGGTATTCTCTCTCTCTCCCTCTCTCTCTCTCTCTCTCTCTCTCTTTCTCTCTCCTCTGCTCTCTGTTCTTCATGGCTGCAGGAACATTTCGAGGTGTCTGTAAGAAGATTGACCACTTTCCGGAGGATGCAGATTATGAGCAGGATGCAGCAGAGTATTTACTACGTAAGTCTGTCAAAACACCACACATCAGGGACGTTTTCTCTGAGGAGACGACACACCTTTTCAAAATAAATTAGATGAGAAAATAATCGAATAATCAAAAAAAAAATTATATACATACATATATATATATATATATAAATATATATGTATGTATATAAAATTTATTTATTTCAATACATATATATATTTCAAAATATGAGCTCAAAAACTGTGAATCACTCTTTTTGCAACTCATTGTCCAACAGTGAAACCAGCAGATAAAGAATCTCTCTTTTAGCTCTGTTTGGGTCTTACTGAGATCCTAATGTGACATAAATGTGAGGGCCAGGAAATGATAAAATACAGGCAATAAGGTGGCGCAGTGCCTGCATGTCACTGTGATTGGCTGATCGTGTAGTCAGTGTGATAATGCCGACCTATCATGGCCCTCAAATTGCCTTAATGGGTCGAAATGCTTGTAATTGTTTAATTATAAACAACTCATCCTCTCTGAACTTAAAATGAATTAGTTGATATTTAGTAAGTGCTTTTTCAGGTGCACCTTTATTTCTGCTACCATTTTATGAGAAAGTCTCTGTTAATAATAATAATAATAGTAATAATAATAATAGCTGAACAATTCGTTGAAAAAAACAAGCTAGTACCAAAACATCATTTTTACTGTATTTTTTGGAGTTACCCTTTTTAAAGTTATATAAAAATGCATAAATGCTATTTAAACTAATTTATAAATGTTATTTAAAATAAACTATGTATGTTGATTTTATTGAAAAGTGTCAATAATTACTAAATGTTTGGGGTCAGTGCAATTTTTTTTTTAATAAATGTATTCTTTTATTCAGAAACGATCCATTAAATTGATCAAAAGTGACAGTAAAGGCATTTATAATGCTACCAATTTATAATGCTACTTGACTTTTATTTCAAATAAATGGTGAACTTTCAAACTTTCTATCCATCAGAGAATCTTGAAAAACAAGATAATATTTATAATAATAATAAATGTTTCTTGAGCATCAAATCATATCAGAGTGATTTCTGAAAGATCATGTGACACTGAAGACCGGAGTAATGATGCTGAAAATACAGCTTAATAATGAATTACATTTTAAAATAGATCACAAAAGAAAATAGTTATTTCACAATATTACTGTTTTTACTGTAGTTTTTATCAAATAAATGCAGTCTTAGTGAGCATAAGAGACGTCTTTCAAAAACATTAATTGTTAATGATTGTTAAACTTTTTAATGATAGTAATATAATATTATAGAATCGGTTGTGTATTGATAAATGCTGTTCTCATAAACCATATAAACATCAAATGACACATGAATTCATACTTGACTAAAAACTTTCAGAAGTCCACCACACAGACAGTCACATCTTAACCGTCTCACAATCACCCAGACTGATGATATCCATAGAGAAGGGTCATATTGGTGAGATGGATTTTTCTTGTTTAGCCCTGCTGGGTTTCTTCAGTTTTTGCAATGACCTCCACACTTTTTAGCATCTTATAGATTAGGTGCAGCATGTCTTGAAATTGCTTGGTGACTGAAGCCGAACAAAGTAGATGCACGCATTCAAGCATGTCATGGTTTATGCTTAGTGATAAATCATGCTTACCCACAAGCCTTTACACTGTCATGGTCATTTGGTTGTACTATTTAAGTGACATCTTCTTTAACTGGCTCCCCTATGTAAATTCGTACATATTCTTGGAATATGTTTGTTCTCCCAGTTGTGTGTTTTTGCTTGCGTGTTTTAATGCTTGTGTCAATTACATCATTTATGATGAGGCACCCAGCAGATTCTTGTGATTATGAATCTCTGCTGCGGAGCATACAGTGACACGTTAAAAGGATAGTTTACACAAAAATGAAAATTCTTTCATTGTTTACTCATCCGCATGTTCTTCCATGACACGTATGCTGGAACACAGAAGTAACACATTTTGAGGAATCCTTATGAATGAACATCACTGAGAAAACTACTGCTACCTTGATGGCGCGGCATCAAAAGAGACCAGTCTTTTATTTAACTTTGATTTATTTTAACTTAATGATTTTCCTGTATCCCCCACCACCCAACAACATTCATTTATTTTATTTATTTTTTGTCTGTCTGTTTTTTTGTTGTTGTTGTTGTTGTTTTTTCAATCAAAATTGCAGGGGGAAAAATCAAGATATAAACCAGTAGTTTTCTCAGTGACATCCATTTATCAAAAGCAGGCAAATCAATGGAGTGTAATTTAAATAAATATGTGTGGAGAGGGAATACTCACAATGCTGCTAATGACCCATAAATATACCCTGGACATCAGTAATTGGACCTTTTACATTAACAGGCATTTAGAGGTGCAATTATAAATTATAAAGTTATTTGAATAATAATGATTTATTGATAATATTTTTTGATTTATTTACACTTTTGACCAGTCAAGTGTGGGCAAATGATAGCCATCCCTGTAATTATAGGGTTATGCGTTCTCCTGAAGTGTACCATGAACTATAGTCCATGAACCCTGGATCATGGACCCTAGTAGAATATAGTCAGTCACATTCTTCTCGTATAGATTACTTTCTAGTCACAATGACACTGAAGTAGCAACAGATTTTTTCTTCTACATCAAGATGTACCGATTATCGAAAAAGAATAAATGAAGCATGGGGACTTGGATCTGTGCATTGGTTGTTGTTTAGATTTTTTTGAGATGTGTGCTGTGCTGCAGTCAAAAATGAATGTGAGCTTACAGTCGATTGTGGAGGAGGGGGGTTTAAGGTGACTAAGGGTGTTGTCATATATGAGCCAAACCCAAGTCAGTAAAAGTGAACCAGAATTTGAAAGGGGACTCAGATGAACCTGAAAAGAGAGGTGGTCTGAGTGAAGTTTGTTTTTGGGTCCTTTTAGGAGGGTCTGAGATCAGTGTGTTCTCATGTACATCTGCCCGAGACCAGTTGGAGTGTACAAACAAACTAGGAAAATCTCTCTAAATGATGGGAGAGGTCCAACATGCATCACCAGAAAGAAGTCTGTCGCTTGACCGAAATATCAAGTTAAAACATTTTGATTAAAAATTCACACCTATGAATCATTCACTATAAATTCTATAACAAGCATTTTTAAAATAGATAGGGTGACTTTTTATTTCATGTTGACTCTAAGGTGCATTTTTTCTATGTTTCTATCATTTTTTCTAATTTTTCTATCGGGGGGAAAATTTCCACATTTCGTCATTTTAATTATATACTATTGGTCACCCTTGTCTGTCTGTGGAATTTGGAATTATTTAACCAATGAAAAGAATTATAAAGAACTTGTAACTAAGAACTTGACTAAACCTCGTAACTCTATTGGGTCCTCAAACTGTCAGTCAAACCTCATATTAACTCCACCCACCTCTTTCGTCAATTTTTGTTTGAATAAGTACAGCATTTTATTATACATATATAATAAAATTTATATTATACATAAAATGTACATAAAATCATGTATAAAATATACATAAAATTTTCTAAAATTTTATTATACATACGGTTTGGTTCATGCACTTAGACGAACGAAGTCACTGCCAATCCACACTCCAATCCAGAAGGTGGCGTGTGCGGTAATGCAACACTGTTTGATAACAGCCAGTACAGGAAAAAGAGCAGAAAAAGAATGCATTGCATGTGTGAATGACCGCTTGAAAAGTCCTCCAGATAGTGTGTATGCGTCGCATGATTTTTTTTTCACAAACCAGTTAAGCGGAAATCCCGCCCTGGAGCCGACTCTAAACATTTCATTGGTCATGTCAATCACAGTAACGATTGCCTACACCCAACCCTCATCCCTAAACCTACCCCTCACTGTAACCTCATCCAATGTAATTGGTTGCAGGGCGGGGATTTCCGTTCAACCGTTTGGGGAAAAAAATCATGCGTGTGTGTCGAATGTGTCTTTCTACGCTTACAGACAAAGAAGTGTACTTTGAAAGGCTCTCGCCTGTTCAAGAAACGGAATGGAACGTGGAAAATTTATAATAGGAGGGTTTGGCTTAGGCTTTGAGTGTTTTAAAGTTTTTAATTATTCTGTTTATTTTGTACTTATAACACACTCACATAACACTCGGGGGGGGGGGGGGGGGGGGGCTAAATGATGCTAGGTGGAACAAACTGTAATTTGCACTACTGTCTGCTCTAAATAAATTAAAAGAAACCTTTCATTGTGGATGTGTCGCTTTTTCCTGTAACACTTTAGTTTAGTGTTCAGTTTTCACTATTAAACCCATAGCGTTCCTGTGAAAAGCGCCTAAACGTCTAAAAAAAGGCATACCCAAAGTAAATTGCATGCTGTTCTTGAACCAATTGGAGTATGTGCATGGTTTTGGTCTCTGAAAATGCATGAAAATGCAATGCACTTACTGCCATTCTAATGACGAACAAAACACGTGTCGCTGGTCAAGAACCTCGTAACTTGATTATGGTAAAATGTTAATATTATAATGACTCATGCAAGTGTCTGACCATATATATTTCAACTTGGACAACACAGTGTTTAATTATTTTAAACAAATACAGTGTGTTTTCGTACACACAAGGTTTCCATCTGACAGCAACAATGCGCTGTTATTGCATATAGAGAGTGAAACTTCTTTAAAATAAAATTCTTTTTTGTGTTCTATGCAAAGAAAAATGCAAGCATTTGGATTTAGAATGGCAAGAAAGTGAGTAAATAATGGCAGCAATGTAATTTTTCATTTTTGGGTGAACTACAGACAAAGAGTCTGAGCTTTATGGAGAGGCTGATGTGAGATCTTACTGCATGTAAACAACAAACCACAGCAAGCAAGTTTTCTGCCAATAACTATTTACACTAGACGTCTTCGACTGAAGTTTCACAGGAGATGAGTCTAGCGTGATCAGTGTCGGCATGACTGTGCAAACCAAAAATACAGACATCCTACCCAGACTTTAAAGGCAACAAATAGAGAAAACCAGAGGCATAGTTTAAAGCTTTGCATTACAGCTCCTTTCACTGTTCTGTTTGTATTGATGTCAGCATGTCATTCACAGTAAACAATGCGGTGAAATACATTCATAAACACTATAAAAATATACATTTGTGAACATCTGATTATGAAGGGAAATGCAGTCAAAATGGTTCATTTCTCTGCCTCCGATTCTCTCGATCTTTATCTGTCTCTCTCATAGCGTACTTTAGTTACCCTTGAGATGGCTGTCTCTCCCTATGAGCATTGTTCTAATTTCTCTGTTATTCATTTGAAGCAGAGGGCTGTGTCCTCTGGCCTAACATGCACTGCATGCGAGTTCAGATGGGCATTTCACATTCTGCCCTGCACATCTTTGTGTACAAAATGCCCATCACACAGACTTCAGGGAATTTGCTGGGCTGATAACCTCGACTTGTTAGCCAGAGAGGCCCATCCATCCAGTTTTCAAACTGGAAGTCTCAGCCAAGCACAAATAAATGTTTAAGTCATCCCACAGAGGTATTACCCTACGTAGATCTTACCTGTCAGCGAGGCGATGGACCCATCAAGGACGCAGATGTCATCCCTTTTGTTGCATGCTAATGCTGTGTACAATCCTCTTCAATAAATATCTCCCGTTTCCAGCTGTAATTAAGCACGGCTCGGCCACTGATCCATTTTTCAAGGATGGCAGGAAAATTGGATGATGGAGGAGTATTTTGTCTTCCCCTGGGCACCAATATATTAATGAGGTGTGCCATGGGAGACTGCTGATCCACTGAGGAGAGAGAGAAATGAAGGAGAGTGACATTTGTTATAAAAAGACAATGAGCATAGTGCAGTTGCCTTCATGAAGAAACTGACCCCATAAGATAATAAATGAATGCACATTTGTTTAATGCTCAAACAACATTTAAAGTCATGTATTCTTCATCATAGACAGTTCATTAATGGCAAAAGCAAAGATTTTTGCTCGTTACTCCACTTTTCAGAATTCATAATTTAAGAATTGTCTTCCTTTAATCTATGAAGATGAATTGAAACAGCCACACATGATATTGAATGGAAGTTTCGATTGGAGTGACAGGAAAAGGAATAAGTGAACTGAAACAGTCACACAGAGGGACTTCAGTAGTTTTGCTAGAAAACATAATTACTTCATTAATTTTGATTTATTTCTCTCTTTCACACACACACACACACACACACACACACTTTTGGCTGGCATATAGCACTGCAAAATGTTCACCACATTGTTTCAGATATCTTTATCAAAATAAGTATATCAACTTTTTAGGTAATCTAGAACATCCTTGAAAAAGAATTGTTCCTCTGCCTTAAATGTGTTAATTTATTATTTATAAAGAAAAAAGTATTGTGCATAAATTATGGAATATATACACATTAAGTACAATTAGATGGTATTTTATTGATTTGTTGATATCATATTATTTTTTTGGGAAAACAAATGCATACTATGTACTGATTTTTATGAGCAATTCACAGTGAAAAATCGAACATATTTTTAAAACGATGTAACTTTTATAAGAATTACATTTCTTTTCTACTTACTGTTTGCAACCTCATTTTAAATGAAGCAATAAAAATGTATAAGGAATTAAATTGGCTTTCTAAATTCAATTCGTTTATCACATTCTTTCAGCAATGCATGTAAGTCTGACAGTGTAACTCTTCTTTACAGCGCATGTGAACGTTATGTTTTTGACTATGAATGGTTCAGTGATTTGCATTGTTTTTATAAAGAGTATATTTACATAGCTATCATTGTTTTGTTGTATATATAAAACTCACTGTCAATTGTATTGCATGTATGCAGTAAATGATAATGTAAAGGCTGAATTTCAGAATAAGCGAAACTGACGCATCTGTAGACATGATTGCCCCTCTTGTTCCAAAATATTTATTTCTTAGAGGAGAAGCGCTCAGAAGGGCAAATGCTGCAGCGCTGCGGTATGCATAGCAATAGAGTACTGATAAGGGCAGTCAACTAGGCTATTGACATTGATCCTGACACTCTCAGACGCCCCTCCTTTAGCTTTTATCCTGTTTCTGAACAGGCTGATCAAGCTTGATCTGAGGCAGAGTGAAGAAGCGAGGAGTTCAGCCAGTCTGTGAAGCCCCGTGTGTGCTGCATTTTCTGATGCAGAACTGTCCGCAAATAATTGGATGGAAGTGCGAGGCATTTTGGACAGATGCTGTCTCTTGCAGTGCTCAAATCTGCGACGACTTAACTAAACACGGGTGTTTTGGCAGAGCACCATCAGATGGCTCACTCGGGATGGAACCTTCAGATGCCGGGTTGTTAGACCAAATACCTCTGTGTTGCTTTTTAATTCTCTTAACATCTATGAGAGAAGAGCAGACAATCTGATTGATTCTAGAAATCCAAAATATACCAACCTATGTGCATCATAAAATAATTGTCAGTTAATCTTAAAGGGATAGTTTAACAAAAAAAACTACTATCATGTGGTTTGAAACATTTGTTTTTTCAGTGGAACTCAGTTATTCAGTTTTTTTGTTTGTTTGTTTTTTTTCATACAGCAAAATCAAGTATGTAAGATTTTATGGGCAATTTTAAGAAGGACACAGTGGAGCAGACTCTATACAACCATGTAAAAGTCTGGGGTCACTAAGAATTTTTTTTTTAATTAAAAGACTAATATAAATTCATAAAATAGCACAGCTTTGAGCACTTCATTCAACATACTTATCGAATACAAATGTTAAAGAAACAAAGTTTCATTTCATTTTAAGCAAACTGAGTGGCATCCTGCTGCTGAATATAAATAGTCCCATGTGAACTGTATTGTAAAAGTGGTGCAATTATTTCCATAAGGAGCTATTTCTACCCAATCTACCCAATTCTAATCCAGAACCAGAATGATCTATTTTCTAAATAATCAATTTAAGCATAAATGGACCTGTCATTAACATAAAAGCTTTTTGTGACCGTATCAGTCTCACACTTTTTACAGTGACACTAATTTTGTTGGGTTTGCTTGTGTCTCCCTCAGGAGCGGTAAGAGCGTCCAGCATCTTCCCTATCATGAGCGTTGGGCTTCTGTTCATGGGAGGTTTGTGTGTGGCTGCCAGCGAGTTTTACAGGAGCAGACACAATGTCATCCTCAGTGCTGGAATCTTCTTTGTCTCTGCTGGTAAGAGATTAAACCCACTGCATCAGTGCTAGCGCTCTCAGACTGTTTATATTTTTAGCTTTAGCATATTTCAGTCTTACCACAATCAGTTGTCCCATCCAGGGTTTCCCCACATGATAGCGAGTGTCGTTGGGTTCAGAATACAGCATGTTGAAAATGGATTAGTTCACAGACAGGTTAGGATGCCGTTCTCCCCGTAGACTCTACAGATCCGTGTTGACTTCCCAGATTAACTCTGATTATTGACAAAGGAAATGGATGGGCCGGCTAGAGCAGTGTAAACAAACAGCAGGCCAGCATATTGACCCACTGCTGTAGTTCTGGCTTGGAAAGGGGTGACAGACGGGGATCCTCAAACAGAGCTGCATGTTGGTCAAATATTTAGAGAAGGCCCCATTAGGACCTCATGAGCACACAAATGAGCCCAACTCCCTCTGTTAGAACTGAATTATGATGAATCAATCCTGCATGATTGCAGCAAACGCTCTGCTGCTGACTGAGCGTTGCTTTGTACACAACAATGTGCTTCGAATCGCCTCATCCTATTGGTTATGATCTAAATATTCGACAGCAAACTGGTAATTATTTATCCTTCAATATGATGGAGATGATAAAAAGCTAATTAAAATGTTTCAATTGTTCTTTTTTTTCTTCTTTGTTCCGCATGGCTGATAAGCGATGCATTCTTGTGTAATGATACGGAATGATGAGCCACAGCTGCGTGCTGAGCCGTAACTCTCTCTCTCTTTCGCCCTCTCCTCTGCTTTTACTCTTCACGCAGGCCTAAGTAACATCATCGGCATTATCGTGTACATATCCGCCAATTCAGGTGACCCGGGCCAGAGCGACTCGAAGAAGAGCTACTCGTACGGCTGGTCTTTCTACTTCGGTGCTCTGTCCTTCATAATGGCCGAGATGGTGGGTGTGCTCGCCGTGCACATGTTCATCGAGAAACACCGGAAGCTGCGTGCCAAGTCCCGCACCGAACTGATCAAGAAATCGGCCTTCAGTCGCATCCCCAGCTACCGCTACCGTTTCCGCCGGCGTTCCAGCTGCCGCTCCAGTGAGCCCGCCTCTCGTGACGCTTCGCCCATGGGCAAGAGCGGTTACACGGGCCCCGCTGCGGCAGACATCTCCATGTACACCCTGTCCAGGGATCCCTCCAAGGCGGCAATGGGTGCCTTGCTCAACTCCGAGAGGGAGTTTTTGCAGGCTCACAACTCCAACGCTAAGGACTTTAAAGATGCGGCCAACAGGAGGACCACTCCAGTCTGAGAGATTCTAAGCACAGAGGAAGTGCCATGGCCAAGACGTTACAACCACAGAGTTGAGCTGGACCCCAGCAGGAAGAAGAATTCACTCGAGGCCTGCAGGGCTATAACCCTCTTTCTATAACAGTATATATAAATATAGATGGTAATTGTTAGATCATTGGTGCTTCCTTTTAATCCTCATTTTTCAGTCACTGTTTCTGTCGTTTCACCTGAGTCACACATCCCTCCCCCTAAGGGCTACTCGAGTAGAATGCTAGTCCTCTCCTCAGTGTCATTCATTCTGCGATTGAAGTTCCTGAAGTGCACAAAGGTAGCCCAGCGAAACTGTGAAGCCCTCTAAGGGGGAGGATTGTTACGCTTCTGACAGATGAACCGAAAGGCTGTCCCGATACTCGCCTTATGCACAGCTCAGTAGCCCATAGCTGTGAGTGCCGCCTCACACTCACAAGATTGTATACATTGTTGGTTTCTCTCCCGGGGTGGAAATTGAGCCCACAACTAGTGCCACTGTCTAATGCTGATCACCCCCACTCATCCCACCTACACACTGCCCACGAGCTACTTGGCCGGGCTCTGCATGCCATCCACATGGTTCTTTTATTTATTTTTTTTACGTTTACTCCCAATATTTCCATTTCAAACACCTCAGATTCCCCTGCATAAACTTTTATAACAGGGTTAAAATGCTTGTTATTAAATATGATCTTTTAGCCCACCAAAGTTTTTTGGTATTACATTGTTTTCATTGAGATTTTAAAAAATGACATATATATATATATATATATATATATATATATATAGCGAAAGGTTTTCTGTGAGATATCTTTGATAAGAGGTTTATTGAAGCCCCTTGTGCTTATTAATATGGATATTGTGGTCATTATTGCTGTAGAGTTTTCCTCATCTGTTAGCGAAAGAAAAGCAGTTGGCTGCCAAATGTAGATTTCTTAATCATGTATAGTTGAAATATTTTTAGAGAAAATATCGTTCATACATTTACCAAAAGATGGGCATCGAGAGTCAAAAGGAACTGCCCTGAGTACTTGGATCCTTCACATATCATGAATAGACAAGCCTCTAAATAGACTGATGGGATTTTCAGGTTCCAGTCCAAACACAATAACAACACAACAACAAACGCTACGCTTATGAACATGCAACACCTCTTTGAAAATATATACGGCTCATTCTATCTATACGTTAATGCAACATCGATGCTATACTGAACTTAACTACAAAATATAAATGTATACTGTACTTTAGTTGCTTAGTTAATGTTATCAATACCATAACTGATGAATATAAACTCCAAGGGCTTTTGGTTTTCAGACAACAAGCATAAAAGGGCTTTAAAGAAGTTCAGCCAACAGAGAAAACAACAGATTTGCCCTTAAAATAGTTCAATTGAAAGAAAGAGAAAAAACAACGACATTTCTTTACCTAACAATATTCATGTATGCAAAACACATCCAGACGTAATGATATAATATATACAGTAAGTTTTTCTTTGCATCTGTCGCAATTATTAATCCATGTGTCAGTTAGGTAGAAATGGAAATAGAAGCATCTATAATAATGTAGGTTTTCCAGAAATTCACCTCATTTCTGAAGCCCCAAAAGCTGACGTGCATGTACTTTAGCTTTCAGATTCATGCAAGCCAGTCGCTCATCTTCAGTTTTATTTCATTCAGCTTACTGAAGTCATGCTAGAGATCTCACTGCCGCCTCACTGGAAATATTACTGTAAATGTTGCCTTTTGTTTGGATCCACTTCATGTTGTGAAATCGTGCTGTTCTGGGTCCAAAACTAAGTGTTTCATATTTGAAGGAGTCCACCATAGTGCGTTTGGCACAGTTGAACAGTTTAACCCTTCAAGTCTCTCTCAGAGCACCTAGTGCCTGTCTCTTCTGCCTACTCCGAGCACCCATCGCTTTTGCTCGCTTGCTCCTTCATCTCCATCACAGTCTCGCATCAGCTCCTCTTTGCCAGGACTGTTATTGCTCAGCCAATCACACCCATAGAGTCTTAGGCCCTGTCACTCACCACTTAGGCCTGCAACATTGTGTATGTGACCTCTCAACGAAAACAGCAGTCTCAGCTTGATACATGCTGTAGAAAAAAAGCACACCTTTTAAATACAGTAGTTTACAACAATAAAGATAATAGTCGGCGAGATATTTAAAGATTTAGAAAAATAAAGTCAGTTTTAAGAATGCCAACAATGCACTCTTTGTCTTCTTCACAAAATGTGTGCAAACTGACCGTCAGATTTGAAATAATACAATGTTTTGGTTCGAAATCAGGGATGGAAAAATATTAAAGTCAACATGGAATCAAAATTGACCCAATTTACTTTCTTAATTCTCATTAAAGGTCTTATCGGTGCACATTATTTAAAAAAGAAAAGAAAAAAATCTTTCATGAAAAGTTAACAACTTGCTCTGTGTCTAACTGGTTTTCCTTTTCGACTGATAGGGCTCCAGACTAAAATACAATGTGAAACATCAATGTTTTTAAAATACCTTGTGTTGCAATGAAGTTCTGTTGTGAATGTGTATTTTTAATTAGAAGTAATGGTTCCTGGTTCATTTTGGATTGGCCACAATAAAAAAAATGGCAGTTCAGTGAAGTAGAGAGTTCAAGGCTGTTTCGTGAATTTTTTTCATTCGAATGAATTTATAAGTCATTTGCTCATGAATCAAACATCACGGCTCGTGCTGTGAATGAAACTTGACGCAGACTCTAAAGTCACCTTTTCATCTTTTCCATTGTAGAGTCATACTAGGGCTGCAGTATTTGAACTTTTGTGGCTAGATCGTATGCAGCTCCCTGACCAGTTATGATGTATTTTAATAAAAACTGTGAAAATGACGTAAGAATTTCTAATGTTTTTGCCCCAAAAAATGTTTATCGTTCAAAACTAAATTTTCTGTAAAATGAGCATAAGTAATAATTAAGAAATATTTATTAACAATTGTTGATTTAGCCCTAGATAACCTATTATGCTTTTCTTTCCAATGTATTGGTGGTAATTTGTTTTGTTTGTATATATAATTATACTTCAAATTATTTGAATTATTTTGTGAAACTGCCACTAGGTGGCAAAATGTAACAATCAACTGTGAATGTCAGAGAAAGTGAAAAGGTGGCTTATTGAGATAATATCGGAAGAAACTGCATATGAATGCACGTTAAGCTTTCCTGACTGTTACAAGCAGTAACTAACGATAGGTCATCACAATTTTTTTGCCGTATTTGAGACTATTTTAGTCGCAGTCTGGAGCCTTTAAGAATCATACGGATCACAAACAAGTCACATTCTGTAAAATGGGTTCTGAATGCCATTTCATGTTGACTTTAACACAATGAAGGTATGCCCATTCAGTGCCCTATAATGTATCCTATTAAACAATTATATCCTACATAATGATGTTTAACTATCAGTTCCTCTGTCTACGTTGACTGAGAGGTTAGTGGCAGGTATGTGTCTTCACTCATCAGAAGATAAATCCTCCACAGCACAGCCTGGAAATCATTTAAAACGCTCTCTCAAAAAAGCCATTCATCATCAGAGACGGGGGTAAAAGCTTCAAGAGTTTGCCGGGAAACATTTAAGTGACTCACATGCACACGACGCACAGGTAAGACATTCATCTAGCTCAAGTGCTTCTGACAAGAGGAATGAGTGAGAGCTATCTGGGCAGTTCATCAAGCCCCCCAAGAAGGGCAGGGAATTTAGTATGCCAGAGAGAGCACAGCTTACCAGCAGCTTGTGCTATAAAATCAATAGGAGCCCTGTCTGTGGCGTATGAGCTCCAGGCTGCACCTCTTCATCTTCAATAGGGCAGCGGTGCTTGATTTGGGCCAATGTGAGTGAGGGCTGAGCCATCAGGCTGAAGTGGAGCACACAGGGTCTCCAAACAGGTGGACAGCTGCACGTCTGCGACGATAATCATCCCACGGAGCCGAAAAAAAAGAGCAGCAGATCTCAGGTGTGCGACTGGATGAATACGAATATGCAGGTGGGCTTTTTTGTCAGTGACATTACCTGAGGCGAGTCTCTCGAGAGGCTGTGTTTTGGTGGATAGGGAGGGAAGAAGGTCTGCAGCCCTGAGGTTGGTCCCTTGCAGGGGTGAGTGAGGGCATCCATGCAGGCGGTATTGAGTGAGTGTCTTTTAGAGATCAGGGAGATCTGAGTCATAGACACAGAACAGGGCAGGTTGATCGTGCAAAGATTACCAACAAAAGCATTGCTATTCCTCATGGGCACCCACCAGTTTGCTCCCACATACAGCAGTAGCCAGATAACTATCACACAAAGGTCATGTTTTTCAGCCCGTGCTTCCCTTTTCTCTCCTATTCACCTGTTTGCCCCTTTTGGCCCTTTAACTTGGCACCATCTACATTCTCAAGTAACCCTCAACCATATTGGAAAAACGTGCCTGTGGAGACATTTTTGCTGAATAATATTATGTTGCTTTTTGCCTGTTTTGTGACAATTTCAAAGTGAAATTTCACAATTTCAGCGCTAAAAAGCATTCCATTCTATCCAAAACAGATGATTGTGAATCTGACAATGTTTTATCATGCTGGTTGTTGTACGTACCACAATGACCGGAAATGAAACGTCCGGTGAGAAGCACTGAGGGCCAGCTGTTCAAAAAGTTTGATCTGAATCAGAATGATCTCGATTGGGAAAACCCATGTTTTGCCATCCAGGTAATCTATTTTACTTTTGTGCTGGTTTTTCAAAGCAAAATTAGATTGGATCACCCTGATATAGATACACACTTTTTCAGATTACCAAATCTGGATTACCAGTGCTCTACGGAGCCCCTGAAGGGACATGGTGATAGAAGGAATTTGAAAAAAACAAAAACATTTCAATGTGTTCTCTCCAGAAAAGTTCACCGTAGCATTTACCCGAGAAACTTTGCGTTCCCTCGCAAACAACTTTTGACTGGTTCATCTCTAATGATTGTTCCAACAAAGTTTACAAACGGAGATTAAAAAAAAAACACTTTTAATTAAATATAATATTTTTGTTTGATATTTACAGCTGTTTGGGGATTATTTTATGGAACATTTTTTATACAACACTGTTGGTTGCTTAAAGGCTAAATATGTAGCCTAATGTCTATACTTTAACTTATTACTTTAACAGTTAAACTAATCAAGAGCAAATCAAGAGCAAACTAAAAATATGTGTATATGTATATTACATGATAAAAATGTTGTATTTTTTCACCAGTTTTAAAGTGTTGTTATATTTTTGTTCCTGAAATGCACTCTTCAGATTTTTTGGATCAAAGGTATCCCAATCTTACTAAAAGTTTTGAACAACACAAACTGTTGATTTTATCCAGATCAAAACCAAGATTGGATTTTGTGACCTAATCTGATTTCAGAATCCTTTTAACCTTTTAAAAACCCATTTCAGTATTCGATCCAATCTGATAGCCGAAATCCGATCAGATTACTTTTGATCAGCTGGCCCTAAAAGATCAATGCTCACTTTTAAAAAATAGGCTTCCATAAAAGGAAATTTTCTCAATAATGCCACTGAAGAACTATTTTTGGACCTTTCAGTGATCAGTTCTTAAAAGAATATTTTTTTTCTTAGTGTGAAGAACATTTTAACAATCTAAAGAGCCCTTTTCCATTATAAAGAAACATTTGCAATGGAAAGGTTCCATGGATGTTAAAGGTTCTTAAATGGATAGTTCAGCCAAAAATGAAAATTCTGTCATCATTTACTCACCCTCACTTTGTTTCAAACCTGCATACATTTCTTTTGATCTGCTGAACACAAAGGAAGATATTTGAAAGAGCGTTTGTAACCAAGCAGATCTCGCCCCCCATTGACTAGCATATTTTTTCCCCACCATGCTAGTCAGTGGGGGGCGAGATCTGTTTGGTTACTGACATTCTTCCAAATATCTTCCTTTACAGCAGAACAAAGAAATGCATACAGGTTTGGTACAACTTCAGGGTGAGTAAATGATGACACAATTTTCATTTTTTCGGTGAACTATCCCTTTACTGGAACCATCAATGCCAATAAAGATCCTTTATTTTTAAGAGTGCTTTATTGAGTTTGAAAATAACTACCACCTACAATAAATACCACCTTAATCCTAACTATTAGTGTTATCAAAAGCAAATGTGAGATAAAAACACATTTGCTGATGCAACCATGCCATCGCTTCTACAAGTTTTTGAGCCAATTTTTTAATTACATTTATCATGTTTCAAACTTGTGTTTACTCTTATCTGATAGCTCTGCATTGCAAGTGCATAGCTGTACCAGATGATCTACCAAGCAAGATCAAATTACATTACCAATGCTATATGCTATATAAAAAAAACAGCTTAGAAACTTTGAGAAACGCCATAATTTCATGTTGTCTGAAAAAGCAGCTGTTTTGCTCCCTGAGCATGTCTGTTAAGCAGTGGCAAGACTGATGGATGAAAATTAAAACAAGAGGATTTATGAAAACCTCATTTCTGCACTGAAAAGGATGAAGGGAATTTTGGAATGCTTGCTTTCTAAACAGGCTTTGATGATTCACTGGGTGAGTTATCTACAGGAGCAAGTGCAGGCTGCAGATTGGCTCGTCTCTGCCTGAGTCTGGAGATAGTCAGCCATCCTCACCATAACAATGTTTTAATCTCTGCCTGTCAATTCCACTTCCTCCATCGCTCGCTAACTCTACAGACGAGGCTTCTCCTCAAGTCTAAAGATGTCTATAAGTAAAGCATTACAGGCAGTCATCCACGATACATTACAATAGCTGCTTTGCAAGAGAAATGAAGTTAAAAATAATAAAAATGTAGCGATAATCTTGTTCAAGTAATTATCTAAATATACCATCTGAGTAATATACACCCAAACGTATGGCTATATTTAATTATAGCCATATATGTATATATATATATATAGAGAGAGAGAGAGAGAGAGAGAGAGAGAGAGAGTTTCTTTTCAACAGTTTCTATTTCATTTCATCATAAACGTTAATGTAGAATTTATTTTGTATATATACACTGAAGTACAAGGCTATCATTGCTTTTCATCTTAAACACTTTACCAATGTAAGTTTGCTGTGTTTCAAAATATTAAGTAATAGCTTGTATATAAAGAAAGACAAAAAGTCTTGGACATTAAGGTTTATATATACAATGAACTACATCTGTGGTAATTTTGCTACAACTGTGTAATCTTGAGGGGAACTGATTCATACATCCACAAAAATTACCTCAACACCAGTTGCTTAAAAATAGTAATAAAAAAAATGGCTCATGAAAGTGAGCTTAGTGTTTTCATATGCTGCATGTATCTAATGCAATTACATTTTCAAGTGTGAATTACAGTAAATCACTTTATACAGTGAATACAGCGAAATTCTTAAAGGTCACACCCATGCACAGTAAACACATCTCTCACAGAAATTCCAAAACATCCCACTTAAGCAATCGTAACATTTAGGTGTCTGCACATAATTCATTTATTTTTGAAGTCTTGATTATTTAACATTAGCACACCTTTTATCGCAGACCAGAGACAATGCATGCAGGCCTCATCCAGCCTGGCAAGATTCTAATCTGAGCTGCTGTGTCAACATTTTTAAATTACCCTTTTCTAGTGATAAAACACACCTTATCTCCCCACCCTTCCCAAATATATTAACGTGCATGGATTGAGCCCCGGCCCAGGCTCAAATCCTCCTAGACTATTTCACGCAGGCCCAGACAGGAGCAGGGGGATCAGATTTAGAGTGACCTTCTCAATCTCGTCTTCAACTTCCTCCTGTAAGACAGGCCAGTGCACACCGGCGGAGGCCAATGAACTCCCTCATTGAGACAGCAGTCAATCTATGAATAAAAGCTGCCCTCTGTGATGCTGTCTTAACAGGAAATGGGAAAGGGCTTAGGAATTTTTTTTTTTTTTGTGGAGGAAACCCATTATTTCAGATTGATCTCATCATGGCCAATGGCTAAAGCTTTGACTCTTTGTTGACTTTACCATGACTCTTCATTTTCGCTTTGGGTGGGTGTGCTGAACATCCTTCTCACTCTTCTCCTTTTTGTTGAGTAACACTGCAGTTCCACATGTTTTACTTTCTCAATTCTAGACTTTTATTTATTCATTTTCTTCAGTGACAGCAATGCGGGGAACAGCTGAACACGACTTCATTTAAATAGGCTTCCTCCAGTACGAAGGCAACATTCAGAGCAGCTATTCATAACTACCAGAATAATTTTATTCACACTCGGCTTGAATTGCTACGGAGGGAGATAAGGAGCTGAGGAAATGGCAGAGTCAATTGGTGTAAACAGATAATGACTGAGCCACTTGCTCGAGAGCCGCTTACCGTACAGACGTAGGAGCGA
Source organism: Opsariichthys bidens (assembly GCA_037194245.1). Taxonomy (NCBI): domain Eukaryota; kingdom Metazoa; phylum Chordata; class Actinopteri; order Cypriniformes; family Xenocyprididae; genus Opsariichthys; species Opsariichthys bidens. The sequence continues at coordinate 15,474,349 of CM074277.1, read as the reverse complement.
TGTAGCGCGTACTGACAGCACACTTAGAGGGATAATAAAAAAAATAACAGACAAGATGCGGGTCTCAGATTAATCACCCACATGTTGCCAGCATATGCGTCGTCAAATTTATCGCGCAAAGAGCGAGAAATCACTCGTGTTTGAAAACTAATGACAAAGTGCAGGGCAGATTTACCTCATATTGTGATTTGTGACAAAGGGAAAAAAAAAATTATGATTCCTAAAAATCCTTTCTTTGCATTGGTCTTCAGTAATATTCTAATTTTCTGAGATACTGAATTTGGGATTTTCCTTAGTTGTCAGTTATAATCATCAAAATTAAAAGAAATAAACATTTGAAATATATCAGTCTGTGTGTAATGTATGAACAAGTTTCACTTTTTGAATGGAATTAATGAAATAAATAAACTTTTTGATGATATTCTAATTATATGACCAGCACCTGTATATAGCCTATCATCACTAGGGGTGTAACGGTACACAAAACCCATGGTTCGGTACTTACCTCGGTTTTGAAGTCACGGTTCGGTACGGGTTCAGTAAAGCAGGTGGGGAGAATTGCCTCTTCTTTTTTTATTAAACAGTGGTTTACTGAACAAATTGTGTTTTTGTCTTTAAATATATTAAATTAAATTATAACTAAAAGTTTCTTAAACATAAAAAAAATTATCTCTTCTAATGCTTTAAACTATGTGGGAATCCTTGCTTGAACATTATACTCTAATATTAAAGGGTAACAACTGAGCCCAAATTATTAGTCTAAATTCAATTGTTATTTATTTTTATGTAATGATCAACACTCAAATCACAAATTGTATGCAAACATGTAAGCTGCACATAAGGAAGTTTTTACATTAACTTCTAAATCTATTTATCTCCAATTTGTTGTTGAAATATGACCATTTATAAACTGTGGCTGTCATTTTCACAACAGATTTATTTAAACATATATTAAATAATCAAGACATCACTAACTGGTTAAGTAAAATATCATGACTATATAGGCTAATACAGTGTATATATTAAGCGAAAGAGTTTATTTCTCTGGCGAACTAACAAGCTGTGGACAATGAATGGCTTTTCTGAGGTAAATGCTACATGACATATTGTTTAGAAGCTGTTTCATTATGGCAAGCCGTTTTGACTTTTATTCATTCTCAGGATATGAACTTTCACTAGTTAAAATGTTAATTCTTGATATCAGGAATTAGATTTCCACTAGTAACAATGGCAATTTTTGATATCAAGAATTATATTTCCACTTGTAACAAAGTTCATTGTTGATATCAACAATTCAATTTCAACTAGTAAAAACTATAATTGTTGATATCAAGAATTATATTTTTACTAGTGAAATCTCGCCATAGGCTGCCATTCAAATTCAATTGTTGATATCAAGAATTGATTTCTTACTAGTTGAAATTCCAGTTTCACATATCAGGAATACAATTCTTACTAGTAACCATGCAAATTTCTGATATCAACAATTACATTGTTACTAGTACAAATGTCTATTCTTGATATCAACAATTGAATTGCTAAAAATATTCATTTTTGATATCTGAAATGAATTCCTGATATCAAGATAATTTCTGATATCTAAAACGGCTTTCTTACTAGTAACAATCACATTCATGATATCAGAAATTAACATTTTTACTAGTAGCAATTCAACTGTTGATATCAAGAATAGACATTTGTACTAGTAACAATGTAATTGTTGATATCACAAATTGTCATTGTTACGTCATTGTTAAGAATTGTATTCCTGATATCAAGAATTAACATTTTAACTAGTTCATATCCTATGAATGAATAAAAGTCAAAACGGCTTGCCAGGCAACTTTCATTCTTGATATCAACAATTGTATTTTTACTAGTGAAATCTCGCCATAGGCTGCCATTCAAATTCAATTGTTGATATCAGGAATACAATTCTTACTAGTAACAATGACAATTTCTGATATCAAGAATTGTATTCCTGATATGTGAAACTGGAATTTCAACTAGTGAGAAATCAATTCTTGATATCAACAATTGAATGGCAGCCTATGGCGAGATTTCACTAGTAAAAATACAATTCTTGATATCAAGAATGAACTTTGTTACTAGTCGAAATACAATTCTTGATATCAAAAATTGCCATTGTTACTAGTGGGAATTAATTCCTGATATCAGGAATTAACATTTTAACTAGTGAAAATTTAATTGTTGATATCACAAGTTCATATCCTGAGAATGAATAAAAGTCAAAACGGCTTGCCATAGTTTCATTGACGTCTTTCCGCCGTTGAAACACTGATTGAACGAGTACACAAGATATGACCACTTCGGTAAGTTGTACTGTATCTTTCAACATACCTTCAGACGTTCATTCATTTTTATTGTATCTAGTTTTAAAGAGGAAGAGATGATCGCGTTCACTCGCGCTCCGTGCTGCCGGTTGAGGCGACTATACAGAGATCTCTCTCACCACACCAAAGCGCGATAAAACGTAATTTTCTGTTGAAAATTTTGTGATTTCGTGGACAGAATTTGAAGGAGGACTCTTTGTTTTTTACCGACAGCAACAAAACGCAGAGCTTATTGCGATTATTGGTGGTTAATGGTGGTTAGGCTAAAATGTTGCAATGTAATGCATTCGGTAAACACGAGCACCGAACCGAAAGCCTTGTACCGAAACGGTTCGGTACGAATACGTGTACCGTACACCCAGTGTTGGGGGTAAGGCATTACAAGTAACTTGAGTTACATAATCAGATTTCTTTTTTCAAGTAACTATTAAAGCGCATTACTTTTTTAATTTACAACAAAATATCTAAATTACTTTTTCAAGAAAGTCCTATTCTTCTTTAATCCAGAATGGCAGCAGGAAGGTTTGTCTGCGCCCTCTACTGTAAAAGTGTAAATATGCTTTTTTAGGGAGTAATGCAATATTGTAATGAATTACTTAAAGTAACTTTCCCCAACACTGAGTACACACCTAATCGTCACCGTCAGGCAGAAACCTCATATGCCCAAAACCTACTTTTCAGGAAATATTTTTTGTTTTTTGTTTTTTAACACTAGTGGCTTTATATGTGGTCAGACACATGCATGTGTCATTATATTAAAATTCTACCAAAATCAAGCTTAAATGGAAGGTTTTTGACCAGCGAACTTCCAAGAATTTCTGACGTACTCTATGTGTTTGTCCTTCGGCATCTGAGGGAGTAAGGGCATTGCATTACATTTTTATCATTACAGATTATAAAGTTTACTGTAAGCATTTGGGCACTCAGTCATTTGGCCAAAATCTCAAGTTGTAAAAGATAAAGTGCTTTGCACAGGCTATTTAAGACAGTATTGGCTATGACTCAATGACAAATGCTACACTAAGACACTCTTCTTCTCTCAAATACATGATTTACTAGCCTTTATAATAAAGTGTTTCTTCAGTAAAGAACAAAGCTGTACTTATTCAAGGAGCCAGTTCTTTATTTACCCTTGCACTGCAAACAACAGATAGAGGCGTGTGGAGTTGTGAGGTTTGACTGACAGTTTGAGGGTCCAATGGAGACACGAGGTTCAGTCACAAGCTCGTTTTGGTAACTCTTTATATATATATGAATAATGAATAACTACAGAGGAGCAAATGAGCAATACAATATTGTCACTCTAGTAACTATTATCTAATGAGAAACTATGATTAACTAATTAGTAATAGCTTTTAGTAAACTTTTTTTCCATACCTCCCAGAGGACTACTCACAACTACCATATTCAGGTTCATAATTAATGAAAGTTTAGGGGATTTTACAATTAAAGACCCGAAAGACCAGACAAGATAAACAAAGACCCGGAGTCAGAGTTTTAAAAAAATAAATTGAAGAAAATTTTACTGAAGAGTAGTTTGCAGTTTCAGCGACAGAAGCCAGCTTCAAGTCTCACAATGAGTTCGTAGTCCGCTCTGCGTACATTCATATTTCCACCAAAATTATATTCTATCAGAGTCCACTAACTACGTTATTACTGAGATTCTGGTGAAGAAAACTGGACAAACTGGTAATTTTCCACACATGGACAGATAGTCGGAAGCATATCTCCTTCCATCACGAGGCTGACGATCAGACCCTGAACTTAGGGACAGGATGTCCTGTCAAGTCAGGACAAGGTGTCGGCAGCTCTCAAGCAGAGTGCCAGTTGTCCACTAGTACCCATAACAGACCTGTACAGAACACTGAGCTCACATACAAAGATACACAAGATTCACAGCTCCTTCAAGGCTGAAGTTGATCTGAGCTTTGCTCTGAACAGGAAACTTTCCAAAAACATACTGATAAGTTGTACTTTTCTCTGAGTCAGAGGTACAGACAATATTCAACATTATTTTCTAGTGTTTGAAAATTGAAAGGAAGTTATTCAAATAATTAATATTTAGAAACATAAACGTTGATTAATAACCTCATGATAAATCACTCAAAATCTATATATTGAAGTGGCAGTGGATTCCAGAATCCACCCCTTCAAAAGTAATGCATAATGTGTTAATTATTAGGGTAAAGTAATGAAATCAATCAAATATTAACAAATTCTTCAGAAGTAGTTATTAATTATTTGAATCAGTATTCTAAAGTGAAAAACATGATAACTCTCTTGTAATGACTAAAATCAGGTTTGACTGACAATTTGAGGATCCAATTGAGATACAAGGTTCGCTTTTGGCAACATTTTCGATTATTAGTTTAATTGTATTACGGTGTTTTACCATTACAGAGAAATAATAATTAAAAAATATTGTATTTCTGCCCATTGTAATTGGCTGGCGAGGCACGTGCCCAGAATACCTATGAATAAATCCGGTCCTGGCAAACTGTGTGTTTTCGCAAATACCCGGCAAGAAACAAAGACACACATGTATAAGACTCACAATCACTCGGCATTCAAGGAAAACAAAGCTAATTGCTGAGAGCTGGGCGAAGCATTGAGAAAAGTGCATACATATTTATAAATGATGACGTAAGAACAAAACACCAAATTACAGAACTTCTCACTGGGTGGTCAATTTGAAATGCATGATTCTCCTTGTGAATGATTAATTTGCCCAATTAGTTTAGACCTAAATTCCATTCGCTCTCACTAGTGCACACTATAACGTTTAGGTCTAATTATTTACACTGCTTTGTGGGCATGCTAATTGTACAATCAGATCTCATTTTCTTAATTGTCTCATTAGAAATGTAAAACGTTTGAAGTGATTGTGTAGGACAACAGTCTTTTTTACTTCTATTTTCACAACAACTGGCCCACTTAATCTCTTCAGAAACATCTAGACGTTGCTCTCAGTATAGTTTTCTATGAACGCCTTTCTCTCTGTATGGTTCCTAGCACAAGTGCTCGATGGTTAGCAGCAGTTAATTTAGAGTGTAAGTGTTTAATCAGGGTGAAATTGTTCTTCTTCGTAATGGTCCCTGCTAGAGATAAAAGTGATTGAGCGTAAAGACCTCCTTAAGCATGTGTTCATGGTTAAAGCCAGAGTAAAAAAAGATGAGAGTGACTTACCAGTAGGGACAAACAACTAATTTTGTTAGTGCAGTACATCTGCTGTATTCTGTGTGGCAGATATAATGCTCTAAAGCATTTCAATGTGAAAGGGCAAAGAGTTTTTTTCACCAAAAATGGTCTTATAGTGTATGCTTCTTTCTCATCTGAAGTGCCTCAAAAATGTCCTTCAGTGTACATCGGGCTCTTCAAACGTTTTCAGGTCAAAGATCCCTTGGTGTATATTGTATAAAAATACAAATTCTATAAAACTAGGTGATGCATTTTAAGCCTGGCCTCAGTTTGTATACTAAATGTTAAAGAAGTTATACATACATGTCGGTCAGACGTATATCAGATGCTGCATTTAAATCTGCAAGTAATTATGTATGCTTAGATGAAGTTCAGCTAAGCATTTTAAAAGTAACTTAAAATTAAGGAATAATTTTATAAATTTTGGTCACACTTTAGATTAGGGTACATTTCTCACTATTACCTATCTATTAACTATGACTTTTACCTCAATAAACTCCAAATTAGTGCTTATTAATAATTAGTAAAGTGGTTGTTAAGTTTGGGTATTGATTAAGGGATGTACAATAAGGTCATGCAGAATAAGGCATTAATATCTGCTTTATAAGTACAAATAAACGGCCAACATCCTAGTTATATACGTGCTAATAAGCAACTAGTTAATAGTGAGAATTGAACCCTAAACTAAAGTATTAGCATAATTTTACCGTTAAAACACTTTTTCGCTTATTTAGTTTTGTTTTACATTTGCTTAATTTTTTTAAACTTGACTGAAACCTTTGAAACTGTTACACCAAATAATTAATTCTACAGATGTCATCTAAAATTCTAATAAGATGAGCAGATCACTCAGGTACATAAACTCCATGACCCCAAAACTTCATAGTATTTCCAAGTCAATGAGAATTAGAGAGGCTGACAGAGCATCTGGATGAGGGAAAACAAGGTGGGGTTCGCATCTGTCTCCACCCAGTAATCTCAAGCAAGCTGTCACCATACCATGACAGATGACAGAGACACCTGGGCCTGTTACCCTGCACAAGGCTCATATACCTCCGAGGTTAAACAGAATCTGTGAGTCGTTTGCTAAGTTGAAAATGGCTGAAAAAATGTGTGAGGATGGATGTACAGGTACATTGTGGGTGTTTGACTATTCCAGCCTCGAAAATACACACACACTCACTCATCCTACTCCCCTCTGCAATCAGTGATCCCATTTAACAAGGTTTATTGGGCTGCATAAACAAGTGAAGGTCTCTCTCAGTAAAAAAAAGAGACTAGCTTAACATCTGGCTGGCTTTTTCCCAAATACCAGGGGACAACCCATTCACTTTGATATCCCAATTAGCATCTTTTCAGGCCCTTTTTAAGTTCCTTGAACCGAGTGAAATGCTGTCAAACTGCTTACTTTCAAAATTAATTTTCAACTAACATCAGAGAGCCATAGCAAACAATTAATACATTTCGATGTAAAAATTCCTAAAACCACAGGGATGTTACCCAGAAGACCTGGATCCCTAAAGACTAACTCAAATCTGAGAAAATAATTTGATGTCAATTATGCCGCACAGTGGGATAGAGAAGAATGGCGGTTTTAAAGTGACATAGCATCTTCAAAACATGGCACTCTTGCATGAGATGTTAAGGTCCTGCACCAATACAGTAAGTGCTCAAAACTGTCTCAGGCCTTATTTTCCCCCCAGGACTAATTCCACACTATGACTCCTGACTCACATGAGATCACAGCGAGAGCAAACCACAACAATTCTATCAATTTCCAAAGGACAAAATATTTTATTAAAAACTCGGAACAGTCTGAACTCAACCTCGTCACACCAACCATTCTCCTCCACCCATAATGATTTAGACTCCACCCATATGTGACATAATTTACAAAAAATGACATCAAAATGTATTAATAATTTAAAAAAAAAATAATAATAAATAAATATATATATATATATATATATATATATATATATATATATATATATATATATATATATAAAATAGTCATGGTTTCAGTAAAGATATACTTGCCAAAATCATGACAACTCATAATTTTGTTATAAATAGAATATTTGATATAATGTGTGCAAACATTAACAAGCATCCCATGTCTGAAATGACAGCAACATCAGCAGGAAAAAGACTGTGTTTTGTATGGAGATGTGTTGATCCAGAAAGAAGGGCACAATATGAGAGAGACTAAATTAAAAAATATAAAATTCAAGAAAATGTCTCCCTTCAACCCTGTCACACTATTCTCAACTACAGGGAGTGCAGAATTATTAGGCACAAGTTGTATTTTTGAGGATTAATTTTATTATTGAACAACAACCATGTTCTCAATGAACACAAAAAACTCATTAATATCAAAGCTGAATATTTTTTGAAGTTTTAGTTTTTAGTTTTAGCTATTTTAGGGGGATATCTGTGTGTGCAGGTGACTATTACTGTGCATAATTATTAGGCACCTTAACAAAAAACAAATTTATACCCATTTCAATTATTTATTTTTACCAGTGAAACCAATATAACATCTCAACATTCACAAATATACATTTCTGACATTCAAAAACCAAACAAAAACAAATCAGTGTCCAATATAGCCACCTTTCTTTGCAAGGACACTCAAAAGCCTGCCATCCATGGATTCTGTCAGTGTTTTGATCTGTTCACCATCAACATTGCATGCAGCAGCAACCACAGCCTCCCAGACACTGTTCAGAGAGGTGTACTGTTTTCCCTCTTTGTAAATCGCACATTTGATGATGAACCACAGGTTCTCAATGGGGTTCAGATCAGGTGAACAAGGAGGCCATATCATTAGATTTTCTTCTTTTATACCCTTTCTTGCCAGCCACGCTGTGGAGTACTTGGACGCGTGTGATGGAGCATTGTCCTGCATGAAAATCATGTTTTTCTTGAAGGATGTAGACTTCTTCCTGTACCACTGCTTGAAGAAGGTGTCTTCCAGAAACTGGCAGTAGGACTGGGAGTTGAGCTTGACTCCATCCTCAACCCGAAAAGGCCCCACAAGCTCATCTTTGATGATACCAGCCCAAACCAGTACTCCACCTCCACCTTGCTGGCGTCTGAGTCGGACTGGAGCTCTCTGCCCTTTACCAATCCAGCCACGGGCCCATCCATCTGGCCCATCAAGACTCACTCTCATTTCATCAGTCCATAAAACCTTAGAAAAATCAGTCTTGAGATATTTCTTGGCCCAGTCTTGACGTTTCAGCTTGTGTGTCTTGTTCAGTGGTGGTCGACTTTCTGCCTTTCTTACCTTGGCCATGTCTCTAAGTATTGCACACCTTGTGCTTTTGGGCACTCCAGTGATGTTGCAGCTCTGAAATATGGCCAAACTGGTGGCAAGTGGCATCTTGGCATCTGCACGCTTGACTTTTCTCAGTTCACGGGCAGTTATTTTGCGCCTTGGTTTTTCCACATGCTTCTTGCGACCCTGTTGACTATTTTGAATGAAACGCTTGATTGTTCGATGATCACGCTTCAGAAGCTTGGCTATTTTAAGACTTCTGCATCCCTCTGCAATATATCTCACTATTTTTGACTTTTCTGAGCCTGTCAAGTCCTTCTTTTGACCCATTTTGCCAAAGGAAAGGAAGTTGCCTAATAATTATGCACACCTGATATAGGGTGTTGATGTCATTAGACCACACCCCTTCTCATTACAGAGATGCACATCACCTAATATGCTTAATTGGTAGTAGGCTTTCCAGCCTATACAGCTCGGAGTAAGACAACATGCATAACGAGGATGATGTGGTCAAAATACTCATTTGCCTAATAATTCTGCACTCCCTGTATTCTTTTGGGGAAAAAACAGGGAATATGATTAAAAATGAAGGTATTTCTTGCTGATTACCACCAAGGATTAACACAAAAAATCATTGTTTTAACTAAACATCTAAAAGATTTTTTTACAAAAATAAAGAGACCAAAGACACAATTTGTCTATTTTTAACTGGGTAAATTATCTGAACATGCTCCTCCCAAACACTGTTAATAAATATACAGTGATACTATAGAAAAGATACTTTTCTATAGTATCATAAAGAAGTTAATGCACCGGAAGCTGGCTTAACAACCGCCAAGAAATGCTGTAGGAAGAACGTTGTTGATAAAACATAACTTCTGTTTCATGCCGACTTTAAGTGCCGTGTTTTAAGGAATGCTGTGTCATGCTCGAGACACTGAAAAAGACAAGAGCACAATGGTTATACTCCGTCTAGCATAGAAAACAATTAAAAGAGCTCAGTGGGATGTGTTCTATGTGAACTGGTCATTCACTTACAGTTGGTTTTTAGTCAAAAATGCCACATGGACTTTTTTTGGACTCAAGTACTAATGAAGATGAACAGACCAAGACTAAGGCATTGTATGTTTGTCACACAAACTAAATCAAGCCTTTAACAGCCTGTGTCATGGTAAGTTAGACACAGTATTTTTTTTTTCTAGTTAAAATTCATCAATCTTATGAGCCAGTTGCGTTGTCCAAGGCTGTTAGCAAAATCTCAAGAGCAAAGATGACAAGATCTGGACTCCAAATATGCCAATGAACATGAGCCAAAAAATTATTAACTTTCATAACAGCAAATTTTCTCCTACACGCACTGGATTGTCCTCACTCAAGCGTGTTTACCAGGGACTAACTCACATTTAGAGGGGGAAAAGGTATTGTAGCCTATGTAGACAAAAGGTCACAGTAAATCAGGTCATGGCAAAGTATTGCCTTCTGACGTTTGTTGCTGTTTTCCCATCTTATATTGTGACCCTGAGCAGGGCGCAGTGGGGCCAGAACCCTCCATCACTCCTGTCCTCCTCTCTCACAGACCTCCAAAGCCCCTGAGGTATGTGACACTGACACACATGATTCACCGTATGGGTTAATGTCAGCTGCCAACACACATAGCACACCGCCATGAATCAGAGCTATATTTCATCCCACTCAGCTATGAAGAGCTTGAAGGCATCTCCACTCTCTCTGGGCTGTGCATGAATATATATGAGACCCCTCATGGCTCCTCTTGTCAAGTTTGTCACAGATATATTTATCAAGGTGTGATAAAGTAGAGGAATGCACATCATGTCTCGGAGTTATCCTGCACCTTTCAGACTATATGAGTCTGTGTGATAAAATGCTTGAGTTTTCATAAATCGTAATCATTCGGCTATTTAGTTCTACCTGTCTGATGTGCAACACCAGTGTCTATGTTTCTATTAAATACATTGTATTTCTTCTCTCTTTAGGAGAGTAACAACAGCAGACTGAGAAGGACACCATATTGTTTAGATATTAGAGATCAATTGATTGGAAATTGGTCTGTATCAGATGTTTAATTGTTCATTTTCCCTATGCATTTAGATTACCTGTCATCTAACATTCTCTTAAAGGTACATTTTTTAAAGGGGACCCCTTTTACAAGACGTAATATAAGTCTCTGGTGTCCCCAGAATGTGTCTGTGAAGTTTCAGCTCAAAATAACCCGCTGATAATTATATGCCGCTACTTAAACATTTTTTAAAACACTAATAATTGAATAACACTGCAATGCAATCTTTCGCAAATCTCAAAATGAATATCTATTTTTTCAGAATGAGCGTAGTAATGTTGTGATGCCTAACTTCACTTGTAGCATTTAAGGCGGGTGATTTTTCTGCTGTTTTATTATTTTTTTTTATTTAGACAAAATAGCATAAATAGTATTTTTCTTAGCTCATTTATCTACATGAAATTATTTAACAGCTTCTTGGGATAGGCTGTAATTTTAATATCTGTGCATTATGCCAAGCTTTGTTTCTACTCCCAAGGTTTCATATTGGGAATGATCTTTTTAAAATAAGAGTGTGTCAAAATCTCCACTTAAGATAAAAACCCACAGGCAAAAGCAGGGGAGAGAAAATTGTCCTCCCTCAGGAGGTGAGAAGGAGCTTCTGGGACTCTATGGCAGACCGAGGGGGATTTTACCCAGGTGTTCACCAAGGGGCAAAGCTGCCTCCCAGCTGCCAGCTGTCACTACCAAGTGGGGAACCAAGAGAGAGCCAGTGACCCAAAAACCTCCTCCTTGAGCACAAACCCCCTCCCCTCCCCTCCTTTTGTGTGTCCGTATTTGAACATATAAATTGTACTGCAAGATGTGCAAGAGGGACACTTCGCTTGTCCTGTGTCGTGTCGGAGATGTCCGTGTCGTGTGCATTCATTTCCATACATTTGTGTTTGCATTGGTGTTCTCATCGACATGGGAGTAAAGCAGAGCTTTGTGAGGCAGTTGAGTGGGAGGCAGCCTCTGTACACAATGGCTGATGATTTTGCTCTGTTCCCTCCTCCGCTGAAGTGCCAGAGCATCCTTCCTCCCCAAAGTGCACCTCTCCAAACATGCAATGATAGCACTGATTTTAATTACCTCTCATGACTGCCGAGGTTGTGGCTGCCTGACGCACAGCGGGGAGGATCTTTTGGATTTATCTCTGGAAACACCTGCACTGCTTTTACTCTTTCTCCCTCCTAGACAGATGTGTTCGGTCATCTCCTCTAAGCAATACTTAATGTCTCTGAAGTCTGAATAGGAAAAAACGAAATGGTAATACAAAGAGTTCTATAAAAACATTGCAAAGGTATTTATATACATATAACGATAATTACAGTCATCTGCCAGTGTGTTATATAAGACATAACAAGTCTCTCTTTTTTCCTTCCCTTTTTGTATAAACACCTGCTCAAACAAATTAGATGAGGTCCTTCTTGGACCGTTGTATGCTTTTCACAAGAGTCTCTGGGGGAGTGTTTGGGACCTCTCTCCTCATCAAACCCTACTGCTGCCTTCAAAGCAAGAGATGCACAAATGAACACAGTCAACTTGAAGAGATCTTGCAAAGGTGTGATGACGTGGATTAGCTGAAGAGTTACATAACAACTTGTTTGTGAGTGAAGCTGAAACCCACAGTAGAAATGACACAGAGGCACATTTATTTGTTTTATCGAATTATCGTGTTTCATGTACATTGTCGTTCAAGTTTGGGGTCGATAAGAATTGCTGCTGATGTTGATGAAGTCTCATAAGTGGCATTTATTTGGTTATAACTACAGTAAAGTTAGTTATATTGTGCTACAATTTTAAATGTTTTCAATTGAAATAAATTTTAAAATGTAATTTATTCCTGTGTTGGCAAAGCTAAGTTTTCAGCATCATTGCTCCAGTCTTTAGTGTCACATGATCCTTCAGAAATCAGTGCATTTTTTTTTTTTTTAGCAAGGAACAGTTTTTTTATTATCAGTGTTAAAAGCAAGATTTTTATTCTTTAGAATTATTCAATGAATAGTGCTCAAAATAATAGCAATTATTGGAAATATGAATATTTTGTAACTATATATATATATATATATATATATATATATATATAATCTTGAAAAGCAGCTCAAAACTTAATATATAACTTTCAAATTTGCATGAAAATATGACAAAAAAAATTCTTTTGTTTTGAATTCATATTTTATTTATTTATTTAGAATTTTTTTCTTGAATGGACATTTATAAATTACATGATTTTAAATTTCTTGACAAAGCATTTGTGTCTCTTCATAAAATCGAGGGTAAACCACTGGAGTCTCATGGATTCCTTTAATGATGTCTTTACTTTCTTTCTGGACCTTGAAAGTGTCACTTGCGTTTGATGTTAATAGAGGGACAGAAAACTGAAATCTGAGAGCTTTCTGTCCCAGACAGCCTTCACAACTGGAACTTTGACACATCAAAAAGTTCATAAAGAGATCATAAAACTAATCATATGAATCGAACAAACCTCTTCCAGATGCTCAAACATGCTGCGCAACCTTTGAAGTTGAAGGTTTGTTCTTGTGTGTCATTCAGGTTCTGTTTATGTTCACTGATCAATGTTTACATACGAGTAAAAGCCTAAATTAAATCTTTTAATCATATAAAGCGATTAAGTCTCTTTAGAAAATTTGGACTAAACCACTCAATTCATATGGACTAGTTTTATGATATCTTTATGAACTTTTTGAAGAGTCAAAGTTGTAGTTGTGTAGACTGTCTATGGAGGAACAGAAATCTTCAAGAATTCATCAAAAAGATCTTCATTTGTGTTCCGAAGATGAATGAAAGTACGGGTTTAGAATGACATGAGGGTGAGTAATTAATGAGTAATTAATAATTTTACCATTTGATGAACATGGAATCACTTATAACATGGCCAAACAGCAAAGGCCCAAGTGAGTGCAGCAAACTTTGATCCAAAAAAGGAAAGAGATATTCAGCTCCAGATGCTGTTCAATCACTGATGCAAAGTGTGGCTAGAAACGGGAACAAAGGGGACAATATATTAGATATATAACAAAACATTATGATTAGGGCTGTCACTAACGATTATTTTGCTAATCGAATAATCGAACATCCCCTCCCCCATCTCGCTCTGGCTGGGACAGAGACAGATGCATCAGTGCTTGGTATTTATCACAACTAATCAGTGTTTTCAACCACATGATGTTTATTTTAGGTTTCAGATATGTAAATACACCTAAGTACTTGTAACAATATATTTAGAGTTTGTAAAATATACACTAAGGAATCTGCAATGATAATCCTTTCCATTATAATTATGATAGCTCAACTACTAATGCGATGCTTACACAATAAAACACATTCACTTACACACATGGCTTAAAATATATAACAGCAATAACACAATAATAATTTATTCAAGTAAAGTATCAAAAACAAGTAATCATATGGTTTTATTGAACAAAACTGTCAAAATACATAATGTATTGTATTTTACAATTGTTCTTTATGTATTATAACAAATGCCTGAAGAGGGCACCAGCTGCCTGACGATTGCTTTTACATTTTACAACGCAATCTAATCCTTGTTTAATATTGGCTTACAATACTTATTTCAAATGTCCAATTAATCTTTAATATTTGGCCATTTCTTTTCAACAGAAATGCTACAACCACTGTCATTTCTTGAACAGTTTCATGGATTCTCGTGCGTGGAAAGTGTCACTTCTGGTATTTTACCGGTTACTCAACACGGTGGAGGATTTTTTAAAATCAAGTATTTGAATTTAATCAAGGAATAGTTACACCCCTAATTGACCCTTCGCAAACAGTTTGATTGACAGGCGATCTGACCAATCATAATCCCGAATCCGCCATTTTGTCCAACACAGCAGTCAGGGGAGTTAGTAGATTAACATTGGTGAACTTGAACTTGAAAAATTGTATGAACTCACGTCTTTCTGCGCTTGAAACAACATTCCTTCTGATGTTCATTCATGTTTATTTGATGCTATAAATGAACTAGTATGAAGAGATGTTGGTTCACGAGCCGCTTGAAGGAGCTACAGAGACACACAACACATTAAAAAGCTGCTATACGGTATTTATTGTTTAAACTTCTTTAAAAAATTACAATATATTAAATATGAAACTATTTCAATAGTCTGTTGACGTGTTGTCAGTGTCCTCTTTGCTCTGGGATGTATTTTTCACTTCGTGAGATCATGATGTGTGTCGTGAGAGCGCATGGCTTGTCGGACATAGCAACAGTAACTAAAGGGGGCGGATCTTTGTGAAGGGTCATTTAAGATACAGTCATAAACAGAGGGATGAGTAATACAGTCAGATACAGATATAGAATAATAAAAGTATTTAATAAAAGGAAAATAGATTGTTTTTCATGTCTGCAAGTTGAAGCTACCCCAAATGACATATTTAGCAGCTGGAATCTAAATCTCACCAGGGGAACCCCGCCAAAAACGCAGATTTTACCGTCCGAAATGCAATTTTTACCCCGGGACCCACCTGAAACTCGATTGGGCTAGTTTTGAGAAGCACTTGGGCGGGTTTTGTTCTGAAAACCTTGCAACCCTGACTTGGAGCAACACCAATTTACAAGTACAGGTCTCTGCAGGACAGTAATAGGAGTTACCAGATCAGTAGACGAGGCCATAAACAGATGGGCCTTTTTGAGAGCATTACCTGATTTGCCCATGTCTATGGGGTCGGGTGAAGGGGATCCTCTTCATTGCATGATTTATAAACACCCACCTGTTTGAAAACATCCACAAATGAATGAAATGTCAAAAATGTTTTTATAAAATGCATTGTCATCCTTTGAAGTGGAATGATTTACATTTCCCCTCCTGGGCCTTACAAAGCCCAAACCGAACAAGCAAATTCATGTGTTAAAGCTGCACTGCACATCCACGCACTGTCCCCTGAAGGCCAGTGTTTGAGCGAAATGAACTGGATTTACAGTGATTGGCTGTGTAAAGACTCTGGTGAAACCGAGTGATAGAAAGACAGCTAGGGGCTGCTGCAGAGGAGATAGTAAATGGTTGACAAGTTGGTGACCATCAGTCACCCCTTCCTTCTTGGGAAATGAGAGTTTGTGTGACAGCTGAGAGCTAAATGTTCCTCCCACTCAGGGGCAACAGAAGAGTGCGCATCTCGAAAGTTCACATGGAGTGTGTCCATCAGTGTGTAGTCTGACTGAACCCAGGGGGTGAGTGGAGGTGAGTCGGTTCAGGTAGATTATATTTTCATGAGTTAAACCGCAAGTCAAGACAGTCCCAAGCAAATAATATTGACCTTGAGGGGGATCGAGAAAAAGTGTGGCTAAAGTATTCAGCCTCCATCAAAAGACCAATGTGAGGCTTTAATGACAGAGCTGTTTGGCTGCAGTAGTCGAGCTTCATTGTCGTCATGTGCTTGCCAGTAATGACTTCACTAGGCATCTAATTGACCCTTTGTAAACAGTTTGATTGACATGTGATCTGACCAATCATAATCCTGAATCTGCCATTTTGTCTGACAAAGCAGTCAGGGGAGTTAGTAGTATGTTGGTGAACTTGAACTTGAAAAATTGTATGAACTCACGTCTTTCCGCGCTTGAAACAACATTCCTTCTGATGTTCATTCATGATTATTTGATGCTATAAATGAACTAGTATGAAGAGATGTTGGTTCACGAGCAGCTACAGCGATCTATCACATTAAAGAGACACTATACAGTATTTATTGTTTAAACTTCTTTAAAAAATTACGATATTAAATATGAAACTGCTTCATATGTCTGTCGACGTGTTGTCAGTGTCGTCTTTGCTCCGGGAAGTATTTTTCACTTCGTGAGAACATGATGTGTGGCGGGAGAGCGCATGGCTTGTCGGACATCAGAAGGAATGTTGTTTCAAGTGTGGAAAGACGTGAGTACACAATTATTTAAGTTCACCAACATTACTCTACTATAGGCTACTCCGCTGACTGCTTTGTCAGATGAAAATGGCAGATTCGGGGTTATGATTGGTCAGATCGCCTGTCAATCAAACTGTTTGCGATGGGTCAATTGGGAGCATCCAACACAAACTTACCAAATGCACTACACCTTTAAATGTGTCCTCCAAATGCCTGAATGGATATGCACACAAACAGTAGTTGCATAAGTAGCTCTAATTTGGACTGATTTACCCAATTGTTCTTTGGTGTATCCATTTGTAATTGATCAGATCACCGCACACAAGAGGGAATAACTGTTCTCATTCACATTCTATATCCTAAAGAACACAGTACGACTAAGCCCGAGCAAATCTCCATATACCGCAGAAGAATAAATAGTGCACAGATGCTTTCTGAAAATAAACATTCGCAAGCATTGGTTGACTTAGCTTTCTTATCACGACAGTGATTCAATCCCACATGAACAGGGATTGTTGAGCTAAAATTACTGTAATGTTTTCTAAACAATATTGGAGTTATGCAGACTCTTTGTTTCTCTTAGTGCAACAGTTTTGCAACAGATTAACATTTTGATTCAGTAAAAACTGAAGATAAATTCTCTACATCTTTAAAAGGCCTTTAAAATTAAGCCTATTCCAATGCATTTTGCTGTTCAATGATTGACTAAAAACTATAATAAATATACGTGTTATTCTAAAAAATAGTTTTTGGTTTCATATCGAACATACTGAGTATAGATAAGAGCGCGTATTTGTTGAATGCTAGGAGCAGCACCACAGTTCTAGTACCCTGACATGGGGGCTGCCACGACAATTTGTAATTATAGTCCGCCATCTGGTGGTCATAAATCATAATTCCGCTCCTAATAAATTGAAAAAGTGCCCAAAAATAATGTAGGCCTAGTCTAAAACGGATCAAATTAGCTTATTATCACCTACACATCTTATAGTAAATACAGTAAATATAAAGGAATTTCTTTCAAATGAAATGGCGTAATAATTATTGAATTTAAATGTAATTATTATTCCAAGCAAATAATAATTTATTCAACGAGTAAATCTTGTAAAGTGCAGAAATAGACGGCTATGCATTTAATTTGACTTTTACATTTTTTTTTTTTTTTTTTAGCTGAAAAAAATAATGTAAATCTACCAACAAACATGTTCTGGCATTTGCTAATGAAACAATGCCACTGGAAAACTATCTTTCCATTTAAAAACATAAAAACTCATGTTTCTGTGATTTGTGTTAAGTGTTTCTTTATTTGTACTTAAGCATTATTATTATTGTTATTGCTTACATTCGACGTTGACTTTCCGCAATTTGTAGTCTCTGCGCATGCGTAGTCATGGCCCCGCCCAGGAACGTCTTTATTCTTTGCCCCTGCGTTTTCTGCGGAAACCCCTCGAATGCGTGAAGTCGTTGGGTTGTTGTCGAAATCGCGTGTTGTAGCACGTTCGAACTGTGGTTTTAAAAACACTTTTGTGGTCACCAGGGTTGGCGACGGTGCGACTGGATTACCGCGGCAGTATTTTGATAAAAGGAGGACCGTTTTGCTGGCTCATTTTGTTTTAGCGTTTTATAATGATTTTGCTGTACTAGTCTTTTGTTTTTTGTATGTGTGATGGACGCCATTTTAGGTCGATCACACTAGCTGCTAGCACATTGTTTCAGGCCTTGCTTCAAACTACGTCGGTTTGTGTTTTGTTGAAATTTGGACTACATCGAACAAACATTTCGGAGGAACTTTGATGCGGACACTTGGGCGACATATTTGGCTGGACTCTACACGTTCACCCTTGCGGACACCGTTTGAACTCTATATATTTCTTTATCCGAGTTGGACCTTACGGACAGCTCACGGCTAACCGCCATATGGTCCTGGGACATTGCGAAACCGCAGGAGAATTTCTGGCTTCTGCTGGGAAACTCCATGGACTATAAGTCACTTGCGTCATTGAGATTGCGTGTTGCACTTGATCACTATCTCTTTGAACACTTGATATTTTGAGTTCGCAGTTATTCACTTGAGGCAAAATCCACACGACCTCCTTAGTGGTGACTCTTGATTAAAGAGTGTTGAGATGAGCAAATATGGCTATTATTATTCTTAAACTGTTAAGCTGATAAACTGACATTGAGTAAGGTTGATCGGTGGGAGAGCCCACGTGATCGTGCGAATTGTAGTTGAGTTTGGTTGTGTGTGGTGGTATCTGACCACAAGGATTGTTTAAACATGTCTTGTGTCCATTACAAGTTCTCTTCTAAACTTAACTACGACACGGTCACCTTTGATGGCCTTCACATCACGCTCAGTGATTTGAAACGCCAGATTATGGGGCGAGAAAAGCTGAAGGCCGCGGATTGCGACCTACAAATCACCAACGCTCAAACTAAAGAAGGTAAGCTAGGCCAATTAGTTGTTCATATGTGCTTTTTGAGGTTACTTAAGACTGAAACCGCTCACACGGCCTGAAAGAGTACATGTATAGTATTTATTTTTATCGTGTATTGCTGTAGTATGCTCAAAGCTAATGTTTCCTAGCTAATGTAAAACGGCCAACAGCGCTGTCCTTAACATATATCTGTAAATGTCGTTTTTTACTTTTGTGAATCAACTGTGCGTATTATGGTAGTGCATGTGTGTGTATATTAATTACATTTAAGCGTATGTTTTGCCCATACACTTGTGCAATGAAGACTCCATTTTGTATGTGACGTTACGTGTGTTTGTTTCCTGTTCACGATTTTGTCGGTCTTGGTCTTTGTTTACAGAATACACTGATGATGGAGCCCTCATCCCCAAAAACTCGTCTGTCATCATCAGACGAATCCCTATTGGAGGGCTTAAGTCGACAAGCAAAACATATGTCATGTAAGTACTTAAACACTTTAGTTTGCCTTTAACATCTGCATATTGTCTCTTGTATGTTCTCAAAGCAGAACCTGTAGGTCTGATTTGATTTAAAAAATAATAATAATAATAAATGAACATTCACCCCAGAACTGATATTGTCATTTGCCTAAAATTGCTCTAATATTAATCCAAACTCGTAAGATGTCTATACCTTTTGTTACTGGCTAAGAATGTTCCCTTGCTCTGAAGTTGTCAACTTATTCACATTACTGGATGTGCTTTGAAAATCAATGGCATTTTGAGCCACTTGTGTCAAACCTGCCACAAACTATATTTTTTCTCTCTTTTTTTTTTTTTTTTTTGAAGAACAATTGTGAATATTTGAGAATTTTTAAGTGTATTGATATAAAATACTGATCTATAGTTTTTTTGTAGGCAGATTTTAAAAATCCATATGGCTCATTGGGACACTTTTTGCCATCTGAGATGGATGGGGAAAAGTTTTTCCTTTCTTTCTTTTTTTTAAGCCTTAGAGTAATTGCCAACTTAAGATTGAAATGTACCTCATTTCATTTGAGCAGTTTGGATGTGTCCTTGCAGTAAATGTTCAAGAATCATCAGTGTTAAGCTGTTTTAATTTGAAGTTAACCTCTTTTTTTTTATTTGTTTTGTAGCGATCGATCTGAACCAAGTGGATCTTCAAAAGCAGTATGTAAAAACACCTCATTTCCTTGTCTCATTACACACATTTTCAAACTCCTCAGCAGTTGCTTTGTCTTGAAATAATTTAGGTAAATTTTCTCATGCTCCTCAATGTTGTCTTTGAAATCTGTTTGAAGATAACAAAGTGTGTTGAGCTTAATGTTTATATTGTGTGATTCGCTAAAGCTGTTGCATTGATTTTCATGTTTATTATACAATTTCCAGTGTGTACAGAAGTCTGTGCGCATGCTAATACACTGTTTCACATTGAATAAGTAATCTACACATATGAATTCTGTTGTACAGTGTAGTGTAAGATCATATTGATCTATATAATTCTTGAACATGGCCAGTGTTCAGTTTGTTTGTCCTTAAAGTGACACATCTGTAAAAAGCTGTGTTTTTTTGTTTGTTTGTTTTTAAATAAAAAAATACATTGTGTTATTTATTAATTTCACCTTGTATCATACAGCTTCAGTGTCTGACTACTCATGTTTACTCAGTTGGTATAAGGCACAATAGTTTAATTTAGTTGTGTGTGTGTGTGTGTGTGTGTGTGTGTGTGTGTGAATGTCTGTCTGTGTGTGTGTGTGTGTGTGTGAGAGAGAAAGAAAGAAAGACTGAGTTTTTAATCAGTGTTTTACCTAAAACATAATGAGCCTTGCCTTGGACTTACTGACAAGGTGAATCATGTATTTTTATTTTTACTAGCGATTTGTTCTCCACTTGTCTGTGTTTAGGAAACTTGATCTTGGCGTTTAGAGGATTATCAAACAAGACTTGGCTCTCATGCAGAGTTAATATTTAATTTTCATAGATGGAAAACAAATTGTTGTTAGTAGTACAACTTAATTTAGATTCCCTGCTCTAGTTAAAACTGTATGCTAAATTCTCTGAATTCTCATTCTAATTTTCGTTTATTTTAATTTTTTTCATATAATAGAGCCAATTTTTTGCAGAAATGGTACGATGTACGAATGCAAATATACAGTTGCTGTACTATAGTGTGTAACAGGAATAATTCATTCCAATTTTAAATGCAACTATTTGCAATAATTTTAAATGCAACACTTTTAATAGTCATATCTAAGGTGTTCTCTTACCCTTTGTAATATTACATTGCTTCTTGTAGTTTATTGCTTTTATTTTACAAAAGCTTTTGGGAAATGGAAGGAAAAAGCATCACATTTGGGTGAAATTCCAGACCAGCGTTTTATTCAACAATTGTACAGTTGTATAAATACAATTGTCTTATTTTAGTATTTAAAGTGAGATTTTGTTTTTATTGGTGATTGGAAACAAGTCGCTATCAGTGAGAGGGTGATTTTGGGCACAACGTTTGTAATTACAGATTGTTTCAGGTAGTGTGTGTCATTCTGACATGGCAAATTGTGCTAAAAGTTATTCTAACAACTTTATTTTCACCACCCTCTTTTTTTTGAACATTGTACTTTAATGCCCCACAGAAATCTGCTTATTCATACTTGAATCATGTGACTTGTACTTTTTTCCTTATTTTATGTCTTATTCCTAATGTATGCAGAACAGCTACTGGGCCAGTTGCATAAACATAGCCACTGTTCAGACTGTCTTAAGAACTAGTTTGAGCAACTTGCAGTTAACCAAGGGGTGATCAATCTTTTTCAATTCCAATTAGACCAATCTAACTTATGTAACTGACTTTAGAAAATTAGGACCGGTCTTGAAGAAAAAAAATGACTAACTTTTAAGACTAGTCTAAGCAGTTTATACAACTGGCCACTGTGACAGATGAACATATACCATGCAATAATGCTATACCATTTTTTTCTTTGTTAGCACTTGTAGTTTGCTTCTCTCCCATGTACTTGTGTGATGTTTGAGACCCAAATTAGCTGAAACAGCAGTGACCCGCTACAAGGCACATTATGTAGGCCACTTATTTACTAAAGTACCTAATTCCAGTGAACGGTTTTAATTACGTATTTCATATCCTTTATGGCCTGTTGTATTAGTTATATTTTCTATATGAATAAATTGCATTTTTTTATGACTTACTGTACAATAAAACTTCAGTGTTTAACTCCCTCACATCTTTCTTAAGGCCCTGTGTGTTCACTTTCCATAGGGTTTTTTGACGAGTTACATCTTTCTTAGATTTCAAGTAAATGGTTTAGTCTGTGAAACTGCTATTAAGCTATACTCTTTTTGTTCAGTGATTCATAGTTCAAAAATATCCATTAATTGGTAATGACTAGGGTTGTCAAACGTACCAGTACCGTTCAGTACAAAAGTTGACTGTACCATAATTTCTCCAGTGCCGGCAATACGGAGTACCGGGTACATTCAGTACCCACTGATACACGCTACTTTCATTCATTTGTTTGAGTGCTCTGGGCATCAAAGGTTTCTATTTACAATGTTTTTTTACAAGCGTTGCGCATCGTAGCCAATCACAGTCACATCTGTTGAACACGTGAACGCAATGACCCATCAGAGGTGCTAGTCAGTAAGTTCGCTTAACACCTATGAAAGCTCAGTTTGGTTTTGTTCAACGTGAGCCGCGTATTCGCAAATCATTATAATCAACAAAGTGTAAACACTATGTGAATAATAGATTCATTGTACGATTAAGACCGCTTTTTTTATTATTGGCAAGATTGCAGAATTCCGTGAGCTTGCTCTTTGAGATTGACAATCTTTTTTAGTGATTTTATAAAGGGCTCTTCTCTTGCTTTCTGTTTATTACCCATTCACAATCTGATTACAAGTTTAGTTTTTCATGCTGCCAAGTTTCTGAATTGACAAGTTTTTAAATGCCTGATTGAATCTGAAACCAATGATTGACCGGGATAAACAAAGAATGAGCCCAAATGGGACAACACTTAATTCGCTGTTTATTTCCGCCGGTACTGATAACCGCAAAAATCTACTGGTGTTGGTACTGAACTACTGAAATTTTGGTACTGTGACAACCCTAGTGATGAACTTATTTAAAATAAAAATATATAATGCTCAATTAAGTGTGGTGTAAACATTTTTAAAAATGTAAACACTTTTATACAAATTTCATGCATTTCTGTTAGGATTTGATTGTAATATTACTAATTTTGCTTTAAAATAGTATTAACTTTGAAGTCTTTCATTTGTCCAATTTCTCTCTATTGGGCATGATAGATTTGTGCCTTGTCATAGTGGTGAAACCCCTCTTTGTTTTAATGTTTTTTTTCCTGATGACAGATTGATGATTCTTCTTCCATTTCACTGGCCCTGCTTTCAAAGGTATTTTAAAATCTGTAAATACTTGATATACTCTACTCTGTCTAACTTCAGTGTTTTGGATTTGGCAAGCCATAATGTAGGCACAAGCATGCAATATTAATTTTTTGGGGGGTCTAAAATCTTGTGGTTTGTCACATCCAGATTATGTGTTATGTCTGTATGCATAGAATGTTAAGTGAAATTGGTTGTGTAATACTGTGAAATTCTATGTTTTGCATTAGCCAGAAACTTGCTTGTCAGTAGTAATATTGATAATTTTGGTTTATGCTGAATATCAGTAATTCCGTTAATTTTTTTTTAAATTTAAGATATACATTTAGAGTTATGGGTATGTGCTCATTGTTTGTGATAATTGTATAATTGTGTTGATACTTGTGTGAAAGCCTGGTCCTGTAAAAAGTTAGCCAATTGTCTTTAATCAGTATTACCATATAAGCCTCTTGCCCACATTACGCTAATTGCAGGTGTTTTTTTTTTTTTTAATGGAAAAAACGAGCACTCTAGAATCCTGTTTTTCTTTATACTGGACTTTAAAGACACCAGCAGCTTTTACTCTCAATGGATAATGGTTAATTTTCTTTCTTTATTTGATGTCAAAATATAATTGCAAATTTGAATTTCAGGTAGATTCCCTGAATATTGGAAATGATGCCATTATATTTTGGTACTGTGTACGTCTTAGGCCATGACTGCATTGCGTGCGTTAGTGTGAAATCTGTTCTTCTGACACATTCCAATAAAACTAAAGATATGAAGAAAAGTCTTTTAGACAATGGGCAATGCGTGTGTAGTTGGTATTAAGCCTTTTATGAGAGTCGGTTTGTCTTATGAATTTTGTTTTTGTGCTCTCTTGCTATGGTTAAAATAAAATGCTTGTCGCTTTGTTTCTCATTTCAAGGCCTGAGGTGGTACTCATACTTTACGTTTTAGTATTTTTAAAGATCGCACACTGATAAAGGCAAGAGGCTGCTGCTTACAGGACAAGGTTTCAGTAAATCTCTGGGATCGATTGAACATTCAAACATTGATTTTATTTGTGAAAACATTATTACCCGTTAAACAGACAGCCAATCTTGCTGAAACAAATGCATCAGAGGAAGACAAAATAAAAGCAATGATGTCTCAGTCCAACCATGACTATGACCCAATCCAGTAAGTATGCAATTCAAGACATTGACCATTTATTTAAAATTGTTCTCAGCCTTGATTCTAACATGAATCTCTATTCATTAGCTATGCAAAGAAGCTTGTTGGTCCACCTCCACCAAACTACACATGCTTTCGTTGTGGAAAAACTGGACATTATATCAGAAACTGCCCAACAAATGGGGTAATTGGGTTTTCATTACCACAGCTGCTTAAACATTACAATTGTTTTGAACTAGGGGATGCTTACCATAACTGATCGCCTGTGTAAGCGTTTTTACCATCGGTATGCTCATTTAGTCAGAGAAGAAATTTAAACTTGCCTATCAACTGTGCGTTAGCAGGATCGAAGTTTTGAAGCTCCTCAACGGATAAAGAAAAGCACAGGAATTCCTCGGAGTTTCATGGTGGAGGTTGATGATCCGAACAGAAAGGGAGTCATGTTGACCAACAGTGGAATATATGCCATTCCTACTATTGATGCGTGAGTATATTTGGCCTTTCTGGAAGTGACTATATTAAAAGAAATGTAATATTTTTCAGTTCCGCCATAATTATGCAAAGTCATCAGAGTAGCATTCGCAATGTGTCAATTTAGTTATTCATATTGTGGTTGCTTTGCTTAGTGAGGCCTATGCCATTGGGAAAAAAGAGAAGCCACCATTCTTGCCCCAAAATCAGTCTTCATCTTCAGAGGAAGAAGATCCTGTACCTGATGAGCTGCTGTGTTTGATCTGCAAGGATCTTATGACAGATGCTGTGGTTATACCCTGCTGTGGAAATAGCTACTGTGATGAGTGTAAGTGTCGGTGCAATCAGATGTCAGAAAAGTGAAGTGTTTTAACTTTTGAAAGCTTACGGTCTTTTGGCCACAGGTATTCGAACATGTTTGCTGGAGTCTGATGAACATGTTTGCCCAACCTGCAAACAATCGGATGTATCTCCTGATGCTTTGATCGCGAACAAATTCTTGCGCCAAGTAAGAAATCCCTATCTTAATCATATTTCGTTGTTGTTAAACACCTGTGTTTGCTTCTAACTTAATAGTAGAACATTAACAACCTTGTCTTTGTTACCCCAGGCAGTGAACAATTTTAGGAATGAAACGGGATATACCAAGAGGATTCGAAAAGCTGCAGCTGCTGCTCAAGTATCTGCACAAGGAGCTCCAACTCAGGCTTCTGCCCAGCGGCCACCTCTAAGACTGGCAACCTCACGCCAACAAGACCCCCTTATGGCCAATATTCCAAGCTCAACAGCTGATAGCACCCCTCCCCAAAGTACACCTGCTGCACCTTTATCGCCTGTTAGCATTCATCAGCCCTCCAGTACCCCACCTTCTTCTAGCAGCTCTACTATACACAGCAGCACTGCACCTGCGGCATCAAACTATAGCCCTGTGGCGAACTCTCCTCAGCACTCTACTAAGCAGGATGATCCTTCTTTATCCAAGTAAATAAATTTCCAGCACTTCACAGGATCCACTGGTTGTGTAAAACGTGGTACTGGACTTGAGTTTGTCTGTGCAGTTGTTAATTTTTTTTTTTTTTTTTTTTTTTCTTCAGGGAACCAGAGGTCTCAGCATCTACTGTTGTGCCTTCATCAGAGCCTTCTGTCCCGACAACTTCAGCTTTTCCAAAGGTATTGCCATTTCACCATAATGCACGATTTGTTCTTTTAAGAGTAAAATATTGATTAACTTTTAGCTGCAATTTGACCAGCCCCACCACCAGATGAAAAATGGTGATTTACCATAGAATTGGAATTCTGGAAGACTTGCAAATTTACTGTCCAGCCTTCAACCTGTTTCCATGAGTACAAATTAGTGATGTCATCCTCTCTCTATTTGTGTTGCCTAGGGATTCCATGTCCCAGTACTTGGGAAGCCGAATATGCCTCAGCACCACATGCACAGACCAGGTAAGATAAAAATCAGCACAATCTAGTTTTTTTCTTTGTTTTTTTCTAGACTGTTTTTGATATTTACATTTTTTTTCTTCCTTTTTAGGACAGCCAAGGACTAGTGGACCAAGGCCAACTGGAAACCGTCCTCCATGGGATCCGTAAGTATCATAGAGTGTAATCTTGAGAGATTTAATTTTTATCCAAAAAAAATGACTTTGTGACTCCTGTCTTTTTATCCTATCAGCTCGACGAATAGAGGGAGAGCTCCTAATGACCGACCACCAAGAACACAGCCTCCACCAGTGCAAAATCTTCCACCTGTAGTCCCTCCAGTGTATGCGCCTCCTGGTCTATTTCCTCCTCCACCACACCCTATGCCTCAGCCACCTGGTGTGGTTCCTCCGCAGTATCCTATACAGTATCCTCCAGGACAGCAGCCTCCACCTCCCTTCAACATTCCACCACCTGTATTTCCACCTGTCCCACCTGTTACGGCTCCGTGGGTGCCTCCTGGTGCCCAGCCACCTATAGCCAATCCAATCTCTTCTATGCCAGCAGCACCTTTTCTGTCCAAGGAGGAGTTTTACCGCCAGCAGCGTAGACTGAAGGAAGAGTAAGTAGAGTACACAATAAATATTAAAATTATATTCATTTAGGGAAATGGCTATTTGGCCCAGTCTTCATATGTGTAGTTGAAAATGGTTGTATATTGGTCATTTTGGTTGTAGCATCATGATTTATTTATTGTGCCTTTTGAGTTACTGTTTAATTAAATTTGGTTTGTGGGAAGTATTATGTGGATTCTTCCACTCTCCTCATAAACATGTGTGTTGTAATGAATAACCAAGTTTTAACTGCAAAGTTTTGTTTCCTTCCTGTCTTTGATAAATAGTTCCCAATGTCGATTCGTTACCAGGGAGAAGTCGTCCAAACTTGAAGAGTTTACCAATGACTTTGCCAAAGAGCTTTTGGAGTACAGAAAGATCCAGAAGGAGAGAAGGCGATCTTACTCTAGGTTAGGAAAAATTCAGTTCCACCTGCAAGCTCGTTTTTTAATGGGAAATGTTTGACATCAACTTAATCGTCCTTATTTACCTTTCCTTTTCAGATCAAAATCTCCATACAGGGGTTCTTCCTACAGTGGTTCATCTTACTCCTATTCAAAATCTCGCTCTCGGTCCAGATCACCACGCTCCTACTCTCGATCACTCTCCCGATCTCGGTCAAGATCCCGATCACGCTCTCGTTCCCGATCACGCTCCTACTCTCGCTCACCGTATACCCGCAGGGGCCGAGGCCGAAGCCGTAGCTATCGATCCAGGTCACGCACTCCTACATACCATCGCTCCCACAGTAGATCTCCATCGTATAGGGGTCGGGAGATGACTGGGATGGGAAGTGGAATCTATCGTTCCCGCTCCAGATCCCCAATGTATAGAAATCACAGTCCCAGCAAGAAACTCCCACCGCCTTCTCAAATTGAGGGTGAGCGTAAATTCACAGGGAGGTACAGAGAGCTCCCTCCATACGATGCTAAGGCTTATTATGGCCGAAATGTTGACCAGAGTGACCCCTATGAGAGGGAGAGATACAGAGAGTGGGAAAGAGAGTACAGGGAGTGGTACGACAAATACCTTAAGAGTTATAACAACCCACCAAGCGGTCAAATGAGAGGCCGTGCTCCAAGTGGCAGAGATCCCTATACCCCTGAGCGTTTTGCTCCTCCCCGACCAAGAGAAAACTCCCCCTATGGCAGGGGACGTCGAGAGGATTACCCACCTCCACCTCAGAGCCACGGTGTTCCTCCGAGAGGCAGAGTTGCCATGACGTACCAAGAGAAGTGTGCTGAGAAGTATGGCCACCTTCATGTCAACACCACTGGAGCTGGGAGAGGACTTAACAAAGAGTCTTTGAAACCTGTCAAGGACAGAGAACCAAGTAGCAGCACTGCTTCAGACCCCAAGTCAATGAAACATAAGAAACATCGCAAAAAGAAGAGAGATGATGGTGACCCCTTCAGCCACTCTGACTCTATGGATGAATCCAGGAAAGATGATCGTAAAGGGGACTCCATGCTGATGAATTCAAGCCGTGATGATGCCACACCTGTCAGGGATGAGCCCATGGATAGTACTGCAGTGCCCTACAAGAGTACCCCTGAAAAGGAGAAGAGAGAGAGGACTAAAAGCAAAGCTGACAAAGGTAAACGAAGGTCTGAATCCAGTGGGCAAAAGAAGGAAGCATCAGGAAAGATGTCAAAGCCTACTAGAGAGAAGGATTCCGATGCACCACGTGAGAAAGTGGCTCCCACTGAACCAGCCATAAAGAGAGTCAAAGACGAACCATCCCTTAAATCTGAACTTAGTAAACCTCAGTCTTCAGAGTCCAAACTCATGCTCCCACGCAAGTTGATGCAGTCTAGGCCCATCAAACACCACCAGGAACTGAAGCCCATCAAAGATGAACTCAAAGGCAAGAAGGAATTGGTGAAAGACCTTCCTAAGCAAGATAAAGTTCTTGACAAAGATGGGAAGTTCCCCAAAAAAGAGCCAGAGAAGCCTGTAAAAACTGAGGAGAAGATGCCTACCAAGGCAGTTGATGCCAAACAGGATAAAAAGAAACGGAAAGATGACAAGCCTTCTTTGAAAGATCTAGATCCCCCTCCGTTAAAAATAGCAAAAATGGAAGTCGACGTGGCCAAAAGCTCTCCAAAACCTAAACCCAGAATGGAGAGCGAAAGGCTAGTTGAGAAGGAGAAAGTAACTATTCCGTCTCTGATGGATATTAAGCCAGAGCCTGTAAGAAAGATTAAAATCAACAGGGAAATTGGCAAGAGAATATCTAGCATTGATCGGCCAGTTTCGGCTGAGGACTCTGCTCATGCCACAGGAAAGGGCAGGGTGGACAAGTCTAGAGGAAAATTGAGGAGGAAGGTGCATGTTTCTGATGGGTCAGGATCCTTATTGGTTGATTACACAAGGTGAGATAATTATTATATTAAAGTACTTGGAAATTCTTATTTTCTTTTAATCTGTACCATCAATTTATTCATATTTGTTGTGTTTGACAGCACCAGCTCCACAGGAGGAAGCCCCATCAAAAAGCATGAGGACAAGCTTGACCTGAAGAAGACTGTGGTAAAGACTCTGGAGGAATACACCAATGACAGCTCCACCCCTGCTGAGGACGAAATCGTCATGATACAAGTGCCCCGTTCCAAGTGGGAAAAGGAGGACTATGAATCTGAGGATGATGAATCTAAGGTTGCCACTAGAACAGACGGCATCAACGCGTCCAGCTCTGCTCCTTCAGGAGAGAACACTGTTGCAAAATCAACTGACAAGGAGTCTCCCCACACTGACAAAACTCTGTCTGTCTCCAAAGAGGCAGATGTCAAACCCACCAAGGACTCCACATCATGTGATAAGGAAAAAGATTCTGACAAGGACAAGGACAGAGAGCGAGAACGGGACAGAGGGAAAGAAAGAGACCGCAGCAGCACTGCAGATCGGGATATAACTGATAAAAGGAAAAGTAGCGTACCTAATCAAGAGAGAGAGCGTGGGCAGGAGAAAGGCAGTGACCATAGCAGTGACCGGAGCTCTTCTTCCCAGTTATCCAGAGACAGGCAAGCTGACAGGCCTGAACCAACCTCTAGAAAACCAGTTGGTAGAGAGACAACAACAGGGCTTGCCAGTAGGAAACCAGAGCATAGAGATGACGCAAGAGACCACTCGGGTACAAGATCAAAAGATGAGAGAAGTCCAATTAGGAGGAGAGGATCACCCTCAAGAGTAAAGGACTTACACCCAGACTCTGGGAGAAAAACACTTGATACACCACAGGAGTTGAATAGGAGTCCAAGTCCAAGTAGGAATAAGAAAGCATCTTCACAGAATGCCCCAGAGCCAAAACGAGCTGGCCCAGAGGATCACAAAGGAGACTGGCCATGCAGTAAGGACAGCCAGGGTACAAGGCATTCTGATGTGCGTACTTTAAAGGACCGGGAGCACAGGACTCCTCATAGAGCTTTGACTCCAGAGCCAAGGTCTGATGCAGAGAAAGGTGGCACACATGGTGACCACATCAAAATCCCATCGGTGCGCTCCACAAGACTGTCATCAGATTTAACACGGGAAACCGACGAGGCTGCGTTTGTCCCCGACTACAGCGAAAGTGACAGCGAGGCCTCGGACATTGAGAGTAAAATGGAGCAGAGAGGACGAGAGAGGGACAGCAGTGGCAGCCAGAGTCCAAGCCCCTCTGGAAGCCATGGACACAGCAGCAGCCCCAGCTCTCCGGGCAGTCAGGACAGCAAAAAGAAGAAAAAGGACAAAAAGGAGAAGAAGGAAAAGAAGAAACACAAGAAGCACAAAAAACACAAAAAGCATAAGAAACATACAAGTAATGAGTCTGAATCAGAGCTCAAAGGACAGAAACACAAACATAAGAAAAAAAAGTCCAAAAAGAGCAAGGACAAAGACAAAGATGACAAGGAAAAAGATGAAAGCGAAAGAGACGAACATAAGGCAAAAGTATCTGTTTAATTCATTTATAGGTTTAACCATTGATTTAATTTACTCATCTTTTGAAAAAATAAATAGTTCTGCAGAAAAGTTTAAGTACTGTTTCAGCTTTCATTCTTGTTGCTATTTCTCATTGGTTAACATGCTTTTTTTGTGTCTGACAACGCTAACCTCTCCCTCCAATGCAAGAGAATAGCTACTTGAATGATAAAGGTTATTTGGGTTCTGAATTTTCATGAATATTTTGGTTCTCATTTAAAACTGTTGTAGATTCTTATTACATCATGGTTTCGCATTAAGGCCAATGTAGAGGAAGCACTTTAGAAATGTGAATGTGATTGCAGATTTGCGAAATTTGCAGAGTTGCAAAAGCCCTTTTGTACCTCATCTCTTGTATGTTTAAGTTGGAGAGAAACATATCATTGTAAGAGTATGAAAATATTGTTACAGAGGTAACAGGAAAGTGGTGTCCAAGCATTGGGGCACAATGATTTACAAATTGTATGTTTTTGCACTGTGAATATTTCCTCTACTCCTTCATTTTATTTTACTTCACCTTCACAAGAGTAATTTAAATCATCTGCTGAAATGGAATTGTAAATGTTTTGAGGGTAATAAATTTTTTCAGCAAATATAAATGGTCTCATCTTTATTTTCATGTCTTAGAAATAAAATTTTTCCAAGGAACTACAGTAGAATATTTCTAGTTGTCTTTGCTAACGTCATGCCTTGTTTCATATGTTACATGTACTTACTGTAGAAATGACATTCATTCAACCCTCCCCAGGCTAGACAAAACCTTACTCCTAAACCTAACCCTGCAGTAAATGTTACTAGCACGTAGTATTTAAATAATACTTAAAATGTATAGACTGTAATAAGGATGCCTTCAAAAGTCAAATAATAATTTATTGTGTGTGTGTGTAAATATATATATATATATATGCGCAGTCATTTCACCTTTACAAACTACTACATTTTGGAAATGATTGATTTTGGGGATTTTTAACTTCTCAAAGAAATTACAGCCATCTGATATCCATATTCTATTAAAATGTGATTATTTCTAACACAACAGAAAACCTCAATAAAATTAAGATTTTTATTTCCTAGTCCAACTGCCAATCTACTGTACTTTAACATTTACTTATTTGAAAGAAGAAAAGAAAGCTAAAAACAATCTGAGATGAGCTCGGGCCCAGAGAACATGGTGCCATCCCTGCATAGAATTGATGTAAAGCTTTCTCCTTGCATAACAGATTGCATTTCTTGATGCAGCTGTGTTAATTGACTTCCGAGCCCATGAGGCTATATTTAACTCGGTAGCATGATTTCTGTAGTGAAGATGTCTGAGTGTCATGCACAATCAATCTGCCTTTACACAGACTGAAATTTCTCTGGATTCTTTTAATCTTCTCACAATATTAAGTGTGGTAGATTGTGAAAGACCTAAATACTTTGCATTCCTATTTTGAAAAATTTCCATGAAATTTGGCCCAAAGTTGTCATGTGCCATGACTTTGCTTGCAAAGCCCGAGTCTTTGTTGTATGTTCCTTTATTACAAAAACACGACCCCCTCACCTATTACCAATTCACCTGCTAAGTGTGGACTGTTTCAAAACAGTTTAACTTTGATATTCTGTAATCATTTGGCCAGTGAAAACATTGGATTTTTTTCGATTGCTTTTATACTTTTGTCTATTAAATAAAAGGTCAAGAGAGTGAACAAATCACAGAATATTGATTTTATATATTATTGCACAATGTCTCAATGTTTCTGGATCTGGTGTTGTAATGGTTGTTTGTGCATAATGAATTAAGCATATACAAATTATTTAAATATAAATCATGTGATTTTGTGATTAAAAATCTTTTTCTATGTATAGTAACCTTTAACTTGGATCAAGAGAAACTGAGTGACTGATTTTACTAGACACTTTGCTCACAGCTTTTTGGTCCAGTTCAGTTTGAGATCTCTTGCCGAGAACATAACCTGTCCCAGAGCAGGCTCTCTGTGGACAAATTACTATTGCGATGAACACCGATAAAAACCAAGGCGCTTTCATAGTACCCGGGTTGGCAAAAACTAAACTGAAACATACTTCATGGTATAGGCCCCAGATGTTCTTGAGAAAGGAGAACATCTCTCCCACTAATCGACGTATCATAAAATATCAAACCATTGTTTTGGCCAACATAAAATGTTTTTTGTTATTACAAAATTTTACTATCTAACAGACATTCCTCAAGCTGATATTAAATGCAAAATTCTCTTCTGAGATGAGAGGACTCAAGTGCTGCGTTTCCTCTGGAAGCCACTTGAGGGCGGCAGACATCTTCTATCTGTACCCATACCCTTACAAAAAACGGCCTGCAATAATCCAGAGGGATTGCAGTTCTCTGTGCAGGAATCATGCGGGATCATGCTGGAACCCTGCAGGACAAAACAAAAAGCTCACAGGACAGTGGATATTATTACAGGCAGGGGCGTAACCCTTCCCATACCCCTGTCACCAGAGCCAGTGGCTCTGCCTATCCCTAATCCTCATTAGGTCAAGGTCCTCCCATTGTGTCCAGAGGAACGAGGAGCGAGGGAGTTTCCAGAGGAGCAGGGCGCCTCTCAGCGCCATTCCCCTTAGGATGCGAGCAGGAAAGGATGCAAGGAAAGAAAATGAGGAACCGATGGAAATCGTGTTTTTGTATTAAAATATTCTTGATCACTTGAAAACGTCATCAGCTGCTCTGAAGGATCTGGAATTGTGTTGAAGGTTAATAATAAAACAAAATGCCCTGTTGAAATAAATGAGGCGTATAGTTTATTTAAACGCAAAATTAAAAAAAAAAAAAAAAAAAAAAAATTATTGTGACACATGTGAGGGGGGGGGGTTACACATCCGGGTTTTTTGTTATTATTTATTTTATTTTTTGACAAGAAGGAGCATAATAAAACTGTTGTTGTGTGTCCTTAAAGTGGATTTGATTAAAGATTCCGAGGGCACATGAATAAAAATAAATAATGATGTGCACGAATAAATCATTTATAATAAATACTGGATATAATAAATAATAGCTTTAATTAAGAATTAATCACAGGCTATTTAATTCATACAGTGAAGACAATGTAGTGTTTTAATTTATATTTGATTACTTTATTACATTTCCGTATAGGCTATTTTTACCTGAGTTACTACTATTAGATAGTTTGTGTAAGGTTTGTCCAGGGAAGTCTGTTCCGGCTAGACTTGATTTCAGTCCAGATCCCGAATAATTTTAGGAATGAATCACCACCATCCCAGGACAGCCTCTCCCCCTCTCCGCTTCTTTTGTGTTTTTTCACCACAAGAGGGCGCGCAAACAAGGTGCAGCTTTCCCACAGACATAAACGCACGTTGTTGAAGTATCTCGTGGAGAGCAAGTTCAGAGCACAGAATCAAGTATTTAAGGTTTCAATTATCATTCAGAAAGCAAATATAAACGGCGAAAGGCTTTCACTTTATTGTTTATCCAAATTGCTAAAACAAAGTCGGTGCTTTACATGTTGACAACAAACAAGTCAGCAGTGGAGGTTGAAATTTGTTATGAGCATTAGCACGTTATTGTAAATTGTCTATCGCCTATTGAAATTATTTAAGAAATGCATTTTAGGTGAACTGCAAAATGATCTTCAACTGACCTGAGAAGAGAGCATCAAGGACTGATTTATAATAAATAATAATAATAATAATAATACAATTCAGTCATCATTTTATAGTTTACCCAAAATGTATTTTTGAAAGAATTTCAACATGCAATAGACATCTTGCATGGATTTCAATAACATACCAATGCTCATGAAAAAATTCAGCTTCATATATTTATATAATGTTAGATGAAACAAAGTAAATATAACAAAAATGCATCAATGGGGATTGAGCTGAAAAAAAAAAAGAGCATTCCTTTGGTGAGCTGGCACAGTGTTGATAGTTGGCATCAGCGTTGTATATGTCCTGTGCGTGTCCTCAAGAGAGGGTTTGCCCCATCATGTTGTTGCTTCCAGTTTCCTCCAGTCTCCCCCTGCCGCCATGTCTGGCACTGCTTTCGGTCTGCTGAGTGTGTTATAGTCTGCTAAAACCTGCTGCCATACTGGGAGTCCTATCTGCATGCCAGGTAAGGGCAAAACCTCCACCCTCCTGCACACATGCATTCACATTCAGATGTAAGGAAGGCTGGGAATTGATATGGGCCTGTCACTCTTCTTTTTAACATACAATAGTATAATAAACAGAATTAGTACAGATCATATGGTGTGAGAAGCAAAGCAAGAATACATGGCAACAAAATTGTTGTGTTTCTGTTTGTTCTTGAACGTTGTCCAGGCAATATGTGATGACATAGTTGCATATTCTGTTTTTGTGGCTGTGCCAGAGGTTCACTGGCCTGATACTTTATACATATAATTGCTAAACAACTGTTATTCATATTTTAGTGAATACAGTGACTTCCAAAAAGATCACATGGGAATTTTTATTTTTTTAACTTATTTTCTTAGCTCTGTTTTCCATGTTTTCACCCCCTTTTGAGACTCGTTTGGCACCGTGTCCAGGCTCCATGCCAAGTCTACCTCATTAAAATCAAGCATATGCAGATCTGTCTTGTTTTAAGCTAATGGTGACACTTATTTTTTGTGTCTGGTCTTCAGCGATCGGTGAACGTTTGAGTATATTTCTAACGGTGGACGTTTACTGTTTTCCTTTATGCTCTTGTCAGGAAATTTCTACTGAATGTATGTTTTTTCAAGACCACCTCATCTTTGAAGATTGAATGCTTTGAGTTTGCTTGTGGGGAGGTGTTGATTCTTTCCCATTGCCTCGTGTATTTTCATTTGCCTTGTAATTGATTCCTTCATCATGCTTTTGCCAGTCGGACACTTGCATCCTGTCACCCCATTTATTGGATCAGCAATGAGGCCAACGTCGATCTGTATTGTGCACACAATATGCCAAAACGTCCTTTGCTAAACATGGAGGTTGACTCACATGACTCACAATACAGCAGCTTCTTTAATGAGTGTGTCTGGTCTGGCAGTAGATCTCTGAAGGGCTCTCCACTCACCTGGCACAGACACACAGATCCAGCGCCAGTAGCATTCTGGTAGCCTCCATATGTCAGACTCTTAAAGCATTCCACATACTGGCAGTAACTCTGTCTTCATCTTTATCATGTTTTAAAACTAACACTCACAAGAGTCAAGAAACTTTGAAATTTATATTTTGTGCCCTGAATCCAACAACCAATATTTTCAGGGTTCAAGTAGATTTAATATAATGTAGTTAATTGTTACTCAACAAAACAAGAAAATTATGAATTGTATCAATTGTAAACTTGTTTAGTTTGTTACTAATTTTTAGGGCCCGCGCACCGATGGCGTGAGGATCCTATTGTAATTTCTCTGTCTATTCTGCTTCTTCTCCCAAATGAATTTCATTTTGAGGGCCTAAACATGCTGGGAAACTTTGCACACGCGTCAGGAGTGGTGAAAATTTACGTCTGATATGCGTTTCAGAATTAGGTGTCGCAAAATGGCTCGATAGCGCCACCTACAATATTCCAATTAAGCGCTCTTCACGCTACGTTTCACATACGGTTATGAACATCGGTAGACACATGTAACAGACCAATCGCAACAAAAAAAGTCCCTGGGAGCAAAATCTGAAAACCAACAGGAAATGAGATATTTTTCATTTTCTTTCTTTGTACTTATCACATAAATGTCATATTTGGCCAGTCTAATCTAAAGGCCTTTGCGATGTTAAATTGCGAATATCTTGAGTTTTCACTGAAGGGTGTGTCCGTGGCGGCCTGACAAAATTCAATTATTCAATTCGCCATGAAACAGGAAGTTGTTGTAACTCAAGCATGTCCAATCTACCCAAACTTCACATGTTTGATAAGAGTCCTAGCCTGAACACATCTACATGACAATATCCAGTCATAGTAATAGCACCACCCACTGGCAACAGGAAGTGACGTGTTTAACAAGGTGATGCAGTGTGATGTTGCTCACTACTAGCAGCATACTAAAATATGCAATTGAGTACTAAACATTCATTCGTCATGAAACAGGAAGTTGTTTTAACTCAAGCATACAATGTCCAATCTGCCTCAAACTTCCCATGCATGATAAGTGCCTTGGCCTGAAGACATCTACATCCCAAAATTTAGTTATAGTCATAGTGCCACCAGCTGGTAGCAGGAAGTGTGACAGTCAAGTGACTGGCGTATATTTATATACTTAAATGCATATTGACCACAGTGCTCTGTTTTCCTAAAGCCACCGGGTGGTGGTGGCATGGATGTGAGGGCCCTTTCGTCGCTATTACTTTAATGGGTAATATTTTTGAAACAGTAACCCCCTTGTGGGGATTGCTTGTGAATTGATTGGATGGTTGTGCTTTGCCATTGCTATGATGTCATGTGAGTGATAAGTTGCCCCGCCTTCACCCCGGTAAACACACGTCACCAGAGAAGAGAAGCGATCTTGCTATAAGATGGAGGGGAAATTATTATTTATTAAAGATTATGAGGGCACATGAATTCAATAAAAACAAATGTACCAACATATCATTCATAATAAATGCTGCAATATTCCATAAAAAATAAGAATTGTCCATTGTGAATTCATGGTTACTTTCATTCTTTTGTGTTTCACAGGTTATAGAACAACATATAGGTTTGGAATCCCATGAGGATAATTACATGCTGACAGAATTTTATTTATTTATTTATTTTCGTAAACTATCCCTTTATGCAATATGTACCAATTGTACCAACCCATAGTATGGCAAATGTAGTGAATGATGCAGAGAATGACCTCTTTTGACAGAAATTTGTAATCACAGAATAGAGTTTGAATGGTACATCATAAAGTTTTCTGAACTGCTTCTCACAAAATTTAGTTTCATCTTCTTGACTTGATTTACTCTAGAAAAATGTGGAAGTAGGATGAGTGCTTAGACTCAGCTTGGCTGGCAATATGGCACTAAATCAGTGCTGGGTGGCAGTATTGTCTTCTGTGCATAGGCTCATACCAGGCCACAAAGCACTATTATGTGTGCTGTTGCTTTGGTATTATTCGAGCCGCTGCCTCTGGCTGTTTTTCTGTCTGTATCTGTGGCTGCAGTGGTGAGAGGTGCTGATTGCTGATCTCCTGTATGTCACCACTGCTGCCTGGCCCCGCCTTTGACCAGAGCTGTGCACAGAATTTCAATGAGCTTTGTGAAGGAAGGGACGTTGTCTGCCTCACTGTGCATGTCTGGTTGGTTTCATAGCTGGTTCTGATGTTGAGAGGTTTTTGCGAGCTTAGTTTTCCACTGGTTTATTTTATTGCAAGGCAAATAATGATGGGCACTGCGATTATAAGGACAGACTTCCTTTGGATGGATCTAACCAAACGTGTCAAGCATATGTTCACATTATATTCACCTCAAATAAGAAAGAAAGTTAAGATGTTTTTAATGTTTTAAGGATTATATTTTTTTCATTCCCATTCTCTTTGCTATAATGCAGAAGAATCTAATTTAAACCGTGAAAATGTATGTTGTTTATATGTTATCAAAAGTTTGAGTTTGGGAAGATTTTTTTAATGATTTTGTTTTTTAAAAAAGTCTCTTATGCTCACCAAGGGTGTATTTATTTAATCAAAAATACAGTAAAAACAGTAATATTGTGAATATTATAATAATTTAAAATAACTGTTATGGAACGACACTCAAGCATAGGATAATAAATAAAAGTTTGTTTATTCACAGCAATGAGGCACAAACAGGTAAGTAGGCAGTTAATGGATATTGCAATGACAAATATGATGGTATTTTAAGTCTCTTGTTTTACAGATGCTGACGGAATCCCGGGAAGTCAGTCAACAGAAGGCACACACCTCAGAAAACCGAGTAAGTAATATCCACAGTAATGAATGTCCTGTGACAGAATGCAGATCTGTGACATTACCCCTCACCCCGACGTTGTGGTGGTCTTCCTCTTCCACGTGGAGCTGGATGGTCTGGATGGTTACTGAACTGGATGCTTCCAATAATGTAGGATCGAGGATGTCATCTCTTGGAACCCAGGACCTCTCTTTGGGACCACAGCCTTCCCAGTCGACTAGATAATCCAGACGTCCACCACGGCGCCGGGAGTCCAGAATCTCCTTAACTTCATAGATGGCACAGTCTTCCAGACTAGTGGAGGGGGAGGTTCTTCATCTGGACCAGGCTCTTAGGGAACAACAGAAGGGTGAAAAGGTTTCAGTAGTGATACGAACACCAGGAACATCAGATGGTTCCCCAGACCAGGGGAAAAGAGAAGGCTGGTAACCGAGTATGCACTGGAAGGGAGTGAGTCCAGTGGTAGCTTGACGTGGGCAGTTCTGAGCGTACTCGGCCCAGCCTAGGAACTGGTTCCAAGAATCCTGGTGGCTATGGTAGAAGGTTTGTAGGAAGCGTCCTACTTCTTGAATCTTCCTTTCCGTCTGCCCATTCATTTGGGGATGGTATCCAGAGGAGA
Organism: Opsariichthys bidens; assembly: GCA_037194245.1. NCBI lineage: Eukaryota > Metazoa > Chordata > Actinopteri > Cypriniformes > Xenocyprididae > Opsariichthys > Opsariichthys bidens. Next base: position 15,434,573 of record CM074277.1, on the reverse strand, counting down.
GACTTACGGTCACACCTAGGAATTTAAAGAAGGAATTCCATACTCTTGAGGTGAACTGTGGATACCGATCTGATACTATACCCTCAGGGACTCCATAATACCTGAAGACATGGTTGAACATGAGTTCAGCTGTTTCCATTGCAGTAGGTAGATCTTTGAGGGGTATAAGTCGACAAGACTTGCAAAATATATCCACAACGACGAATATGATGTTCCCATCAGAAGCTGGAAGGTCGATGATTTAGTCTACTCCCAGATGTGACCAGGGTTGATTGGAAATGGGCAGAGGTAGGAGTTTGCCAGATAGAAGATGGTGAGGAGTTTGAGATGGCACAGTCCGGACACCCTTGAACGAACCTTCTCGCATCCCTAGCCATATTAGGCCACCAGAAGCGATCTTTTAGCAGCGAGAGGGTAGCATTGGTCCCTGGGTGGCCACTGCCCAAGGATGAGTGAGTGGAGTGGAAAAAGTGGTGTACATTGAGCATAACAGGAGGACAGCCCGGCGGGAGAGCTATTGGTAGAGGGAAGGGAATTAGAAGACCATTGCATGGGGCTGACTATGACTTCCTTGGAGAGAATGGTTTCTGGTTCTTCTGTGGATTCTTCGGGAGCATGAATACGGGAAAGAGCATCTGCTTTGACGTTCTTGTGACCTGGTAAGATATGGTAAAATTGAATCTGGTGAAGAACAAGGCCCAACAAGCTTTACGGGGATTGAGTCTTTTTAACTTGTAAGTACTGGAGGTTCTTATGGTCTGCAAGTACAAGAAAAGGATGTTTTGCGTCTTCCAACCAATGTCTCCATTCCTCTAATGCCAGTTTAATGGTGAGAAGTTCTCGGTTGCCAATGTCATAATTCCTGCTGCTGAGATAACACTGCTCCAACCCCAGTAGTAGATGTATCCACTTCTACGATGAAAGGTTTCTCAGGATCAGGATGAATGAGAAGAGGTGCACTAGTGAAGGCGTCACGGAGTCGCTGAAAAGCTTCTTCAGCTGCAGATGACCAAGACAGATTTGGGTTTATTTTTTAGCAGATTAGTGAGAGAACTGGAGATGGAACTGTAATCTTGAATGAATCTTCGGTAGAAGTTTGCAAAACCCAGGAAGTGCTGGTGCTCTTTGACTGTGGTTGGAGTAGGCCAGTTACGGATGGCTTGCAACTTCCCCTCGTCCATTTGGATACCTTCACTACTGATGTTGTAGCCCAGGAACTGTACAGAAGATTGGTGAAATGTGCATTTTTCAGCTTCGTGGTAGAGTTTGAACTCACTCAGGCGTTGTAGGACCTCCACTGTGTGCTGGCGATGTTCGGCCAAGCTCTGGGAGTAAATGAGAATTTCGTATATATAGACGAGGACAAAACGATGGAGAAACTCCCGGAGCACCTCATGCATAAAATCTTTAAAAATGGAGGGGGCGCTGACCAGTCCATATGGCATTACCAGGTATTCATAGTGTTCTGTAGGGGTCACAAAAGCTGTTTTCCACTCATCCCCCTCACGTATTCGGATGAGATTATAGGCACTGTGGAGGTCCAACTCCACGGAGCTGTTACAATGCCGCCGGTACAAGGGGAAGTGGATAATGGAATTAGACTGATTTTGTTTAGAGCTCGGTAATTGATACAAGGTCACAAGCCTCCGTCCTTTTTTGCCACGAAGAGGAAGCTCGAAGCAGCAGGGGACGTGGAAGGGCAAATGTAGCCTTGTTGTAAAGTCTCCTCTATATACTCCTCCATGGCCTTCTGTTCGGGAAGTGATAGTAGATAGATCTTCCCACGGGGCACTGGCTCACCTGGAAGTAGTTTGATGGCACAGTCCCATGGCCGATGTGGAGGCAGCTGAGCGGCTTTCTTTGGGCAGAAAACGTCACTAAAGTGGGAGTAACAGGAGGGAATCGTGACAGACTGTTTCTCAATAGGACTTTCAATGGATGTAGAATTTACCAGAATGGATTCAACCGAGCGAGGAACAGGACATAGATTCTGAGGGTAGCAATGAGGAAAACAGTTGTCGCCCCACTTTAGGACTTCTCCTGATCTCCAAGAGATGATAGGATTATGCTGCACTAACCACGATCTTCCTAAAATCACATCAGTGGTGGATTCCTCCAGAACCAGGAGATGTAAAGTTTATTCATGCAGCTGACCAACACGAATCTGGAGGGGACCTGCGCTGCATTGAACTTGTCTTCAGCTTAAGGGTTTTCCCGTTATTGATTGAACTTGATAGATGGTTTCGGTGGGCATGGTCAAGAGATGGAGCTGGCGGCAGAGGGTCCCAGAGATGAAATTCCTGGCTGACCCGGAGTCCAAGAGGGCATGTCCTGGAATTGAGACATTGGAAGCAGTAAGCATAACAGTGGTGAGTGGACACATATTGATAATAGTCATCTCATCATGGGACGAGGTGGTCATATGGGGCATGTTATGCTCCACTTGCATGGGTTCGTGAACTTGTTCTGGAGGACTGATGTTTGTTGGTTGGTGGAGGAAAGTGGAGAACCTCAATAACTGTTTTTTATTTTAAAATATTCTAAAATGTAATTTATTCCCACGATACAAAGCTGAATTTTCAGCATTATTACTCTAAACTTCAGTGTCACATGATCCTTCAGAGATCATTTCAATAGTTCACGTGAACCACTGTTTCGAAAAAAAGATTCGTAAAGCTTCAAAGCAGTGCTTTGAAATCGGCCATCACTAGATATTGTTGAAAAGTCATTATTTTTTGGTACACAAAAAGTATTCTCGTCGCTTTATAATATTAAGGTTGAACCACAGTACTCACATGAACTGTTTTAAATGTGTTTTTAGTAGCTTTTTGGCCATTTAAAGTGTTAATTGTCTTGCTGGCAATAGAGGACTCAGTGAGCCATTGTATTTCATCAAAAATATCTTAATTTGTGTTCTGAAGATGAACGAAGGTCTTATGAGTATAGAACAACATGAGGGTGAGTAACTAATGACTGAATTTTCATTTTTGGCTGAACTAACCTTTTAATTTAGATAGTAAATTAATTAAAGTATTCCAGTAATGAAAACCACTTTGAGAACAAAGAAAAAAAATTATTTTTTGATATTAAAATATTTTTTATATTTTTTGTTTTATTTTATTTGTCATAATTTATAATATAATATAGTATATCATAATATAAGTATATATATTTTTATATTTTATTTGTCAATTTATAAATAATAATAATATAACCATTTTAATTATTTCAACGGTGAAATGTTACTTTCGATCTCAGGCACGTCTTATAACTTCAGATACATGCCCATCAGATCATCAGCTGTAGTTCAACAGAGCAAACTGTCTTTAGATACACCAGATCGGAGTATGGTGGGTGTTGGGAAAGAGCAAAGTGTCAAAGCTGTTATCTGAGTGCAAGGCAGTGTGGAAAAGTGTCTCTGTGCGTTTAGACAATGGTGGTTTTGTCAGCCTCTCACCCTGAATCAGAGCGAGTTAGTACAGGGACAAGCGTGTCTGCTTGCAAGGTATCCGTTGCATGTGTGACGCAGTGTAGAGTGCGCCTTGCAGCAGCTCAGGAGTGGCTGACGGCCCTGCTGATGTAGCTGTTAACAAAGGCAAGCATTCAAATGAATTAGGCTCTGCTCCAAGAAATGGGTTGGGGGTGGCTTAGCTGATAAATATTCATTGAAACTCAGGCATTTCTGCAGTGTTCTCACTCTCTCACGCCAGGGTTCTTTCTCTGTCCGCAGCTCCTTTCATTCTCCCTCTTTCATTTTTGATCTGTATGCATGATGCCACCTGCACAGAGGAGCTGAGGGAATCAAATAGGAACCAGAATATGGTGCCCCCTGGTATTCCCCTATCTTCTCCTCCATCTCACTGTCTCCCTATATTCCCCAGGCACTCCTAGCCTGGGGAATCTAGGTTTACCACGTGACCCTTTCGCCCACGTTCATGTGACTGTGTGGATTTCTGCTTCACACCACGTGTCGTCGAGCCACCTCAAAAAGAGGAGAGAAGGACAAGCAATTTAAGTAATAAATGAAAAAGTCCTGCTATTTCACTGCATGTCCCCCAGTACCTGTTGTCAGGGAGGTTGTTTGACCGTATGTGTCAGCATGTGCATGTGTGTGTTTCTGGAGCGGCGTCTGTGAACAGCCTGACTCTGATTATGTGCTGCAGCCACTTGGGTAAGTTCCCTGACACTCACATCCATTCATTTGTGCTCCTCCACAGTGAAGTCATTGTCATGCGTGGTGTGTATGCAGAGCCCCCATGTAAATATTGTTATGCTGTCGGGTTCGCTGTTAGGCTCTGATGGCGCGCTCGATCGTAGACTCTTTTGAAATGGACAAAAAGACCTTTTGTTTAACCTTGCAAGTTTCTCTTCTATTCGGGGTTGTTACATGCTTTGGTGCTGTTCATTGCGACCTATGTTATAAATATAATTACCTTAGTTATGTTACTCGTGCTGTATTTTACTGAATTGCATGTGTTGTTTGAATATCCACCTGAAGCTCCACAGAATCTAGGATAGAGACTGTATACTGTTGTTTGGAGGTTGTAATGCAGTAAGTGGAAAGTTATTAGACCTACCCATTAGACCTAGTGCTTATTATCTCTCATGACAGAAGCATGTGTGCTCATTGGGTGATTATTCTCATATTAAATTATACAGAGATGTGGTCTTATATAGAATCTCCGTTGTTGTATGTAATGTAAATGTTTAAAAACCTTAATTCAGGTATTTAAAGAAGATATTGGACATTATTTATTGATTGAGATTTCCAAGGTTTTTAAACCAACATAGAAACCACTAATAGTTACAGTCCCCCTGTGGAGAAAATCAGGTATTTAATGTTGTTTATGTGTCTATGTGGTGTTTTTAATATGCATGAAGAAAAACCATGTGCAAATTCATGTCAACGTGTTTTGAAATTGCTGGTGTTTCTGACGTCACAAACTACCTTGTAACCAATCATGTCAACATGCCAACGGGCTTTAGCATATGATTATGATCGCTCTGAAACAAGGGAGTCTCGAGAAGCCAGGTTATCCCAGTATATAGGCTACATACTGGCGTATATATATATATATATATATATATACACACACACACACACACACACATATATATATATATATATATATATATATATATATATATATATATATATATATGCCAGTATGTATATATACTGCACTATTGACACTTCAGAGAATGCATGCAATGAAGATATAATGAGTGGGACGTGCTTGATGTTAAAAAGAGTTATAAGCGCAATATATAAACTCTGTGCAGCGCTCGTGCTGACTGGAAAAACTGCCAAAGTTCACGCACAAAACATGCCTCTCTCAGAAGGCATTCGTGAATAAGGACGTGCTTGATGTTAAAGTGTTATTAAACACAATAAGTAGGGGTGAGCGATAAACGGTAGATATGATTAGCCGGTAGAAATTTGTCAAGCGGTAGAGCTTTTGGACTGTCGTCTCTGTTACGCTCACGTGAGGTTTCTATCCTGCGCGGTCACGAAAGCTTATCATTTGCATGAGTTTTTAAGCAATGCGGTTTAAAAACAAGTGGCTTGAACGGTTAAATACATACACCTGTGTCGACGTGACCATGTATTTGCAAGTAAACAGAGCCATTTATGTCTTAAGCGAAGGTAGGCTACAGTTGAGAAAGACATGGCTTGAGTCTAATCGGTGCAGTCAGTCTTAAAGGGACAGAATCCAAATTTACCTGCTGTCATTATTAATGCTAATTGAACAACAAAAAAGAGAGAAAATCTCCTTGTAACTTTATAGGAATAAATGTATATTTAATTTACACAGTAAAGACTATGCATTGTTTTCTATACATTTGATTACTTTATATGTTTTTCTAGTTCTTGAAGTTTTTCAGGTATGTATATTTAATCTGTCTGTTCTATTCTAGTTTTTCTTTGCTCTTTCTTTATCTCTGTTTACTTGTGAGAGTTTTCTTAGGCTAGTATTGATTGATTTATTTATTTATTTTGAAAATGGTGGTAAGAATTATGACATTTCATTAGAATTTTTGATATCATGAAAACCTTATTTAAAGCAAAAATAACTGTATGGTGATAAATATTGTTATTGTGATATAAAATTACTCATATCGTGATATAAGATTGTGGTCATATCGTCCAACCCTACTTTAAAAATGATTGACCATAGGGGGATTTTGAAGTGAAATAGTTGTCACACTTAGTTTCTAGGCAGTATTATTGTTGTGTGAATAACAAGCATACATGTATACAACAGTGAACTCCAAAAATAAAACTGATGGCAATTATCAAAAAGAAAGAAAAGAAATTAGCCATAATTGGACTGTTTCAACTAAAGCATTTGCAGGTTTAATCCCCTGCTGATCTAACCAGAGGCATTCGGAGGACAAAACGTCTATAGCACTGTAGGTGTATGTGTGTGTGTGTGTGTGTGTGTGTGTGTGTTTTGGCCTTCGTGCTCTGCTCTGATTGTTGTTGACAGCCAGTCAGATTGTTTAGTCTGTTTCAGCACAATCCCTAGCTGAGGAGCAGCCTCTTCCCTGTTGGCCATTACTGAGTCAGGGAGGAAAAAATGTGCTCTTTTATGCGTCATCCCAAGTATTGAATGTCATGCAGAGCGGCCCGAGGTTTTATGTTGCAAAGTTATGTAACTGAGTTTGAGTTGATATGCAAACTTCCCTGTTGTTTAATTGCTTCAGTGTGGACAATCATGCAGAGGATTTGTTAGAAGGTATCAAACAAAGCTGGTCATTGTAATTAAATCTCTGTCCTCTCTCTCTCTCTCTCTCTCTCTCTCTCTCTCTGTGTGTGTGTGAGAGGGACGAGTTGGGAGTGAGAATGTGTTCGCCCACACTTCACATTTGAATATGTAAATATGTGCTGCATGCTTTCTACAACAAAATAAACATACAACAAAAATAACAGTGATGAGAAAACTGCAGTTAAGAAAGCATCTTATCATAGCTACATGCACGTTTGCACAAGCTCTACAATTTGGCACTCCAGTATAAGTCACATCACATGTATTAATATAGCACATTATACAATAGATTTTTTTGAAGCAAGCAGCTTTAGAGTATTAAACATGAAAAACAGTGTCAGTCTCCCTTTCATTTAGAATTAAAATTTGTTCATGTTTTCACTCTTAGATGTCTGACCATGACGGTCTGAACAGAAGAAATGAGCTAACTTTCTAACTTAAATTTTCAGGTATTAATCACTTTTTTATTTCCAATATGTGTACGGAAACGAAAACTTGTTTATGAAAGCCTATAGACTGTTTTTTATGTGAAGGGCTCAGGACATTTTTGCCTGGAAAATCAAAAGGATGTTACTTTTACGAATACTTATACAGTTGCTGTGTTCACACCATTCTGTAATTACCGCAATTTTTAGATGACGCATAATGTTCTACTCAGAGCTGTTCATGTCCTCAGACTGGGAATTTTGCATTTTTATGGCAACACTATCAATGGCTAAATGAATCGGTCAGATGATACAGTGGGCATGTGGTACAAGTAGGAGCTCACAAAAGCAATAAGTTGCCGGTTGCAGTTCACTTAATGGCCACCGGTGTTGCTAATAACAAGGGTTTCTGAATTCTACTTATAACCACTTTAAGAAGTAAGCAGAGCCTCAAAGCTCACCTACCAACTACGTAAACGCCACAGAGTTAGTTCGAAGGTTAGTTCATAGTTCGAAAGTGTTTACCAGCCAAAGGGAACTTTTCTAGTTTGAAATAATGTTACACCAGTTCATTCTTTGATTTCACTTGAATTATATCGGGGCCTTAGGGAACCACTGAGACCACTGCGCTAAAAACCATTAGGTTAGCAAGCATAGTATTAAGATATAAACCACTGAGAACACATTAGCGACTGTATAACATGCCCTGACAATAGTCTGGCATTGAGTAGAAAATCTTTTTTAATTTTAAGAACATTTAATTCACACCAGTAAAAGGAAACTTGGGAAAAATATCCCAACCTTTTCTTTATCTTGGGGGAGAATCTTACCCTCAAGCTGGGAACATTCAGTCATCAGTGAAATATTTTAATGAAAGTCATTCATCCAGAGCTCAGTCCTGTTTTCAATCTAATATATTTTGTAGCGATTGTTATGAATGTGCAGAATCCCCACTTGGACATAGTGCATACAGTGCCGCCAAGACAGATTTACAAACCCCAATATTCAAGATATTTTCAGCAAAGTGATGAGGGATTGTTTGAAAACATCCCATCCATGGTGCTGTCTTTGCCAGCAAGCAATACCAACAGTGCAGTACTGTTCACACAGCTGCATATTTTGCCAAAACCCAGTCAATAAAGCCTGTTTTTAAAAGCTTGTATGGCACAGTTGTATGTAAACCATCTCCACCGATCCTCTGGTTTTCAAGAACAGAGTTCATCCAAACTCTAAGTCCTATAGTCATGTCCAAGGTTTGGTAAACCAGCACTTCACAGCACACAGCCTGAATAGCTGCTTCTCTCAGAGACCTGTGTTTTTGTTTAAAGCCATAAAGGCAGCACTGAGCTTTTGTTCGTTACAGAACATGAGCCGATCTCGGCTTGGCACGCTCCCAGCAGCCTTCCGACTCTCTAAATACAGAGAGGCCTTTCATCCTCGCTCAGAATCTTCCTTACAGCAGCCAAACGTTGCACAGAGCTACAGCCAAGTGCCATCACTCAGTTCGCTCTGTGATTAATGCGCTCGGCAGACAAAACAGCACCGCATCTGGAAACAGCAGAAAGCCTGTTTTATTGCTTATGACTTACTCCCGACCCTGTTTTCATATGCATTGCTATTAAGCGGCTGGTCAGAGTTGTTTTTAGATTAAAGGAGATCTCTACGGTGTTGCAGTGGGTGGCTATTGATTTGCTAGTCAATCTAACGGGTGGCATGTTTGGGGAAATTTGGTCAAGTTTCCAGTGTGGCAGCATGTCCCACCTAAACAGAACGTGGTTAGTGTTTGGCCGCACACAAAGACAGAAACAGCTCTACTTTGGCCATTGTAAAGACAGCCCGGTTCTTGAGAAAACGGTCCTCACTTTCCCACAGAGAGGTTTGTGTTGTAATATGAGAAAGAGAAAAGAGAGAGCTCCTACCATGACGACCATGACATCATGACAAACCAAACACTCTCTCTGCACTGTGCACATCCACTTGGTGCCTGGCCTCGAGGAAATGGAGATTAAAGAAAATGACGCCAGGTCCTAAGTGCTGTTTAATTTGGACTGCAGTCGTGGCCGACTGAATGTGTAGGAGTATGCAGTGGCCCCAAAATGTGTTTGAGTTTCAAAGTCACATTTAAAAATGGTTGAATGTTTTTGTTATGAAGGACATTTTTAACCAAGTTGCATTTATTTTAAAGAAATATAGCACAAACACAAAAAATACGTTAGATACACAAGTAAAAACTTTTTTAAAGAAAGAAATGGCTACTTTTATTAATCAAAAGTGATAGTAAAATCCTTTAAATTGTAACAAAAGAAATCTATTTCAAATAAATGCTGTTCTTTTGAACATGCTATTCATCAAAGAATCCTAAATAAATTTACGTTGAACGTTTGTGAAATGATAAATGAATGTTTTCTGCAAAAATATTACTCGGGAATCCTGTTTTCAACATTGATAATAATAATAAATGTTTCTTGAGCAGCAAATCATCATATTATAATGATTTCTGAAGGATTGTGTGACACTGAAGACTGATGCTGAAAATTCAGCTTTTCTACCAGAGGAATATAAATATAATAAAATATAAAAAGGTAAATATAGTATTTCACAACATTACTGTAGAGACTTCTTTTATATATACATACATATATATATATAAAATCATTAAAAGTTTTAAATGTTGTGTATTTATTAAAAAATTTAAGACAAAAGTGTCCAGATACTTTCTGGTTACCATCTCAAAATCAATGGTACAGTATAAAAATACCGACCTGCAGTTATTGATTATATACATAAAATATTTTGTCAACATATTTTATTTCTATGACATTTTTAACTCTTTTTTTTAACTGAATGTTTTGCTTATCTTGCACATCCAGGGTTTATATTAGAGTCTTGACAGATATTTCCCTCCATGTGTAATGTAACCATTGGAAATGAGCTGTGTGTGATTGTTGGCTTGGGTCTGAGTCATTAGTGAGAGGAAAGCTGTTAGCTCATTGTTTAGGTTTTAGAAGGACTGCTGTTAATATTGAATAGAGCTTAGTATTAGAAAATAAGAATTAAAAGTGATGTGTGTAATTTTTATTCATGTCTAAATGCTCCATCCTGTCCCAGTTTAATATGCATAGTCAACTAAAATTAAGCCCTTTACAGGTAGATCCTAAGAAATAGTGTAATTACTGTGGCTCTATTGTGCTTTTAAAACATTGCTCAGCGTGTTTAAGCTGCCTGACCAGCCCAGCTGAGCATCAACCAAAGGTGTGAGATTGGGGCGGGACTATGCAATGGCAGACGGGGAGTGTTTGGAGAAACCTGTTTTGCAGAAATTGTTGCACTTTACCTTTAACCGCCCTTACGGCTTGAATTTAATTTAATAGGCACATTGTTTAGGTAAGTATGTGCTTCTACAATGAGAGTGATTGTCTATGAGTGTATCTGTTTGTGTGCATGCAGAAGTCAATAGGTCAGTAGTTCTGAGGCAAAGGTTCGGTCAAGGGCCACTTTGTGCTCAGACAACAGATCAGACGGGCAAGTGTGATGGGGTCAAAGTTGAGCTCATTAGGCTCAGATCAGTTTCGGTTTAGGAGAGCATAGTTACGGGCAAGAGATACAAAACACCAAGAAGCATCAAATTCAAATAATACACTCTTTGTCTAGCCAGGACTGTTTATCAGACCACTACCATTTACTTTTGGTTTTAAATAGAGAGAAACTTATTTGTATGGCTGCCACTAATGTAAAATGATTAAATTGTTTGATTATCTTTGTTACATCCGCAGTCTGAGGTCGGGCAAACTAACATAAATAAATAAAGTGACCTTAATTCATTTTGATAATCTTAATTGTTCAAGATGGGCCACATTTTGTTTATCAACGGATTTGTTTACTAAGGAAACTAAGTCGTTTTGGATAAAAACTTTTGCAGTGCATAAATGTAAATGTTTTGCCACCCACTTTTTAGTTTTTTCCCATTTACAGGGTTTGAAGCAATGAACCAAACTTTCCAGATCTGAGATTAATCACAACATTACTAAGTTAAAAAAAAAAAAAATGGGAAAAGATACAGGTAAAATATTATACTCAAGTTCTTGGTCGTGAACTACTCATCCAATTATGAATTGCATAATAGGACAAAAATGGTTCAATATAAAACTATTGATGAGTAGTTATTGAATATACTGTAAGTGCACAACACTTTATATCAAACGTATTCTTTATTTTTTGTGATTTATTTATATTAGTCTATAGCAAGGGTTCCCAAACTGTCTCCTGGAGAGCCACTGTCCTGCAGAGTTTCGCTCCAACCCCAATTAAACACACCTGAACCAGCGAATCAAGGTCTTACCAGGCATACTAGAAACTAACAGGCAGGTGTTTTAAGGCAATTTGGAGCTAAACTCTGCCGAACAGTGGCCCTCCAGGACAGAGTTTGGACACCCATGGTGTATAGTAACATACTGTTATTGTTACAAATTTAAAAAAAAAAAATGAATGAGAATGGAAACCACCATTTTTTTGTTGTTGTTCTTGCCCAAGCAGAAAAGTATAAATGTAGAAATGTACTAGATTTTTTAAACATGTATCATGGTAGCCTCTTCTTTCAAATACCTTTAAGGTGTAGATAATATGGTAATTATTCAGTACCGTGATAAATATTTAAGTTCCTTCATATGAGACTAAAGCAGGTGAGACACGAGAGGGGTTAGTGACACATGTTTGGCCTTCCTAAACCAAAGGTGTACACATTCTTCCAAAGCTATTTATGTTCTTTCAAGACAGGAAAATCACTTTTGTAGAGCTCTGTGAATTAACTTTTTGTTTTTGTATTGTATTCCAAGTTAATGTTGCACTCTTATTTCATGGGCAGATTCATGGTGAAATAAAAGCAGATATTCAGGCCACATGCATCAAATTAAGTGTAATCAGGCTTGGCATTTGTAATGTGATCCTGTTTATATGTGCTTTTTATAAGCACGGTCCTCATGGGTCTCATGCGTGGTATGGGTGTGTTATATTTTACTCATCGGGTTGAGGATGAGGTAAAGAAAGAGGAGAAGGATGTGGATAAGGAGATGATGTATACGCCCGGGGCTGAGAAGAGAGAAAATGAAACTGGCGTACGGATGGATTTTTTTCCTCTGCCTACAGCTGTGCACAACTAATGTAACCCAGTTACCATAATGAAATGAAGTAGCTAGCACTTCATAAAACCCAGCCCGGGACCTCAGATGTAAACTGGCAAGAGAGCAGGGGCTTATTTTAATCAATGGTGATAATGCAGAACAACATTAGCCCCAGTCCTGGTTTACTTTGTGAGTGTGTGTTGAGTGTGGAGGTTGGGGGGTATGTCTAGACTGAATTATTCTCTAGAGAGCCAAGGAAGTCTTGAAATCGGACCAATATTTGACTTTCTGAATGTTAGCATCACACAATAGCTCATCATTGCGCTAAAGATGCTAATGCTGCTTCTTCTGCTAATGCATTGACAGGTTTCATGGTAAGACTTCAATAAGGTTCATTAGTTAAACATGTATCAATACATCAATACATTTGTTACTGTGTTTACTAATCTTTGTTAACATTAGTTAATGAAAATACAGTTGTCCGTTCATGTTAGTTCACAGTGGATTAACTAATGTTAACAAGATTTTAATAATGCATTAGTAAATGTTTAAATTGACATTAACAAAGATTAATAAATGCTGTTGAAGTGCAGTTCATTATGTTATAGTTTACAGTAAGGTTCATTAGTTAAGTGTTACCAGTTTTATTTGCTGTAAAATAATTGCTTCAAGAGTCATAGCTCACTCTATATACATTTTTCAGAAACGTTTGAACTTTATTAATCTTTATTTGGTAAAAGCGAGCCGCTTTTCTCTGTTAAAATTGCAAAATGCGTTGAGAGCGTTTTATTTTCCGGCTCCTCTAAGCCTTTTTCCTCAAAAGCATATTGACTGGCTTTATACTCTGCGAGCTGTAATTTACATGTCAGACGTTTGCTAAGCAAAATTGTGTGCTATTTTTGAAGATGTTGAGCGGGTGAAATGCTATGGTTGGTGCTAATTTAATTATCACAGGAGTGTGGACAGTTGAGACAGTGGATCACAGCCCTGAAGTGCTTTTTGATTAATAGTCACTTATGGGGTTCTAGCCGTCAAACACAGCTCAGCGTGCGAATTAGCATCTCAAAAGGAAGAGAGGCTGATGACATCCTATTGTGAGGGAAATGACTGAATTTCTACAGACCTGTCCTTTATGTTTGACTCTTCACCGGGGTTCATTACAATAGAGAAACATGGCACTGTGTGGCTCCTGCGTACTATGTATGCACTAGATTTCACTTGAACTCAGTTAGATGCATGTTAAATAAAAGGCCTCCATTGAATGGAAGGGTGTTGGTATGTGAAGGTGTTTGTGTCAGGAAATGTTGCCTCTGGCATGCTGTTGGGGGAATGATCTGGGCTTGTCTGCATCAGTCAGGATCGCTATAGACAACTACATTACCTAAATCCAGCTTATTGCTATCTTAGTATTCTAGTATTTAATATTTTGAACGATCTTTTTTATTTAATAGTTTAATTTTGTTCCACGTGTTTTCATTTTAATATTAGGTAGTAATGTTGTCTTTTTAGTTTTTGTCTAAATAGCTTAAATTATTTTTCATTTCAGTTTTAATTTAGTACTTCTATTTCAAGTTATACTTGTGAACTTATTTTATTTAATTTTGTGGCCAAGGCAACATTTTGATTTTCATTTAATTTATTCATCTTATACTTACATTTTATTTCATTTCAGCTTTATTTATATTACAGAAAATGATTTTTAACAAACATAAGTTACTGGTTTAAGCTTCTTTTGGAACATAATCAATCTAACAATCAATGCTTCAAGTGACATTTCACCCCAAAATGAAAGTTCTGTCATTTATTCTCCCTCACATTGTTCCAAACACCAAAGAAAATATTTTCAGAAATATGTTGTTTGGACACCAGTGTTCTTCAAAATATCTATTTTTGTTTTCCACAGAAGAAAGTCATGCAGGTTTGGAGTGACATGAGGGTGAGTAAATAATGACACAGTCTTTGCCCTGTCAATTTTGGACAAACTTTCTCTCTCAGGATAGGCTTTGGGAAGGTGGCTGTTAATTTACCCACACCAATACAAAGTGAACCTCTTTTAATCTTTCTTTTATTTGGCCTCATGCATACCATAGCTGGGTGGTGTGGTTTTGCCATTGTCTTTCTGTTCAGCCAGACCTCACATCATGCATAACAATTCAGGCCAAATCATGGTCAGCTGCAGGGCACCGGGAGTGATTCAGCACACCGTGGTGTCCAGGATCGCCTTTCCCTTTAATCAGGAGAAAAGGCCTAGATAAACAAGTTCAGATGGAAATGTGTCATCGTCAAAATACTATCCAGTACCACAGCTGTAAAATCTAATAGCAGTTAAGTGCAATGACTGCCAAATGGCTGCTAGGTAGATCCAGATTAGTGAAAGGATGTGATTGAGCCCCTCACCCAGTGTCTAACAACTGATGGAGAACCCATGCTGGGGTATTTTGGATATCTTAGATTAGGTTAATACTTCAATTAGGCTCAGATTTAAAGCAGGCTTACTCATGAACTCTGCCGATTTTCACACAATTGAAAATTTATACAAATCTCCCACCCTGTGTGTTTATTTTATTTTATTTTTAATTGATGTCTATAAGAATATCATACATTTATAAATATATATATATATATAATATATTATTATATGCACCGACCTTATCATTTCTAATCTTTCGTATTTCGTACTCTTCCCCTTCCCCATGGAACAGAAGAATGTACTTATCGTTCGTTCTTTTGAAATCATTTGTCTGGCTTCTTTTTCCTGTTCAGTCTGATTAAATCAAACACTTCATGCCAGAGCTCGTATCAAGGCCTCCATCTAACAACACATAATTAGCCATAGCTGTGGCCTCTCCATTGTCCAGGCAGCACGTGTGCACCCCACAGTGAGGATGGATTAGGGGAATATGTGCCAAATTAAAATCCCACTGAGGAGTCAGCCCTGTTTGTTTTCCTTTTTTAATTCCAACCCGAGCCTTCTGAACACAATGCTTTAAGCTCTGGCTAGGGCAACTCATAGCAATAGGGAGTGGAATAAGGGTTTTTGCTAATTGCCCAATGTCCTCTCAGACCCAGCTGTTTTTGTGCTGTCTACAGGTTTGTGTACAGGTTGATACGTTTCATAATCAGAATTTTTCAGTTGACATTCAACAGTTCAAAGTAAGTTCATTGGTCAGGTTTTTAATGTTTAATGTAAATAAAATCTAATGTATCCTTGCTCAATAAAAATAGAATTAAAAAAATATATTTAAATGGTATTGTATAATACTGGTTTGCTTTTTTTCTCCAATGAGACATTAAATATATTGGTTAAATATAGTTAAATATTGTGTATATATATATATATATATATATATATATATATATATATATATATGAGATATTGGATATATATTAGATATAGATTATGTATCATTCGATTATTTGTTAACAAAAAAGCAAACCAGTATTATACAACACCATTTTTTATAAAAAAAAAAAACACTTTTTTTTTTTTTTTTTAAAGACATTAATATTTTTCTTGCGCAAATTTCACACACACTTAGAAACTGCAGTCACGATTATATACACATTGTGTGTGAAATTTGCCGCTCATAGTGCCTTCTCCTGTTGGTGTCGGTCTGGTTGCCCCAGCTGAAAGTCAGCAGCAGCCTATGGACCTCAAAGCAGAACACGATCAATCAAGCCAATCAAAAAAAAGGATTAACAGATATTGGAAAGGAAAAACAACAAATGGCAATCAGACGGAAGAGGCTCCATAAAGCTGTTTCATTATTACAGGCTTATTTACAGCCAAGCAGAGCTACACATAATGAATTAGCGTTCGCCTCTCTAGTATGCAGTATGTATTACTCTTTGTGGACTATCATGACCCCCCCTATTCCTAAAACAGGAGGTGGTGTTTGTAGAGGGGTAATTACGTAACGATTTATTTCCATTCATTCAATTAGGAGTATATTCTCATTCATTTATAATTAACCACAATACATTGCTGCTGTAATTGCTTTAGTATTTAAGGACACAGCAATTGCTTATTGAACAGACTGAAGCTCCTGTAGTTAGCTGTCTTCAGTAAACAGTCACACTTCAGGAATCCCTTTTAGTGGTCAGTGTGTGTAAATGCAATCTGACAGCTTGTGATTGGCTCACCTGAGATGGATATTAATACCAGGTGTAAACAAGGGCCATTGACAGGCTGGGCTTCTGCAACGGGACACCTGCATACCATAGACTCATTATCAGGATAGACATGCTCACTGACAGTGTTGGGGAGAGTTACCTTTTAAAGTAATGCATTCCAATATTGTGTTACTCCCTAAAAAGGCTATTAATTGTGTTACTTAGTTACTTTTTATGGAAATCAATGCATTACGATACTTTTTTTTGTCAAATATAAAGGCCGTTTCACACCGAAAGTGAAATGAATAAGCCTTAGGCTGAAGGAAATACAAATTCACGTCTGTACTGTAGAGAGCGCAGCTCCAACAAACCTTTCAGCTGTGCTGCCATTCTGGATCACAGAAAAATAGGATGCAGGAGAAGGAAGTTCAACACTCTCTTCAGCACTTAAAAAACAAACAAAACAAAAAATGTAATGTTTTTGTAAAGTAAATTTTGCTTATTGTTATGGTTGAATTGGATCATTGAATGTCAGCAGCAAAGCCATTTCTTAATAAAGTGACATTAAATAAGTTTGTGTTATTTAACATTTAATTATTGCTGGTTTGTGCAAACTGTATTTGCTTTTCACTGTTTTTATTCATTTTGAGGAACACTTAATCTATTGTTGGATAAGTAAGATGAGTAAATGCATGCTCACATTTAGTTCAGATACAATAACCATCATGTTCACACAGCTCTCACAACTACTCGGCACTTACGATTTGACATGGGGGACACAGAGATGTGAGTCAATAATAAATGGAAACAACACTAACTTCCATTACTTATTTGAAAAAGTCACTCAGATATTTTGTTGTGAACTGAAAAAAAAATACTTTTACAAAACAACTAGTTACTTGAAAAATGTAATCTGATTACTTAACTTGCGTTATTATAATGCTTTACCCCCATCACCACTCACTGATATATGAGGTGTTTGAGGAAGCAGGATTTAACAGAAATATCGAAGACTTTTTTTAATGTATGAAAATAGATCCGTTTTTTAAAACGGTAATGATATTTCACAATAGTACTAGTACTGTATTTTTGATTAACTAATTCCAATCCCAAACTTTTGAACCGTAGTGTATTAATAATGCATAAATGTATTTGCAAAAACGTTTATAAATCATTATGACCATTTTTATTTATCCATCAATCACCAAAATGGACACAGGATCGTGGTATATCCTAGACAGCAAAGGGGGAATCCTTTTTGCTTTAAAAATAGATCATATAAAGGCATCATATTAAACACAATATTTAGCATACTTTGGATTTGGATGTTCCTCATTGGCTTTAACTTCTGTATACTGACTGAGAAGGGAGCATTTTGGACAGACTTTAATTCCTAATTGGCTGCTGATGTGCTGAATGGGCTTAAAGGTTGACAGCTGTACTGCAGGTTGTGTTTGCTTTTGTTTGGCTTGCTGGTTGAGAAAGTGAGCAGACAGACAACAGTTTGTGATGCCCAGCAGGTATTTTGCCTGATTGTCTGCCTCCACATTCTTTGTTTCTGCTGGTATGTAAACAGTAAATCTGCTGCTCTCCCATTCATGGCAAGCATTTCACTGTGCATTTTAAAGCTAATTTTAAAATAAAATATATCTAAACCTGACAAGTCTGTATAAACAGATATTTGAAGTTTATTGCATGATAATTTGTTAGATATTAGATATTTATTCCTATGTGATATTTTGTAGCACATGAGATACATTAGTGCCCCATGAGTCGATTTAGCAACTTTGCATTATTGAAACTCTGATCGTGCCAGGAAATTAACTCGGAATCATTTTGAGTCGGCACCCGTGGTCAAGACGGGGAGGTTTGCAACCTTATCTTTCACATGAATAAATAATCTTCTCCTGTACAGCCTTATCGCTGCTCAGTATGTCAATGCTCTGGAGAAAACACAGAGTGGAAATATCCCTGTTCTCTTTAGAGGTCTGGAGAGGAATCCAATGCTGTTTTTCCACTATGGGTTAAAACCTTTGTGTGTGCGGTTCATCTCAGATGGACGTTGTTTTCCATACTAGATGTTTTCAAGCCAATAGTCCTGCACACGGCTAATTTAACTGGCCTTTAAAGTCAGCCTGTAATGGGAACATAAGACAAAATGTGGGCTTTATGTATATTACTGAAATTAGATATGTTAATAAATACGAACACTTAAAACTAGACTTGGATGAATCATGATGTTCTAAATCAGATTAGACAAGATCGTTTTAACCATATCCACTAAAATATGGCTTTGATTGTAAAATATAATGGTTTTGGAGATAATAAGAGTAGTATCTCATTACCTGCTCTGGTTATATGTCCTGAAGAGAGAAAGGGGATGTCTTGGAACCAGGGCATCTGCTAGCATCTTACCTGCAGGGTAATACCTGGGATCTGCTCATTATAAAGCTTTAGAGGTAAAGATGCTCATTAAAGGAAACTCACAGCCACCAAATCTCCCTGTGATCTGCTGTAAGTGGAGTATCATAGCATTTGGCCCATAATGAGTGAAGTTGTGCTGAAGAGCTCACTGTAATTAGGAAGCATCTGCTCAGGTGTGAGACCTTTGTGTGCTTGTCTGCACTCCTAATGCCACTACTGTACCCAGAGACTGAAGTCTCATTGGGAGAACTACAAAAGGTTCAGATCTCTCCAAGCTGTTGATGTTAGTAGGCTTCCATTTTGGATACCTGACCTTAAAGATAAATGAGACATGAAAAAAAAAAAGTCGAGATGAGATTTGTGGGCATGGTTCTTTAAACAGTTTTTTTAGTATTATTTATGCCATTTTGAATATAAATTTTGATTTGACTAGAAATGTGTGTGTGGTAAACCTTACGGTGAGGGAACAAAATCTCCCCATAAGGATGGCCAGAACAGACCAGTTTCGTGATTTTTGGTAAAACTATTCATAAGTTACAAGCAAAAATATATTTTCTGACCACTAGTTGGCACTGTGCCAAAATTGTGCAGGTTTTGTACCCTCAGGTCATGGTTGTCATAACATACACAAATTTTGGTCTTAATACAATTAAGATTTTCAGAGATATAGCCTCGCATCCACTTTGGCGTGCTCTTTGTAGAATTTGCAAATTATTTGAAAACGGTTTGACTAATCAACTGGAATTCGATGTTTTTATGTCGGCATGGTCTGAAGATGATCTGGTTCAATGCTTATGAAAATCTGACATTAGGTCTAGGAGGAGTTCCAAAAAAAATGACGTCATAGGTCATTGTCTTGACCCAAGGAATCGGAGAATTTTTTTCTCTGGCCCTTAAAATTTAAAAGCTATTAACATAAACATGAATGCAAATTAGGACAGTTGGTGACTCTAGAGGGATTGGGTTAGAGATTTCAAAACTGCTATGGTTAATGATGGGACTGTCATATACCTGTGTGCCTAAATATCACAACTTTTACCATAGAGTTCTATGGGCAATGGAAATATCAATCTCTGGATAGTTACATCACTTGGACAGTTTTTAGTTTGGCCACAAAAAAAAAAAAATCTTTTACTAAAACTGGATTTTGTACATGATAGAAAAGCTATATTCAATTCATTAGCTTTATAACTTATACTGTACAGTATGTCTTGGATATTTTTCTGACATGACAGCTGAACATGTGAAAAAAATGTGCACACATCACTATTATAACCTTGTTCCGTGGCAAACATTCGTGTTTGAATAAAACCAATTTGTGCAGGACAATGAATATTTCAGTTTCTAACAGACAGCGTTAAAAGAAAATCTGCATGGAAAGCTGATGGTCTCATAGCAATTTATTTCTGTAGTACTAGCTTTCCACTGCCTGCGCTCACCCCCCACTTACAACCCAAAGATTGGATCTGTGTGAATTGAATTGAGTTGGTCTGCTGAAATATGATGCATTACATCGCCTGTCTGCTCTGCTGTTGCCACAGCAACGGGCGTCACATTGGCTGGCCCAACTGCACACGGATTCTGCGGTAATGAGCAATTGGCAAGATGCCAGGGCAACATCCAACCAACCCCAGTCCTGGTTGTTTCTTTTTCCAGCATTTACAGCTCATAATTCACACATTCACTCCCCATATTTCACCATGAAAGCTTGCTCACATCAGGATCCAGTGATGCACTCTCTAGCCACCTTTTTGTCTGTAATAATTACAGTAACCCCGGCGCCCCATGGCTCACTTTAGGATCAGTCTGTAGGGGAATACACCTGACTTTATTTATTATTCCTGCAGTATATCCCACTTTTGGATCCTTCACCGTTGTAGGACTATGAATCAGTTTAGACCTTTTCACCCAAAAATTAAAATTCTGTCACCATTTTCTCCTGTATGACTTACTTACTTCTGTGGAATACAAAAGAACTGTCCCTTTAAGTTTGCATATATGTTAGTAAGTATCTTATACAACTTATCTAAATTCAAAATCATGTTCACTGTGGCAGCCTGATGATTGAATCAAACTACACCCAAATGAATACAGTAGTTAACTGTAGAGATTTTTGGCTCCTTCTGGAATCCCAGTAATGTTAATGCTAATCAAGTCAATTAACATGTCAAGAGCTTTCTGTGCTCCTCCTCCTGCCGGACAGTGTATCTCATGGAAGCCTGCCCTGTGGTGAAGAGTCTTTTGTTATACTAAATAAAAACACATGGATGCTATTCATGATCTTGGGCTGTGAGGCTACCCGACACCCTGCCAAGCTCATGGCTCCATATAATACACACGCTCTGCTGGACTGTTATGCAATAAAAGATTAATAGGAGATAAAGCCAAACACAAGTTTGAAGATAGGGTAATCTGTGACCCTACAGAACAAAAATAACGCCCTCTGATAAATGGATGTATTATGTCTATAGGAACTTAAAATAGATTGTAAACATACACTGTATATTTTACAAAAAAAGAAAAACAACCTAAAATTGATATAGTAAAAACCTGCGAATTGGCTAACTTGCCATACTATATACAGTGGAACATTTTAAATTGGTATATTTTAAGGTAAAAAGCAGATTTGGGTAATTAAGGGAGAATAACATTACATCACCTAGTGGAATATACTGTATGTTCAATAAGTTGTAAAATTCATCGGAATCAGTATTATATGTGACCCTGGACCACAAATCCAGGTGCAAGTCGCACGGGTATATTTGTAGCAACAGCCAACAATACATTATATGGGTCAAAATTAGCGATACTTCTTTTATGCCAACATTCATTAGGATTTTAAGTAAAGATCATGTTCCGTGAAGAGATTTTGTATATTTCCTACCAGAAACATATCAAAATAAAATATTTTTGTGAGTGGATATGCATTGCTAAGAGCTTCATTTGGACAACTTTAAAGGTAATTTTCTCAATATTTTGATTTTTTTTTTTTTTTTTGCAACCTCAGATTCCAGATTTTCAAAAAGTTGTATCTCAGCCAAATATTGTCCTATCCTAATAAACCATACATCAATAGAAAGCTTATTTCTTTGACGCTTATAACTGGTCCAGGGTCACACTTCATAATATCTGAAACATTTTTTTACAGTGAATTTAACAGCTTTACAGTATAGTGATACTCTTCATTCATTTGCTTCCTGGCTGTTATTTGTGTTCACAGTCAAAAGGATTCCAGTGAAATTGGTCATTTTCGTTCTTCCTGTGAATCAGGCCAATGTGTAGAGTGGAAAGATAAAGACTTTGCTTTTAAAGTGGCCAGGTCTCTTTCATGTGTGGTTGGAAATGAGAGAAGACATAGTGTTTTCTGCTGTAAAGTATGATAGATGGCTGTGGAAGATGGTCTGCTCATTAGACCTGCCATGAGGGCTGCAGACCACCATCTAAAGAGGGAGAGAGAGAGGCAGGCATCATTAGAGCCCCCAATAAGCTCCACTCATCTCTCCAGTTGTTGGGCTTGTATATTTCCTTTTTTGTCACTTCTCCTCAGTTCTTATAATTAAAATGCATGTAAAATAGTAGATCTAATCCTGAAATTGAGAAAAGTCATGTTTCAAATAATATGCAGCTTATTTCATAACAATTGTTTGTACAATGTTTAATTAATGCATATGGCTAAATGCAATTGTCGGAAACATTCCGGCTTGTTGCTCTTGAAGTAAATTTTGTACATTTTCCTGTTATGAAGGGCAGCTTAGACAAGTATGTAAAGCTGTTCCAGGCTGGTTTGTGGTGGTTCCTGCTGGTTTAGAGCTGGTCTATTCAGAAGAAGTGTTGCTGGTTAAGCTAGTTTAAGACCCTCTTTGAGACGCAACCATCCCTGACACATAAATGCTGCTTTCTTTTTAATTTGTCACTTCCAGGTTGTCGTGTCACATGAGAATAGGTGAGCATTTACCTGGCCCAACTTGCTGTTATAAAGAAATAATCGGGAAACTCCCTTTCTGTTCATTTCATTTTACAGGTTGTAACCATAATTATTTGTACATATTGTTATTCATTCACTATCA
The DNA here is from genome assembly GCA_037194245.1 of Opsariichthys bidens. Classification (NCBI taxonomy): domain Eukaryota; kingdom Metazoa; phylum Chordata; class Actinopteri; order Cypriniformes; family Xenocyprididae; genus Opsariichthys; species Opsariichthys bidens. The sequence goes on along the minus strand of CM074277.1, from coordinate 15,411,657 downwards.
ACTACTGGCTGCTGCTATAGGAGATAAAACCTATTTATGGGCAGTGGAGGGGGGTTTTCAGGGCTAAAAGGGAGCAGGTCAAAGTGTCTATTTACTGTAGTGAAAATGGTCATGATAAACGTTCATTCAAAACCCTGTTTTGTGTTATACCGACCTTCACTGCACTACACGGGAAGAGCTGTTTCTTACCCCTGGCCACAGAAACAGCCCCCTAGTGAGATGAAACACGGTAGGTCATAAGGATGTCCATCTATGTTATAGATATTATTTGACCCACGCCAGATCAGATTAGCAGAATTTAGCAAAGAATTCATCTTTATGCATAGAAATTGTTTTCTTGAATTTTATTATATGCTTCAAAGATGTCACTTTAAATAAAAGTAAATCCTGGAACCTCGAAGCATAATATGACATATACTTGACATATACATGTATACTACATATACTTAAAATTCATTTCTGTACCTTTTTTTTCCATACAGAAGACTGAAAGCACAGTGTGAAACGTCAAGGAGATTTTTCAAGTCTGAACTCAAATGCATGCCTTGCAGATGAAATGCATTACACAGAAAGTTGTGAATTATTGAAATGAGGGCGGCATAGGCACATGCAAATGAGTCTCATTTGGACTGGAGGAAAGTTTTTGAATGGATTTGTAGCAGCTCTAGATGAAAATGCCTCCATCTAAAATATGTACTGCATGCATTGATGAATGACAATAAGATCACTCTTCCAGGCATCATTTGCATCTTTATAGAGCATTTACGTGACTGGATTGGATCTAAAACAAGTGAAGCTGCGAAGGCAGAGATCACCACAAATAAATGTCTTAATGTTAAAGTATGGAGCTCCATCAATATTTTGCGGTGTTAATCAGATTTGTCATATTTAAAATGTTTGTTAAATTTAACATAATTCTTAATATGCTGAGACCTTTTTGTCTTATGTCTTTTGTAAGTTAACTGTTTTATAGGCTACAGAGTCTATCACCCTATACCACTGAATTGTTTGGATATTGTAATGGATGGATTTATATATGTGTGTGTGTGTGTGTATATATATATTTGTTGATTATATATTTTGTGCTATCTTATCTAGTCAGCACCTTTCTTGATAGTTTATAATATAAATAATAATTATTTATAATTATTCTATATAGTTTATAATATTAACACATCATCATATAATATAATATATAAAGAAATTAATAATTTTATTCAGCAAGGATGTAATAAATCGATCAAAAGTGACAGTAAAGACATTTACAATGTTACAGAGGATTTCTTATTTCAAATAAATGCTGTTCTTTTTAACTTTCTATTTATTCTTGAAAACCATGTATCATGATTTCCATCCAAGAGAATTAAGTAACAACTGTTTTCAGCATTGATAATAATAAGAATAATGCGTGAGCATATATTAACATTAACATGCAAAACGGTTATTTTCAATTGTAATATTATACCATATTACTGTTTTACAGTATTTGTGATCAAATAAATGCAGCCTTAGGAGCAGGTAAGCATAAAAGATCTTTTTCAAAAACATTTAAAAAATCTTGCTGACCCCAAACTTTTGAACATTATATTATATTATATTATATTATATATATTTATCATATTATATTTACAATTTCATTTACTATTTACTATTGCTGACTGTTTCCATAAACTAGCGCAACAGAGCAACAATGGTCTCTTACTCTCAAGGGTTAACAGTTGATGAGGTAATGGTGTGTATTAACATTTATAAATGACAGAGTGCATGGCTGTGTGAAAATGATACATGCCTTGCAGAATAGTGGTCTGATAGATAAATCGAGCCTGGAAGCATGGTGGTGCAGGCTGACCTGCGAACGATCGGACAGGTAATTGGTTGGATCCAGAGTGTAATTCAGCTCCGACAAATCCCTTTCACAGCTGGCACCCTGTCTGAGGGAGTCACTCTGGGGGGATGGGTGAGAGACAGATAGAGATTGAATATAATGATGGGGTAGTAGAGGAATTGGGCGAGAGCAAATGAAAAATAGCGCCCTTGTTTCCGAGACTTGAGGTACATCTGGGGATCAGTGAATAATGAGGATTAGGGGAACAGAGGTAAAGACGAAAGAAGGGGACAGCTAACCGAAAGAAAGGCAAATACTGTGCGTGACATGCAGAGTTTATCACAGAGTGTTGTAGTTTTGCGAATTTTGCCAACCTATGAGTTTTGATGGCTGAAATGTGTGTATTTAGACCACTTTGAAATGTAACTCCAGCCTAGCATAGCTCACTATTAAGCGAGTTTGGAAAGCGAGTCTTTGAAAACCAAAGCCAGCCATGTATTTGTCATGCAAAGCTGTTCCCCTCCTCCTGCCCTGTCTGCCCGAGCACAATGCATCTGCCCGCGTTCCCAGGCTCCACTTGCTCTCATCGGTCTGGGAGGGGGGAGAGCAGCCCACTGGCCTGACCAAACTGACCCTTGTCCTACTGCAGCTAACTCACTCACAAGCAGCTGGCCCCGGACCTCCACTGATCATCAATATTCATGCCTCATACAAAATTCATTCTCAATACCACTGAGGCTGAGGCCTGAGCTGTCCCGAGCACTATGTGATGTTACTTTCTCATTTTATTTCAGGATATTTGTGGTGAAACAGACTTGTTAAAAGCAGAAATATGTCTTACATAATATGTGGATGACTATGAAAGAATAGTCTTATTTTAAGAAGATATGTCTATATTTAAGAACTGAATAATTTGTGCAAATAAATAAAGTTACAAAAGTCACCTTATGTGATCGCTTTCAAACAGCTGTTGACATAGTTTAGCAACAACATCATGCATGCAAAATATCTTTGCAGTGTACCTCTGAACTTAATGGAATGTGGCTCTACCTGCTCTTGAATGTTTTTTTAGCGTCCTATTTTTGTGCGACTCGAATTAAAATGCCATGTAAATGATGGGATCAGAATCCGCATTTGACTATATTGATCAAGTTTATACATTTAGACCAGGTTGTTATCCACTTGAAACAGTTTCAGTTGGTAGCTACTTCTGTGTGTTTCCTGCCTAGTGAGGCAGAATGAGCGCCTTCAAAAGGACAGCGTAGCCGAGCCATTTTCAACTGTGTGCCACTGCTTTGTCTTCAAAGTGAAAACGCAGGCAAATTCCAGACTAAAAGCTGGTCTGTATCTATATTGTTGTAGATTTATTTAGGTTTTTCCCAGTCTGCACTTGGTTGGTGTTTTTGTCTTGTGATAAAAGAGTTGTAGGCTGTATTTCACAATGCTGAAGGTATTCACTGTCAACAAACCAATGAACAAGAATGAGGAATTGGTTTTGTCTAAGTTTCCCTAAAAGTGTTTTAGATCATAGTTTATTTACTACAACATATTCATAATACTTTGATGACATTAAACTATTCATGCATTTTTGTAATCATGTAAACAAATTTGAACACTTTTATTAGAACACAATATTATTTTTAAATGGATCATAAAAAAAGTGTTTGAGATGAAATCACATGCTATGTATTTGACTTCTCGATGGCATCTGTGTGACATTAGGAAATCAGTCACATTGCCAAATCATTAAGATGGTTGTAACATAAGTGAAGGCCTATTTATCACCATTTTATTTCCCCCCTGTTTTCACACAGATTTACACAGTGTTGTTTTCCTAAACTGTGACTGTATACTTAAATTCCCATCTGTTTGAATGAGTTATCCTGGATTACTTCTATTTCTATTATGAATTCTGTTGTTATTTTGTACTTTTTTTTTTTTTTTTTCATGTTATTGCTATAACCCAATTACTCATACATTTCTCTCCAATGTTTGACTTTGTATGACGTTGGAAAAACACATCTCACGTTAGTGAAGTATTAGTGCTGGTTAACCATCACTTCCCTGGCTGTATCTCAAAACCTGGCTAGCTGCCTACCTAGACAGCATCTTTAGGTTTTAAAATCAGCACGCTCTCCACGGCTGTTTGAGAACGATGCTTTCCAGTTCCCTTAAAAGTCTTAAATACTGCGCGAGCCTTGGAAGCGCAGAAAACGCACAGCCTTGAAGGCAGTTTAGGTAGGCAGCTCGTCATGTTTTGAAACACAGCCCGAATGTGGCCACCATTTTGGAGGTGAGTGTGTAGAGTTGGAGGAAGTGCTCTGAGAGCAGCGCTTGAGCTCTTCCTGCAGTTACAGGGATGAATGCATGAATGCGAGAGAAGAAAATGGCGATCGAGCAGGACAAATGTTTCCCCTCCTAGACTCTGCAAATGTGTTGAATTTCTATAGCCTTATTATTTGCTTTCATTTCATCTCTGCTGCACTTTAAACTACAAGAGGTGAGTTTCGCGTGTTTGTTTTTGTGGTTTCCACAATGTAAGCAGGACATATTTATCTCAACGTATCTGCGATATCGCAGCTGAGCTCAGCACTGGATACGCACGGTTGAATGTTTTACCGATGTTTGCACGATAGTTACAACGTAATTGTTTATCAAAACAACAGCGTCCACCATCTGCATGAAGTCTAAAAAGCCAAAAATGCATCTCTGTGGCAGATTTCTTGACCATTGCTCTGCTTTCACATAATGGCATCGAAGTGACATTGCAGTCGGTTTACTAGGTGTTTACAAACACAAAAGTCGAGTTAATGTACGATATTTAAATATTAGGTTGTGAAACGCTTTCTGCGGTGTGTTTTGGAAAGATGATTGATTTAATTCGACGAAGTCCTGCAACTTTTATCTTATTTATGTTGACTTGTTAGGGGATAGCTAATAGCTGGAGCATTTGCTCGGTAATAAAGCAACAATGAACGTTTCGATAATGTCATACTTCGTGTTTTGTGTGCAATAATAAACTCTTGTTCGTTGGGAATTTAAATGAGGCTTTAGTAGCAGCTGGTTTGTTAGCATTCTTAGCTCTGCTGCTGAATTGCGCACATCGAGGAAAACGATCTTTAATACCCGGATAACGGTTAGTTTTCATCTTAACCGATTTATTCGCTTTAATTACTCCATTCGGTGGCAAGCGTTAAATGCTGTGTTTATTTTTTGTTAAGCTTTATAAAGTACGCAGTCACGGAAGCTAACTCAGAGGGAAAATGTCCGAGAAAAAGCTGGGTTTCCTTTTCCCCGACCGGATTAAAGGAAATACAGACACCCTGAAGTCGCTCTTTGAGAGTAAAAGTCGTTTAGAAACGAGTTGAGTGTGTTTTATTGTAATGTTTTTAAGGGCAGGTCAAGGTGGCTGGTTTGCTGTTAGCAGTAGCCGCTGAATCCAGTGGTGGGGGAGGAGGAGGAGGAGGAGGAGGAGGTTTCCCTGCTCTCTGCCTTTAACCGTCTAAATAAAGTATAGCAAACTGCTGAACAGAATTTTGTTTTCAATAAATATATTTGTATTATTATTATAGCTCAAATTATGCTTAGCTAATGAATGTAGGCTGTTGTTCATGCATGTAGTCGACCCTATTACTCTGTGACACAATCAGAATCAATTGTTTCCTATTGTGTAACTATTGAGAGAGGCGTAATTAGTTGATTTTGGTTTCACATTGTGTATGTTGTGATGGGTTTGTTTGTTTGTTTGTTTGTGTGTGTGTGTTCTCATCAGATAAATCACTCAAGAATGTGGCACTTGCGTTGCTTGCTATTTCACCAGTAATGAAACTGAAATCTTTTGAGGAAAAAAACTAATTCTAGATCTATTCTATTGTAGATTTGATGTACAATGCTAACACTTTGCCTTGTTGTCATTGCACACTTCTGTGTCTTTCACATAAGAATTAAAGGCGCAGTTTGCGTTAGCCACTCGAGTTAAATATCAAACATGCCTGATTAATTTCCTTCAATTTAATGCAATTCCACTCTGATTTTGGTAGATTTATGCTTGTGTAATAACTATTGGTTTTGTCAGCATCATATAAATGCTGGAGAATGAAAAGTAAACGTCAGGTTACTATTTTTACAGCTGTTGTATTTCCTTTTAGAGAATTGGATGCTATTGCCACCAAAGACATTGAGGAGACGCAACACAGGTGAGCAAGTATTCCCATCTCTAGTCATTTTTGTTGTGTAGATGGGTGCTTGGTTTTTCCAAAGCTTGCATCCTTCTGGGCTTTTCCTATTCATGCCAATGCTGGGCGGCACTCACAAAGCCGAGTCAAAGCAGCTGCTGCTGGTGTAAGCAAATGCAGTTCCGTTTGAATTAAAGGGGTTCCCAGTGCTGAGTAAGCTTTGCTTTTTTAAAAATGTTCAACAAAAACAGTGTTTGTGTAGCTCTTTGTGACGTTACTGTATTGCAGTCATGAGTCACAAACCCTTGCCTGCACTGTTTGTCTCCCCAAGCTTGTCGTCATTTTTATGTTTATATGTATAGTTTGATTTGTTTTCATCTCGTTGTGATGCCGAGAAGCATTGCTTAACCCGTTTGCTTTTAACTTCAAATTAATCATAGACAGGTTTTGAGTTTCTCTTATCAGGGAAATGAACATTGCCCCTGTATGGTCATAACCACGTCCACACCAAACAATTCTGGTGAATAGATCATAAAACTTCTGCTTTCATTGAGTTCGATGGCATATTGTAGTATATTTTTATCATTTAAACTATCTTCTCTTGCTTTATGTCACATGATTAAGCTTTTATTCGTCTGTTGATGCATAATGAGAAATGTCTCATTTAGATGATCTTAGTGACTCAACTCTGGGGCTGCACGATGTGGGAAGAAAGTTTTAAGTGTGATTTTTCTGATAAAGATTGTAATTTAAAAAAAAAAAAAAAAAAAAAAGCTGTGCTTGTTTGCAGGGCTGCACAATTTGGCCAAAAGTTTGAATTATGTCATAATAATAATAATTATTATTATCATGCATTCTAAATAAATAAGATTATTACCGTAATGGGTCACTGTAAAATATATATATATTTAAATTACAGTACAACTGTAAAATAATACTATTTATAGCTCTTTTTCGTATGTTAAACAATCAAAAACAATGTTTATTTCGGCCAAAAAAACGCAGGGAGCCCTTAAAGCTTCTCTGGCAGTGCATCCCAATTCGCATACTAACCATCCTAAATGGTATTCGAAATTAGAATCGGTGTGTCCCAAATCGTAGTATGTTGAAATGAATATTCAAAAGATATTGGATGGTCTACCTTTTCCAGTCAGAATCCAATGTACAGATCCGTGCACACTCTTAATAGCTAATATTGCCCACAACCCATTGCACGTTGGACGAGGATCCGATTAGAGCTACAAACACGAATAAAGTGTTAAACTACAAACGTTACGGATGTGCGAGACCGACTGTTAAGCAGAGCTGTTTAGATAAAGGGGTTTGATCGATTAATAATCAGTATCTAACTTGAGGAAAAGGTATTTATTTCCATGTTATTCAAATTATATTTCATCTGCCATAGCATTGTGAAATTTTATAAAGATGCGTTTGGTGATTAACTTTTAATTATGCAAACATGAGTACTCTGCATGAAAGAACCACGAATGGCAGATCAATATGTGACTACATTTCTCTCAAATTCTAGGAAATTAAATGTAATTGAATGTGGAGGATTTTAACTGTGACAAGATGATTGACAGGGCAGTTTAAATGGTGACAAGATGCATGTTACTAAGCAACGCAGTTATGACGAAGTTGTACGTCCCAAAGCTTGCCTACTCTTCTGCTATACACTCAAAAAATATGCTTGTCATTGGCTACCGTGATCAACGCTTCAAAAACATGTGAATGGTCATTAATGACGCTCTTCACCGGGAGTTTACACAAATACACTTGGGAGCATTTGAAAGCATGCGTCTATCGTGGATCGGTCCTGCTTTCAAATACTCCCACTTTCAAAACCCTTTCAAATTCCATGTGCTGTCAAACACTCCCATGCGTTGATCATTGAAGCCAATCACAGACCTGTTCAATGAGCGCGTCAACACAATGGCCAATCAGAGGCGTTTATGAATCCACTCAATGGCGCCGATTGGTACAGAAGTCGGTACTTTAACAACTCCAATGCGTGTAATAAGCAACCCAAACTCGAGCAGATGAGTTTCTTTTTGTAGCAGAAATACTGTGAAGTGAGCTGCTTGAGACACTGAAAATAATGGATTGTGAGCTTCTTTACTCTGAAACATGCAACGCAATTATTTATTTTACTAAATCGGAGCCTTTGCCGTTTGATAATTTTGTTGTATTATATCGCAATTTGTTTTTTACGATTTTGCTGCATATCTATTTGTTAGAATTACGCAATTTATTTAAAGTCTTGCGGTGTTATTATATGTGCGGGTATGATTTTGACTGGTCATCTTTTAGCTGGGCTTATTATGTTGGCGCTTCATAAACAGATGCCCCAGTCTTTGTGTTTGTGTATGGGAGGCTTCTGTTGATGAGATGGCCATCTGGTTAAACACTTTAAGGAGAAGAGGTTGTTCCTGGGGAGGGGCAGGGCTGTGTGGCCTCAAGCTCAATCTTGATAGGCTGACTCTAGCCCCTGTAAGTGGCTATATTCTACTTTTCACATCAGATACTTGTTTGGCCCTCTCACATATGTGATGCTGTTGGCTTATTTTATGAGCTTGATGGTTTCCCCCCGTTTGTTGAAACGGGAGGCAGTGTGACTCTACCCCCTACTGTCGGTACTGCTCTTCTTACCAGGCTACTATATCAGTAAGAGTGAAGTCACCATGATCTCTTTGAGTATCAGTTGTTTTAGCGGTCACATTTTTTAATAGTTAACTTTCTCGGCTTTTCATTGCTGTGGTTCAATTTTATACCAGGACAGTGATTACAGTTAGTAGATGATGTCCATCATTTTCCCATTAAATTTATCATTTGTTAAAATTGTTGTAAAATTACTTATTTTATTTATATTTTTTGTATCAGTCCTGATGACTAAAGTCAATGTTAAATCAGAATCGGCCCTTTTTATTTTCCGAATACATATTGCTGATGTTTTTTTTCAGTCACAATCATTTTAATTTGTTTTGCGCTACTAAGTTTTCATGTTTCTTAGCCAATATAGAATAGGTGTCGTTTTAAAGGCTAATATGTTTGGCTTTGCAGTGAATATTGGGAAAATGAACATCACATCAAAAGTGCTTTTAATTTTCCTGACATTTTAGAAGTGCTCTATTTTCATAGCATGAAAAAAAAATAACAATGTCATCTGTAAAATCGTGGTACACAACAGATTTGATAAGGTTTCGTTTAGCAGAATACAAGCATACAAACTATACCAAGCATTTATTTGAAAAGCGCTGCAGACGCATGTGTAAACAATATACATAGGATGCTTTCGCGGCACATTTTTGTAGCTTTGCAAAACATTTGTAAACCATATCTTTATTTAGAGCAGGTGGTCTCATCCGAACCCAAACACAGCATGAGACGATACGTAGTTCGTTTCGCAATCATGACGCAGTGGCGTCATTTAAGGATGTTGCGTTATTAAGCAATTTCTCATAGGTTTTTTCCTTTTTATATATATATATATATATATATATATATATATATATATATATATTTGGGATGCACCGAAATGAAATTCTTGGCCGAAGCCGAATAATAATGAAATGCTTGGCCGAAGGCCGAATACCGAATGTGGTGTTTCGCATTTTTTCCATTTATTTTGCCAATTTTTTCACCATTACAATAATTAAATAGTAAAAATTTGCTTTTTACTATTTTGTGTTGCTTTTCAGCGAAATAAATCAAATAACAAAAATATAATTTCAAAATATTTAACACTGAACATTTTTTTAACATTCCAGCAGATATTATACAAACAAAGTACAATATAACTTAAAATGAATAAATTAGTAAAATAAAAAAAATAAAAATTATTTGGCCATCTTTGAAGCCTATGTTCTTCTTGAATAGCCTATGTTAGGCCTATAACTGACTGCTGAAAGAATGTAACTCTGTATGTCTACAACAACAAATGTGCATTGAATAGTGCAAAAAAATGTGGATGAACCCACAACAAATAAATAACTGTCCTAGACATAAGCTCTACTTCACATATCGCGCCTAATAAAGCGTGTAAAGCGCGGCCGCGTCTCTTCCTCCTACTTTTGCAAGCATTCGGGAGCTCGCGCTTCTGTGGCGTCTGTCGTTGCTATGCAACCATGAACTGTGGTTTCTGACGATGAGAAAGTTTCAGCAAGGGATAAATTGATTTTTAGCCCTTGCTTTAGCTTTACTACTAGATATATTTATGTAAATGAGATATAACAACCCCCCTGTACAGCTGTGATCAGCTGTTCGGCTGAGATTTCCATGTTTTTTTAAGGAAAGGTTGAAGATGATCGGTTGGTTCTTGTCACATGACCTGCAGTGCGCTCGCGGCATTCTGAAAAGTTGAGATGTTTTCATCTCGCCGCGGCACAGGCAGGTTACCGCGTGCCCACATAGGATATAAAGAATATGCGCGCGGAAAAGACGCGATATGTGAACGTTAAAATGTCATTGTTCGGCAAAATTTATTAGGCCTTTTTACTTATTTGGCCGAATACCGAAAGTGCTTTTTTTGGCTTTTTTCGGCCGAATAATTTCGGTTGCCGAACATTCGGTGCACCCCTAAAATATATATATATGACCACTAGGAGGTGCTCTGCACGTTTTGTCCTTCATTGGTTTTCCCTGAAGAGTTATGTTGTCATTGAAACCGAAATTAGTAGTGACACACAATTGTTACGTTTTACAGTGTCTATTATCAAGTCTTGGGCTGTCATGATTCCTCAATGATATTCGAGTACTTTATTTAAAAAAAAAATCCTTGATTACAATTTACCCGTGTCAAGTAATGGGGCAAAATACTTGGAAGTGGCTCATTCCACAGATGAGAATCCATAAGCTGCATTATTAGGCTGTTCTAAGGCAGCACTATGTATTAAAATCATTTAAAAACTGTACTATAGCGTAGGCCTGTTGTGAATTCACAAAGGCTGCGATTCAATTAAATATATGCCATTCAGGTTTAATATATATGTGCATTAATAATTTCCATGTGTAGTTTACGTGCGTCTCAGCGCGGCTCCGTTCACAGTAAATACTGCTTCACGTGAACTCTTATTTACATGTTTGGACCATTACAAACTCCATCTCTGCTGCGAGTTTGGGTGTTTATAATGTTCATTTGTGAACCCAATGTGTGCCAATCCATCATATTTGTGCTAAATCATTTATAACCCTACACCAACACAGGAGAATACATCAATATGTTTCTAAATATGCAAACTGTTGTTCATCACGATTTCAACATAAAAGTTTAAACCGCTCTGAGTTTGTTTTGATGTCCACATATTCTTGTTCAAGAAATTACAATGCTGTAGCATTCCTATTGTAAAGAGCTGGCTAAATATTAAAGATTAGTTGAACATTTTAATTAAATATTAAACACGGATTTAATCTGCTGTAAAGTGTAACAACACTATGCCGTTGGTGCCCTCCACAGGCATTTGTTATAATGCATAACATAAGATGATTGTTTATATTATGTATTTTAACAGTGGTGTTCTATAAAATCATATGATTACTTGTTTTTGATACTTTATTTGAATCAAATATTATTGCCTCTTTGTTTTTTGTTTTTTTGTATTTCATTTTTGTATTTTAAGTCATTGTAAAGGCTCAGGTCTTTGCTTAGCTCAATTTTTATTACCACACAAAAATTATATCTGATTACTCGATTGTCCAAATAATTCATCAATTACCAAACTAATCATTTGTGACGACCTAATCAACTCAATGATTTATCTCTCATCCACCCATGACTCACCCACAATTAATTGGAATGTTTTTTTATTAATTGGCCCGCCCACGCCACATATTATCTACCGATGTAACCCCATCACTAATCCACACATTTTAAGCGCAAGAGCTTGATTAAACTGGGAAAGTTCCAATAAAAAAAAAATGCTGTGACAAATGTGTGGCAAAGAATTCAGATATTTTAGTTGGGTTACTCCTGAAGTTAGGAACACCCTGACCATTTCTTGTAATTTATTTAACTGTGTGAAAATTACCTCTCCGGGACAACAATAAATATTAAGTCAATAATTTGTTCTTTTTTTTAAAAAAAACAAACAAACAAAAAAACTTAATTATATGAAATTATGTATTATGCGAGTTGCTGACCTTATTGAGCTTCCTTACTGCATAAACATTGTACATCTTGCATAGATTAGCAAATCTTTGTTCAGATCTAGAGTGTAGGTAGTCAGGGAAAAAGTGTTTGCCGGTTTGACCCACAGAGATAGTTGGCTGTTTATAGAGGAGTAATTTCCCAGTGTAATCCGTTAAGGAGATTATCAGGAGCTTTCTCCCTTTTACTAAATGCGTTGCTGCATCATTTATTTGGAGATGTTGCTGATGGTAACCTTTAGAGTTGCTAAAGATGAAGCAAAGTTATCGTGTCTTATCTGCCATTTAATCCTTTTCTTTTCAGGGAAATCATTCGTAACACGGATGGAGAGTGGACGGAGGAAAGTGTAGAGCTCATTGGAATGACGATAAGGAAGAGGGGGCTGGTATAAAGGTAGGAATTGTTGTTCGTATAACCGAGCGAAATATTACCAATATCATTATTTTGGGGTTATTTTGGGCTTAGTGCATGGTCACGGCATCGGCTATCAAGCCATATTCATTATTGAAATTGCGCTATCTGGGTTTATTTCTGATTGGGAAGGAAAAGCAAAGCCGTCTTATCACAAATGACCATACTTTGCCTTTTATGCAGACCAAGGCTCATCATAGAAACTTGTCAGTGGGTGTAACATTTTTCCACTGAGTGATGTGGAAAGCCCGATAGCTCAGGTCTTTATCTCTTGACCTTGTCTTCGCTCTCACAGTAGCTTAAGGCCAGTGGTGTGACGGACGCTCAGCTCAGTCTCGTAACAGCGACTAAATACTCTCCTTGGAAAAGTTTGCTGGGGTGTCTTTGGTCTTTCTATTAGAAATTAAACTAAATAGAAATTAAAATGATGTGTGGAAATTAGATCTTTGAAAGCCTCTTTAAAGGTAGTTTTCAACTCGGAAAAGACCTTAAAGTATTGTCATGTAAATATTGCATTTACTTAATTCAGTATCTGGGTGAAGCGTTGCTGCTCAGAGATTCGTACGGCAAATATCCAAGAATCATGTTTCTAGTACCCACCCCTCCTGGTTACCCCGGGTGACTTTTTACTTATCTGTTGGCCCAGATGTCCTTGTGCCGTCTTCATGATACTAAGTAATACTTGGGCAATAAAGTTGACTCAGTTGACTTTGCTGTATGCAAAACAATGTTTTTCTGCCTTTATTTAGACTAGATAATAAACATTCACTGACACTTAAATTTATACATTATCACATTCATCCAAAAAAAAAAAAAAAAAAACTGCTGAAAACTTTTGAGTCATCTAAAATTGAGACCTGTCCCTGTCTACCTTGTTTTTGTTTGTTTTTTTTGTGTTTTTTTTCTTGCCACCTCTGTTTGAACATATCAGTCTATGAAAAAGTCAAAAGTTTATCATGGTCCTTTTTTTTTTTTTTTTTTTGGGGTGATAGCAAAACCTTAGAAACAGACCATGGAAAACCCTTCAAGAAATGATATGTAGCATCTGTGTTTTGCAAAGATGGTTTAGTGTGTTGACTAAATCACCTAGCTGTTGCTTAGCAATGACCGTGCACAATATGTTTGCTTGCAAGGAAGAGCCACTGGCAAAGATGGCCTGCATTAAGTCATCGAGGCTGGAAAAAGCACTTAAAAATGCCAAAAGCAAAACTTCAGACTTCTAAAAGATAGTACCTTGTCTTTTTGGCTCTAATAGTTATAGATTACTGTCATAGCTGGCACCAAATATGGAAAGTCATTTCAAGTCAAGACCTGTTCATGCATTCTTGTAATTTTAAGACAAATGGCAGACCTGAACTTTTTTTGGGAGTGTTGAAGAGAGACTTCTTGTGATTGTCATTTATATTGTATTTTGTCTCCACTTGATTCAGCTTTTGACATTTATACAAGCACACACTGTTTTTTTTTTTTTTCTTTCCCTATCATTTTTGCATTTCAGCAGTGAACAAATAAATATTTTTAGTGTTCCTGGAAGAAGCCTTCCGATACTGAAACAAAAGCATTCATACTTTTTTTTGTAGTCATACAGGCTTGACATTAATTGCACCACTGGTTGTTGCAGTGCAACAGATCTGCATGCTAGTCTGCTTGTTGCAACGTGACCACCTGACTTCCTGACGGTTATCATTCCACAACAAGCGAGTTGAAGCTGTCTGAACAGGAAGTTGCCCCTAAGAAAACATAGACCTGTTGCATGGTTGCAGTATTATTTCACAGTTTTATTTCCTTTTGAAATTAGCTAAAGCATTTAAGCGATAAAGTAGACTTTAATAAATGAAAGCCCAAAAAAGCTCCCCCTTCACAGAGCCCCCATTACAGGCAGCAGGAGGAGCTGGCAGGAGTTTCAACTCGAGCAGTAAAATGACACCATGCCCCTCCATTTTTTTTTTTTTTTTTTTTTTTTTTTCTTCCTTATGAAATGCAAAGAGAAGGAACAAAGCTGGATGTCTTTGAAGGCTTCTGGTAAACCTGGAGAGGAAGGGAAAATAAAGCTGTGATCTAATCCTATATTACTTGAAGGTAGAGTTTCAGCTTTTATAATGCACTGCAAATATGTATTACTTGAGTTCTTGTCCCTTTTCTTGTCATATTGTTGAATTTGTAAAGTCTTCACAGCTGTTGTGATGGGAAGAGAAATAATGTATTATACTATCTGTTTAAAGGTAGCTGTGTGTTCTAGACTGTGGCGGACCTGTTCTAGAAATGTCGGGATGGTGTCTATTTTTATAAAGCATTTATCGAATTCTTTTTTTTATTGTGAAACTGAATTGCTGCTCTGTGAGGTCATTCCTAAAGAGGAAATTCCACAGCCCAAACAATGTCCATGAACAAACTGCTGGATATTGCAAACGGTTGAGCTGGGGGTGCACACTGCAATGTTATGAAGCTGAATGTGCAGTGGTGAATTGTTAAACTACTTGTTAGTGATTTGTAGCGTGTGCTCTTTAGAATTGTACGTTTTCCAACCTGTGTGCGTGAGAATAATTTATAGAGCAACTGAAATCAGATGCATTGCTTTTGAGGTCATGTTCCATTGTATTCTTTGCAGTAACATCCAAATATGAAGGCACACAAATATAGTAAACATTTAGTATCATGGTATTACCATATAATACTGTACCAGTGTGTTAGTATAACAAATGGATATAACAAATCTGTAATTAAAATTCTTTTAAAAACTTAAGTTTTTAAAAGGTGTTATTAAACTTAGTCAGTATTGAATGGTTAAGACACATGCACTGTAATATTGTAAAGTAGTTTTATTGCATTTTTACTGTTGAGAGGCACTGTTGTCTTTACTTGTACTTGGTAGTCCCCATTGTGAATTATTACAGAAGTGAAAGCAGATGTTAATTGTGCTTACTTCTGAGGCAAATAATTGGATTGTGAAAAGTGGTCTCTATATGGCAGGTTGTTGTAGGGGAGGGATTTAAACTTAGGAGGGCTTGATGTCTTCTATAAAGGAATCAGTTTTTTTAAGAGATTTTTTGCTCCGTATTAATAACAAATACTGGAGAATCATTTATCATTGTCAGATGAGAAATATCTATTAACTTTTTTTTGGATCATTTTCACTAGGGCTGCCCTGAAAACACATGCCAATCTGCCCCATATCGTAGTTGTTCCATGCTGTCCAGGCCCCACGGTTCAGCACGCATGTTTCGCGAATTCATTTCTATTTGGTCAATTCGGTACCCGCACACTGTTATCTGTGTGCGCACATGAAGCCTGCACAGACAGAGGCGCGTTGCGAATTGAATGCTCTTTGGCATCGCCGTGCGCTTGAACGGACACTCACACAATTATGTCAAAATACTACGTGTCGGCCGGTATTCTCATAAACTCAGTCTGTTGTGTCTTAAGGGAACTTGAGAAAGAAATCGGATGTGGATCATTATATTGTTTCTGTGCATACAATGTGTATCCTTAAAGAATCCGCAAGCAATAAATACCAGCTGTTAAGTCATTAATGTTAATTTAAAAAAAAAACTAAACAGCTTTAACAAAGATTAATCTATTTAATTTATACAGTGAACACTATTATTTTACATTTAGGCCTAATTATTACTCGTCTGTACCTGAATACACTACAGTTAGACATTTACTTTATTTGTAACTTTATTACATTGTACTTATCTATGCTTATAATTGGTGTATTTGATCTTAACCCATTTATTATTTTTTTTATTGGCTTGTTTTTTTTTTTTTTTAATTCAGTATCATTAACATTGAGTTTCATTAAGTCTAATATTAAGTTACACAGAGTTTTTGTTTCGGTGCATCCCTAATTTTCACAATTTCTTGGCCCCCAGAATATTTTTTTGTATGAAAATCTAAACAAGTAATAAATCGTAAGAACAGAACCTCTACTTTAATTTTTTTAATATATATTCTAGCGAAGCATTTATTTAACCTTTCTAATGTGCAACCAAGTTGTATGCAAACATTTCAGTATTAATGAGTGTAATTGTTATGTCTGAAAAATACTGCAGTGAAATATAATGGTTTGCTATAATATTAAAGGTTAACAACAGAGCCCAACGTACCAAATGAGAGGGTTCCCTGTATTGTCTACAACATTAGTTGGGAGGGATTTTTTTCCATTGGGAAAAATCAAAACTATCGAACAAAAATCTGCATTGGCAGATATTGATCTGAAAAATCCGCTATCTCTATCTGCGGACAAATTTAGTATCGGTGCATCTGTGTTTCACCACTATTAATGGAACTTTTTAGGCAATTCCTGGTTTCACTGGTTTATGGTAGGAGAGCTATTACACATCTTCTGAAATAGTTCTTCTTTCTCCAGTTCCAAAAGTAAGCAAAGAAGCAGAAACAAGCGATAGAAGCATCACTTATACATGATCATCAAACATTAAATGGCATATATATCAAAACTGCCTAATGTTACCGAACAAAATGTCAAACCCACAAAGAGGTGTAGGACTGTGCACTGCATGCTTCAGGTGGGGCCTTTGAAACTTGCCTACATGCAATTATTGATTTAAAAAAAAAATATATATATATATAATATCTCTTCGTCAAATTTATTCAAACATGCATATATAATTAACATTAAATAAGCTCGTTATAGCTAACTAACAGCTGTGATTATTGATAAGGTTTTTTTGAGGTAAATGCAAAGTTAAGTGGCGTATTTTCACAAGTTTTTTTGACATCTTTCCACGGTTGGAAACTGAGCAATTACATGAGACATGCGTTTCGACAAGTTGTACTGTGTCTTTCAACATGCCTTGTGATATTCATACACGTTTTTTGTGCTATTGTTGTACTAACTTGTATTAATGTGAAAGAAGTGAACTGGGGAAGAACTTCAACTGAGGAGCTACAGCGATCTTTCGTGTCACATTTAAGAGCGTCCAAATGCATATATTGTTTGAATTTGACTTTGTTTCTTATTAGAAGTAACCAAATACAAAGCCCTTTGTGATGATTAGATGGATGCACGCTACAAATAATGTTTGTAGGGGAAGAAACACTGAACTGGTTATTTTCTTCACACTCTGTCCAAGTTGCAGTCTGACACATTTTCCTGCCACCTTTTGATTATCAGGAAATAATCTGCCCTTATCGTTAGCTGTTTTTGAACAATCCGCCGATTGATGATGGTGAAAATAATGAAATAGTAAATCGTGGAAGTCTCTTAATGAATATACATTTAGTGAGCTCAGTAGTCATAAATTGTGACTTGTATAAACAATTGTTCACATGGACTATGACTCTTATGGAGATTAAGTCTTGA
Source organism: Opsariichthys bidens (assembly GCA_037194245.1). Taxonomy (NCBI): domain Eukaryota; kingdom Metazoa; phylum Chordata; class Actinopteri; order Cypriniformes; family Xenocyprididae; genus Opsariichthys; species Opsariichthys bidens. The sequence goes on along the minus strand of CM074277.1, from coordinate 15,393,781 downwards.
GGTTTTACCACATTTTACAGCTCACTATCTGTTGCAGTTTCTGATAATTGTGCAAGATTGTATTAATAACCTGCTAGACTGACAACAACTGTACTGTTAGTATGATGATAGCCACAAGTCTATACTACATTAGTAATGTTACGGTTTGCGTCCAAAATTTCCCTCAGTTATTCAGCCAATGTAGTGGGGGCATCATTAAGTGGATTTAACATATTTAACAAACCATATAGACAACTTAATCTCTTAAATGCAGTTTTATTTGGCTTATTAGCCTTCAAAAGGTTTAAAACAGTTTCTAGTGTAGTTGTTGTATTTTGTAGTAAGGTTTCTGTAGTTTCTATTGTATTTATTTTGTTTTTTTTTTCAGTCAGGAAAAAATTCCACAAAGGGAAGATTTTCTTTAGACATCATTAAGCTGGAATAGGAATTTGTTGATTTAGCTTGAAATTGTGCTGAGTTGTGAAGAATGAAAATATTGGGATTTACGTAGTTTTTAATACCTGTTATTGTTCTGATTTCAGTGCCAGAACATATCAAGTCCAGTTTCAGCCAGCCTCAGTCAGCCAATTAGAACAGCAGCACCTCCACTGTAACCTGCGCCATCAGCAATGCCAAGAGGGCCCCAGCCAGCGGCCAGCCCCAAGCCCTGCCTCGGTACCCGCTCTGTGAAGTTTCGCCGCATCTCTGTCAGCACAAACGGAAAGAGCTGTTGAAGTGTGGGCAATCCCTCACGGTCCTCGCTGCCACCCTGGGAACTCAAGTGCAGCTCAACTCTAGCCAGCCAGGGGAGCTTACGACTGAGAGGTCTGTCCTGCACTGCGCCCAAAGCCACCTCTCAGGTACTTGCACTCCACAAAATGACCTTGCCGATTACGGATCAGCCAGGTGCGCTGAGAGAGATGCATGTTTAAAGTTAGCCATTGGTGATAGGCAGAGCCATTCCATGCTGCAAAAAACATGTTAAGTTTACAGAGACAGATATGTGTTCATAGAGTGCCGTTTTTTTTGTTGTTGTTGTTTTCAATCAAAAACGTATCTGTTGAATGTTTTGCTTCTATGGTGTTTTAGTAATAATTGGCTAATATTTCATCATTTTCAGATAAGCATTGTCTAAAGAAGTGTTACTTGTCCCTCGTATCCGTTGATAAATGAGCCTTGTCAAAGCTTTAAAATATTGTTGCTTTTTTGAAATGCAATTATTGTGTAAAAATACATGCACTAGATATTGGCATGTGCATCTGCCACTGAAAAATTGTTTTAATTTAATTCTGAAGTCCAATTTTAAATTTCTAATTTAAAGTCCAGTTCTGTAGTCGAGCTAATAGTCTCCCATAAACAGTATGTGTGAATAATTGGAATTGTCGTTGGTCATAAGCGTAAGTTATAAGCGATAACATTTGTTACGTGGTCTTAGCGCGTGGCCTTTTTATATTGGTTTTGAGACCTATTTTGCAGCCTCATTTAGCTGTTTTTCCTCATGGTGTTGCTCTTTGCTTCGTAGGCATGGCTCCCATTCGGGATTCTGTCAGCCACTCCCCTAACCAAACAGGTGACTCACTATTTCTTTTTCCTCACCATGTGCTGTTGTTTACCTTTTTTGTTGGTGTGTGTTAAGTCCAAAAAGTCACCTGAAGACTTGTTCATCAGTTTGTGTTTAAGTAAATTGCAAGTTGTCATCAATATCTCTGTGGTGCACGCTTAATGGTATGTTTAAATAGTCAATAGTATGTTTTGATTTACTCTTTTAATCTAAATTTAGACATTTGCTCTAGAACTTCTTGTAAGAATTATTATACTGTCTTGGCACAGGTAAACTGACTTTCCCCGTTTCTGCCAAATCTGTTTTGTTATACAAGACCAGACCAGTAGTACTGCCAACTGCCACCAGTGCTCACTTTTCTGAATTGTTCTTGCATTGTAAGTCAGAGATAGTACATTGTGCCCATGATACAGTAGGTCTCCTTAAAGGGATAGTTCATCCAAAAATATTAAAAGCGGTCATCATTTGCTGAACTTTTGGTTCTGAACCTTACTGACTTTTTTTTTCAAAATATCTCCTTTTGTGTTCAAGCAAAGGAAGTCATACAGGTTTGGAAAGACATGAGGGAGGGAGAGGGAATAATTGTGGAATTTCCATTGTTCTATCCCTTTAACTTGTAGACTACAAGTCTCTTTTTAGATGACGTCTCTTTTTGTCTGCCCTGGAGAGATGAAATATGAGATTGAAGTGTAATCTAACTCTAATATTCCTTTACCTCAGTGACCTTCGGCTGAATCTCCCATTTTACTGAGTCACTCTTAAACAGTTTACTTGAGACCAGCCATGAGATTTGTGCTGCTTTGTCTTCCCATATCTGTTGTTAACACAGCCAGGGAGAAGGATCTCAGACTTGGCAAGAAAACAGTGCTCAGGGAAGCTTGGCAGCCATCTTGCAGAAAAATATGAAAGCAAGAGCAGGCTACCAGAAAATGCTTATTTCAAGGAACACAGCAGTTGTTATTGTTATTTCAGTGCCACCACACTTGCTGCATCCAAAGAAAATGCAAACAAAAACTTGCAGAGACACTTCACACTTAGTGATTGCAGTCGTCTGTCTTTCCTTTCTCTTCCATCCTGGCTTGCAGCATGATCATGCTGCTTCTACAAAATGGTGGCAGCTCTACTACTGTTTCAGTCTGGCTTGAGTGAGACACCTCTCAGCAGGACAGAGACGGGGCATATGGGCAGTTAGCCATTGTTGCATAATCCATTAATGGGCAAATTGTTATAAATTGTTTTGTACAAAGTTTACCAAATGCTGCTTTTTCCAGCACTTTATTTATATACAGCATTTGGCTTGTTTTAGTTTTTTTTTTTTTTTTTTATTTACACTGGGTGTATTAAGAATATTTCATTGTATGAGTCATTAGCACATTCAACCGAATGTGCTGAATGTCTAAGGCCGTGTGCACCAAAGTGTTTTTTCCGAGGCTAGAGTATTTTTACTATTGATCTCAAAGGGAGCACCATGTTTTTAAAACAGGAGGAGTGTAATGATGCACTGTGCATCTATTTCACGCCGAAGCGCTCCGTTATATTACTGGTCGCAGTGAACTGAAGAATATTCAACTTTGGGTAAAACGCAACGCTCATCACGGTCACTTTGTACCCAACCATCCAATTACAGTGGAGGAGGGGCGGGACAAATACAACTGCTATTACAACATCAACAGATGCCAAGCATAAAAACAGAACAAAATAATTTAAAACAAGAGCCAGAACAAATACTTTACATTGTAACAGTATTTTTACATAGAAACAGTACAGAAACAAGCTATGTGAAATGAGATACTCGTAGCCTTACATTTCTGCAGATTCTGTATGATGGCAAGCAAAGTGTCTCAACTGAAAAAACGTTGCACTGCTGAAGCACTATCAAGCGCTAGCCATTTTCAGCAGGGCACCTAGCGCTTTAAACTGGCTAAAAACCCTTTTGTGGACACATGGCCTAAATGTCTGGCTGAATGTCAAAATTGTCCCAACAAATATCTTTTGGAAGGAACCTTATGCTTCAAGTCACTACATTTTATTTAGTCCTTTCTAAACAAACACAAACTAAGTCCAGTTTTATTTTCACTGTTTGCCATCTCAAATGATTTGACTTTTTGTTTTGTGATCACAGGTTTGGAACACGCTGGTCTGGAACCTCAGTATGAAAGTTCACCGTGGAGCTCTGGCTCACCTTGTGGCGACTCGAACAGCAACTGGGGAAAAGTCATTGTAGAAAAGGGACCCTGGACCTCCATCACTGGCAGTGACCCAGAGTTGGCCTCAGAATGTATGGATGCTGACTCTGCCTCCAGCTCCGGGTCAGAAAAAAATCTTAGTATGATGGCGTCTGGGAGCACTGGCGGTGACAACAATGGCAATAGACAAGGTTCTCATTTCATGATTGCAAATGGCAGCAATAATGTGGGTAATGGGAGTGTTAAGGGGCCTTGGGGTGTATCCAACGGCTCAATGCTAAGCACATGTCAAGGCTCCGGGGATGGCCCCAGTGGCAAGCAGACAGAAAGCAGCCATGGCAAAATTAATGCATGGGGTACCCAAGGTTCCTCAACCAACGTAGGTATAAATTCAAGCACTTTGAACCCAAATGCCAACCATGGTGCCTGGCCCGTTCTTCAGAACACTGGGCCCAATCCCCATGGGCCGGTGGGGAACGGAAATGGTGGCACCAACACTCAACAAAGCACCATAGGTCAAACACCCAGCATGCAGAGTTTCAACTCTAAGATGTCCTGGGGATGCCTGCAGGAAAATATGTCCGAAGCTGAAGTCAATGGTACAAACAAGGTTCCAAGTGGGCAGCCTCAAAACCTTAACACTGAATTTAATGGACCAAATAACACTACTAACACGATGACCTCTAGTTTACCAAACTCTACAGGTTCAATGCAGATGAATGAACAGCCCCCAGGGCACCGAGCTTGGCCTATGAGTACAGGGGGCTCCCCTCAGCTCTCTATTTCTCCAGTCTCTAATGGCACTTCCATTTCTCAACACAGCAACAGTGAGGGAATTAACAGCGGGTCTTATGGTACAGCATGGGACGTTCCGCCCAGCACTAATTACTCTGGAGACAAATGTCCCATCCCTAAAGGCCAAGCTGTTGGCGACACTGTGAATGCAACTCTAATGCAGTCTGGAGCCAACGGCTCCTCTGTGAGTGCTGCTTTAAAGAATAATAATAATGGGATAGGCAGTCGTGGAGGAGGTTGGGACTCAGCGCCCGCTACCTCACAAAGTATGTCTTGGGGAGCAGGTAATGGTGTTGGCCCAGCTGGGATCCCTCGCCCCTGGGGGAGTGCCTCCTCATCCTCTTCTTCCTCTTCCTCATCCTCTTCAAACACTGGCACTAAGGCCTCAAACGGCGGGGAGTGGAACACTTTGCCCAACAACAGTCAGCATTCCAATGATGGGATGAATGGAAGCAGGAAGGGAACTAATGGATGGAAGTCTTTGGAGGATGATGCTCTTGGTGTAGGGAGCTCCGTTCAAGCATCACAAGGCAACACATGGAACAAGTCTACAGGCAGTGAAGGTAGCGGAGAGAGCTCAGGAGGTCGCAGCGAGAGGGATGGACAGCGTGGTGGTAACCGAAGAAGGGGTAATCAGCAGGGTATGATCAATGCAGCTCTCTCTAAAATTGACGTGGACCCCAGGGTGCTGTCCAACACTGGGTGGGGACAAACTCCAGTCCGTCAGAACACTGCCTGGGATGTTTCAAGCTCTGTTAAAAAGACAGGAAATGGACAGACAAGCTGGGGCAGTGCTCCCCCTCAGGCATCTAACTCAGGTGGGTGGGCAGATGGTCCCAGCACCAACAAAAGTAGCGATTCTTCAGTGTCTGGGTGGACTGAACCGAAAGCTTCAACTGGCTGGGGAGAAACCAAAGGCCCAGTTGGGCAAAGTGGATGGGAGGATGCCCCTTCTGTTACAATGAACAAGGGCAGTTCCTCATGGAATACCACCAAGGATGAGAAGTCTTCTTGGAATAATGCACCGAAGGCAAAGCAAGGATGGGGTGGCCCCTCTGCTGGAGAGGGATGGGGTGGAGAAGGCCCAAAAGGAAACCATTGGGGAGACCAGAAGTCTGGTTCAGGTGGCTGGGACAGTGACAGTGACCGCTCTGGATCGGGCTTGAGCGAGCCTGGGCGCTGCGGGACAAGCAACACCTGGGGAGTCAATGGCACCAACACTGCTGACCAGAGTGGTCCAACCACAGGATGGGGAGAGCCACTGAAGACCAACAATCAAAACCAAAACTGGTGCGAGCCAATCAAACCAAGCCACTCCAACCCTGCTTGGGGTGACAACACAAAACCGAACAACTCTTCAGAATGGAACAAGTCCCAAGATTCAAGCATGGGAACGTTCAGGAGTGGGAACACCTCTCAGACAGGAGCCCCTAGTCAGAACAAGCCTACAGGATGGCTGGGAGGCCCAATGCCTGCTGCCTGCAAAGAATCATCATCCACTGGATGGGAAGAGCCATCCCCTGAATCCATCAGGCGCAGAATGGAGATCGATGATGGTACTTCAGCATGGGGAGATCCCAACAAGTATAACTACAATGTAAATATGTGGAACAAGAACACTGCTGGAGAGCAGGATGGCATGGCTGTTTCTCAGCCCCCACAAGCTCAAATCACCATGGCTCCAAAGGAAAAGAACTGCAGCTCAGGTGGGTGTCTTCCTTTTTGGCAATGCCTTGGCAATTATTACTCACCCATTATATTTATCTTTAGTCATGGAGTCATCCCTTTGGAATTTTTCTGGATGAGCTTTTTCCTCCCACCCCTTTCTTCTAATACCTCCTGCACTGACAAGCTCTGAACTTAAGGGCGAGTGTTTGTGTGCATGTCTATATATAAATGTAATCGTGCAGTACATTGAAATTTATATACATTGTAGAAATGCAGCTTTTCATTTGATTTGTGTTATTTGCTAAATGACAAATGTAAAGGTATATGTTCAAATAGTGTTCCCAGTTTATTTGAAATTGGCAGTAGATGAGCTGTGCTCAGGGAAAAATAGGCTTGGGTTACATTCTGACCGATGGTGCAGTCATATGGCAGCAACTTGAGCAGGAGGGCACACATGAACAGGGCTATTTTTGAAGGAAGTATTCAGGGCATATGCTGGATGGTGAAAGTGCAAAAACCTTAGTGGTTAAATGTAAGCTGATCCATTAGAAGGACTTCAGAGTAAACAAAGCTTACATAAGCATGTTTATGCAAGGGTCGGATTTAGGCCATTGGAAAGTTTGTGAGTGCAGTCCAGTGCCACAAGTTTATTTGTAAATTAATTGCGTTGTCCTTGTTTATAGATTTCAGTTTTAAAACTTTAACATACCTGAAACAAGGCAAGGCTATATAGTTTTTTGATGCAAATGAGGTGCATAGTTATTATCCTTATAGCTAATGCAGCACACTTCTGATTCTTGTTTGCTCTGACGATTTAATTTAATTTTTTTTTACAGAAAACTAGTATGACACATTTTAATTGAGCCATCCTTTCATATGTCGCCTTGATGCGTTCAGAACAAAATTTTGTGCGCTGGTCTTTGACCATAGTTTTGTTTTTTTGCTCTTTGGTCACAGGGTGGGGAGAGACATATGGTGGGCCACAAAAAATTGAGTCCTCTACCTGGGGTGAGCATGCTGCTCCACCTGTCACTGTGGACAATGGCACTGCTGCTTGGGGAAAGCCTGTTGATACAGGTTCCAGCTGGGAAGAGCAAGGGAGGGAAAACTCAGGAGGCAGTGGCTGGGGCAATGCTGCTGTAGGACAGAAGTCACAGCACAAGTCTGGTATGTCACATCTCCAGTTAGGGCAAAGAATTTCTTTGATTTATTTTAAACCTAACGTTTGTTGTTTTTTTTCCCCCAATGTAAATGTCAGGGAGAACAAACTTTGATTTTAAAATAACTTTTCAGTGATCCTCCCCATTTTTAATTTGATTTTGGTTTTTTTGGTTTCTGTTTTTTTTTAGGATCCAAACCTATGCAAGACAACTGGTGTGGAGAGGAGATGTCTATGGCAGGGCACTCCAACTGGGAGGAGGTGGAAGAGGAAGTAGAAATAGGCATGTGGAACAACAATATATCACAGGAAATGAACCAAACTGGAAACTGGTCCTACAAGAAGATGCCTCCAAAGGTAATAATTTAGACCTGATTTAGCCTGGCAGAACTACTTAAAGAATCCTTCACTGAATTTACTGTATTTTTCACAAGGATTTAAAGTGATAAAATGTATACATTTTGCTTGCTTATTTATGTTTACCCTTTTCTTCCTTAGCTGAACAAAGGACCCAACAAGCAAGATGATTCTCCATGGATGAATCAGTTTGTGAAACAGTTCAACAACATGTACCCTGTAAGGATTAATAGTCTGATTGTTACAATTTCCTGTGAAACCTGTTTACTAAATGTTTGGTGACCACAAATCTTTTGTGAAACAAAGTTATTAGTTGGCATGCTCACTCTTCCATGTCTTTTTATAGAGGGATTCTGCTGAAGATTCCCTGAAGAGCAATAAGATGGATATGTCTGGAGGTAGGTCACATTCTCGTTCTTCCAGTGCTGATATTGAGCAATGTTTGTCACGGTCTGTGATTACTAGCATTATTTTATAAAATGTATAAATTCCTCTCATATTCTGCAGGAATGACAGACAGGCGCATTGATGTTGACAAGCATGTTCTTAATATGGGAGACTACGGAAAAAATCCTGCGTCGCGTCACCAGATCCACAAAGACTCTCCCATAGACCGTAATCCCTATATGGAAAAGGTCAGTTTTTTCCTAGTCTCCTGTAGCAGTAATGGAGCCTTCACTTTGAACACGGGGACTGTTACTTTTGCTTGTTGGTTTCTTTAGCACCCTCTATGGGAAATGAAACTTAAAGACCCTATGATGTTGAAATGGATGTTTTATGGCGAATTGATCAAATTAAAATAATTAAATATTTCTGAAGAGCTTCAGAGAGAAAAAGTAATTGAGGTGGTGAATTAAAACTCTCTCTATATATATATATCTTTCAGGAGTTGGTCTTCTTTTTCAATTTTTCCATTGCCTCCCTAATTAATTAATTAAATGAGAAATTTCAATTCCTAAAACATGCCAAAGAGGATGCTAACATAGCATTTCTGTCTCTTTTTCTGTGGCTGTTAATGTGTCTTTTCTCTGGTGGCCTGGTGTTCCTTCTGGTCTTTGACGAATGCCTCACTGCTGTTGTGCTCTGTGTCCTGCTTCTCTCCCTGCTTGGCCTGTGATTGTGCTGCAGCTTTCATTGCCTGTATATGATAGCTCTGTAGCAGAGGAATTCCAAAAATCACAGATCACTTCCATGCAGAATCTCAGCTTTTCCCCTACAAATAATGCACAGCCAAACCAGTGTAACTTGCCAGGGCCTCACCATCCAAACTCTGCCTCTGTTAGGCAGGTGAGTTAGTGCATGCTGCTCCCTGTGTGCTGAAGCTGTGAATGCATGGACTGCTGGATGCTCATTATTTACATGTGGGGTGTTTGTGTTTCTCCATAGAATGTAAACATGTACAGTGTCGGTAATGCACAAGGCCGGAACACCCAGCAGCCTCCAGCACAATCTATGAACTCCGCTCAGCCCAGTCTACGCAACCAAGTGCCTCCTCCACTGCTTCCCTCTCAGGTAATGCCACTTGGGTTTCTGAATTAAGCTGTGTGGTATACAAGGATCCCAAAGTCCAGGAGTATCGGGGAATTTTCAGAAGTCATTTTTAAAAGTAGGGCTGCACGAATTGAGGGAGAAATCTAAATGGGATATATATATATATAAAAAAAATTGAAAAATTGATTTTTAAACCTGAAAGTGCAAAAGACAGGATTTTGCGATTTGGTAAACCAGATATAAAGCATTAAAATGTTTGTCTTCATTTTTATCTATACATTTTTTATAACGAATGTGTACAATCTTTTTTGCAGGTTCCTCCACCCCTGTTGAAGTATTCTCCCAATAATGGAGGTCTGAACCCTCTGTTTGGCCCACAGCAGGTGGCTATGCTGAACCAGCTGTCTCAGCTCAACCAACTGTCTCAGCTTTCTCAGATTAATCAGCTACAGGTATTGATCTCACTGCAAGTAATGGCCTAAAAGACATTTAACTGATAAGTTACCTCGTTCCCAGTGATACTTATGACTTTTTCTCTGGTCCCAGCGTCTCCTTTTGCAGCAAAAAGCGCAAAACCAGAGGGCCATGCCTGTTAACAGCCGCCAGCAACAGGAACAGCAGGTTTGTAATCTCTTGGACCAATTCATGTTTTCCTTTCTTTGTTTCTTGGCTCATTTGACTTGTCATTCTCCATTTGTGATAATCTGTAGGGTCGTGGTTTGGGTCCGTCCCAGCAGATGATCCAGCCTCCTCGCCATCTCGATCCCTCCCTGATGAAGCAGCAGACTTCCCCTCAGCCACCATCACTGCACCAACCCAGCCTCAAGTTCTCAATGGAAAACTTCATGCCCCCCAATGCCTCTGACCTGCAGAAAGAACAAAGTTCCTTGAGCTCGTTCAGTAATTTCCCTTTAGGTGGGTGTCCTCCCCATCTTAATATAGGCCAGACTGACTCTATGTTGCACCAAGCTGCCAAGCCCAACACAATGTTTGCCTCTGACATGTCAGGCTATCAGCCAGCTGGCATTAGTCAAAGTCATAGCCTCCTAGCCCCACCTCTGAGCAATGGCCACATGGTGCCAGGCTCTCCCATCAACCCTCGGGTAGGAAAGAACTTCTGTCCTGACAGCAGCTCTCTGCCAGCAAGAGGTGAATACAGTCTATCTATTTTGTTGTCCCCAGCAAAATTTCTTCTTGCATTCTATATTAGAGGGAAAAGGGAAAAAAATGCTGTGTTGCAAAACCTTTTGATTTTAGACCCTTATTATTTGATTGGAAATCCAATGTTTGGCTGGCATACGTATGGTGCTTCTACTTATAATTTCTGCCGCTTGACAATAATAAGGTTGTTATTCTTTGTATGTGCTTGTTGCCTTCAATACGTTCTCCCACAGTTTTTGTGCACTCTGTAATTTTTTGTTTGTGTCTGCACTGATGCCACTGCCATAGTGGTGTGAACAATGTCACTCACAAGCCAAAGTGTTGAGTTACGACACAGTTTCCAAAATAAATGATTAGAATTTAAACCTTTTTTTAAAAAACTGTTTATCAAAGCTTTGAGGATAAAAAAAATTCTGAGTGCATTTAAATTGCTGCTGCTGTTAACTGCTGGATACCAGACAGGTTAACTTAATTTTCTTTCAGGATGTGCATTTTCTTGTTTTGTTGGGGTTTTTTTTGTTTGTTTTGTTTTTTGTCTTTTTAATTTGTTTTGTGGTTTTCCTCTAGGTTTGAACACAAACTTGAATGTAAGCAACCTCGACATTGGTAGTGTTGGTTTTAAGGAGCCACAGTCCCGTCTGAAGAAGTGGACTGCCATGGATATTTCCGTTAACTCGCCACTTGATCAAAACCCCAGCAAATCTGGTGGGTTTCCCCATTTTATATTCCTTTTTTTGTAATCAGCAATGGCTGCACAACTAATAAGAAAAAAAAGAGTGTGATTGTGACGAGTGTCAATTAGCTCATTCCATTTGAATATTATTTTACTGCTGCGTTAATCTGACCATTAAGGCAGGGTTGATTTGACTACATTAATGGAGTGTTTTGGTAGATAATGTCATGTAGTTGATCTACACAAAAATATTTTAAGTTCTGTTTAAAGAATAACTATTGCATTGTCAAGGAAAATAATCAACAGTAATTTTTTGTCAGTTGTGCAGCCCTAATCTTACCGCAACAAAAAAAGTGAGTGAAAAGTCTGATGGATATGGTTTTACTATAGGTGCTATAACATCTGGCCTGAGGCTTGAAGACTCGCCCTTTGGTCCATATGACTTCATGAATGCCAGTAACACTCCCATCAGTCCTCCTGGCTCTGTGGGAGATGGCTGGCCCAGCCGTGCCAAATCACCTCATGGTTCCACCAATGTCAACTGGCCACCAGGTTCAGATCCATTCATTCCATAAATGCTCTACATGTTCCAATCAGAACTTTCATTAAAATTGAATATCGAAATAGAATATTACTCAGTTGGTTTAGCTTGGCTCTGTGCCATTGTGGCATGAATGAGCTCAACGTGTTATGTTTATTTGTCAGAATTCCGTCCTGGTGAGCCCTGGAAAGGATATCCGAACATTGATCCTGAAACTGACCCATTTGTCACTCCTGGCAGTGTGATTAATAATCTCTCCATTAATACAGTCCGGGATGTTGATCACCTCAGGGACAGAAACAATGGTAAATGATCCGTTAAACCAGTTATATCATTATAAAGTACTGTTCAAAAGTAAGATTTTGAAAGAAATTGTTTTATTCAGCAAGGATGCATTAAATTGATCAAAAGTAACAGTAAAAACTTAAGCTTGAAATATATTAAAATAGAACGGTTAGATTTTACTGAAATTTGCTATTGAATGGGGCTGTAATTTGCTGAATTGTATGTTAGTGTTTTCTACAATGAAATATTACATTTTTCTGTACTTCCAGGGCCATCCTCATCACTTAACACCACGCTGCCTTCAAATAGTGCCTGGACATCCATTCGTGCCTCCAACCACAATAGTTCCCTCAGCAGTACAGCACAAAGCACTTCAGGTTGGTGTGCAACCATTTAGGTCATGCCACACAGGCCTATGGTTCAAATGCGTTCAATTAACTTTGTTTTCTTCCCTGCAGCCAGAAACAGTGACTCAAAATGGTCTCCTGGTACAGTCACCAACACCTCTTTGGCTCACGAGCTGTGGAAGGTTCCTCTCCCCTCGAAAGGCATCTCTGCTCCGTCCCGCCCTCCACCTGGCCTGACTGGCCAGAAACAGCCCTCATCTTGGGACAACAGCTCTCTGAGACTGGCAGGCTGGGGTAGCTCTGAATCCAGATTCAACTCTGGTTAGTCACAGTTATATTCCAGTTAACAGTGTCAGTACTAAAGAGTTTGAAGAAATGAGAGACTTGAAATGATCGTTGTTCACAGGTTCCAGCTGGGGTGACAGCAGCTCAGGGAGAACTAATTGGCTTGTTCTCAAAAACCTCACACCTCAGGTAAGAAGTTTAATTGTTTGGACGGTATGGACTCATTTTAACCATCCATAGCATTCACATTTCCTGTTTTAGCACTCATGAAACACATTGAAAATGCACTATAAAGTAATTTATCAACACTAACGTTAAAATCATTAATATATGTTTGTGTGCCTGACGGATATTAGTTTTTCTTAACTTTTAAAAAGTATTAATTATCTGTATGTCTGACCTAGTTTTTCTAGCTACATATTAGGCTATTAGGTTGCATTTTGTTGAATTTTATTATCATTTGGATGTAAACATAGCGCTCATGTTAATATGATTTGATTTTGATCAGTTTCGTAATAATTCTCGATGGTCAACTCTCGTGAACCCTTTTGTAACTAATGTTTTTAAAGGAAATCTAGATATTATTTTATGTGTAACGCCACAGCAAAATCATGTGTAACATGTTTTACAGATTGATGGCTCCACCTTGCGAACTCTGTGCATGCAGCACGGTCCACTGATCACATTCCATCTGAACCTTCCCCATGGCAACGCCGTCGTCTGCTATAGCTCTAAGGAGGAGGCGGCAAAAGCCCAGAAGTCACTGCACATGTAAGTCCTTATTTTTTTCTATGCAGGTAAAGAACAGAAATTATAGTAGGATTGCTAATAATTACTGAGCTGTGTAATAGGAGATGAGTGCACTTCATTCAATTCTACATAACTTTACCACTTCTGCCTGGAATAACTAGATTCATAAAAAGCATTGATTTGGTTTGTAATTATAAAAAATTGTTTTCAGAAAATGTAGTTCATGTTTTCTTCTCGTGGTGTATGGTTACCACAAAAATAATGAATTATTAAAATTGACAATGGCACTTCAAGTTACATGACAATTCCAAGACCAAAAAAATATATATTTCAGTAAATATATTAAATAAATTTCAGTCTCTTGGGGCCCCCTGGTGCAGAACCACTGCGCTATATTGGGTCAAATGCATGGTATTTGTTCAGTCACGTACTGAAATAAATTCTTAGCAGAAACCAAGTTCTTTATACATTTGGCTGAGTTTTAAATGAAGTATATTTTATAGTATTACATGAAGGTTCCTGACTGGACACACTGCTTTTCTCCATTACTGTTATTGCTTGTTAAATGAAAGTTTATTAGCTTGTTTTCTTATTCGGTTGAAAAGCCGTTATAATGTGACAACCTCCATGCTAAGTGGTTTCCAGATTCCCAGAACCCCATGCTGGAGTTCACACAGACTTGTATGAGTGTGAGGCACTATACTGATAAAGGCTCTGCTCTTCCTCTTCCTCCTCAGGTGTGTTTTAGGGAACACTACTATTCTTGCAGAGTTTGCTAGTGAAGAGGAAATTAATCGTTTCTTTGCACAAGGTCAGTCAATGACTGCCTCTCCCAGCTGGCAGACGCTGGGCTCTTCTCAGAATCGGATCGGATCCATCGAGGGTTCTCACCCCTTCCCAAACCGCACTGATCCAAATCACTGGAACGGCAGCGGGCTGTCAGGAGCTGGCAGCGGAGACCTGCACGGCCCGTCTCTCTGGGGCGTTCCCAATTACTCCACGAGCCTGTGGGGCAGCCCCAGTGGTGGTGAGGGGGGGAGAATCAACAGTCCCTCCCCCATCAGCTCCTTCCTCCCTGTTGACCATCTGACAGGAGGTGGGGAGTCCATGTAGTGCATCTTTCACCTTCTAACTTAAAAACAAAAAAAACAACAACAAAAAAAAAAAACTTACAAACCCGTGACCTCAATGTGGAAATAGTTAATCATAATCATATGACCATATATATATTATGTGTAAAAAATCAAATGGCACTAGTTAGACTTTCTTCAATTACAAAAAGAAAAAAAAACAACGCGGGGTCACCCTGTGGAAACAAGTTACGTTTTTTCTGCACATATGTCCACTTTGTTTTAGCCCAAAACATATCAGTTTGAATACTTGAATCATGCAGGCCAATTCTATAATGTGAAAGGATGTATTTACACTTCCAGGTAGTGCTCTTCATACAGAAAAAAGCTTCAGTTGAGCTCATCTGTTTATTCATCATGTTTATTTGAATTCCAATTCTTTTTGTTTTGTTTTTATTATTTGCATTTTGTTTGCTGACAATGTTGGAGTTTGAGCTTTTTTAACTTTGCACTGAATGTGGTTTTTCTCAGTATAATCTGCAATATGGAGGGAGCCGACAGTTCCAGTGTAGTTGTTTACTCAAGGATGTTCTTAAAGTGTGCGCTCTACTATGCCTTGATGTACGCCTACCTTATTGTGGTATTGTGGAGTTCGAGATCAAGATATAGATGCTGACTTAGGATTATTTGATGATATTACAGAAATAAGTATTGCACCAATTTTGTTTTAAAACTAAAGAATTTAGCTCTGCAGTGTAAAAAACTGTAGCCACAGCTGTGACTTGCAAACCCGACCTGCAAGCCAGGGGGAACAGCACTTTCAAAATAGGCTTTCAATTTTGTTTTGGAGGCGTCACATTGTGCCCTCTTGTTTACAAAACTTTTTGAGGGGGAAAGTATGGTCATTCTTCCTTTTATTTTAAATGGAAAAATTAAAAAAAAAAATGCATAAAGAATTTTTTAAAAAATCATATAAAAATTATAAAATACAAAACTTTAAAAAAAAAAATTAAAAAAACAGCTAAACAAACAAAAAAAAAAAAATAAAGAAAAAAATCTTGAGGATGAAGACGAAGCTTTCTATCTCTGGGAATACTGATCAGTGTTTGGCCATGTCATTGGTTATTTTATCTATTCCTCTTGTCTGCTAAATAACCAGCATGGTTCTCAGGAAATATAGCCAGTTTTCCCCCATAGAAACTCCTTGTAGGAAAATCCAACTTTTAGCACTGAAACTACTTATAGCTCTGTAAGTTTTTCTCTGCCAAATAACTGCTTTAAGCTGGAGACATTCTACATACTGCTTTTCGAATATGCTGTCTTTTTATTAATGAGTGGATATGGTTTGCTGAATCACTATCTAGTCCTTCCCTTTTTCCCACTGAGTGGCTCAATGTTTTTCGCTTTGTGACTGTCGAAGTAACTGTCAAATGTCATAAGAAAAAGCAGAAATCTGTAACTATGCATACTGTGGCCAATGACTCGGCCTACAGAATCGCTTTTTCTTTGTCTGAAGTAATGTTTTATATGTTTCAGCAATTTTTGCATATACATTGTTTGATATATATATAAATATATATATATATATATTTTCCTCATCGCCAGAGCTGGTGTTAAAAAAAAATTGTTTGGTTATTTTAACAGTGCAAAAGTCGTCCACATTTCATTGCCTTGATTCAAATTGTGTCCGAAGATGCAACAAGTCAAGTGGCTTTTAACTGTTTACAAATAGAAAATGATTGTAATGTGTACAGTTTGGTTGTGTTAATCTGAAGTTCCTTACAATATTAATAAATCAATGTTTTGGCTGCTCATTACCATTTTATTTTAATTTTAATTTTTTCTTCCCCCTTTTTCCCCCCTTTTCCCCCTTCCTCAAAGCTGGTTTGTCATTGAAAATGGCTTGCCTCTGTACTTTTGGCCAAGGAAGGCTGGATTAGAGGTGAATGTAATCTGTTGCTGGTAGTTTAAATAATGTGCATAGATTTACAGACTATTTACCTTTTATTGTACTATATTTTAGGTGCACAATTTATGAGACGCTTCAAGAGCGAGAGGGAGAGAAAGATGTCAGCATTAGGCTAAGCCATGGACCTTAATATTTGTTTAAGCTGTTGTTGTTGTTGTTGTTGTTGTTTCCTCCAGTTTGTTTTATTTGAGAAGTAGAACTTGCGTGGTGTGTTAACTTATCCATATTTAATGACTCATCATACAAAACCCTGAGTATTACCCTCACTTTATGGTTGCGTGCCAGTATTGAACCATTTTAAGTAACTGCTTTACCAAATATACTTCAATCAAAGGATTTGTTTACTTAATTCCAGACCTGGCTTATCTCATTTTGTTTGTCTGATCAATTTTAAGTGGAACATTGGAGAGAAACTACATAACGAAAGATGGAAAATGACTTTTTGGAATTGCACTTGGTGTACATAATGAACTAGAAAAGCTTGTACTGTATTTGTTCTGGAGGCAGAGTGTAGCTTTGGAGACTGGACGGGCCTTTTGTTTGTCTTTTATTCTTTGTGAACATGGGCTAGACTCTTTAAGCGTGCGTTTGTGCCTGCGTGTTTGAGTGGTCCACTCCATTCCTGTGCATCAGGAGCCCAAGTATTCTCCTCTTGTATGGGGGCGTACAACTGCAGGTATCACCGATCGGATTACCGACTTTGTTTACTCCCTCGATGTGGATTGCTCAATCTTTTGTGCTTTAGTTACATGTGCGTATGCATCCAGGATAGCGTTAGTCCTTTCTGGAAGTGCGGAGCTGAGCTTTACCAATGGTTCTGAGTGGGTTATTTCTTGCCGTCAGGGCAAACGTGCTAGTTTCCCTATTCTTCGTGGCTTTGTTTTTCTGAAGTGAGCTTTGAAAGCGTAGGGAAAAGCCATTGGCACCCAGTTTGTTTCCACTTTTAATTATTCATTTTTATTTTTTGGTTTCATTCCCCCACCCCCCACCCTCCCTCTTAATTTTGTTTTATGTGTGTGCAGCTTGTTTGGTGTTAGACAGAACTGTCATGCTGAGAAATTTTGATAATTCACTGTCATGCCAAATTATCGAGTAGGGGGAGGAAAGGGATTTGTTTTGTAAAAGCTGGACAATGTATATGCTTCAAATGTCACTTGCAAAATGGATGTTTTGAGGATATTCATGAGCAATGTACAATCCCCATTTTTATAGCCAGGTTGAACGTAGAGGAAACGAAAAAGTGACTTGGCCTGACATTCTACTTTTGTACTGAAAATGTTATTCTTTTCTGATTTATCCTGTGAGCAAATATACCCATGTCTTTTAAATGGTTCCTACTGTTGAACAATGTGCTAAGGCAATTGACTTAAACTGTGAGTATTGCTGTCATGTCATTCTAAACCCAAAAAGCTTTAGTAAAACCAGCACAAGAATCGGACGAACGAGAGTTTAAATCGAAACTTCCACCATGGGGAAATTCTAAGAGAGTCTATGCAGTGTAGGGTGAGGCTTCCATGTCTGTGTCTTTGCTTAATGAAATCCTGACCGCGGTAGCGGTCGGATTTAAAAATACGATTCCTGTAATGTGCCATGATTGAAATTTTCTTTTATTTTTGTCTCAAAAATTGGCCAGTTGTAGCAAATGGAGGGTTGCATTAACATTTCCTTTTTCACAGCGCTCCTCACTGAACGGGCTGTGGAATGGCAAATTCATCTAGTGGTCTGTCCAGAAATAGTTTGCTCACATGTAACCTATATGCACACTGCTTTGGTAGACTGTTTGAAAATTAATAGAAATAAACATCAATAAGATAACTTAAATGAGCAGGAAGTTCTTTTCAGCGTCTTCCTGGGGTCATCTTAGAATTTTAACTTGGGGAACTGCACTTTTTGAAGGACAATCCTTATTTGTATTGGTAACAATTGACACAAGGTTTAGTCTAGTAATACATGGTAGATACTGAAATGTATAGTAATGAATGTTTCCTGTAATGCTGTTTTTTTTTTTTTTTTTTTCTTCTCTTTGTTGCTTGGTTTTCGATTTTAGTACCCTTAAGTGCATATGTATAACGAGGTAGAGGTAGAAGTAGTTTTTAGGTCTTATGTTGGCTGTACTTGTAGACTGATAACTGTTTGTAAAGTCCTGATCTTGATATCGGAATACAAAGCTGTATAACTTGGGTACAACCCGCAATAAAGCCTAACAGTGATTTGGTGTGCAATGTTTTCTTTTTCTTTTTTCTGGAAAATACCTTTCCTACAAATGCAATTGGAAAACACTCAAGTCGTATGTCTTTATCAAATGTTTTGTCACATTTTGGCATTAGACCTGCGTAAATATGTACTCGCTGAACAGTTGCCACGGGCCTCGGTACAAAACATGGTAACACTAGGGTTCATTAGTAAATGAACTACACTTCTACAGCATTTATTGTTTCATTTTAATTTCAACATTTACGAATACATTAAAATAAAGCTTTATTAACAAGGTAATGCACTGTGAACTAACATGAACAAATTGCAGCATTTAAGAAAAATAGTAACCAATGTATTGCTCGTGGTTAGTTCATGTTAACAAATGAACCTTATTGTGAAATGTTTGCCAAAACTTTTACATGGGGTGTAATTTATATTATGCTTTATGATAGTTTTATTGTTACTTTTAGTTTTTGCCTCTGCAGAGCTCCATAAGGAAATGTTAGACACTAACAATACCCCCCTCAAAAAAAAATCACTAGTTGCCAAAGCAACTGGTTAGCATTTAATTTATTGTTATTAAATAACTTAAAATAAAACATGATTTCTGTAGACGTGTTCAAAAAACTGTAACTAGGAAAAAAGATCATACAATAATAAACTATAATAGTACTTCAATGATACCAAAATAACGGTGGTTCTTTAGAGCTCATTTTGAATACCTTGGATGTCTACACAAGAAAAATGAGCTGCTTTTAAGAGGCTTAACATTAACTGTGGCCTTAAAAATATAGTCCACTTTTATGTGAAATAAAACTATCATGTTGATATCACTTTAGTACCGCTGCAGTATTAAATCATGGGTGACGCTTGCAAAAAAAAATTTATAATTGTAATTTAATACCCATTTTCTAACAAATCTGAAATTTCTGCATGATGCCACATGCAGATGTCTTCATGAAATCCAAGACCAGTTTTCTGTTGGCCAGAAAAACATGAAATGGTTTAAAACGCCTGCAGTACAATGTTTTGTGTCACCAAATAAGGTTTGAGGGCTTCCAGAGTCATGGAAAATGAAACTTAATTGTCTTCTAGGCCTGAACAAGTTATGGATTTTATTACTCCGTAGTAAAATGGGAACCAAACTGGTCCACAAATTAAATCTCTTCAGTGAATCAGTAGGAATTATTTTTTAATTGGACTGTAATCATATCATAAGCAGATGAAACAGTCAAGGAAACTTGTTGGTCAGAATATGGCACCTTGCGCTTTCCTAAACACTCACCTGTATGTGCCTCAGTCTGCATGTCAAGCTGCTCAAAGTAGTGTTGAAAGCAGCACACATTTTGAAACGTCTATACATTTTACCTCTGGTTTCACAGACGAGGCTTAAGCTAGTCTTAAACTAAAATGAATGTTTGAGCTGTTTTAACTGAAAGCAACTTGTAGTAACATATCTTAAAATATGTCAGTGCCATTGTTTTGACGCAAGGTGATTTTTTTTATTTCCAAGTTTAAATTAAAGTACTTAGATGCTCTAATTGAACTAAGCCTAATCCTGGTTTAGGCTAAGCCTTGTCAGTGAAACCGGGTCTTAAACTGGAAAAGGATGCAATATTTTGAAGAAAATCGGCTTTAAGGATCTGCAATGACATTCACAGTAGCACTGACCTTGTAAATTAAAGTAGCAGTTTTACTTCCCTTCCACTAGAGGGACCAGTGAGGCTTCACGTGTGGCATGACAAACCAAAGAATTACAATTTAATCTTGGCTTTATTTTCAGCTCAAGCTCCCAAGAGTTTATAGTGACATTTTCTTTAAATACACATGACAAGGCAGTTGACTCCATATGCAAGAGACAGAAACTGGACACCGATGATCCACATCTATATTGTTTAATACAGAGTCAATCTGCAAAAAAGAAAGAAAGAAACATGAGACTTCAGGATGAAAAAAATACTATTACCAAACTCACCAAGCATGCATAGGTTACCTCCAATCTAGGCATTAAGACAGGACGTGCATCAGACTTGCCTCTATTCATACACATCTTTTTTATTTGCAATGTACTGTACGATCTCCTCAGGAGTCATAAGTTTCTCCGCCTCTGCGTCTGGGATCTCAAATCCTGTGGAATTTGAGTTCACAATTAAATGTGTTTACGATTGTGAAAGGCTTTAACGCTACAGAAGCAAACCCTCTACTAACCGAACTCATCTTCCATAGCCATTATGATCTCCACCTGGTCCAAGCTGTCCAGCCCCAGATCTTTCATGAAATGAGACGATGTTTGAAGCTTGAGGAGAAAACAAAAAGTCAGAAATATCACAGATTGATGTGAGGAATATGTCAAATGAAGTGACACACAATCTGTATATCCACACGGAAAAGGATCGTGTTAGGCAGGTATGCGATTGACAGGTAAACTGCACATAAATCTCATTCAAACTTCAGTATTTGGAGACTAAGGTACAAAATGACCCATCCAATGTTGCAGCACAATAAGTGCGAAGTCTCTCACCTTATCTGGATTGATCTTGTCGTACAGTTTTAGGACGTACATAACACGGTCTTGGATGTTCTCTAAAGTGAGGGGTGGAAGATCACCGTAATGCCGACACAGGTGAACAGACGGGCCTGGAATCTAGGGTCATCCAAACATACACATTTATTCACTTAGCAGAGGCTTTAAAATCACTTCATTAGTCACAGAGAACAAAATATTAACAGCACATGAAACCAAGTGATGGTACTCAAAAAGAGTGTTGGGACACACAACAGAAGTTGGACAGTTTTCAGTTGTATCTGACATGACCATTTTTATTTTTGCGTCAACTACGCCTTCAATAACAGCTACAATAGAAAACCGCAGAGACTACCCTAGTGCGTTTAATAGCTGAACTAGAAGCTTTTTCTACTGATAATAAATGATGTCCTGGGTTTAACGTTGTGCAGGTCATACTGAGGTAGTGGATGTATGTTGTGACTGCACACTATTTTAAGACTATGGCTGCCAGCTGTCATGCACGAATGATTCTTTTTTCTCTCTTTTTTTCCGGAAAGACACAGGTAGGTCACTGATCCAGCACCAGTAGGCCACACACAAACATCCCCCCTCTGCAGAAAGCTCACCCGCTCTAGGTCGGTCCACCTCGTCCGCTGGCCGCATGAGAGGACAGAGAGCGCTCGCAGGTTTGAGGCGAGGGGCGCGCGGGCGGATCTTGTTAGCACGTTGCCATGATTTAACCTTGCAGAGGCGCGAGCGACGGAGCGCATACAGTGTGCAAGCGCACGAGACGCCATGTCTGTGAATTTCTATCCCACAATTCACTGCGACAAACTGGACATAAGTTTGAATGCGCGTGCGCACTCTGTCAGGGCAAGTGCGACTATTTCCGCGAATCGGTTCTTTCGAACAGTTCAGTCACAAAACAAACGGTGGAACGAATCCGATTCATGGGAAAGATTCGACTCAAAAGAACGTTTCAATAATTTACTCTTTATTAATTATTTATTATTAAGTTTTATGTAACTGTATATATATATATATATATATATATATATATATATATATAATATATATATATATATATATATATATATATATATATATATATATATATATAATGTGTGGCCATTTAGATTACGGAATATTGTATGTGTGTAAAATAGGAACTTTTATTTTGAAACAATCATGGCTGCCAGGTACGCATAGGGTCGCCCAGTAATAGTCTATGAAACAAAATTAATTTGCTCTACTCTAATATATAGAAAGTATATTTGCACTATAATTGAAGAAAACGTGTACGATATAATGTTTTCTCTAAAGCAGAAGGTTTGCATAGTAGCTCAGAGACAAAATAAACAGAAGACTTGAAGTGAATAATCCACAACCAGCATGCTACACAACAACAGTTAAAGCAGGTATTTATTTTAATGGTTTATATATATATATATATATATATATATATATATATATATATATATATATATATATTAAAAAAATCTTTCAAAAAGAGGCATAAAAGTGTTGACATGAAGACATATACATATAGAATATTTTAATATGTCACAAATAATGTCAAAACTTGTTGATATACCATGCAGTGTTGCTTTGCAGGAGATAGAGACCATGGAGCCTGCGAGTCTGGAAAACTTGTGTGTTTTGTACCACAGTGCAAACTATATAGTTGTCAACAAACACTGGGACATCCGTATTGACAGCAAAATGTGGTATGAGAAGCAGACGGTCCAAAGTCAGCTGAAACATCGCTTCCCAGAGCTTGCAGATCCTGACACCTACTACGGCTTCAGGTCCTTTCTCGGGTGTTTCTATTAGTTTGCTATAAGCTGAGATCAACAATAACTTCACCCATCACATTTTTCTTGTCTGTAGTTCATTCATATGTATTCTTACATTCTGCAGGTTTTGCCATCAGTTGGATTTCTCTACCAGTGGTGCTTTGTGTGTAGCACTGAACAAGGCAGCAGCAGGACATGCTTACCGCTGTTTCAAAGACAGACTTGTGACCAAAGCTTATCTTGCACTGGTACTGTGACATTCAGAGAATATGTATATATTTCAGTGAGGGAAATAAGTATTTGAACACCATGCTATTTTGCAAGTTCTCCCACATAGAAATTATGGAGGGGTCTGAAATTGTCATCGTAGGTGCATGTCCACTGTGAGAGACATAATCTAAAAATCCAGAAATCACAATGTATGATTTTTTAACTATTTATTTGTATGATACAGCTGCAAATAAGTATTTGAACACCTGTCTATCAGTTAGAATTCTGACCCTCAAAGACCTTTAAAATGTCCACCTCCACTCCATTTATTATCCTAAATTAGATGCACCTGTTTGAGGTCGTTAGCTGCATAAAGACACCTGTCCACCCCATACAATCAGTAAGAATCCAACTACTAACATGGCCAAGACCAAAGAGCTGTCTAAAGACACTAGATACAAAATTGTTCACCTCCACAAGGCTGGAAAGGGCTACAGGGAAATTGCCAAGCAGCTTGGTGAAAAAAGGTCCACTGTTGGAGCAATCATTAGAAAATAGAAGAAGCTAAATGACTGTCGATCTCCCTCGGACTGGGGCTCCATGCAAGATCTCACCTCGTGGGGTCTCAATGATCCTAAGAAAGGTGAGAAATCAGCCCAGAACTACACGGGAGGAGCTGGTCGATGACCTGAAAAGAGCTGGGACCACCGTTTCCAATGTTACTGTTGGTAATGCACTAAGACGTCATGATTTGAAATCATGCATGGTATGGAAGGTTCCCCTGTTTAAACCAGCACATGTCCAGGCCCGTCTTAAGTTTGCCAATGAACATTTGGATGATCCAGAGGAGTCATGGGAGAAAGTCATGTGGTCAGATGAGACCAAAATACAACTTTTTGGTCAATATTCCACTAAACGTGTTTGGAGGAAGAAGAATGATGAGTACCATCCCAAGAACACCATCCCTACTGTGAAACATGGGGGTGGTAGCATCATGCTTTGGGGTTGTTTTTCTGCACATGGGACAGGGTGACTGCACTGTATTAAGGAGAGGATAACCGGGGCCATGTATTGCGAGATTTTGGGGAACAACCTCCTTCCCTCAGTTAGAGCATTCAAGATGGGTCGAGGCTGGGTCTTCCAACATGACAATGACCCGAATTACACAGCCAGATAACCAAGGAGTGGCTCTGTAAAGAGCACATCAAGGTTCTGGTGTGTGGCCCCAGTCTCCCTCCAGAGCTCTCAAAACCTCTGTGTTTTCTCAGCGAACAGCCAGACCTGACTGAGATCTAGAGAAAAGATCTGTGTGAGTGATGTGTGCAAAAAAAAAAAAAAAAAAAAACAAACATTTGAACTCTGTCTGCTTGCAAAAAAAAGTGTACTGTACCAAAATATTAACATTCTTTTTCTCAGGTGTTCAAATACTTATTTGATGCTGTATCATACAAATAAATAGTTAAAAAAATCATACATTGTGATTTCTGGATTTTTAGATTATGTCTCTCACAGTGGACATGCACCTACGATGACAATTTCAGACCCCGCCATGATTTCTAAGTGGGAGAACTTGCAAAATAGCAGGGTGTTCAAATACTTATTTTGTGTGTGTGTGTGTAACGGAGGCCAGATAGTAGTTGCTGTGCGAGTAAACCTCACTCCTCTGACCTCAAGAGACGCTCCAGCGTCAGACACTAGAGATTGAGGCCTTTAGCCTCCTTGTTAGAGCGTCCAACTCTCATGCTGGAAGATTCGGGTTCGAGGTCTGCACAGAGCGGGATATATAAATA
This sequence comes from Opsariichthys bidens, assembly GCA_037194245.1. Taxonomy (NCBI): domain Eukaryota; kingdom Metazoa; phylum Chordata; class Actinopteri; order Cypriniformes; family Xenocyprididae; genus Opsariichthys; species Opsariichthys bidens. Next base: position 15,369,006 of record CM074277.1, on the reverse strand, counting down.
TATAGGATTTAGGTTTTATTTCCTAATAGCATAGTCTATTTATATTTCCTGTGCAGGTCCGTGGTGTTGTGGCTGAGGAGAAATTGACCCTGGACTTTGCAATTGGCAAGAACACAACAGAGGGCAAGACCCATATGATGTGCACTGAAGGAACAGAAGGTCAGAATCCCTTTTGCTTAAAAATTAAACACTAAAACTGAACTCATTGAAACATATCAATGCATCTATTTCATATTGTATGTGGTAGGTTGTGAGAATCCCAAGCCCTGCCAAACAGAGCTCACCGTTTTAGAGTATGGAGCATATGACGGAGACCCAGTCACAAAAGTGCTTTTACAGCCTCTGACAGGTACAGTATCATCAACAGTACATAAGACTTTTTTACATTTGACAACATCTATTTTTTTTAAGTATCAAAAATCTTGTAGGTCGGACGCACCAGCTCCGAGTGCACTGCAGTGCCATTGGTCACCCCATAGTGGGTGACTATACCTACAGCCTACGGACAGACAATGCTCCGTATCGCATGATGCTGCACGCCTACTTCCTCCATATTCCACTAGAGAATGAACCCATCCATGTCAAAGCCCCAGATCCCTTTATACCCAGCCTTGACCTCAAATGGGCACCACAAAGATGTGTTAACATTCTAGAGGATTTACTGAAGAATATTTTAACAAAGCCACAAGCGGAGATCCAAGAAGAACCTGAGCCAGTGCACAGGAGAAGCTGCCCAGTGGAGAGTGAGGAGCAACAGGCACAGTGTCAGCAGTGGTTGTGTGAATGGAATCTGGACTGAGGAACACTCGCGCTGTTTTACCAGTAAACTGCTGAAGCTGCGCTGCAGGCTGCTTTTAGGGTACCCTCTTCTTTAAAGGCCAGCCCTCCTCCAGAACAGTGTACAGAAGGTGCTGAAGGCATAAAGGAGTATTAAACCATTTGGCTGATCTGTGTATGAAGAAGATCAATGTGAGTCAAAGTGCATTATGAAGACCCCCACTCTTATGTCAACCTACACTAGCGTTCAAAAGTTTGGGGTCAGTAAGATTTTTAAAATGTCTCTTCTGTTCACCGTTTCTTTTAAAGCATTTTTTGTTTCTTATGTTTACCAAGACTGATCAGAATTAGTGAAAAAATGAAAATTTTGTCATTATTTATTCACCCTAAAGTTGTTCAAAACAAAAAGACGATATTTTGAAGAATTTCAGTAAACAAACAGTTAATGGGCCCCATTGAGTTCTATAGTATTCTATTTTTCCACACAATGGAAGTCAATGGGGCCCATTCAACTGTTTTATCTTCTTTTGTGTTCAGCAGAAGAAGGAAATTCATACAAGTTTGGAACAACTTGAGGGGTAGTAAATGATAATGGAATTTTCATTTTTGCGTGAACCATCCCTTGAAGTGTCTTTACCTCTTTCAAGTATGCTATGTGTACAAGTGATATTATTCATTGTATGAATGCATAACGGTATGGTTTTAAGTAAATATTTGTTTTTAAATAATTAGATATTTTTCATTTTTAATCAGTTTTTGTTGCTGTCTAGAAGCGGTCAAGACTCAGTTTTTTCCACTAGACAAACAGTAACGTTATAACAAGTTACTATATAAATGGATGAAAGGTGGTCTTAATTTCTGTTCTTGAATTGTGTGAAGCATTTTTGTAGAAATCCATTGCTTAAAATTGACTGAACGATCCCTACCTCAAAAACTGATATGTAGCTTTGGAACATGAAATTTTGTCTATCTCTCGCTCTTTTTATTTATATCTTTGTATTTTTCTTGCATGTCATTCTGTTCCTTACACAGTTAGATAATATTTGTATGGCTGCAGTGGCACTCGCATTTGCCGTTGTTGAGCAAGTTTTCAAAATCTAGTCATTTCAATAAGAATTCACGTGATTGAGAATTTTGCTTAAGGGCGAAAGATTCTTTCAAAAGGTTCCTGTTGGTCACATGGTTTCACTGTTTTGACTAACAGAAAGCTGCTTGATTTGAAAGAGATCTCTGTTTGAGCTGTGCTTCATACATTGCTACATTACTGAGGATACATCTTTTTGCCGACCGAAATTTTTCTAATGTGACCGCACTTCACTAAAGCAGTATGCTGTTTGGTAAAAGCCCCCACAAACATGCTGTGATCACTTAAAATGAGTCATATACGCATTTTTCTTCTTACAAAAAGCGTTTATTAGCATCTGTAATCTGTCTTTGCACGCAATGTTTAGTGTTGCAGAAATTGTACTGTTCAATAAATAAAGGCCCTTCAGTCTAACAGCTAATCAATGTTGTGATATTTTTCCCAGCCAGGCAAGCAAGACTGTGTGCAGTGGCAGGAGATGAGATAGATTAACAACAATCTAAAAATACTGACATGAAAAGCAGGAGATATATATGTTTGCATATAAAACACAATTTTTTACATTTTATATTCTATGTTAACATAGCTATGAACAAAGCAAGGAATTTTTACTGCAAGAGGTCACAATTGAGAACAGAATTAATAGTGGCATTTCTTTATCATTACAGTTGTGACCGAAAGCAAGGGAAGGCTGGGAAATATTAGTCCATATTCCTTCCTTTGGTCCCAGAATGAGAAAGTGAGCAACAAACTGAAGTGCAGTCCTAGATCTGGCTGAGAGGGAGGAATTTCTGGTAGTAACTCTTGGTAACATCGATCATCAGTTCCTGTGTACATTCAGGGAGCTCTCCTGAAAATAAACCTGAAATATAAAATAACAAAGAAGCTTATATTTAACAAGTGATATTAATTCACTTCTAAAACTTATTGTTGGCATAATATAAATACACTTCACTACATTATCAGATTACAATAACAATTAACCGGAGTTACAAGTAATAATAAACAAAATGTCACATTTACAATAACAAATAGCATAATATATCTGAAAGTGCCGACCTGGACAGCCAGAAAAAACTGTAAATGGAGGAACCACTGTCTCTGGGGGAAGCACAGTATTATCCAGTATCTTACAACAGTCCTTCAAGACACAGCGTCGACCCTAAAAAAAAGAATGCTTTATCACCACAAATGTCACACCCACATAGCAAATGAGAGGATACAGATGAGGGGGATACTTACAATCACACAGTTCTTGCCAATGTGGACATATGATCCTATCTGAGCAGCGTTGACAACACAGTCCTCCTCTATGAACACATGGTCCCCAATATGCAAGGGGAAGAAAGCCACGCTAATGTACACAGAACAAACACAAGCAAGTTAAATCATATACATATATATATCTCTCTACAGTGGGTACGGAAAGTATTCAGATCCCCTTCAATTTTTCACTCTTTGTTATATTGCTGCCATTTGCTAAAATCATTTAAGTTCATTTTTTCCCTCATTAAATGTACACACAGCACCCCATAGAGTTCTTTACATTTTTGCAGATTTATTAAAAAATAAGAACTGAAATAGCACATGGTCCTGAGTATTCAGAGCCTTTGCTGTGACACTCATATATTTAAGTCAGGTGCTGTCCATTTCTTCTGATCATCCTTGAGATGGTTCTATACCTTCATTTGAGTCCAGCTGTGTTTGATTATACTGATTGGACTTGATTAGGAAAGCCACACACCTGTCTATATAAGAACTTACAGCTCACAGTGCAGGTCAGAGCAAATGAGAATCATGAGGTCAAAGGAGAAGAGCTCAGAGACAGAATTGTGGTAAGGCACAGATCTGGCCAAGGTTACAAAAACAATTCTGCTGCACTTAAGGTTCCTAAGAGCAGTGGCCTCCATAATCCTTAAATGGTAGACTTTTGGGACGACCAGAACCCTTCCTAGAGCTGACCGTCCGGCCAAACTGAGCTATCGGGGGAGAAGAGCCTTGGTGAGAGAGGTAAAAAAGAACGCAAAGATCACTGTGGCTGAGCTCCAGAGATGCAGTCGGGAGATGGGACAACCATCACTGCAGCCCTCCACCAGTCGGGGCTTTATGGCAGAGTGGCCCGACGGAAGCCTCTCCTCAATGGAAGACACATGAAAGCCCGCATGGAGTTTGCTAAAAAAAAAAACAACTAAAGGACTCCAAGATGGTGTGAAATAAGATTCTCTGGTCTGATGAGACCAAGATAGAACTTTTTGGCCGAAGTGCTCAGGACCTCAGACTGGGCCGAAGGTTTACCTTCCAACAAAACACTGACCCTAAACGCACAGCTAAAATAACGAAGGAGTGGCTTCACAACAACTCCGTGACTGTTCTTGAATGGCCCAGTCAGAGCCCTGACTTAAACCCAATTGAGCATCTCTGAAGAAACCTAAAAATGGCTGTCCACCAACGTTTACCATCCAACCTGACAGAACTGGAGAGAATCTGCAAGGAGGAATGGCAGAGGATCCCCAAATCCAGGTGTGAAAAACTTGTTGCATCTTTCCCAAAAAGACTCCTAGCTGTATAAGATCAAAAGGGTGCTTCTACTAAATACTGAGCAAAGGATCTGAATACTTAGGACCATGTGATATTTCAGTTTTTCTTTTTTAATAAATCTCTCTCTCTCTCTCTCTCTCTATATATATATATATATATATATATAAAAATGCAATTTTATCAGTGAGAATACAGATGCTTTACATGACTCACCCTTTGCTGAATTTTTTAAACGGTGGTCTGATCACACTACGACTTTTAATGACACAGTGGCGCCCAACTCTGACATTCGCGAGATCTCCTCTGATAATGCAGTCATTCATCACGATAGTCTAAAACAACAGTCCATTTTAGAAAGTTAACATTTGCTGGTGGAAATAACAGGACAGAACAGAGAGAAGAAGCTCACTTTTCCATTGAGGACGATGTTTTGACTGCCGCAAAGCACCGACTGTCTGCTGACTTTGTTGCCTGATGCCTGGAGAGAACAAATGTGGACGTTACCGTCATATGACGCTCCCGCGGATCCGAGTAATTAAACACACACGTGCAATTCATACAGACGTTGAGTGACTGATAAGTTATGACAAACCAACACTTTTGTGCTGGCGGTATCATCTTTGTTTATTAGAAAACACATTCTGTTTGCAGAGACAAACTAGTCTGTCAGTTAATTCTGAATTTAATATTTGCAACGGCTCGATTGAGCAGAAGAATATTACCGTCTCGATGTATTCAGCCTTGTTGTATAATATTTCACACAGCTCCATCTCTGCACAATTTAATTGTTTTGTTGGCGAACCCCTTCCAATGTACGGCAGCTGTCAACCGCTCCCTCGCTATTTCCGCTTCCGGTTAGTACCAACATCGTACAAGACGACATGGAAATGTTTTAGATTATTTTCATTGCACATATACCAACATGTTAATGATAGATTAAAATAATAATATTTATTATATTATTATATTAATTAATATGCATATAAAAAAATAATCGAGCAAGAAATATGCGCTTGCTATGTTGCTAGTTTCTTTTGTCTGCTTTTCCGTTTATTTTTAAGATATTTTTAAATAAATGTGTCTGCGTTTTATGCTTTCAAAATGGTTCGCATATTTAATTAGATTTCTGAAAATGTTTTATGTATTTACTTTGCATTTACTACATGCACAACCCTATTTGACCGCATGATGGCGCTGCTGTGTCGTTTCACAATTTTGAGTCAGCCGCAGCATGTTATTTTAAAACGGGCCTTATTTAATCCATAGCGGTCTGTGCTCTTAGGCTCGAATCCCAACCACGTGGTTGATGAGCTTTTATCAGTACATTAAAAATGATTAGCATATGTCAAAATGATGTTAACATTTACTATGCAAAATTAGTCAGCCTAGTGTAATATGCTATGCTCTAATAACGGCCAGACAATAAACTCTAAACGGATGTGTATAAGTTCTAGTATGCACGGGGATTTAGCTTGCACTGTAAACCAGTTGAATTTTTTACAGTGTTTGTTTTCATCACATAATATATTCTGTGCTCTGCAGTATTTCTGTTTAGTCTTGAGTCTGGAATAGCCTCCTGAAAACACACAGCCGCCTCACCTTGACTGAAATGTGCTCAAGCAAATGCAGTGTTGTGTAAGACGGTCCTGTAATCCCTCGCTGACCACATCTGTCAGCTTGAAATTCTCTTATAGTTATACAATACCACAGATCAGTTATCACAATGTCACAGCAAAGGTCACTTTGAAATCATATGGACTATTATTACATTGTACACAGCTATTCATTGTGTCCCCACAACTAACACTGCCAAACTCCCTATGACGGTCTATTGCCCTTCGTGGATCTTTAACAGAAACAGTTAACTGTACAAAATCTATTTTTATTAGAGAAATGTGTTGGTGATTGGCTACTGGCGTCTGTGTGGGAGGATTTGTCTTGTCCATTTGAGACTTTATCGATAGATTTACATCAGGAAAGCGTATCCAGCATTTGAACTCAAGAAACTGTTTATGTTTCCAAGTAGCTACTAAACAGTAGCCTTTATCTCCTTGTATATCTGCTGAAGAGACTGTTTTGATATTCACATGAGCAAGACTTCTGCAGTTTTCATCACCTAATGTGGTATTTTATTCTGTCTTGTCCAGAGATGACGACATGTTTGTCAGGGTTCTTTAAATAACAAACTATTTTCATAGGGTGCTTTACTGAATGCGTCTCTTAGCAGTGAAGTTCTCAGTGCTAGCTGAGCTAAAAATAGTTCAGGGGTCATAATGTCTAGAGAATGTGCTTTTAGGTACTTGTGTGTGTGTGTGCACGTGTGTGCGCGTGTGTGTGTGTGTGTGTGTTTGTGTGCGTGTGTGTGTGCGTGTGTGTGTGTGTGTGTGTGTTTGTGTGTATGCATGTGCATGTGTGTGTGTGTGTGTGTGTGTGTGTGTGTGTGTGTGTGTGTGTGTATTGGCATTCCTCATGTTGAGACAAAATGTGCCCGGAAGTATAGTAATACCAGTAAATTTTGACCTTGTGGGGACATTTTTAGGTCCCCATGATGAAACAAGCTTATAAATCATACAGAATGAGTTTTTTAAAATGTAAAAATGCAGGAAGTGTAATGGAATAGAATATACTGTTTGTACAGTATAAAAACATTTACGCCTATAGAAAGTCCCCATAATGGTAGAAATACCAATATGTGTGTGTGTGTGTACGTGTGCGTGTGTACATGCATTTTTGTGATTTATGAAGACACAAATTTGTATAATTACATGTGTATTACACTGGTATTATAACGTAAACATGTTTATGAGGACATTTCATGACTCCTCATATTTCAAATAGCTTCAAAAACACACTAAACAATGTTTTATTAAAAGTGTAAAAATGCAGAATGTTTTCTGTGATGGGTAGGTTTAGGAGTAGTGTTAGTGTAGGGGGACAGAATGTCCTCACTAAAATAGCAAAACAAACCTGTGTGTGTGTGTAAATATATATATATATATATGCACAGTAAGATATGTGAAGTCTTGCCATCATCGTATAGTCATCACTGCAGCGGGCCAGGGTTTCAGGAGGGCTTTATATAATACAGCCTCCATGTCTGTGGGCGACGGACACGCTATCTGTTGAGAAGAGCCAGTGGAGCCAAAGTCAGGACTGTGTCGAGATGATTTGTTCTGCCTGTGCTTAAAGAGAAAAGGGAAACTGGAGGCACTGTTAGCATGACTTCTTTTTTTCTGTCCTTTACTGTAATTGCTATCTCTTTCTCTCTTGACTCGGAGTGTGTAGGTTTCTCTCTGTTGAGCCGTTATGTAATGCTTTCTGGGAAAATGCTATCTAATGTCATCTTCTCACAACCGGATCATATGTATTGAGTCATATAATCACTTTGGTGTAATGCCAGTTGCAATGGGTGGTTGGCATGATAGACAGACAGACAGATAGATAGATAGATGGATGGATGGATGGATAGAGCAAACAGAGAAAGTTAAAAATGAGTTTAGATATCAGGTATTGTAATTACAGTAAAACATCAGTGCATATAGTGGTGTGATGTAGAGTTCAGTTGGGTGATGGTTGAAGGGAAGAAGCTGGCCCTGTGCCTGCTAGTTCTAGTGCGAATGCTTATGTATCGCTTCCCAGATAAACACTTTATGGTTGGGATGAGAAGAGTCCCTATTATGATCTTATGAGCTGTAAACACCTGTAGTGAAGATGTTCAATTGCTGGTAGTTGAGTGCATTCCACACCGTTCAACAATGTTCAAAAGTTGATGTTTTTGAAAAAGTCTCTTATGTTCACCAAGGCTGATTTGATCACAAATAATACATTACAATAATACATTTTCTATTTTAAAACTTATGTAATTTAACATTTAATATGTAATTTTAAAATGTGATGTCAAAGCTGAATTTTCAGCATCATCACTCCAGTCTTCAGTGTCACATGATCCTTCAGAAATCATTCTAATATAATGATTTGATCCTTTAGCTCAGACATGAATTTTGAACCCATATCTCCTGGTATGTTTCCTTATCACAAATGTAATAAATCTTTGTTTGTTATATATGTATGTTTTTAGCATCACATCTGACTAATGTGTTTATAAAACCAATGACGAAAACAGAGCTTAACTGTGAATAAATTTTATATATATTGTCAATATACTGGATATTCTGAACAGCCAGTTATTCGGTCAATTTTGTGGTAAAGGGGAATGGAAATGCAATTGTCAGATTTGTTTGGTTTTTTGTTTTTTTTTTTGGTTTTTTTCATTTTGTCATGTTTAGTTTGATAGGTATGATGTCGGTGTGTTCTTAATTTTCATTTTTAAATGTCAACTAGTGATATATAATATTACACCTATATGTAACACAAATTCTATTAATAAAGCCCTGAGAAAATGACCATAACCCTGGTATAAAAAGCCCAGAGCTTGATGAAAAATCACCTAATAAACCTTGTAGCAAAAACATGATTAACTTCATATTCTTCATCCAAAGCAATTAATAGCCTCCAAATTGCAGAAACATTCCTCTAAAGGTCCCTGTTCACACATAATAAAATATCATGTTGTCTTTCTGGACCACACTCGATTCTGGAGGGCCACTGTCCTCTAGAGTTTCACTCCAACCTGCTCCAAAACACTTGCCAGGAAGTTTCTGTTATGCCTACTTAGACCTTGATTAGCTGGTTCAGGTGTGTTTAAGTAGTGTTTGAGCTTCACTCTGCAGGACAGTGGCCATCCAGGACCAAGTTTGGACACCCCTGGTCTAGACCTTCTAGTACCGTTCTAACTCAAGCACCTCTGTGTCTTCATTAGCCATGTCTGTCTATTTTAGCATGCCTATAATCTTTGCAACATCTGACAACAAACCAATCATTAATTATGAATCAGATTCAATCACAAAAAGACTAAACAGAGACACTATTATGTGAAACATGTGAAAAACAATGGACACTGTTGAGGTTTCACCAGCACTGTGAATCCTGTCCTTGCTTTGGCACTCCACAGTGAGGTGACCTGATTCTGCAGGCTCTGAGGGAGAGGCCTTTCTCTGTGGAGGTTAAGACAGCCCGTCTGAGTCAAACTCCTTTCCTCAACTGCATTTCTAAGCACCATCACACTTACCGTCCTTTTCCCGCTTTTTTCATCAGTTTTAAGGAAGACGTGTGCTCATTTACCTGAACCCTATTTATGTTAGAGATGGAACAAATTTTTATAGCACTAAGTGGAGAAATGATTGGCCCTTACAAGTATAGACCTTGATGATATTGATCAAATGAAACGACTCTTTTAAAATATGTTGTGTTGTGTTATAATATTGTGTGTGTGTTCAATACTCACTGCTCTGTGTGTGTGTGTGTGTGTGTGTGCATTTGGAGGGGTTAAATGAGTATTCTGAGTATGGGACATAAATGTCAACTTTCGCCTTTTTCACTTTAATTTTATTTAATAAAATAATAATGATGAGAAGAAGAATTGTTGTTGTTTAAAAAAAAGTGTAAAAATATCCCCAAAATAATCCCATTCTATCCAAGAAGTGCAGGCAATTTTGTCTGATTCATTAAATGTTACTAAGAATTATATAATTACGTTATGCAAGCGCTATAATCCATATTCTAGATTTGGGAGGTGATTTGTGGTAATGAGGAAGTGCTGGCTGCAGGTATTAGTCGAAACATAGTGTGATGTCCCCAAATAGTGTTGCATAACTTTTCAAATCAGCCCTGTGCCGTAGCAATGTTACCCTTATGCCACCTTGAGAGTGGCTTAAGTCAACAATCACACACAGATTATAGGAGTTTAAAGTTAAAACACACTGTATGCTTGATGTTTACCAATGACGGCATCAGAGTTCTGCATATCTTTGACGTAGATCACAGTGTCTGCCATCAGTCTGGGGATGTCCCTCCTAGAGCAGGCCTGATTTGGTGACATCTGGCTGGAGTGTCACATTGACAGCTGTGTCTCGGTGTCAAGCAGAGCAGCTAGTGGCAGGTGTGTCCTGCCAAAGGGACGCATACAGACACACACAGTTCCAAGCGGTCTCTGGACAGCGGACTTGCGGAGAACACTAAAATCACATCTCTCCGTCTCTCTCTCCGTCGGCCACCGGCACAATGCAGGCCTCTTTTCTCCAGGCCCGCTGCGAAGAGCCAATCATGACCACAGATTGGGGTCTTCCTCTGATCATCGCTCTTCTGCTGCTCGGGCTCCTCTACGCGTTCCTCTACCTGCCTGCTATCACGCAAAGAGCCCTGCTGGAACAGGCCCTCATCAACCAGAGCGCCAGTGTGGACTTCCTTCCTAAAGAGGACTGAGCAGAAGTTTGCATTCGTACGTTCAGGATTGACACAACTGTTTATCATGTCGTTCTACGGAAGTAAGCTGAACCTTGAAACCTGTGAAGCAGCATTTCTTTATCAGATGATACAGAAATTTCTTCACAATGATGAAGAGAACAGACGGCTCCAGCGTTTCTTTTGAATTTTCGCTTTATGCACAAGATTAAGACACCAAGAATAGCTCCTGCTCTGGAGATGTAAATGGTGAATCATATTTTACCACAGTTGGAGGAGGAGGAGGAGGATTGTGCAGTTGTGAGATTTCTCGCCACATAGGACAGCCTTGTGTTTCCAGTCCAGCTCGAGGGAGAGGAATTAGTCATACAGAAGTCATCATTACAGCTTATCATGTCAGCCAGAAAGAATCACTATGATATTAGAGCTTGTAAATATTCTGTTTAAAATCCATGCTCAATCAAACAGCACAGAACTAATCTGTTCAGCTCGAGGAAGGTGGGTGCCTTTGGATATAAACCAGTAAAAAAAAAATGTAATTGTTGTAAATATATTATTAATGATTTGTGTGTGTGTGTGTGAAAATATTCAGTCTTGTAAAAGACCTTTCAGACTGTAACGATTGATGTGTAACGTGATTTATGTGCCCGTTTTACCACAGAATGTAGATGAATTTCATACATAATATTTATAAGTTACAACAATAATACAACAAATTGCATGTGATGTATTTGAACCCAAGTTTCAAGTTTATAATAAGATCTTATTTATACAATATTTAAAGTAATAAAGTTCTAATTGTATTGTGTTATCTTGTGTAATGATGTGTCTTATTGATAGAATGAGATGGTTCATCTTTCATAATTAAACTGAATGTGTTCAGGGAACAGGACGATGGAGGGCAGACTTCGACTTTGAAATCCTGCAACCTTCACTGTGATGTAACATCTCATGTGTGTGTGTGATAGAGAGACAGAGAATAACACATAGCTTATGTCACGCATTAAGCAGTGAACATTTACTAGTCTTATTTAAAAAAACAACAACAACAACAACAAAAACCAAGATATTCGTGATTTTGAGAACCATGTTGATTTCAGTTATGTGCAATTAAAAGAATAAAAATGATTACTTCATGTACTTTATTTCATTTCATAAAAACCTAATTACAAAGAATATTCCCCAAATTGGCATTCAAGATAGGACTACAAATTATATATAAAAATAGTTTTAAATAATTGATTATTTAAACTTAATCGGTTTAAAAAATGGATTTGAATACTAATGCACGCCATAATAATTGCTTATCCTCTAATGTGTCAAGACATTATAAGAGCAAGGCTTCAGCTGAATTCTGGGATCATGGTGCTTTTGTATTGTGAGGTAAGCTGATTTAATCAATAGCCTTCAATGAAAAAGGAGATCTATTTTGTTTTATTGTATTTGACGGGAGTGCCCCATCATCAGATTAGTGCTTAATCTCTCACTGTCTGTAACTCTGGCAGTGGATGTGGAGTGTCATGTAGAATCTCACTTGTTTGTGTAAAAGTATGCTACATGTCCAGTATGCCTGATTTTTATGTGTGAGTGTGACCATAGTGTCGAACTCTAAGTCAAAGGAACTGTTTTTTCTGATAGCTGCTTCAATGCAAAAAAAAAAAAAAATCTATCATTATTTAATTTATTATTCACCGTTAACTTTCCTCACATTCACAGTAGAGCTGCATGGTTAATTGTAAAAAGATCTCAATCTTGATTCAAGAACCTACACGATCTTATTTTATAAACGAAAACGGTTCACCCCCGTGTCTTTTAAATATTTGACAAAAATGTGTTTGTGCTGCAAGAGCAGTTTTGAACCACACATTAGTCACTATTACTATGTTACAAATATTCAAATTATCACTGAAGTATTGATATATAAGTTAAGTTAGTATATAAACACTGGTGTGTACGATAGTGAACCACCTTTTGAAACGAACTTGGCGCGTCAAATAACGATTGTATCATTTACATCTTATTCCATTAGGTGGCGACAAGTGACTAATTTATATTAGTCATTGAATCATTCATTCAAAAGATTTATTCAAAAACATGGATTAATCCTGTAATGAAACAAGTATTTATTAAAGAGTCGTTTTATTCATTTAAAGAGTCCAGCCATTTAGATTTTGTTAGAACCTCTAGGAAATTACATGTTATTTTGTTTGGTTGTATATTCAGAATCGTGGGAGAATCGGGATCTCTATTTGAAACCAAAAAAATCGTAATTCTCATTTAATCCAGAATTGTGCAGCTCTAATTCAAAGCTCTAAAATGAACTACAAAAGCCATGAAGACTACAAAGACTATTGATGCCAAATGTGATTGGTTCTCGTGTGTCTCATGGCCAAACGTCTTTGACGTCAAAGGTGCCATATTTGATTTAGGAGATAAAGAATAGGGATAATGGTTTTGTTCCAAAACAAGAAAAAGTGGCCAAGTTTATCTTGAAAAAAATCACCTTTTGTTTGTGTTTCATGGAAGTAAGAAAATCTGTATTTTGAATGTCACGAGGGTGATAGGCTAAATGATAGCAAAAGTGTGTACTATCTATTTTTAATACAAAACTCGCACACAAGACCGTTTGTGTGTACTATGGCAGCATTCTCAATAGGGGGTGACTTATAGGACACTGCATGCACCTGTCATGTAAAAAGGGTTAATACACAGTCATCCATATAATGCTTTTTGATCTGGGCTGGGGAGCTTTATTTGCTAAATGACTGTTAAATCTTCTCTGGTGATTTTAGGAGTAGGGAGGTGGGTTGGCGGGTGGGCTCAACTAAGGCTTATGCAGAAAAGATGCCCTAAATGTGTGTTCATGTGGGTTAATGCTCGAAGACAGAGCCATTAAAGTTTTACCATGACAGCAATATTTTATTGAGCAGCTTTCTCTGCACTAGGATATTCCAAAAGTTGAGGCACAGACCTCATTATTTATTTGTATGAAAAAATGTTTTTTTTTTTTTTTTTTTCTGTGACATGGACTAAAAGAACTCTGTTTATATACAGTGTTACAGCTCTTATAAAAGATTGGGTTCTTTTAAATTTAATTCATATATTATATTATATTATATTATATTGTATTGTATTATATTATATTATATTATATTATATTGGGTTTGTGTTTTTACAATTAACTAAACACCCATTTAAAAAGTCCAACCAAAAATTAATCATCATTATATAAATGATCATCATGTTCTTCCAAACATGTATGACTTTCTATAAAGAAAAAAAGTAAGTCCTGTTCCCCAATCCCCATCCAATTGGACATTCTGCTAAACATCTTCTTTTGTTCTTTTCTGGTCTGGAACGACATGAGGGTGAGTAAATGATAACACAGCTGTTGTTTTAAAGTGTTGACTATTTTAGCAAAAATAAATATGGTCATGTAGTGTTGATGGGCCTTCTTAGATGGTGCAGAAGGAACTCTATCTCACTGTGCATCATTCAATTTCTATGGCAGGGTTCCAGTTTCATAAAAGTGCTCCAGCATGTGCAACCTCATGGGATGAAGCAAAAGGATGCTGTACTGGAGGAGAGAGTGAGCCGATTACGTGATAGAAATACCTCACTCTCTAGCAGGGACCTCCTTGACCCACCCTCCCCCTTCCAGAGCCAAATGGAAAGAGAAGGTCTGGTTATTTCTGTGATGTCTGTCCATGAATTGTTAATGCCTTTGAATTGGCTGACTGCACTTTGCTGAGCCTGAGCTGGTTAATTAGACCTAAGGGACAGAGCAAGAGAGAACAAAACTGACAAAGAAAAGTGGCATCATCTACTCTGAGAGTATGCGCAGTGGATCTCACCAGGTTGAATGAGAAGAGAAATCTATGTGTCAGAAAGTAACTTTTACATTAAAGGGAAACATTTCACCACTGTTTTTAATTTTAACTGGAATGAAACTGGAATTGTAACTGATATGTATTGATATTGTTTATATGTGAATTAATTAGTTTTTTTGCCATTTGTATATTATTAAATTAATACGTTTATTAATTAATCAAATCACACATTTAATTGATAAAAAAATGACAGTGAAGACTGGAAAAAACATCATAGTTTCCACAAAAACATTATGCAGCATAACTGTTTTTAACATTGATAATAATAATAAATGTTTCTTGAGCCTCAAATCAGCATATTAGAATGATTTGTGAAGACCAGTGTTGGGGAAAGTTACTTTTAAAATCAGCGCATTACAATATTGCGTTACTCCCTAAAAAACGAATCGTGAAAAGTAACTAATCGTGTTACTTAGTTACTTTTTATGGAAATTATTGCGTTACATTACTTTTGCATTACTTATCATCTCACCTGAGCTGGGCTTGCTTGTTTGTTATTAATAACAATGAAAAAGTTCTAACTTTGACAAATGTAAAGGCCTTTTCCCACCTTAATTTAAATTATAATAAGCCTCAGGCTGATCACAAATATAATAAAGTCATTTTTGCTTCATTTTTGGTCAGCAGCAAATAAAGTTAGAATAAATAAATATATAAATATTTGTAATAATTGCAGGTTTGTGTAATATTCTGAGATTACATTTCACTGGGTTTTATTCATTTCGAGGAATACTGACTTTTTGTGCAAGTGAGATGAGTAAATGTTCACATAGTGTAGAACTACAATAACAGTCATGTTTGCACACAATGCCTCTGCACTTATGCTGTTTGATTGGAAATTTTATAATTCCTACTTCTGAAGTCGTAATTATGATCTCATTACATTCAACTTTCGAAATGGGAGGGGAACAGGAGAACTGTCAGTCAATAAGTGGGTAAACTTGAGTAACTTGAGTTACTTATTTGAAAAAGTAACTCTGATATTTTGTTTTAAATTTAAAAGTAATGCGTCACTTTAGTTACTTGAAAAAATTATTTGATTACGTAACTCAAGTTACTTGTAATGCTGAAGACTGGAGAAGTGATGCTAAAAATTCAGCTTTTCCATCACAAGAATAAGTTACATTTTAAAATATATTAAAAATAGAAAACAGTTATTATTGCTGTATTTTTGATCAAATAAATCCAGCCTTGATGAGCGGTAGAGACTTCTTTCACAAGCATTGAAAAACCTTTCCAAACCCAAACATTTCAAAACGACAGTCTGTTCATATACTATTAATATAAAGTTTAAATACTAATTTTGCTCCAATTTTTTAATTATGGGGTCTTTTTTTTTTTACCCAGAGCCCCCTTAAAATTTGCGTTCTAATCTGAAGCTTTGGGTAATTCTTTGTGAAGTGTACTGTAGGGTTTTGCACTGCGGGTGGCATTTTCTAAAGCATGCATTCAAAAAGTGCCCACTAAATATTTTATCTCAGCTGTGCATTGCTGTGCTTGAGTCTGCACTGTCTGCATGATATTTCCTCTTTGATTTATTAATAATCCATAAACATTTCCATGCTCTACTTCGCTACATTTTTAGTTAATTCAAATGGTTTTTTAAAAAAAGTACCTTGCAAGAGAACGACGTAGAAACAAAGAATGCAACCTCATTATCTCGCCATAAACATTGGTACACTGGCAAATCTCCAACTGCTGCAAGCACACGGGAGAGCGCTTTAAAAGGAAGACTGTAGTCTCAAAGCATGTACCCTGTATTTCTTCTTTTGGAATGTTTCTAGAATCTTGTCGTCTTTCGGTCAGCGTGTTGCCATGGAATTCCCTGAGTGCCGCTCCCTCTCCTTATGTCACACAGTAAGTTAGAGTGAGTCAGTATTTTTCCACATTAAGACATACAGCATATACAGCTGCCATCATTCTCAGCAAGCACACAGATGATGTGCACAGTTTGGAATGTCCCATAGATTGTGCACCATACTTAAAATGTTCACTTTGGCAAAAAATATTCTCTCAAGAACATGCATATTTACCGTCCCCTGAAAATACACTTTTCAGAATCTGTGAGTTCAGCTATTAATATTTAGGGTAACGTTCGATGATTTTACCTCTATCTCAGCTGCTGATGATGTGAAATGTTGTGGATGACTTGGTCCCACACCGATTCCCCATAAGGCACTTCTGCTTCTACACCACATGGTCTGCTAACAAAGCACCAGAGATTAAAGAGCTGTCAGCTCGGGGCTTTAATCTCCTAAAGAGGGACCACTGGGGCACACAGGCACGTCACAGCACATACTTCCTGTCACTGCCTGTTGTCTGAAGGAGGGATGGCAGTGACAGCGTTTATGCATGACTTAGAAGGTGAGGCGAAATGAAGGATGATGCTTTTTTGCAAAAGCCTCGCGTTTTTTTTTGACAAGATGTGAGTTTGATTCGGTTGTCTGAGAGGTAGTGGGAGTGGCCATGCAACACAGAGTGAAATAAGAGGCATTCAGTCCCTCTTGGGCAGTTCAGCCAGATCGTTGTGCAAACACAGCAGGCCCACTGGGGTTAACTCAGCCATGTAATGACACCACAGTGGAATAATGGGCAGCCGTGCTTCAGTTTGTTTTTGTTAGCCTTGTTAAAATGGCTGATTCTGAATTGTGAGGATACATACCCTGGAAGGAATCGTTCACTCAGGTTAGGTGCGCCTAAGATCAAACCGCCGTTCACAGCGTTAGAACCATACATCTCTCTCATTAAGCACATTTGCACATGTACCAAAAGTGGGCCAAAGATCACAATCCCAACACGCATTTCCACTCATTCAATTTACACTCAGCCAGTTCCAATTAGCCCAGGGCGCGGAACAGAAGACTTTTGAGGGGAGAGGGAAAAAAATGGGTGTCTCCACAATCTTTGCACTGTCCTCATTTGAGGAAATGAAACATGGCCTCGGCTTGACCCTTCTCCCCTGGCGCTCAGGCAAATGGAGTTAGGCGTGCAGGTGTTTGACAGTGCTAAAATATACGTGTAGCTTGACTATATGAGAGTGCAGTGACAGAACTGGATCAGTTACCTTTGCCAGGGGACAAGAGCCACTCTGCTGTGACAGAAATGGCTCATAAATGGCCACACACACTGCATGCTACTTCACATATAAGAAGCCTACTTGCTCATTGCTGCAGTACATCTCTCAAGCTGAGTCCCACTCCTTTAGTACTGATGCTGAATTCTGAAGTGATTAGTTCTTAAGTGTGTCTTCAGGCGAAAAGAAATGGTTTATGAGAAAAATATTCCAGGATTGTTCTCCATATAGTGGACTTCAACAGGGTTCAAAGGGTTGAAGGTCCACATTCCAGTTTCAGTGCAGCTTCAAAGGGCTCTACACAATCCCAGCCGAGAAATAAGGATCTTGTTTAGTGAAACGATCTGCAATTTTCTAAAAAAAAAAAAAAAAATCAGTTGATATGCTGTTGAACCACAAATGCTCATCTTGCACTGCTCTGCGATGTGCCACGTATGCTGTGATCCCGTTCGAAAGGTCATGTGTGACGTGCGCGGAAACACCGTGATAGGGCTTTTTTTTTATGTAAAGCGCGTTTGACAATCTTTGCACATTCGCTTTGTAGACACTGGATCAGTACTTCTGCGTGACTTTTCCAACATGATTACGTAATGCGTGGTGCATCACAGAGCAGTGCAAGATGAGCATTTGTGATTAAAAAGTATATAATTTTTTTTTTAATTTTTTTTTAGAAAATGACCAATCTTTTCACTAGATAAGACCTTTATTTCTCATCTGGGATTGTGTAGAGCCCTTTGAAGCTGCATTGAAACTGCAATTTGGATTTTTAACCCATTGAACCCTGTTGAAGTCCACTATATGGACAAAAATCCTGGAATGCCTTCATTTATTTTCTACTAAAAGTCTATATACATCTTGGATGACATGGGGTGAGTAAATTATCAGGAAAATTTTAATTCTGAAGTGAACTAATACTTTAATGAACTACTCATGGAGGCTGAAGTAGATCTGGTAGCTGAAAATCAGGTTAATGATAGATCAGCAAGCATTACCTATTGTATACAAATATAATATAGTAAATAAGCCAGTGACATGTATATTATTTTTATTTGTTTTACTATTTTGTTTTCAATTTTATTTATTAAAAAGCACAAAAAACTATAGTTCGTTCATACATTTATTTCTAATAGAAAATTAATTTTAATATTGTTTTAAGAACAAAATTGCCCTGATGCCATAATGAAGAAAAAGTGAGAGAATAAAATTCTTTGTGGTGCAACTTCCCTATATTAAATACATTTTTAGAAATATTGGGCATATTTGAAAAAAGAATATATATATATATATATATATGTATACATATATATTAAACAATTTTTACACATCTATAACAGCTTTTAAGAAAAATATTTTTACAAATGTTTTTTAATAATAATTATTATTATGTAAACATCCATTAATGACTTAAGAGAAAAGTTGATTTGAGTTGATAACAGACTTATATTTGCCCAATTTGGTCAAATTAAGTTCGTCGTGTGCTTATGACACGGTCATGCATGAGCACTGCCTTGTGGGTAAAAATAAAATGATGGGACTAAGGTTGACACTAATTATGTTTAAATGACCACAAAACTTTGTGTTAATCTCATCTGAACTGGACATGTGGTGTTAAAGGGTTAAATACTGCCTGGATCACACTTTTACACTCTGAGATTGCTCTCACAACACATCTTTTTTAGGTCCTCAAAGGAGAACAGCAAGAGTGTTTCGAGCAGCAAGTGGTTTTACAAGTCAGAACCCATCATTTATTCTCTCCTGTAATAAATCTATTCACAGTCCATATCCCCTTCTTAGCATAAATCCCCATTTCAGATATAGATATAGGGTTCAAACACATGCATTTGCCACATTTAGATTAAAGAAGCATTAAGCTTTGCCATGTATGCAGATTTATGGTCATTGTGTCAGACTTTGTCCGAGTAGCACTTTACCCCAGATGTGTACGTTTAAGCAGACTATTGGTCCATGTGATCCCATATGTATTTAGAAATGGAGATTTGTGATGGGGGCTGAGAGTGTGGATTATTTTGGGCAGATTAGAGTGTCATCTGCTGCGGGTTCAACCGGCGTAGAGAGCAATCATGTGAATGTGTGGCAAGGCAATGGACATCAGGATTACCAATCCTAATCTTAGAGAGTGAACCATTATCCACTGTGTTAGTCTCACAACCCCAGATACACTCACGACATCTTTGTTTGGTAAACGGGCGATGGCTGTACGGTCTGATACTTGCAGGTCCATTAAGCGCATAAAGATGTATTGACTTTGATTACAATGCCTGGCAAAGTTTCACTCACACAATACACAGATAGGTCTGAACTGACTGAAGTCAAAAGTGTGCGAAAAGCAGAGCTTCTTTTTTACCTTAGTTGGGAAGAAAAGACTCTCATGTGTTCCATTATTGAGCAGAGAATGTGTTTGTAATGCTTTTTTTTGCAGTGATTTGGGAATGTGGACAAAAAGATGACAGGCTGTGCTCATTGAGCTAGAGAACTTGTTCTACCAAATCTGTTTTTATAGCTTTACATTTACAAAAGAGGTACCAGATCTGTTAAAGACAGTGCTGGTGCTTCTTTCAGTAGGAGGTGGAAAACACATAATTACTGCATGTCAGTTTCAGTTATTCTCGCCAGTTTTGTTTAGGATGAATCGCTTGTATTCTTCACTTACTTTGGATAAAAGCATCTGCTAAATTAATCAATATTAATGTAATATTTGTTGAGAAAAGATAATTTGAAGAGATTAGGTTTCATTATTGTGAAGAAAGCATTCAATAAATATAAAAAGTGTCAATATATTGTTTGATTTATTTCAGTATCATAAAACATAAGCTTATCACGCACCTACAGCCCGCCCCACAGCGATTGAGTTTCAGTTGATTTTGTTTAACTGTTTGACTTTAGGGCTGTTCACACAGAACGCAAACAGCATCTTGTTTCTTAAAGGTGCAATAGGCAAATCTCTACAGAAACATTTGTTGTAATACTGGTTGAAAGTCTCCTCATATCCTGATAGCAGTCACTATGTTAAACAGTCCTACCAGTGTGTTTTTACATAGCCTCACGCACCCTGTTTGCACAGACTTCATAAGTCATCAGCGTGTTTCATGCTATGAAGAGTTTATATAGACAGATGTCAGTCACTGAGCACCACAAACAAACAGCAGCTCTTTTTACAGTTCCTGGGAATCAAAACAACAAGCTTACACTGTGTTCACGCCATAGCTACAGCAAATAAGAGATGGCAACCCATGACATTCTAACCTCACTCAGAATTATGTTTCCATGTCAACAGTATCAACACTGAAATGAATCTGCAGCAGTCGGGTACAAGCTCTTAATTGTTTGTGTTCATTATTTTTGTAATGTTATGTGCTTTGAGACACGAGGTAGTTTAAATTGGTCTCCTTTGACACTTTGCTGAGAGCAGCTGTGTGCGTTTATGAATTTTGGAGGAAGCGTGGCTTTTTGCAGGGAGGGTGGGATCGTAGGCTTTCAATGCTAGTAAGATAACGTTAGCATTTTCACCAGATCACCTACTGCACGTCACTTGTTGGTCTATGTATACATGTTGGTCTCTGTTTGTTACATTCTGCTGTTTTTCAGCATCTCATGACATGAACATTGTGTTTTTAAGACACTGTGTCAAGTCAACTCTAAACTTTGAAACCATTTGGTTCAGTTCCGTTTAGCTGTTTTGTTTCTCTTATTCTTTGGCTTGCAAAAACATAAAGGTAGTAATTCAAGTTTGGATGGCTCTTATGGTAGGAAAATCTCTTTTGACATAAAATGTGGCCATGAGTTAAGAATTTGTTCCCACGTTTTAGTTAAATTGTGGCCATATTGTACTAATTTGTTCCCTTGTTTTAATCCCACAATTTCACAAAAATTAGGACACAAATAAGTACGACATGGCCCCAATTTAACTACAACAAGGGGGTGAATTAATGAGTAGTTTCTAAAATTAATAAATAAATTCTAAATTCATGTCCAACATTATCATGTATTTATTTTCCCCGCATGTCATGTGCAGGGCTCAGTATTGGGGCGAGGGGGCATGATTTAATTTATTTTATGATTGTTTTATTTTTAATGGCTATTTTATCCATCTATCTATCCATCTATATAATGTCTTAAATTGACTGCCGCAATTATTACTATAATCTCAATATAATTGTTTATTCTGTAAGCAGACAGATATAAATTGCCCAACCCATGACACACACCCAATTGAAACACACAAATGACATTAAAGCTGTCTAAAAATCCTCTACTTTATTCAATAAGATGTTTTGTAAAACATTCAATAAAAAATGTAATCACTTATTGCTTGTTATTAAACTAGTACTTGATCTTATGCATATTTTCTCAAAGCATTCTCATATGTAACACACCTCTAGATAATTAGACAGATTTCTACTGTTTGAATATATAAAAACAAGAACAAATCAAAAGTCATAAATTAACCCCACATCCTTGCCATAAGTGCAGATTGAGCTATTAATCTAAGAAAAAGAAAAAGCCTTGGCCAGTGCACAACCTCTCCGTTTGCATATCCATTCAATGCTTAAGGGTGCTGATGGTTTACAAGTCCCTCACAACACACATACATTCTTTTTAAGGAAATTGTGTACAAGGCAGTATTCGATGGTGACCTGGCAAGATGTGTTGTTGTTTTTTGTTTTTTTTTATCCTTTAGCTTTCAAGGAAGGAAGGGTGCAGTTGAACTACAGCAGGTCCATTGTAGCTTCTAAAGCAGTCGGCGCCGACAGCTTCGGTGGTGACGCAAACCATAAATAAATAAATTAATGATCATAAATAAGTTAATAAATTAAAACGATCTGTACATGTTTTAAAAATGGTCTGTAAGTGAGAGTGCTGAGTGTGGTGTAAATAGTACAAGAGCCTTCAGGAGAGATGAACATGCTGCATAACGGAGGGAAACTCACAAATTTGCTGCCTTTGCCTTTTTGAGGCATTTCTTTTCAGCTCTGTCATGCAGCATGTTGTCTAACGGGCCTTTTCTGGCATTTCAATGTCGACACTACATGCCTGAACTCAAGATCAAGCTTGCAAGCAGCGGCGACAACACGGAAGTCAAAGAGAAATTCCACTAACTGCATATAAAGATATATCGATGATTATAAATATAATAGTAATGCATGTCAAAGTGTCAAATTCTGACTATATCGAGCTAGTGTTGTGTGTTTGTTTTTTTTGTGTTTTTTTTTGTGCAGTGGATGCTAAACTGCTGTACATTCATGATGAGGGAATGAAACAGAGAGCAAGCGCCGTGTGATCCTGTCAGGCTGGTGGAGGCTCAGACGGAGGGCTGGGGCGACCGCTGCCGCGCCTATTCTTTTATAGAAGCACACACTTGCCCTTCTCCACCCATGGGTTGTTCTTCATCAGCTCGGGATTCAGGAAAGGGTCCTCGGGCACACACTCCTCGATCCACTTCACCAGGCTGAGGAGAAGAAGGAGAAGTTTCCTCATCATTCTGGGACACATTGCAAACTGCGCAACCTATTTAAAGTAACAAACCTCGCATTTGATGCAAAAATGGCTACTATTTAGGAGTAAATAGAGCAGAAATTTGTTCTGGATGTCTGTGACTTTGAACACGGATGCTGAGTGATTTATGAAATTGGGGTCATGCAAGACCGCACCCATGTTGAACAAATGATAAATGAGGGTGATAATAATGTAACTCTTTGCAGAAGCACCATCCATCACAAGCGATTAATAGAAATGATGTGTCTAAGATGAGAGTGATGATCTTAGGTTCATGTGAGACCATTTTTAAGTCATCATGACCCAACTTTATGATGGATTCGCAATTGCTTATTCAGCTAAACTGCACAATAATACTGGAGGAAACACTGCACTGGCAAAAACTGGGCTGTTCACTACTGGCCGGTAAAGTGTAATTTGTGACAGAGAAATTACCATTGTGAATATTTCAGGAAGAGAGCCCTGGGACGCTGGGAAATGAGATGTCACTGTAATGTGACAGTGGCGGGTGTGACTAAGAGGCCATGCCTGCTCTCAAATTGGAGAGTAAAGCACCAGAGATCTGACAGCATTAGCTTTGTCCTGAACAATCACCAAGAGGACCTGACCTCTGGGCAGCCTAATTTGTGACACGAGGTGAACCAGCAAATTCAGAAATAACTGCAGTTATGAGTTCATGGTGACATTAGGGTTATTCAATCAGGAAACAGTTTAGGGAAAACCACTGACAAAACTGATTACTCTTCCTTAAAAAAAGTGAAGTATGAACTATAGTAAGTGGATAAGACTAAAAAAAAATTACCTAGTTCTGACATTGCAGGCTGATAGGTCTTTAACTCATTCTGTAGCGATCATAATAATTAATATACACAACACAGCTGATTGGAGGCCAATGAGCTTGCTGCTCAAACATTCAAATGCTTGGCATTGTTTGCTGTTAGCAGACAGCAGCGCGTTTTCAGAACCCTCCTCCTTCCCCAGCTCCACCTGTGTAAATCTGCTACTCGTGTATGTTACATGTGCAGCAGCATGTCTTACATGCTCACAGTCTGTGGATGTATTGGCAGTAGCAAGTCTCGGGACTTGCTCTGCAGCAGCAGCATAGCAGATCTATTCCGAAAAGACCAAATACATTAACATTTTCATACCCATTACCAAACGAATCTCCCGAGAGTTTTCATTACAGAACTGTACATTATTCAAATTATTAGATGACTATTTACCAAATAAGTAAGACAAGAAATAATGATGAGTTTAAGTTATTTTTTTTTTATTATTATTATTATAATTGTTTCTAACTTGTTTTAGTTCAATTCCCTCTAGAACTTACATCCACTCAATTCTTCTGCTTAAATACAAAAACAAAAAAAAACAGGACCGACAATGGCCATTGCTGAGGTTTTATGTTCACCATAAGCCGTTTGCAGCTTTAACTTGGTAGTGTCACCTGGTTCCATTTATTTTAGAAGTGTTTCTTAAGCAGCAAATCAGGGATAGCGAAGGATGATTGATACACTAAAGACAGTTGTGTCATAATGACTGTTTAAAATTCAGCTTTGCCATCACAGAAATGAATAACATCTTTAAATATATTACAATAGAAAAGAATTCATTTAAATTCTAATAATATTTCACAATATTACAGTTTTTTCTGTATTTTTGATCAAACAAATGCAGCCTTGGTGAGCACAAGAGACTACTTTCAGAAACATTCAATCTGACTGACAACAGACTTTTGAACAAAAGTGTATATTGAAGTATTACTGAAACTGCCCTTCAAAAGGCCATTTTTACAGCAGCAAGATAAGTCACGAAATAATGCTCCGATTACCTCATGTAGCATTGTTGTGGCCACAGAGTGATATGAGAGACACTATTAGCACTAGTATTATTGTTACTGCTCAAAGCCACAACAGACCAATGAGAATTAAGTATTTGTATAGTAAAAAGACAGAATACATGGGTGATGTTCCGATGACTTGCTGTTTGGTTTTTCTGTGCTTGATTATGTGATGTACAGCACCAAAAATAGAAGCGGGGTAGAAAGAGTCATTATCTTTTCTGTTGTGTTACGGGGCGACAGCATAAAATATATGGGTTGAAACTTGGAACAGAGTCTATCACAGTGTGAAGAACAAAAGAGAGCACACTCACTCTGTCACTGTCTTTGAGGATTTCTCCCTTTTGAAGGCCAGCTGGTACTTGAGGCTTTCTACCTCCTTCTTCATCTGGGGCAAGTCCATCTCATCCATGACTGTGGCTTAATGTGGAAGTGATCAAACTAAACCTAAACAACAAGAAATAAAATTGCTTTAGCGTATCTTTTACATGACTCAGTGATTCTTTCAACAGCCATTCAAGGCAAACTGTGCCTGCTGCAAATAAAAATGTAACATCGATGTATGTTTATGTTAATGCATTTTTAACAGGTCATTTTGCATCAGTCAATGTGGATTCCAATTAAAAATCTTGCCAAACCAGCAAGATCACCTCACATCATTTGATGTGTTTGCAACTAATGATTTGTAGATGTGATCTATACATCCATGCTGAATTGCTTATGTTAAATGATATGAAAATAAACAACGCAATGACTACTAATGATGCAAAGCTACTTTTTCTAATGCGTATTCATTTACTTTGACTGCCACAATGATGTTATAAATAATGGTATATGCGATTTATTTTATTTATTATTTAGCATTTGATGAATTAATTTCATTCAAATTTTACTAGCCGCTCTTGTGCATTTTTTTTTACAATTGAAAAAGGCAAAAAAAAAGTGCTGTTTTTTAACTTAAGGGGCTGTTTCTACTTTATCTCAACTTTATCGTGTTTTATCACCGTGTGTAATCTATATTTTTGACTTAAATAACAGATGTTGAAAATAGTTACGAATCCACATGAATCACATTTTAGATTGCTTGATAAAACATTTCTACATAACCACACACATATTCTGCTATTTTTTGTTTTGGTCCCCGTTTTGTTCTGGGATGAACTGCATGCATGCGTTTAGCTTTGAGATAAATCAAGAATTCAGCAATTAGATGCTTGTCTAATGCTGGCTCCTTTCTGAGCAGGGGTAACATGGGTGATCAGAGTTTGCGTCTCGAGAGTTTCAGTGTTGAGTGGAGTCCAGCATTAGGGGATGTGTGAGCCAGAGAGCAGAGACAGTTCAGCATGCAGGTGTTCTGCTGCCTGTCTACATCCGTCCCATAAAGGCTTTTAAGCGCTTCCCAGCAACACCAGCCAGACACTGGAGCCTCTCACTCTTAAAAGCTCTGATTTCACTATCTGAGACACTCGGAGCAGCTGGGAGACTGCGCTGTTCTTCAAATCAAACGGGATGTTCAGAAATGGTTGGGGGACAAAGATGTTTTGCAAACTGTATGATTAACTGCAATGCTCTAAAAATTTCCACTTCTCTCAAACCCCCCATAAATACTTAATTCACATGGATATATTCATGAAATTCATGACATTGTGTCCCAATATAATGGAAGCAGAAATCGGTTGTTGCCAGAAGGTAAATACACTGATTTCAGTGCTTCACCGAGGCCCTAAACAAATATAGAATCAATAGTGTCCCAGAATATACAGCAGTTTGCCGCAAGGCACAAACCTTTCCCCCCATCACCCATTAGTGATGAACCAAATATTACTGATGCATGACATATTTGATGAATGATGCCATTTTATGTTTGTTTGCAATATTGTGTGTACTTATCAGTACAGTAGGACAGTGTGACAAATTAGATGGAGGATGTGGATGAACTTCTCAAGCCAAGCTCTTCATGTAGGTCGTTCAATGATGTAGGTCATCACCATGTAGATTTTAGTTTGATTAAAAAAAATGAATTCAACATATAACAGGAGCATATTTATCATGATATATATTGTGTCATAACTGAGGTAAACTGGTGAACTAAAGAAAATAAATCTGTCAATGAATGTGATAGATACATGGTCATCTGATGAAGACCAGCATGACTTGCTGTATCTCAGTTACATCCAGTGGGTATTTTAAGGTTTCATAGAGCAGATAAAACCATTAAGAAGCTATACTGCACGAATTGGAGGCTTCTTCCTGTAAATATAGGCTACCTTTAAATAACCCAATGATTTTGTTAATCAAAAAACAGGGATGGATGGATGGATGAGATAAAAGCAGGACGCTGAAAATCGAAGTTTTATGTAACACCGGCAAAATCGCTGGCAGCGATGATGGTGGGAGTGGAAAAACAATATGAAAAACGCAAAAAAAAAAAAAAAAAAAAGAACATATATGGATGTCAATCACCGACATCACAAGTTATGTCAACTGTCATCAAGAGTCGATCACGGAAAAGATGAAATCGATATGAATTCACAATTGTGTCGCTTACCTCGATGATGTATCTTTGGGTAATACCCGAAGCCCGTCTTTGGCGCAGACTGTTCTTATCTATGGGAAATGTCCTTAGATTGGTCAAAAAAGCCACAGACGCCTGCTTCTAATGGTCGAAAACAAGCGATGGACGAATGTGTATCCGCTGTGGACAGCCAGAGGACTGGGCAGGGAGACTAAAGATAGGCTGGTGAGCTCCGGCAGCAGCGGCACAGACAGCTGAAACGATGCTGAAGAAGTTGAGCTGATGGCAGTGGTTACAGCCTAGTAAAGTGCAAGGACGCTGTTCAGTCGCTGCTGGGCCAATGTAGAGGAGGTGCTGGGGCAAATCTGTCAGGGAGGGGGGAATCGGGGGGCGTTTATATGCTGTTGAAGTCTAAATGCCTCTTCTAATGTTGGAGACAAAAGGACGCCCGATGTCCCTTGCCTATTCGCTACAATTGTCAGTGTAAGTGTTTGGATTTTCCATACGGATTTGCTCCTATTCTTCTGGTAGCCTACGTTGTATCCAGTGTCTATGCCCTAATATGGCAAGATTGAGCATCAACATGTTTCTTATGATTTTCAGTCAAAGAAAGCATTCGCGTTATTTAGCTGTGCGATTGTTTTATATGCTATAATCAAACATGTGAGCACGAATCTCTTGCTTTAATAAAACAATTCAATAAACAAGAAAAAAAAATCTGTCTTGTTTATTTTCTCTCCGCCAACTAAAATAGTTCTTACCAAAACATCAAGCTTTGCATGTTGCCAAGCAACACGCAGACCGAAAGACGGTCTGGAACGTCGTGTGTTGTGACGCGGAGCCACAGTTTTCCCCTTTACTGACTCAAAGAATTCGTGTAATCCGCTCCAGCTCCACTCCGGGTTTTTCACTCCTCGTTTATTTGCGAAAGAACCCGCGCTCGTACTGGAGCGGAAATACAGAAGCGGCGACTCTAAAAAAACGTTTTTAGATTGTCGCGTACGAGTATTTAAATCTACACGACGTGTTTAAAAAAAGACAAACAAAAAGCCAAAGCATAAACGAAAAGCATGCAAAAAAACAAAATCAGTCTTCTAAACCACGTGTTTACCCAATTACACTTTGATGAGGCTAATAATTGTTTATAGAGCTGTCAGATGAATTTCACTCATCACAAACCGTGCATGCCACTTCACATGCCTACACAGAAAAAAAGTAGTTCCGGCTGTGGGTGTATCTTGAAGGAGAAAGTTTGTCACTAAGGAACGAGAAAAACTTTCCATGGTTCATTAAAAACAGCAAACCTTTAAATGTTGTTAAAAAAAGAAAAGTTAGGCTATTGCTCGGAGAAGACACTACATCATTTGTACACTGGTGCCTTGAACCACATCCATCCGCACAGAGCAGCAGAATCAAAGCACAACCATAACAATGTTTTTCCTCAAGACTCATATGCAGTTTTAGAGGGTCAAATGAGTGTATAGACTGTCTGTCGTTCATTCACGAAGAACAGAAAGAGCTTGTATTTAGCCTATGTTACAAATGCTATTGCACACAATTTGACATAAACCTGCACTCACTGACAATAGTATTCAATCAAAGGTGTTACGGCTGTAAACTGCTCACAGGGAGATTTAAACGTTTGCCCGTTGGCTGATACAAGGGCATCTGTCATCTGCTCATCTCAGAGCAGCACTCATGTCAGTCTCCTGTGGCATCACACCCAAGAGCAACATCACGAGGTGTAAGATGAGGAGAGGTGCCTGCAGGACAGTAGGAGCAGCAGATCAGTTGAGCATCCTTTTGTGGGACCACCGTCACCATGCAAAGAAAGAAGGGATGCATTGTTGAATGACAGACAAAACTGAAAAATGAACCAAACAAAAGACCAGATGGAAGTTGCTGTCAAACCAGTTGCTGTGAACCACAGCTAACAGTGCTGAAGACAAAATGTGAGATAAACACAATTCAAAGTACTTATATATGCTATGATAAGATAATGGGTGAACCAGATTCGACGTACATTTTCCGTGTGGTTTAAACTTTCTGAACGTTGATTGCAAACCTTTATCATTTCTGTCAGACCACAGTAACACGACTTGTTAATGTCATGTTGTCTAGTATTTTTTACCCAAAGACTCTGCTTTCAAAGTCTATTCAATACATTTTATCAGTAACAGCTGACATTGTTTGAATTTGCATTTTACATTCAGGCCGTTTTCTTCAGATACTTGTGTTTCACAAACAGACTAATAGCCACTGAACAGATCTCCCTTCAGCCATCTACCTTCTAAGTTTAGCACATCCTATTTTTATTGCATCCAACATTTTTGCACAGGCATACGGGAATAATGGAGCTCTGCTCTGAATACGGTTAATGGATCCTGAATGAAGTACTTCCTGCACTGCCGATGGGGTCACGCTTTTGATGGGTCCGCTGGCACAACAGTGCAAAGAGTATCTTAAGTGCCAGGTAGGACAACAATTCATAGAGTCTGTGATGCTTCATCAAAGAGAATTTACACAGATACCCTTATAGCCTGGGACCACATTCTGAAGATAAAGACACATCCCATGTGTTCTAAAGTGATGGGTGTTCATGAGAAGCTCTGCCATTAGTGCTTTAACACAAAGAGCACATGCAGAGGCCGTAAGCTCTCTAATGGAGGCTGCAGCTGAAAAGAATCAAGACCGTAGCAGCCTACGATATACTATATTCACAACATTT
This sequence comes from Opsariichthys bidens, assembly GCA_037194245.1. Taxonomy (NCBI): domain Eukaryota; kingdom Metazoa; phylum Chordata; class Actinopteri; order Cypriniformes; family Xenocyprididae; genus Opsariichthys; species Opsariichthys bidens. The sequence goes on along the minus strand of CM074277.1, from coordinate 15,338,747 downwards.
CTGCATTTATTTTGGCCTCAAGTGGCTGTGAGAACAGCATAACGGAGCATCTCCAACCAGGTCAGGTGAATGCAGGTCAAATCATTCACCTTCACAAGTGCACTACAATACAAATGCCAAAGCATTGTTGTGATTTTATATATTGAATAGGACATGGTTATTTTCACATGCACGACATATTCCTAAAATACTGCAATACAACAAGTGACAGATAAAATATCTGTAATTGACTGTAATCTGTAATTTACTAAAGCTAAATTGCAGAATTTAAGGAACATCTGTAGTATTATTGTCTAAATTATGTAGTGTTAGAGCCATTCCTGCTGCCAGACTCTATACTGCTCTGCTGAGTGAGACTCAGGATCAGTGCAAACAGCGCCCCCTTCCGTTTAACTAATTAACTCAACGTGGTAGATCCAGACTCGTACTATAAACAAAAACGTAGATGCAGAATAGACTGTAGGCTACGTACAGTTGTACACATAAATATACACACCTGATTGCGTAAACCTTACAATCATAACTAAAATATTTACTAACAAAGTGTGTCACGTGACGTTAGACACGCGCATGTCGAATGTTGTTTCGTTAACGAATCTTTTAAGTGAACGAATCGTAGTCGTTCATTTCCACGCTCATTTTTTTATAGTATTCGAAGCGCTTTGGTGATTTTATTGTCATCAAGAAATTCAGACAAAAAGACTTGCCGAACGTTAAATCGGTTGAGCAATTACATCACTCAATCATGATCACATATAAGATTTGACTCATCAACATGATTAAAAATCCCCAAAACAGAAGTAAATGTTTGACGTTAAACTCTTAAAATGAATTAAAAAATACCCGACAAAAAAATCATGAATTAGCCATATTGTTCTTTAATATTCAATAATTCACTGGCAAATCCAGGAACTTGTGTCAATTCCCGACAATGAAGCGTATCTGCTGTTCCGCACTACATTTCCCACAATCCCCTGCTGTGTGAGCCTGGGCGTGTGAGAGAAAGATTAAAATTGGACCATCTGCAGACTTTGATTTAGCATCAATGGTGAGAACCTACATTGTTTGGCTAAATAGACATGCGAGACGTATCTTGTCATCATGTCTTTTCTGTCGCAGAGCTAGAGGTCTATCTTACTACATTTCGTAAAGCTAAATCCGATATTTTATTAAAGCTTTTCGAAAAACCAACTTCGTCGGCTAGCCAACACAGCTAGCCAGCTCACTTTAGCCATGCGAATCACTAGTACATCATCAAACGGTCGTGCTTGCTCGTGATTTAACGTGTTTGCTGTTGTTAATATCGTGTAGTTAACAAATTATGTGTTTTATTTCTGTTTAATCCGATGCTTACAAGACAGTGTCCCATTTATCGCAATCACCCGCTAACAAAATCTTGGCTGTGTCTCAAAACATAGTTAGCTGTCTATTAACAGCATTTTTGTGAGGGCACCATTCTGAATCGCACCAATTTCTCGAGAACTAAAGCATTGATGTTGCTTCAGTTGTGTTTTATGTTCTGCTGACATCCGTCATTGTTTATTTTGACAGATGAACGCTTTGATTTGTTTTGACGCTGTGTCGGGAAATGTGTCTGAGAGTCTTCACAGCTAAATGTAAATATAAATTAAATAACAAGAGTGTGATTTCGAGAATGGGTAGTTGACGGAAAAGTGTCTATGATACTTATATTTTAAAAGAATGTCAAAAGAGTTCTTAGGTTCTGCACCAGGTCACAGTTTCTTAAACGTTTTCACCGTTTTCATCACATTTTTTTCTACTAGTTTACTTCAAATGGTCCTGTGGGTTGATTTCCCCCTCATACAAGATGCCATGTATTATTTTAATAGCAAAAACAATGCTGATAACAATAGTATTAGATGAAGTATAGCATATCAGAGGCGTGTGGTACACACACATGTCTGTAATATCTTGTTTCATAATATATATAACTATGATTTTTCTCTCTCTTGTCTACAGGCTACAGCAGCTCTTTTCTACAGGGCTTTGCTGTATTATGAGCTGTTGTAAACCATCACATTTCGATCGATTCTCAGGAGGATCTGTGGCAGGTGCCACTATCACTGTACCCTCACCTGACATCAGCAACCGGGTAAGAATGTGAGATCTATTTACATTTATTGAGTCATGTAAAGACCTCAGTGGCAAGAATTCTCATTGTTTTCTTATTTCATAATCTTTTTATGCAGGCCAAAATGGATGCTAGTTTTGGATCCACGTTTCCAGCAGTCCCTCAAGTAGCAAAAGGTCAGTGTTATCTCTTTAAATACTTGGACTAGAGGCTGGAAAATGGTCAATGAAAAGGAAAAAAAAAAAGACAGGGAAACAAAACATTTAAAATTATTCACGTCACAGCCTAAAAAGTAAAGATGATCAAATTGACTGAGAGTTACATTTTGAGTGTTGTATCTCAAACCACTGTGAAAGTAATTACTGGTGTTGAAAATGACCTAGATCAGCATTGATTGGACAGAAATCCATGTGAGCGTTTGCCTAGCAACAAGGTTCAATCAGTCGCTTGTAACTGTGCTCTTTCATTTCAGCGGATGCCAATTACAAACAGCATCGTAGAACCCCTTCATCCTCCAGCACTCTGACCTACTCGCCTCGTGACGACGATGATGGCATGGTAATCACAAAACGCCATCCCTTTTCAAAACAGCCAATCACATTTACATACTGAGGAATGGAAATCAAAAACCACACAAAGTTGTCATTGACGTGCATCACAGTGGGCTTTTGGATTAGCTGATTTGCTAGTTAGTCTTTGACAAATGCATCTGTTAAATTATCCTGCTGTGTCTCATTTTCTGATTATTTTTAGACTGTTTATGAGTAGCTATGCATACGGTTTATGCACCACAGTGTGAATATTTGTTTAGATGTCAGCTGTTTTTGTGTCTCTTTGTTGCCTTATTAAGTGCAACATTGATAATTCAGATATTTTCAGTCAGATTTGCTTTTCCACCAAATTTAAGTGAATCAGAAGATGGTGCTTTCATTCCGTCAATCATTTTGCACAGTCACAGAAAAGCCCATTAATGGTAGTTGAATGAAAATATTTTAGTTAAGGACTATATTCAGCAACATTAACAGTTGTTTATTGTACACATTTTTTTTTACTACTATTGATTTTGGTAACGCGTCCTTCTGATTATAGTGGTATCAACAGTGTCTTTGTAGAGTGGGATTTTTGAAAGTGGGGGCGTGTCTAACTAGGTGGCTTTTTGTATTCCAGAAAGCAGGGTTAACTTACCATCACACAATTCTCGGTTGATTAACCCAAACCTTTCTTGCCATTATCGGTTCTGTAAATGCAAATGGTACTTCAGTGAACTCAGAGTATGTTAATGGTGGAAACGCAAACGCTGCAAACAAAATCGCGTACTGTCTGAGTAGGTGCTACCTTTGAATTGACTTCATGGCCATAAAAAAAATATATGTTCTATATAGTCTTTTTCGAATTGTATGTCTTTGGACATATTACTCTTGGTGTACTGTTTTTTGCATACTGTATAGTAGGGAAGGGGAAGTGTCATACTATTTAATTTGTTTAATGGTAAATTACATTCCACCTACTGGGCTTTTGTGGCAAATATTATTAAATTTTTTTCTTATCTTTTTAGTAATGCGGAAAAAAAGTGTGCTTGCACAGATAATATGGTTGTATAAATGTCTTTGTTTAGCCATTTTGCTTCTGTTTTTTGTAAGGTTAGATGTCACTTTTTTGTTGCAGAAATAAATTGAGATATCTATCTATCTATATATATAAAATACCTTTTGGAGAAAAATGTTGGATGCAGATCCATGATGTGTGAGATGAGAAAAATATAAATAGATTAAAATAAAATAAGCATTGCTTTGTTATAATAGTGCTTTATAATTAAAGAAATATCTGTCATGCCCACTGAAGCCTTATCAATAGGGCACGTATACGATGAAAACTTCTCCAGAGCAAGCTACTTGCATACCCTGTAAGTTACCTCAGTGTTTGGAAGTGAGGGTTAAGGTAATCAGTTTACTTAGCCGTACACTTACGGGATGTCACATAATTTGCTTTCTGGAATACCCTCCATCTCATTCAAAAAATGTTAAACCAATAAATAAAAGTGTTAAAATACGAATAAACTGACTCTGTCCCTACAGCCGCCTATCAGTACCCCTCGTCGCTCAGACTCTGCCATCTCGATTCGCTCCCTGCACTCTGAGTCCAACATGTCATTGCGCTCCACCTTTTCTCTGCATGAGGAAGAGGAAGACACAGTGAGTGTCAGCAATCTCCTGTTTCCTATTCACATGTTGATTTAGCGTAGTGACGCAAAAGGCTGACAGACATGCACCTTTCCCTAGATTGACTTTCTCTCTCTCGCCCTTGCTCTCTTTTCTTCCCCAGGAGCCGCAGGTGTTTGCGGAGCAGCCCTCAGTTAAGCTTTGTTGCCAGCTGTGCTGCAGTGTGTTCAAGGACCCCGTCATCACCACCTGTGGAGTGAGTCAGCCAGCCGTCCCTTCACCTCTCCCCCAGGATAGGGCTGTCTGTCATGATCTGGTTTCAGGCCATGTATTGATTTCCTGTCAGTTTGGGCCGTGAACAGCACGCCTCATTGACCCGTTTCCTACAGCACTGTCAGGCTGTTGAGCAGCACAGTACAAGTGTCTGTTGAGAGATGAATTACACTTAAAATAGCTGAGTAGATGAAAAAGTCAAATTCAGCTCTTATTCACTCTCATTGTGCTCTCTTTCTCTTCCTCTGTCACCTCAGCACACATTCTGCAGGCGATGTGCCTTGACCTCAGGTAAGCGTAGCATTTTTAATCTAGGAATTTCTTTTGCTTTCACCTTTCCCATGCTGGCTCTTTCTGCCAGTGAGAAAGTACAGTGAGGGCTCCAAACGATTAATACAATTACATAAAAATTTCCCAGTAACTATGTTAGGAAACTTAACATCAGTTGAATGAACAGTGGTTACAGAGAAGATGTGAGTGAACAAAAGATTCACTCATTGATGTGATTCATTAGCCAAAAAAGAGAAAACACAAAAACGGTTAAAGATGGATTTCACTGATGGCTTTAACGTTTTGCTTTTAGATTTCTATAGGTATTGGGATAATATTATCATGAATTCTTTTGGCCACACTAATCGTGTAGTGAAAATCTGATATCGTGACAGTCCTTATGCAAACTGTCTAGTACAAAAAATATTTGTTGTCGTTCACAAATTTCACCTCGGTGGAAGATTTTGATATTTTTTGCGAGGTTAATAATTTTATAGTCAAATATTTGTAAAGTATGTAGCCAAGCAGATCTTGCCACCCATTGTCTACCTTTGTAGGGGAAAAAAGTGGGGGCAGTCAATGGGGGGGAGATCTGCTTGGTTACTAACTTTCTTCCAAATATCTTTCGTTGTGTACAGCAGAACAAAGTAATTTATAAAGGTTTGGAACAACTTGAGGGGGAGTAAAAGATGACAGAATTTTAATTTTGGGGTTAAAAAATAATTCAGTGCACTTTAGCATAAGGCTGCAACATAACAAAATGTGGAAAAATGTAAGAAGTCTGAATACTTTCTGAAATTTGTTTGAATATTTATTTATAGTTTGCTTGTCTGTAGCAGGAGTGGCTTTAATTTTAGACCAAGGTCTCTAGCTCTGTTCCTGTTTCATTTTTGTGCCATGCTGAACCTTTCATTTCATGCTCTTAAATTGACTTGTTTTCAACATAGCGTAACTGTTTTGTTTTGCCAACTGTTTTGTTTCCACAGAGAAATGCCCTGTGGACAATTCAAAGCTCACAGTGGTAGTGAATAACATAGCGGTGGCTGAGCAAATTGGTGAGCTTTTCGTCCACTGCAAGTACGGCTGTCGGCCAGCTGCTTCAGGCAAGCCCGGTGCCTTTGAGGTTGACCCACTTGGCTGTCCTTTCACCATCAAACTCAGCACCAGGAAGTGAGTATACAGGTCCATTTCCTTTCGCAGTGTTAGCTTGTGATTTCTGTTGTTGCGACATAGTCATGCAAAGGAAACGTACTGATGCTGTATTGTCTGTGGCAGAGATCATGAAGTGAGCTGTGACTACAGACCTGTTCGCTGTCCCAACAACCCCAACTGCCCGCCACTGCTCACCATGAATCTGGAGGCCCATCTGAAAGAGTGTGAACACATCAAGTGCCCTCATTCTAAATATGGGTATGTAATTTTGGACTGGCTAACCTTCTTTCCGTCAGTTCCGTAGAATTTATCTCTGCCGATTTCTCTCCAGTTGCACCTTTATTGGGAATCAGGATACATATGAGACACACCTGGAGGTGTGTAAGTTCGAGGGGCTGAAGGAGTTTCTCCAGCAGACGGATGACAGATTCCATGAGATGCAGGTGACTCTGGCGCAGAAGGACCAGGACATCTCATTCCTGCGCTCCATGCTGGGCAAACTCTCTGAGAAACTAGACCAGCTGGAGAAGAACTTGGAGCTGAAGTTCGGTAAGGGCACAAAGCTAATTCTTAACCGCTTACTTGCAGCCAAAAGATGCTTGAATGTTCAAATTGTTGTTACTTTCTTGTGCTAAATTGGCAGATGTGCTGGATGAGAATCAGAGCAAGCTCAGTGAAGATCTGATGGAGTTCCGACGAGATGCCTCCATGCTGAATGTTGGTATTTTCGCTCTGGTTTTACCAAATTGAGACGTGCCGTTTTGGTGTTCCAGTATTAATAGCTTTCTAACTCATCTCTCCTTTTGCAGGATGAACTGTCCCACATCAATGCCAGGCTCAATATGGGTATACTGGGCTGTGAGTGTCTCTCTCTCATTTATAACTCTTCATTTCTGTGAGTAAAATGAGAAGCCATCATCTTACTTTATGAAATGTTTTGCAGCCTACGATCCCCAGCAGATTTTCAAATGCAAGGGTACCTTTGTGGGCCACCAGGGTCCGGTATGGTGTTTGTGTGTGTATTCTACCGGCGATCTTCTCTTTAGTGGGTCATCAGATAAGTCCATCAAGGTAATTCCACCTGCCATCAGCAATTTGTTCCTGAGTGTCCCTCTTCATCCAGATAAATCTTCTATACTTCAATGCTCAACATAGGTTTGGGACACATGCACTACATACAAGTGCCAGAAGACCCTCGAGGGCCATGACGGCATAGTGTTGGCATTATGCATTCAGGGGTGAGCATTCTGAGGATTACTTTTATATATTTTATAGTATTTCATCAAACTCTAAAATGACTTTTCACTGCCAGTCATTGTAGTAGTGTATAAAATGTAATAAAAATTGACAATTGATTTGAGAGAGGGATTGTGAATGTTGTTTGATGTTGGCTTTTAGTGGACAGGAGATCTTATAAATTCTTTTCTTTCTGCTGCAGGAACAAGCTCTACAGTGGCTCAGCTGATTGCACGATCATTGTGAGTGTTTCTGAAATGCATATGTCAGAAGAATCAAACCGTTCATGAATAGGGATGTGCGCAACGGCTAGTTTCATTAAAGTTTAAAAGTTCAAAATTTTGCAACCGACTAGTCTAACCCTCAACCCCTGGAGACAGTCTCTATTTGTGATCCCTTTGAAATAGATTACTTGATCTATGAACAGTCAAATCCCATTCTGAATTCTGCTAAAACAGGTCAGAAAAATACAATTTACTTGCATTGTGATCCTTTTGTATTAAACTTGAACATTCACTTAAAGGGTTGGTACACCCAAAAAATGAAATAAATTTTTTCTGTCCCTTCATTGACAGCTACGTCAAGCTGACATGTGCTTCAAAAAGTTAAACTAATCCATGTGAATTGAGCAGTTTAGTTCATATGTCATCAAATCACACATCAGTTGTGGTAAACAGAAGCTCAATGTTTGCTTGACATGCGAGAACCAGTGAGGTTTATTTGAGCTCTCGGAAGAGGTTTGTTCTTGCACTTGTTTATGTTTGTTGGTCAATGTTAATATGTGAATAAAAGCCTAAATTCAATCGGTTCATCATATAAAGCAATCGAGTCTCTTCAGACAATTTGGATTAAACCACTCATTCATATGGATTAGTTTCTCTTTATCGCTTTATTGACTTTTTGAAGATTCAAAGTGTCAGTTGCGTAGCTGTCAATGGAGTGACAGATTATCTATTCCGATATTCTATCTTTCTATTCCGAAGATGAACGAAAGTCTTATGGGTTTGGAAGGACATTAATTGAGGAGTAATTAATGACAGAATTTTCGAATTAAGGTTAGTCCACACACGCCAGCACATTAAGATATTGTTGTTCGTGACCATGGCAATCACTTGCGTGTCCAGGTTTGAACATGCTTCTTTTGTGTATGAAAAGTATCTGTACACATAACAGGTGGCAAAATCGCAAAGAGCTTGATCTGTACATTATTTAATTGTATTCTCTTCATTAGGATGTAGATATACCAACTGTTCAAATGTTAAGTATGTTTCATTCAGAATGTTTCTCCTTTAATCCGATATAAAATGTCATACTGTATTGTCCCTCATAGCCGTAGTAGCAAACTAAATTATATATATACTTGATGTAACAAAAAAGAAAAAAAAAACTAGTATTTCCAAGTCACCAAAAGGCAGTAGTATTTAATCGTTTAATCAGTCTCTCTTCCCCCCCTATTCATGATATGATCCCATGTGCACCTAATGCAGATATGCACTTACTCTTCCTCAGGTTTGGGATATCCAGACCCTGCAGAAAGTGAACACTATTCGGGCACATGACAACCCTGTGTGCACTCTGGTGTCCTCTCACAACATGCTCTTCAGCGGCTCTCTCAAAGCCATTAAGGTCAGTTGCGGCTGTTGTAGAGAAGAATGTGCGTGTCTGCAGACACAAGCCCAATCAAGCAGCTAATATTGAGCTTTATTCTGCCCCATTTGCTGATGTGCACGTTAGCTGTTTGAGGTTTAAGTGATGTGGAGGATGCGGTCGGTGCTCCTGCAGAAAAGAGAAAAGCACTGACTTGGGTTGCTGAGGCACAAGTGGAGCAGAATTAGATCTACTTGGCTCTGAGAGCTTGTCTGAAAAGCACAAGCTGTGCTCGTATCACCATGGTGATGTGTGGGAGGAATGAGGGAGTGGAGGATAACAGTAGAATGATCTCATCTCTCTGGGACTTTCCAGTTTGCCCATTTTGAATGTTCTTTAATTGATGAAACATCTTTCTCTCTCTCTCTCTCTCTCTCTCTCTCTCTCTCTGTAGGTGTGGGATATTGTGGGCACAGAGCTGAAGCTAAAGAAGGAACTGACTGGCTTGAATCACTGGGTTCGAGCTCTGGTTGCTTCTCAGAATCATCTGTACAGTGGATCTTATCAAACCATAAAGGTTAGAAGAGTTCAACTTGTAACTGCTTGAATAGAAAACAGCTCTGTCAGTTGCTAATAAAGGACAATCTGCAGGTTGATTGGGTGATTTAGATGCACGTTTACTTGCTCCTTGCAGAATCTGTAAGATCTAAAAAATGTAAAAGAGATTTTTATATATATATATATATATATATTATTTTCATAAATGTATAGGACTCTCCATGAAAATGCAGATGGAATCGCAGAATCCAGTCATAAATATGGAATTTAATGTTTAATGTCACGGAATTTGGCAAAATTTTATCATTGGGGCAGTACTAAATAAGAAGCTTGCTTTTTTTTATTTAAACAAATCTATTCCTGTAACAGGAACAGCTGAATTTTTCTCTCCTCAAATTTCTTTTATTGTTCAGTCAAAAAAAAAAGAAAAAAAGAGCAGCTCTCCCAAGTTTTGTACAACCAGATAAGATGGATAAACTCAAGCTGCTTGTCTCAAGTTGTCTAATTAAGGCTCCAGAGATTGCAAGTTGGAAGCAAACTTCAGGCTTCTGTATTTTCTCACAGAGAGGAAAAGTAAACCCAAATTCCATTCCTGAAGTGTTTCCTGTTCACTTTTTCCGTAGGGATTAAAAATTTCTTTAATAAAAAATTCAAGCATTTGTTTGATTTGAACAAAAAGTATTTTTTGAAAATTGAAGAAAAAAACATGATGAAAACTGTCACGACAGACAGCCCACAAATCATTGCAAATGACATCTAATATATTAATAAAAAACAAAAATAATGGTACGAGTTTAAACTTTTGAGTTCTAGTACCAAATGCAACATTTAAAAAAAATATACAAAGTTGTTTTATATTGAGCGTGTAGGGACACAATTATTCCCGTGCTCCGCTGAGTGGGCGGTTGCTGCTCAGCTTTTTGGTACTCTTCTCATCTTCATGGTAACAGTGAGGTCTCTGATTGGTTAATCCAAGGAGAATCTCTCTACAGGATTATGAATAGTGTAGTTCTCCACCAGTAATGTGGCTATTGATATTTATTTATTTTAAGTGAATCAGAACACACTTTTTAATGTTTCCATGCAAAACTTCCATACTCTCATGTGAATAAATGAAATGGTCTGTATGCGCTTTCCCCTCAGATATGGGACATCCGTTCTCTGGAGTGTGTGCATGTCCTCCAGACCTCTGGAGGCAGTGTGTACTCTATTGCGGTCACCAACCACCATATAGTTTGTGGCACCTATGAGAACCTCATTCATGTAAGAAGTATTGATCTCTATGCTCTGCAGGGCTTTACATACAAGGGGTAATGTTCATGGAAAACCTGGAAATTTCAGGATATTTATAACATGGTAATTTCTGATACTTTCCCTATGAGCTAGGTTTGGGACATTGAGTCCAAAGAACAGGTGAGGACGCTGACAGGACATGTGGGCACAGTGTATGCCCTGGCCGTCATTTCCACCCCTGATCAGACCAAAGTGTTCAGTGCCTCCTATGATCGCTCTCTCAGGGTAAGCAACAGGGTTGAATATGGGATGTGAAGTAGGGGGATTTGCGAAACCATTAAAATGCATTGATTGTTTTACCTGTGCAGGTGTGGAGCATGGACAACATGATCTGTACCCAGACTCTGCTGCGTCACCAGGGCAGCGTGACGGCCCTCGCTGTATCCAGAGGAAGATTGTTCTCTGGAGCTGTAGACAGCACAGTAAAGGTCAGAGGCTCTTACAACCAGTGTAGGGATGCTGCTTTGAAACTATAGCTTGCTAAGTTTCACAGCATTGAAATGTAACACTATAAATTGGGGGTGTAACGATGCACCGTCATATCGAGATATCACGATATAAAAATGCAGTGATATAATGTTTAAAACTAACTAAGACTCTGCTTACTGTATTTATTTCGCCCAGAAATGTGAATTCTTTCATCATGTACTCCTTCTCTTGTCATGTCAACTTCCAAACACAAAAGAAGATATTTTTTATGAAACCTTAGCGATTTCTGTTTCGGTCCATTTCTCTAAAACTTAAAAAATCCAAAAAAGCCAAAAAGGTGTCGTTTCAATCGAGTGGTCTAATCCAAGTCCTCTGAAGAGACAGAATGGCTTTATAGATGAACAGATTTACTAGGATGCATATACTGTAGTAGAAACAGACTTTCAAATACTTGCATGATGCGTGAAAACAACGAGAGAGTGAGTAAATGGTCAGTTTTATTCGCTTTCTTGTGATTAGAACTGTGATCGAGGACAACGGCTCTCCTGAAAGTGGCAGCGCAAACATCATTTAAATCACCATATCACATTTTGTTTGTGGTTTATTCATATGTGTAGTGCATTAATGGCACTCGTGGCCTAGTGGTGAGGGAGTTGGGCTTGTAATCTGAAGGTTGCCGGTTTGATTCCCATTTCCAGCAGGAATTGAAAGTGGGAATTGTGAATAAACAGCACTCTCCAATAAACTCTCCACCTTCGATACCATGACTAAAGTGCCCCTGTGCAAGGCACCTAACCCCTAATTGCCCCCCTTGTAAGTTTTTTTTTTTTTTGGATAAAAGCGTCTGCTAAATGATGAAAAATGTAAATATATTGAATAATAATGTATTAGGGGAATATTTGTGGGTCCTGATAACAATAATGTAATAATAAAAATCCTCTCTTCAAATATCGCAATATCATGAATCGTAAAATCGTGTCTTATCATGAGTTCAGTATCGAATTGTGTGTCATTACACCCCTACTATAAATGCTACAAAAAATAGACTCTATAAGAATAGTAACAGAAGAAATATTTTATGAAAATTTCAATTGTAATCTTAATAAACGTCACGTTAAAAACGGCTGTTAGATTTGAGCACACTACACCATTACTCATTGTAAAGACTATTATTTTAAAAGCAGCTGAGCAACAGTTTTCACCATTCCAAGAAACATTTTTTACTGGCATGAGCTCTTTCACTGTATATGAGCTCTAACAGTGTATTCTACTTCCTTTCCTCAGGTGTGGACATGCTAAACGTGACCTGAGCATTATTGTTGTCAACATGAATCAACTCTGTTGTCGACATGAACTCCGATGCACAGACTAATCTATGAGAACATTACAACATACATTGGACAGGAGATGTTTTTATTTTTGACCCTGTGGACTCGGGCAACTCTTCCGTGTGAATTTTGCAGTAAAATGTTTGACAGAAGTTGTCTGGGTTTATGTGCTGGATGTATGGTGCTTGTTGCTTTCCGCATACCGGACATGTCTCGACAGCGAACAGAACCTCCAAACCTGCAGTCTTTACGAACTCCCAGCGGAGCGCAGCCAACATGACAACAGTATTTTATATACACAAATAAGATCATTTCCTATAAAAGTATGATTTAGATTTGGTAAGACTTCAACGGAACTACAAATGAAGCTGAATCCAGTCCCAAGGTCATGTTCCCAGCAGACCATGGAAATGTTGCTGCGATGACTGTTGAACTTTGACCCATGTTAGTCACAGTCTCATGACTTAAGTGAGTGCCTAAGCTTCAGTCTGATGCCAGTGGAGATGCATGGAATGACCATCATCCCAGGGCTGAATAAAAAAAACCTACTCTAAACCAACTTGAAACAGCAGAGCATTGACAACACAGTGCCCATGTTTTTATCTAAAATTTGACAGTGCCAACTGAGCGCCCAGAATTGCTCAGATATTTTCTAACTGCCTGTTGACTGATGTGAAACCTTTGTATGACGGTGTAATGTCCTAATCGTCCATCATGCTTGTGTAAATAATCCGATGTTTCCTTACCAAAGGCACAACTGCTTCATGCATGCTTCCATGTTTCTCATGGAAGCCAGATTTTGCCCATGCAAAGCTAGTAAGACTCTTACAGTGTACTTCATCCTAGTTACTAAATCATTTTGAACAGCAAGTCCTAATTAGTTTGAGTGTAAGGCACTTAATTCATTATCACTGAGCATCCCAGCATAACTTTGAAGGAACAATGAGGTGAATGGAGGGGAACACAATGTTGCATTGAGTTCCTCTCTCAGCTTAAAGGGACAGTTTACCTAAAAGTGAAAATTCTGTTTCATGTTGAATATAAAAGATGATATTTTGAGAATGTTTTTGGTCCATACAATGGAAGTTAATGTTCACCAAAACTGTGGTTATCAAAATGTCTTTTGTGTCCCACAGAAAGTGAGTAAAGCGATAGACTTTTCAATTTTGGGTTAAATATCCCTTTAATGTGAAGCGTACTAGATAAGTCAATACTAATCGAAGTCAAAAGGCATAAAAGCAGCTGCTATTTTGGATATCACAGTGCCTTTTGGTGGCATGGAGCTACTCAATCCAGCTCCACACATTTAAGACATTTATGGAAGTAATGAACCGATTTCAGCAGTGTTGTTCCCATGTTTTCCCCTCATTAAGCTTATGATAGGATGTGATGTAAAAAGTGTTCAAATGCAAAAAAAAAAAAAAAAAAGTTTCTTGTATAAAATGCATAAGGCAGATTTTAATGCTTGTATTGAGTTAACTTGAGTCTTTTATATTCAGTCGCTATCTTTAACTCGCACATAACGTGCCGTTGACTCCCTCTAGTGTCCTTAATACATATTCAGTTATATCAAATAAATCTGTGAAGGGTTGTATGGCCCTTTGGTACCAGCTTCTTAGTTTTATTTTTGACAAGTGCTTGGTATTTTATATGTGAACTAATGAAACACTATGGTGTTAAGCAATTTCCAGCTGGCCTTGTTGGTGTTCAGTAATTGGACGGCAATGCGAGTGTTTGTATATAATGTTTATTTAGAGCAGGTGGCTGTTGATGCAGTCACTGCAAGCACACCACTGTTCCCAATGCCAGTCACAGCAGGTATCATACAAGTCAATGGCAGAACATCAACACAATATACAGCCTGCACATACTGAGCAGTGCAGATTTCTTTTCTTTTTATTTTCTTGTTTTTTTTTTTTTGTTTGTTTTTTAAATGTCTCTGCAAATAGGATGGAATTGAAAACAGCTTTCATTATTAAATAACATCTTGCACCAACAATATGTCTGACTTCAGTGTTTTCAGAATTTAAATATTTTTCTTTTTTTTTCTCTCTGGTATTAAAAAAGAAAAACAAGCAAACATGACAATAAGAAACTGACAGGAATGAGAACTTTAAAGGGGAGAAATCAAGTTTAAAAAAGGATGAATTCACAGTGACGAACAACCAGCTATATACACACACACACACACACACACAAGAAGGGGGGGGGGGGCAAGGTCATAACAACTCAATTAACACTGGATCGACACCCAGTCCTCTGAAGGCATGATGAAGCCTTTATAAAAGCCATTCCCATGCCAGACATCTGCGCCATGTCCACAGAGCAGACCACAACAAAAAGGGATATAATTCTGAACATCTGGTGGACAAAAGCTGAGACCGGCCACATATTCCCCTATACATTGTTTAAACAAGAAAGACAAAATGAAAAGAACTAAAGCAAGGCACATACATGTTTAAAAACAAACAAACAAACAAACAAAAAAACGTAACATTGCATAATATACAACTCATTTCGCCTGAAGACATGGCAGTCAAAAAACATATCACAAAAAGTTACCTTAAAAAAGAAAACTGGAGTTCTAAAAAAATGACCATTTACAATTCATTTAAAACACTTTGAGCCAAGAAGACACTTTAAACTTTTGTCTCAAATATTTGCAGTTTCATCAACAAGCCCTCTTGATGCTGCACCATTAAATACTTGTTGAAAACATCTATAATAATCTCTGTTCATAACTTAAATATTACAAATATTCTTTCTGAGAACCGGGGAAGGGATTAAGCATATATGAAACCACTGAAAATGTGTAAAGCATTGTGGGACCTACACAACTATTTCTCTTTCTCGTGTTCCCCTTCCTTTGGGCCCATTCTTAAATTGCATTTAAGATCATTTTGATACTGTGACGATTCTAATAATGAGCAGGCAGATTGTCATGGCAACAAAGACGGTTAAGTAATGAGAGACTGAGTTTGCTGGCAATGAGATATTGACATTCAGAGGTTTGCGAGAGGTTTGCTTGTGACCGGTGCTGTCATAACAGCGAACTGCGCCCTCACCGTGAATGAGAGAACATGGCATCTGGAAACATCTCATGTCCACAGAGACCAAACCGTAAAAGTTCCACCCTTAAAATGTCCTTATAAAGTCACGTAATGCGATTCTCTGTGAATATGTTTAACCTAGATCCTGCTATGTTTTTCAGAACAAGTTATGGACCCAAGCTTAATTGCATCAGGACTAGTGTTCTTACTTTGGTCATTAAGGAAATGTAAGTCTGCGTGTATGATCGTGGGGGGAATGCAATACAAAGCAGGCACACCATGGTACATTCACACCCTTTAACAGCCACTGCGCAATGTGCTGAGATTAGACCGCATGCAGGCTTCCAGTAGAACCACACCTGTCCAAGCTCAGGTAGGTGAAAATAAAGCCACATCAACCTTTGCGAAATCCTTGTTAGTTCACTACACTGTCAGTCCATAACGTCTTACATGCAAGATTCTTTTAGATTACTGTTTTATGCCACTCAAAACACACACACACTTGCAACTTTCTCACTTTGTGCTTTCTGATGTCCCACTTTCCTAAAGCCATCAACCATCACTGGACCCCTCTACCTCATTCTCGCTCGTGTTTCTGAGGTCACTCATGTAGTAAAAGTCAACCTGGCCCCATTTACTTTCTTAATGCACGATTCACTGACACTTAATTCCTAAGAAAAAATGAGTTTGTATTAATCTTCACTCAGGGCGCACCGGCTATGGCATAATGCTAATCAATAGCTAAATAGCTATTTTGGTTTTCAGTGCCTACTTTCACCATCCAGTGAACTGCAAAAGAACAGAATCAATCTTCTAGCATTTTCTGTATTGCCTGGAACATCAATTGGCTATTCACTTTGACTTCAAGGTCTACACTGTTCAGCAAATGACTGAAGCATGGCGATGTCCAAGGATGATGTCCAAGGGCGATGTCACGCCTCGCCAAATCCGAGCACACAAGGCAATGCCTCTCACTTGGGGCCTCATTTCTAAAACGTGTGTGTGCACAGATTTGATCTACACTAAAATCCACGCCAACATTCATATCTATAAAAATGGGAAAATGCTTAGCGCCACATGAGGGTCTAAGCAAAATATTTGGAAATCTAAGAAATTATTGCCGCTCGCCATTCTTAAGTTGATTGGTGCACTTTTACATGGTAATGACATTAATTAGGCAGCGTTTACAAGGCGGAGATCTGAATCCATTCAGCTGTGCACAATTTCAAGATTTCACGATTTATAGATTTCACATTTGAAAAAGAGGCGTATGCACTTTTTCCGTTCTCTGAATCAGCCTAACCCTAGCGTAAAATCAAATGTAGGACACTTTCAATGCAACATTTTATAAATGAGGCCCCACAGACACTAGGCCTATCTTAACTTGAACCTGTTTGCTTTTGTGTGTTAGCAGCACTGACGTCACCTCTCATGTTAAGGCACACAGGACACTGCACATGATGAGGGCAGGAAGAAAAAGAGGGAAGGTGAAGGAAGAAAGCTGTGCGAGGAGCAGGAATGTATGAGTTCACACAGGCAAAAAGTATATGGAAACATAAATGGTCACAGCAGCACAGAGCGGGAGCCCAGAGCAAGCACAGAGCAGGGGGGTGAAACAGCCACTTCAGTCACTACATTCAACACAGCCCACAACACTCTTCAGCAGAGCACAGCCAAACATACAAGATGTTTAAGCCAGCCTTTTTTGTTTGTTTGTTTTAAAACTTTCATTATAGTCATAGAAAAATCCACATATCTGTCATCAAACTTTATAGATTTCTTAATGTTTCAACACTGTACCATTGAACATGAAATAAAAACATAAAATATTTATATTTATATTTATATATATATATATATATATATATATATAACTGTACTAATGCATGACTCTCACTATGAGATTTTTTTCTTTATAGATACAAACTTTCCTCATGCTTACAATGTACACATACCATACTATTGTTTCATATACAGTTATTATTGTTTTCATATTATTATTTTACTACTCATTGCTCATGGTAGATAGAGATACTCCACGGACAGAGAGTTGAGCTTTATGTATTAAAACACAACCTCTGCCTCTCCACCCTCTGCTCTGTCTTTGATGTTTAAAGCCTTGGATGGCCTTCTGCCCAGTCCTGAGGTACATCAGCTCGGGTTTGTGCAAAACCAACTCGGAGGGAGAGAGGAGAGACGGGTGTTTCATGACAATGGGGAAGGAGCAAGAAAAAGGGGGTGAGAGGAGCAAGGGATGAGGACTAGAAAGGGGTAGGTGGGTATGTTGTTGGTCATTGTGCCCTTGTGCTCTCCCGGGGCCCTGAGGTTGTGCCACAGAGACACAGGCTGTGCTCTTCACTCCAGCATGGCATCCAGCTGGTCGGCCAGGTCATCGAACATGCTGCCGATGTCATCTAGGATGCTCACTGTGCTCTTGTTTTCAGTCAATGAGCTGTGGATCAAAACACACACTTAGATATCTTTTAAAAATAACAAAAGAATTAGCTGCAAGCAGTAGCTATGGAGCAAACAATGACATGCAAAAAATAAATTCCCTTTAAAAAAAAAAAAAAAAAAAAAAGCCCTGCCAATATACAGCCTCTTCAAGTTTTCAGCATTTTGAAATTGGCTTTTCAGTTTTGAAAATAAAAATAACTAATTGTTACTATAGTATTCTGGTACTCACTGTATTTAACCCGATGGTGGTAAACTGCTTGAAGTCTCATAATAGCTACAGATGTAGACTCAAAAATGTTAACTTGATTTTTAAGGACTTGAAAAATATTAGAAATTACTTGGAAATAAATAATAACCTGAGACTAGATGCCATCATAGACTAGATTTCTACTGGTCTGTCCCTTACGCATGTAAAACATATTTCCTCATATATGAATGATCAATATATCAAATGATTTAAAGCTGCAGTCTGTAAGTTTTGCCTCTTTGTTGCCATCTTTGTTTGAAACCTGCAATTGCAGTTATTTGTGGAATTATCTTCTTCTCGTGGGTTATGCACGGCTCCTCGCCGTGGATGAATCTGCTGTCAGTCAACATACTGGATACTGTATTTCGGAATAACAGATTGTAGTCTTGGAATTATGACCACAATAATAATTTTCACCGGAAAATGTCATTTAAACAAGCAAGTTACATGTCTGCCACTTCTGACCAACATGCATGTGCAATATATGTATGCAATAAAGGATAACACTGTATGAATATTACATGTAATGCTATGTTTGTCTTTGTATTTCTAAATAACTTTAAATGTATCAATATGTAGCAATACATGGTCAATGTATTGCAGTATATTGAAAAATATAAGCACTAGTTTCCCATATATGGATATGTATTATAGTATATATATACAGTATATAGCAGTATATTCCCATATATATGTGTTCTGTAAGGAATGATGTCACTGACACCATACAATTTTTGCATGTTTCATGACACTCACTCTTTTTGCCCATCCTCCTTGATCTTTTCTTCTACTGCCTGCAGGGCTGCAGCTAGTGAGGCACTGGTCTCCTCTATCTTCTGGTGCATTGCATCTGCTGTCACTACCCCTGTGACAAATGCTGATCCAGTTGAACTGTCCATGGATACCCCACTGATTGAGGAGCGAGGGGGCTTCACAGGAGGGGGTGTAGGGGTGGGAGTTGTGGGAGTTTGGGGAGTCTGTGGGGTTTGGGGTGTCTGAGGTGTCTGTGGGGTGTGAGGAGATTGAGGTGTGTGTGGGGTCTGTGCATTCAAAGCTGGCGGGGTTGTGGCCTTGACAGGGTGGTTGGTCTGGGGAGAGGGTGTACTTGCCATTCTGGTGACAGTCTGCTTGGCTGGAGAGGGCGTAGGAGTGGCATTAGGTGTCGCATTTAAAGACTGCAGAACATTTTTGGATGGTTTGGGAGCTGTGGGAGGAGGTGTAGGTTTTGGTGAAATAGGAGGAGGTACTTTCTTTCCTTCAACTGTAAATAGAAGAGAAAAGAGATAGGAAGAGAGATGGGAAGAGAGACTGACTGAGCGGACTTTGATTCAACAAGGTTTAAACGTTACAAGGCTTTATGGGATACTCACATAATTGTGTAAAGACAGGGCAAGTGAAAGGCCCGCACTGTGTAGTACCTGGGCTGCCAGGTGCCCCAGTTGGTCCAGGAAACGGGGCTTTCTTGGTGATGGCAGCCGGTGGTCCTTGTTTCTTTATGTGCTGGGCCAGAACAGGTTTGGGAGACACTGGAGGTTTGACGGTCTTACGAGGGGCACTCTCAGTAACATGGCCTTCCAGGTCTGTGCTGTCACGGCGGGGCGAGTTCTCAGGATGTTCCTGTGGCCGGGGCTGTTCTGAAACGGTCACCTCTGACACAGGGCGTCTTTTAATTGTGCCAGTCCCATTCTCATATGGTACGGGCATCTGCCCATCCTGTTGTTCCTCTGCATCTTTGTCTTTGCTTTTGGGGCGGCGCTTAACCGTATTTGACTCTGTGAGCTGGAATTTGGTGCCATTTAGCTGCTGCTTGGTGCTCTGGACCCTCCTTTTCAGCGAGGCTGTGGCATCCACACAGGAAAGGTCCTCCTGGGGTAAAGAGTATGACATTTCTAGGCCCTCCTCAGTCTCATCCTTTCCCTGTCTAGGTCTTTGTTTGATGGTAAGGTTTCCATCCTCAGCAAATGGAAGGTTTTCTGCTGAACTCCCACTAGAGCTTGGCTGGGGTTCAGAGCGGTGTCTGTCCTGGACTGGCTCTGGCTGTGGTCCTCGTTTAGCAGCTGCTACTAACTCAGTGACAGGCCCACTAATGGTCCTGCGACGGTTCACTACTTCCCCATCCAGTCCAATGGCATCACGCTGCTTTGCTCCTGCAGAACCAACCTGCAGAGAAACAATCATGTTTTACCACAACAGATTTTGCTAACAGACATTTTTATGATAAATGCTGGGTATCATCTCAAAGGTACACTGAAAACCACCTTACCTGCAGATAGTGACCTGCAGATTTCTGTAAAGCGAGACCCTTGGCACCCCCACCAATAGAGGACATTTCCAACATGGCAGCAATGCTCCTCACACTACCTGCACTGCCTGTGTCTACAGTGCCACCCAGGTCACTAGCACGCCTTTGTGGTTGATAGGGAACCTCCAGAAGAGGTCCACTTATTGTCTCCTTGGGCATTTCTGCCAGATTACTGCTGGAGCTTGAGATGGCCGAACTAGAGCGTTTAGGGGGAGGTGGAGGAGGACCTTTCTTCTTCTGTCTGAGTGCAAAAGACTGGCTTCTGTTGACATTCTTGTCTGCCTGCCCTTTCATTGAGTTGCTGCGACCCACCCTGTGCTGTACTGTGGCATACTTTCCTCCTGAATCTGCCACATTCAGCTCGTCCCGCTCCTGCTCACCATCAGACACAGCATATCGATTCAGACTGTGGGCACGTTTCTTAGGCAGACCATACTCATCGCAAACTTCATCACCATCTGGTGGTAGGCACAGGAGTGGCACTGAGACAACAGGTCCTTGGGGTGCAGCTTCCATGGTTTCCACAGGCTGAGCAGCTGGGTGTGGATGGGACCTTTGAGTGGGGGATTGGGGGTGAGGACGAGGTGTTATGGGCTTCTCTGTCTGCTGGAGCAGCTGAGGACTAGGTTTTGGTTTACCCGGTGGGTTGCTCATCGTCTGTGAGGCGGGAGGTTTCGTTTTGGTAGGCGTTTGTGGTGGAGTGTAGGGTGGACCTGCACCTTGGGGATAAGACTGACGTGGCTTTGGCTGAGCTGATGAGACACTTCTCTGGGCTCCCTGGCTGCTCTGGCGCATGGTACGCGCCTCCTTTCTGGGTGGCCCACTAGGCTCTTCTGTGTCTCGGCTCTTATTCATGCTGTTTTCATGCAGACTGCGGGCTCGGTTCTGTGCTCCCGGACCACTGTTGGTTCTCACCTCTGTGCCATCCTGCACATCAGTAGGGCGTGTAAGAGCTGCCTGTAACTCCCCGCTTAGTTCACTGTCCTGGAAAGTGCTCAATTTAGGAGACATACACTCTCCGCTGTCATGGGGTGGGCTCTCAATAGCCATCACCTCTTGAGCGGCTGGGGGTTTTTTACGCAATGTGTTACGACCATCAGATGCCTTCTGGATCTCTGCCAGCTTCTTCACTGCAAGCATAAGCTTCTTCTGGTGTCCTAGGCAAATTCGGTTAGAGAAATAGAGTAAACCATAATGGCCTATGCAGTTTGATAAAAAAGAGAAGTTTTTATGTGTAATCATTTTGAAGTACTTAAAGCTGTAGTCTGTAAGTTTTGCCTCTTTGTCACCATCCCTGTTTGAATTTATTATTATTATTTATTATTATTTATTTACGGAATTATCATCTTTACATGGATTGTGCATCGGCATGGCTCCTCAGCGTGGATGAGCTAATGTTTGCTGTCAGTCACCACATTGGTGTGGATACTGTACTTCGGAATCTACGTCTTGGAAGTATGACCAAAAGAATTTTCACCAGAAAATGTCATCCGAACCAGTAAGTAATGTCTGCCACTTTTGTTCTGACCAACTGAGAGAAAAAAGCATTACAATACACCACTCGCGCTGCCAGTGGTGATTAAATCTAACAATCACTTTGCTCGGATTATGTCAAACCATGAAAAGTTTTATTATTGTTATACTTTGCTCTCAAATTGTTACTGTTAACAACATAAGTGTTGCGTGACTATGTGTATTTATTAGCATTACCTATAGATTTCAATTTCTGTAACCACTCTGCAGTTCGAAGTCTTTTGCTTTTGACTACGAGTGAATCTCCAGTTGTCACTGATGATTGTCATTTGGACCTTTCTGGATTACAATCCGCCATCAAACTGATAAATTTAATTATTCCAGCTGCTGTGAGGAAAAAGCTATGAATGATCCGGTACCAGCAGCATCCTCCACATGCCATATAGTCTACGAGTTTCTTACTCCTCCTTTCTGTTTACAGATGTGATGCAATGACAAAAGACGAACAGCTGTATGCTCAAATTACCTGCGGGAACCCACCAGTCCGATTTTATTTTAAAACATTATTTCAAGCTTACCGTTGTAAATCGGGCTAATGTAAGGAGATAGTTTTGAACACTGACTGGTTATGTACTTGCTCAAAAATTGATTTTGGATCATTTTTAACCAAAAAAGTTACGGACTGGAGCTTTAAAGATAATGGATCCCAGTCCACTGTCTATCTTACCAAGTTTTGTAATGCCAATCTCCTGAAGGTCCTCCCACGTGATGTCAGTGATAAAGTCAATGTTCTCATAGCCATTTTTCACTAAAACTTGGTGATATTGGTTCAACCCAATCATGGATAACCACTCTCCAAGACTCGCCTACAGATTAAATACAGATAAAAACAAAAAACAAATTAGATATGGATGTGTGTGTGTGTGTGTGTGCGTATACGTTGTGGTTATTACAATATAGTAACTCCAGATTTTTTTTTTTATCTGGAGGGGGGGCATTTATTTTCATGAGGAAAACAGCTTTAAATATTCCTAAATTATTGAAATGTTAAAATGCAGAAAGTGTTTTTGTGAGGGCTGTGTTTAGGGTTAGGTATAGAATATACAGAGTGTACAGTACAAAAACTATTAAGTCTATGGAAAGTCCCCATAAAACTTGGAAACTCAACATGTTTGTATTTGTGTGTGTGTGTCTGCAGTGCACATTAAACTCACCGGTTTTTGGTCAGGCAGCCACTCATTTACACTGAGCTTATTTATCTCTGAGGTTATCTTCTTTCTATGTCCTGGTTTGGTTACTCCAATAGCTGTTAAATCCTGAGAATACATGTAGGAGTCCCAGAAACCATCAAATCTACAAGCAATCACATTTGAGCACCCCGAGACCTTTGTACACACATACACACTAAACCAAATGACGCACATTCTGCATGAACATTACATTATATGCACACAAAAAAGATAGAATTTGAATGAAGATGATAGAAGTGGATACAAAAACAACAATCAAACCAAAAATGGGAAAGGAGAAAAAATAAAATAATACGGGGAGCAAGTGAGGAAAAGAAGCCTTTTCAGAGTACCCCCAAACATAATTATATAAACATATCCTAATTGAGCATGTCCTCAGTGTTTCAACAAAATACCCCTGTTAATTCTGCTTTCAGCAATGAAAATATGTAAATCTCATGAAGGCATTGGTTTAATGTAATTAAGTATTGGTAGATGCTGCCAGCAATTCTATTTGCTCAAAGATTAATTTAAGGTTTAGTAACAATTTAGATCATTCAATTTAGTAACAGCTTTAGACTCTATAATGAAAATACATGAAATGAACATTAAAACTATAATATCTGCTAATGAAAAAGATATCCTTAAATGCTTTTAAATACATGGACATAAATACATAGCTCACAAGAGCATGTACATTAATTACTTAAGTTGTTATGTGGGTCATCAAGATACCAACATATACTAGGAAACACATTTGACAACCACAACAGTGGCACTGTCTGGGGGTGGGGGGTGGTTGGGGGGTCAAAGTCTCATAAAACCTGGGTGAGCCATGCCCGTGGACTTTTGTGCTTCAGACTCATTGCAAGCCATTTCACTTCAAAATCCAAGGAGAGTTGTTGGTTGATTCGTTTTTATCTTCTGACTGCTTCTTTTCTGTGGGTGGGGCTGGGTGTTACATTTAGGGAAGAGGGGAGTGACGCAAATAGTTTAGGGTGGCTTAAGGAGGTGCGTGTGGTGGGGGGGGGGCAACTCTTACCTCTGGGGTCATTCGGCTAATTGTAGGAATGTCATAGCCAGCGCTGATGAAGTTTGGAGCGTAGACCTGCAGCTGAAATTCACTTAGCCATTCGATAACAGCCTCTGAGCTCTAGAAGAGAAGATAGGTGGCAGTCTATCACTGTTTGGGTCCATTGACTGAAGATGGACCAGACCCCAGGCCAACAAACTAAAAACATTAGTCCCAATGACCAATGTTGCATCTTCACTTAACTTTTAGTTCATTATTAATTACAACTTGCCCCTTTTTGTATTATATTAGACTTATTGCTCTATTATTGCTCTTGGTCCAGGTACCTGCTCTGGCAACAAGGGAAAAAGCTTTAGCAAATAAGGACTCTCCTTTCTGAACCAAAGGGTTCAGCTTTTAAAAAGTAGTGGCCATACAGTTTCTGCTTTGGAATGCCATTTCCCTGGACGTAGGAGGATGCACTATAACTGTGTAGGAGAGGCAAAAAAGGGAGTTGGGCAGCAGAGAAAATAGGGCTGTTTTGAACAGATGGCCCCTAGTTCACTTGTCCAGCATGGAGCATCTCTACTCAAAGCTCCAAAGTCCTGCTGGGAAAGATATGGCAGCCACATTTCTCTGTTATATGACTAAACAGTGAAATCTCTGATATCAGCTAATTGTAAAAATGATATCAAAAATTCAAGGGTCAGATATGCATTACCAATTTGCAACATACAATCTGACTTCATAAGTAAACGGATAAATAATACCTATACAGGGTCATATTCAGTTATGTTGGTACCACTTTCTAGAAAATATCGGTGTCGTCATTTCATTTTCCTTATAGCTCTAACTGTTCTACAAGTCTCAATATGGACAGAATAAATCGTGATCATGCCCCCATTACTATATCACTCCACATTTAAATCACATGTCTACATTGTTGGGTACTCTCTGAAAAGAAATCAAAAGTGAAAATTACTGCAAATAAGGCAAAAAAATTGGAATGGACTTTAAAATGTAGCAACAAAAATGAAATGAATGATCAGAAAAGATCACAGTGAAAGGAATAGCTGCCAATATTAGACAGCAGACAGAGCGGCTGGCAGAAGCCTGAAGCTGAGGACAGTGTGCAAGGAAGCCTGCGGAAAAGCCCACTCACCGTGTCCTGACGACAACCGAGAGCGCGTAATACCGATGAGGCCAGCTGTGAGAGGAAGTGCTGGGAAAGCATCCTGGATGTGCAGATGCCAGTGCATGTATGTGTATGTGTTTGTAAGAGAGTGTATGCTTGTTTGAGGAAAGGTAATGGGACAGTGTGTTCCGAGTAGGAGTCTCCTTACCTTCCCCTCAGGCTGCACCTCCCCTTTCCTCTGGGACACCGCCTCCCCATACGGCTGCTCATGAAGTGGACAGCTTGACAAACTCTGACTGCGTGAGGAAGATCCTAGAAGGACCATGAGATCATTCATACACATTGGAGCACTGTTATTGCACCAATCCCTTTCATGTTTTTTTGACAACTACTCCTTTAGCCAATCAGATCTTTGTGATGCTCCCACCCACACCAATTAGTGCAACCATCTGGCACAAAAAAAGGAGCCAAGTCTCTAATTTGTGACAAAAAAAAAAAAAAAACATTCAGGGTGGAGATATGTCTTTGTGAAAAGATATTCTCATTTAATATCTTTTCAGAAGAGTTACTTGAAATTTCCACTAACCCTTGTTGCTGGAAGCATGAGAGGGTTGGTCCAAAGACTTTGTTTGCTCCAGCAGGTGTTCTTTAGCTTTGGCAGACTGTGACAAAACCGTGGCCAGGAGCTACAGGATAAACAAAGCTCATGAAATCAAGAAAGAACATACAAATATCAATGCAGACAAATTGGACCTCAAGTGCACACCCTATATATTTAGCTTTGAAGAACAAAGCTTTCCAAAATTGAGCAACAGGTTCTCCTCATGGTGGCTGGTTGAAGCTGATCATTTATTGGTCAGGTCCAAGCTGATTTAGGTGGACTACCAGCTACTGGGCTTGAGTCAACCTTGTAGACCATCTTGGTCAACCTGGTTAGAGCTGGTAGATTCGTTTGTTGAGGTCTTTTGAGGTGATTAGGTGGTCCAAGCAGGACTGCTAGTTTGTAGGAACAAGGTCGACCTTGTAAATCATCTTGATCAACCTTATTTGGTCTGGCAGATGGTAGCTGGTTTAAAATGTTGATTATTTATGGTTATTTAGGCCATACAAGATGGTTCAGGTGTACTACCAGGAAATTGGCTCAAGGTTGGCATTGTAGATCATCTTGGGCTGGTAGGGGCTTGTAGATGACCTTGTCTCAGCTGGTTACATTCCAAAACACAACTGAACTTGAACAGGTTGACAAGGTTGTTCATCATAGGATGTAATGACCTGTTTTGCTTTGTTTTCTAGAGATTGTAATACATCTAGTAATACTGGAACAAAGACGCCTCTAAAAATTGAAACCAACAACAAATAAGGCAGTTCTTTCAGGTATCTTCTTAAACCACAATTGAAGTTGAGTCACTTTGCTTGTCACTCACCTTGACTCCCTCTGCCTGTGCGTGAAGGATACTGCTGCTGCCTGCGCTCTGTCCACTACCAGAGGATCGGGCACTGGCCACACTGCCTGAACTGCCCACGCTGCTGCGGTCTCCACCTGGAATAACAAGCCCCCAGCAAACACACACACACACACAAACACAGTCAGCCCCATCAGACCACACCACCACAACTGCTCCAATCACACCACTATGAACTTTCCCTCTGCAATGCACTGATCTGACACATGGGATGACAAAGACTTACATAACAAGTGATTGATGGACACAAGACATGTTAGCATAATCACTAATACAAACACACTCAGGCTCACGCTGCCTTCATTGAAAATGCAGTTTGCCACACGGCTACAGACACATCTGTGGATTGTCTGTACGTGTGCTCTTGAGGGAACGACTCCATAGATGTTACAGCAAATGAGAGTCTTTCAGTGTGCCTACACGCCTGCAGCTGAGGAGGTTTCTGAGGTCAGGCATACAGCAGCTGCACCAGGAGCGTGGCAAAGCAGGAGGAGTCATGAGAGAAGAGGAAGAGGAGGAGGAGGAGGAGGAGGTGGAAGAGGCCGCCCTGCTGTTACCTGCCACAGGTTTGCGCAGCACCCAGATCTCCTCGCTGCTGCCGCCCTGGGGGCCACCGGCTGGGGTGGGTGAGCCATGTGGACTGGACTCTGAGCCGCGAGAACCTTTAACACAGAAACCATCATTAACTGCGCCCTGGCTTGGCCACCTGCCGGGATCAGAGGACTTCTGGACAGGTCAGCCAAGAGGAAATCTAAACTATATCTATGCGCTTTAGCAATCTGTTTGACTACCAATCTCTCTCTCTCTCTTTCAAACACACACACACACACACACAAGGCAAGCACGCATATATATACTGTATAAAGAACACAAATATATATGAACATTTATATACATAGGTACATGAAATATATAAAAAGAAACATGTACTGTATATATGTGTATATACATATATATATGCCTTGATTTACACATACACATAGGTAAAACATATATAATATATAAAGAGATATATGATTATATATGTACATAGGTTTAACAACAAGAGGAGTTGCAGTGCATTACAGGAGCATAGTTCATTAGGGACTCCAAAAACATCAAACTACAAGTGAATGTCTATGTGTTTAAATACAAATTAAATGCAATAACATATTATGGTAACGGTCTCTAAACACTGAAGAGAGACAGTCCCACTAGATTTTTAATGTTGTTTTAAAAATTTAAATTCTGTCATAATTTATTCACCCCCATGTCATTATAAAACTGTATGACTTTCTTTTGTGAACACAAAATATGATATCTTGAAGACATTTTTTTAACTGTTTTTATCCATACAATGAAAGAGTTGTCTTGGACTCCACTGATTTTCAATGCATGAAAAAAAGAATCCTTTTATTTTAATTATTTTCTTTTATGTTCCACTGAAGAAAAAAGTCAAACAGGTTTGGAGCGACATAATGGTGAGTAAATTAAGACAGAATTGTCATTTCTGGGTCAAATGTCCCTACACGTTTGTTTCATTATTACCAGGCCCAGAAGGAATGTGCAGATTTGTTTTGCGGTTTTAAATAGAAATTTAGGATGAATTTAAATATTCTACTGAGAGTTCAATACGTTTACTGGTAGTAATGAAATAGATTAGTCAAAGTATTTTCCTACGGCCACCGTTCAAATTCAGCTGAAATCGACAGCGTTCTGAGGGCACAGTTTCCATGTGGGCCTGACGATTACTGATCATTTACAACTAAAAAAAAACATTCATATTACAATTTACAATTGATCCAGAGTACATAAGAATATCTTCATGCTCCGTACCAGTATCAAAGTTTGTTTTGATACACATCGCTGAAAGGATCAGAGTTAGTATGAATAGACAGATCAGTACAGTTGAGACGAAGGAGAGTTGGAACAGACAGATGTTCAGTGACGGACAAATGGTTGTGCAGAGATGCAGGTATGGAGGGGTGAGAGGCTGGCTGTGCATTCCCTATTGATCACGTGTAAGAGTGAACGGTTTGAAGGGGCAGTGGAGCGAATCCCAAGTGTGGTCATCACAGAGAGGGAAAATGTAGCACCAAGATCAGGGAAATTTAGGGGTAAAAGTGGAGAGATAAAAGCTTCAACAAAGAGAGGCCCATCAACCTCTTTTGTGCTGCTTAAAAAATAACTTACTAGCCAAATCTTGATCATTCTTGGCCTCTAAAACAAAAATAAAAAAAAAAACAACCAAAATAAAGTCAGAAAAATAAAATTAAATGTATTTAATTTTAAATTAAATGTAAAATTCAGAAATAATAATTTCAGAAAACTTTAAGGAATTAGTGGAACTAATCTATTATTGTTTGTATTCAAACTAATCAAAAGTAAAATACTGTAATTTGACACATTCCTTAAAGCTTTGTGAAAAATAATAATAATAATAATAATAATGATACAGTGGAGACAGATTAGGGGATCTGTACCTTGTCCACTGTGCGGCTCTCCTGAGGTGTTTGGGGACCTGTTATAGCCAAAGGAAGTGAAAAGTGGCAGATGGGAATGTGGTGGCGGAGGTGGAGGAGGCGGCAGGATATGAATCTCATGATACGAGTCCCCATTCACCATGGCAACGGCGGGCGACACGGGGCCGCACACCGGCGCACAGAGCTGTATCTTTTGATACTGTTGGGTACAAGTGACTGTACTCCATGAACCTAGATACGACAACACAGCAACCACCACCACCACAACAAACAAAACAATTACAGATAAGAGAGGGAAAGGAAATTAACCCAACACAAAAATCACAACCAATCACAAAATTCAAAACAGCAAAACCATAAAAGACAAATTAAAAGGAAGAAAACGCTTGTTTTTCACTTCAGTGTGTGAATGGAGTGAAATGGCTGTAACTATTTCTCCAAGAATGATGTCAGAATGATATTTGTATGTGCGTACACTCAAAATATATTTGAAATAGAGGTGATGTGTGGAAATGCAAGGTTAGTGAAATGATTTGGAAATGAGCTGGTGCTTGTAGTAAAACCCAAATACTTGTCTCTGTAAGTGCCTGAGGAGAAATACTGTACAGTGATCTTCTCAAATGAGAAGTTTAGTATGCGTGACTCTTTTCAAGTCTGTGTGTGGGTGTGCGAATGTTCGATTTGACCATTTATGTTCACTGAGAGCACAGCAGGGCTTGTTTGAGATGTTTGTCCTCCTTTCACTAATTACATTAACATTTTACACAAAAAATGTTGTCATATACATAAACTGTAATTTCGGTAAAAAAGAGAGTTTAAGAAAGGAGCTGAAATATTCTAAAAAGCACAATGGCATTAAGAACGGGGCACAAAAAAGTGGATGGAGTGGAGGAGACCGAGCAGCAGATGTAGAGACACAGACATGGATACTTAGTGAAGCATGAGACACAATGAACACATAGATTAGTCCCCTGCTGCCATTCCAATATAGCGATATAAACTGGCTGTAAACCCTCTGAATGAAAAGAGAGCACTGTATGGATCATATACTTCTGCAGGAGTGATTCTTTCTGCAAACTAAAAATCTATTTAAAATCAGGGGTCTCTTCTCTTCACGTCATGTCTTGTCTTCTCCTCTCACAATAAATATCAGCTCCCTCCAAATTACGTTTACCAGCACAGATGAAGAGGTACTTATTGGCCAACGTGAACTAAGAAACCTGGAGACCCTGTATCAGTTCCATCAGTGAAAAAATAAAAGGACAATTCACAATAGCGAGAGGAACACTAACCAATGTTTGAGTGTCGAGGTAAGAGAAGAGCGTTTTGTGAAAGAGCAAATATAATCAGACCTAAAAGGTTCAATCCAATGAGATCTGCTGTTCTGTCAATGTATGGATGGAGGCAAGGACACTATTTAAGGGACCAGCTTTCTCTCTGACAGCATGAAAGACTACATTACGAGATGAGAAAAGAGCTCTACATTTGCCCTGTTTTTGTTGCCACAAAAGCAGATGGCCCTGTCTGGCTCTCAATCCAGTGCACATGAGCATCATGAACAGCTGGCTGTGAACAGAATCAGGGTCATGTGAGTTCAGCAGCATTACTTATGCATCTGTGAGTGCGTGAGGTCTCAGTAAGAGGCAGCACTGACCCGCCCGTTGTCGTCTCTTACCCACAGCCCCAGGCCTCTTACTGATCACCTCGACCATGCTGGAGGGGAAGTAGCCCACTCTGTCATTTCCTGTGCGGTTATCATGGATGCAGCCCTTCCACCTCCCATCTGAATGTTGCTCCAGAACCTACATAGAATCATAATCATCCATCATCTATAATGGCAATATACATTGTCTGGACACTTTTAATTGTCTTTGTAGTGACACAGTTAAATTGATTCATTCAAAGACTAATGTTTATGCGCCAGCATTGACCTGTGCCAGAAATCTTGAAAATTCTAATATTGTTTTAATGTTAATTAGTTTTATTTTATACACTATACCATTCAAAAGTTGCGGTCGGCATCTCACTTGAAAGACATCTCACTAAGGCTGCATTTCTTTAATCAAAGATACATTAAATGCAGTTTTATTTTGTGAAATATTATTAAAATTTAAAATAACTATATATATATATATATATATATATTTCAAACCATTTAAAAACTAACAACAGATACTTAGAATAACAGGCCAAGAATAAATGTCAAAAAAATGATAGTGTAAATTTTTTCTTTTCCTTTTTTTTTTTTAATATTTAGGGCAGTTCTTTGATTTTTGTTACTTCAGACCTTTACGCTGAACCCTGGAAAATTATTTATGATCTGAAGAAAAAGAGACCATTCCAAATATCATACCATATAGGGCAAGATGAGATCATATTTTCTTTGGCAAGGATTGTTTTTGAAAGTCTGGGGGAAAACACAGGCAAAAGTGCCCTCTGTTGAGAAAATCTGAAAGTGCACTTCACTAACTACTATGATTACAAAAGATTGATTGTGGAATTTCTAATGTGAACCAAAATTGATACAATGTGATTTAAAAAAAACAAACAAAACAAAAAAACACTGTTTGAAATAATAATAATACATGAGAGTAAAATAAAATGTTTAAATTAACGGTTTCAAAGATTTTAAATTTATTTAGAGCAGGTCTTAGGAATATTACCGTGATAACATCTCCAGCCTTTATGTTAAGGCTAGTCAGGTCGTAATTGTTGCAGTAGTCCTTCAGGGCCCTGACCTGCAAGGCTGCTGAGGCATCTGCATAGAGATCAAACATAGACTGTATAATCTACTACACATCACTTATAAACATTTATACATATTCAGATAAACATGAATAAATAGTGTATGTGAAGTACATTTACATAACAGAAAAAAATGTCTTCATTTTTTTGCCATCCCCTTTTCTTACCTCGTAGCATCTGCTTGATTTCCCGGCTGGCCTGTGTAGCAGTGAACTGATAGACGATGTCCAGCGCTGTCTGGCTGTATGTGTTTCTCACTGCTGCGTTGATGCCACTCTGTAAGGTGAAGGTTAAAGGGATAGTTTACCCAAAAATGTTCATTTTGTAATTAATTACTCACCCTCATGTCATTCCAAAACCCGCAAATCTTCTGTTCATATTCATAACACAAATGAAGATATTATTAATGAAATCTGAGAAATTTCTGTCCCTCCACTGAGTCAAATTAACTACCACTTTGACACTTCAAAAAGTTCACAAAGAGATTGTAAAACGAATCCATTCGAATTGAGTGGTTTAATTCTGAAAAGACACAGTTGCTTTATATGATGAACTGATTTAATAATATTTAATTTTATTCACATATAAATATTCATCAACTCATGCATCAGTTGTGGTAAAAGGAAGCTCAAGTATGAGAACCAATGAGGTTCATTCTGGTCACACTTATGTTCAGTTTTCTTGGGCCCAGTTTCACAGACAGGGCTAAATCAGGATTAGGACTTCAATTAGAGCATTTAAGTAGCTTTTATAAATGTTCACTAGAAAAAAAAAAATTATTACTTGTGTGCATTTTGAGACAAAACAATGACACTGACATATTTTGTGATATGTCACAAGTACAAGTTGCTTTCACTTAAAACAACTCAAACATGCATTTTGGTCTAGGACTATTTTAAGACTTGTCTGTGAAACTGGGGGATGGACTTTTATTTAGTGTTCATTGGTCACGTGTTCCTTTGTTTGAGTTTCCCGCCACTCATCAGTTTCCATGGACACTAATCTGCCATCACAGTTGTTTGACATTTAGTTCATCACCA
Source organism: Opsariichthys bidens (assembly GCA_037194245.1). Lineage (NCBI taxonomy): Eukaryota > Metazoa > Chordata > Actinopteri > Cypriniformes > Xenocyprididae > Opsariichthys > Opsariichthys bidens. The sequence goes on along the minus strand of CM074277.1, from coordinate 15,305,755 downwards.
TGTGTATTTTAGTTCCTCACTTTCACTTAGTGTTTGTTCAGTCTTGTTTGTGCATGTGTTGCAACTACCTTCTGTTATTTGCCTGATGAATTATTATTAAACTCTGCATTTGAACTTTATCCTCATTTTCATCTGTCCGTCTGCAACCTTGCTAACAGAAAACCGGACTAAGAAATGCATAATGCAGCAAAATTCGCTGTGATTGGCCAAAAGGGTGTTGATTTTCTTTTGTTATACCGCCGTCTTGGCGTCACCTGCCCCGACCTACGACAACGAGACCCTCAAATTGCTGTTCCAACTACCACCACCCTTAGACCTCCCAGACACCTCAGGACTTGACTGGAGGGAGGCAATGATCAGTTCTCTGGAGAGCATCTGTCGCCAATCCAGGATACAGGCAGACCCAGAGCCCAGCCCACCACCCTCCACCACAGAGAATTCACTAAAGCCCTCCACAGACGGAGAGAGACCGCCTGCCGTGATGCGTGAGCCAGAGCCTGAAAAGGAAGTGACAGCGTCGACCATTGCTCTGGAGCCGGAGCCCTAGAGTGAGTCTGACTAAGGGTGTGAGCCAGCGACAGCACTGGCAGAGGCAACTGGTGGAATTGGACAACGAGGACTGGCTGATGGATTTAGACACGGAGGCGTTGCCTCCCACCTGGTATTTATCTGTTCTGAATCATCGCTGTTTCAAGACAGCACTGAGACTGTTTTGTTGACCTGTTGGAAAATGGAATTACCGTTATTGATCGCGTCAAGCTTACCTCTTTCACCTTCACTGCAAAGCTCAGCCAGTCCTCCAGCCCCTCCTCTGCTGGATGCTTGCAGCCCTTCGTCTTCCCCAGGAACGCCTTGCTGCGATATGCAACCATCAGCCTCACCCGAGCGAGAGGATCCTGTAGCTTAGCATCCGGCTTCTGATCCCTTCACCCCATCTCGGTCCCTCGATCTGTCGGCTTCGTTTCGCTCCTCCCACCCTTGGCTCATCAGAGACTGTCGGCCTTGCGGCTTCACCAGCGTTCCTCATCCCACCAGGTCCCCCTTGGACAGTCGTCACTCTACTTTCGCCACAGACTTGCAAGCCTTCCACTGCACTCAAGTCTTTCCACCCCTACGGCTTCAGTGGGTTCCTCCTTCCCTCCGGCTCCGCCTCAGTCCTCAGGCACTCTGGCTCAGACGCTGCCGTTGCGAACTAGGTCTCCAGTGTCAGCGATGACGCTGTGCATCGCCTCTCTCCTCCGTCTCCATCAGATACTTCTCCGTCTGTCCCAGATGACGTTGGCCAAAGCAACATCTTGGCTTTTCCTTCCCTCGACTCTGCCGTGGGCTGTCGCCACTGCCGAGCTCTGGGCACTCTCCATCATCGCCACCGGGGTTCAGTCATCGTACTACTGTCACCATCCTTCGCCCGCTTACTCTTGCCATCGCTTCGCCACCGCCTCGCCCACCTCCAGAGGCCCAACCTTCTCTCCCTTGTCTGTGGGAGGCCTTTTCGAAGGGGGCGTAATGTCATACTTATGTTCAATTAGTTTCAGTTTTCATGGATTTTTAGTCTGTTGATTAGTCAAATGTGTTCCTTTTGTTTGAGTTTCCTGCCCCATTTCCATGGACACTAATCTGCCATCACAGCTATTTGACATTTAATTTATCCCCAAGTGTATTTTAGTTCCTCACCTTCACTTTGTGAATGTGTTGCAACTACAGTACCTTCTGTTATTTGCCTGTTGGATTATTATTAAACTCTGTAACCTTGCTAACACTTGTGTGTTATGCAGTGCATTTGAGCTCCTGCAAGAGGTTTGTTCTTGCACTTCAAGCAGGTTCGGTTGAGCTTCTGTTTGTGTTTGCTGACCAATGTTGTCACTAAAAGCTTAAATTCAATCTATTCATCATATAAAGCAATCATGTCTCTTCTGGAAATTTGGACTAAACCGCTCAATTCATGTGGATTAGTTTTTCAAACTCTTTATGAACGTTTTGAAGCATCAAAATAGCTGTCAACGGAGTGACAAATCGCTCCGATTTCATTCAAAATAACTTCATTTGTTTTGCGAAGTCTTAGTGGTTTGGAACGACATGAATTTTCATTTTTTGGTGAACTATCACTTTAAAGCAATAATGAGACTAAAAACTCTGTTTGGTCACTTCTAAACAATTCACTATTCAAAATAATTCAATGTATAGTGCTGGGACAGGATATCCAACCTTTTCAGGTGACAGAAAAAATAGACCACCTAACAGGCCAAATCCGCAGGAAGCCACCATGTCACTAAAATGAGCTAGACGAGACTAAATGAGTGGGATGTTCGCTAGCAAAGTTTGATTAAGACATTTATGTAGCCTGAAGTATAACGTTCAGATATGCTTTTAAAAACTTTCACGTAAATCAATCAGTCAATTTAACTTTGGTGCTTTTTGACAATAAATTAGAGATTTTATTTTATTAGGCTGCTATTTTACTGCTGTTGTGCACTAAATTCTCTTGAGCTATCAATACAGTTTCTCCATCTCTGTCTACTTACATCCAGCAGGAGGCGCACTACATCAGTTTTTCCACACAGTGCAGCCTCATGGAGGGCAGTGCCTGCTTTGGTCTGCCTGTTGATGTCGATGCCCGCCTGGATCAGCAGTCTAGAGACAGGACAAAAATAGTAACAAGTCTGTCGCAACCACTGATAACCACTGTGATCAAACTGCTTACATCTAAACTTGTTATAATTGTCGCCATGTTGCCAGCACATATGTGAGGGATAATATCCAATAAAGTCATTACAGACATTAGTGATCATCTTCCTGATGAGGTTTATCATGCAATAACCAGCTGGCTGTACTGCACATTATCCTGCTTATATAGCTACTTACAAGCTAAATAAATATACACGAATATCTGAAGTTATTAAACTATTTTACTATATGAGAAAAAAAGAAACCACAGAGTAATAAGAGGCAATGTGTGAAATTGGTTGCCAAGTAGAATATACAGTTTAGTATCATTAAAAAAAAATATTTGACAGCAGAATGCCACATTTGACCAGTCAGAATCAAGTATTCCGGAGAGCCAAACTTGTAAGCACTACAAATCGCCCCCCAATCAGCCACCTGAAGACTGAAGAACCTCTATTAGACAGAGCATGACCTTCTGACTCTAGAGTAAATTCAATTACAGCAGCGGGACATCAGCAAACACAGGTGGCCTGAGTCATGGCTTCACAGAGGAAAATGGGAAACAGGTCGTGAGTGGAAAACTTGGCCCTGGCACGGCATCAGACACCTCCCCTATAATTAGCAACCAAAATGACCCATTTTAGCTTCACATAATGCCCTCTTGTGCTTGACCTCTCTTGGAAAACACAGGAGATTAAATACCATATTGACTGGCTGGGTGTGCGTACATTGGTCTGACTGTGTGCTGAGCCGTCCGTCACTTAGCATTGGCCCACATCGGAAACTGGCATTTCGGCTAGTGGGCAAATGGCCACACATTTGTGTTAATTAAAGGTATGAGAGCATTAACACACGCACATGACACTGACTTTAGGAGACAGCATTTTAATATGAAGGTAATAGCTTTGGTTAGAGGTGCCATGATCCATTACGTTCACAGATATGAACAACAAATGAAGCCTATGTTCATATTTTCCCTCACTGCATCAATCTATTTAGGGTTGGCCAGTGTGTACGGCCTCTAGGGTTACTGGATTAATGATGTAATTAACAGCCTTGCGATAGCCCACGCTCTGTTGCTGTAACCTGCACAATCACGTGGCCCAGAATTAGCTCCAGGCTGATCAGAGCTGGACTCGTGCTGGATTGGAGTCGTGTGGGTGCTGTGTGGGCACATGTACCTTATTCTAATGTGTGGCACAGCAAGACTTACAATCGAGGCAGTGATAGACCTGACCATCACATGGAGATTTATACACTTTATGAGACAATGATCAATCTATGTCCAATAGCTTGTCATTTCATTGCGTTTCTTACCCCAAAACTTTTGAATGTATCACGGTTTGGACAAAAATATTAAGCAGCACAACTGTTTTCAACATTGATAATGATAAGAAACATTTCTTGAGCAGCAAATCATCATATTAGACTGATTTCTGGAGGATCATGTGACACCGAAGACTGGAGTAATTATAGCTTTTCCATTACAGGAATGAAATTGACTTAAAATGAGTTTGACACCCCTGTACTAGAATATACATTAACAAACAGCCACATGCTGACATCTGTATTGACACAGAGTATTGATCTTTATTGGCAACTGCGCTGATCATTAAAATAGTTCCACAGGGCTTGAAACTGAACCTGTTCATCATAATCACAACCAGAGAGTTTACTTTTAAAAAGCAGTTTCATTTTACCCACTGGATGAGTAAAAAAATAAAAGAAAGACTACACTTTGTTTTATATAATTCAATCATGTATGGAACATTTGGGTGTATGATGCACTGTGATTGTGTTAGTCGTCCAACAAAATGTCTGACATGCAGTTTAGTATTAGAATGGTACAAGGGCAGAATACCTCTGATCTTCCTCTCATCTCTGTCTGTTTATGGAGGAGGTCTGGCTGTCACAATGATGGATGGCAGTATGTTGTATCAGGAAGTGGATGGGGCCTGGCACACCCAGAGGAATACAGCCGGGTACGTGCACACTCAACCAAGCTCATATTCCCAGTGGAAAGAAGGAACAATGCCCTTTATCACAAGCAGGTGTAGCTGGTTGTGCACAGATCTGGCAGCTAATGCTGAGGACACCACTTGTCCAGTTTCAAACTCCCTTGGGCTTGTATGCCGATGCACAAAACGCACGACTGAGCCGAGCCGAGATTTCTCATCCAATGTAAATAGTTGCATGAGGACCTCTGGGCATTTATATGATAATGCAGTGGGAAGTCACATGATAATTGACTTGCAGCTCATCAAAGAGTCTCTCTAATTAGCCAATTTCTGAGCTTCAGGCCAGTTCTGATAATGCTCAGATCTCATAACACATGCACACAAAGATTAATGGCTCAGTCAAAATGGATGAGTGTGGAAATGAACTGTAAGATAAAACATAACATACTCAGTAAAGCAGTGGCTAAAATAATAATATTTATTTATGTATTATATAGCTCTGGAGTAGTGTTAATTACAACCTATTACACTATTACATTCATCAATGGAAAAAGTTTGTTTTTTTTCCATCCCCAGAATGGTGTAATTCAGATCTTGGACAAATGGACCCCTTGGTCCAAACAATGTCTTGGGGAATTACTGGTTTTGCCAATCCATTTGATCCCAGTGGAGCAGAAATGGCTTTGTTAAACTTGATGGTTATTGTATTACATGTTGGGTGACTGACTGTTTCGTGAGCGGCAGTAAATCCAATGTTTCTGACCTGCACACGCTGCCTGCATCATCATCACATGCTCATTGGCTGCTCATTAACATCAGTGAGAGTGTCTGTTTGCGGAGTCTCACTTCATCAAGCACATGGATCCATTAACACTCAAACGCGCACAGCCCCATCCAGCATCACATCACACCAATGGCTCATAAAGTCAACTGCCATTAATATAATGTGGGTTTATCCCCTCCCCCATCTACATTTCCATCCCAGAGCTCCAGTACATGTTACAGTGTTTTGATTATGCTTATGACCATGAATAAAACAACTTTCTTAGCTCTTAAAATGAAAAGTGCTGGTTCAGATAAAAGTGATTAGATGCACAATGCACAAAAATTGAAAAATTGCATATAAACAGGACTGTTAATTGGCTGAAAAACACAGATTATGTTTTTACATTCCATTGTGCTGATTTTCCAATGTTTTCCTATGTAAACACGCACTACGTACACATATTCGATGGTTTTGATACTTGTCTTATACAGTGTCTTGTGGATGACATGCATTAAAAGATTAACAGAACAAGTTAAAAGTTAAAAGAACAACCTTTAAAAAACACGTTTTTTGTTTTTCATTCCACTGCCTTTTTCTTTCATTTTTCAACGTGTGAATTTCTTTAAGTGCATTTACACGCACTTTAAAAATCAATTGCATTCTAAAGCAATCATTCAATTTTTTTATAAAATTTCATGTAAATGCTTTATTCTTACTGAAATCTAACTCAAATAGCCACGGCAAGGTCATGGGTTTGATTCTCAGGGAATGAAAGAACTGAAAAGATATAGTTTGAATGCGATGCAAGTCGCTTTGTTTAAAAGCGTCTTTCAAATCCATAAATGTGTCTGTTTTTTTTTCTGTGTAAGTTGTACATACAAACTTGATAATGCTCTGCTTTATCAACTAGCCTTGTCATTGTGTGCACACTCAGAAAGACAAGTGACATGCAATGAGTATTTCGTACTTCTAATTAAGTTATGTATTATAATTATAATTCAGTTATGTATTATGACATGTAGGCTCGACAGATGAATACTGTAGCTCGCAAAAACCTGCTGCAGCTCGATTGTGTAAACACTTATTGAGAAGGTAAACAGTCGCATTCCTGATATGAACACAATTATAGGAACGTGAATTCATAAACAGGACATAATTTTGCAAGCAATTCTCTCTTCACAAAGATTAATGATTCAATTGTCTTTTACTAAAATTTCACTCAAATCTCGGAGTCTGCCTGCACCGAAATTTAAAGCATTCCTCTGGTGTTGATGCCACAGAGACAATCTGGATTGTTTCTTACGCTGTATGCTGTGGACTGTAAAACGGTGGCTCATCAGGCTTAGATGTAATATAAAATATATTTCCTTTCACACAAAAAACAGGTTTCCAGATGTGTTACAAGAAATTCCTATGTGTGATTGTATTGTCGCCCATAATATATGAGGCGCAAATCCCGCCAACAGCTTCTGACTGTCTCTGAATTTCAGCATGTGTTGGATATGACCGCATCCCTTCAGAGCATCATATGTACATGCTCATTTCTACATATGCTTTAGTCTACATGTACATTTTTTTCTAGCGCAGTAACTAATGTTAACAACAACAACAACAACAACAACAACAAAAAAACAGTTTTCTTATCTCAAGCTGTTTTAGTGTTTGAAAAAGTGACCTGATTTACTTTCACTGTCTAGTAAACAAAGGTGCAACATCGACCCAGTACAGACAGCCTGAGAGCTGGAAAAGCGTAAGGTGTGACTTCTATTCTTAGAAAAGCATTTAAGTCATGCATCCTGGCTTTCCATCCGAATCTTGGGGCTCAGAGTGCTCACCTGATGATGTCGATGTGTCCGTTCTTGGCAGCTAGATGCAATGGGCTGGTGCCGTTGGGATCAGTCGAGTCTCCGGGCTTGGCCTCTAACAGAGCTGCACACATGTTACTGCTCAGTAACAGCTGGACCACCTGCAGGGCAAACATACGTCCATACACACACAGAGAAGCCATTTACAGACATACAATATAAAAGTAATTTGACAGTAAAAAAAAAACAAACAACAACAAAAAAAACAACAACAGCGTGTGACTCACCCCAACTCGGCCAAATTCACAAGCTAGGTCCAATGGAGTCTTCCCAGCATTGTCCACTATGCAGGGGTTCGACTGGTGCTGCAGAAGCATCTCAGACTGTGGACAGGTAACCAGCTGTTAGTTGTTATAATCTTGAGGGTTTGCATATATCACTACCACAGCCAATATATTGCCCATTCTCTCTCTCTCTCTCTCTCTCTATATATATATATATATATATGCTCGAATCATGTCATTATAACAAATAAAGTGTAGGTACAACGTAAATAAGAGATTCAGAGACAGCTTCACTGATTATAGTGCGATCTTATTCAATTTCATTTTTCTTCAGTTTGGCTAGCTGTAATTTTTATTCTGAAATACAGACTATTATGATGTTTGGTGACATTTTAAAAAAAGTTGTCCATGGATTAAGACCACTGGAACCAGGATCATCACATGACCAAAACGCACAGTGTCATAGAGCAATAGCTACAGCATCTACTGAAACGCCCTCTTCACTAAGAAAGAGGTGAAGCGTCTGGCTTGTGCTTTTCATTAAATGCATGTGTGTGTGGGATGATCTAGCTTCAAAATTCTGACTCCAAGTTGGATCTTTTATCATACACCGGTGCTCATATGGAGCCTTTGAAGAAGAGTGGGCATGATGTTGTAGCAGTGTGTACTCACTACGTCATAGTGTCCGTGTTGGGCAGCCAGGTGCAGGGGGATCTGACCCTCATCAGACTGACCGTTCACTGAGGAGCCTGACTTCAGCAGCAACTTCATGGGCTCGGACTTGCCCTGCCACGCTGCATAATGCAGAGGCCGCATCCCTGAAACACAAGAGGAAAGACATTTGACATTACTGCACTACACATTCCTCAAATATAAGTGTAGAGATCATTTGAAGTGATATTTAAAGCAATGCTGTACTTTTTATCTGTGTGCCTAATGCAAATGTAAAGTGTTAACTTTACATTTATGTTTTGCTGGTACCTTTCTGGTCCCTGATGTCCACTAAAGCCTGTGAATCCAGCAGCAGTGATATAACCTCCACATTTCCATTGAGAGCTGCATGGTGCAGTGGTGAAAATCTGTGAATAACACACACAATGTAATATAAATACTCATATTTATTATACCATACAACTAATCTAAACAAGTGAGACATTTGGTTATTTTTTACCTAGACATTTATCAACTATAACAACACACCTCTCTCTTTTATGGTGTAAATGAGTACATTCATAAAATTCAGATACAATATTTCAGTTAATATTCCAGATAATAAAACGTATACAGTATAACCAAAACACTAACAATGAAAACCAATTCCACCAAATTGATATCATAAATAAATACTCAGTTTTATATATATACATACACACACACACATTAATGACAGCTTTACTTTCATTGATTGAATCAGAGTATTTATTACAGTGCATTATTATGATACAGTATAACATGTCCAGAGTGCAGTAGTGTCCTGTGCTCATAACCCAGTAGTGCAGAAGGTTTTTTGAAGTGGAGAAGACAAAAAGCCCTTATTGGATTTTCTGTCACAGCTCACTCTCTGCGATTGGTGCATGAAATATGCAGTAACCATAGCTACGGTTGTGAGGCTCTCGCTGCCAGTGCAAGTGAGAATATAAACCCTCAGCTCAGAGCAGAATACTAAACTCACAGGAACCCAGTCTGACCCATCTCTTCCTCTCTCACTGGCACTATCACGCAGGTTTGCACTGTGCAGCAGAGTGTGCTGGGGGATGGGCCAGAAGACCCGAGTCTCCCCACCAAACGATCCCCTTTTCCCAGGCTCCACATCGCATGCCATACAATATTCATTGTTCTCCTCACTCTGTGCCAGTTAGTAGGTCAAATACAGTAAGCCCTGTCTCTTCATATGCATGTATGTGTTTATTTCTCATATGTCACTATAGGGCAAGACAGAGGTAAACACATATACACACGTCGCCTGACCTACTTTTCTTAATGTGGGTACAAAAGCCCAAGGACTTCCCTCGAAAGGAAGCACAATCAGCACTCCTCCATTCACTAAGCAGTATTTCAGATAAGATATTGTTTACAATCATCACTGGAATAAAGAGGTCCCATATAAATATGGGATCAGTAAGATTTCTTTTACAGATATTTATTAAAGACAATTATAACTGATGTAGTGAGGTGAGACCCAGTCAAACCAGGAAGTGATGGATAAAATTATTTTATTTATAAGTAAAGAAAAAAAAACGAATCCTAAAAATGATAAAACAATGAATTTTTAGGTGAATTTGTAACAATCAGCTTTTAATAGTAAGTAACAAAGTAACAATAATCAAGTAAAATAATCCTTTTTCTCGCAGAAGAGCAAAGGAGAGCAGAAGAGTCCTATGAGCAAGAGACAAGAGAGCCCAGAGCGATAAGCGTCGCCAATATCAGAAGTAGTAAATCAATTCTAAGATTCAGCTCTGGACTCTTGGTATTACATTTCTGCAAACGTAGCTAAACATTGTGGTTTTAACACTGTAGAAGCAGAAAGGTCAAAACTCAAAAGCATATGTTAACCATGTCTAACTCCAAGTAAGATAACCTCAAACCTCAGCCTTTTGGGTAAGAAATAACAATTTGTAGACATGTAAGGTTAACCAAAAGGCCTGGTCAGCATAAATGGATGAAATAAGCATTCATAAATAGATTATTACAAGAATAATATGTTGGAAAGGATTAATCATAAACATCATAATAATCACAAGCATACAATTCTTCTTTCCACTTACAACAACAATGTTACAAAAAAAATCTATTTCAAATAAATGCTGTTCTTCTGAACTTTTTTGTTCATCAAAGAATACTTTAAAAATGTATGACCGTTTCCGCAAAAATATTAAGTAGCACAACTGTTGACAATCAGAAATGTTTCTTGAGAATGATTTCTGAAGGATCATGTGACACTGAAGACTGGAGTAATGATGCTGAAAATACAGCTTTGACATCACAGGAATAAATTACATTTTAATATATATGTTAATATGTTAATATATGAAATTATATATATTTGTTTTTCAATATAGAAAACAGTTATTTTAAATTCTAATAATTTTTCACAATATTACAGATTTTACTGTATTTTTCATCAAATAAACGCAGTTTTGGTGAGCAGAAGACACATTAAAACACACCCTAAGAAATGAAAATTTGAAAAAATCTCTATATAAATATAATATAATAGATAAGTAAAGGTAATTATTATATATTTTTTCAAATGTGGACCTAAATGTACACATATAACTGACTCACAAGCGACAAATACATTACACACAGGCCCTTGAGTTATCCATCACCAGAAGAACAACTGTGCCCTGTAACCATTTTATTAACACTTTATTATTGATAACAATCACAAACTTGTCTGCACCCTCTTAGAAATGCCACAGTACTAGCAAGATTTGGCAGCCATGTTAAATAAACACAAAGTACCTCCAGTGGTTTACAGCAGAGCATGACTCTACAAGCTCTGTAGACTGGATACTGTTCACTTGAAAGGTGTTTGTTCAAAATGTAATAAACTGTTACTCAATCTATAATCTCACACACATGGTTTTTTGGCAGACACATCAGTTGAATCATGGGTAATAATCCAGGCACATCTACCGCTCTATTGGCTCCTCCGCCTCTTGAACATTTATCTCCAACTAAATGTCATTAAAAGAAACAATCCTACATGTCGGTGCTGGTAATATCCGTTTCTGTACTATTTCAGCTCTGCAGTTTCTCAGTTGTTCTTTCTCTGCAACACTTTCTTACGAAGGCAGGTTTCATATTGTTTTATTAAAGGGAGCGGCAGCAAAATGACAGGCTCTTCCTTGCTCATAAATCAAATTCCCACCATTGCTCCTATATTGCTCCCATTTAAAGGAAATGATCTCAGATTAGAAAGAACATTAAGCCTCTTATGAGAACACTTCAGATTTATTATCACAAGATGTCAGTTATCTCTATTACCGACGAGAGCAGGCAAAAGGGGTGCTACAGTACATCTCTATGTCATAATGTGTGTATGGCATTCCTACAAAATGTTATTTCCTCAAATTTGATTGGCCAAAGAGGTGGGGAAACAGCTGCCGCACTACTCACTCTGTTACTTGGCGAGATGTTTTTTCAACACAGAATAGATGTAAAATGTTTCTGAACTAAACTAGAGAAAACATATCTGAAAAATCTTATTTATTTCGCAAAGCTGAATTTTCAGCATTACTCCAGTCTTCGGTGTCACACGATCCTTTAGAAATCATTAAGATGATTTGCTGCTCAAGAAACATTTCTTATTATCAATGGTGCTAATTTTTGTGTGTAAATCATGATAATGTTGTTTCTTTGCATAATACAAAGTTCAAAAGATGAGTTAAGGCAACTAAAACCATTTGAGGAACCAATTGCCATAAAACATTTAAGTTTAAAAACTAATATTCATAAATACTTTGAACTTATTCCATTTGAGCCAACATAATATTAATCTTTAATTCTACTAAAATGCTTTATGTAGCTGAAACTTATTAACTTGAGTAAAACCATTATAAACACAATTTAGATAACCATTGCTCTTTAAATAAAGCAATTTCCTAGTGCTATGGTATACACAGACATACCAGAAACCCTCTCTGGTCTTTCAATTTTGTGCATCCTTGCTGAATAAAAGTATTCGATTCTTTCAAAAACGTTTGCTATCTATGCTACATACCAATCGGACCAATACCAATATTTGAATACCAGAACTCTTGCTCACATGAAATATATTTAAACTAATGTCATCTTTAAAAAAGTGAGTTGTATGGCTTCAAAGCAACTCACAGTATGGCTTTCACTGAATTGATTTATTCCGTTATATTGATTGGCAGCAATAACAGGAACTCTTAGTATATTAAAAATCTTAAGAAGACGAAGTGCATGGCAAAAACTGCAGAGTTGCAGTTCATGAAATGAAAAGTCATAATTAACTGATTGGGTTTAGACAGAACAATTAAGACTTTATTAATGCTCACTGAGCATGGTAATGAATTCAATAAAAGAACAGCATCATTAATCCTGCCATTGAGTCATATCTGCACAAGCTGTGTGTTTTGAAGACATCAGCAAGATGCAGGTTTATACAGAAAGTCATTTTGATCCTCAAAATAGTCATTACACTTATTCCCAGCATTGCGCACACTTTTATATCATTCCCTCCATTGTGTGAACTGCTGAGCATGACTTTTATCAAGCTATAAAAACACAGTATTGACTTAAAACGTGTTTTTTTTCAGCTACCTCTCATATTGAGCAAGGTCTCATTGGCTTCAAAAGTGAGACACTTCAGTAAAAGAGTAATATGAGTCAGAGAATGTTTTTTTTACACTTATAAGATTTGTTCAGGGGGAAAAAAAACAGATTCATTATTATGTCATGATTATGTTTCTACCAAATTAAAGTTCTTTAATTAAACACACAGCTTCAGCTCAGGAGATGATGTTCAAATCTGCTGTTGTCATTTAGAAAACACTTAGGATGCAAATGCACAAAGCTAAAAAAAAAAAAAAAGCATGAGGAATTGTTTCAGCCGTGCTTTGTAACAAATCAATTCAATGACTCACTTAAAAAGCACATGAAAATAATGCTTTGTCACCTCTTGCTAGCATATATAATCTAAATAAATGAACAGAGAACGAATCAATGAATGAATCTGAACAAATGCTTTTAGGGAAAAAGTGGTACAGTGGTATATGGGTCTATAATGTCACACTCTGTGTATATTGGCCTATAATTTGTTGGCACTAGGGATCCACTATCAATATGCGGAGTATTGAAATGGCTAATGAATGTGTGCTCGCTTTTTTTATTTTCACATTTGAATTCGTGATCATGTGTACTCTGTCTATAGGGAGCACCGGTAATGACCGCACATTTTACAAGATATTTGTCAATGACGCTCAGGCTCTATTGTTCACCAAATCCTCTGCCATCATCTTGTCAGTCATCTTTCATATTATCATTGTGTGACGCTGCAGCTGTAGGTTAAGCTTTCAGTTAATAATTGTAGCATGCATTGTCCAACTAAATGGTCTTTATTTCTATATAAAAAAAATGGCAGTGGCAGTGCCACAGTGAGCAAGCAACATAATCGGTGTATGGCCGAATACCGTGTAACACCGGTAAAAGCCTAATCCTAGGATGAATCAAAATCCCCACCTCAAAAACCTTGATTAAGTATTATCATGTGTGGGCTATCCTATAAAAAATGCTGGGTTAAAAACAAACCCAATATGGGTTGAAAATGGACAAACCCAGCTACTGGGTTGTTTTAACCCATCAGTTGGGTTAAATGTTTGACCAACATGCTGGGTAGTTTCATTTAAAAGAACTATTGTTCAAAAATGACTGTATTGATTGCTCAAAATGCACCCAAAATATGTTGGGAATTAACATTTATTAACATGTTTAATAAATGAATATTTATTAATAAGTTTAATGAATAATAATTAAACAAACATTTATTAAACTGTTTAGTAATAAATGTTCACCATTTGATTATTACTGTTGTGTCTAGTAATTATGTCTAACTTTTAAATTTCCAACCTATTTTGGGTTCATTTTAAGCCAGGCATATAGTAATTTTAAACAATAGTTGGGTTAAATAAAACTGCCCAGCACGTTGGGTAAACATTTTATCCAACTGCTGGGTTAAAACAACTGAATAGCTGGGTTGTCTTAACCCAACATTTTTTAGATTGTAGAATTTCAGTCTAAGCTTCTTACCTGAAATGAGCTGTTGTGCATGAGAGACATATTTATTACTTCATATGAGGTTAGATTTTTTTAGGGGGCTGAAAGCTAGATTAATCTGAGATATTTATGTGTGCTCATATGAAAGACCAGGACAAAGCTCCCTTAAACATGATCTAGGAACTCTATGGTTATCAGGTCGTAGGAGACAGACTTTGAATCCACCTGAAAGAAATGGACAAACATGTTTGGTATGGTCCACAGCTCTTACGGTACGTGGTTGAAATAATCAGAGATGTGTGAGATGCAGCAGGAGAGATGAAATAGTAGGATTTTCTCGCTGAACACAGTCTCACAGCAGATGGCAGTCGTGTTGCAATGTTTTTCAAGCTCACTTCAAATAGAGCTTATCTTAGAATCCACTGAAAGCCCCCTATTTTGCTGTGCCTCAACTCTGACCGCAATGAGAGTGTGTAGTTGTGTGGCTGTCAGTACCAATGACCTTCACACTGAGTGCCTGTGGCACTGAGACACACTGCCTTCACAAATCTGTCTAAAACATTGTCACAACAAGCCTTTAAATCAAGCCTTAGTGTGTGCCCCATTTAAAGCACCTTAGATGTTTTTATTGTTCCTGCAGACACCCACCAGAACTTTCTACCACAGGGCTGAAGATCCTTCTATTAGCATAATCACATTCATTAAGCTGCGCTTCTGCTGATTCTCTCATGCTACTCATGCATCTCAAAATGCTCTGGAAAACACTCTGAAAAGAATGGCAACCTAAAAAATGTGCTTCATCTAAACTTAAAAACATTACTGAATCAACCTAAATTAGGTAACACCAACAGCCAACAAGGGTAAAGATCAGGTACAAATTGCTCTTTAACATAACAATTGCTGGTTATCACTTTTTTACAGTGCAGATCTGACATAAATATAGATTCAAATACAATAATAATAATAATAATAATAACAAATAATAAACTTATTTTAATTAGAAGTGCTTATATCACCATATCACCTCTTCCTAAAACTTTCCCACATCATGCTATAGGCATGAATAATATTGTTGTAATGTTTTTTTTTTTTTTTTTAAAGAAATCAGCATTACAGATTTAATCTCAAGGATGATAAAAAAATCCCCAAGATTTACATTAAATGTCATTGAAACTTATGGCATACAGTAAGCAAACCTAGCAACACCTAGCAACTATAAAGCGCCCTGAAACCCCTAAAGCAACTGACTAAATAACACTCTAGCAACCACCAAAAACAACATTGCAACCACTTAGCAACGCCCTGGCAACCACAAAGAACACTCAAGCATAGTGACCACCAAGAAACCCCTTAGCAATTGCCTTGTAATACCCTAGCAACCACCTAGAACACAATAAAAACCACTTATCCAGGCCATTATAGACCTCAACGAATATATTATAGACCGCAACCACCAAGAAATGCCCTGGTGACAACCCAGAAGCCCCTAGCAACTAGGGCTGCATGAATTAATCTCACAATATGGAAAATAACATTGAACTTGTGAATGTGATTATCGTTTAAACACGATTCTTAGTGTGGTTATTTCAAAGGCTGCAATTATTTTTTGTTTATTTTCAGCTTGTCAATGAAGTGTGGCTCCAAATGCTAATCCATCTGAAAGCACTGCGAGTTTGAGTTGCATTTGAAAAAGCAATGGGCGTCAAACATCTTCCAAGACATGAGAAGCATTATTAACATCTTGTCCAACAAAAGACAACATTTGATAAAATGTTTTTACTCCAAACTCATTTCATAACGACAGTTGAGCATCCTTCTGTCAGATGATGTGACTTCTGACACGTTAACTTCTGCTGCAGTTCTGTGCAAGAGCGGCTTCTGACTCTCACATGGAGAAGCATTTACTACTGAACACAGAGCCGTACAGCTCTGACAAGCTGTGCATTAAATAATCGCAGCCTTTGCCAAACCGCGTGCGATTTAAACGCGATAAATTGTGCAGCCCTACTAGCAACCAACTAGAAAACTCAGCAAATGCTTATCAATGACATAGTAACCACCCAGAAACTGCTTAGTAACACCCTAGAGCACCAAAGCAACCACTTAGCAATGCCCTAGCAACCACAAAAAAACATTCTAACAACTGCTTAGCAATGTCCTAGTTACCACCCAGAACTCTATAATAGTCGCCCAAGCAATGCTACAGTGACCGCCCAGAACCCCTTACCAAATGCCTAGTAACAACCTAGCAATGCCCTAATGAATACCCAGCAATCGTCTAGCAATGCTGGAACATTGGAACATGTATGCAACATGTATGCTAAACTATGGTTAAAACGTTTTTTTCTTTATATAAGTAAAATTTAAGACATTATAGCTGTACTTTCATCAAACATATGAAATGTTAAAGTGATCGCAGGGGAAGGTGATGATGTTGATGTCATTTCGAGGTCAGATGGACCGCAATCCATTTTGGCAGTTTAACCTCAGACAAGAGAGTCTAGCCTGCAGTCCATTTTCTTATTTTTCTCATTGAGCAGACAACATCATTTTATCTTTGTGTTGAAAGCAATAGTCAATGGAGAAGGAGTTAATGTGCAAGCCATTTGTCTTGCTGATTCAAATGTGAGCTCGGCCTGAGCAAGGCTGCATGCGTAAATACACACCGTGCATGAGGATTCGGGCTGTACAGAGGTATCCGTTGGTTTAGAGTTACAGCTTTCATTTCCTTAAAACCCATGAAGCAGAGCTGTGATGATGAATGCTGCCGTTGTTCGGCGACAGTGATCAACAGACGAGATTTTTTAATTATTCTGCTGGTTTCACAGCTTGACAGATTACAGCAAAATAAAACAGGCTTTGATCTTTGGATCTCTGGGTAAAAAGCAGGACCGGCCCTGCTGTATTTTGGGTCATTTGAGATAGTATGACTAGTGGGTGGTTTAGTTAGATAATGTTTGTGTATTTTCGCCTGACTGCATATGTGTGAGGATGAGTCAGTGTGTGTTTGCCTGTCCGTCTGCGCATTTGAGAATCTGTGAGTGTTTGTGGCTGCCTGCCATCCACCATGTGCCCGAGTAAGTTTATATATGTCAGGTGCAAATTCTGTGAAATTCTGAAGCTCCATCACACTCCCGATTTTGGCTGAAGAATAGACTGTGCTCCACTGACTACAGACCAAAAAAAAAAAAAAAAAAATGTTTTTTGAGTTGACAAAGTATGGTATTGCTAGATGAAAATGGTTGTTCAGTCATTTGAGAACTTAGTAACAGCTTTGAATGATTCACTGTCTGTCTGAATCAAACGGCTAACACAAGACTGGATCATTAAAAAGAATCTGTTCATAAGAATCATTTGTTCCTGAGCGTGGGTGTGTTCGTTGCTTTTGATATCTGATATATGTCACAGAGAATCTGTTAAAATCCTGGTTCCATTAGTACTGAATACCTATTATTTTTTTATTCCATTGTTTTTTTCAGCTGTGTCAACAGAAATAATTGACCATGCAGCACTAGAAACACTGGTGCTATAATCCAGGTCTCTTTCTGTTCTGTGACAAACCACCATTTGCTTTATGTTTCAACACAGAGGCTACTTTTCAGTTGTGCTGTACTCAGGTAAAACTATAGTAGAGCGCGTGATTAAAAACCAATATGTGCCTCAGTCTTTATACAACACGCAGGAGATTTTACGGGAGATGTGGAACAAAGCAGCCAAACAAACGTCTGATTCATCTCTCTATGACGCTAGCACAAATTACACAATACTGTCGGCCTCTGAAACAAACTGGATAAAACTAAAGAAACATCAACTGCAGTTGAAAGAATTATTGAACGTGGCAGAACCAATTTGGATGAGAGCAAATATGCCTGTCATACTTCAATCAACATAAAAATGGCACTGTGCAAAGTACAGTCTCAAAGAGTATTTGGACGCTTAGGCCACGTTTAAAGGTAGACCACAAAATTCTGGGCTCTCTGTTGCCACCTGTGGTTGAAACATAAAATAATATCAGGACTATTTTTATAGTTTGTGGACATTTGGTTTCCCACCAAATCAGATCCAACAGCTCTGGTTTCTCCCAAAGTTTTTCTTCTCCATTTTTATCACCTGATGTCACCTGTTGGAGTTTTGGCTCCTTGCCACTGTTGCCTTTGGCTTGCTTAGTTGGGGACACTTGACTTGATATTCAACAATGTTTTTGATCTGCCTGCATTGACACCATTGAATGTGAGCTGAACTGTGCTGGGCGATTACATCACTGTTTTCTCCAGTGCTGATATACAGAAATTAACTAAATTAATAACTATTGATTTTTTACAAAGGAATGAATCAATACTGAATTTGTTAAGATGGACAATGACACCATTTTCTTTAAGAGCTGCTGTGCAGCCAAAAATTATTTGCCAATAAATATTACTGTAAAATGATTTCACAATCTGCATTATAAAAAGCACTATATAAATAAAGGTGACTTGACTTGACTTGAATATAAAACATTATTGAGGCTTATTGTAAAGCAATAACATAATATTGTAGTAAAATTTTGTTTATTTCTAACTAAAGATTAAATGAAAAATCATAAATAGTGTACCTTTAAAAAAATTATCACACCAAAAACAATAGATATAGTAACATGTTCCACTAACACTTGACTAGCCCAAAAACGTTCATGTATTTTTGTTTAAATTTGAGCAGTATATCTGTCCTTTCAAAATCTAACAAACCTGAAAAGTGTGATTAAATTCTGTAACGAATATGGAGCTGAACTGGATAAACAGATACAGACTAGAGTGAGACTGACCGGGAAAGAAACTTAAGAAAAAGTTTTTCTAAACCAACAAGTGCACATAAGCTCTGGCAGATCCCGAGGATATTTGGCAGTGAGACAGGAACGATCATGTTTACAAGAGTCTACCACATGGAGCCATATAAAGTCCTTATATGTCCCACTCACCCATCAGTGTCCTGGAAGTTGACGTTCACCTTCTTGGCAGAGCCCAGCAACTCTAAAGAAAAAGGAGAGGGAAAGAAGGATAAGTATGTATAAAAAGCAACAATAGTACACTGTGGGAGTAAGGACATTTCACAGCATGTTTTATGATAGTAGGGTTTTATATAGCTTTTGATAGCAACATCTGCACAGATGAGTGTTTGAGACCAGTGCATCTTATTTAAGACTTGAATTTCATATTTGCAATGGAAAATTCTCTATTTTAGGATTGTCATTTTGAGGGCATGTGTGAGTGAGCAACTTTTAAATTTGGACCAGAACACAGTGTGTGCACTAGAGCTGCACGACCAGCAGTGACAATTACACACTCTATAAAACTAAAACTCTGCAGTGCATTACAACGTCCAACTGAAAAGGCCTTGAGATAAGACTATGATCATTTATGGTGCATAATCAATTGTTGAAATATACTTTTACAGAAACATCATTTAAACTTCATAGTTTGGCTATACTAATTAGAGAGGAACAACAGGACAATCATTCTTCTCAGCTGTGTGGGCCAGAACTATTGTTCAGTACTGTCAGTTACCCTTGTCACACAGAAAACCAAATACTTTTACTGTCATTTGAGGTTATACACCATGACCATTTTTAGTTTGCATTCAAATGGACCTGCATACAAGTGGATGGCAAACTGTCCCGTTTCCCAGCAGACATGGGGAAGAATGCTACGCCTGTCTCTAGGGGCCATTCACTACATCACTTCCCCTAACAGCAGCACGGCCATAAAGACACTCTGTGGAGGACTGAATATTGGCGTCACACTTTCTTCCATCCATAAATCACATATGCTTCACTCACAGCGCCACCAGGGGACCAGGATGCAGGTTTAAAATGATGCTTCGTTTTCCCCACAGTCTAAAGACAGGTCAATGTCTGTGTGTGAGCCCTGCGATGGACTGGACATCCATTCAGGGTGTTCCTCCATCTGTGACCAAAAACGCTTGCTTAGGCCCCCCTCCCCATAAAGTGATAACGGATGTATATATATACGTATCCCTATTACTCCAATCAATGCAGAGACAAGTATTAGGCTCCAAAAGTACTATCAAAACACTCTTCCAAATTACTTAACACAGCAACAATGGCTCAACCAATGGCATGCTGTTTGATCAACCGATGGTCAACCAATGGAGGAATGTTCACCCTGTCCATTCATCCAAAGTCTGTGGCATTAGCTCCACAGATATAACTGGTCTCTAGGTGATAAAATCTTTAACACCCGGTAAAAGGGCTTCTATTTGGCCTATAATATGAGCGGTGGAATTTGGAAGCAGATCAGAAAATGCCAGATGAGGTCCGTATTCCATCTGGAGTGGAGCTGCTCGCAGCCATCTACATCAGTCAGCCTGAATACAGGGCTGTTTTCAACAGCTGCTGCTCAGTGTGACAGAGAACATCTGTGTGTCATTTTCTGCTCTGTTTTTAACTCTTTCACTTCTCTGATGTATCCAAATAGAGCAGAGTGAGAACTGATATTAAATAAAACACCAGGATGGAGTAAGTCCCCAGTGCCTGTGTTTATGGGGAAGCATGCTTGCTTCTATTTCAAGATGTAAAGGTTACAGAGGAGAAGATCTATCTATAGTGAGCTGCTGCTTTTGTGCTCTAGCTCTCAGATGGTCTGTTTGTCAACCTTTTGGCCTCTGAAATCAGACCTTCAGATGAAAGGTACTCTACGTGTGTCAGAATCGACAATAATGGCAATGTGAAAAGTGCAGATGCATGGATTCTGCTTAGAGACTCTATTTTCACATCTTTTATCAATTATTCAGTTGTTTACATCAATAGGATGACCTATTACTGATGTCTATTTTGTTTTTAAATTGTGGGAAATAGTGGTTTATGGATAAAAATACAGTATAAACCAAATGCATATGGCATGATTTTAAGGTTTTTGAAACTCTCATACTTACCAAGGCTGCATTTATTTGATCAAAACTACAGTAAAAACATATTGTGAAATATTATTACATCTGAGAATACATTTACTGATTGACGTGACTAGACTGATTGATTTACCGTTGACTTTTGATCATCCTTCCATTAATACAAAATTAAACCATTCATCAGCTGCATAAGCCATACAATAATAAACATGACCCTTAGCTTCAATGTACATAATAATTAAGTAAATCTAAGCCCTGCCTAACTTCCCTCAGGATTTTGTATATACTTCCTTTAGATCTTTTTATAGTTGCCGCAATTAACCTGCTGAATGGTCCTCAAAACTGAAAACAATAGATTACATCACACCGACACACTCAGAGACAGAACTGGGTTGCTTTGTTTTATAAAAAACATTTAGAGGTACAAATATGAGCCTGGAGATGTTAGCTCTGTGGACAAGAGGAGGAGTTTTGCCTCTTTGTAAAAATTAATGAGCCCACAAAAAATAGGGCTCATATAAAAACTCAGCATGTACTATTATAGTCTACAAGAGGTAAACAACAGCTGTCAAGTCCCCCCAAATGACAACAGCGATCTCACCTGAAATGACCTGAACTACAACAGAAGCACATAGGAGACAGATTGACTGCCTTTTGACTGAGGAGAAATGTCTCCCCTTAAAGGACTACAACACGACATCCATTGTTGCTTTGTACTAAAATATTGGAGTGGAAAAAAGAGACAGTAGCCCCTAATGGGAAAATCAAAGAGTTGGCTATTGGGCTAGAGACAGCAACAAGGGGAGAAAAAACAAATGCTGCCCAGCCACGATTGATTCTGCATATCCGCTGTTTCCAGACAGAGGAATGTTATGAGATGTAGTGGAAAAGGGTCTCTGTGACTCATCTCTCTCTAAAGCCATCCGAAGTGGGACAAGTGTAGCGTACTTGGTGATGCACAAAAAAGACAGGGTGAGGGGTCACTGAAAGACTCAGGGCCTCATCTGTTGTTCAGAGGTTTTGTAGAGACAATACGGAGTCAAAGCCTTTGAGAGGTCTGGATGCCAGATGAAATTTGTTATAGCAAGTATGCATCTTATACGTAGTTCTGCGGCTGTGCTCACTTAATCTGAAATGGACAGTGAAAACGCTTGAAACTTTCCTGGAACGTAAAAAGAAGAATTGTGCTTATGCTGCCAAAATTCTATTTGGCTGTATCACTAGTAGTACCATAGAAATGTACAGTTTTCTTTTCCAGTTAGGCAGTTTAGAGTGATGGGTTTACTCTAACACTAGGTAGAAAAAAGATATATCAACATACAAAAAAATAAAATAAAATAATCTCCAAATAATACCTATTTTAATATTTTTCTTTGGGTTTCGTATAAAAGAAAATAAACACAACCATTAAAAAGTTTAGGGTCAGTAATTGTCATGAATCCAGTCCGTCACCTTCCATTCACTTGCCACCAGAGGTCGCCCTCCCCGTACCTGTCACTGATTGCGGCTCCAGCTGATGCTCATTACCCTAGCCTTATTTAAGCCCTACGCACACACTCTTAGTTGCGAGGTCTTGTTTATCCCTGTGTAACATTTCCGAACGTTCATTCCAGTCTTGTTTGCCTGTTTTTGATTCTGCCTGTTTCTTTGTCTTTTGACGTTTATCTGCCAGCCTTTTGACCTATTTGCCTGGATTATTACGACGAGCCTGCCTGTTCCCTGCTATTACTGTTTGTGGTTTCATTGACCATTGCGTGTTTTGAATAAAGGTCGTAATTGGATCTCATCCGCTGACTCGCCCCATCATTACAGTAATATTTTTTAATGTTCTTGAAAGTAGTCTCTTATGCTCAGCACATTAAGGCTGCATTTATTTCAATAAAAAATTAAAGCCTGTCTGCCGATTTTATTGGCCCATTATGAGCCAGTCGCAGATATATCTACATGAAGGTATATGCTGCAGATATGCCACCCATATGAATATTTTTGGCACGCACTCACTGTTCATTTTATCTCAGGCAGTGTGCAAATTCCCTTTCGAGTCTTGCGCTTGAACAGACAAATTCACACAAAAGTTATGTCAACATGCCCATTTGGCCGAGAGTATCCTAGCAAACATAAGTCTTAAGTGAACGTTTAACAGTTGAGAAAAACAAAGCATGTAACAATATATGTACTGGATTGTGCATTATGTCTTAAAGGGAATTATTCAATTATTATTTATATGAACAAAAATAAAATTATTTAACCCATTGTCTTTTATTTCTTTTATTTACCTGAATATTTACCCCTTGCAATGAGAACATCATATTCTGTGGTCCTTGACATCAAAATGTTTTTAAAACCCCTGGTCTAATATATAGTATGGTAATGAATGATTATACAGTACATGCAATAATATTTAAATTGTATGTTAAGATACAAAAGATTATGGCATTACCATCACGATAGTATCCAAAAATGCAACGATATTACCGCGGTACCTTGCCCAAATAACTACTGGTACTTTTTTTTGGTAAAGGTTGCAGTTTAACAATAGCAAGGCTCCATCAACAGCATTGGTTAAAATTAGAGTGATTCTCTGAATACTATGTGCTGAATATGTCCCACCACAGCGTAATAGACTGTGACATTAGCACAATACGTGCAGGGGGACTAATTTAATTTTGAATACCAAAAGGATTAACTAGGGCTTAAATTTGATGGACCATGTTTACAAACAAAAGACCAGTACACACGGCCCATACACTGTGACAAAGAGTATGCACGGTAGCCATGGGCATGAGGAAACATTGTGACACATCTGGAATAACTTTAGAAGTCACTCACAGCTGGGCCTCATGAATAAATGTTGCGTATGCAAAAATGACTTCAAACACTGCAAACACTATTTTTATGCACAATTTGGGATTTATAAACATGCTTGCTGGACCATAATTTAGTGTTACAATAAATCAGTCAGAGGCAATATTTTACAATATATTTCACATTGTTAGGCTGTTACCTAAAAAATGCAACAAAGTAGCAAAAAGGAATTAGAATATTTTTTGGACAAGTTGTCATACCATGGTATTTATTGAAGTGTTATTTTTTTTTTAATGAAATTTTTCAACTTGTCGCTTATAACATGCATTTGTAAATGCAACATGCATCAATCATCTTCCCACACTTGTAATAATGAGAAACGCTTATGAACAGGCTATTGTCAGCAAAAGAGAAGCTTTAAGGGCTCCCTGTAGTTTTCTGCCAAAATAAAAGCTTAATTGTTTAACTTTTGAAACTGAAGAAATTAAGACAGTGAAATTAGTAGTGTCATTTAATAGTTCTGTTGTAAAGGTATTATAATTATTATTATTATATATATATTTTTAAATAATACTTTCAAAGTACTGACATACATAGAAATAACTTTAAAAAAATATTTTTAATAATTTATTTTTCTTAATCTTATCAAGACATTTATATATAATTACATTTTTTGATCAACATTGTGCAGCTCTACAAACAAGCATAGACAACATGGGACATTACATTATTTTTTTCTTAAAAGCTTTTATTTTCATAAAATGTATACTTACACAAAAGGTTCCATCATTAGTCTTTCGTCAACATTATTCTGCATAGTTACAGGCCACCAGTCTAAAAATGGTTGTTACCCAGTAGTTAGGCCAATAACTCAGAATCGCCTCTCATATAGCGAAACAAAAACAGTAAATTTCTGCAAGTCAGTGGTTGCTTAGAAAGAGGCCTAACTTCATCAGCACAAACAAAAGCACTTACAAATCTTTCAGTGAAAAAAGAGTCTGAATATAAAGCTGCATTTGCATTGGCTTTCCAGCTTTGATTGATGCCTCTGGGGTTGAGGAAAATGGCCTACTGCGAAAACAAACAATAGTTAAGCTAAACTTAGCAACAACTCTCTTTCATATCCCATTTCACATCCAAACCTTAGTTTTATCCACCATTTACATCTTTTAGCATCTCTGTGTCAAGCTTTCAGCTTGTTATAAGTAGCAGCAGGAAAATGTCCACACCTCACCAGAGTCGTTACTTTGGGGCTTTCCCAGAATGCACACAATGAGACCCCTTCATCCACTCTGACTGCTGAAGTCTTTGCTTCACACTATACAGCACACATAAGTAGCCTAATAAAGACATTTCTGCTTCCAGTGTGAGCTCCACGACACACATCTTTACATGCAGGGCCCTGCGGTGCGAACACAACCCGTTCCCCTGTTCATTCATAAAGATGACAGAGTGAATGAGAAAGATGGAAAGGAAAGCATCCTCTTCCTACAATCCAATCACCCAAATGCTGACAGCGGATCAAAGAGATCAGAAACAGGCAGAGAGAGCACAGACTCCAGCCCAGGGAGGGATTGGCTCCAAGTGTCAAAGTACCTTGGGAGCCGTTCCCATTTCATACTCGTGAACTGGCCTGATTGTGATCACCCTCAATGGTCATTTCAAACAGAATTGGGGAAAAACCAAACCTCATATTGGGGCTTGGTGCCGACAGGCCTGGCAGGTGGCTAATAGTAACGTTTGAGCCTCTATGGTGCTGGCAGAGCGGATGGAAAGTGATTAGTTAAAGCCTGGCCCTGTTCCTTTGCTTTGCTTCTTCTCTTGGCTAGTGGTTGGTGGGGTGGCTCTTCCATGGACAGGACAGCTTCCCAGCCAGCTGCTCGCTCTACTAGTTCCTAGTTTCAGACACACTTTACACACACACACTCTGTCTACAGATTCTTTTAACCAAACTCTAACATTGCTTTCATTGCGGTGAACCCAGAAACATTGTTAAAGTCTACCTGTAGTCAATCATTTTATCCCTTAAAACTCATCTTTGATCACCAAAATGACATAACGAAATGTTTTTTTCCTGTGAAAATAATTTCTTCATCCCTTAAAATATATTGACTGTAACTCTACACCCTTGCTTCATTTAGTATACATGGATTCATGAATAAGTATATTAGTCTCCGCCTCCATTCAATCACAAATCAAATCTTCAACTTTACTGTAGTAAACGCTGCACGACGACAAGTGGAAACACTGGTTTAATTCAGCCATATATGACTGAACCAGAGACCGATTCAGAAGAAGAGGAACACCAAATTACACAGGGTCATCTATGTGTTTCAGAATGGTAATACGTTTTATGTATCGCTCTTTCGGATCACATAGTGATAATTGATATGATTAGCCTTTGGCTTGACTACATTATCAAACAGCAACTATGTGTTGCTAAAGTTGGATAAATCATGTTCCCGTTCACCATCTCAGAGTCAGACAGCTGCCTTCTAACAATCAATATCCTTAGTAACGCTTTGAACAGCAGTGGATCTTTTCATAGGGGTGGGCAGGCAGGGGCCAGCAACCAGTCCGGGGTGGCACAGAAATCTTCATTATTTCAAAATAAAAATAACTATATAATGTACTGGACTTTGCCTACAACACAATTGAATACAGTTCCTTTGAAATTAATTGTAATTGAAATAATGAATTAGATCATGGAATGCTGGGTGAATTTTCTTTAAAAAAAAAAAAATATGAATTTTATGTATAATCAATGAACTCTTCAATAATTCTGAGTTTGTCTGTTTCTAAAACTACTAAAGTTAACTTTCTATACTGTCAAAATAAATAATAAAAAAATAAACAGTTCTATCAAACCTAGGAAAAAATGTGTCTCTTTTGAATTCCCATTTGCAAGAATGTGAATAAGGGCAAAAGTCAAAAGCCAGTTGTAAATCTGTAAATGTAAAATTAATTATTTGATGCATTTAAATGTGATACATTTTTGTTTGTAGTTTATAAACACAATCACATTATTTATGCATTACAAATCAGCTTATATTATGACGCATATATATATATATATATATATATATAACAAATACTCTGCAGTTTTAACACAGCTTCAATCGCCTTTTTGGTTATTTCTTGACTTACATTTATTCATTTGGCAGACGCTTTTATCCAAACTTATCCGACTTACAAGGGGAGCAATTAGGGGTTTCATGCCTTGCTCAAGGGCACTTTAGTCATGGTATCGAAGGTGGAGAGAGTGCTGTTCATTCACAATCCCCACCTTCAATTCCTGCGGCGTGGGAATCGAACCAGCAACCTTCAGGTTACAAGCCCGACTCCCTCACCATTAGGCCACGACTACCCACTTAACAACTATCGACAAGCGTTGTGTTGCAAGCATGTAGTTTATTTTGCGCTTTAGTGAAGGGATATATACAGCTCACCGTTTTTTTGCGTTATTGAAAAGTGCGCGCCGCCACGAGCACAGTATAACTAACGGCTTACAGGACAGGAAAGCACTTTTTTACTGTTTTACTGGCATATAGCCTGACAACATATAATCTGACCGCAGGAGTGGCATCAGAAAAGCAGAGTATTACGTTACATGTTGCTGTTTCTTTGACTGCACACAATGCGACCCACTCAAAACGGTCTTGAAACCCACCAGTTGAGAAAATTGAAGTAGGCTATGTATAATCTGTTTTTCTGCTGAAGCTCATTCGGCACCTGTATCCTTTCCACACGCGTTTGACTTGCGCCTGGAGCTGCGGCGAAATTGGAGTGTGTGTCTGAAAAGTCTATCGTTTTTTGTTCTTAAAGAGACGGTTCTGCGTTTAAATAAACAACGTTGATGTAAAGAAAAAAGGAGACTGAAACAGCAGCCCTGGACAACCCCCCCAACCATATAGTTCCCCCCACAGCACAGTATTGATCTGTTAAAGCCCGCTCGCACGTCGACGGGATTGGTTACAACATGTTTGTGACGTAGAGAACAAGGGCAATTTTCAAACTGCATGTTTGATAATGTCTTTGATTCACTGCATTCTTGAAGCATATTAAAACACAACATAGACATATAAACAACATCAAAAACTTGATGTTCACCAAAGGGGGACTTTAAAAGGGGAGATATGATGTATTTTGAATGTGCATGTAATGGTGATCCAATCTAGTCTAGTCAAAGTTTAACTGGTTAGCATGACTTTGTCAGCCCATGATGTAACTACATTACATGATTTCAATAAGCTTTCATTCAAAAGTTTGATCAAAGGGAGCAGTTTATTCCGACACTACAGAGTGAAAAATATATAAATGTATTTGGATTATACACTACCATTCAAAGGTTCGGAGTCAACTTTCTTTTTTTTTTCTTTGAAAGAAATGAAAATGTTTATTCAAAAAGTAAACATTAAATCGGTCAAATGTGACAATAAAGAAATTTACAATGTTACAATAGGTTTCAAATAAATGCTGCTCTTTCTAATGATCAAAGAAGGCTGAAAAAACATATTGTGGTTTCCACAACTGTTTTTTAACATTGATGATAATAATAATAATAATTATAATTGTTTCTTAAGTAGAAAATCAGTATATTAGAATGATTTCTGAAGAATTATGTGACACTGAAGACTGAAGTGATGATGCTGAAAACATCACTGGAATAAATTACATTTTACAATCTACTAACAGTTATTTTAAAATGTAATAATATTTTATAAAAAATATTTTACTGTTTTTCTTCATCAAATACATTTTGATAAAACTTAATTAATCCCCAAGGGGAAATTTACAGGCTCTGTGAGCATTATAGACATTTAAAAAAATCTTACCAATCCCAAACTTATAAAAAGTATTGCATAACAAATTTCAAAACAAGTGGCATTTTAAAAAAAATAAAAAAATAAATAAATATAGCACACTTTCAAACAAAACATTTCACAAAACACTTTACAATAAGGTTCATTAGGTAACTACATTAGTTAACATGAACTAATAATGAACTGCACTTCTACAGCATTTATTAATCTTTGTTAAAGTTAATTTCAATATTTACTAACACATTATTAAAATCTTGCTAACATTAGTTAATGCTCGGTGAACTAACATGAACAAACAATGAACAACTTTATTTTCATTAACTAACGTTGACAAAGATTAGTGAATACAGTAACAAATGTATTGCTCATGATTAGATCAAGTTAGTTAATACATTAACTAATGCTTAACTAATGAACCTTATTGTAAAGTGTTACCGTATTTTGTTTCATTTTTATTCATTTTATTGTTTCAGAATAAGAAACAATAAAAAATAATGTTCAAATTGAAGATAGCTGTGTCTTTCATTCTTCACTGCTTCACTCCTAATTTGTGTCCACTAACTGGATGGGTTCAAGGCAGAGGACAAATTCCGATTATGGGTTACCAGACTTGGCCTTGACATGTCACTTTCACTTACATTCAAAATAGAATTGCCATTTTGCATCCTGTTCGCCACCTCAATTCAAATTCAGAACCAAACTGGAATTTCAAAGGCGTTCTTAATTTACTTGGGACATAAATCACAAGTACTTTATTATACGGTTGATGTTTTGTGGATTTGGAGTCTCCAATCTGTAACTATAATATTTGTGTTTCTCTTTGTGTACTTGTGCTGTCACTGTATATTTTGGGGGAGTTTAAGAGGTTTTTGTTTTGACTCCTCAGTGGATAACCTCAGGACCTCCCCCTCAACTCCTTCCCAACAATATCTCATCTGCCATGGTCCAAACAAAAACCAAAACAATTCTTCTCAGATAGAGGACGTGTATGATAAAATGTGAGCATGTCAACAGCAGTTTGCTCCTCAGTGGTGGAGCGCAGCTTGACTTCTCTGTAGCAGTAAGCAGCTTTTGATCCAGTTTGACCCCGCTTTTTCCTGCTTCCTGAACTTCCTGTGGAGCCATTTCCCTTCCAGGTAAAACAGAGGAGACCATCTGGTGTTTCTCCCGTGGGGTTATTCCGGGATTTCACCTTCCTGTATCCCACACACAAGTTTATATCAAGCTTTCATCAAAATCCACAATCATTGCTTGACTTCAAGTTCAGAAAGAATCCACTGGGGTGTATAAAGGTTTCAACATTGTTTTATGCAAAAGTACAGCAATATTTTAAGCAGAGCAGCTCTCTTATCATGTCTTTTGTAGAGCTGTAATGGAGTTGCTAGGCAACAAGCATCATCTACCTCTTCCTACACATGTGAACAAAAAATTAGTGCAGCGCACCCACACAATCCCTTCAACACTCACAAAACAGGACCGATTAAAACATATTCTGAGGAAAAGCTTTTTACATACCCACCATTTTTCTGAATACTCTCTGCGGCACAACGCGAAACTAAACCTCCAAACACTCCTCGTAATAGCATGTTAGCATGCACGCGGGTTCATTTCTCAAGTATCAACAGCTGAGAGTGTTAGTGGAGAGCTGCGTCTCCTCAAGGGATCTGCAGCCCACAGGTGAGTCTGCCTCTCCTCGTACGCTGATAGCTAATCTATTTCCCACAGCACTGCTGCCACGGCTAGAGAAGCCTCATTGATCATTCCCAAATTACAGAGGCTGCATACCCAGCATGCATCAGCCTTATCCTGCTGAGATCCAGTGCTCTATCTCTGCATAAGACAGGCCATTAAGGATTGTGTGGGTTTGCCATGGAGGCACCGGGCAGATTTCTGTGTAGGCTTGCACTATGTGATGAATGTTTACTCAGTTAAAAGCTCACAGTGGTGTGCGTAGTACATTTAGCAAATCTCTTTAAAGTGGGCCTCTGAGGAGCATGTAAAACACAGCAGCCTAAGTTAACATACACATTTCCCTGATAAAAGAAAAAAACAGGTTTTCTGATCTTAGCTGGTTTAAGATGGTTTAGCTGCTGATCTCCCAGCCTAGCCTGGGCTATGCTCGTTCAACTGCTCTCCCAGCCTAGTCTAAAGGTGATGGGCAACTTTTTTCAATGTTGCGGAGCAATGTTGCTTGGGCACTTTCCCAGAGAACGAGCAACAAATTTCTTTCTGGATACTTTAGATCGGTCGTGGGCAATTTTTTGAGATCCTCCAATCAGAATGCTGGCAGCTGATCACGTGAACGCCTTGGGAGATTTCTGAAAAAATTCAAACAAGATGGTGGACTCAAAGAAAAGGAGCGTGAACTTATATAATTTTCCGCTGGTAAGTTGTCATGTGTCAACCCAAAAAAGGGAATTTACCTCATTGAATGCTTAAAATACCTACAAGTGTGCCAATTTAAAATACTGATTTAATTTAATACCGATTTAATGAACATAGGCTGTAATTTAGCCATCCAAGGTTTTCAGTTAAATACTAAAAAGACGTGTGCTGTTCAACATCTGCAGTGGTGTAGACCGTGGGGCGTATGGCATGTGAAAGTAGCTTTTGACGCGTTCAAAAGCTTTGAATCCACCTTTCGGCAAACAAATTAGATGGGAAAGATTTAACTAAACATGTTTGGCTAGTTAAAGTCCCACTTGAGGCCTAAAATTGTGACTTTGCAAAGTGCTTCAGAATTGGCAGCCTGCCATCAGCTTGTGACACAACTGAATAGCTTTATATTGTCAAATGTTATGATCAAGTTAGAGTTTGTAATTCTTCAGAAAAGTACACAAAAGGGCTGCAATATCAAATGACTAGCAACGACTAAAGCAAAGTAAACACTATGTAATTTGATTCTCACTGAATGTGGCATGCTGAATGGCCTTGGCACATCCTCGCATCACATACACGCACAAACCAACTTAAACCCGTAACCGTTAAAGACCCAACCTGTTTCATTATGGCACATCTTCTCTGTGTCAGTCTATTACAGTGCCAGACAACCAAACACTTCACTTTTGTCACTCTGTTCCGTATGCCAGACCCAGTGTCATGACAGAGGACATGAGATCATCTCAGCGGAGGTCACATAACAGTGCCAGTATCTTGCGTCCACAGAGGAAGCGATAAATAGTAAGAGGAGAGGAGCGAGGGTACATTTTAGATTGTGAGCTGTAGCCAGAGAGACAGTATTAAAGACTCACACAGAGACTGTTTTGTTCTATGGCACAGCAGCGGAAGCCAGGAAGAGCTCAGTAGCACTGCCAGTGTGAATTCATTTACTATAAATACAGTCTGAAGAACCAAAACGGACACAGACCATGTCTTCATTATTCTCTATTCAACGGCAACAGTTTTTCTGAAGAACAATCTTGAGGCTGTCCCTTAAAAAACCTTTAAAGTAAAGTAAAACAACTTGTACCAGTCATCTAGGGTTTCATTCTATGAATGCTCAAACAGGACTCAAAGAGACATTCAGCCAGTGACAGATTTTCTGTAGGATGAAAGTAGTTTTTCAGTAACTACAGAGGAAAAATAGGGGACAATGAGTAATTTATATATATATATATATATATATATATATATATATATATATATACACATATATATATTATGTTAAAATTTTTATTGTGAATTTATAACACTAAATTTTGTTATATTAGTCTAACCAGTTAACTAACAATGACAATAATAAATTGCAATAATATTCTGCAAGTTTTTCTGTCTTATATGTTATTTTCTTTCTTCTTTTAGTGGTATTTACTTTAAGTAAATATTTTTATGTAGTAGTCCCTAATTAATATCCTCACTGTCTGTGTGCCACATAAATACTGATTTAATTACAATAAATAAATAAACATAAAATTATCTGTTGTTATATGAAGGAATTTTCAGTATTGATTTTTCATGGATGTTTTACTATTTTAAATATTTTTTTTACTATTTTAAACTTGAAGGAAATGTCCATAAACTTAATGGAAGAGGTGGTGGTAATTTTCTACCGGGACATCATATGGTTTGTTACTTTAATTACTAATGTTTATAAGATTTGATCTAAATCTCTTTCAGCTTGGCGTTTCAAAGTAGCTTTCCTAACGCTGTCTCAAGTACAAGTATGGTACAAGTATATCAGAGAACTGAGATGCCAGCCCTTTTGCTTTTTGAGTAAACCAGTCAAACACAAGAGTACAACACCTCATGCCACACATCACATTGGTGTCTGTTCTTCATCTGAGTCAGTATAAACCGCACTCTCACACAATGAAATCAAATGCTCTCCATGTTTGTAAAGCTAATCTCCCCCAATAATAGCTTTGAAATTTACATTTTGTAATGCTGATCACCAGGTGGAACTAAGCTGAACTTCAGAAGGCAAACAAACTGTTGTCTCCTGCGGGTCACAGATAAAAATGAGGGCGGCTCTCAGACAGGATGTATGAAAACAGCTCAGAGTCTGACCAAACCTCCCCTCTCATTACACACACTCTGATGACTGAACTTTAGGACTCCATGAAGCGGGAATGAGCGTTGTTTACAGTAAAGGTTAGTGGTACTTTAAAGTGGTCTCTGGGATCTTTGCAGTTTGTCCCTGATTAAAGTGCCCTAATTAGAGTGAGGATGGCACAGACGAGTCTGCACAGGCCTGTCTCAGGCGCCTGCATCCAGATTAATGAAAACAGTGTGTGACAGGCCCTGGGCCTTGCAAACAGCCTCTTTCCTCATTTAATTAACAACTTCCTCATCCACTTCCTCTCTATGATCGCTCTCCACAAACACATCGTAACACTCTAATCCACATCTGCGCATCCAGCTGTTGCTCTACACTAGCTTTAGCATTGTTTTTACGTTCGTTTGATGCTGTGTAGACTCTCCGCAGACTCACCTCACTTTGGACACCTTTATACTTCACGCATTCCATCATTGCACTATTATCAGAAACAACAGGTGGCAGTGCAGAGAAAATATCTGCTACATTTAAAGAAAGAGAAATAACTATTTTTTCAAACTTTACCAAAGCTTTGGTTTTTCCAATGGTGCAGATGCAGAGGCTGGTCACCCCATAATAACACCATATCTGACTTATTAAAATAAATAGGAGGTTTCATAGTGATGCCAGAGAAGAACCCTTTTTGTTCCCAGAGGAACCTTTCAGTGAACAGGTTTTTTTTTGGAATGGGAAGAACATTTTTAAAATCTAAAGAAAATTGTTGTACTATAAAGAACTTTTTGTGCAATGGAAATGTTAAAGATTTGTTGTAGAAATGTTAAAAAAGCACCAAGCAGCAATATTTTAAACATATACTCTTGCCAACAAAGACTGTGAATCCAACATACTTATGTTAATTTCTAGAACAATACGAGTAGTTCACTGGTTCATAAACAAGAGAGAGATGAATGGCAACGCACACTGCTGCAAGTGCTGTAATGATGTCAGTTTTTTCCCCAATGAAATTCGTTGACTGAAATTCAACTTTATTGTGCACTTTGAGATAGAGTACATTCTCAAAAAATTCTTTGCATTTCTCTTCAGCTAAAGAAACACTTCTGTGGAGGTACTCTTGGTATTACCTGGCTTACAGGAAACTGCAAACTTATTAATATTTACTCAGGCAGCATGCTTGGACCTCAAAGTGTCCGCTCATGTCCCTGTGCTATTCCAACAGCACTATTTCAGTTCTAGAAATAGGTACAGCTGTTCTAGCAATGTTAGTTGGAAAGTGAGAAAAAGCTCTTAAAATAACCACCGGATTGTACAGAGTGGTCTCAAAATTTCTGCATAAAATATGTAATAAAGTTCATTCAGAAGAGAATGTTAATGTAAAGTACCTCTTGCAGGTACAAAGATAAAATAACCCACCTTTACGTGTGTGTGTGTGTGTGTGTGAGACGACCAGCAGTGAGAGGTGAAACGTGGCCTCCAGTATGCGGATAATGTTAGCAGTACGTGTTCTTGTGTCCCTGCAACTGGCCACTTAATTTATTGCAGAGTAAAGGAGAGTCTTAATCAGGCATGTGGTTGAACTTCCCTCATAAATAAGAATGTTTTATTAATTTCTGACAGCACAATGTTGTACGTGGTATGACAAACCAAGCCAAATCAAACAGCAGTGTGAGTGTGTGTGTGTGTGTGTGTGTGAGAGTGTGAGTGTGTGTGTGCTTGTTTTCATGATTTATGAGGACACAAATTTGTATAATGACATGGGTATTACACTGATATTACAACGTAAACATGTTTATGAGGGCATTTTCATGAGTCCTCATATTTAAAATAGCTATAAAAACACACTAAACAATGTTTTATTAAAAATGTAAAAATGCAGAATGTTTTCTATGATGGGTAGGTTTAGAGTAGTGTTAGTGTAGGGGGACAGAATGTTCAGTTTGAACAGTATAAAAATCATTATGCCTATGGAATATCCTCACTTTGATAGCAAAACAAAGTGTGTGTGAGAGAACACAAGAGAGAATATGTACTGTGTGACTGTAATATGTGTGTGTGTGTGTGTGTATATATATATGTTGTAAATTAAATAAACAAAAAGTTCAACCAAGCTCTATGCTCATATGCACAACTTTTCACAATCCAATGATTTTCTGAAGAATATCACCCCTATATTTTCTCATTAAATATCCAGCTTTACTTCAAAATATGTCACATTATGGAAATAGCATGGATTGCAAAAAGTCTTGGGTTGATTTCAAATTATACAAAATGAATTTTTACATGTCCTCTGAATAAACACAAAAAAACCTCATTAAACCAGCATTAAAATATTAAAAACTAAGTGCCTTTGACTGAACATATATATATATATACATATACATATATATACATATTTATATATATATATATATATATATATATATATATATATATATATATATATATATATATATATATATATATTAAATAATGATATTTAGTGAAAATAGCATTTATCTTTGGAGTTCCTACAGTATGTAATATGCTGAGCAAAATAATATTTCATTTATCCAGGAATATATTATGAACTTGATCTTCAAGAAAATGCAAACTCTCCGAGACTGACATGTGTTTTTAGTCAGCTACTGCAACAAAACGTTTTCTCTAATTTGAGTCAGGAAAAATGTCATTGAAGGCCACTTAACAGCACAAAAATGCATATTTAGCAAAGCGGAGAAAAAATAATTCAATGACCTGACTACAAAAAAACCAAGAGATTTCTTAAGAAATGATAGGAAAGAAATCTTCTGCCACATGTGGAAATATTTCTTCACATAAAGGCTGGAGATGACAGCTGACGTGACAGACAGAGCGCATCACAATGGAACAGAGCGTATGGGTCGTTTAGCGTCCAGGCATGTTGCCAGTTTCTCTGCATGTTTAATGCATCAGTTTACTAATTAATTAACACAACTTGTTAAAATGTTAATAAGACCCTTTACAGATGATGGTAAAGAGGCTTACTGTTATTTAGATAGCAAGAAAGCTGACATTGATGAGCAAGAACACATTCTGTTTGTACGCCCCCTCAACTGACGTATATAAAGAACCGAGGGGTGCATTCCTGAACACATCTACGCAGCTGAAGCTGGTTAGCAGCAGGTGGATGTTGTGCTTAGGCTGGCTGGACTCCGAAGGGCATCGCAGAAAAAAAAAATCCATTAGCATGTGAATGAGAGGGGGCAAAAGCCGTATACTAGAGCTCAGAAGCCTGGGTGGGCCCTGGGCTTGTCCGCCATGCTAACTTCTGCCATATTGTTTGTGTTGTGGTTTGCCCCTCAGAGAAGAACATCCCATAAGCATCTGCTGCCTCATTGCCCCCCACAGAGGAAGGGTCTCCTCGGGTCAATGCCTCCACTACAAGATATTTCAGTGGCTCTACAGCTCCTGACAACAAGAATCTGCGTTGTATGCATCCGTTTTCAAATCTATAGAGTTCTTAAAGTGGCCCTATTATGATTTTTCGAATATTATCTTTCATGCAGTGTGCAATACAGCTGTTTGTGAATGTAAAGGTCTGCAAAGTTTTAAAGATCAAAATGCACAATAAATGAGTTCTTGTCTACTAAAAAAAGAATCGATTCTGACTGAGCTCTCATCAATTCTAGTCTCACTTCCTGCCCTCAAACACTGTAGTTGAAGCCTGGAAGAGTTTGGTTATTGTTGTCGACATGTCGAGAAGACAGTGTTTTCTGCGCCGCAAATCCACTTTGCACACACTTCAAAAGTATAAGGACCTGTGCTGGAATTGATGTGGTAAAACCGACGCCATCGTTACAGTTCGTATCACTGTGTATACAAGGGCCGAGGAAGCCTTCGAAGCTCAATATTCAGATATGGTAATAGGCGTTTCATTTCCGACAAGCACTGTAAGCCGTAGACCAGTTACAACAAACTGGGCCATCTGACCAATCAGAGCAGAACTGTTTGGCTGAACTGTATGAGCTCGCTCTAAACAAACTCCAGCATTTTCAGCAGTGTTGAATGGATTCAGAGCAACTTAAACACATCTGGCCATTACGTTCACATACTGTGGTTGGCTACAATGCTTAAGTCTGCAAAAACACGTTGTAAATGGAAACTTTTCACACTCTTCACAGAGCGCTAAAACAAATACACAAAGGAGCATTAAGATTATATTGTTATTCACAATATTCTCTTATTTTATATCGTCAGCACAGTTTTATCTGTTTGATCCATCACATTTGCCGGTTTCGCATCAGTTTGGGTAACTTAGCGGTGAACTTCAGTGAACAGCAGCGTATCAAGTACCGAAATGAGCAAAATCATGATATTGTACCATCTGAAATATAATATATACCATTTTCCAAACCTAGTGTACAGTAATCACAGGTGTGATTTATTAAATTACATTTACTTCTATATAATAATGATGAACAAAACGAAGCACAAATGTTATAATGCAGTGATATTCGTTGTGTGCAAGCCATGAAATCTGACCCTGTCCTCGCAAAAGGCTTCATTTCTGATCAAACCTTGTATAAATTATGCATGTGTATGTGGGAGTGGATGTGCAGTGTTTATGAACATAAGTCTGAACGAGGATAGCATGTTTGTGACTGCGATGATGAGAGGTTAACTTTATGTTTGAACCCTTTGGGGATCCAGTCTCTATGGTTACATGAATCTTAGAAATCAACCAGTATGGTGGTGTAATTTTTTGCTATTCAACAATGTGACAATCTTGTGTTATTGTTTATCTAAATGACTAACATAAGGAAAATGATGAGCCCTTTGGACCTAAACATATGTTAAATATTTACCATAATATTTCTTAACAAAACGAAACACCTAATGCATGGATGTTTCATGGCTTCTTCCTGACCTTGCCGTATTGGTCTGAGCTACTCTGCCACAGCAATGGGAATATAGAGTTTCTCTTCTCCTGTGACTAGTCTTCTTGAAAGCCTACATGTCTTTCTCTGTGATCTCAGTCAGTTGTATAACCTTTACAAACTCTCTGCTGACAAGCAGAGGAAACTGTCTGGTTTAACAACGACATGAGTTTAATGACACCACCGTAATACTGGTTTCACCCTCTGATTAGGGCAAAATACCATCCCTGGTGAGTCTGCCGGTATATGGAACCTGAAATCAAGAATAGCCCCATCATAATAGGATAAGAAAAAATGGAAAATGGAGTGCAGTAAAACCACAGAGGCTTTCAGACAGCAGCGATGGATAATACCAATGTTTCCTCTCCTCTCAGACAGCCATTCAGCTAAAGAAAACAACCTGGGCAGATCTGAGGCAAGCTTTGCCTCAGCTAATGTAACTCAAGAGAGAAGAACTCAATTATAGATGTACAATGACACACATACAATAATCACATTAGAAATCTGCACTTGTGTCCTCAGCCAATAACAATGTTTGCTGCTAGATTTTGCTGATCCTGCCATGAGCGGCATAAATCTCGTCTCCTAGCAACTGCGTTTCAGTGTCAAGGTTATCATGCATAGGCTTGTACTACTGTGTTAGTAGTAGTTCACTCAAAAAACAACAAAAACCTTCCCTTTGAAATGGACTACAAAAGTCACAAACTACAAACATCAGATTTGGCATCATTAACACCATTAACTTCTTGATGTCAAACTTTGGATTTAAGATCTG
Source organism: Opsariichthys bidens (assembly GCA_037194245.1). Lineage (NCBI taxonomy): Eukaryota > Metazoa > Chordata > Actinopteri > Cypriniformes > Xenocyprididae > Opsariichthys > Opsariichthys bidens. Next base: position 15,266,841 of record CM074277.1, on the reverse strand, counting down.
CAGTGTAGGTGAATGACTAAGACTAAATCAGTGTACAACAGATATTAAAATTTGAGCTGATACTGATAAGGCAGTAAATATTTTCATGTTATGGCCGTTCATCGCTAAATGGTTGGTATATAAAATTGTAGCCACAAACCTCAGTTTAAACTGATTGGCGTGTGTGTGTGTGTGTGTGTTTAGATAACTATAAAAGAAATCACATGCTCACATTGTTTGAAAATATTTAACTTATAGATTTCAGTTTAAATGCTTGTTTGTTTTCAATTACAAAATATTACATACGTTTAAATGGCTTAATTTGTTTTTGTTGTTTTATATTATTTTATAAGCCTAACTGATCTAAAAAGGGGAATTCATGAGTGATAATTTATTATGTAATTTTGATGGCTTAATGCAGTCAATAATTGACCACACAAAAACACAGTTTCAGTGTAACATATTTCAGTGAAACTGCTTCATTTTTTCATATTATTATATATTTTTATATTATTAAAGAACTGTTTTGCGTGTGATTTTTTAAAATGATTTTTTAGTAGAATTTCTTGGGTAAAGACTGGTACAGTTAGCACAGCACTATAAAAAATATTTTCTCTTAACCTAGGATTTTTCACTTGGTGACTTCTGAATTAAATGCTTGTCTTCAAAACTATGATTTAATATCAGCAGGTTACATCAACGATCAAATCAAATAGAAATAGCAAAATAAAGTTAAAAGTTACAACTGAATGATCTTACCACTTTTTGTGGTTATACCAGGTATAAAGAATGTTTTTGTTCAGGTGGCCAAAATGTTCGCCCAATACAGAAAAGTTTTGCTCAGCAAGAAAAAAAAATTAGAAGGAAAATTGGTGTTCGATTAACAATCCATGATATTTGGTCAGTATCTACAACAAATAAGATTAAAGACTAGCCATGAAATGCAAAGAGAGCAAAATGAAAGACAGAGGGCCACTAATAGAGGAGATTCTGACCTTTACCATGACGTCCATAGGTCTCAAACAGAGGGTTAAATGGGAAATCAATAGAATCTATCCATCAGCTACAATTACATCATTCTCCATCCCCAGAGCAAGCATCCTCAATAAAAAGATCCCAATCAGAGCTGATGACCTTGGAACTCCCACAGGGAGTGAAGTGGAATGAAGAGTGAATCACCCAAAAAATGTAAAAACTTGACAAAGAATTCAGCATCAATGGATGAATGAAAGAAGGCATGATGTAATGGAACAAACAAAGCGCTTCACTTTCAATATGTAAAGTCATACATACAGTGGTGTCCCAAGCACTCAACTGAGGTCAAAAGGTCAATGTGTGGCCTCAAAAGATCTGCACTACCATTGGGTCCATTTTTTGCCCTCTCTACACTCTCTCTAATGGGGGTAAGGGGTCTTTTGTCATTTCTGATGCCCATGAAAGAAGTGGGGAGGCGAGGAGGGACAGCAGGACAACAGGCAGCACAAAAAGTCTCCAGTGTGCTCCGACAGCTGCCAGTTAGAGCAAGACACCCACCACTTCATCCATCAGACGATCTTCTCACACCATAAAAAACACTGATACCACATACAGTAATTTTCCAAGCAATCAGATCATTAAAATAAGGTGACATGAATCACAAGAAATATATTGAAAGTATTTATATTCAGGTATCTAATATTACTCTAACAATGACAACGTAAAAGCCAATTATTTAATTCTCTTTATAACATGACAATATTTTGTTCACACACTAAGTGCGTCTTTGCACATGAAAATATACAGCTGTCTTTATATTTAAGGAAGGGGATTTCTTGTCATCATTTTTGGGGGTCCCAGGCATCAAAAAGTTTGGAAACACTCAGGAATAACTGACACTTCTTTGCAGTGTATAGACTGCTTTAAACTTTGTTTTTCACAGACATATGACATTCCTCACAAACCAGCTAAACTAATGCAATAAATCTGAACAGGCATTAAATTGTCATTCTTATTTACACTGAATTATGTTCTTTTGAAATGTGAAAATTTCACGCAATAAGAATTATTCTTAAGAATTGCTTTAAAATCATTTGTACATCGCTTACATTCCTTAAAATTACAAATAGAATCAATAATGAAAATGTTACAGAAGCTGGAATCATGACAATTGCTCCAAATTAAGAGTCTCTTAGTCCTTTGGTATCAGAGGATCCTTTAGAACTGATCTTTAGATGTTTATAGATGCTCACAGTCATTCACAGACAGAAGCAGAGATTCAGAGCACTGGTGACTGATATGATTAGACCCACTCAATACCTCTGACATGTTTCAGGTGCACAGCAGGCTTAAATAACACACAGACCCATTAACACTCCCTACAACACACACACAAACACAAATTCAATCAGCCGACAATAAGAGGCCATTAGTCTGAGAGGTTTTTATGTGCTACTACATACACAGGACATTCTTGGAAATATGTAAATACTGCCATTGTGAGCTCAAAAAAGCTGAGGAAATGCTGAGTCATTCCCAGTAGCATATCAGTCACAGGCAATGCAGCCCCCCCCAAATTAATTCGATTGCTGAATTAAAAATGCAGCTATGAAACAGTGATTCAGTAGTTCTCAGGTCTCTTAAACTTCAGATCAAAGAGTGCGATGGAGCTCCTGTCAACCAAAGACGAGAGGACAAGTCTGCACACAGGCATCATTTATGGTGGGAATACACTTATTGTCAGTGGTACTATCAATCCTAACATCTAATACATACAAATCCAATCTCCAGCTGTCAGGCATTGTGTGCATGTATTATAATGAATGGTGTCATTGCCATTATCTGTTGCAGAAAACATCAGTCGTAATATTTTCTCACCTCTCAGAAATGCACCTGTTATCCATTCAAGTGAAATCACAAAGAAAAACGGTTTCCCCAATTCCTGATTTATATAAATTTGGTTTACTAAAATAAAGTAGTTATATTAACTGTTTCAGTAACTAAAGTTATATTATGGCAGATTGGAAGCCTTTTGTATTTTAAGCAAGAATCATCAGGAAAATGTCACCGCTAGTTGTGGTCAATCCATATTATCACCTACTGATTTAAAAACATCAGGCTAAGTTGCCAACAGTGGGAGATGTAGGTATTATTAATGAAAGATCATGTTTTCCACAAAAATATTAAGCAGCTCAACTGTTTTTAACATTGATAATAATTAGCACCAAATCATCATATCAGAATGATTTCTGAAGGATCGTGTGACACTGAAGACTGGAGTAATGATGCTGAAAATTGTTGCATCACAGAAGTAAATTACATTTTAAAATAGGAAACAGTCATTTTAAATTGAAATAATATTTTTACTGTATTTGATTGCAAAAACAAGGCCTGAGTGAGTATAGGAAACTCCTTTCAAAAATTTTTTAAAAAATCTTATCAACCCCGAACATTTGTATATGAGAAGTTCACTCAAGAATTAGTCAACAAAAGTTTTATTAAATCACAGCATAATGAGAACAATTTCTGAAAAATACTCTATGCAGACTTGATCTTCGGATCAGTGCACCTTCTCAACACAATAAAAAAAAAAGTTTAATTATTTTAGCATATACTAATTAATATTCATTAGCTGAGCCCCCCCCCATTTCACAACCAGCAGTTCAACTGTTCCCAACATTTCAAAACAAACTAATGCTCATGTTTGATCTCTAAGACCTAAAGTGCTTTGTTTCATTTAACCAGCCAATTGGGATTTGAAAATATCTATTGGTTGATACTATTTTTCATAGAAATTTTGATTAAAGATTATGAAGCACCTTTTTTGTTTTCAGTGACGTACACTATTTCTGCATAGACATTTATTAAGGCGGCAAACAGTCGATTTTCCCCATGTTTGCGTCAAAAGTTTACTTCAAACACACGCCTCAACAACATACAAAGCAACAGCCTAGGATCATCAGCACAATCTTCCCTCTGTCAGTATCCATCTGAAGACACACACTATAGCGCACGTTCTGAGAGAACAAACTTACGCAAGGCCTCCTTTGAACTCGTGCAGCAGTTTCAGGGCAGTCTTGAGCATATTCCTATAAATAGCTGGGACACTCTGCGTTAATCTGATGACTAACCGTAGCCTCCGGTCAAACACAGGCCAATGGATATATCAACCGTGTCAACAATCAAGAGGGCAACGTTAGTAAAATACCACTCTTGTGACAGTTATTGAAAATGCCAAAGCTTAACATCATTGTCTCAAATAACACAGACTTGTATATAAGAGTCATGCTCGAATCCCAAGTGGTAAATAAACAACAGACTGCTTCATCTATCTCAATTTGTACCACAGGCGGAGGAGCTTTGCTGTGAGTGGACCGAGAGCTTAGCAAAGAGATGCGATTGCATGTCACACAAACATGGAGCGTCCATGTTACTGCAGTCAACGGCAGGCTGTGTGGGTATCAGAGTATTAGGAGCCTGGAGGAAAACAGTCAAATAAACGCTTCAAATGATCTCATCAAACAGACCACTACTAAGCCCGTCGCAAACATCATAAGATCAACTATGAGCAAAACACCAAAGCTCACACAGAAGGGAGTCAGTAAAAGTCTCCGAAGCCAAGGCGTAACTGCCGTCAAGCAGTTTGGAGGCCACCACAATGGGTATAATAGCATGGAATAAGAGTATCTATTCTTCTTGGTGTGTGTTGGGTTTCACTGAGGTTTTGTTATTGTTCTTCTTGGCTCATGATAAACTAAAAGGTTTGCTGGCTCTCGTAACCATATCACAAACTTCAAAGAATTGTCAGTCTTTGAAGATATAAGGACACTCCGGTTGTGAAAGGCCACAGCAGGTGGGGCTGTATAGGCCTGAGAGTCTCCAATTCTCTGGGTCATTCATGGTTTTAGCTTTAGTGTAATGAGATTGAACACAGCAAACTTGGGATTATATTGCTATATTGTTTGTCTGATTCTCCTCCAGGCAAAGCAAATAGAGAGGGTAAAAAGAAATAGAGACAGAAAGAGAGCAAAAGGAAGAAAGAGTCGTCTGATGTCTTTTCGCAGCAGAGGTCATCCTCTAAACAACAGAGAAATTCGGTTTGAACACTGTCTGGGTAAATGTCAGGTCTAAAATATGGGATATAAATATTTACCAGAGTATTTCTGTGTCTTATATGTTATTCACTTGACAGGCAACTGAATAAATACACTTCTCGTATTCTTCAAATACAGCAAAAGTGCTCAGAATTACAACGAAATAAAGTTTTACTAGGCATCCAAACAACTTTTTTTTCAAAATATGTTTAAAATCACGTCTACTCGCATGAGATGACTCCAGTCATTTCAGAAGCCTATTAAAAGTTGGCTTACTGCACATAAACAGCGGGTTGCCTCATGGGGGCCGACGTGTTGCAGTCACATAAAACAAGTCGAATGCTACTCACTTTACTTGTTACTGGACGGTTATAATTGGACACAATAAATGGCTGACTGCAAATAGGAGAATTCTCCAGTGGCATCAATAGCCACAAACATTTACAATTGCATGATGCTATATTCACATGTCTAAAGCCCTATTCGGGCAGGATTCGTTTTACAAGGGTAGATGGAATAATGTAATTTTACCACAGGACGTCTGTAATATTAATGGCCAATTCGGACAGGATAAGAAATCTCAGTAAAACTACCAGAAGTGGGAGGGGTACCTGGATTTACTCACCTCCCTCCCTGTCGTCATGTGCGTATTACGTTGCTCCCTGATATCATTGTTATATCGTCATATTATTATAACTAAATGAATTAAAATATATTATAATGAAATGAATTACATTCTGATTGGATTCTGTTGGTTAACAGGCACTTACATAAAGCTAAAAGAAGTTTCGTGCCTCCGACAAGTGCTTTCGACCTTGTTTTTAATCTGAACGGTATGGGGAAAACACTTTTGCCACAGACTTTCTCCAACTGCCTAGAACGCAACTGAATACTTCTTCAAGCACCTCCATACTTGAAAAAACCATGGGAAACTACATTTAAACAGGAAATGACGGAATATTTACGTACACATGGTCTTACAACATACACGGGATTAGCATTACTTGAGGTAATTTTTTCGGACCTTTTTACAGAAGGTAAAAGTTCCCTAATCTTTACCGACATTGTCCGTAGTAATTACTGAGATGGCACATTTGGACGGGAGTAAAATCACTGAGAAGCTCTGGTAATAATTACTTTACCCCACCTCTCCATGTAAAAATAATCCCATCCGAATTGGGTTGAAGTTGACTCAAAAATTCTAAACAAAAAATACTGATAACTGACTATAATCTTAATTTGGGTAATTGAAGATTTTCTACTAAAAATGCTGGGGGTGTTGTTTTGAGCTGCGATCTCTGGCTGAGGGCACAGAATCCTCTAACACAGTGTCTTCGCCAAACACACCCGATCAAAAAGCCAAAAGCTATTTTCATGTTACAGTGTTTTTCCTAACAAGCCATAATGAACGTCGTGACATTTTGTTGACGACTTGGCTGTATTTCTGCTGCGTCACAAAATTCACTTCACTTTATATTAAAGTCAAATATTTAGACAGGCTGTATATGTTACTTGTTTCACATTCAGTGGCCAGACAAATTATTTCAAGCTGGATGCTTGTCGCATCTCGCCTGGCTAGAACACAGTGTAACGAGGGCAGATAAAGAGCACATTAGCATAGCGTTTGTCAAGAGCACTACTACTAGATAAGACGTGGGCAGCCATGCTAAACAACACTGGAGGCCTTTTTCTTAAACTACACCTTCATCTTTTCCTGAGAGCATCATTTTCTTGGTCCAATTAAACATGGCGAGTCCATCTCGGAGATAACCTGTAACTCTTACACACTGCATCTGCTTTCTGGATCCTGGATTCTGCTGTGCTTTGATGTAGATGATGCAATTAAATTAGCTCTGGTTGGCAGCTCTGACAGAGTCTGGGCATAAACACAGCTCTGCAGTTCTGCGTCTGCAGGGTTTGTTATTGATGCGTAGGCAACAGCCAGGACTATTCCGATAAAGAGTAAAACTGAAGTGCAAAAACAGAAACGGCAAAGCTAATGTAAGCACCACCTGCGTGCTGTTTTCTGCCTTGGAATACTCTATTTCTATATCTCTCTTCCTCAGTATGTGGGACACTCAGGTCGTACCGAGCCTGTGGTTTTGAAGAAATATCCTCATCACAGTAAATGTCATTTCTGACAGTAATAGCCTGCACTCGGCTCTCTTATACTGAACACACTCCAGTAATGAGCCGAGAACCTGTGACACAGAGAACGATGAGACAGACATCACACTTCCATGAACTCTACGGTCTAATATCACTGAGTCTCATTCCAATTGTGCTATTACATACTGACTGTGTACAAATTGTATACGTATGTAGATAGAAAAGGTTCTCACGCAAAAACCACCCTCATTCTAACAGTGATGATTCTTGAATATTAAATACATTTAATTTGCATAATTAATCATGAAATAAATGCACTTATTATATTATATATACTATTCAGAAAGTGTCTAAGATTTTTGAAAGAAGTTTCCTTGATCAAAAAAACAGCAAAACACTAATTTTTCTGAAATAACTGAAATTTGAAAATAATTTAATTAATTTTAAGATGTCATTTATTCCTGTGATGTCAGAGCTGAATTTCCAGCATCATCACTGCAGTCTCCAGCGTCACATGATCCTCAGAAATCATTCTAATGTGAAGATTTGATGCTCAAGAAACATTTCTTATTATTATGTTAAAAACAGTTGTGCTAAAATTTTGATGACATTTTTTCCTTGATGAATACAAAGATAAAGCATTTATAAAGAAACATATTTGCAGTAAACGCTATGTAACATTATAAATGTCTTGACTGTCAATTTATCCTTGCTGAATAAAAGTATTAATTTTTACTTTACTCTTATATTCATTTATAAACATTAATAATATAATATAAAAATTGACTAACTTCATTTCAAAATTATATGCATTATATATTACGCTACTAAAACGTGCCATTAAGGGTCAGGGCTGAAAACATTATAATATATCTTTCGCAACTACTGTTGTTCCAATCGTTTCAGCCATAGCACATGAAAAATTCACAGGGATAGCCTGCACCTCCTGTGTGTCACTCCAGATCAGACTAAAGTGGATCTTCACGCCTCTTTATCTCTCTAGCTTGAGGAATTTGGTGTTCGGTGTTAAGTGTGCCTTAAAATCATACCGTCCCCCACAAGCCAGACTACTTAAACATCCATTCTAAACAAACCACCATTCACCAATCTCACTCACAATTATCACTATAGCGACAAGACAAATAAGGTGGGATGGAGAATGATGGACACAAACAAGCATGGGATGGTGGGCAAAGTAAACAAGACTCTTCACACGAAACAGTATGCCAGCTCTCACCAGCACACAAAAACAGCCGGGGCAAGGCCGAGGCAGGCTGATCTGTGCGAGTGCATATCTCAGTAAGTAAACAGCCTCCAGACTTAGAATTTATTCACTGCAATTACCAATGACAACATACTGCACAACATATCATGGAGCTGAAGATAAAAACAGCACAACCGCTGGAGCCCTCTTGTTCATTCTTAGTGTCGATCTACACTGCCTTCAGATTCCCTACATGTAATTGTGGCCATATGTTCAAAAGTTGGCATTTTCATGAGAAAAACCAATGGTTTTGGAATAAATACACTTAAGCCAGGAATGCAGATTAAGAGGAAAATTAAAGAAACGCATTTAATGGTTTAGGACTCCTGTCCAGGAATGTTGCAGAGAACTGATGATGGTACAGCAAGTCACATTAAGAGCCTTGGGAAACAGAGGTTGACAACTGCTATACATGCTGTATAAAGATTGACTGAGTTAAGAATAGTATACTACTTTTACTATTTCTGCCATGAGTCAGGTAATCTAGCGTTTAAATGTTTGGAGCAAGATTTTTTTTTCAATTTTATTTATACTTTTTCCCACAAGGATCCATTAAATTGATCAAAAGTGAGAATAAAGACATTTATAATGTTACAAAAATGTATATATGTATACTTGTATTATGGTTTCCACAAAATATTAAGCCAAACAACTGCAGCGAATCAGAATATTAGACTGATTTTTGAAGGATCGTGTGACACTGAAGACTGGAGTAAATTTTATACCATGAAGATATTTTGGTAATTACTCTTTTACATTTTTAAAGGTAAATTATAGATACCTTTACCCTTCACCCAAATTCAAACATAACCATTTTATAGAGAATATGAAAAGAATATCCAAAGCATAATGGACAGCAACGTGTTGGAAAATGACACTTTTAGAAACAATATAGCGTAAAAAATATTTTGAGCTTCTAATCTCACTTCTGCCTCTAAACCTACCCACAAACAATAAGCAATCTTTCTAAACATGTTTGCAGCAGAAGTCATAGAACTTGTTATCCTTTCATATAAAGTACGTGAGCAAACGGCATTTAACTGAAAACAATGTCATTGATATGACAACTTAATAATGCCACGATTTTAAAGGGTTAGTTCACCCAAAAATGAAAATTCTGTCATTAATTACTCACCATCATGTTGTTCTACACCCATAAGACCTTCATTCATCTTCAGAACACAAATTAAAATATTTTTAATGAAATCCAATGGCTCTGTGTCCTGTTTTGACAATTAACACTTTCAATGACCAGAAAGTTACTAAAAACATATTTAAAGTAGTTCATGTGAGTACAGTGCTTCAACCTTAATATTTTAAAGTGACGAGAATACTTTTTGTGCGGCAAAAGAAAAAAAAAAACGACTTTTCGATAATATAGTGATGGCCGATTTCAAAACACTGCTTCAAAGCTTTCCGAATCTTTCCGAATCAGTAGTCGGATCACATTTCAAACTGCCAAAGTCATGTAAACTATTGAAAATTTCGAATCACTTATGACATAACGAAACCTTGTTTACTGAAATCACGTTACTTTGGTGCTCCGAACCACTGATTCAAAACAAACGGTGTCCCATACTCAAAATTTGTGCTCTACATTTCACCCATCCAAGTGCACACACACAGCAGCAAGTACTGAACACACCGTGAACACACACCCAGAGCTGTAAAATCAGTACACTGAATTAGTAAACTGCCCAATTACCCAATATTCATGAAACAGTAGGCAAACCATTCCCAGATGACTTACTACTGCATACTCTGAGATTTTTAAGTATGGAACCACAAAACGGTATACTACCCCATAATGCCAAGGGAGATGAGTAAGTGGAGTTGAAAAACAAAAATGGCAAAGAACTGTCAGCTGGACCACTGTTTTCAAGTGTAAATGCAATAGCCACCAAAAAGTTGTGGTTAAATTGTTCTTGTTCAGCAACACAGGTAAATGTTTTTCAGAACTGTTGTTAGTACTTCATATGCCAAAGAATATGAGTCTCAAAGAGCAATGCTAACATGGCAGCTAGTGTGTTTTGGAATGAATTCATAACACATGCATGCAAATTTATATAAGATGCTACTTGACCATTAATGAAGCGAGTTTTCAATTGAATACTATGCAAATATGAAAATTTGGACATAGCAAGAAAGGAGATGACAAAATCAGACAGATAGAGAGGTGAAAACAGACTAAGAGTGAACAACCGAGAGATTTGCCAGTGGGGGTGGGGTGTCATTTGACGTGTGCATGTCCCATCATGGTCACCTCTGTGAATTACAAAGGAGCAGCCTTGATATGTCCTGCACACTGACAAAGCTCTATTAACAGCTTTGTAGCCCTGAATCCATAAGGCCTGTTTCCAGAAAGCTATTGCCAAAATATCATCAAATTTTTGTTTGTGCAGGCACATTTCATTGTTAGGCTCTACATGAGACTTAGTATAAAAAGACTCAAACTGCTTTGTCTATTCTTTCCACAGTTCACACTACAACTATAATGAATGCCGGGTCAATGGAGGCTATAGTACTTATTTCATAGATGTATTACCCACCAGCAAATTACAGCCTCTCTGTATCATTAATGCTCTCCTAATTAAAATCACTTCAAATTACCGAGGCCTGTGTGTGTGTGTGTGTGTGTGTGTGTGTGTGTGCACATGCAAGTGAACAAGTGCTGTTTTTGAGCATATGATTTATCTAACCTTATAATTTATTGTCAAGTTCTAGAGATAATGAAGCATGCTTTATTAAACACTTTTCTGAATAAGCAATGTTTCCCTGCATTTTTTGCAACAACAATGACTGACTTTTTCATACAAACATAAAATCTCAACGATCAGTTTCTGTCAAGACACTTTGCAGAAAGCAGAGAGCGTAAATGCTAAAGACATTACGTCTTTAACTACTTGAGGTGGGGAATAGGAACCTCCTGTCTTATTATGAATATTAATTCTGTTTAATCTTATTATTTGTTTACTTAACGGAATAGTTGAATAAAATCCTGTCAACCAGTACTCACCCTCATGTTGTTCCATATTTCAAAATATCTTCTTTTGTGTTCCACAATAGAAAGTAAGTCATACTGGTTTGATGGTGAGTCCATGATAACAGAATCATTTTTAGGTGAACCATGTCTTTAAGATCATTCTGAATGATCTCTTTTTTCATTGAGCGCTTCTTGTTGTGCTTCCCTTAAAAGCATGCAAGCAGGATTTGGCTTTTTATGCGCAATCCGTCAAAATTATTTAAAACACTGACACTCAATGTCCATTTCAGAGCGCTCGACAAATGTCCGCGAGGAGCCAACACCGCAGGTCACCCCGAGCAGAAGCCATCCATCAGCAATCATAAATTCCATTAGCTGACAAGATATATAGACACTGAAAACTTTACCAAGTTATTGTCATAATGAAAGCATCCGCTTAATGGGAATTGCTTTGGGGGCAGGACACTGTCAACCAGTGCCAGTTTCAGTGCCAAAAAGAAAGCAGAGGCCTTCTCTCTCTGTGATGCCAACTGTTCACTTTTTGAGATTAAACATCTCTTTTTTGATTTGAGGGTCCCAAATGTAGCTGCTTTACAATCACATGCTATGGGCCAAAGCTACAAATCTTAAGACTACAAACCCTACCGAATGCCGTGGTAAAGATGAAATCATCTCTGAACCAGGGTGGGACCACTTGTCAGCTACTAATAATTTCGTCCTTTCATCTTTAAATTTGCCCCATTTCACACAGTGATTGTGATGCACACCATCTGGAGGCGACTCCTGCAGCGATTCATGAGTATTATGACGTTGTGATGCGTAATGCGGTTCAGTGCCACGGAATCTCCACCATCACTTCCCAACAGATGAAACCACTTGGATGAGTGTCAAAACTATTTTTTTAATCATGATTTTTGCTTTTTGACACAATATATTTAGTCGATATTTTGCCATGTTGTAATCATTCATTTTAGTTTTACATATAATTTTAGTCCAATAATAATAAAAAAAATTGTTAAATATAAGGTGGAACAAAACTCCGTTTTCATAGATGAATCAAACAGCTCTTCATCACAAATATTTGTGTCAGTATTTTTGTCACAACTGTTCTAAAGTTTGGGGTCAGTGAAATAAAAGAGTGCATTAAATTGATCAAAAGCAATCATGAAGAATTGAACATAGTTACAAAAATAAGCTTATTTTAAATAAATGCTGTTCTTTTGAATGTTCTATTCATCAGAGAATCCCGAAATAAAATTTACCACAGTTGCCGAAGAAATATTAAGCAGCAAAACGGTTTTCAACATTGATAACAATAAGAAATGTTTCTTGAGCATCAAATCAGCATATTAGACTGATTTCTGAAGGATCATGTGACACTGAAGACTGGAGTAATGATGCTGAAAATTCAGCTTTAACATCAGAAGAATAAATTACATTTTACTTTAAAATATATTGAAATACATAACAGTTATTTTAAATTGTAATTATATTTTACAATATTACTTTACCGTATGTCTCATCAAATAAATGCAGCCTTAATGAACATGAGAAAGTTCTTTCAAAAACATTTAAAGTTCATTTGTTGAGGAGGTTAGAACTAAAAATCCTTTTCAGTAAATGGAAAAGCATGTCTATATGCTCCAGAATTAATTCTGCACAAAACACAGGAATGAGGTTGCGAGTTCATGGCCCTTACTTTTGGAGAAGCAGGATGATAGAAGCAAAGATCATCAAAGTCAGCGAATGGAAAAGAGGAAATCAAACAGAGATATTTGGCAGCAGTGTTTCTCTTGCCTGCGCAAAGAGAAATCAACTCGAAAAAGATCAACAAAAAAGTACAAAGATCTTACATAAACAAGAATATTCAATATGGAATAATAACTTGTGATATACTTGAGAAACCCTGTTCTCTAAGATGCACATCTGCACTATACAATTTACACATTTTGACAAATTATTAGGATATTTTCCATAAAATTCACCTTTTGCATTCTTACAGAAGAAAGAAGCTCATAAAGGTTGGGAACGACATGACAGAGACTAAATAATGGGAGATTTCTGGGTGAACTTGTATTTAAACTCATTTTCTGTCACAGAAGGAGTAAACAAATCCAACATGAGGGAATTACAGGATGAAATGCTACACACAACACATGGATATATGAAGAAAATGACTCCCAGAACGACAGTGCCACTAAAACCGCCCTGTTCTTGAAACTCTTCCAGGGCCTAATCTCCTCCAGCAGGGAGATTCGAGCTCCTTTCCTTGCTTGGTCTGGGAACACAAAGAGCTTTTTCCATGTGCCAGGAACCAAACTCCTTCCTGTCTACGATAGGGCTTCTTGCATTGTGCTCACAGGATAGGGGGTCAGGACTACTCAAGTCCACTCCCATTTCCCAAAAGCACAGTTACCCAGTGAATATGGAATCGACCCAACATTTGTATTGGAGGAAATGGCATATTGGCCAGAGATTAAGGCGGTGGTCTTGCAGGATGGATACTGAGAGAGGAGGCTGAGCCTGTGGAGTAGCAATAATGAGGACTCTGTGGTTTAAGGACTGGCAGGATAGATTAAGACCACTCATCCATGTAATGAAGTGCTATAACGCTGCATCAGCAGACACTCAAACCCAGCTGATTAATCGCTGGCTGGAAGGACTATGGAACACATCTTGTCCTCAGGACATCAGCCATTATAAATCTAGTGTTTTACATGTCAAGCAAACTATTGTGGTTGTAATCTGTCAATTATCACATACAACCAACAGTTACATCATTTACTCTGGACACAAGTATGGTGGCCCAACTGTGACATTTAATAATTATTTGAGTAAGTCAAAAAAAAAGAAAGAAAAACACTCAACTCAGAATCAATTAAGCTTTATGGACATGTGACAAAATGTATTCAAAATTTACAATTTGACCAAAGTAGTCAATTAATAAAAACAGAGATAAATATTAAGTTTTCCATTTACCAAAATAAGAAAATGAAAAAAGTTTCATAATATATGTTTTCATAATCTAATAATGATTTTCTTCTGAGCCAAGAGGGGGCACAAAATAAAATAAAAAGGAATAGAAATAAACAAAACCAAATAAGACCGGTGTTTTAAGTCGCATCTTGTGTTGTGAATAACGGCAGCCCAGAAAAGAGTTAAAGGCTAGTATTCCCTTATCTTCCGGTGGACTCCAGTGGACTCTGCGGCACAGCTCTCATCTACTGCAGTGTGTTCCAGTCCATAGACCTTGTCAAGATCCTGAAGTGCCTCCACTTAAGCTTAACACTGCACTTTAGCTAGCAGCTGGAGCTGTGATAGCACACGCTGATAGTCTGATGTTGGTAAGGAGCTGGCAGTACTTTCCTAATCATATATTCATGCAGAGCTATCAGTGTGGCTTCTCATCTATCCAAACAAGGCACTGACAATGAGGCGTACTCTATATCTGAAACTGGAAATGCAAGTTGCCACAATAACCCATTTTTCTAAGTCATCTCTGTGGATATAGGTCTGAGGGTGGGGTGAAAAGACACACAATGAGATAAATGGAGTCAAAAGACACACCACAGTATAAATGAGTGTGGAATATAGTAGTTCAAATGTTAGCTGTGAAACATTGTTAATAAAGATAATGCCAGCAGTCGGCTCACTGTTACATTCTGACAAACTTTTCTGGCGAAAGTCATACATGAATCTACTGAGAAATGTTTGAGGATATGTTTGAGAGTCGATCTACTCTCAAACGCTATCTTGCCATTTCCCAGAAGAGTACAACTGACTCCTCCTTATATGATTTATGGTTTTAAGTCCATAGTTCACCCAAAAATGATAATTCTGTCAGCATTTACTCACCCTCATGTTGTTTCAAACCTGTTCTTTCTTCAGCAGGATACAAAAGGTGAAAGAATCAAAAGTTTCCATAAAACTCAGGCATTATATTTCAAGTCTTCTGAAGCCAAACAATAGTTTTTGAGAAACAGACCAAAAATTGAATGATGTTTTATTAGCAAAGTTCAGCAGAAACACGTTCAAATGTTCTAACTAATCATCACATCACTCCAACCAGCTGTCATTAATCAGCAATCAACATGCCTGCCCAATCAGCAAGAGTGAAGACATACATACATATATATACATATATATATATATATATATATATATATATACGCAATTGCCTGGTTACTTCCTAAACCAGAATACAGGGGGGTACTCTGGGTTCGGGCCAAATACCGAGCTCGGAGCCCTCTCCTCAGACAGCACGCCAAATATGCATACTAATTACTCTATCTGATTATTTGTAAGTTTGAACTTGAAGTTATTATTCAGTTCTAGCTAGGGATGGGATTTGAATTTTATCGATACCAGTTCTTATCGATACTTATCTGTTATCGATACTAGTCTAATTTGGTGCAAAAAGACATAATGTGAAAAGATGTTAAAAATGTCAAGTTATTTTATTACTGCTGAACTTTAAAACTGCAGTTTACAAATGCCTCTAAGCAAATAGAAAAGGCACATAAAAGCACATTTTTAAAATAAAATGCCCTTCAAAAAGAGAGAGAGAGAGATTTCCTCAGCATATCACAGCACAACATATTTGAACAGCATGTGCATAGGAGCACAACATAACGTAATACAGAATTCTGGCGTCTCTAGCTATTTTTTAAAGAAAATCAACATATTGACTTTCTCAGGGAGCAAGTCATGAACAAAAATCAACAGGCTAAAGAACACTTACACAAGAAACTTTAGCCCATGGTTTAAAAATACCATAGCAAAAACAAGTAGCCTAATGTAAATTTCACGCATTATTAAAGACAAGTAATTAAAAAAGGACAAATTACCGGTAACACTTTACAATTGGGTTTATTAGTTAAGATTAGATAACTACATTACAGTAACAAATCTATTGCTCGTGGTTAGTTCATGTTAGTTAATACATTAACTAATGCTTAACTAATGAACCTTATTGTAAAGTGTTACCAAATTAACATTTGCAACAAATAAATACTGAACTGAACAAAGAATGATTGAAATAAACAGATGTTCGGGTATTTAGGTACAGAAACTGTAATCAAATGTAAAATAACATTGCACTTTATAAATAAAATATACATTATAAATATAGTTACAAAAGTTACTAAGTCAAGAATGAGTGAATTTTCTCTTTGTCTTTTGTTGTTTGATCAGTGTTATAGAGACGGCATCCGGAATATTTAGGAATATAAAGTGCTGTCACTTTAAGAGCTGCATGGATCTGCACTGTTACACAAGCGTGCAACACAGAAAACAGTGTTGGTTTAAAATCATATTGAAATGCACACAAAGGAATCAAAATTTTATTTTTATAACAAATATCTGATTCCTGACCACAAGTATTTGATTCCCAAACCTAACTAGTACTAACTAAAGACTTATTTTATAATGAATATTTCCTTCGCCTGAGGCAGGGAAGTTGGAGCGGCGAGACGAGGGAGATTTAGTAAATACAGCACATTGGTTGAGGTAGATGGCATGTTTTGTTTGTAAATGATTCATTATATTACTAGTATTGCCTCCTTTGTTGATAATTGATAAGCAGCAGCTTCTAATTCGCCATCAACACCAAAATATATGGAGATACAACAACACAAGTATCGATAACCGTATCATTAGTCCTGAAGCTTATCAGAACTCCGGTATTGACCGGATGTACCGGTCCAAAAACATACTGGTTCTCTGACTTGAAACTTGAAAAATGGTGTGTAGTGTTATGGGCCATTTGAACTGAGGCACTACAGCAATCTGTCAAGGCACAATAGAGCCACAAAATGGTATTTATTGTTTAAATTTCTTTAAAAATTACTTTGTTTCATATCATAACTAAAGGGGGCGGGTCGGACAGCCCATCTCAGGACAAAGCCGGCCATTGCCGGCTGGGCCAAATGCTTAACATTTATTGTTGTTAATATTATTACAACCAAAGTGAAATCGTGCAAGCAAATGAAACCCATCCTATGCGCTGTCGGCCTGTAAAAACAATTTATTTATATATATTAAAAAGAAAACTGACCGGCCCCTATTTTTAAAACAAATGGTCCTTCCCCTCTGGCATTTGCCAGAATTGCCAGATGGCCAATCCACCCATGGCTCTGAGGCTCTTCTTTGACGTGGAAATCTTCTTTGATTCATTTCTTCTGTTCAGTCTGTCAAGGTCAGACTTCCACGAGTGAAAACATGAATACTGGAAAGCTGCTTAATAGTCGAAAATGAGATTGTAATTCTGATTAAATGAGACACTGGTTTTCATGTTTAACACTGTAAAGCTGCTTGATTTTAAGTAATCTACTGTATAAAGTGCAATATGAATAAATGTGACATGACTTTAATAGAGTGCTGAATTGCAAAGCCTGTGCAAACATATCCACATTGCTATGATCAGATTCTTATGCTCTAAAAACTGATGTTTGCTTTCTCCTTTTGTTGTGTGATTGTTTTGTTATTTAGTAAAAAGTGTGCAGCACACATATTCATCTAAATGCCACTCTCAACAGGGCGGCATTGGGATCTTCGCTGCTCACGTATTTCGAACTTCTTTTTACCCCCGAGCGCAGAAGGAAAAAGAACTTTGCCGTAAGTATAACTGGGCGTTTTGATAGACACTCAAAAACATCCATGGGAAACGCTCATTAAATTCATATATTGACCTTGCAAAGTTTGCCAGAATGTAACATTGAAACATTCTTTTGAGTCTGATCTTAAAAAAAAAAAAAAAAAAAATCCAATGATCCAGTTAATAATAATATTCACAAATAGGAGAATAGAGTTTAACATTGCAACAGTCCACCATTTAACAGCATATTGAAAGTGACGATTACAGAAAATCATACAGGTTTCAAATGACATGAGGGGAAGTAAATAATGACAGCATTTTTATTGATTTATTTATTTATTTATTTGTTTATTGACAATTCTTATTGACATCTTATTGATGCAATGACATCTTTTGCTAATTTCAGAAGTCATAAATACATTCAAGTATATTCTATTCAACTATAATTCGGTGCTACAGGGCCAACACATCACTGCAGGACGAAGGCATCTGTTTGAGAGAGAGAGATAGCAACCGATAAGAAAAGCATGGATGGCTCTGACAGATCCCCAGGACAAGGCATCTGTTATCCAGAGCTACTCCTGACTGACGCCACAGTCTGGAGGAATGTATGCTCAGCTCAATGCAGTATGCGTCAAACATTATCGCTGCCACGGAGCTGTACGAGACAAAAATATATGCGAATCTCCATAGCAGACAGCAACATGAGTGTAACAAAGTTCATAAATACGGGAAGAAGGAGGCGGGAACCGGCGAACGTTCAACAGATTTAATAATAACATAATTAAACAATCAAACAAAAAGTATAAGGGCGGCAGTTCTCACGGCGACTGCCGCCCACACAAACCAAATAAAACACAACATAAAATCCAGGCCTGGTCCTCTCTCGTCCTTCACTGTCGTCGCTCCTCCTTTATGCTTCCGGAGCTCCTCCGTGGGAGATACGAGACCGGTGCGCCGAGCACCTGACGCTCGTTAACCCTCGCGTCACCGGCCTCGCGCCGTTCTCCCACGGCTCTCGCCCGCCGAGCTCGTCACAATGAGCAATGGGCAACTTTTATCTTCATCCTGGGCTTCCCAACACGAGCGCTCTCAGTCCCTAATGTCTGCCAGGACCACTCTCACAGTGTGGCCTCGGTAAACCTTGGCACCGTCTGCCTGCTCTCTGCTGCCCTGTTGGGCACCATTAGCACACACACAGGAGAAGCAGCCTGATCTTTGAACCAATCTCATTAGGACAGCGAACAGTCCACCAGTGGACTAGTGCTGCTATGATTGCTGGGAAACATCCTTAACCTGCAGAGCCTGATGAGAGGTGAGATATCAGAGTCTGTGGGTCAACAGGCATGAAATTAATTCTCTATAATAACCAGTTTTAGATTTAGTGCGGAAAGATAACCCTTTTCTCAATGGACATCTCTGACCGTAAATGTTGCCAAGGTGAACAAGACACAGCGGTTAAATAGCAGAACTTTCAAACTAAATGTTAGTAGTTTCCAACCTAGATCCAATTTTTCTTTTTCTATTGGGTTAGTTGTTAGATCCGCATTACATTCAGGAACAGTCATTTGCATTTTGGATTAAAGTATAATTGTAACAAGACAATTGTTCTAATTCTAGGTGAATAGTGAAGTCCACACCACAGGTATAAAATAATGACTCAGATGAATGATATTGTTGGAATCACTTTCAAAACATTTTTCCAGCTGACGAATGATAAAACGGACAGCCAATTCAGAATTCACCCTACATTAATGAAGCGTTTCAAGTGGCAGACGGAAAAACTGCAGTGTGCGCTTATAATAACAGAGCATTGTCGCTCAATGGTGTGGATATTAATATAGTTACCATTGTAGTTACAATACCGTTACCATTCGGTGGAGGAAACTGAAATCTTATAAGTCATTCAGTTAATTACTAATTGTACCATGTTGGTTTGGTAAGTATTGTGAGCCACATACAGTATGGACACATGCATTTTTACAAAATAAGATGTATTATGACCATGTGTAAACACAATCATAATGGGTGAAACTCTGGAAAAATCTACACTGATTCCACAGAAACACAAATCGCAGTTTTATGACTAGCAGAAGATCATCAGCGCATGTCATCAGTCTCAGTACTGAAGCCGATGGAGCTTTCTGAGCTAATTCTTACTGCCGATTCTTTTAAAGCACTCTTGAGAATCAACCTGACAGGAGATTGTGTCTTAAAGGGATTTGCAAAGACAAAGTGTCTGGATGACATTTGTTGTGACATAAGTAACAGTGAACTTTATGGGAATGCGCAGTGTTACAATTTACAGTATAAGGCGACTACTAATGGCAGTGCAGATACTGCTGGAAACCATGACATGGAGGATGAATACATACTAAAAACCAATAGCACAATGACCTCCAGGGATTCAATTAGTGCGAACAGGCTTTATTTGTCGACCGTAGACAGTCTCCATGATATTTTTTTACCTTTAACATTAGGCAACACAAAGAAAATGGACTGCAAAACATCCTACTGCTTGCTCTCATCAAAGCATATACAGGCTCTTTCACTATTGTGTGAACAAGGATTAATTACGGCAAAAATTTTTTCAGCATTCAGTGCCAAGACACAGTTCTGACCAGATTAAAGATGGAAAGGAAAGGAAATTCAAAAACTTTTTATCATAAAGTCCAGTTAGATCTATTATTACAGGCAAGCTTTTTCGATGGTCTGTGCACGGTAAGACAAAAAAGGTCAAACGGGGGGAAAAAAAAAAATGGAAAAGCTCATCAAATGGAAAAGCTTGGGAAAGCCTGATAGGGATGTAATACAATTATTAAATCGCTAAAAGAGAACAGGCAAAGAAAACAGTTCAAAAAGGTGAGATCTTTGCCATGCAAGTGACTGATTTAACACAAAGTGCGAGTTATGATTTATTAAAATTGGGCCTGAGAGGATAGAATTAATTCTCAGACTAGATTGGATTGAAATAACTTGGAGCTACACTGGGAGGAAGATTAATGTCACAAGGGAAAGAAAACGTCCATTTCCACAACCGACTGGGTCCGTGGCTGAGACAAATGCATGGCTCCACACACCCCCTCTGGGAAAATGTGATCTGGTGAGCAGCAAGAGGTTTATTTAAGAGAAAAATCATACAAATGAAGCAATCCCACAGTTGGGAGCAAGGAAAGCAGAGACGACACTCTTGGAGAATGTGTGGGAGACTATTTTGACATTATGTCTGAAGCTGTCAGAAGAATATCATGTTCCCTGAACAGCCCACCTGTTCAGAACCTGCAGCATAACTTATTTTGGTGCTTCTCCTAAAATTACCCTTTTTATTAAATTTTCAAATGTAGGTGTCACAACATTATGCTGTGAATATATAAAAGGTTGTTTAACGTTTTTGAAAGAAGTCTCTTATGCTCACCAAGGCTGCATTTATTTGATAAAATTTGATGAAATATTACAATTTAAAATAAATATTTTCTATTTAAATATTTTAAAATGTAATTTATTCCTGTGATGCTGACATTTCAGCATCATTACTCCAGTCTTCAGCGTCACATGATCCTTCAGAAATCTTTCTAATATAATGATTTGATGCTCAAAGAAACATTTATTTTCGTTATTAATGGTAAAATCAGTTGTGTTGCTTTATATTTTTATGGAAACTGGGATGCTTTATATGGACTCATTGAGTTTTAAACAACATCATTTATTTGAAATAGAACAATGTTTTATTTCAGAAAAAAGTCTTTCATTTTGATCTGTTTAATGCATCATTGCTGGATAAAACATAAATGCATCTAAATCTATTGTACATATCATTTGATAAAGGATATGATACCATATTGTTCAAATTTCCTCCCCAATTGTAATGGTTGCCAGACCCACATATTTACCCCGATCTCCTCATTCACAGTCCAGACGGGAACTTTAATCCTGCCTGAGTCTTTAAGGATCAGATGGATTCAGGTTTGCTGGATATGTGATCTGTTCGTCTGCTGTAGCCCAGCAAAAATGGCCTCTAGACAGAAACATCTGCACTATTTCTCAGCCAACAGCCACAATTCAACACACAGCTGCCTGTCGGTCAGCTCAACCCAGTCCGACATCTGGATGTGAAGATTCTCAATACCTCTCAAGTTTGTTTTCAGCAACATTGGGTTGACTGAGTCATTTTTAGTGAGTCACTCATTAAATCTGTTTATTTGCAGTGAGGATTATGATTAATGACTTCTGCAGTGGCTGTCGTTAGAAACTCATACTAATAATAATGTGCGTGTGTGTCCGTGCGCAGTTTCAGCAAAAATGTGAAAATCTGTGGTGATTGCATGGAATATAGAAAAAAAGGAAGGAGGTACTTACTTAACATTATCAATTGATTGAATTGGGTGTTACGCTTAAAGTAATAGTTCCTTTCTAAATTAAAATTTCATAATGATTTATACATCCTCATGTCATCCAAGATGTTCATGTCTTTCTTTCTTAAGTTGAAAAGAATTCAAGGTTTTTGAGGAAAACATTCCTGGGTTTTTCTCTGTATAGCGGACTTCAATGGGTGGCAGTTTCAGTGCAGCCTCAAAGCGCTCTACATGATCCCAGACGAGGAATAAGGGTCTAAACTAGCAAAACAATTGGTCATTTTCTAAAAGAAAAAACATTTGTAAAAATTTAAACCGCAAATGCTCGTCTTGCACTAGCTCTCTTCTTCATGTAGAATTCCGGCAGTGTAGATGCTGCTAAGTGTATTACTGCCCTCCACAGGCCAAAGTTGCCGGAATTCTACAAGAAGAAGAAGAAGAAGCGGGCTAGTGTATAAAGTAGAGATTTTTTTTTTTTTTTTGTCTTTTAGAAAATGGCCGATTGTTTCGCTAGATAAGACCCTTATTCCTCATCTAGGATGGTGTATAGTGCTTTAAAGCAGCACTGAAACAGCCATTTGGACCTTCCACCCATTGAACCCCACTATACAGGGAGAATGATTTCCTCAAAAACCTTAATTTCTTTTCGACTGAAGAAAGAAAGACATGAACATCTTGGATGACATGGGGGTGAGTAAATTATCAGGAAATTTTAATTCAGAAGTGAACTAATCCTTTAACATAAAAAAAGTTACCTTTGATAAAATAGTATAGAATTCATTCAGATTGCAGAAATTTCAATGCATTCATATGAATGTGTGCTGCAGTACATTGAAAGTTGTATTTCATTTCTTTAATATAAAAACAGCCTTACAATTCAGTTTCGACTATCAACACTGAGATATATTGTTAGTTTTCAGGCAATGTTCTTTAGCACTGCAGCGTATAAGAAATGACAAAACACACAGTCCACTTATTCCAGCCTCTCTCTCTGTCCACCCACCTCCACTGTACCCACGACTCCATTGTGTGAGGTTACATAACAGCATCCTCTGTTTCTCTTCACACCTCTCATTGATGTTCACAATAGCACAAGGTTTTATAGACTTTCCAAACTGTATATTTTTCAACCTCTCGAACCGTCAATTTGCAAATTTTTATGTATGAAAAGTAAGGGTTTATCATAAAAACGGCAATTATGCACTTAAGGCTATTATAAGGAAACCTAAACTGATTTAATATGCACTATACTGTGGAGTCTGATCAAAGTGATAGTGATAAGCACATTTATACAAGCCAGAGTGGTTCAGGAGCATGCTGGGAGGAATCAGCAACAGTTAATGTGCTTAAGAATGCTGCCGCCCCCTCTACCTTCAGGATTATGTGGGTCAAGTCCCCAGATTAAGGTCATGTGTTGTAAATGCTCCAGGGGACCCAGGCAAAAACAGGACAATGGGTGGTTGACATTTTCTAAATCAGTTATTGTTGTGTTACACATACTACTGATAACTGATACCTCATCATTTTGTATATTATCCCTGCTTTTGCAAAATGCAAAATGGTCATGCACGTTACAATAAATTTGTATACTGTTAACATTCGTTAACAAAGTTAATGCACAAAATAACAACAAACAATAACTAATTAATCTCGTTCATTGTTCATTTCTACAGCGCATTATCAAGAATCATCAATTAACATGTATTATGAATGTATTATGAATTAACAATAAATAATAGTACTAGTTAACATTAACCTATATTAAT
Source organism: Opsariichthys bidens (assembly GCA_037194245.1). Classification (NCBI taxonomy): domain Eukaryota; kingdom Metazoa; phylum Chordata; class Actinopteri; order Cypriniformes; family Xenocyprididae; genus Opsariichthys; species Opsariichthys bidens. The sequence goes on along the minus strand of CM074277.1, from coordinate 15,242,724 downwards.
AAAAGCCGTAAAAATGCTCATTTTTAGTTTCATTCTTAGTTTATAAAAATAGTAGTTTATAATGTATTAACTAATGTTGACAAATGGAGCCTTGAAACCTTTTTGCATACATATTTCCCTTTTTTTTTAACTTTCATTTGAATATCACACCAATAAGAAACTTTATCATCCAGCATAAATCAACAGCTCTTAAAGTGCCTCTCTTATGGATTTTTGAAAATGACCTTTCATGCAGTGTGTAATGTGGCTGTATGTGAAGGTAAACAGTCTGCAAAGTTGTAAAGCTGAAAGTGCATCATAAATAAAGTTACTGTTTCTCAAACTTTGGACTGCTCAAACGAGACATTTGTAATTCAAATCCCGTTTCTGTGAAACTCACATCTTAACACATTTGCATAATGCCCACCTATCGGTTTATTTTCACTTCCAAAGGATGAGGCTGTGAAGAGTCATTGGATAAAGATGGGACAGTACCCACTATATTTGGACCAACTTGCTCCTCAGAATCACAGCCAGTAAGTATGATTAATTATTGATGTACAGTACAGTGCAAAAGTCTTAGGCCTCCACCAGCCTTAGCAGTTTTAATGACCATCCATATTTATTTTTTTATCTTTATTACGATACAAACAGAAAATACAGGAAATATGTTCAAAAAATGTAAAAGCAAAAATCAGTATTTTCAAAGAACAATTTCTAAGAAACTTTTTCCAAGAAAGTTTTCTTGGCCTTCCAGTCCTTTTCCATTACATTTAGGTTTATGAGAGCCAGGTTCTTGCTATTGCTCAAATGTCAGCGGAGGTCATTAAATACTTGCCACTTTGGCCTATAAAAGCTTTTTTTTCTTTTTTTCCTTGCATTTCCTGGTTATATTCTAATAAAGAGACTATAAAATACTTATATATGGTCATTTTACCATTGTTAAAACAACATCTAATGGTGGCCTAAGACTTTTGCACTGTACTGTATATATATTATTCATAGTGTTCAAAATACAGTTTTGTGTTTCAGCAATATTGTGTTTGTCTCTGACTACCTGGCTAACTCATGTTATTACAGTCTTACTATAACACTTCTTCTAATCAGTTGTGGCCCACTGCTACCTAAAACTGTGTCCATTAAGTCAGATTTTCTAATGATAAAGGAAGGAGCGAGATTGTTTACAAACTTTAATGTTAAATCAGTCATTTACATTATTGCTCGGCTAACATATGCACTGCTGTTGATAAAGTTCTTAATACAGTTCCCACATGTGCAAGATCACTGTAAATGATCAATGTAAAACTGAGTAGTGTATCACTGAGAAACGTCCTGCTCATGACGTCCTTGCACTGGAGGTTTGGGTTGAATAATTGGTTCTTCCAATATTTCATCATCAGACTCGCGCTCAGATTGATATGGTAAAATCGACGACATTGTTACTGTCTCCAGAGCTGAATCAGTTATGGTAATGGCCGTTTGGTTCCAACATGTGCTGTGAGCGCTAGACCAATCACAACAGACTGGGCCATATGGCCAATCAGAATAGAGCAGTTTCGCGGAAAGGAGGATTTAGAGAGGCTGATTCATCCGACGAGTCATATGAGAATCATTGAAAATTGTGGTGATGTCCAATGTAAATTATGAGAAAATGAAAGTGCTTTTTGACCTTCGATGCATGTAAACCTGTTGTAGAGACCTAAACAGAATTCGGAATCTTTCAAATAGCATAATAGGGGCACTTTAACATTTTAGTGTCCTTCTGTGATGTTATTTGGGTTTTCATAATAAATATGCGTATATTGACCCTATAGCCCATGCATAACACTGAATATTAAGCTGTTAAGAAATGAAACATTTGTCTAAGAAATGGGTCATTTACTTTGACAAATGTTTCATTTCTTAACAGCTTAATATTCAGTGTTATGCATGGGCTATAGGGTCAATATACGCATATTTATAATGATGTGTCATATTTTAAATTATGATCTGAAATGGTTTAGTTTCTGATAATCTCCACTACACTATACATATATATATTTTGACAAAACTTTCACACTTAACCAGTGGTCCTATTATTTCTATATTCACTCTATTGTTTTGAACATTTACAGAATTAGGATTTAGTTTAATTATTTGATTCTATTTAAGTGTGAAAAGAGAAAACATCCTGGAAGACGACCACAAATGTGAACTTTGATGTTCAGCACTTTAGAGATATTTGTAAGTACTTACTGAACTCTGTTTACATTTGGTTAACAATACTGATATAGGATATCCACCTTGTACATTTAATAAAGCATGTCATGTCAACCACCTACACTTCATTTACACTTGTCCTGGATGGTCACACAGATGTCTCCATGGAGACCCGCTGCAGACGTTTTCCAACCACCTGAGCTTATGAATATACAGTGAAAAAAAATCCTCCAACCATATCCTACCAATCTCAACAGTATCAGTACTTCTGTTAGCTGACAATCATCCATCTAGCACTTCACCCCAACATTCATTTTCTCCGCAGGTTTATTTCACTCAAAACTTCAGAATCAAGCCGATAGAGGAAAGCAGAATGAGAGGCCTACAACGATCTGAGGTTTTTTTTTTTTCCTTAGGGACCCCTTATGTTTCGACTGCTAAAATAGCTCGGCTCTAATTGCTGCTGGGATATGTGAACAGGTTGTAGAGGTGGAGAATAGATAACGCATCCATCATGTCTTCATCAGTATGTTGAATCACGCTCTGCATTGTTCTACTCGCTTCATGCTAATGAAACTAATCAGAAATTTACTGCAATAAGAAATACTATATTCCAGATGTTCTTTCTGTAGGGTTCTGCATCGAATGCTTGTGGAAAAGGTGGAGAATGTGCTGAATATGTGGAAAAATGCTGCGTAGAAATCGTCTGGAAACACTCTTTCCAATTCACTCTCCCTCTGGACTCATTTACACACCAACACCTCAGAATTCAGACCTCAGTGCTGCAGATAAATGAATAGGAAGCAGCTTCACCCCCATTGAGAAATGAACACTTCTATGTGAGACATCTACACTACAGTCACGCTCACCACTCAAAACCCCCAAAGGTGGCCAACCATCCAGTGAGATGTAAATGTTTCGTTGTGTCAGAGTAACTTTTCGTTGTCTTATTTCTGCTTTTCTTGTTTTCCCTCCCAGCACTCTTTCCTCTTTTCTTTCTCTCTCTTCTGCGAATGAGCCATCTGCACTGTAATTCAATCATCACACTAAGCAGTGGAAGTAATGATTACTTGGATTAGCTACAGGGCTCCAAGCCACTGTCTTAATATTGACTGGCAGTGACTGCAAATATGAGCTCGGCCAGCAGCTTCGTTTTCACTTTTTGAGAGATGTTTCGTGATGTTGCCTGAACTCACCTCACCTTATTGCCGATATTTTACAGGATGGACGGATATGCTGCTACATCATTGGGCCTGTTTACACCTGGTCACTTACTGATCATCAACTAGGTGATTTTTTAAAAACTGTTCCATGCAATATCTATATGCAAAATTCAAGAGTCCATGTCGATGAAAGCAACAATTCTGATCTGCATTTTATTTATTATCAGCCAATTTGAAGATCAAACACCACAATGGGATAAAATTAGCACTGATAAGATCATTTCGGGAGGAACACGTTCAAATGACCTAACTAATCATCACATCACATCACAGCAATCAACATGTCTACTCAATCAGCATGAGTGGAGGCCTCACGCAGCCCACTCACCTATGTTTCTCGACAGTTTGCAGCATCCCTCCACCACCCGTCTCCTCACACTCGCCTGGTTACTTCTAACCAGAAATACGGGGGGGGGTACTCTGGGTTCGGGCCAAGTACAGAGCTCAGAGCCCTCTCCTTGGATGACGAGCCAAATATGCACGCTAATTACTCTATCTGATTATTTGTAAGCGTGAACTCGTGAATTTTAATGAAGATGATTGTGTGATGAGCTTCAGGATCCAATGCTAAACTTTCAGTTTCATTTGCAGCATGCCACATCAGTTTGATGGAGAGATACTCAGTTGCTCATCTACGGCAGTCCATATCTGTGCTGCTGTAATATTTAGATACTGGGTGCTTGTAGATTACTGTCACACATTTAATTTTTTACCGTTTTAGGAGGAGTAAAATTTTACATGTGTGACTTCAACAACCAGATGCATTTACACTTGTCCAGTTTCATTTACGTCTCAAACCGCAAAGCAGTTTGAATGATTAGAATCAAATCTGTCTCGAAAATGTTTAGATGGGTATTTACACCTAGTCTTTTAATGATTTGATAGCTATCCATCTGGTCAGAGAAAACGCATGAAGTGACCAAGTGTAAACAGGCCCATATTCTACTCCTGTTCCTATTAAATTAAAATGAAATTAAATGCTGCACTAATGTAAAGGTACATCTAGCAACTAACTAACAGTAGCCAGAAATAAACTCAATTCATGCTAAAATGTTTACAAATGCACGAGGGAACTGACATCTTCTGTCAAACACTAAACAATGTAGGAATCACTAATGCATATTCCCATTTTTAAAGCCAAAAGCTCTTGCTGCCAGCCACTTGATTGTTCAAAGCTACAGTCAATAGTATCTTAAACTAATAAGCTATTATTTTATCATAATAGGATTTTCTTTCCAAACAAACGCAGGTACTGCATTTCAGTCAATTGACCAAAACTTCATTACAGAGCACAGAGAGCATCCAGCCCAACCAATCACTGTCAAACAGGAGACTGCAGTTGCTGTGACTGGAACTAATTGGCTTCTGGGTAGCTTTGTGTTTCCAATACAGAGGTGGAGCTTTACATAAAAGCTAACCAACACTTTCACAAAGGCGTATCATTCTCTGTTTGAAGAAACAGATTCATTGTTTGTGTGAGAAAACGAACGCACTCGACTATGTTACATGAACATGTGAACTCAACATTTTCAGAAACACAGTTCGAACTTGCTCTATACCATTCATAATATAAGTTAAAATGACTTACAATAATCGACCATGACCTGAAATAACAAACTATAAAAGCCTCCAAGATTATGCTTTTCCAACAGAGCAGCATCGCACAAATTCAATGTCAAAAAGCTGTCATCGTTTACAGCACACATCTACATGTTGCTTTGGTGGCAAGAAGCCAAGTGATGAAGCTCACTGTCAGCTCGTTCCTCTCTCTCCTATTGTGAAAGTGCAGTGATGTGGATGCACCTCATGCTCATTCACCCCCTCATTACAGGGGGCAGTGTTTAGCTGAGCAGGAGTGTGCTGCTGCCACACTGGAGAGCAGGCAGTGGGGGGAAAGGAGACGAGTGCCGAGACACAGCCTGGTGCTCAGAAGAGCGTCACGACGGCTGTGGCACTGTGCCTTGAGCCCCCGGGGTTCTTATAATCCAAACATGCTCTGCGCAGACAGGCACGTAAGACAAAGAAATCTCACTCGAGCCGTTGTGCGAGATGCTGTTAATAATGCCACAGATGTGGTGGAGGAGATGGCAGACCAGCACAATGCATCGTGATGTGTAGCCACTTCAGTTTGGGGTATTCAAAGCGGAACATCGATGAGAAGCTCAGTCCAGGTGGGCATATGAATGTTCACGCTCGCTTTTCAGATGATGATGTGAACCTGCCAAGCAAATCAAGTTCTCAATGGGAGAGTGTTTTCTCGCCACATGAAGCGGATGATGCCACCCCCATTTCTAAAAATATTTCATGTTCACCACACAGCTGTCTAGAAGTTTATCACTCTTTTAAGACATTTTACTTACAAACCAAACCCAATAATGTCCAAATAACTCTTATTTCATGCACAGCCTCTGAAACGCCCCTTTACTAAGATGAAAACATCAAAACCACATTGTAAATCAAGTGAATATTTTGGGCTTTCAAAAAAAAATAAACATTTATCATTGATCAACATAAAATGTGATGCTCATCAGGATCAGTTGTGCTCCATAATCCAATGAAAGTCTGGAGCATCACAGTTTTCAACATTGGGAGCCCGCTATCCTTCAGAAAAAGACCAGCTCAGGCCAGTGATGAACTGCCATGCTGGTGTAGCTGGTGAACGAACAAAACCAAGATGTTCACCAAGCTGGCTGACCTTGCTGGTTAAGCTAGTTAGGAAGCTTAAGAAGACATCAGCACCCAAAACACAACATTTTCTGGTCTTTTCAACAGCTTGAGTGAAATCGTACACATAAAGCCATAATTACAAGGTAGGGCAAGTGTTCTTCTCATGAGAAAGTACATCCAACAACTTACGATCTCTCTTGCCTACCAGTCATGACAACATGGCAAGCATGTTTGTGCAATAATGCAAACGCTTTTTAAAAAATATAAATCAGCTAGACCTACTTGCTTTCCCAGGTTTGGGCCTCTGCAGGAGCTTCTGCACCGTCATCAGGTCCTCAGTCTTCACCGCTTGAAGTAATTCCTGATCTTTCCCCATCGTTATTTATTTTACATCCAAAGCATCCTCTGAATGTGTGTGTGGTGTTGCCCGGAGATCTCCTCTGCGGATCCTCCCTCTTGCGATGGAGCTGCAGGGCGCGATGATGATGATGATGATGATGATGCACACTGGCGGAAGGATGCTCGAATACTATAGAGCTGGTGCAGCTGGCTCCTATGAATCACAGATGTTCTTATTCCTATGTCGAGAAGATCATTTAAGCAACACTGCGACTGACGTGCGATTAACGCATCGGAGCTTCAGTCTGCGTTGTGATGGCCAAAACTGAACAGTTTGTTCTAGAAAAGCATCATCAGATAAAGCAGCTTCAATCACGTTTTGGTGGCGTGAGCGGAGTTGATGCGATGCTTAAAAACAGCAGAATCAATGATCCTTTAAATTCCCACGAACGTTTTTTTCCTGGGATCCGTGAGGCTGTGCTGAAGACGCATCAGTCGGCGGTGGCATCGCTCCGTAGTATTCGAACCGTTATTTTCCTATGCTGCGATGGAAATACACAAGGAGCGTGCGATGTGCATTTCCCCAGCAGTGGATTGGACTGACATTGCTGTGGTAAATGGCTCCGCTTCATCCAGAGGGCGGTCCCAAAGTGTAGGAACACCCCCCAATTCCAGTGCTGACAGCCACATGCTACGATTCAGGCACTGGTGTATCATAAGACATGCTGTATTCCCCTGTAGCTGGCACTGGGAGCTTTGTTATGATCTTGCTTTATAGCCTACCTTATGCCCAGCTGCCAAAGATAGATTACAGCTGGACAAAAATAAAACTCACCTGTGCACTGGAAACCCATTTAACTTTGAGTAAGTAATCCAAGTATGTACTGAATTAGTCCCTACTTCATTTGGTTCTAGTAGTGCCAATAATGGCAAGTAACTACTACATTGTCCAAAAAAATAAAGCAAAAATATAACCAGTGACATAAGAAATGTTACTAGCAATAGATTAGTTTCTCGTAAATAGGTGCTAATATGTAAGTAGTAAATCTGAAAGAATTAATAAATGAATTTTAGTGAAAGTTAAATGAAGATAATTAGTAGGCTAAGAAATGAAAAAAATATTTTAGTGAGATGTGGTCTCTATTGGATTAAGTAGGCTAGTGTCTAATAAGTAAATATTAGTATCTAAAAAGTTGTAATGAAATATATTAATCACTATTAGAAATGTGTGTATATATATATATATGTGTATACATATACATATAGTGCATCCAGAAAGTATTCAGAATGCAGCACTTTTCCCACACTTTGTTATGTTACAGCCTTATTCCAAAAGGAATTAAATTCATTATTTTCTTCCAAATTCTACAAACAATACCCTATAATGACAATGTGAAAGAAGTTTGTTTGAATGCTTTGCAAATTTCATAAAAAGAAAAAAATCACATGTACATTCACAGCCTTTTCTCAATACTTTGCTGAATCACCTTTGGCACCAATTACAGCCTTGAGTCTTTTTGAGTGACGCTACAAGCTCGGCACACCTATTTTTGGGCAGTTTCTCCCATTCTTCTTTGCAGGACCTCTCAAGCTCCATCAGGTTGGATGGGCAACGTCGGTGAAGAGCCATTTTCAGATCTCTCCAGAGATGTTCAGTCGGGTTCAAGTCTGGGCTCTGGCTGGGCCACTCAAAGACATTCGCAGAGTTGTCCCGTAGCCTCTCCTTTGTTATCTTGGCCGTGTGCTTAGTGTCGTTGTCCTGTTGGAAGATGAACCTTCACCCCAGTCTGAGGTCCAGAGCGCTGTGGAGCAGGTTTTCATTAAGGACGTCTCTGTACATTGCTTCATCTTTCCCTCGATCCTGACTATTCTCCCAGTTCCTGCCGCTGAAAAACATCCCCACATGATGCTGTCACCACCGTGATTCACTGTAGGGATGGTATTGGGCAGGTGATGAGTGGTGCCTAGTTTCCTCCTGACATGACGCTTGCTATTCAGGCCAAAAATATTTGTTTCATCAGACCAGAGAATTTGGTTTCTCATGGTCTGAGAGTCCTCCAGGCGGGCTGTCATGTGGCTTTCCTGAGGAGTGGCTTCCGTCTGGCCACTCATACAGGCCTGATTCCTGCAGAGATGGTTGTTCTTCTGGAAGGTTCTCCTCTCTCCACAGAGAAACACTGGAGCTCTGTCAGAGTGACCCTTGGTCACCTCTCCCCCGATTAAGGCTCGCTCTAGGAAGACTCCTGGTGGTTCCAAACTTCTTCCATTCACAGATGATGGAGGCCACTGCGCTCATTGGGATCTTCAATGCAGCAAAAATGTTTCTGTACCCTTCCCCAGATCTGTGACTCCATACAATGCTGTTTCGGAGGTCTACAGACAATTCCTTGGACTTCATGGCTTGGCTTGTGCTCTGACATGCACTGTTAACTGTGGGACCTTATATAGACAGTGTGTGCCTTTCCAAATTATGACCAATCTGAATTTACCACAGGTGGACTCCTATCAAGTTGTGGAAACAACTCAAGAATGATCATTGGAAACAGCTCAATTTTGAGTGTCATGGCAACAGCTATGAATACTTATTTACATGTGATTTGTTTCAATTTTATTTTTCATAAATTTGCACAGATTTCAAACAAACTTCTTTCATGTTGTCATTATAGGGTATTGTTTGTAGGATTTTAAGAAAAATAATGAATTTAATCCCTTTTGGAATAAGGCTGTAACATAACAAAATGTGGAAAAAGAGAAGCACTGTGAATACTTTCCGGGTGCACTGTATGTATGTCTCTATGTATATATATATATATATATATATATATATATATATATATATATATATACACATATATATACATATATATACATACATATACAGGTGCTGATCATATAATTAGAATATCATCAAAAAGTTGATTTATTTCACTAATTCCATTCAAAAAGTGAAACTTCTATATTATATTCATTCATTACACACAGACTGATATATTTTACACTGATATATATATTATACTGACAACTAAGGAAAATCCCAAATTCAGTATATCAGAAAATAAGAATGTTACTTAAGACCAATACAAAGAAAGGATTTTTAGAAATCTTGGCCAACAATTTACTTTCATCAGAGAACATAACTTTGGACCACTCAGCAGCAGTCCGGTCCTTTTTGTCTTTAGCCCAGGTGAGATAGCTGAAACCCATGTCTTGCATACGTCTGTGCGTAGTGGTTCTTGAAGCACTGACTCCAGCTGCAGTCCACTCTTTGTGAATCTCCCCCACATTTTTGAATGGTTTTGTTTCACAATCCTCTCCAGGGTGTGGTTATCCCTATTGGTTGTCCACTTTTTTCTACCACATCTTTTCCTTCCCTTCGCCTCTCTATTAATGTGCTTGGACACAGAGCTCTGTGAACAGCCAGTCTCTTTTGCAATGACCTTTTGTGTCTTGCCCTCCTTGTGCAAGGTGTCAATGGTCGTCTTTTGGACAACTGTCAAGTCAGCAGTCTTCCCCATGATTGTGTAGCTTACAGAACTAGACTGAGTGACCATTTAAAGGCCTTTGCAGGTGTTTTGAGTTAATAAGATCATTAGAGTGTGGCACTACGTGTCTTCAATATTGAACCATTTCACAATTTTCTAATTTTCTGAGATACTGAAATTGAGATTTTCTTTATTGTCAGTGGTAATCATCAAAATTAAAAGAAATAAACATTTGAAATATATCAGTTTGTTTGTAATGAATGAATATAATATACATTTTTTACTTTTTGAATGGAATTAATGGAATTGAATGGAATTAATCAACTTTTTGATGATATTCTAATAATATGACCAGCACCTGTATATATACATATATATATATATATATATATATATATATATATATATATATATATATATATATATATTCAATATATTCAATAAATATATTGAATTACTTGATTTTAAAAAGTACTGGTAACATAAAAATAGATACTAGTTAGTTTAAAGGAACGTTGTCATTCTATCTGCGACAGATTTCCAAGATAAAGATAAAGAGTTTTTCTGACCTACATTGTCTTGTAGGACATTTCTGATTCATGCCATTTTCTTTTGTTTTGTTTTCCTGTAAGTTAAATGAATTCACAGTGTATAAAATAACACTTGCCGTTTTCTTACCTCTCAGACCCAGCAATGCTGTCAGCTCTTCAGTTTGAAGGAGCCTGAAGATTACAAAGTAGGGTACAAAAAGAGTTTGGCTGCATGGAGCCTATACAAAACAAAACTGTTCCCTGAATGCCTGATCAGAGTTATTGTCTTAACTACATGGGGTTCCTTTCAGAGTCTTATATCCAAGTCAAAGCACAATCACCCTCTTTCAGAGCAGGATCCGCAGACAAGACTGTCATGTTCTATTCACAGCAACTTAACACTTGATTTACCACCTCAGAAAACTAAACTAATATAAGTTTTTGTTGTTGTTTTTAGAAATTAGAAACTGCTCGTTGAAAGTGTCTGACCTTGTCACCCAAAGTCTGCATAATTCGACCACCAGATAGTTCTGTCATCCTTCTGTTGAACGTAAAAGATGATATTTTGAGAAATGTCTAAGTGTTTGTTCGTTTGTTTGTTCATACAAGGTAAGTCAATGGTTTGGTTTCCAACATTCTTCAAAATGGTGGAAAACAGAATACAAAATCTTCTAAATGTAATGCCTTATCATTTTATTGTGTAAAAATAGCTTACTGTTCGAGCAAAACGTCTAAACAAGTCCATATAATGTTTTTATCTTCATAAAAGATCTCTGAAAATTCTACATAGGTGTGATTTGTGCACCCATCTTGATTTGAACATAATAATAATAATAATAATAATATTAATTAATATTATTATTATTATCCCAGAATATTCTGCACCACACTGGTTTGGCAGAAAACAGTTAACAAACGTTTAAAATATTTTGAACTATGACAAACATGATATGAAAAGGCATTCTGTTCCACTTGTTTTAAGTTTCACCGAGTCATCCTAATCCTCCTCCTCATCATCATCATCATCATCATCATCAAACGTCTACTGTACATCCTGCCCATCCTCTATCCAGACATTACTGAGCCTGTACTGTTGACTGTGATCCAGCGCCATCCAGTGTTACTAAATAGAAAATCAGTTCTCAAATGCCAAATTACTTCTTGCAGTCCTCTAGTGTTCACAACGCACATTAAATTTCAGCTGTCACTGTTTTTTTGCAGATAGAATGCAGAGGGTGGAGACAGTCCTCTTGAGGCTAACACACTATCTAAAAAAGACCATGTATCGAACTACATTAAAACGTGAGAATATCGTATTACATGTTGTCTCACACACTCTTCTGACAGTTCTGAAAGCTTTTAGGAGCCATAAATATTTTTCAGCACCAAATGAACAACTGAAATAATACATGAGCACTTAATTGTTACACAATTCATAAATCTGATGTGTTGGGAACAAAACAACCTATTGTTATTTCTTAACACATCTATGTGTCCATATAAGGACAAAGCATTTTGTGGTAACTCAACCAGTGTTAATCATCTTAACACAAAGTGTGTTGAGATCTTTTACACACTAATGTGTTATAATCCCACTATGTGTCAGAAATGAGAGCTTTACCATACGTTTTACCAGGAAGACCAAAACACTCATCTATACAATTAAACAAGAATCACTGTCGCTCAGTGCCTCTGTTAAGACTTTATGGAATAAATACCAAGCAAACGTTCACAGTCTTTCTGAGCCATCTTTGAGACAATTTGACAAAAACTTGCAAAAAAACTCACATTATTAAAACTTCACGGCTACATTTACATAAAAAAATAGTTAACATTTACTCAAATTCTCATTCAGTTCTTTCACATTCATCTTTTTTATTTGCATTTATTCTATGAGTGCATACCAGCAAGGGTGTGTTTCCTGCTTCTCCCTGTCATCGACAAGTGTTGGAAGAGTCTTATATTTACAGCTGCAAGAATGCAAAAAAGACCAATTTGTCAAACAGGCTATACCTAATAACATCACAGTAAGATAAGTGAATAAGATAACTGATGATTGTCTTCTCACATCCAGCTTTACAAGAGGCTAGTGGAGAATGGTTTAGCTACAGAGGAAAACTGCTTTAGTGAATTACATCACACAGGAGTGACATTTTACATTTGCCAAAAAAATAAATTTGATGTTCATGTTACTTCGGAGCTGTTGAAAGAGTAGTTATTTGATTTGCTGTACGCAGAAGTGGGACTCGAGGATAAGGCTCCAATTTAGCCCCTGTGATACTTAAAGACAGCTATGTAAATAGGGCAGAATCACTTAAAGGAGGAAGGATGGGGGAGGTGAGGAGGACAGATGCCAGAAAAACTTCACCAGAGAGAGGCAGGCAGCATTATATATATATACAAAGGGTTGTGGAGTAACGAAATACAAGTAACTTAGTTACGTATTTAAAATACAAAATTTGAGTAACTGTATTTCATTACAGGTACATTTTAAATGGGTGGTAATCAGATTACAGTTACATCTGAAAAGTATTTTAGATTACCAAAGTGATTACTTTGAATTTTAATGTCATTTAAACAGCAATTGGTGATTCTCTGAATCTGACTCTCTGAAAAAGCGGAGTTAAGTTTCATGTTTTCGACTGTTTCCATGTTTTGTGATAGTTGTTTGTGAGTCATTTTAAAATTGTAAAAAAGGTCACTGCATCTTTCCCTCACAATTGTGAGTTTGTATTTCACAATTCTGACTTCGTTTTCTCAGAATTGCAAGATTTAAACTCACAATTGCTGGTTACTGTTATAAAGTCAGAATTGGGAGAGATAAACTTGCAATACTGACTTTTTTTCTTGCAATTGTGAATTTAGTATGTGAGTTTATATCTCATAATTCTGACTTTTCTCAATATTGTGAGTTTATATCTCATAATTCGGACTTTACAACTCGCAATTGCAACTTTAAATTACGCAATTCTGAGGGAAAAAGTGAGAATTGTGAGATAAAAACTTGCAATTACCTTTTTTGTGTTTGTTTCACACTTATTAGTATTCCACAGTATTCTAAAGTATTTAGATTAAGTGACTAAACTTGAGTAATGTAACGAAATACGTTACAAATTACTTTTTAAAGCATGTATTTTGTAATCTGTAGTGAAATACATTTTAAAAGTAACCTACCCAGCCCTGTGTATACATATATAGATTGGCAGATTAAATTGGCTCCTCCTGAACTTTAATAATCAGAAGGAGTGTTGGAACTGGATGAAATGTTCTGAATGATATCCATCGGCAATCTGACTTGTGGATTCATACAAACACACACAGGTTTGTTTTGCTATCAAAGTGAGGATATTCCATAGGCGTAATGGTTTTTATACTGTTCAAACTGTACATTGTGTCCCCCTACACTAACACAGAAAACATTCTGCATTTATATGTCTGTATATGTTTTATATATCTAACTGTTATATGTTGTGTAGTAAAAACTAAACTATACAGTATTTATTACAGTTTTCAGTTCACTATAGTTAATACTAAAGTATGCTGTAGCATTCATTAACAAAGTGTTATAAATACTATAATATATAGGCCACAGTTCATTACTACAGTAAATACTAGAGTATTTTCATATTTCAAAGTGAATTTGATATGCCGTGCTCTGACAGGTTGTACATTTTCCTTCTGAGATTCTTGGGCTTCTGTTCACAATTCACAAACATCTGCAACACAGCAGCTCTTATTTCGAGATTGAACACAAAGTTGTCTTCCCCTGTTGTCAGACGCCAAGGAACTCTGTTGACGGTTTTTAACAAAAGATGGGGCGGGGTTAAGAGGGGTTCAATCATCTGATTGGCTAAACCTGACAGCAGACAGGAGGAAAACACAGCGATGCGGCCTCTGATTGGATGAGGGGTTTGTATCAAAGTGAAAATATGTGCCTCCAGCTCTTTACTGTTGCCAGGGCGTCAATGGCGGAACTCCGCGGCAGAAGTTAATATGACACAAGACAGAATCGCTTAAGGTAAAACTGCAAAAACCTCTTAATGATAGCATATGTTTTTGTTACAGCTTATGTTTCAGTGCTTAGTTAGAGATGCTGTCTCTTCGCGAGCAGGTTTATGGGTGGATCAGTTTACTGTAAAACTGAGGTGAGTAAAAGTGATGAGTGTTGGTGTGGCGATCCTCATAGAAGAGCCTTCTTTCTAAATGTTAAAATAACTACTAACTATTTTAGTAATCAGCTGTTTCCCAAAGCTGATTTGTAAATGTGATATTTACATATTTTTATATAAGAAATATCTCCCATCTGCTTTTACTTTTACTTGTTTTGGACATGTACAAACATGTTGAGTGTGCATCAGTGTGGCCCATAGAGAAATCCTGCACTTTACATAACTGTCCTCTAATGCTTGGATTGGACCAAAAGAGGAATACATATTTTTATGTACGAGTTATTCTGTGAAAGTGATGGGCAGCAGAATGAAAAGGACCTCTGGTCGTTTATAATCACTTGTTTGTTTGTTTAAATGCATCTTATGGTCTTCAAGGGTCAGCGATTGTGAAGCTGGACACATGATCCTCAGATCAGAGACATCTCATCCTGGAATTCCCAACATTGTCTTTTGGCAGCGGATTTTTTTTGCCTTTGAATCTAGGTCATTCACGTCCCCCTGAATGATGGCCAGTCCTCTGCTGTACTCCCTGATGCATTCACTTGTGGGAAAGGATTCTGGAAGAGCAATAGATAATATAATTGCTGGTCGTAATGCTCTTAACCCCAGTCTGGATAGGAACCCTGCTGCTAAATCAGAGGATTAGACTATGATTTTGGAGAACCCCTCCCTTTCCCTTGATCATTAAATGTCGAAATCTGCTAAATATGCCGTGGTTGCAGCTCATACATTTTTTTCAGGCATTGATCGTGAGGTAGATGAGTGTGGAAACACAGGCTTGTTGGTGCAGGTCACAGTTTGTTATTTAGGTTTCTCTCTCACAGGTGTAATGATGAAAGGGTGTTTTCGAGAGTTAAGCACAGCTTCGTTCTCTGCTCTGTGCACTGAGGTCAGCATCTTTGTGTTGAACAAGGGTGAATTGAATAGCTTGCAGAACAGAGCTGCCGATCCACCTGTCCTGTATTTGTGTCCATTTGCACACATAAACAAATAGGCCGCTGTTCTCTCATGCACAATGAGACCAGTGTTATACAGGCACAATTGTAGAGAAGTAGAAGTGTAGTTTTGGATATGGATAGGTTCTGTTCAGCCATGCTTGTAAATTTAAGCCAAATGAGCACATGTAAGGAAAGTGCAGTTGCTTTCACTCAAACGGAAGTGGTTTCATTGTAGCATGCTAGCCTCAAAACAGATACTCTGATCAGTAAAGAACTGAGTTTTCTGGTTAGTATAGTTGTAGAAAAGGTTTATGCATATATATATATATATATATATATATATATATATATATATATATATATATATAAGCTTTTTCACAATAAATATATATAGTTGTAGAAAAGGTTTATATATATATATATATATGTGGCGACCCATCACAGTGCCAGATTTGTTTATTGTGCTTGTGTAAAACAAAATTACATTTATCAATATTACCACGTTAAATGGCTGAATAAGAAAACTTAAATATAACGACAACAGCAGAAATGTAAAATGTAATTACCAGCCTTAAGGCCTGTTCAGACAATAATAACTATAACGATAACAACATTAGCATTCACAACAATGCATGATAGCATTCTGTTTATTATTAGCGTGTGCCACAGTTACGCCATCTGCCGCATTAAATGCTCAAGCTCTTTAACGTTGGGTGGATTTTGATTGGTTGTCAGTGTTATTATCGTTTATCAGATTGGAAAAAAGCTCTATCATTACATATTGTGGTGGACTTTACTACTGTTAAAGAATTAGAAAGATTGTTAAAACTTATATAGAGTTAACGTTATGTCCCTTGGTGCTCCAGGCTTTTAGCACAGGACAAACACAAGACCAAATATAATTTTAGCATTAATTGCCATGACAAGTGACAGATAATTTTGAGTTTGTTTGGATATCTTTACTGTTAACAAACAAAATATATAGGAATTTTTTTCTCCTATTTGCGAGTTTATAGTTGCATATAGTGCTCTCCTGTCCAAAAACTAGAAGGAGAACTGATGTGAATATGAATCATTTTTACATTGAGATCTGCTGTCTAAAGCAAACGCACAAACACAGTGTCACACAGATTTATGCCATCCTATCAAAAACCGTGGCTCACACTGGAGTTTATAGCACACGCATCGCGTCAGATCTTGTTTTTGATTCATATAACCTTAGGGTCAGTGATTCACTTCCATGATTCCTGTGATTTTTGCACTGACGGTTGACATGGATTTGGTTTCTCAAGGTTATCGCGTCTCAGTCTTTTAGTCATAACTATACACGACTGCATCATCCTCTTGTGCTAAACTTCAACAAATAAGGCTGTGAGCATGCTGATATGTTTCAAAACGCACTTCCTCACACCACATGACGTGGAAATAGTGGCCTGATGGTTGCATAAAGTTGGTGTTACAATTTTATGAGCACACAGACCATGAGGAACAGGCTGTTTTTCAGGCCTGTGTGGAATTTCATGCTGCTGTTATTATTATTTGAGCTTTGTTAGGAGTGACATTTTCCAGAATGGGCGTGATGTGACTTTAGCCTTTCTCTTTAATGTTGTCTAACCCCATAAAGAAAATTCTAGTCAAGCTAAAAGTTATTTCTATCGATGGAAATATTTTTCTACACTTTACCTTGATATTTGTGCTTTGGCAGAGGCCAACAAGGATGTCAATAGAGGCAGAGGCATTGCTGCAGGAGGCGAAGGAGAGCATCGAGGCAGCCCAGAACTACAGAAGCGAACTACAGCAGAGACTGCATGGACTCAGCCAGGCACGCAAACAGGTACGCTGGGACTCTCTGCGCTGCCGCTGGAAGAACAGACAGGTTTCCAACAACTAGAAAAGTGTCCGTCCACACCGAAATGATCAGATGTTTAATTTACGGAGGGATTTTGGACCAGTGAGATTTCACAGTGGTTGAGGCTACCCAGCGTAACACTGCAGAAATCAGGGTAGGGCAAAATACATAATTTAAGAATTAGCTATTTTTATTTCATGAAATTTGAATTAAAAGTACCCCTATTATGCTGTTTTAAAGGTTCCTATTTTTGTTTTGGAGGTCTCCTACATGCATCCAAGATCAAAAAACACTTTAATTTTCTCCTAATATACTTTGCCCATCACCTTTTTCTCAAAGAGTCTGAAAACGTTGAAGGTTCCGTCTCTCTAAACCCTGCATTTACACTGCTGGTTTTTCCCTCCCATGAGGCACAGATCGCATATGACCTATGAGTGTGTAAGCAGGAAAAAAAATGCATGGATTTTGATATTCTAAGATCGGTTTCAGGCCTCATTCATATCCGGAAATAAATCTGATATGAATCGGATATGTGCATTTGTGCCTGCTGTGTAAGCGGACAGATCGAACATTCCCTCTCGTGCACAGACACGCACTTCAGTTCCATTCTGGAGACTCCCTATTCGTCCAAGTGAAACCACAAAATAAAATGCACACAAACTTGTCCCTGGCCTTGATATAAAATCACTGATGAACGCATTTGGTTTTCCTGAGTAAAAAAACCTATATGGGGGCAGATTCAAACCCAGAACCTCTGACATTTCGTGATGAAAGTTCAACCACTAGACCATTATTACGTACTAAAATTTACACTGGATCTTGATTTGTTCTATATAATTATTTTAATGTAAGGATGAAACTATTGCATAACAAATGTTTCTATGAATTCCATGTCAATAAGTTAAACTCAATGTGCTATTGAAATTAATTTCTTGATATCATAATGCTGTGTTTTGCTCGTTTCGCCAAGTGTAGTGTAAATGCAGATATCGGATGAGGGTCACTTTTAAAAGGAGATGGAAGAGGGCCGTCAAAAAAAATCTAGATTGGCCATCAAGACCTGCAGTGTAAAATGCCTATCACCGTACGCAAAATTCTGAGTGCTTGTATACACAGTAATACAAATAGTAATGATGCCGTCGGTTTTACCATATTAATTCCAGTTCAAATCTTCATCCCTTTTGAATTGCATGCAAAGTGGATTTGTAGTGCGGATTTGAGGGCGAGTCAAAACAACACTTTGATCGATCGATCGATCTATCTATCTATCCATCTATCCATCCATCCATCCATCCATCCATCCATCCATCTATCTAATTGTGCATAGCATTGGCAGAAATAGAAACCAAGCAATTGACAAAATGTCCTTGTCTCAATCTCTTCCGTGTAAATCTGTTTTTATCTCATCGTGTCTGGTTAGGACACAGTGTTACAGTCGTGCCAAAACCATAGAGACAGTAATGAAATTGCTATTGATCACACCCAGCATGCACCAATGCATAAAAATACTACAGCATCAAACACTCTGTAGAAAATGCCAGAAACAATTCAGCTTCACAAAGGTAGTGGTTCCCTACACAGTAACCAAATAACAGGACATATGTGGGTGTTTTTGCGAGAGCAAGGGTAAGTGATACTCCTGCTGTTTTGGTGAAGTGAGTAGGATCCTCTGTGCCAGGAAGCCTGTTGGTCAGCACAGAAGGGCTGATTCATGCCGCACGTCTCCCGGGGTGGCTGTAGGATGGAAAGCCGGCCTGCTGCTCGGTGTTATCTTCGGTCTTTGCTTCTGGCATCTTACCCAACTTCCTTCTTCCCCCACCTCCCAGAATGCCTCATTCAGAGCGTAAACAAGGCTGTAATTTCCTGCTCTTCATATGAGACATTACACTCAGAGAATATTTAAGCTTTCTCTCCTCACATCCTCCACAGGACAGAGAATTGAACCAAACCTTTAGGATCATTGACTGGTGGTTGCATGACGCCCCACTGTACTGTGATTAACCTCACAGCGTGTGCAGCTGTCTGAGTGAGATCCCATATGTGCAGCCCATCTGATATGATCATATCACATGCTCTGTTATTCACAGCAGTGACACAACATTTGCGGTCCATCTTTGGGTTAAACTACATTTGTCCTGCGTGAGCAGAACTACTTCCAGCCTCCAGTTGTAGAGGCTCAAATGTAATAAGATTCTTCATGTATTAAAAGAACTTAAGCTTCCTGGGCAGTAGTTGAGCTTGATGTTGGGTCTTTAACGTTTGCTATTTTGTGTCTACTTCCTCTTTAAGTTGTTACACACTGTCTCAGACACTGAGGCTTCCTTAAATCCTACAAGTGGCCTGTGTTTTCCACAGCTTGTCACCCACAAGCCAGAATACAGCCAGCTGGAGTGTAAATACATGGTAGTAGGAAACATGTACAGGGCTATAGCATGTTTGATCCACATTGGCATACATATGTCTATTTGAGGTGGGGGTTGGGGGAGGCGATATTTTTTTATGTATTAATATTTTACTTTACAGTACTCTATTCATATTCATTGCTCTCAGCGCAAATTTATTTTATTTTATTTTACTTTACTTATTTTACGTATTTAATTTTTTCCTACCCAGAGACTGACGATTAAATTTAGCTCTGTAGCTAGATATTCTCTCATCAAAAATCTAAAATTATTATTATTAATATTGTTGTTGGGATTGCAATTGCTAATTCTTGGGCAGCCATAGACTGTCCATGGTCCCCATTAAATAAACTACTAAATAAATTGTTATTTTTGTAATAATAATATATTATAAAATAATAATAATAATTACATAACTAATAATATACACTGTATATAAGATGCTGTATAATAATTATATAATAATAATTATTATTATTATGATTATATTTACAGTTATGTTTTTTTAAATGTCTTGTGTCCAGATGAAAAATAAATTAATTATATATTTCATGCATTTTTTTAATTAAATATATTTTGATTTTGCTCAATTTTGCTTTGCAGTGAACATGAAACGACTTGATTTTTGGGGCTTTAATTGGGAGGTGAAATTGCTGTCACCCCTCTCACATCCTCTCACTGTGGCATAGGGTTGCATGCAGTTATTCAAATGTGACAAATATCCAAACTCAGAGCAAGCTAAGAGTGTCATTTTGACTCACATTACAATAAAGATAACACATTTCAGCAGTATTGTTCTTGTGTCTGTGTTCGGCTGACATTACCAAAGAGTTACTAAAGAGTTTTGTATGATTGTACTCTCTTAGCCCAAAACTGAAGTCTAAACATCCTGTGATAGGGAGTCTCCACTTCTAATCGCCCCTCGTCCCCCAAGCAGCAGAGCCCTGAGATCCTGCCTGCACCCTCCACACGCTCCTCACAGCGCATTGTCACGAATAACAATATTTAGGCAAAGGATTCTGTCCTGGCTCAAAATATTCAGATTGATCCTGATAAGACTTCAACGTATGAGGAATGATGCACGTCTCTGGACAGAAGCATTTCCTGCGTCAGCTGCAAACAAAGCCATGTCTGGAACTTTCCACTAAGGTTGATTAATAACACCATCTCTTTTGGGGTTTCATACATTTATCCTGCAGCACTTTATCTGTGTTATTTTAGACTCTCTTCCCACTTCCTGGACGACAGGGTGTTATCTCTACCTACACACACTGGGACGGCAGTCTGTCGAGTTCCACGGTGCTAATCGTCAACATGTTTGCTTGCCGGACTGTTGTGTATTTCTGTCAACATGCTTTTGCCCAGGGCTGCGTTGTGTTTCTCTGATTATAAGGGAATGAGTCTTTTCCTCGTTCCAGAAATATGACTCAAGTAATTCTTAAAATTACAGGCTTTAACGTGTCCTTTTATGTGCTTGTGTGTGGTAGTTCAAGCTATCGAGTGCTGGGCCATAGTTCAGTTGTAGCCCAGATACAAATGTTCATTGATATACGTGGCATTGAAAGCCCAAGCAAAGCTTCTTTTGCAAGTGCAAGTTTCATGTTCACAAGATAAGAGGAACTGTTTTTTTTTTTAACATTGAAAACCGCCAGGCTTCCTGTCACTCTTGGCTCCATTTTTTTGAAAGTGAAGCAGTCTGAAAGATGCATCAAGAAAAATGAAATGTACCATTCATTTCTCACCACTTCCGCTTTCAGCCCTACACTTCATATTCAAAACAAGACAGTGGCACATTAAATGAATTACGCAGATGGCAGCACTTATGTAACCCGCATATATGAGTAAATGTATAGTTTTAAATTTCTGAATAAATTGGTTAATTTATTATTATAACACTTGTATTTCTGCATTCAAATAGGGCTTATTATTTAATTATCGGCTTGTTTCTTTATACTTGAGCACTGTTTAGAGAGGACTATTTTTCCGTAACATGTTAAATTTGTGTCACAGAGGTACAGTACTTTATTATTTTAATCCTGTAGGAACTGAGCAACTTTTTACCTCACATAACCTTTTAATAAAATAATTGTGGACAAAAATTGTGGGTAATTTAAGAAGAAAATAATAATAAAAAAAAAAAAAAAATATATATATATATATATATATATACACTGAAATGTTTGTGTGTGTGCGTCCAGGTTCGAGGCAGTGCGAGTCAGACGCGGGAGGCTCTGCAGCGGCACTTCCAGGAACTGCAGACGGCGGTGAGTCGACTGCTGACTGAGAGGCTGAACGCTCTGCTGCTGGAAGTCGACAACATCGAGCTGGACAGTGTCAGTCCCTTAGATGACTGTCAGAAGCTCATTGAGAGTGGAGTCAGCACAGCTGATGAGCTGCTCCGAGAGGGTGAGTCTGTCACATCAGTGGAAGTGGAGGCTGGCCGCTCATTGTTCGGACTACAGTGATTCTTCAACTACAGTCACACTAATCTGATTTCATGGGTTTTAAAGTATGCTAAGACCCTAATTTGTTCTGGGAAAGTATTTATTAGATAAGAAAATTTGATTTATTCTTGTGCCAGACGAGGATACCTCATTTTTACGCAGTCAGTTCTGTCATATGACATCTTGTAGTTCAATGTCAGCGGTATGAAATGAAATGAAGTCAGACATTTGTTTAAGAAGTAGTTGAAGAATAGCAATTATGATGTTTTATTAACAAAGTTCGGGAGGAGCAGGTCCAGATAATTAGACCTAATTAACACGAGTCGAGAGCTTTCAATTAATCAACTCATTAGCGACAGGTGTATGTATACAACAGTCTTACATCTGTTAGTTTGACATTTTATCAGCATCCCACCTCCACCCCATCTCCTCACTTCTAGCTCTATCTATTTTTACCACAATGGGGGGAGTATTCTGGGTTTGGGCCAGAATTCCGAGCTTGTAGCCCTCCCCGGACAGCACGCCAAATACACTTAACCTTTACTCTACTATAATATATGTAATATAATATATGTAAGTATGAAACTGCGAAAAAATGTGGCTATTCAAGGCTTGGCGATAAAGATGCTCAGAGCCAGTGTAAAAGAGTTTATGGCAATATTTTTAATTAAAAAGAGTTTTATATAGACTTTTTTTGTAAAGATTTAAATATATATAATGAATTAATATTTTTTAAATGCATAAAATTATGATTAATATATTCATATAAATTGTATTTTTTAAAAATTTGAACCTACTGTTCATATGGACCAGTAGAAAAAATATCTTAATGTTGAGCCATTTGGATAATTGCCTGCTATCAAAGTGTTAGCTAATTAAATGTTTAAGAGTTTATTTTGCAGTTTATGTTGATTTTGCAAGTGCTATAATGTCCTCTAGGACTCATTTGTTTATATTTGCTACAGTTGCCCTGACGTTCAGTTCTGAACGTAATATTACGGCTGTTCTTTCAGGGGAGGCTGCCATCCGCTGTGGTATAAATGAGAAGGAGGACAAGCTGGGCAGCTTCACTAAGAAAGCCCTGCAGATCCAGTTGGACAGGTGAGGAGCAGGCTCATTCACTTAACAAATGTCATGTGGCCCAGTGAACGGAGAAGAGCTTTGATAGCGTCTAAGAGCAATGAAAACATGGAGATTCAGCTCTTGAGAATACAGAAAGCCAACTATTTCTGAAGTTCAGAAGATAATATTGCCATAATTACATTACTACAGTACTTGTTAAAAAACACATTACCTAACCTTTATTAATGCCAGGTTCTGACTCATCTGTTTTGTGACGCATCTTCTCAAAGTTTAATGGAGAGGTGGCAACCATACTAGCAAGGATGTGCTGAATCACCCAAACTTAGCTTTTTAAAACCACGCTGATTTAGCTATGATTCATTATTAATGACAAAATGTTCTCCAGGATCATCCAGTCAAAATGCCAGCATTCATCACAGCAATAAACTACCACAGATGACATTTAAATAACAGCCCTATCTTCTGTGTTTTACAATAAACAATTCTGAATGATCTCTATAAATATAGTTATTGTCCTTGGTGTGAAAAGGCCTTAATTCTCGCCTTAAAAAAATGACTCACCAATTCTACATGAAATACCATTGCCGTCCACCATTTTGTTGGCTAGGCTCTTGTAAGTCTAAGGAGGATCTGTGCTTTTGGATAGTTTTAGTTTCATGGAAATATTCTAAAAATATGAATATATGTAGTTGCTGGGGAAACTGTACACCAGTGTTAAAAATATACAATTGTCACATTTTTTTATTGAAAGTATACCAATAACACTTAAATGTGTTATCAGGAAGGAATGTGACACGACTATGTAAAGCACTTTTTACATGGTGCAATCCTTGAATAACTTATTTTAAACTCATAGAAATTTGAAGAATTTCAACAGTAGTTGTTGTTGTTTTGTTCACTGGATTTTTTTTTTTTTTTTTTAACATAGACTAACAAGTGCACAGATAACCTTTTGGCCACAAGTTTACATTCCGCAATATTATTTCCCCAAATAACAAAACCCCAACTAATTACTTGCAATAGGAAGTAAAATAAAATACGGAAATAAAATTATGAATAACACACATACAAATGACTAAAAATAAAAGAAATTGAAGTGAATAAAAAAAAAAATGTAAATGTCAGCATGTTTTGTGCTACTTTATACTAACTGACAGATGATTGTGCCCGTCGACAGTAAGCCATGTTTTAAACAGAATATTTCTTTAACCCTTTAGGATTATTTAACAAATATTTACAGTTGTGTTCAAAATTATTCAACCCCCCAATGCTGTAAATGGTTTTAGAGAATTTAGAGTACATTTGTAATTGAATTCAGAATGAAATCCTACAAGGACTTCTTAAAGAAGCATATGCAACTAAAATGACATCAATTGGTTTTGTAATACAGTAGTAAATGTTTCTTTTGTGAATTCTTCATTGACACAATTATTCAACCCCTTAAAGACTACCACTCTGAAGAACAGAGGTCCATTGAAGTGTTTTCAATCAGGTATTGAAAGCACCTGTGGATGTCAGGGAGCAGCAATAAAGCCTAATAAGCACCAATTAGGCAGCTTTAAAATGACTGTGATACTCAGCTCCTTCTAGACATTTACTGGTGTGGTTACAAACATGGTGAAGTCAAGAGAATGGTCCAGGAAGACAAGAGAAGAGGTGATTACTCTTCACAGGAAGGGCAATGGCTATAAGAAGATTGCAAAGATGTTAAACATACCAAGAGACACCATAGGAAGCATCATTCGCAAATTCAAGGCAAAGGGCACTGTTGAAACGCTACCTGGTCGTGGCAGAAAGAAGATGCTGACTTCGACTGCTGTGCGCTACCTGAAGCGTAGAGTGGAGAAAAGTCCCCGTGTGACTGCTGAGGAACTGAGAAAAGATTTGTCAGATGTAGGTACTGAAGTTTCTGCTCAGACAATACGGCGCACCCTGCGTAATGAAGGCCTCCATGCCAGAACTCCCAGGCGCACCCCCTTGCTGTCTCCAAAGAATAAGAAGAGTCGACTGCAGTATGCCAAAAGTCATGTGGACAAACCACAGAAGTTTTGGGATAGTGTTCTGTGGACTGATGAAACAAAATTAGAACTGTTTGGGCCCATGGATCAACGCTATGTTTGGAGGAGGAAGAACAAGGCCTATGAAGAAAAGAACACCTTGCCTACTGTGAAGCATGGCGGGGGGTCAATCATGCTTTGGGGCTGTTTTGCTTCTGCAGGTACTGGGAAGCTTCAGCGTGTGCAAGGTACCATGAATTCTCTTCAGTACCAGGAGATATTGGAGGACAATGTGATGCAGTCCGTCACAAACCTGAGGCTTGGGAGACGTTGGACCTTTCAACAGGACAATGATCCCAAGCATACCTCCAAGTCCACTAGAGCATGGTTGCAGATTAAAGGCTGGAACATTTTGAAATGGCCATCGCAGTCACCAGACTTAAATCCGATTGAGAACCTCTGGTGGGACTTAAAGAAAGCAGTTGCAGTGCGCAAGCCTAAGAATGTGACTGAACTGGAGGCTTTTGCCCATGATGAATGGGCGAAGATACCCGTAGCTCGCTGCAAGACACTTGTGTCAAGCTATGCTTGACGTTTAAAAGCTGTTATAACTGTAAAAGGATGTTGTACTAAGTATTAAGATTGAATGTCACTTGGGGGTTGAATAAAACTGATAATGATGTGAGCAGAGAAAAGACATTTGTGGTTATTTCATTATAAATGTTATGTTATATTTGTCTGACCTACACGTGCCTCTTTGATTTAATTGTAAGCAGGATGACTGAATGATCAAAATCAATGTCAAACCGGCCAAAACAATCAATTTCAGTGGGGGTTGAATAATTTTGAACACAACTGTACATTGAATCATATACAGTATGTGTTCTCTAGAGTTTAGACATCAACAACTGTCTACCTAAGTACAGTATTTGTAAATCAGTCTGCCCGAGGTACCTGTGCTGGTGGACGTGCCGTGTCTGTCTGCGCAGCTGGACGACTCTCTTCTGCATATGTTCCGTTCGCACGTGGCTCGGCACGGCAGCGTGGCGTCTCATCCGCCCGTCCAGATTGAGGAGCTGGTGGAGAGACCAGGCGGCGTGCTGGTGCGCTGGTGTAAGGTGGGTCCCATGTTCATGCCCATCAGACTTTTTTAACCCCATGTGACCCTCTTGGTAATGCCTGTTCTATTTGCGTGTAGGTGGACGATGACTTTACCCCTCAGGATTACCGGTTGCAGTACCGTCGCGGTAACTCTTCACAGTATGAGGACGCATACATCGGGAAAGACAATGAGTTCCTGGTGCTCCATCTTGACCCGCACACCGACCACCTGTTCCGTGTGTGCGCCAGAGGAGAGGGTCGAACCGAATGGAGCCCGTGGAGCATCCCGCAGACTGGCTACACCACACTTGCACCCCATGGTACAAACCTAGCGTTGCAAACACTCTTTATCCTTATATTGGGTGTGTTAAAGGGACAGTTCATTTACTCACCCTCATGCCATCTCGATTTATATGACTTTTTGTCTTCAGATAAACACAAATGCAAGTTGAGTATATATAATGCTATCGAACCATTGCCACTCGGTTGGCGCTTGAAGAGCGACACACAGTGATCACAACGGTATTCCATATGACCCCAGCGGATGAATCGGTCTTTTCTGAAGTGTGTGCAAGAAAAATACTACTATTTTTAACATTTCAAACGATAAATCATTGCTTCCGGTATACTGTCATACGAGCGTTAAAGAGAGAAATGCTGTGACAAAAGTGTCTTGTGAAGATTGCGTGAGAAGCGGCCGTCTCTGTGCTTTCGCTTCTTGCGTGAACTTCACAAAGCACATACGTTTTTGTCAAGCTTGTAAATTTGCCTTGGACAGTTGGCCCGGAAGCGATGGTTTATAGTTAAAGAAAGTTATAGACATCAGGGATGGCCCGAGAGTTAGTAAATAATGAGAGAATTTTCTTTTTTGGGTAAACTGTCCTTTAAAGAGTATATTCAGAGCACTGTTCAGTGGAACATCTCACTGGGCCTTTTTCATAACTCATGTTGAATTGATTTCTGTGTAAATTGTTCATAAAACACCTTCAAATGAATGTTTCATGAATATTGTTTTATTGTGCATTCATAGAATGGCATCCAGGAGTGGATGGTTACATTTTAAGCAGTAGGAAGAACATCGCCATGCGCAGTGACTCATCAGCTGGTCATGGAGGTGTGCTCTACTCCAACTCCTCCACATACTTCTGTGGCCAGACCCTCACCTTCAAGTACGTCAGCGTTTCATTCTTCTTCACACTCTTATAGCAAATAAACTGTGGGCCATTTGAAAGTGGGACACTATAAATAGTTTAAAATCATATTACTTTTATTGGAATTAATTATTCAAAACGACGGAAAGATGCAGAATCATCGTAAATGGCATTTTTACAGTAACAAATATAAGATAACCTATCACAAGTCTGATTTCTGATATCACATCTGATTTCTGATTCTCTTTCTGTTTGTTTGCAGGATCACGGCTGCTGGACAGACAGATAAGCGTGACAGTTTGGGTGTGTGTGCGGACAGCAGAACTGACACAGACTCGCTGCAGAGGGATCAGGCTGTCTGCATCTCCACTAATGGTACGAACAGGAAAATAGAGTTAAACGATCAAAATGTTGATCCACCTTTTGAAGATATTCAGTGTATATACTACTGTTTGAAACTTTGGAGCTAGTTAGATTTTTTTTTTTTTCTGAATAAAGTCTCTTATGCTCACCACAGCTGCATTTATCTAATCAGTGATACTATTAAATACTATTACAGTTTTAAAAGAACTGTTTTCTATTTGAATATATTTTAAAATGTAATTTATTTCTGATACTACGCTGAATTGCCAGTATCATTACTCCCGTCTTCAGGGTCACATGATCTTGAAATCATCAGAAATCATTCCAATATGCTGCTCATTTCTGATTGTCCTCAGTGTTAAACAGTTGTGCTGCTTAATATTTTTTGGAAACCGAAACATTTTCTTAGGATTCTTTATCCACATATACAATTTATAGTCACAATGTAGTAACAAACTACATTTATGCATTTGGTAAACACTTAAGGCTTGTTTTCCACAATTAAATAAACACAAGCGCAATATGTAATTAGTTTAACAATGTATAGTAAATATTAAATAGGTAAGTATTAATTCTTATTGCTAAAACAATTAAATAAACAAAAAACGATGACTTCTGGTAAAAACATATGGGCATTGCCTCTAATGTTACATTTAAGTCAGTTTTGAGCTGATCCGTTGAAAATGATAGACATTAAGGCTTTTCACACTTGAAATAGTTAACCCTGGGTCATTCTAAACCAAGATCCTGGGTTATCTTTCTTCACGTTTCACATTTTCTCATAATTTACCCGGGGTTAACAATTAATCCTGAGTATTCACAAGCTGATGTTTCACACTGTACATTCATAAACCCTAGGTTAACTTTCTTATTTGCATATTTGCTCTGTCGGTGTCATTGATTGGATAAACGCAGCACGCGACCTGTTT
Source organism: Opsariichthys bidens (assembly GCA_037194245.1). Lineage (NCBI taxonomy): Eukaryota > Metazoa > Chordata > Actinopteri > Cypriniformes > Xenocyprididae > Opsariichthys > Opsariichthys bidens. The sequence goes on along the minus strand of CM074277.1, from coordinate 15,213,879 downwards.
ACATTAGTATTAAGTCACATGCTTTACCTTCTCCAGGTGCTGTGTTTGTGAACGGAAAGGAGATGACCAACCAGCTGCCATCCATCACTGTTGGCTCGTCTGTGACCTTTGACATGGAAGTGGTCAACCTCTTTCCTGTGAGCAACAACAACAATCCTAGCGACGGGGGAAACTTCAAGCTGAGGGTGACGATTGGCTCAGGGAACAGGGAGGTGGTGTTTGATTGGCTGCTGGATCAGGTGGTGGACAGCCTTTTCTTTGGCTGCTCCTTCACGCACCCTGGATGGAAAGTGCTGGTGTATTGATTGTTGCATGATGAAATATCCAGTCTGCTGGAATTCAAGACCTCAAGTTCCTTTAATTTGATCAAACTTCCCAAGTGCTTACAGTGTTCAGATGTCACCATTTTTTTTTTTAAATATTATTATGTCACTGCTGAATAACATTAAACTTTCTGTTTTGAGGTATGATGCCAGCCACTACTCTTTGACCTCATTACAGGTGTTAAAGGATTAGTTCACTTTCAAATGAAAATCACCCCAAGCTTTATTCACCCTCAAGCCATCCTAGGTGTATAAAGCCTGCCATTATAAAGCTCGGATGCGTCAGGATATTTATTAATATTTCTCCGATTGTGTTTGTCTGAAAGAAGAAACTCATATACACCAAGGATGGCTTGAGGGTGAATAAAGCTTGGGGTGATTTTCATTTGAAAGTGAACTAATCCTTTCAGATCAGCAAAAAATTTTTTAAAGAAAGAGACTGTTACATGTTAGAGGAGTCCAATAAAGTCTTTGCCTGCAGGTGTTAAGTTGCAAAGCCTGTTGGTCTGGTTTACCACAGAAAAAAATATCTACTGTGAAGCATTCAGAGATCAAAGGCACTCAAAACTGCCAAGAAAACATGCAGTTCTTCAAAACGAATGACAAAGATGAATATTTTATATCTCTGACAAAATATTCGAATTGAATTGCATTGGTGTCTTCTTGAGTCAGAAGTGGAGAATATATATATGTGGAGGCTCGTTTAAACATAAATTAATGTTTTATTTAGGACACTGTAACGAGTTGACGTACCTAACAACTAGTATTTTATTCTTGTTTGCCTGGTACTCAATGTTCTGATGACAGAAAGTAGTTTTTAAAACCACCTGTTCACAGCTTGATCGACATACTGATAAGTAGATACCAATACAATGTTTCCACTAAGCTTAAGTGTCGTGCCATTTTATGATGAATTTTTTTTTGATCATACCCGTCGTACTGTACCATTTCATGTTTTCATTACCTGGCTTATCTTACAGTAACGTTTATAATGTATTGGTTGGACATTTTAACGAAAAAGCATATTTCACAAAACAAAATGAGGGGCCAAGCACCCAATTCACATTTCACATCATTTACAAGGTACTATGTAATTCCTCACTGCAGAACAGAACATTTGTAAGCCAACGAGGATGCACCCATGAGATATCTGATACTATATTTATAAAACTGTGACCGTTTAATGTCGATTTACCTCATTTTGCCTGTGCCTTCTCATTCCAGATGTAAAAATACAGCTGAACATTAGCAATTGAATAAACGGTTTGGAGGTTAAAACAAAATCTTGATTTTTTTTTTTTTTTTTTGTAAATGTTTACTTAAAACCAACCAATGAAAAAATGTATGAGCATGACTTGAGGTATCAATTGTAAAACAAACAATCTTTATTTTAAATAATGAACCATCTGAAGCACTTGTTTCAGCATAATTTAGAAACTCAAGCAGGTTTCATAATGTGCCCATTATATTCTTGATATAAATATCTTTTTTGACATTAATTTATATCAGTCATCCACATCGTGTAATTGATGCCGTTACAGGGTGTTACGCAGTCGCAGTTACACAACCACTTCAGCCAGTTAAGTAATTGATCTCAAACAAAGAACTTTTTTTTTTTTTTAACCAGTGCACAGTTTTAACAAAATAAAGCAGTAATGTTTTACAAACAGATCCTCTTTTAAAACAGATTCATACAACAATAAAAAACAACTATGAAGACTTACATTTGAGTTTAAAACAAACTAGACAAACATTTGTAGCAATTTCACTTTGGTCTAAAATAATCTTCCTTCTGGAATGCAGTCACCTTCAGCAAAGCCATGTCAGATAACTAGATTTATGTACATGTTACAACAAGTTTCCTCAGAAACACCTGAAAATGAAAGAAAGGGGCACCATGAAAGACGAGTGGAACCAAAGTAAACTGATAGATACAGCAGAGTAGAAGCACTGAGAGAAAACTAATGTATCTTAATAAGAGGAACTGGACACAGTATTGTGTGCAGTAAAGCGTCACTGAAATTCAAACAAGTGTAAAAGAAACCTGTTCACACCAATTTACACCAAAAGTTCAAACCCTGCTTAGAGTCCATGTTTCCATGGGTAAGGCAAGTGTAAACATTTCTGCAAGGCATCCCAGCCCACTATGTTTTCAGTACCCTGTACGCATCTGTGTTGCAAGGTCAGTGGAATTAAGGCTCTGAAAAACTTGATAAAAATAAAAAAAGTGAAGTGTAGACAGACAGTCTGCAGCACTGATGGTTATTCTTCAATCCAAGATTCCAAAGAAAAAAGTCATTTGAGTCTTCAAGTGTGGTGAATCATTGATGTGGATATTTTTCACTTTAGCCACCAGAGTCGCCAAAAAAACAACAACCGTATACCAGCAAAACTAAAACGTTCAAGTTTTCAGAATGAGCTGATCAACCCCAGTGAAAAATATGCAATAAAAGCAAGTTTGCAGGAGCCATTTCCATCCATCAATACTCAAAATATATTAAAAAAAAATCTTTTCATAGTCCTTTAAAAAAAAGCAGGCACCTAAAACAAGTGCTAAAAACTTGCTAGAGCTACATGGTTGTGTGGGTAGAGAAAAATCAGAAATGACCTGCTAATGGTTCATCATAAAGACTAATGGCATCTTCAAGTAATTTGAATCTAGAGTTGCTTTGAACTCTAATGATGTCCGGTCAAATCGCCACACAACCTGTTCCTATCTAGACATCATCTTTAACCCTGTGAGTGCAGAAAGCGGTGGTTCTCACATCCAGGGGGCGTTTGACGCCCACTGACAGAGGAGGTTGTTTCAGTGATTCTGGGTCTTGACCAAATTTGATACGGTGACTTCACTATCGCCGCTGGGTCCGCCAAGAGCATCGTCTTGCATTTTGGATTGCTCCTGGCTGTCTTTTTGCCATTTCAGATCTCTCAGGTGAGCCATGGCCTTGTCTATATTCACGGTATTAACTAAGCCAAAGTCGTGCATGCTGACCAGATGGAGCAGAGTGTTCCGGCACAGACTCTTCTCCACGATGGTAGTGCCATGCTGCTCCACAAACAACACACAGGCCTGATTCATTTGGTTGTCAGCTATGAATCTGCATGGAAGGAAATAAGAAGCAAATTACTGGCAGAAATGTGATCAACCACTAAGTGTTGAGCTCACATAATGTGCAAGGGGATACAGAGAATGTATCCAGGCCACTGTGATGTACAGAAAAAAGGACTGCGTCTAATGGAAGAGGTTTGGGTCAATACAAACTATAAACAGGAAAGGACAGTGGTGAAAGAGAAGTGAAAATACATACCCATGTTTCATTACATGCAGGTTCCACAGTTTCATGACCTCTTTCTCTCCCTCATTGACATCTGTGAACTCCTCGATTTGCTGAAGAGTGAAGATGAATAAAATCATTTAAATGGAAAATGACAAATAAAATCTTACTTGCAATTTCTGAGGCGCTAGAAATCTATAGTAACTCAACAACAATGCAACATTGGGGGTCAATTCGACCCTTTTTAGACTTAACACTGATTTATTTTTAATTCACATCGGATCTTGTGTAACATCCTCATTTGTGATTTGAATATGTGAATGAGACAATTCCACTGACGCTACGTCTCACACATACAATGAGTAAAAATGAAGCACACCATCAGTCTTGACCATCAATCCGACCAAGTGACCGCTACGCTGAATCCTCAATGGTTACAGAACCAAAGGGTTAATGATCTTATGACTGCTTCCTCACCATAGCGGTCTTCTCCCTGAGCCACTCTGGATCCCTCTCGTCCTCACTGTCCACTTCCATTTCCTGTGGTCTAAGTGGCGTGCAGCTGTCGCTGTGGAAGTACAGGCGATTGTGGCCACTGATGTATGCCCGCGGCTGCTCCTGTTCTCCATCCTCTGGCTCCAGGAACTCAGAGAGGCTGGGCTTTGAGCGTTTGGGCCTGTGAACACCACAACATCATGTTTAACATCAGATTCAAAGAAATGGATGCAAGGTTGGTAGAAGGCTTGGGAAACATTATATACTATAGAAATGGTTCCATTGGTAACAATTATGTTTTTACTGTGGTGTATTCACAATGAAATTGAACAAATCTGACACCAAGGAGAAAAGTCTGTGCCGCAGATAGACCTCAAGTCTACACTCAACTGACTATGTCTACTAGTGTCCAGAGTACACATGGTGTAGGCTGATAAGAAACAGTATTTCAAATTAAAGTTTGGTGTCAGTAAGTTTCTTTATATTATTTAATTGTGAAAATTCAAATGTTTTTTTTGTTTTTTTTAGAGAAAATTTGTTATTTTAAAAAGGATAGTTCACTCAAAAATGAAAATTATCCCATCATTTACTCACTCTCAAGCCATCCTAGGTGTATATGACTATCTTCTTTCAGACAAACACAAGTGGAGCTATATTTAAAAATATCCAGGCTCTTCCAAGATTTATAATAGTAGTGAACTGGGGGCATCTTTTGAAGCCCCCAAAAATATGCATCCGTCCTTCATAAGCATAATCCATTTGGCTCAATGGGTTGTATTAAGGCCTTCTGAAGCGAAGAGATGGGTTTTTGTAAGAAAAAAAAATATCCATATTTACAACTTTATGATCTAAAATAACTAGCTTCTGCAAGATGCCCATACGCACACCATGCAAGTCACCACAAAAGTAACCTTTGACCCGATGTATGACGCAGGATGAAGGAGTTAGTCTTATATCGAAATACTCTTTAAAATGCCTTGTTTTAGACTTCCAATTCATGACCAGTGTTTTGTTTTGCTCCATCCTCTGTGCTACCGCGTTCATCATTGCGTCAGATCAGAAGTCACTCTTCCACCGCTTGTTATTATAGTTAATACAGTTTTAAATACGGATATTTTCCTACAAAAACCCATCGCTTTGCTTCAGAAGGCCTTTCTCAACCCCCGGAGCCACATGGATTATATTTATGATGGATGGATGGATGGATGCATTTATTTGGGGCTTCAAAACACACCCCCCTTCACTACCATTATAAAGTTGGAAGAGCCAGGATATTTTTAAATATATCTCAGATTGTGTTGATCTGAAAAAAGATAGTCATATACACCTAGTATGGCTTCGGGGTGAATAAATCATGGGATAATTTTAATTTTGGGGGGAGATATCCCTTTAATTTGTAATACTTCACAATACTACTGTTTTTGTTCAAATAAACGCTGCCTTTGTGAGCATAAGAGACTTCTTTCAAAAATATTAAAACAATTTTTCAGACACCAACCGGTTGAACGGTTGTTAGTGTAGAATTCATATTATATGCCGTAAAAGGTATGATTCACCAACGCATTATTGTTTGTTATGAGTCTTATTTTTAACTCAAGAATTATAAAGCAGAGGTTTCAGCACGAATGCTAGATGCGTCATTAATTTCTTATGAACAAGTTTTGGTTTGCATCCAAATAATATAACAAACAGGTTGAGGAAATTAATGACCAAGAAATTTACAATGCATTTTTGATTAAATTGTCATAAACACAATAGTCACGACCACAATTGTCGTATATAACGTCATAAGCACAATAGAAATTAAAGATGAAACATTTTGCCAAGACTACGAAGCATTATTGAATTTGGATACACATACTTTCAGTCTCTTTTTCAAAGCACACAGACCTGCAGACAAGGAAATGCGTAACCGGAGTCCTCTTCACTGGGCCGTTACGGCTGAAGGCAAAGCCAGGCTGGCAGTGGATGTCCTGAGGGTTGCCCACGTAAGAGCCGTCATAGCATTCATTAATCGACACATCTACCCTGGCTCCTTTAGGATGAGGCTGGGTGAGAAACATGGTTTAATCAGTATAAACATTTCTACCAAATATGGACCATATGCAAAGACATTAATAGATTGAGTCCCACAACAAGTGTAAATAATGTGGCATTGTACTAATTATGACTACATCAATGCATTTTGGTGACAATTTCATGAACTTGGGATGTGTCGCACCACATAGTTGAAGATGAAGCGGCTGTGTGAGAGCTTGAGGTGCTTGAGGAGGCTGTAGAGTTTACGGCAGTTCAACGTGCACCATGGACAGTGGAGGTCATCTCTGGCCTCAGTCTGCTGCCGTGTGTTATTGTTGTAGAGGAACTAGAAAACACAGAGGATGGATACAACACACTGTGACTACAAAGCGGCCCATCATTCAAGTCCAAGAATAGTAGAGAGAGAAATGTCACAGCAGGACTTATGAACTCCAGTGCTCTTATAGTGATATCACAGAGCACAAAAATCTACAGTGGAAAGACAAAGAATCACAGGAAACGCCCTGCACTTTGATAGTCAATATAAAGGCCTGGGATCACAGATAAGTGTGCTGTATTGTGCGCAGTTGGTGTCGTCAGGTAAATTTACAGACGCACGTTACTCACCTGATAATAAACACGTAGTTTCTGACGAGGTTCAACATGAGCTTGTTCTCTTCTTACGGGTAGATCAGTGCCAACCGAATCATTAACAGCTGCAACCAACCAAAAGACATTGTCAAGAATCTTAAGCATTGCGCACACACAGGCAAAAAAAATATGCTTTTAAGGCCAAAACGTAATTGAACTTTACTTGTAAACACTAACCAGTCCTTGAGATCTTACCTACTGCTTGCGGCGGCTTTACATTACTAGGCTTGCTGCTGTCTACTGTGCTGGATTCAGAATTGCGTGTGGCAAGCGGTTTGGCCACTGGTGCCGTTCCCCTGTCAGTAGTGTCGTTGGTCCATCGCAAAGTGAACTGCAGTGTGGGTCCCTGAGAAAAAGTCTCGAAGGGTGGAAGCCACTGAAACACAGGGTAGAGATTTCAAATAAAAGACTAAAAACTACTTAGAGATGTACAAAATGTCAACAGTAATAAGACACAGCGCCTGCAACTGACCTTCCCATCTAGTATGGTTTCCCACGTTGCTCGATTTTTGGCTACAGGACTCTCCTCCATCTCCTGCATGGAGACTTCATACTCTCCATCCAAAAGCTGGAGGCGTCTGTTGAAGGAATGCAAAAAATAAAGTCTTAAGCAAGACAAGCAAACACAAAGCAGCTAAACACGATAAAAGGCTAAAAATAATTTTTTTAAAAAAAGAACATTTACCTATTTTTATCAAAAACTGTCATTTGTGCCACAAATGTTGTTTCCCCATCATCCTGATGAGAGCAGTACCTCTTCTTCCTGCCAGACAGCTCTTCAATAACATCTGAGAAGATAACGGCATTCTTGTGAACAGGCATCATCAAAATATGTTTTGAGATGTAATATAATCAAGTTTGAAAAGCTGAAGCTCATACTGGAATCTCTAGTGGTCATGGCGTTGAGCTCTCTTCCCCCTGGACGTGACACTCTGAACAGAAGGGAGTAGGACTTCACCATGTGGCTGTTACTGGGTTCAAACTCATGGCTGGGCACTACCAGTGTGGGAAAAGCTCCCAGCTTGGTCTGACTGATATCTGGGTTCAGGGGCACCTGCTTTTTACCTGTAGGCACTTGCTTCACGGGGCAACTCACATCCTGAAACAAATGAAAAATGAGATGAGCTCAAAGTGTTTGTTAGCTTAGAAGCCATATATATGCTAGTGCACTATTAAAAGTTGACTAAATTAACTTTTACGAATTAAAAATTTCCCGTCTTAATCTGCCATCACATGAGTGATATTTCTATTAAATTTTGGAGGCGAAAAAGGTTGGTTGTCCATTGTCTAGGGCAGCCCCTGACTAAAGATTTTTCTCGTCAACTGTTAGTCGTTCATGTAAGCCGTTAGTTTATAAGTCAGGGGAGAAATACTAATCCATAAAAATGAGCATTTACAATATAAATTAAATCACTCAAGCATGCTCATAAATCTTGCCGCAGTGACAATGGAAAACATCGCACAAACCTTTGCGAGATCAGAATGCAAACTATATAAATAGCTAAACTATATTACAAAAAACAGCCTTATCTTAAACGGATGTGAAATTTACCAAAAAATATTTGTAAAATTTAGGACAAATAGAAATGATAAAGAAATTAATAATATAAATATTACAGCCAACTCAAAAATGCAGGCCGACAGGCAAGTAGCCTTAACATTGAATGAAAACTCAGAACAAACAAAAAGAATATTCATTACTATATAAAAACCTATAAATAAATAAGGGAGCGAACTGAAAAACTACAACCATATGGACAATTAGGCTATACCCGACTCAACGTCACCATTTTCTTTCCTCTGATCCGATTCTTCTCATACTACCAGAAACGAACACGAGTTTGTCCAACACCTTGCCAACAATGAGAAGAGGCACTCCGATGGAGTGAACATGGAAGTTAAACATTTCCTGAAGTAAGCGCGGTACTAACTTACACTCTGCATGAACACTTGGAAATGCGGCCAAGTTAACTGTTAGGTTATCTAGGTAAACATTAACAACAGAGTGAGCAGCCATGTAAAGTGGCTACAGTTAGGCTACTATTTACATGTTTTACATGATAAGTCGTGTTTGATGTCGCACATTACATTTTTGTGGTCGTTCTTTACCCTCTCGAATGTTCCCACACTTTGGATTCTTGGCCTGACATCACACCATATGGACCAATTGCATTAGCTATCCGTCATGGCTTGACTTTGCCAAATCCTGTGGAGTTTTTTTCCCTGCGACTAACCGACTGATTAAAACTATGTCGACCAATTCTCCAGTCGAAATTTCTATTAAAAATGACTGAAATTCTCCCACAAAAACTTGCTGAACAATGGTAATTGTGACCACATCTTTACTCTTTCAGGATCATAAATCTTGATGACTCACGTAGCACTATACTGTTTTTTGTGTAATCAAATGCCCTGAAAACTGTGCTTGACAAGTGATTTCATTGGGTCTTTAATTATGGGCCAGCTGGCAAGGACAAAACCAGATTAAAAATTAACCTTCAGTACAACAGACATGGAGCAAATACAGTATATCAAGGCAAGGACAAGTTTGTTTTTTTTCATTGAGGAAGCTTGTTTTTGTTGGTGTCCAAGTTCAACGCAATGTTTTACTTCACCGTGACACAGACAAAGTTTTACCTTTCTCTTCTTGTGGCAGACCTTGACGAGCAGCACTTCGACAGACACTGAATTCTCTTCATTCTCTGAGTTCTGCAATGGCTTTTCTGATACGTTGAACAACAAAACAGAATTATTACATGATAATTAAATGGATATTATTCGTGCACGCAGGCAAAAGAATACAAAAATTCTCGAAACTAACCAGTTTTATGGAAGAATCCAGTGAAAGTGAGCTGCAGGTTTGAAGACATACTGCAAGACAAAAGACTGGAGTTAAGAGCTCTGCATGCATTTGACCCATTCAGTCACGCTCAGAAAACAAAAGTAGCATAAATCTGGACCAAGAACATCTTACTTGTGAGATTCCTGATCCACTTTTGACTTCTCTGCTTTGAATAGCAGATCGTTCACACTAAAGCACTTTCTGAAACAACAGACGCCAATAAACATTGTTATTTTATGAGTTGAGAAACCCTCATTCAGCTCATCAAGCTACAACTGAGGAACACCAGTCAGTCGTAGTGAATCTGTCAACAATTGATCTCTCTTTGAGGCCTGCACAAGGAAATGGAAGGTGTGGCTTTTTGACAAACAAAGAGATTAAGTTGCACAAAGTTTATTTAAAGAGCAGCAATCATTTTACCTTTTCGAATTTGATCTCGAGTTTCTGTGGGCCATATATGTGAGAGATCTATGCAGGAAGATTGGCTGATTGAAAAGGAAAAACGAAAGACGAGTCCAATCAAGTTATTGCTATGGCAGCAATCTGGAGATCACAAAGTTTCCACAAAACAGCTCATGTAATTTCTTCACGATTATGCTCTACTTACTGCTATGAGATTCCTTGTGCGAAGAAATCTGTATATTTGAGTTGGTTCTGTGAACAGAAGTGCAGAGAATCACATATAAAAAATGTCACAAAACTAGAGTAATGTAATGTAAATAACATACACTCCTATTTTTAATCATGTAAAGCCAGGCATCTATGAAATGAACCCCATACTTTACAATGACATTCACACATTAATCAAGGTGGCAGTTTGGCAAGACTTGTAGAGAAGCCACAGCTTGCTTTTCAAGGTCTTTATGCTGTTCGTGACTGCTGAGCTCCCTTGCTCTTATATAACAATAAGTACAAGTCCCAAATGCCATATTAAAATAATAAAAGCACCAAAAAAAGCACGTGCCATGTCTTGATGCACGTGTCTAATTTTCATATAGGATGTGGCCTAGACAACAATTACAGGAGTTTAAATCTCAAAATACTATGAAAAAATCATGACTCTAGCAGATCACCCACGTTAAAATTCACATTTAAGAAATCTCACGAACTACCGGACACAGTAAGTATTGTTGTTTAGCCCCTCAAGCTAGGAGAGTGTGACATAAAACAATTGGATCTTGTTTAGTGCGCCAGAAAAACAGTAGTTTATGATGTTCACAAAGCGAGGAAAGCGAAAAAAAGTTATATTTACGAGCAGACCGGAGCAACTTACTCTCGAACGCCTGCAGGAAGAGTTCGTGGTCGGCTTGGATCTGCTCCATCTTGGGTCGCTTGACTGAAGGCATCACAACACCGGACGATACGTGCGCTCCTCCATTAGCAGCTTTACTCGTGCTGTTGGCATAAAAGCCATTTCCACCAGAGCCGTGCTTTTGTGGGGCCATCCCAAAATTGCGTTCGCGGTCGAAAAAGATGTTTGAAACGGAATCCCAGTGGATTCAGCCGAGTCCTGAGCCCAAACAAAGGGAGAGCAGCCGAGACCGGTTCGCCCCCTCAACAAAGTAACAGTTAACATCCACGAGCCGGCAGTTCAGTTTGTTTTACAGACCGGATGGAATTCGCCACAACACAAATGTACACGTCGAAAACAGCGCAAGTCTCGAGCGCTTCGCGAACTCTTATCGGATCATAATTCGGATTTCACGCGATAGTGAACTCGAGCACAAAGCTGAAAGTATGCTTAAAGATTAGCAGCGCACTGTTGTGTTGCTAAGAGACTGTAACCGCTGTTTACTTATTAAGAATATACAAGCAGTCCCAGAAGCTTTGTGCCCGGTGGGGAAACAGCCTGAAGTCGAAAGTGCCGTGAATATTACCCGCCCTCCTTCTTGAATGTGTTCCCCACAGCTGATAAAAGCTCGAGTTTGGACATTGCAGTCAAGTTTGGTAGAGAGTGTGCTGTGCGCTCGCGCTGCCTTCAGTTTCGCTTGTTGTGTTTTCGCGGGAAATTCGTTTTTCGGAGTAGATACTGTGGCGAGGGAAAACAAGGCCAGGGTGTAAATTCTGGCCCCTAGTTGTGTTCAATACTTATCTTTAAGCTGACGTTTTAGTATTTAAGTTGAAGTTTTGTTTGTGTTGCTTGATAGTCACGTTTTCAAATTAAACTAACAGAACAACAGCACTTTGTTGAGGGCCTTTCATTATAAGTGGAACAATTACTACTCATTGCTTTGGATTTTGAGACGCCCTGCTTCATGACTTTTCCTGATCAAACTTTTAACTTAGTCGTGTATGTGTGTATGCTGACTATCTAGCCAAATTTTAAGATCTGATAGATGTCAACAAACACACAATGGGCAGCTGGGGGGGGGGATAATATTCTCCTCTAGATATTTTTCACTCACCATGTGGTGTGAGACTCCAATCACTTGATGTAGCAGCAACAAACAATTATGAAAGACAACTTTTTAGGCTATCAAACAACACTAGATTTTCTTTGTATGTATGTAACGTTAATTATTTGTTGCATTTTGCATGTTTTATATTTGATTTATTGCTAGACAAGCAATCGAGGTTTAAATATGTTCCAAATTTTGGAACTAAATGGAGAATTAATACATAAACCTCATATAATATTTAGTTTAACCTCCTAAGTTGATAAAGGTTAAGCTGTTTCCATTTAATGAAAAGGAAAAAAAATAAAAATGATGTTTCAGGCCGTACTGTGTATTTGTGGAAAGTGCCAATAATAATTATTATTATATGTTAATATATAGTTCGTGCCACGTTATATATTTAACTAATGCGTGTACAAGAAACAAAAATCAATCATATACCCGGGAAATATTATGCATGGCTGGATCCGTTTTTGAAATTAAATTACCAATGACATGCTAAGATTTACTGTGCGTTGTGGGCGATAAATTTGTTCTTGATTTGAATTGTTGCACATCCGGTAAACCTCTAATCCAACGTCTACCGGAAGTGTCGGCAGAGAGGATAAATAAGATGGGTCGTAAGATCGCTTCTATACTGTGAACAAAGATGTTTGTTTAAATTCATTCACATGGAAGAAATAAGTAACAATAAGACTTTAATCGTCGTTTTCGTTCTGTCGAGGAGCAAATAAAGTTATTTGCGTCGGGTTGGCCATCAGGCGCGGTGGCCAAGTGGTAAGGCGTCGGTCTCGTAAACCGAAGATCGCGGGTTCGAACCCCGTCCGTGCCTTGATAATGGGGATAGTCATGCTTTTGCAGACAAGTAGCATTACAAAATTACATAAAAATAATCTTGTTTTCCAATGGTATTATTATACCACAGGGTTCATTTCAGCAGGAGAGGATATAAAGCTTGTTGGCATCAAGACTAACACGAATAGAGACAAACCCTTAGGATAACTTCTTTCTGTTAAACCACACGTTTTGTTAATGACCTGAACAGTCTACAGACTGTGAGATTTACTAAACTTGGACTGAATACAGTGACTATTGTGCAAAAACTCCACAATCCACAGTGCAAACACTGAAAACAAACAAGATTCTGATGCAAGGAATGATCTTTCAAGAAACTAATATTCATAAATGTGTGATTTTATTATTGTGTTACTATAGAAGAGGCAAATATTTCATTGAGAATGTTTAATAGAAGAATGTATAAAGAATATAAGAGTGTTGTAATGTTGCATGTATCCACAAGATGACGCTAGAGCTCCAAATTAAAATAGATCTACACAGCTAATATTAGCCAGGACAGTGAATATTCTACAGCTCGAAATCATAAAACTGTAAAGGTTCAAATCACACAACATATCTGCCGTTTCTCTGTGGGACTCAGTGCATATGTCTGCCATTTTAAATAAATCAACACGATGTCTCGCGACACCACGCGCACATTTCTCATATAAGACTAATCAAGATGACCAAGCAAATACCATTTCTAGCGGTTGTGCCCTAAACCAAAATCTGAGAGACAATAGGTGAGTGTGACACATTCATAAACGCATGTGCTACCTAGAATTCCATTTTGGGGAGGGCCAGAGAACTGCACGAGACGAGTCCGCGCGCGAGATCTCTGCTCGCTGCTGCTGCTGCTGCTGTCGCGCGAAACACAGGTAAATCCTTTAAGAAGCGGCGATGACAGTCATGACTGTGCTGCCGAGGAGTGAACTTACAAGGATAATGATACAATTTTGGCGCGTCCGAGAGAAAAAAACACGCATCTCTTCTCAGAAGAAATGTATCGCTGGCTTCAGTGGAGAATGCAACTTTAATCCATTCCTTTGACAGCAATCGGAACCAGAACTGGACCGTACGATCGACAAACTTTCCCAACAACTGTTTGAGTGTCAGTACGTGCGATTATGACCGTGGACATAAATCAAAATACAACGCTCAAACAGTGGAAGTCCAGCCGAGGTAAATTAATTTGCTGTAGTTAACGGTTGATAACAAAATACATCAATGTGTGCTTCTTCATCCCTTATGAAGTTTGAATTTAGAATGCTTTGCTTTAAGTCAGTATGATTTGTAGTAGTGTATGAATGAAACAGGCCAAGTAAAGCACATTAAAATACAGTTTTGTTAAATTGTGTAGTTTTAAAGCTATTAACAATGCAATTAAAGTAATAATAATGAATGTGTAATAATAGACTGTGTATATTTGAGGTTAAAGACATTAATGTGTTAGAGGTTGGGTCTTTGCGGGCAAGGTGAGTAGTTAAATTTACTCTCAACTGGCCTACAAAGTCCCAGTTTCTGGCTCATGTAATCATCCTCACTTATTTTTGTCCAAACAGGTACATTATAACACACACATAGGGGAAAACTATATATATATTTAGAATATGTCCTGTCGGTGGGAAAGTTTTCAAATCAGCCTATTTTGCTTATAAGTTATGGAATACTGTACTTTTGAGTACATAATTAAGTCAAAGAATTATCCAAAATAGTTTGCTCAGGGTGTTCCGTCAAGGATTCCCCATTTAATATCAATGTCAAAAGTTAAGAACTTCAGAAAATTGGATCTATTTGTCAAAAGTTTCCTATTGCCATTGCTTAAATTGCATTGTGGCTCGTTTTTGGCTGAACACATTATTATTGTCTATTTTAGTGCGAGTTGCTTCACTAGCACACTTATAGGACAGTCAAGTTGGAATCAGAACCGAGTATGTAGACTTTAAACCTCCGTGGCTCATGACTGTAATATTGAACGGATCCTCGCGCTGTCTAATGGGCATGTTTGTAGTGCATGTATAAACACAGAAATACCAATCCGAATAGGAAAGAATCCCGCTCCGAAATGCACTGAACTCATTCACCTCTCTCCGCTACCCACTTAAATCCCAAAGCAAACCCTTTTTTTATAAGGGCAATTTATAAACCCCTGGCATGCATGCTTGAGGGGAGGAGGGAGGCTAAAATTCCCCTCTCTCTCGTCTTAATTTAAACTTTTCACTTGTTGGACGGCTGACAAACAGGGTCTTGCTCGCTTCCAGCCGTCAGAAGCAAGGAAGCGATACAGCAGCCCCATGTCTGTGCTTCCCCAGGGGAGGGAAAGGGTGTCCAGCTCTCACCAAGACCCAGCCGCCGGATTGAAAGCCGGCTCCGTCCTGTTGAAATGTGAGTCTAGGAAGAGGACCCAAAAGGCAGCAAGAAAAATGAGGGACTTTTAGGGGCAGCTGTGTTTTATTAACCCAGTCATAATGCCCCTAAAAATCCTTATTGCTCTTGCAATTTTCAGCGTCCCTGCGTGGACAGACATGACCTAGCAGGGCTTAAATGCACTTACACGCTCTAATATAACAGCAGAATGGAGAACAAGAAAGCCTTCTTGTGTAAAACTATCCCATTTCAAACGCTGGCTTCTAATTTGAGTAATTTAGGTCTTTGTGACACAGTCAACGAATTGTCAAAATATGTTGTGTCACTTAATGCAAAACAGTATTATGTTAATAAGTGGTTCAGGCAGTAAATACACCCTTTGATTCATGCAATGCAATGTATGTTTTCTCTTTCAAACCATCATAGAGCTCTTTTCAAAGACGTGACTTCATTCTGCTCTGAATCTGACTGCTTTTTGTCAAGCCCACTCGTCAATGTAGGCCTTGTAAACACCGAATGAAGCTCTGAGGTTACGTCCGTCTTTTTAGAGTTTGGAGACCTATAAGACAAAGTTTTGTTGTCAAATATCATTTTGAGCACATTTATTTTCCCAAAACTATAAAATTATCCAGTTTCTCTGGACATGATTGTATTACACTGCATGCTTTCTTAGCTTGAGCTTGAGCATGGCCATGCTTCATTCTATCTTATTATAATGTCACATGGAAATCACACTGACAAACTCAATAAACGGTCTGTATCATCTCATTTCGGTGAGGGGCAGGTAATAGCCAACACAACGGCAGAGAGGAAAAGTGACTCAGCTCAGAGAGGATGCATGTGTTCTAAGGGTGCAAGCCTGTGGAATCTCGAGCTGCTCTTTGAGATCGCCTGATGTCCCACATGTCTCATTTGCACTTCGCTATTATCACAGCATGCTGGAAACTGTGCATTTCCCTTCGCTGAGAGCAGGAGATTATTTGGGCCAGGACGTCCCTGTGCAAAAATAAGCCAAAGAGAAAAGGATGGCTATTAAAGACCATAGCGATATTTAAGACACTTTACATACTGAAATATATCTTATATACTATGTACAATATATTATCTACTTAACCATTTCAAAAGTTTGGGGTCAGTTTTTTTTTTTTTAAATACATTTTATACAAACACAGTAAAGACATTTATAATGTTACAAAAAGATTTCTATTTATCAAAGAATACTGGAAAAACTGCAGCACAGCTGTTTTCAATACCGCTAATAAATGTTTCTTGAGCATAGTAGAATGATTTCTGAAGGGTCATGTGACATTGAAAACTGGAGTAATGATGTAATACATTTTGAAATATAATTAGAAAGAAAATAGTTCTTTTAAATTGTAATAATATTTCACAATATTACTGCATTTTTGATCAAATAAATGCAGCCTTGGTGAGCAGAAGAGACATTTTTTTTTCAAAAACATTACAAAATTTTGAATGATGATGAACTTCTTTGCTCATTCAGCTCTTTTTTATGACTCTCAATTGATTGCATTAATTAATCAATATCAATAATTGCTTAGAAAAAAAATCCAAATATACACATTGCATTATTTAATGTCATTACAAAAAGTGGCTTTAAAAGTCAGTATAATGTTTTTCCATATCATTATCTAGCGCGATATAAGCAATCCATTTGTTTAATTGGTTGGTTATGTTCCGTGCGCAGGCAGACCGATGTCTTTGTTGCGCCATGTCTCGCATTACAAGCAAAAGAAAAAGACTGAAACAAATGTATATGTTACAAAAACTGATACAGTGCTAGAAAGAGTCAAAGATCACAGACATTTGAATAACAGTGTGTGCAAACAGATGATTTTCAACTGAGTTTTGATATGTTATACAATAAAATGCAGAGTTCAGAAACAATGACCTGCTCATATAGTTTAATGACTAAGAGGGAGTTACAGTAATCTTGGTTTGAGGTCATTAAAGCATGGATAACAATTTCGGCATCTTTAAGGCTGAGGACAAATAAAGGTTTGGAGGTGCAGATGAGAAGTCTTGAGTGATTGATATGGGCTTGAGTGATGAGTCAGAAATCACACCCAGGTTATATGTGAAGGCCTCACTTGAACATCACAGATATCTAAGCGGAGGTCAAAGAAGAAAGAGATCTGGGGCCAGCAGGATTTCAGTTCTGTCATTGTTTAATTTGAGAACTCGCTTATTTAGGTCATGGATACTTTTTATGAAAGCTGATGTTGATTTCAAAACGCCTCCTTTCAGTTTCATCCATTGTGATCTACTTCTGTGACTGTAGTATGTGATATTAATTAATCCCGCAGGAAAGTTATGCCATGCATGTGGTTTATGATGCAGAGCTCACACACATGAATCACACTCTCACTTTTTACAAACATACACGCATAATAACGACGAGTGAAAACATGTTGAGCGATCCCACTGCTCATGAACATTGTGTTTGTGAGTGATTCAGCAGCTGTGTGTTGTTGAGGAGTGAAGAGGCAGTGGTCTGTGACTGGGTGGGGAAGAGTACTAGAAGGCGGTGAGAAATGAAAGGTGACACAGATGTGGTGACTCAGCACAGACACACCTCCTAACCCACACTGACTCACGATCACATTGAGGAATTTGTTTATCTGGAAACCATTTATATATTAAAGCTTCACAGTTTGTTCACATTCTGCTTTGTTGCATTCAATTCATTGTTACTACTAATTACTCATAATAATTTTATGTGCTGCTGATGTGATGATATTGTTCATATACATTGGCTACCATTTTCATTAATAAAAATGCAATTAAAAAAAATTCAGCTAGTTGCCAAGGGAATTTTAAGGGTGTGTTCACACTTGTAGTTTGGTTCTCTGTTTTTTTTTTGGTCTGGACAAAAAGAAGAACATAATACATTACATATACATATACATAACATATACATAATACGTATATTTTGCGACGGAACTTCCAAAACAATGCTGGGCTAAATGCGCTCGTATGTGCATATCAGGAGGCAAGGGAGGCAGTGCCTCCTAAAAAAAAAAGCATGAGGAAATAATCCATATTACAAAAAACAAAAACAATGCAAATATTACAAAATGTGACATGAAAAAGTGTATGAATCACTGGTTTTCCTAAAGTTTCACTGTTTAACAGCGATACCAGCTTTTAAAGTAGCAGCGGGACCCTGCGTCTTATCTGCCTCCCCTGAACCCATTGACTTTTAACAGACCCCCTAAAACGTGTGGTGGGTTTAGTGAGGGGTAACAGAATGAATGGGGGGGGAAATCACGTGAGAAATTTGGGGGGGAGGGAGAAATCATCTTGATGAAATGAAAGGTAAAACTTTGTGTCAGCGTTTACCAAGCTTGATGACTGACGATCTGAAAATAAGTTGACTATTAAAAAAAACAGTTAAACATCAGTTTGTAATGTAAAAAGTGTAACTGGGACATTAATTTACATTTGAAGATCTGCTGCGAGAAGACTCGGCTCTGATGCTCGTACCAAACTGTAATGGGCAACAAGAAATGACAAGAAAAAACAGGTATGCTTGAGCATGCTGAGCTTTTTAGGGTCACATCTAGTGACATCATGTCTTGTTTTTTGGTGTGTTTTGTCTTTGGTCTATGTTGAAGTCCGTTTGGAAGTGGACCGAGACGCATCTTCTCAGGCCTCTGGGTCTGCTTGTTGTGCACCAGCGTTCAGATACTAGCGTTCACATCATCCAAATGAAGCACACTAATAGAGTAATCACACGGGTTCATTTTAATCCAACCAAACATGCCAAGTGTGAACTCACCCTAAGTTGTTAGTTTAACTTTAAGTATTAAAAAACACGCACACACAAGGAAAAGTTGTTTAAAAAGTTTTTTTTTTTTCCATGGTTGTTGGTCATGTCTTATCTTGCCTATAGAGCACTGAATCAGCCAGAACTGCAAAAATAGGTGTATGATCCTGACTGAAACTGAAGCCAGTATTTCAACAGAGCACAGCAATTCAGTCTCTCAGTTGTTCAAAGTGGTGTTGTTTCTGGTGCCTGCAGACGCACAGTGTTGTTTTCTTCTCCGCAGCAGGAAGAGACCTCAGGCCTGCAGGCACCATCCAGCTTCAACTGAGTAAATTACATAAAAGCCCTAACCACAATCAAAGTACTTTTCAAGTTTTCATTTGCATACTGTAGTTTGTGTCAAATTGTTGGCTATCCATCTATATTTCTCTTTTTCTCTATATTTATTTTATATATTTTTTATTTTTATATATTATATATATTTATATTGTGTGCGGGTGTATACATATATATTCCTAGAAACATTATTAAGGCTAAGCAAATGTAACCAAGATACACAGACTTTACTAAAGCCTCTGCTGGATGGAATAAGGAGAAGGAATGCCAGAATAAATCATACACCTCGTGATTAAAATGATTCGCAAACATGCCCTGTGGTCTGTTAGATCTCTGCCAGAACTTTATGTGAACAGTGAAAGATCTGCCAGGAGAAACGAAAGATCCTATCAAATATAAGAAACAAGATGAGCAGAGGTGAAGAAATCTGCTTTTGTTAAAGTGAAAAGGGAGAGAGAGTCGGCAGTGGTGAAATATTAGTTAGAAGGAGGGACAGCAGAAGAGAGATGCGATGCAAAAAGGTGATGTGCAAAAATCCGACATCATGTATATGATACATGAACATCTGTAGTCCTATTGTGAACACGATACAAATTACACATTCAGACGTACCCAGCCAGCGATCTTCAGCCTTGTGGTGTGCTCCACCACCAAATTTATTTTTAGTTTAAGGCAAACAATTTTCTCTTTATTCCCTCCTAGCATGCCTGTCAAGGCACACAAAATAGTCTTTTAAAGACTATTTCTTTTATTCAAATTACATGCTTCATGTGGACTTATACAGTCTATCATCTGGCGTGAATATGTTCTATGATACCTGGACTCCACTCGCAAGTTATTTACCATCCGTCAAGCAGTTAAGAGAGAGTTTCTGATGACCGAACAAGTTGTCTTTCATAAAAGCATCAAGATGAAATCAAATCAGTTTAGGAAGTCAGAAAGTGATTGTAACCGTGCGGTTAAATTTATGCACAAATTGGACTTCTTGTTTATAAAAGGGAAACGTGTAAATGAATTTATACAAGGCATAAATTTGTTTGAAAACAGCATTTATCAAACCCTGTAATTCTACAGCACGCTTTTCTCTGGGCACAGGCCTTTTAGCAATGGCTTAAATGATCAAAAATGGACAAAACGACTTCCTGAGAACTGGACTTTTTCAAATCCCTAATGTGGTAAAGACTTGGGCCTGTAACAATCTGAATGATATGCAATATGAGCAGTCATAAACACACTGGAGAGTAAGAACCAACTGTGTGGTAAAGTCAGTCCATTGCCAATCCATCTGGCCAGCCAAAAGCGTTCTCATATCCCAGACAGTAGTGGCCAAATATAAATTCCTTTTGTAAGAGAGATCCAATTACTTTCTTTTCTTTAAAAAAAAAAAAGAATTCAGTCATTTCAGTATTTTAAATACTAAGTTAAATTAATTACGTGGAGTTTTCTGTATTAACATTTTCGTAAATGTATATTAATTATTTCTTTGTTTCTTGTTTTTCTATTGTCTATAAAGCTGTGCTGGAACAATGCATATTACGAAAAAAGAAGAAATTTCAAATTACGCAAAAAACAGAACTGGTGTCAGTAAAGCTTTTCCCCCTAGTTGAATAGGGAAGGCGTAGGAAGTAGCATAAGCTTTTTGAACTGCAAGAGATTTACATTTTGTACCCTGAATATGGAAGGCGGAAGCTAGATATTTTACTTCATAATTTGTTAAACACCGATATTTATTTTTACACAAACGCTTCGTGTCAGAAGGCCTTTATTAACCCCTGGAGCCATGTGGCTACATGTTTATGATGGATGGGTATGGGTGGAAGCACTTTCAGCTCATACTCGTTGATCCCACTCACTACTATTATGAAGCTCGGATGCATCTGGATATTTATCAATAAATATCACCAAATGTGTCCATTAGAAAGAAGAAAGTCTGGTCACCTAGGATGGCATGAGGGTGAGTAAAACTTGGGGTAATTTTCATTTGAAAGTGAACTAATCCTTTCAATTTTGCTAATAATGAACTGCACTTCTACAGAATTACTAATTTTAGTTCATGTTAATTTGAACATTTACTAATTCATTATTAAAACCAAATGTTGTGTTTGTTAACATTAGTTAATTCACTGTGAACTAACATGAACAATCAATGAACAGTTGTATTTTTATTAAAAAGGTTAGTAAATACACTAACAAATGTATTGTTCATTGTTAATTCATACATTATCTAATGTTTAACTAATGAACCTTATTGTAAAGTGTTACCACTTATTCATTAATTTGATTTTATGCAGAACACTTACACATAAGTGTAGCTTGACAGCTGATGTACAGAGAAAAGAAGATAAATCAAGAAAGTCTATTATCTTAAACAATACGTCAACTATCCATTATGACTATTAAGTTTCTTGTGAAATTGTGAGCAAAAAAAATCTATGAAAGTTAATAGTTCTTTTAATCACAATAGCTTCATTTGTCACGATAAAGCAGTTTTTAATGACACGTCGCAAAATGCCCTGAATGTAAATGCAAGTTATAATTACATTACAAAAATGAATCATTATTAACCATGGGAATTTCATAATTTCAGCTGTTTTTCTGATGTAATTTCACAATATATTGTAAATTTGGACTGAATGTTTTTTTGCTGATATCTCTTGGATTTGCTGACACAGTCTCATGCAACAATATTTATTTCACAATCAGCGACTCTTAACAGACAGGTGTGTTATATTTATTTAATCTGAGGCAGATGTTTCATTATCAGACCCTATTAGAAGACTATGAGAGCTGTGTTATTTGCTGAGAATTGTCTCGGTTTGGATTTGATTTTATTGTTGATGTTGTCATTTGTTTTTAAAAATTCCTTCTAAATGATTTACTTATGAAATGCATTTAAATTTCATTTATAAAGTTATGATCCTTACTTTCTTAGAGTTAACACATATGTTTTCTTCATTGCATTGAATGATTCTTGTACTAAAAGCCAAACAATCTACTTGAATCGATACCAGAAAGGTTTAACTTAGAGATTTTAAAAATACAAGGATCACTATTTTCTCCGATGTTACAATGTTTTTTTTTTGTTTTTGTTTTTTTGCTCTTCCACATTTGGCAGAGAATTACTGTTCCATGTAGTTCACCCAGCGTTCCAGCGTACACAACTGACAGCTCCAAAATAAAGGGGCCGTTTACCCTTCCTCGACATCATGTTTAATGAGTCTAGCTTAGTGGTAAACAATATTTTTCTAACAAAAAAAAACAAAAACCAACAAACAAAAAAATACACTTCCAGTGCATACAGAAAGTGCTCTTAGTTTTGCTAGAAACAATGTCCATTTTTCGGTATGCATCTGTGAACTGCGAGCCGCAGACAAATGAAGTGTTGACATATGGTGACACTTATCATGAGACAGACTGTTTAAAAGCCTTTTTGGTTCATTTTGCAATCACTGTGTAGCATGTCCCAAACGTGTTTTATTTACACATATGTAATAAATAACATACTTTCAATATTAAGTTAATGTTTATATAAACAAATAACTCACATTCTTATGCCAAACAAAATAATAACTAGAGGATGACCTAATAATCAATTATAAACATCTTAAAAGAACAAATAATGTCATTTGAAAAAAGAAAATTAATATTATTTAACACATTAGTATTAACGGAGCTACATATTTGCTGGGTTCTTGCTCCACCAGAGCTGCCTAGAGAAAGTGTTGATTAATTTTTGGCAAGTGTGGTCACAGACTGTAACCAATTACCAAACTGAGAGGCAGTGTTCAACCTTAAATAACCCTAAGAAACAAAACACACTTTTGCTTGAGCAGGCCGGATGAGTGAATTAACCACTGCCTTGACCCACTTGTGCTGAATGCTCTTTGAATGAGTACATCAGGGAGTTGACATCTTTGTTGCAGGGAGATAAAGAGGGGCATCAGTGCCCAAATTTAGCCCATTGTGGACCAGCCCAGCAAGACTGGTAGAAATTGATGATGCTAAATGGACTAAATGAGAACTCCAGACCGCATAGCACATCTACTGCACAGGTGCAGAGGACGGACAACTGCCCTCATCAACCTTTGATAATGTTAGTTATTTAAAATGACTAATACTCATGTTAGTTCACAGTGCATTAACTAATGTTAACAGAAAAATCTTTTGATTTTGAGAAATGTATGTGTGAAAACTAACGTTAATAATAAATGCTGTAGGAGTATTGGCTCATGTTAACTAATGAAACTTTGTTGTAAAGTGTTACTAAATTTGTAATGTTTTTTAAAAGAAGTCCCTTATGCTCATCAAGACTGCATTTATTCTATCAAAAATACAGTGTAATAGCGTTAAGGAATATCGTTAACATGTTAAGAATGTTAAGGAAACGGTATCGTTCAAAAGTTCAGGTCAGAAAGTTTTTTTTTAAGAAATGACTACTTTTATTCAACAAGAATGGCATTCAATTGATCAAAAGTGAGTAAATGCATTAATAATGTTACAAAAGATTTATATATCAAATAAAAGCTGTTCTTTTAAACTGTCTATTCATTAAAGAGTCGTGAAAAATAAAATGCATCACCTTTTCCACAAGAATATTAGGCAGCACAACATTTTCCAACATTTATAATAATGAGAAATGTTGTTAACGAAAAGTATTTAAATGTCAACAGGAAAATTTATATTTTTTTTAAATTGTAGCTTTTGTGTTTCACGGAAGCCATACAGGTTTGAACCGACATGAATGTGTGTGCAAATGACAGAATTTTCATTTTTTGGGGGGGGTGAACTATCCCTTTAATTGAGACAGAGGATGTTTTTGATGAAGAGGGTGGCTTATTATAGCCAGGTATTCTCAGCATCTCTCACCCCTCTCCAACAGCCCAGCGATTTGACCCACAGGATTAACAAGTCAGTGTTTATGACAGAGGCCACGGAGGAAACCCACACACACACATTATCCTGAGCCTGTTGCTTGTGTGAAATTCAACCCATGACTCTCTAATGGAAGTTAACATCAGCATTCTAAGTTGACATGTGCTGCCAGATGCCAAAACTGTGATGACCTTAATTAGCAGTTAGTTAATTTGCAATTTAAGACCGGGTATGTTTTGTAATAGATGCGAAATAAACCCTAATGAATACATCAGCTGTTATGCACTTAGTTTACTTCTATTTAAAGTTCCTTAGCGGAGTAATTTTCTAAATATGCGATGGACGCACTGTTAAGGTGTGAGTTTCCTGATGCTAATATAAGACACAGATGAGCAGCTACTTCTGCCAGGGCAAAACAACACACAGAAATGCACAAATGGCTTGATAGAGATCCGGGTACATTCTTATGCCATGCCCTACACCCGCAACCACGTTGTTTTTTCATAATCCATCACCACTGTGCGAGCCAAGGGCTAAATGAAAACCAAAAATGCCATACCTGCAGAAAGCTGAGCCAGCTAACATATGGGTGTCAGTTTGCTCATGTCGTGTAAGAGCATTTTACGAGGTGATGTTAATGGGATACAGAAACGAGGTCCTTCTTCTGCACACTTCATCTCAGTGTAGGTCATCCCTCAGGCCTCCTGAACCTGCGCTAAGGTCAGAAACAGGAGAACAAGATAGATTATCCAGACCAGATACAAGTTGTTCACACACACTGAGAAACAGAATGCACTTTAAAGGTCACACATCCTGTACTGGATAATATAAAAGCACATTCGATTCAAGAAATGTTTCCAATGTCTTCTAC
Source organism: Opsariichthys bidens (assembly GCA_037194245.1). Taxonomy (NCBI): domain Eukaryota; kingdom Metazoa; phylum Chordata; class Actinopteri; order Cypriniformes; family Xenocyprididae; genus Opsariichthys; species Opsariichthys bidens. Next base: position 15,188,805 of record CM074277.1, on the reverse strand, counting down.
TGCTCTCTCACTCAATAATAATAGAAGTATTTCTGTTATTCATTTTAACTCCAGTACTTACACCCACATGGGGACAAGAAGTCACATGCTTCCTCATTTCCACCAGATGGAACAAGTCAGGATATCAACTTCCGATTTGACTCACAATCGTTTGGAATCAATGTCATAAATTTCAATAAAAGCCAAACTCTGAACCTGCGTGGTTATTCTGTCTTTTTTTTTAATTTTTTTTTTTTATCCTGTCCTGATAAAATGATGAATTTTTAATGAATGTAATTTCAATCCACAGAAACATACGTAAACTGTGAAATTGAACAGAAACGCACATTTTAATTTATGGCAATGGTCAATGACCCACACATCCCAAGTCTCCCGGAAGTTCCGGGAGTCTCCCGCATATTGATAGCGGCTCCCTGATGGCCGCAAATTAGCTAAAATCTCCCGGAATCTAGAGCGAGCGAGCAAGAGCGCGCGTGTGAGAGAGAGATTGTGTTTCAAACCGTCTAGCGCGCGCACGGCAGAGAGGGAGAGAGAGCGAGAGACCTTGCGTGTGTGTGCTGGTGTGCTTGTCTGCGAAGCGCATCTAAAACGGAGAGCATCCTGATTGGAATGTTTCGGCAAATCAACCAATCAATTGTCAGTGTGGGCGGGCTTTTATCTCTTCTCCCGAACCAAATGAATCAGTTATGTCTATCTAGAAACAGGAGCACCATGGCAGAGAAATAAAGTATACGACAAGACACATTTTTATGGCAGACTACAGGAAAGTGTACCCCTGTCTTATAAATGTCAAACATAATGATAGTCTTGCTCGCTGCATTTGTAACATCGACTTCAGCATTGCCCATGGCGGGTTAAATGATTGCAAAAGGCATGTTGAGGTGAGTTGACAAGTTTAATTTCATGTGCATATTATTCAGGCTAGTTGCCAAGGCTGTCAAGTTGTCAGGAACAGACTGTTTTTGTGCATGTGCCTTTAAATGGAAATGAGCTTCAATGCCCCGCCCCCTCTCTACGATAACTGCTGGCTGTCAGATGTCGTCTCGTGAGTAACTTCTCTTTCACATTTTTTGTTTTGTTTAAACTGTCAAATACACAGAAGCTTCTGTCAAAAACATAGTTCACATAAACACAGTTATGTCTGTGAACATAAATAGCAAGCAACGTTACAGAAATCGCAAGTGTATATTAGATCTGTGGCGCATTCCCTTATAATAACCCTAAACCTTCTCTTAAAATGAAGACTGTTATGTTCACTCTTACATCCAATAACAAAACATCTCAATTACTTCCCAGACATCACAACAGCTGCTCCAGCCTTAAGGAAATGGCGGTCATGGGTGGGGCCTGATCGGTGTGACGTCACATTGCTCAGAGAATCAAAATGGCTCGTGTAATGAAACTACTTTGGTTTAATGGGGATTTTAAAAAAAAGAGTGGGGGGATTTTTATCATTGTAGACTGGCTGCCAACACACATTTATATCCCAACACCTTGTTAAAGTGGATTTTGCATAATAGGTGCTCTTTAAGCAGTTTTCAACATTGATAATAATGAATGTTTCTTGAGCAGCAAATTGTCATATTATGAATTTCGAAGGATCACCTGACACTGAAGACTGGAGTAATGGTGCTGATCTAATAATATCAGGTAAAAGTAAAATTGTATTGCATTGCATATTATTTACACCTGAAAAAGTATACATTCATCTGAGGCAAATAAATGATGACAGTGATGACAATCGCAAATTCCGATTTTTCGCCATTTGAAATGCATGGAATAGTAGCCAAAAACTATACAAATGGTGCTTGTGTAAAGCTAAAGTCTTTGGTGAACAGTGGGCCAAGAGCTGGAGTCGGTTTGTCAGTCACTAAGCTGCAGGGAGACGAAGGGAAAGCACAGGGGCGGAGGGTCGACACCCTGGATCAGCGGCCCTGCATTACTCACGGGAACGCCGAGAGGCTCTGCTGCTTCAACCTCTGCTCTCCAATCAGGGAGGAGAAATGAGCATGGCCTGACCCAACAGCTGACAAACACACACAGATACACAATAGCACACAGATGCAGAGAGACGTATTGCTTTAACACAAACACAGACGCACATGCACACCAGCAATATAACATCATTAATTCCAGCGCACGCTGTAAAAATGCCAAATACTCTGTTCCACAGGCGTAGAACTCAAAATAAATGTTATTAAATGGTCGGATTGAGGACAAAAAACATTGGTTATGTTTAGACTTCCAGCACTGAAGACAAACCTTCTCAATACATAATCGGCAATGAATGTTCACATTTCAAATCTATATCAGACATTATCACTGAGTGTTTCCTGTCTTTTGTGCAGCACTTATCTGCATTGAGCCCAAGAGGAGCTTTTCTACAGGCCACCATGCATTAATGAAGCCGTCCTGGCCTGGCTTTAAAGAGAGACCATTAATACTCTGTTAAGATTACATTCCAGGGATGATTTAAGGATGACCGGGAGACTGTGCAGCATTGCTGCGCTCAGGAGGTTTTCATGGATGGGGGAGTCATATAGGGAGAGAGCCAGGTCTCTCCAAAAACATTTCAAACAGAGAGGCGCCTGGATGAGCAGAATAAAGCCCACTAGGAGTAAAATGAGGCCAATGAAATGGCTGAAAACCTCTTCTCTCCAAGGTTTATGTAAAACATGGATCCAAAACGTGGCTGAAAAGACTTGTGAAAATACTAATGACAAATTATGTTATCAGCATAACAATTTGAGTAAAATATTGAAAATTAACACAAATTTCCAAATGTCTCCAGGATTTGGTTTGGTTTTGGTCTTCTTTTGTTTTAGAGTCCTGATGAAAGGCTAAGTCGTGGCAGATCTTTTCTTCCGTACTGACGTACATCCAAGTGAATAAGTCTACTGAGAAAAAAAACTGGAACTTGGTTCTGCCAGTCGGTTGATGTTTGGAGGGAGGCAGATCAGCTGAATGTGAGCTTGGAGTAAGATAGAGGCAGGGTTTAAAGAGGACCTATAATGCCCCTTTCCACAAGATGTAATATAAGCCTCTGGTGTCCTCAGAATGTGTCTGAAGTTTCAGCTCAAAATACCCCACAAGTCATGTATTAACGCTTATCAAATTTGCCCTTATTTGGGAGTGAGCAAATTTTTTTTTTGCATGTCCCCCTTTAAATGCAAATAAGCTGCTGCAACCTTTCCAAAAGAGGGCGGAGCTTCAACAGTTCACGCTTCAGTTGCTCAACAACAACAAATCTGGAGAATCGCACGCAGCCAAATTGAGGATTGTCAGTAACAGTGTCCAGCCTTACATTGTTCAAACCAGAGTCAGACACTGATGGAGAGACTCAGAAAGAAGTTACAACTTATAGAATTCACCTGGATATTTCTGAACGTTTAATGGATACATTCATGTAGTTGCTGTGGAGTTGATTCAACTCATCATCTAGCATGTGACATCATGTTAATCGTTTGTGAAGCACTCCTGTGTAAAATGGCAGCACTCTACGACTACAACTCTTCCACTTTTCTAAAGCAGCCCAACATGGCCTCACCCCCTTTGTTGCGTGTTCCCAGGGGCAGAGTTTATGTAAATTTTGGGATTTGTGATGTCAGTAACCCAGGAAGAAGCTTGTTGTAGTCCCTGCCAGCAATTTGTTACAGTCCTTAAACGACGAATTCTGTAAAAGAAAATATCTTCCTGTTTATTGAACTTTGAGCATCATAACTTTGCAGATGTTGTTTATGCTCAAACAGCAACTGAACTGACACACTAACTGAAGTTTAAAAAAAAAAGTGAAATCATAATCAAGGACCACTTGATTAAATCACTGGAGAAGTCTGGCGTGTTACCAGAGAGAAGTCTGTCATTTCAGCAGAGATCAAGTTATGTAATTGACTAAAAATGTTTGAAAAATGTTTTTTTTTAAATGAAGCAAAAGAAGCATATGCATGGATGAATCATTCACTATAAGATCTATAATATGCATTTAAAAAATAGATAGGGTGAATTTCCATCTCATGGCAACTTTGATGACAGCAGCACTCCTGCAGCATGAACTCCACAAGTTGTAAAACCTGATCATGTTCTCCAACAAGCTCAACATTTGAGTTTAAATGGAAGAACATCTTAACATGTGACAACGAGTCACTGTTAGAGTCTGTTTACCTGTCTGTCTGTTTTCCCCTGTCATGTGCTCCTTGTGTTACCCAGTTTTCCTTCCCTGTCTTCATTTGTTTCATTATCGTCAGCTGTTCGTCATTATTAGTTATGTCTTTCACCTGTGTCCTCGTCTTTAGTGTCTGCTTATATTCCCTGTGTTTCCCTCATATTTGGACGTATTTGATATGTGTATGTTCCTTGTTTGCTCACTAAAAGAGACTTTTCGTTATTCCTTCATCCTCGTGCGTTCTGTACATACACGTTCCGTAACAGAAGAACGGACCATAACCGAAATGCAGGCTGAGGCAGAGGATCGACTCCTTAACATCCTTCTGAATGGACGGCCGTTGGAGCGATATGTGGAGGAGTTTTTGGATATTTCACATCAGGTGAGCTGGAAGGATCCAATGATTAATACGTGCTTCCGGATGGGACTGGATGATCGTTTGTTTCATTCGGTTTCCCCTCATAATTGTTTCCTGTCCGTGTCTGGTTTTATTAATTCTGTCCTCAGCTCAGAAAATTCCAATTTTTTTGTGGATGTAGCTGAGGACGGAATTAGTGGTCAGCCAGTCCCTACCCGGAAGCATGTCAGATCGCCAGCTCGCCTGAGACCCGAACCCTCCACATACCGTCCCAATCGGATCGTCCGTTCCTGTAACGGTCCTCTGCCCAAATCGTCTGCATCCCACGAGCCGCGACGCAAGCCGCCACCTAAAGTGGTCGCCGCCCCTAAGGCTCGTCGCGAGCCACCACCGAAAGTGGCCACCGCACCCAAGATCCGCAATGGATCCGCCGGCCATGGGGGAGCTTCTTATTGACTTTTGGACTGTGCTCGCTACCCCAGAGCCGTCTCCAGTGCTCGCTACCCCAGAGCCGTCTCCAGTGCTGGCAGACCCTCCCAGAGCCGTCTCCAGTGCTGGCAGACCCTCCCAGAGCCGTCTCCAGTGCTGGCAGACCCTCCCAGAGCCGTCTCCAGTGCTGGCAGACCCTCCCAGAGCCGTCTCCAGTGCTGGCAGACCCTCCCAGAGCCGTCTCCAGTGCTGGCAGACCCTCCCAGAGCCGTCTCCAGTGCTGGCAGACCCTCCCAGAGCCGTCTCCAGTGCTGGCAGACCCTCCCAGAGCCGTCTCCAGTGCTGGCAGACCCTCCCAGAGCCGTCTCCAGTGCTGGCAGACCCTCCCAGAGCCGTCTCCAGTGCTGGCAGACCCTCCCAGAGCCGTCTCCAGTGCTGGCAGACCCTCCCAGAGCCGTCTCCAGTGCTGGCAGACCCTCCCAGAGCCGTCTCCAGTGCTGGCAGACCCTCCCAGAGCCTGCGCTCCCAGACCTCCCAGAGCCTGCGCTCCCAGACCTCCCAGAGCCTGCGCTCCCAGACCTCCCAGAGCCTGCGCTCCCAGACCTCCCAGAGCCTGCGCTCCCAGACCTCCCAGAGCCTGCGCTCCCAGACCTCCCAGAGCCTGCGCTCCCAGACCTCCCAGAGCCTGCGCTCCCAGACCTTCCTCCGCCTGAGCCAGCGCCTGCTCTTCCTCCGCCGGAGCCCGCTCCAGACCTTTTCCGCCTGAGCCAGGACCTGGGGTGACTCCCACCATAAAAATTTTAGGGGGGCGCTATATACCCATTTGGGGAATGGGGACAGGGGCAACGGGGGTCAAGCTGCCTTTGATTGTGCCCTGGCCACCGCCGTTGACTCAACCCTGGCCGGAACCCTGGACTCCACCCTGGCCGCTGCCGTTGACTCCGCCCTGGTCATCACCCTGGACTCCACCCTAGAGGCCACCTGACTTACCCCTTCACATGGCCTCCAGGGTGCCCACCCCCCCTCCCAGTTTGTGCTTTTTTAGGCGCGAGGACGCGCCTTCCGGGAGGGGGCGGTACTGTTAGAGTCTGTTTACCTGTCTGTCTGTTTTCCCCTGTCATGTGCTCCTTGTGTTACCCAGTTTTCCTTCCCTGTCTTCACCTGTGTCCTCGTCTTTAGTGTCTGCTTATATTCCCTGTGTTTCCCTCACTCCTGGTCCGTTCTCGTTTGTATTTGGACGTGTTTGATATGTGTATGTTCCTTGTTTGCTCACTAAAAGAGACTTTTCGTTATTCCTTCATCCTCGTGCGTTCTGTACATACAGATTCCGTAACAGTCACATGATTAATGTAACTAATTTATTTCATGTCTAGTAATCTTAATCCTGACTTAAATATTGCATTATCTTATGTAATTCTTTTTTTATTTTTTATTTATCTCTCTTTTTTATCATAACATTTCTTTGTTGTTATGATGTAAATGCTGTTCATGTATATGTAAACTTTCGGTTTATTTCCAAGTTACATTTTAAATCCCAGATTTTCAATGTGGTCTTATAGACATTGGGACAGTGCTGTTTTAGTATTATTTATATTCTACTACAGACAGCATTTATCAATATTTCGAATTTACTTAATTTTAGTAATGTTTTATGTGCTTGTCATTTAAGTTCTAGGTTCTTAGTTTATTATTATTATTATTATTATTATTCAGTTCCAAAGGTATTAATTCAGTTTTTAAGTTTAAACTTTTCATAATATTTATCAGAATATTTATTTTTTTTATTTATTAACCAAGGAAAACAGCACTGTTTTGGGACCCTTTTGCACAAACTAATGCTAAAGGTTGTTCTGATGATATCCTGAGATATGCACGAGCATGAGGGAGAACGCACACCCTCACACTCAATTTCACCCTTTTAGAGGGGATTACAATGTATACTCTAATTATTTACATCCTCATCTAGTATATATTACAGTGATGGAGAACAGGCTGATTTAACGAGACATGATGCTTTGGGAGGTCAGTCCTGAGGCACAGAGATCCGGTATAAATCAACAGGGCTATCAGCAACAAAAGACAAAAACTAATCATGCCTCCATATGTGCTGGAGATAAATTACAATGCTGACATATCAAGTTAAACTAACAGGAAGTTCTGAAGGCAAACAAGGCTCAGAAGTTTCAGAAGGTTCATCCTTACACCTAGGCCTATATAAAACTATATGTGTGATATTGCTTTTTATACAACAGTAAAACAAAAAAAAGAAGTTAATATTAAGTAACTAACATTTAAGACACAATATTGTCAGTTGCATTGTCTATTTTTACTTTGCCAACGAACAGAGAGCCAAATGAAGTCAATGCAGAATCAACTTGAGCAAAGCGTCTCAAAGCAACAAATAATACTTGCATTATTAAATGAATCCGAGTGTTTGAATGAATCGGTTGACTGAGTGATTCAATGACTCACTCATTAAGGCTCCGTTTACTCTAGAAACAGCGTAAAATAAAACAGATCCTTGTCTACACTGGCCTTTTCACAGATTTTCAGAAACGATCTCCATCCACACTGACTGAAAACGCATGTCACATGACCATTCATGCACACTGGGTATGCGTCCATATACTGTCCATATAAACTTCCCTCAATTACTTCATAAAGTGGAACGCACTTCAAAATGGCAGCAGGGATTCGCCTGAGGGGAAGTGCTTAGGTAAGTTTGCAAGTGTGTGTCTAAAAGTGGAGTGGAACGCAGCCTGAGTCTTCAAGTCGAGTCGGAAATATTTCTTGTATATTTCTCGTATTTACGAGTTCAGAACACATGAATGATCAAGTAAAGTCTTATTTACAATTGGGTAAACGGGACATTTTTTATTCAATGATACAAGATATTTTCTGCTGTTCTGCTGTCAGTAATATAAGGCATAACAGGGTTTATAAAAAAAACATATAAAGTTAATCGTTCACCTTTCACAGTTTATGCAAATGGAAAAGCATAAAACAAAAACATGTTTCTACCTAGCATAAACAAGGGATAGAAATGAAAATTGATTGGCACAGCCAATCTGATTCAGTAGTTTCTGTAAAGCTTAAGTTTCTTGATATCAACTGCATGTTTGAATTACTGCTGTGGTGATATTTAGAACAACACCACTTTTGTTTGTGTGATATTGCTTTATAAAATACTCCATTTATATATTATACATCAAACATGTATGTTGTTCAAAGGCTGTAAATTCCATTAGAATAAACTTATTCACTGATGGTTGCACACAGACAAACTCGTGTGGGAAATCCATAGCCCAGACAGTAAGAGACAATGGCCTTAAATCATGATGATGAAACACTAAGGCAATGCAAAGCTCAGAGCCAATGTTAACACTGGACTTATGTAGTCAAGCCACAGCGTCTGCAGGTTTCACTGTCAGACAAATACTCATATTACCCTAACCCAAACTCCCATATATACCTATAAGCAAGCTTAATGAGACCTCCCACTCATAGTAACACATACACAAATGCCAGAACTGACAGAACAAATTTTAAGTTGGCTAACATGCAGTAGACGTTTTTGCCAGTGTCTCAAAATTAGCATCATTAGCACACACATTGGTCACATGGTTTTGAAATCCATGATAAATGTCTTGTAAGTATTTAGCATGATGAAGGCAGAGGGTTCGCACCTTCCCGACAAACAACTCTCCAACCTGTCATATGGCCAGCACAGGAGACATAGAGGAAGAGAGGTTTACTCGATGATGTCCTGGAAAACATCTGTTTTCTGATGACCAGAAGATACAGCAAGAGCTCTTGAACCCAGACACAGGAGGATGGGTGGAGTGTGGGGATGTACAACAAAGATGACAAGGTCTTCAGGTCTGACTCATTTCCTCATAGCCATGAGGAATACCAATACACCACTGATGTGTCCCATTGTGAGCTGTCATGGAATGAAGGGAGCCATGGAACTGTGATATCACAGATATCATTGGGATATGCCTAGTTGAATTGTAAAATAATTCAGTTGAAATTGGTTAATTATTTTGATGAGTTAAAGTAATGGAAAAACATGTTGTCATGACTTACTAATCATATCTTCTTTTTTTTTTTTAACCAATTTATACACACAACATAATTTTTACATACAATTTGTTAGTGTATGCAAATATGTAAAATTAATTTGTTTTTTATTATTGTTGTCTATTGCATTGACTAATTATATATATATATATATATATATATATATATATAATAGATAGATAGATAGATAGATATAGATATAGATATAAGAATACATATAAGAAATTAATTGATATTGTTACGGTCTGCTATGTCACAGATGAGCACCACGACGGAGAACAACATAAATACTGTTTCATAATAAACAGGAGATATAAACCACACAAGACACTAAACCTCGATAACGAACGACAAAGGAACAGAAGAAACACAAGGCTTAAATACAGGGGCAACACAAGGATCAAACAAGACTAATTAATTACATACAGCTGAGGAAAATGAACTAATGATGACGTGGCAGGAACATGACAAAAGGAACGCGTGGCAGAAAACAGTCCAGACAGAGATACATGTAACAAATATAATGCATTGTTTGTTTATTTTTATTTATTTTGTTTGGCTTCCTTTATGAAAGATTGTTTCTGACATTCTGAGATCGTTCTGGATTTTCAGGAAGCAGCTCAAATCCAGAGTCAACAAACTATTTACACTGACATTATTCTTCTTTTCAAGACTATAAGCCACAGTACTTCTTCAACACCAAACATGTGCACTTCTCATACCAAACTCATACCTGAAATGCATATGTGATGACATTTTTCTGTGACTATAAACCCAGGCCACTGTGAGCCATGTAACCAAACCAGTTCAAATAACTGAGAGCTGTTTGAGAGTGGGCTGTAAAATTACTTTCTAACAGTTTTTCCCACCAAGACTGGTTAACATGACCAAGTAAGTCTCAGCTGGTAGATAAAAAGCAACTTTCTCCACGGTCATTCAAGTATTCTGTTTTAGTACTGTATTTTTGGTGGGCTTGTTAAAGTGTGTAATTGGCTTATCTGTGCAAGTTGAGCATTATGAATGGAAATGCAAACAGATCCATCATAAACCTCTTCGGTTTCCACCTGCACCCACATAAGGTCTGCTATTTATTACTGAATTTGCTATACATATTAATCTGATTAAATGCTTTAGATTGAATAGATGGCTTTCAGCTTGTTTGGGGTCATGATTTGTATCAGAAGATATTCAAGAGCCACTTAAACTGGAAGACACACTGGTATCTCGTCACATCAGTGCCATCTCAGGAGACATCCAGAACCATGTGATCTTCATAGGCTTGGTGGCAATAGATGAGCTAGATGAACAGGAATGCCAGGGCTAACACGACCCACATGGCTCCATACACAGCTCTCTCTAAGCTTGGCACTCTTTCCAGGCAGGACCGGCACAGTTGCCCGGCAACAGTTTAAGTCTGCTCCCTATTGGTGGGTTTGGCAAAGCCAGAACACAGAAAATTTCTCAACACTGCAATCTGTTTTTCCATCAGTTATACAGAGAACCTGAAATGCCAAGCTGGAATCTGTTTCTGCTCTGCGCTTAGACTGACAAACAACTTATTGCCAAATGTCATTCCAGTATGATACGCCAAAAACGCTGCAGCGGGACTGTTTTAGGCTCTCGTTGGCTAGCGCTTCTTAGCATACGCTTTCCATGAGCCATTGTCTCACATTAGCCCCCAATGTGCTGGGCAGCCAGACCAGGGCAGAATTCCCCTACTTTAAACAGTACGTTTCTATGAGTCATTATATGGGAAAGAGAGAGTGCTGGAGGCAAGCCTGGACAGATCGGAGTTCCCCTTTACAGCACACACACACACACTGAGTCACACACTCCATGCTCTCCAAAAGTTTTTCTTTGCAAAGTGTCATTTGGGATCCAAAGTTGCATTCATTTTCTCTTTATCTTTTCTGTATCCTATTTTCCAATTCAAAATGCTGTTCTTAATGCAGACCTCAATGACTTCTGCCAAGTAATATTGTAATTAACACCACATGGCCGTAAAGCTTCCATATGTTTAGTTTTAAAGAGACTACCGTATATGAAGTCCCTTGATGCTGTGTCATTCATACCGTGTTCCAGGCCAAGAAAAGCCAGCTAGTTAAAGGGATAGTTCATCCAAAAAATGAAAATTCTGTCATCATTTACTCACCTTCATGTCATTCCAAACCCATTTGATTTTCTTTCTTCTGCATGAAACGATTGAATATATTTCACTTATACCACTGGAGCTCAAATAACATGTACTCCGTGGACTTTTATTGTATCATTGTATTCAGATGTGCCTCAGAATGATATTTGGAAAGACATGAATGAAGTAAATTATGACAGAATTTTTATTCTTTGGGGTGAACTGTCCCTTTAAAAACCAGAGCAAGAGCAGACTGACTTTTTTAAGCAACAGTGGCCGGTGATTATTTTTTCCTTCATTACATTCAATAGGGCCTTACATATAAGGGTATTATCTTACATTGACTTCTCTGTCCTTCTGTTACCAGTTTAACTTCGCAGGAGGCCTTCAGATTGATTTTTCCCTCAAGAAACACAGAGTGAAACCTCAGTGAAGACAGTTTCCTTCAGAATTGCTGTGTGCTGATGTGGGAGAACTGTGATCTTTTTATGGCCAGAGGGCAGACATCACTTAGAGAACAGCAATTAACACACAGCCAATCGATTCTGCGACAGGGAGGGATGTGAGTCCCCTTAACAGGGCCCTGTGGGAAAAGCACTCAGTATGGACAACACTTAAAGGGATAGAAATGACAATTCTGTTATCATTTACTCGCCGTCAAGTCATTCCAAACCTGTTTTGTGTGTGTGAGAGTGATTCGAAAATAATACGTAAAAAGAAAGTCATATAGAATTGGATGAGGGTATTACAGTTACCTGAAACTAAAACTAAAACCATAGAAAATAAAAACATAAAATGAACATTAACTGAAATCAAATATAATTCATAGAAAAACTTTTACATATTGCAGCTAGTTGCAAGGCAATAGTTCTCATTTCCATTAAAAAATGAATAAATAAATAAGTAAAAGTAAAATAAAAAAATTCTTAGTCTAAACTGATCTTATCTGATCGAATGGATCTCATTAAAGGTGCAGTAGGTGATCTGGAGAAATGCTAACGTTATCTTACTAGCATTGAAAGCCTACGATCCCACCCTCCCTGCAAAAAGCCACGCTTCCTCCAAAATTCATAAACGCACACAGCTGCTCTCAGCAAAGTGTCACAAGAGACCCTGTTAAACTACCTCGTGTCTCAAAGCACATAACATTACAAAAATAATGAACACAAACAAGAGCTTGTACCCGACTGCTGCAGATTCATTTCAGTGTTGATACTGTTGACATGGAAATGATTAATTCTCAGTCTGACTGAACAATTCTGGTTAGAACGTCACAGGTTACCATCTCTTATTTACAGTAGTTATGGTGTGAACACAGTGTAAGCTCGTTATTTTGATTCGGCAGGAACTGTAAAAGGTGACTGCTGTTTGCAGTGCCCCGTGACTGACGTCTGTCTATATAAACTCTGCATAGCATGAAACACGCTGATGACTTATGAAGTCTGTGCAAACAGGGTGTGTGAGGCTATGTAAAAACACTGTGCTGACATGCAGGTAGGACATCGTATTATTTCATTTGGACCGAATATAATTATTGGATGACCATTTTATGGACTTACGGCTTCTACAGATGATATATATTCATAAAAATACATTTAGACTGTTTAACAAAGTGATTGCTATCAGGATATGAGGAGACGTTCAACCAGCATTACAAAAAATGTTTCTGTAGTGAATCACCTATTGCACCTTTAATGTATCATGCTAACATGCTTTATGAGTTTTGGATCAGGTCTTTATGCTTATCTAACCCATCAGACTATAAAGTAATTCTCAACTGTGATTTGGTGTCTCAGTCTGGTCCAAGAAGCCCAATCCTAAAAGGAGATCTGAGAAAAGTGTTAAAGTGGGACAGACCCCTATACTTTTGGTTCCTCACTGACGTCCTGCCTGCTCTTGAGAGAAGGAGGTCATTCACACCTTGCAGTGCTCAATCATGAGGAGCAGCCGCGCCTGGCCCAAATAAAGCGCTTCATTCCCCTAGCAGAGAGGTAATATAGCACACACCATGACAGGCGAGGAGAGACTCTGAGGTCTGGTGTGGGAGGGAAACCGTTATGGGCCACAGCAACATCGACAGGTCATTTAAAGCATAGCCTATATATGGCTAATGGCTTAAAGGGTTAATTCACCCAAAAACAAAAATTCTGTCTTCTCCATTGACAGCCTACACAACTTTCCCAGACAAAGTAGTAAAAAAATCGAAATAAAACATAATTTACCACTTCATTTACAAAATAATTTTCTTTTCTCCAATACACGTTCACACAACAACATCTGCTCTCGAGTTAAAACAACATGCATGCGTCATGGTGCTCTCGTGGACATGCGTTCACATGGAGATGTCTTTACTACCTTACGGGTGCTTGAAAGTGATAGTCCGTGGAGGGACAGAAAGCTCTCAAATTTCATTAAAAAGAGCTTCATTTGTGTTCTGAAGATAAATGAAATTCTTCCGGGTTTGGAACAACATGAGGCTGAGTAATTAATGTAATTTAATGTAAGAATTTTCACTGTTAGGTGATCTAACCCTTTAAAGCATGTTCCTGGGCTCATTGTGAGTGGTTCATCATTGCATGTTCTTGCTAAGCAAAATGATTTCATACTCATTAATTAAAAAAAAAAGTCCCTTTTCTCATGATGTCTCTTTGACCACACAAACTAATGTTGAATAATAGGAAGTTAGCTATTTTTGCTATTATAACTTCTGCTTGGCTCTATTTGGGTGTGTCGCACACAAGATCTAAACAATTTTTGAAGGATAAGGATAAAAACAATATTCCTTTTTTATTGTTGAATATTCAGTTCTAGATAGATAGATAGATAGAATATTAGGCAGCACAACTGTTTCCAACATTGATAACAATAAAAAACGTTGATTTTCCCATTCACAGCGACAACGGATCTTCTTCTAGTGAGGCAATCATCTAAATATATCCCTTTAAAAACCCCAAACCTGAGACAAAGAGGCGTTCGTGATTTCGGGAGAGGGTCTGGGAGACTTTTTGTTTGGACAGCTGTGATAAAACACATGTAAGTCATTCTTAAAGAGCACATTCTTGGTGGATGTGTCTAATGAGAATTGTGCGGGAGGTGACTGGCTTATCAGAGCCTCAGCAATGTGAAGAATGAGGACTTTGCTTGAATGCAAACACTTAATGCCAGGAAAGTGTAGTTATCATGAGACTTGTACACACATACATGTGAGATTGTCATGTGACTGTTATCTGTTTAAATTAAGGGCCATGATCAGACTGTTGGAACAGCATTAGCAAAAAAAAAAAAAAGAAGTCTAAGAAAGAAAGATAAATAAAAGACTAAACTGCAACTGAAGATGATAAACTTTGCTTGTTGATTAGTTGTGCTGTTGTGAATATTTCTCTGTTTCAGTCATAGAAACAGAAAAAGCAATTCAGTTCATCGGTTTCACTTTAGGTTAAAATGTTTACAAAAGTCTATAGCACCCCCTGCTGGATTGTTCCTAGAAGAAGCTGGAGGCTCGTGTAAACTAAGTTCACAAAAACGCGACACACTGTAAACTGTAAATAACTTGAAGTCATAACACAGATCTTAGCCCTCCAATAAATAATTTTCTGGTAACATTTCTTGTAATCTCTTTTTGTAAATACCTACATTATGAATGAAAGCTGTAAAATCAGCAGATGAGAACAGCCAGACATCTTTTTCATTCTAATGAATTTTCAGAACATTGTGTAACTTTCCCGCCTGAATTGAACGACATATTCACTCATTTTAGGAATGTTGCATTTAAATCATATCAGTGGTATAAACTGCCAAAATAAACATGGTTTTGTGGTCAGTTGTAGGTCTGCTTTTTTCCCCTCGACCCGTCTAGACCCCACAACACGTGTCGAGAAATCAAATTTAGGGTGATGACAATAATTTGGTACTACAAACTGCTGTTGACTATGGTATATTTTTGTAAAAGTTCTCATAGACAGAATAAAATCACGATGATGGGGTTATAAATTCTTTTTAAATAGGATTTCTGCTGATCACTTTAAAGAGGTGAGACACAAATCCATCCTGTTCTCTGATTCCCAAAAGATTTTTATTATTATTATTTTTTTAATCGCAATTTAAATTTTTATTCTTGTGGTTAATCCACAGAATTATTCATTTAAAAAATATTTTCCTCTCCCTCACGTTTCCAAAATGAAAGGATTTTACCAGGATATTGTCATTTACATTTATTCATTTGGCAGACGCTTTTCTCCTGAGCAACTTACAAGGGGAGCAATTAGGGGTTAGGTGCTCAAGGGCACCATAGTCATGGTATCAAAGGTGGAGAGATTGTGTTGTTCATTCACAATCCTCACCTTCAATTCCTGCCGGCGTGGGAATCGAACCAGCAACCTTCAGGTTACAAACCCGACTCCCTCACCATTGGCCACGACTATTGTCATCACCCATTGTTGTCGTTGTTTTGGGGAGTCTCATCTCGATGTCTAGGCCACTAATCGTGGGCTGCCATGAGTTATCCACTATGAAGACAAAGTTATGTTCTTGCTAATCAGGCAAAGTAATGTTTCCAGAGAAATCGATCTGTTCATGCATAAAAAACAAGATAAAAAAGTCAATACTCTTGTCGCGTCATGCCAAAACAAGTCATTTATTGTACATTTCAAATTTGTCATAACTCTTGAGGCCTTTAAACTATTATTTAATTTTCTGAAAGCTTGTTTCATTTGTCCTTTCCTACTTGTGTAAATATAAATGAGTAATAGTAATCTAGTTATATACCCACACACTGGACAAAAGAAAGGTCTATCTTTTCAATAACAACAAAAAAAAGGCGTAAACAACAAAAAGGTTGTGTAAACCATGAACCACGGAACAAAAATGTCGAACTGTGTTACGTCTAAACTGTAACGGTGGACACGGACACAGCACAACTCTTCAAAATGTGCAAAAATGACACTGCTGCTGGGAATTGGTCAGGGTTTGGTCATTCAAGAGTTAAACAGAACTTATATGAAACATTATGGTTTTAATATGGGTGTTTCTTCAGAAGATTGCAATCACTGACTGCTCGAAATCAGATTTCCTTTCTTTAGATTGATAATGAAGAGCGAGTCTTGTCTGCGACACCAGCGCTGATGAGTAAGGTGCGATGTCACTTCATTTCAACAGTTACAAATGATTTACACATTACTTGGTCACACGTCTAACTTGCCATTTTCTCATAAAACTTTATAAAAGACAGCCTTTCCTTTATTCATTAAGGTTAATGAGTGGCACATCAATACAAATATTAACTAGTCTCTGTACAACATTTACAATGAGTGAAAAATGCTACAGAACAAGTAGAACAGAAAGATATAAAAGCTCCTCTATAACTGATTAGATTAATAGTCATTGAAACAACTGGAACATTGTTACATTCCAAATAAAGGGCACAAACAAAAGAGATTAAGACCATGCAAAGAAACAGATTCAGTACAATTTGTGCAACAAAGCAAAACTAGTTTGTGACAATCGAGCATGTAGCAGAATCGGCTCATTTAAAATACTGTGTTTCACATAGTATTTGACTAGCTAAATCCAGAAAATGGGAATACAGAATACTGTGAGTGGCATGGTGATACATTCATGGGATGTACAGTTCAAGCACTTTTTTATTAAATGTGCAGCTCCACTCATGTACAATATCAAGATATTACTACCATGTGACCAAGACAAAAAGGTAAAATAATGGGGTCAATATTTTTGAAACAAGTGTTATATGCTCACAATTTCTTTGATCAAAAATACAATAAAAAGAGTAATATTGTGAAATATTATTTCAATGTTTTCTATCGTAATGTATTTTAAAGTGTAATTTACTCCTGTGATGTAAAGCTGAATTCTCAGCATCATCACTCCAGTCTTCAGTGTCACATGATCCTTCAGAAATCAGTCTAATGTGATGATTTGCTGCTCAAGAAATATTTCTTATTATTATCAGTGTCGAAAACAGTTGAGCTGCTTTGCAGGACCGTTTGATGAATAGAAAGTTCAAATGAACAGCATTTATTTGGAATAGAAATCCTTTGTAACATTATAAATGTCTTTATTGTCACTTCTGATCATTTTAATGCATCTTTGCTGAATATGTTTAGTTACTGACCCCAAACTTTTGAACTGTAGTGTATATATATATATTTGAATTTGCATATATTTTATATTAAGACCATAAATTGTTCTAATAGTGACATTTGGCATGATATTAATGTTTTAACTAGACTGTATTATGGCCATACTTTTGTGGGGCTTTCAAAAAGATTTTATTATATCATAATCATTTACTTCTCACTCATTAAGTATCACATCCACCTCTTTCTTGAAACTTCAATGGACCATTTCATTCAAACAGACTTCTAAGAAAAATAAACCTTTCTTTTTCACATCTTCTATAGATTTTTCTTTCTATATGTATTTACTATATTGTACAACTGTGTCGCCTGTACTCGCACCGTTCACTTGTGCTTCTGTATTACACGTGACCCCTCAGTCAAAAGATGGTCAGCACAGTCCCATCACAAGCTGTATGATTTGTTCAGCCCATCAGTATGACAACTGTAAGCATTAGCCATTAACAGCAGTGTATTTTATCTTAGGATGGACTGACATGATTTTATTATTTTCACAGCAGGCCACAAATTATGTTGGAAGAGAACATTCAAAGGAAGTTCCCTTATTTGCTGATTATAGTTATTATACAGTCATGTCATGGATTGTTAAAACTTCATATAGGCAAACGGTACTTTATAGAGAAGGTCTATAGGGCTGATTAAAATGTTCAAATAATAATAATAAACCCCACATGCCATAGGGTGCATGTATAGCTCTCCTATATGGTGTGATCATGTGATATTTATCATAATTCTACTTGTTTTGTTTATGTGTAGAATACAACACTGAGTTGTACATACTCAGAGGTAGTGTGTATATATAACTGAGAGTGAAAAGTACACTTCTACTCTATATTCCAGTTTCATCACTTGTTTGTGTCATTTCTACAGCCTAAACTCAAAGCATGGAAATGGAAACTGTTACCCGTGTGCGTGAGGCAGGGCACATGAGAGACACGATCATTTTTACAGCAATTTGCTCTGTAAATACATTATGACTTGGTTTAAGGGGGTACATTTCAAACCCCCGGCCTGGAGGGGGAGCTCTCTACCAAGTTTGAGTCCTCTGTCTGCTCTCAGCTCAGAAGCCTAATGCTTGATCTCTAAAATGGAGGGGTTGTGATCGAGGATAGCCAGGATGATCTTGTCCATGTACTGCCTTAAACGAAAGTTGATCTCTTCTTGTTCTTTCAATGCTTCAACCAGCTGGAAGGACAGAGAGATTGACCAAATGGGTTACAAAACAATGACTATGGCAGTTCATGGAAAGCTAAAGGACATTTTGCAGGTTCTTCTTGATATAAACATCTACTAATGTTCTTGGTGTGAATGCAAAGCACCAATAAATCATATAAACACTACATATTAAGAATCACAGAATTATTCAGTGATTGAATCGCTTCAGTGTTTACATCTGAACGCCTGATCATATGCATATGACAACAGTTCAAACTATTAAATAAAGTCGTTATTTCTGTTTTGTTTTTGCTCACAAAAAGTATTCTTGTCTCTTCATAACATTAAGGTTGAACCACTGTAGTCACATTGACTATTTTAACAAACTTTCTAGACCTCAAAAGGTGCAATGATGTTGCTGCCTGTCTGTGGTTCAGAAACCCTCAGATTTCATCAAAAATATCTTAATTTGTGTTCTGAAGATGAACAAAGGTCTTACGGGTTTGGGACGACATGAGAGCGAGTACTTAATGACAGAAATTTCATTTTTGGGTGAACTAACCCTTTGAGTAAAAATTGGGTCTCTATGGAGTAGAAAGGCCTTTTTTTAAACTGGTGCTACATAACTAGAGAAAGGAAGGAAAACTTCAACACCCATTATGCACTGGGCACGATATGACCGTCTGTGAGCGGGTATACAAAAATGAGTATGATCTGTACGTTTCACAAAAGCCCTGTGCAGATGAAGCTGACAAATAAACCAGGAGATCTGAGTGCAGGTCCATTGTGAAAAAGTAGTATACTGTAGCATACTTTCAAAAAGAGTACAAGTCTTTATAAACTTAATTACATCAACAAAATTACTTTAACATAAATTATTTGTGAATTGCAAAATGAATGAATTTTGTCAGACACTTCCATATTATGTGCAATTAAATGAAAATGTACTCTAGTTTAAAATTAGATTAAATGCAATTTACATATACTAAAGCCATTGTTACGATACAAAGCTGGTTGAAAGTCTGCAAACACATTGTTTAATTGAGTATAAAATAATTCTAACAGTGTAATTGCATAAAGTAAATTTCTTGGGGATAGGACTAATGTACTAACACTATACCAGGGGCAGTCATTGCTAGTTTGTGAGGTTCTGTATTCAGTAAGTCTGTACACAGTGACTGTGCTTCTCACCTCATCTCTGGAGGCGTTGTCTATCTCTGCTGCCAGTGACTGGGCCTTGGTGTGACAAGCGAACAGGTTTTTGGCCTCATATAAGCTGAGGCTGAGAATCTGTCCGTTGAGATCATCATTCTGGTCTCTGAGTTTATGGTTCTCCTGTTAAAAGTTTAAATACATCAGTGTGCAATTCATATTAAATGCCAGGAGGTACATATGCATACAGTATGTCTATATACTATACAGCAGTGTTTTCTCACTAGGGGGCCTCAGCACACTACCAAGGGAGCCACAAAATGGCTGAAATGATTTAAAACAAGTTTCTATTATAAGTCTGCTAAAATCAGCCCTTATTTAATACGTTCTTTCAACAACTGTCATTTTTTATTTAAGAACCAGGGATCCCACAGCCTTGGGAAACCTGCATCCTGTATATCAGGGAATTTTAAAGTGTGATTTCCAGACCTGGAAAAGTCATGGAAATTTCTTTAATGAACATGATTTTTTTTTTTTTGATGTTGTTATTTCAGGCACCAAAATATTTTATTGGTCTGAAATTATTTGTGAATAAAACAAAAACTCACCAGTCATAAAAAGTGTGAACCCTGAAATACAATTAGTCTTTAATCAACTGAAATTATAGAATTTAATTATTTTGTTTTATTTTCGTGATTTATTATTATTATTATTATTATATGTAATTAATTCAGTGTATTTCCCATATTTATTTTCTTTAAAAAAAAAAAAAACAATTAAAAACAAGCAGCTTTGTCATTAGCAGAAATATCTTAATCGGAGGGAGTCAAAAAGGTTGAGAACCTCTGATATATAGCACATTATATATCATTCATAACAATTCTCAGTGACTTCATTAAAATCTGACAATATTCAGTGAATAATAAACTTAAATTACTTTATATTACATAATACACTTTTGTTATACTTGTATATGCTTTTTATAGCTTAATATTCATACACATAATAACTATATATCATACAAACAATCATACACCTGTTTGATCTGCAATGATAACATATCACAGACAGCACAATAAGCACAGCCATATCTTTCTACTGTACCTGCTTCAGCCGTTTTACTTCGTGCTCCAGTTCAATCTCTCGAGTCTTGGCATTGTACTCTGACAGTCCTGCAGCACTACGGCCACGGCCGGGCTTTTCAGTCTCCAGTTTGAAGAGTTGCAGGTGCTCCAGTTCACGCCGCAGGTCTTCAATCAGCTACGTGCACATGTGGATCGTGTGAGAGCTCTGTAGATTTATGTTTATGTACATGTACAGTTGTAATATGCAAAATGACATGCACTACCTCTTGCATGGCCTCTCGCTCCTTCTGAAACTCATGTCTGTTCTGCCAAAGCTTATCCATCATTTTCCTGTACAAATCCATCTCATCCTTCAAACGCAGGCTTGTGTCTTCCAGTTTATCTGTCATTCGCTGCTTCTCCTGTGCCCAAACATACACACAAATAAACACAGTGAACAACATTTTACCATGAAATTAGTAATTTGAGTATAGCAATTCTGTCTAAAATTACTCTTGTCAACGATACTGATTTAAATTAAAGCCATACCCTAATCTTCTCGACGTCATTGCTTGAACAACTGCCTTTTGACAACTCGCATCAGAGCACAGAATATTCATTTAGGACAACAGATCGTATTTTCATTCATACTTTTTGAAAACTGCTTGGAACAAAACCAACAAATACATACATTGTGCCAGAGACACCATGGCACTGATATATCTTATCAACAAAATTTGAAATACAGTATAGCTAGATCTAAACCAGAGGATCATTTATACCATTGTTATACCATATATTGCCACATCACCCAGCCCTAAAAGCATTAAGGCATTTTAAACCTAACAGTATGACTTTCTGAAAAGCTGCTTTGAAACAGTCTGCATTGTGAAAAAAGCTACACAATTAAATTTGATGACACAGTGGGTAAAAACATCCCTTTAAGGCATATTTCACTTGGTGGCCACTTTGGGTCCCATGCAGCTGTTTTCTAGGTAGGCAACTGGCATACAAGTACAACTTGACTGGGGAAACTGTGAGTCAAAATCACATTTTAGTGCAGTTCAAACCAGCAATAAAATCTGAATCAGTTAAAAAACTGCATTTTTCTGTCTAGTCCACAAGAGGACCTTTAATATTTTAGCTATATCAGACAGTGACCTAGTTTGTTGCTGTTTCTTTATGAAAAGGCTACACCATCAAGTCGTGCAGTTGCTTCACAATGTTTTATTCCATCTCTGAGATCAAAGCCTCACAGCCTCTGCGTCTAAATACAGGGCTGCTAATGTCATGAAGGCAGCAGCTTTCACACTCATTACACTAGCTAATGCAAGCAGCACGAAAGAGTGTGCTGTTAACACTGAAGAGCTCCAGGGAGTTCACCGCCTGCTGAAATGTGTCACAAAGATGCTTCAGCGGGGTCAGAAGTGACAGTGTGAAAATGGGTGTGTGAATGTGTGTCAGAGAGCAAGAAAGTGCTATCTTTTAATTGTTAAATGAATAATGTGCTGCATAATTTGATGAGCTGATGTAAAATGTGGGCCATGTGATTGTGATGGTCAAGGGAGTTTTAGCTTGAGTTTTGATGCATCTCTGACCTGGTCTAGTTTCTCAGTCTGAGACTTGAGTCTGCACACGTTCACTTTCATCTCTGCATTCTCCTCTTCGAGCTGCTGGACCCTGTAGGGAGGAATCATCCATTATAAAAGCGGTATGCCACACACTCCCCTGCTGAATTGTGTTTCAATGTTACAAGGTGTGTGTGTGTGTTTCTTGTCTGAGACTTCAGGTACCTGTTACTAAGCAGTTCAATCTCAGTGCTCTTGTCTCTCTCCATCTTACTGTAGGCCTCTCTGTGTCTCTTCAGCTCCTCCTCTAGACATTGCTCTGCACGAGTCTCCTGATCCTTGATCTGCTCCTCCAGCTCATGTACCCTGATGGGTAAACGTGGACAAGCAAACACATACAGACATGAGAAAACTACATACTGTTTTCTATTATAATTTTCTATTGAAATGTTTTAAAATGTAATTTATTCCAATGATGTCAAAGCTGAATTTTCAGCATCATTACTCCAGTCTTCAGTGTCACATGACCCTTCAGAAATCACTCTAATGTATGAGGTGCTGCTTAATATTTTTTACAGGACTCTTTGACTAATATAGAAAGCTCAAAATAACAGAATTTATTTGAAATATAAATCTTTTGTAACATTATAAATGTCTTTATTGTCCCTTTTGACCAATTTAATGCATCCTTGCTGAATAAAAGTATTCATTTCTTTCAAAATGGTCTTAATGACCCCACAATTCAAGAGTAATAAATCACACATGTAGTTTTTGCCATACATTTGTCAGTATGCCCTATATAATGTATTGTGTCTGTGTTTAATAGTCAGATCTCGGCCATCTTTACCTGTGAACAAGTTGTGTGTTTTCCTGTTTAAGTTTGGATTTCAGATCTCCATTAGCCAGGCTGTCGTTCTCAAGCTCTGTTATCTTCTTTTCCAAATAGCTCACCTGCAGTGGGAATAAAGAGTTTGTTATAGATAATCCTTTCTGATTCACATTCACAGGAAAACAGCATTATTATAACGCCTTCAAAAGTATGTCAATTTCAGTTTATTATGCATTAATCAATTCAACAATAAATGTGGTTTTAATGACCACATTATTATGCTTCCAGGACCTTTTCAGTGATGTCAATATCACAGGAGTCAATGCTGTCTCTGAAGAGATCCTCTGTGCTGCCCTGACTGCTGCTGAAGTTACTGTGGTGGAAGAGCTGACTGTGGGACACAGGGAAACAAAGAGTCAGGAAATGGAATATAAGTTAACCAGTCTTCTCTCTAACCTGTTAGTCAGGCAATGGGTATTTCAGTACTTTGTAATGGCATATTCTACAGATCTTGTGAACATAACAGAGGTGAGACTTACCGACCAAATGCTGTACTGGAAATTTTCCTGTTTGGGCTGTAAAATCAAAAGATCTCAGGATTAGAGGTTAGTTTTACACTGCTATAACCTTTTGCAGCTTCCTGAATAAACCCACTTATTCACTACATTTTCCATCACATACAAACTGTAAATTATATAATACCATGCTTTATGAAATCAGAAAAACGTATTTATGATAGATAGATAGATAGATAGATAGATAGATAGATAGATAGATAGATAGATAGATAGATAGATAGATAGATAGATAGATAGATAGATAGATAGATAGATAGATAGATAATAGATAGATAGATAGATAGATAGATAGATAGATAGATAGATAGATAGATAGATAGATAGATAGATAGATAGATAGATAGATAGATAGATAGATAGATAGATAGATAGATAGATAGATAGATAGATAGATAGATAGATAGATAGATAGATAGATAGATAGATAGATAGATAGATAGATAGATAGATAGATAGATAGATAGATAGATAGATAGATAGATAGATAGATAGATAGATAGATAGATAGATAGATAGATAGATAGATAGATAGATAGATAGATAGATAGATAGATAGATAGATAGATAGATAGATAGATAGATAGATAGATAGATAGATAGATAGATAGATAGATAGATAGATAGATAGATAGATAGATAGATAGATAGATAGATAGATAGATAGATAGATAGATAGATAGATAGATAGATAGATAGATAGATAGATAGATAGATAGATAGATAGATAGATAGATAGATAGATAGATATAGATAGATAGATAGATAGATAGATAGATAGATAGATAGATAGATAGATAGATAGATAGATAGATAGATAGATAGATAGATAGATAGATAGATAGATAGATAGATAGATAGATAGATAGATAGATAGATAGATAGATAGATAGATAGATAATAGATAGATAGATAGATAGATAGATAGATAGATAGATAGATAGATAGATAGATATAGATAGATAGATAGATAGATAGATAGATAGATAGATAGATAGATAGATAGATAGATAGATAGATAGATAGATAGATAGATAGATAGATAGATAGATAGATAGATAGCAACCACTGTTTGTTTATTCCGTTCTGATAATCAGTTTTGTTTAGAAACCAATTACTGATTCACTATTGCTCCAAGTGGCCAAGATCATGTACTGAAGTCAGTTTGTCCTAGGTCATGAGATTAGACTGATAATCAGACAGCTCTGAAGGACCTCAGTAAAAATAGGACACCTGCGCTCATAAAGCTCTCCCTGTGTTTATGTAAGCATGTGACACACGTCACTCTTTAAACCCCTTCTCTCGTTACATCACACAGGTCTGAACTCCGAAAGACAAGTCAGCTCTCCAGTCTTCAAACCCAACCCAGACATCACAGCGCTGTCAAAACATGTATATCTACCAAAACAATGATAGGCCCAGACAATCTGCAAACTAAGGGAGATGAGGACAAAATACACTCAGAAGTGTATTGCACATTGTTCTTCACATGACCTGTCGTGACCTGTTAGCTTGACATATTTGATACACCCCCCCCCCCCCCCCCCGTCCCCCACAACCCAGAGATTAGCTATGAAAAAAAATCAACAGCAGAAGTCTGTCTAATGTTTTTTATGCTTTAAAAAACAACAACTGATAATTACAGAGGTACAGTTCAAATTGGTGTCGATCATGTTTTGCATGAATGCATTTTAACTTTAGCACAGTATGCAGTGGAGGATTTGGATAAAAATGCCAGGGGATTAATAGCCAAAGGCCACAAAAATGCCACATGATCCCACTTCCACATCACACCTATTCACCAAGAGAAAAGGAAATTGCACAGCTCTTACTGAACGTCTGTCTTGCACTGTTCCAAACCTAGCCTTCCAAAAGGTACACACTTGATTATACTGCCTCCTAATATACACGGTTTTATTATCATTTATAATTATAATTTATAATAATAATAATGAGAAGGCAATTCCAGACTGCACTGCACTAAAAAGAAAGAAAAAAAAATCATTTGTGATAGAGGAATTGATGGATATTGCTACATATACATGTATTTCAGTCAGTACTGAAAAGTACAGTTCAGTCTAATTAAAAACTGTTTACTTTTATACTTTTTTTTACTGTTTTTTATTTACTTTTAATATTTTTTATATAAAAATATTAAAGCTTTAATATGTAAATATGATCTTAATTGTTATTTGTTAATCTTTTTATGCTTATTAGACTGTCATGCCCTTAGCTTAGCAACATGCTAATATCAAACTCTATAGAATGCAACAACTGGTTCTGGAAATAAAAATAACACTCATTTTACACACACACACACACACACACACAGGTTTGTTTTACTAGTGAGGACATTCCATAGGCGTAATGGTTTTTATACTGTACAAACTGTACATTGTGTCCCCCCACACTAACACTACTCTAAACCTACCCATCTCAGAAAACATTCTGCATTTTTATATTTTTAATAAAACAAAAACGTCCTCATATTTCATCTTTACGTCATAATACCAATGCCATTATACAAATTTGTGTCCTCATAAATCACAAAAACGCACGCACATACACACACACACACACACACACAATATATTGACATCTTTAAATGAATAGTTTTATAGTTCATCATTTGTAATTTGATTATATAATTCGCAGTGCTTAATGTTAGTACTAGTTGTAGTTCTTCCCTCCACTAGCCATTAAGTACACAGTCTTGTGATTTTTTACACTTTTTTGTTCACATCAAAGATTGTAATGTCGAGATTCACCTCTTAGCTGGTTGGTTTGGTTGAAGACTTATAGTTCTTAAATGAAGACTTATTGAAAATCCCTTTGGGGAAAAATACTTGAGGAACCAATGCCGCTGAAAAAGAGGCAGCTATCTATGTAAGAAGTATGCAGTTAGGCAGCTCAGCAGGTTTTGTGATAGAGCATCAGCAGCATATGAGGTTGAATCCTCATAATCCCATGATGCATTAAAGCATTAAAGATGAAAGATTTCAGTGTCGTTCTCCTGAAGTACCAAATATGTTAGGTGGCCACATGATAATAAAAGGATTATTTCAGCAGTTTTCATCCAATTCCACCACACACACCCACTTAAACATCTCAGGCTTTTCTCGAGGGGTTCAGTTTTCCCTCACTGTCTCTGATAACATTCACAAAGATTAGTAAACCCTTGACAGGAACATTGTTGCTATGGTAACAGCTCCTCTGATGAAACCCGTCTCTCGATAAAGCTTTTCACAGTCTGGGGTGATTAAAGAGACTCATAAAAATATATCTAGCTTTAACTAGAGTGGGACATAAAGAATCGTCTCAGAAGTGCAGTGCAGTTAAGGGCACTAAAGACTGATAAAGGTATGACAGCATGCTAGATATACAGTCCTTAAGCATAAAATGGCTTAAACATCATCACAACGATCATATATTTTAAGTTCATTATTAATATGCACTGCATCAACCTCAGTAAAAACAATAAATCCAAGAATGCGGAAGAGGCTAAATAAATATAAATAATTATATGTTATCAATAATTACTTCAACTATGTAATCATAAAAGTTTATTTTACCCAATATGTGTGTGTAGTTTTGTTGGTCACAGAGCTTATTTTCTCCAAAAATCCAAAAGCCAATGGAAAAATCATTTTGTTGAGGGAACCAGAATGAAGGTAACTTTCAGGTTGGCTTACAAAAAACCGTCATCTCTACAGTGCTCTTGAAGAGTACCATGCCATTAGCTTAGCAATATGCTAACTTCAAACTTGGTATCGTCTTACCTGTTAGCTTTGAGGTTTTTGAGTCTGGCCTCCAGGTCATTGAGCAGGTTGACTTTCTTGCAGCACTGAGAGCAGTAAACGTCCAGAAGCTCACTGTTGTACAGGTGTCTGATCTTCTGAGGGGTCTGACCAGCACTGTAAACACCAAGTGATCATCAATACTGGCAGTAGGAGCATTCAGATTTAACTTGCTCAAAATATTTCATAATATAATATGATGAGATTTCAAATTTTGCATCTAATGATATGTTACTGATATGATATTTATCTTTGATTCAACCAGAATCACACATGACAAATATGAACAGCTGAAAATTTAAAGCTCCCATTGTAAGGCAAAACCATAACCGTTTCAGAACTGTTTCATTCATGTTTGACAATGAGATGATTAATAGCAGTCAAAAATTCACAGCAGCATTCATTCAAGAAACCGTATTTAAGTCAGAATTATAAATAAATATCCCACAATGATAACATACTCATGGAGTGAATCTAATGAAAAAATGTCCAGGTCATATTTCAACCTCAAAAAAATAAAAATAACAAGAAATTAAATGTAGTTAAAAATTAAATGAAGACACTTTATTACTATATTTTTTATTTTTTTGGCAGAAATTTGAAGGTTTTTTTTCAGGAATGAGAACGTAATTTTTCTGTATTTTGGTAATTTAGTATTGGGTTTGGGATCTGCTAAACTGCCGTGAAAATATTATTAAAAAAATATATTATTTAAAATCTAATTAATGTAACATAAAAATTATATATATGTATAGATATATATATATAATTTCTTATTTCTTTCTTTTAGTTTCTGCCTGGACATTTCATGCAATTTACCCATATTCACCCATCCAATCAAATGAAAGAGATTACACATATAACACCGTGTGACAGTATTTTATGTGAGAGGTTTTTTATAGTGAGTTAGTTAACCTGGAGGGCAGAGAGGAGCCCAGATCAGAGAAACCATTAGTACGTGTATCATCATCAGGGATGGGGCTGCTGGGAGTGAAGTCCACATCCTCTCCCTCTCCATAGTCCTCAAACTGCTCCTCCACTGAGATTACAGAGGCCGCTGCTGACGAGACCATCTGAACACAGCTAAACCAGAGAAAGAGACAGGTAACACTTTATGTGCAAATTATTACATTTAATTATTATTCATTTTATTTTTCATTGCATCAAATATGATTCTTTTCAATTAAATGAATAATTATTACATTAAATAATATTATAACTAAACAAAAACATTTTAGGATCATAAGCTCAAATAATGCTTTGAAAAACCTCCAAGAACAAAGAAAACATAATAATCCATGATGCTGACTTGTTTCCACGTAGAAAGAGTCCACCCAGTCCTTCCTCTTTATCCTCATGGCGTCCTCCTTCAGAAGATTCAGATCCTGCTCCGCTGTCTGCTGCACTGTCCATGTCTGACTCCTGCACATCCCGTCCCCCCATTCCGTCCTCATCCGAATACAGCTGGCACTCTGGGTACGGCCGTGTGCATACAATGATCGGTGGTCCCAGACTCCCCTCCCTGTGCTGCAAACAGACAGCATAGAACACCTATTAATATTGTTCAAAAATCAAATGCAAATGCAACATAGACATACAGAAATTGTTCAAAAGCAGACCGGATTACTGTGACTCACTATGTGGTCTCTTCATACATAGATCTTAGTGAAGTGACATGAGAACTTAAGAAGACTTAAGAACTTAAGAAATCCTCAGTCAGAGGAACACAAAAGATAATGGGTCAAAGGTTATGGAAACTTTGCTCATTAACCCCAGAAGACACCAAGACAGGACAAAGGTCATCATGGTGAATGGGTGTGAAACATTTCAGTTGACTAACGAATGCCAAGTCTAACAAAAAAGAGAAGGATGATAATTTAGATTGCATAGCAGAGAAAGACAGAAACGGTGATCTCGTAAATAAGATATATTCTCCATTCAATATAACATTTCTCACAGCTCACTCTATCAAGGTTAGATTTTTTTAACATCCAGCCTCTCCTACAACAAGTGCAGCTCAAAATATGAACTTACTAATTAATATTCATGTCACATCTCAATGGCAGAAGGACAATGTGAATCAGCTGATGTTGCCCAGTGGCTCATTGTTATTTGCACAGAAAGAGCAGAATAATTATCATACTATGAGAGATTGTTAAATCAATGCTGAATCTTTATATATGTTTGCATACATATACAGTATATATAAAACTTTCTCCTGGTCTAATATGAAAGTAAATTTATATTTGCATCTACATGTCTTGGGAGATACTGTATTATTAAAACAGAATTATTGCTGGTCATTAAGCCTTTATTGCATTCTGGGGAACTACAATACACACCAGTGTGATTTAAAATGACTTCACATCCCTCACAGATGATCACACTCTGTCTTTAAGACATTTATTCATACCGTAATCCTACAATAGAATCAAACTTTCAAACACTTTAAATATGGTACGAACAATCACTAATTCCAGAAATAAATAACCATAAATTGCTAGGTTATATCATACAGTGGCTCTAAATGTACCTGGACACTTTAAATTTCTTTGCACAGATAAAATATCAATCTTTTTAAAATGACTTTTAACCATCTGTTTCCAAGGTCATTTTAATGGATGTATGAAGTCAGGGTGCCTTTTATCAAATCAGCTATAAAAACGTCTAAATCCTTTATTGAACAGTACATCTATTGTTTTATTAAGTCATTCCTTCTTCTAGTAAAATATTTAGTTTGAAATGTGTTTGTGCTATATTTCTTTGAAATAAATGCCATTTGATTTGATATTTTGTCCTAATGTAAAGACATACATCATCATGGCTTAAGTGTCCAAATAGTATCCAAAGCAACTGTACTATAAGATTGTTTATTTGTGTGCATACTAATGAACAATTAGTACGGACACAAATAACTGACTTTAGGAACAGTTTTGCATACACCTAAGGCTGACAGTGTGCTTTGGTACACTCTCTATATAACTACCATAGACTGTAAAAAAAAACTATGGTCTTCACTTCTTTCCATTGTAGAATAATGAACCCCAAGTAACCCATAAACAATCATTGCCGATTACGTCATTTAGAGCCCAAGTGATCCTGAGGTAAAGCTGCGGTATCAAGGTCCCGTTCCACACTCCTGTTCCCGCAAACCACAAGCTGTCAATCATGACGTTACACTCCATTATTATAGCACAATATAACTAACTAAGACTTTAACTTATTGGAAAAATTAACATTTGGAACATACGTCTATGTGAGAAGAACTACCTAAAATGACTACCTAAAATAATTGGATTTTTTAGTTTGTCTCACGTCCCATTTGATTACATGGAGAGGTTTATGATCTATGCTGCAGACAGCCACTGGGGGGGGGGTCGAAATGCTTTGGTTTCACTTTTCAAAACTTGTGTGGCATACTTGATCAATACTATATTCATTTCCTGCAATAAGAGAGGCTGCAGTTTCTGAACCCTGGTTTTTGGTCACTGTGCCACCTATCCAATTCTATAGACCTGAATTCAACCTAAGACAAACAGATGCAAAGACTAGACCCTCAGAAATGATTGCATTTTTATTAGCTTTCCACCTTAGACACAAGAACAGTTTCTTCCCCCAAGCAATTCATCTCATGAACAGTTGATAAACACGGAACACACAAAACTATTACACACCATTCACTTAAAACACTTATTTATATTTCATTTGCACTCATCACAACTGTACATACAATCTGTTTATATCTTAACTGTACATTGTCTATTTTGTATATTTTGTATATTTGTATTTTTATTCTTTTTTATCATCTGTGTCTGTCACTGTCACTCTGTTGCACTGTAAAGCTTTTGTCACTAAAACAAATTCCTAGTATGTGTAAACATACCTGGCAATAAAGCTCTTTCTGATTCTGATTCTGATTCTGATTATTTTTAATGCAAGAGCAAGCACAGCCATATTAAATTTGAATGTTTAAGGCTTTCAGTGACAGGCATCTTGTTATTTTAACTTGTAAAATTATGGTGATTAACGTCATAAACTGATATCTGTATTCATATTATTTTAATGTATTAACATACTAATCAACACACTAGTTTGTAGTACAAACAGTTGTACTGTTAATGGTCACACACCAGATGAAAAGGAAGTCTCGTACATACACAAAAAATAAAACTGAATTTAATACCAGAATATATACCATATATATATTGAAACAAATTATTTCAAAAGGGAGACGAGGATAACAGAGGGATAACAGTTGCGTTTAGGGTTGGGGGTTGGTTAGAACAATATATCAGTTTAATTTAAATAATTAACTTCCTGAGAATTAATAATACAAATACAGGATTGAATAGTAAGCACTCGAAAATGGTATAAACTGCTATTAATATAAAAAAAGATGGTCCTAGAAATGTAGTCCTGTGACTACAGTCTTGAAACTGCAGCTTCTAGTACTGCAGGAATAACTACTCCACTTGCTTACTACTGCTTGATGAACACAGGAATGTTGTAGTCAGCTGCTCTCCTCTCGCATGACCCTCCCTCACTCACACTCTATAATAAAACTTTACCCTATTTTTCCCTTTTTTATTTTAAGCTCCTCTTTTTCTTTCCACAATATTTAATACATAATATCAATAAATATATATATAAATATAGACTCCTTATTTGAAAAGCATTTTATTCTTACACAGTGTATGGGCGCGTGCAGCAGTGTGTATCTGAAGTGAGCCCTCTCACATTCACACCTCAGCGAGCCCGTTACCTTCCTTTGTAGGTCACACACAGTCCTTGCTCACCTCTCCACTCATGCCACATTTCCAGATCTAACAAATGAGACCTATGAACAGCAAAAAATAAATGTATTCTTTAAAAAAAGATACATTTATTTCATATGATACCAAGACTTGTTTCAGGGCAAAGGTGGCAAGAAAAATAAACTTATTAAAAGAATTAAAATAGATATCATAAATTGCAAATAATAATAAATCTTGTTTTAAGGATGTTTTAATGGAAAATGGGACACAAATACTGAATTATGAATATCTGCAACATAGCTGTGAACAGAGACATGTTGTCCCAACCTGCAGGATATCTAAACACAGATATCCAGGAGCCCCTGCTTTAGTCTTGGGCATTTATGAAAATGTCCTAAAGAAAAAATATTCTTTTAGTCTGTCCAGTCTGATCTGTGATAATGCCTACGACAAGGAAATGTAACGTCCGACCACAGGATTTAAACATCACAGGCCTAGTCGCATGTGAGCAAAACTTTGATTCTTCCCACATGGCTGCATCTCCGGAGATAAGAGCAGAGGAGCAGATTACTGATGACTGATATCTGCATAGTCTTAATGTGAAGCTTTGACAGCATAATAGAGGTTGTCCCTGCTGAGCAGCGACTGTGATGAATGCAGCCCTATCAGATACACTCTGACTGCAGTTATGTGAGAGGAGATGCAGGGGTTTCCTGCAGTGAGAGCCCAGATAAATGAACTAAAAACGAAGACCCCTTTTTGTTCAGCCCGACCTGAATCTGCCAGCCCCCCTTAGACAGCACCGTCTGGAATGCCTAGACTTAGCATTCATTATTTACACTCTGCTAATGACAGACTGCTTTTAATGTTAGGCATACATACATACTTCACATCATTTCATAAACAAATAAAGCCTATAGACACTCATATAATAGTTCTTTCACATATTTACATGTATTTCACAGATGAAAGCGGATATATGCAATTGCACCTGTTATCTTAATCAGTAAACTGATTTGATTTTATGACAACCGATTAACTTACAACGGCCGTGATTTGTAGAATATTTCTTTTTATACAAATGTCTCTTTTGAAATAAATATCAATGACAGTCAGTTTCACTTTAATGCAGTCATTTTAAAACAAAGACACACCCTAACAGAGTAAGACTGTGCAAAATCGCATCTCTGAGAACACAATTAAGGGTATCACTGTTGAAAACAGGACCAGTTTGCAGATTTTGCTCTTTGCTGTTTTTTTAAGGTGAACATGATTGACTAATGCGGTCATGCTGCAGCACTGCTGATCCACCCTATACCTCCAGTGTTTTATGCATTTTTGCAGAGTACAGACTAAGTAGCATCAAAGCTTATACACAGCTACATCTAAGATGCATCCAAAATGTGAGACATTAAATACTAAAATATACCCAACCAATGTGTCCACGTTGCCGCGTTGAGTTGGAGAGGGCGATCATCATTAAAAAGTCAGTGACTCTGCTCTGGAATATTCAGCCAGGTATTGATTCAAACACATAATGATGTCCGTGCTGAGTGAAAGCTGCTGTATTCTTGTGGAGAGTAAGTGCGAATCGGTCAATAGTTATTGTGTAATCAAACACTCTTTTATGTGTCATTATTGACCAACAGCTATCCTTTTATTACTTGGCTTAAAGGGACAGTTCACCCAAAAATGAAAGTTCTGTCATCAAGAAAGAGAGTGGATAAAATTACGGAAAATGGTCAGAATGTACACTAAAAAAGAATAAAATGTTTCTTAAGCAGCAAATCACCGAACATTAGAATGATTTCTGAAGGATCATGTGACACTGAAGACTGGAGTAATGATGCTGAAAATTCAGCTTTGCCAACACATTTAAAAATATATTAACAATAGAAAACAGTTCTTTTGAATTCTTTTAAAGATTTCATAATATAAACATAACCGTATTTTTGATAAAATAAATACAGGTTTGGTGCGAGTTAGAGGCTCAAAAACATAAAAAAAAAAAAATCTCACTGACCCTAAAACTTTGAACAGCAATAGATTAAATGTGTTAGATGCACCGCTATTTCTTTGTCTCAGAGCATGCATGAAAATATTGGAATGCACAAGGCCATGTCCCAAAGATCTCTGATCTATAAATAATAGAGAAGTTTTTGTCTGTGAAGGAGATATGGAAGAGTGATGGAAGAATCCACCAGTCTCTTTATCACATAAATCATTAGATTATTTTCCTCTGTGAAAAAATATTTTTCTCCAACGTTTAGATGCAATTTCATTTCTGTAGAACTAAAGAACAGCACTTCTTCACAGATCTGCCATCTCATGATGACAGCAACCCACACAAACAAACACAACACTGGCTAGCATCCAAAGTGCACCATCATATCCACAGCCTTTTCAAGTGCAACTCACAAGAAATGTCAAGTGTGCACATAAACATGACAGAAAAAGCTCTCAAACTTCTGATGTCAATTGCGGTCCCAACCAAATTCAGTACTGGAAACAAACTAAACAAACATTTTGGACCAATTGACAACCCAAATCTATATAAAACTACCTCAAAACAATAAACGTACATATTATCATACATTTTAAACCCTATACCTTTAAATAGTTTTACCTTAAACATTACTGTTTTGTTCTTATTTACCTGAGATAAACTAGCTAAATGCTATTTTTAGCTAATGACCCTAATGAACCTGTCGCTAGCTAAGAAGTTGGATCAAACACTTAAGTACACTGAAGTATAACGGTCAGTTATGTTACTGAAGTGACAACAGAAACATGCTTGCAAGGAATATTCATGCTGGCTGCTCATTTTCCGTATAATTTGCGCTTGGCTGGTTTTGTTTGAGATCTCAATGGAAATGCAGCTGGGTAGTTGGCCATCTTGCTGCCTACACAGTCAGCAGACAAAAGACAGTGTGGATTTACAGGGAGCCATGAGTCATAATCCAGCTCTCGGGGCTCTAAAACCGTCGACTGCCCTTCTCTGGATGGTATCAAAGTGAAACACCTTTGAACTCTTTATTGACCTTGAAAATGGTAACCCAGCACACACACAGAAAGCTGTAGTTACACAATCAATACTGCAGGGGCACTTGGCAAAGCAGATTACCTTATTATAACACTGCTTGTGTAGGCGTCCCTCTGAAAGCAAGACATGTCAAGACAAGTGGAAATATGGTTCGCATAAAAGGGTACCAGTGACTTTAAAAGGTTGGTCACAAAATGTTCATCCACCTCTCTCCCTTGGCAGAGATCTCAGAGTAATAATCTGGATGCACCATATTATTGAGTTTTACAGTGTCCAAAGTGCAATTAACCCCCTGTCCAAACTATAACACTGAATTATAACTTTTGCTGGGCTTTGCATTGTGACGTCCATGGTAGTGCAGATAGTGCCCTTGGTCATACACAGATTCTCTGCTGCCCACGCAATAACCAGGCCTGATACAGCA
The DNA here is from genome assembly GCA_037194245.1 of Opsariichthys bidens. Classification (NCBI taxonomy): domain Eukaryota; kingdom Metazoa; phylum Chordata; class Actinopteri; order Cypriniformes; family Xenocyprididae; genus Opsariichthys; species Opsariichthys bidens. The sequence goes on along the minus strand of CM074277.1, from coordinate 15,153,126 downwards.
TTTCATAACAGATCGATATCTAAAGCTGTCAGACCTGCTGCTAAATGACTGTAGTCTTAAATGGAGCAGACAAGAGAAATGGACTGACTTATATACAGTTCCTATACAGGATCAGCTTATACTGTACATGGGTGGATGACATTAACGTTAGGATAAAAATCCAAATATTTCTGAACAAAAAAAAGAAAAAGTTAACTAACTATATATACACACTCTAAAAAAAAATGCTCAACCCATGTTTGGGTCAAATTTGGACAAATCCAACTGATGGTTTAAATTTTAAAATTAAATTTTCAACCCAATTCTTAGGTGTGTCCATATTTGACCCAAACAACCCATCATTGGTGTGTGTGTGTATACATATACACACACACACACACACTCATATAAGCGATTTTTAAAAAGAAATTATTGTTATTCAGCTAATAATAAATATTTATAATTGTTTTCAAGATTGATAAGAAATGTTTCTTGAATATCAAATTAGCAATTTAGAATCACAATGAAGACTGTATAAATGATTTAATCAATTACAATTTAAAATACGGAATATAGTCATACATTTTAAATTGTAAAAATACTTAACATTACTGTTTTTACTGTATTTTGATCAAATAAATGCAGCCTTGGTGAGAAAACGACTTCTTTCATAAACGTTGGAAATCTCTCCAACATCTCTCTCTCTATATATAGAGTCACATTTAAAATTAGGGTCCAATTCTCACTATTGTTTTTTTATTGAGACTTTTGCCTCAATAAACTCCTCTAGTAGAATTAAGGGATGTTGAATAAAGTCATGCAGAATAAGGCATTAATATAGGCTTTTTAAGTACTAATAAATAGTCAGTATCCTAGTAATCTGCATGCTAATAAGCAACTAGTATATAGTGAGAATTGGACCCATATATATATAGGATTACAATTCTGGACAGGGCATGTGCCGAAATCCAATATGCTAACACATTATACGATAAAATTACACATATTTTATCCAGAGAGAGGGAACAGGGCTTTGTATTTACTGAACTGTAGCTGTACTGTGAACAATTTACAGCGTATAGCAGCCAAGCACTCGGTTGTAAAAGTTTACAAAGTCAAAAACAATTTGACGGAGACCCTTTGCAAAACAAACCATGAGAGGGGTTAAGGCAAGTGAAGGAATTTCAATGGACGTACACCCTATTGTTCCTTGACCTTTCTAAGTAGTCCTTTGCCAGTGGAAAAACATTACTTCAACATTAAGAAACACACATTCATCCAAACGCAATGTACATGCGGTGCTACCAGCAGGTGGTCATTAACCGTTCGAGAGTCTTCCCAAACAACTCCAGCACCCTCAATCTCCCCTTTCATGTTCACATACTCCCTTCAAACTATCAGCCGTATTCAAAACTCCACAGTTCCTCCCCCTCGACAACCCCAAACCCACAACAACTCCCAGCGCACACCATTAGCCCTGCTCCCAAGAGAACAGAATTAACTGTTTAGGTTTACGAGCATGTGCACTTCCAACAACAATCAATCAGTCTGCTAGTTTTTCTACACCATTAGTCTCATTTGAGGTGCAAAACGGAGGCTGTTCTTTCTCAAAGAACAGATATTTTCACCAGTCTGGCAGATAAGAACTGCAACAGTCAGAAGAAAACAGAAAACAATGGGGTCACCAACGGTTGTTCAGTAGACGAAGGCAGACACGAACACACACACACACACGCCATGAAAAGCGCATCGACACACAGTCAAAACACACGCAAGCAGTTTAAACACACATAGTCCCTCACACTGTCTGATTAGCATTTCAATAGGGTGACCCCTTTCCCCTCCAACAGATTACCACACAATCCAGCCTGGCTCTCTACTCATTCATTCATTCAACTTGTCATTCAAGGGCAGGTGTAACGTTTTGGAAAGACACAGGCTGACTGTGAATTCCACCACACTCAGAGCCTTCACATCATGTACTAAAATGCAAAAAATGAAAAAATGCACTTATATTTTATTGAGCTTTAAGTCTATAAAGTGCTGTTGGAAGCCAAAGAAAGCTCCCAAGAGATCTTTCAGCATCAGTGTTGGGAGATGTTAATGTAACATGAGAGATCATTTTTTTCAGTGTAGCATCAATGATACTGCAATAATCTAAATCAAAATATTATTTAACATCACTGAACCAACCAACAAAAGACATTTTTGTGGGTTAAATCAGTTAAAAATAGCTCTTCAAGGTAACAACTGCAGGTTCCCAGTTTGTACAGCGCAGGAACGAGGATGAGAGAAAATCATGAGAGCAGGAACAATGGACTTGGCTGCAGCAAATGTTCACACATGCTAGTTTTCTCATCTCATCCTCTTACCCCTCCGCTCAATAAGGAAGATCCATCCCCTCCATCCTCTCTGCCCGTGCCGGTTAAGCCCTCGTTGGATGAGGACGTCCAAGACTCAGTGTCCCCGTCTCCCTCCAGGATCCCCACCCTCACCACAGTCCAACAGGTGAAATATCAGTGTCCAGTCCTGTCAGAATTTAGTGGTCCTGTGGACGTGTGGCTGCGGGTATCTCCACTTAGCCACCGCTGCTCCAAACTGACTCAGTCCTCCTCACACATACACACACACTTGCTCCGACCTGCACCAACCGATCATGCGGCCACACACGAACACATACGGACAGAGACGCTACTGATCTGGCAACAGTTGTTGGGCTTTTGGCCACTCCTCCCAGCAAATCACCACCCCTACTCCTGCTTGTCACATTCCCTCCCTCTCTCTGCCTCGTTCTCTAGGTTGTTGCTAGGAAACTATTCAGCTGAGCCGTCCCACAGCTGTGACATCGAGCGGAGTGTGAGTGTGCTCCCTCGCAACACACACAGATATCTTAAGCCTAACCTCAGCTGTGCTGGATAATACACACAATTACTGATAATTAACCTTCCCCTCATTTAAGTGCCATGATAAATAAAGCAAATAGATAAATAAGATATAGATGCATCAAAGAATCAATAGGGGGTTGATCATGTGGTGGCCAGGAAAAAACATCAGCCAGTGTTCTTTTGAAAAAAAAAAAAAAGATGGGTTACACATGGAAAGAGGTCGAGAGGAAAGCCCAAGACGAATATGCCGGGCAAGCCCTGGTTTATGGTCTATAAGGGGAAAAGGCGAAGTAATTGTTCTTTTGATCTAAAAAAAAAAATGTCCTTGCTTTCTGTTAATTCCTTATAAAAAAAATAAGTAGTATTTCTTTTTAAAAAAAAATCTAGACAGATAAATATATAAATGTCTTACACAATCAAATACTATAAAAAAATCAGATGACAAAGAAGTTACTTCATATTTTATTACTACAATAATAACAAAAAAAAATTGTAAATCTCAATGTAAAAGCACAACACTTCATACTATGGGCAACCAAACAACACAAATGTGTTGTGAAACGTAATGTTTTTTTTTATGTTGTGAGACACTTTCAAACTTTCAAAGGGAAAATGTCAAGTGAGTCTCGCTGAAAAAGTTTTGCCTGAAACAGAGAAAAAGAGGAATGAATGTTTTTCAGTTTAGTTTTTGTTAGTTTTTTTTTTTTTCTGTTTATTTCAAAAACAAAAAAAAACAAATTAAGCCCTAAACAAAAACCCTCTGCTCTCTGACCACCTCTTGTTAGCTGCTTTGCTTGTACAAGTCTTTTTTGTTAGTTTTTTGAGCTTAGTGCATGTGTTTCACTGTTTGAACTTGTGTTCACTACGGTGCAGGGAGCTACAAAGCAAGTTTACTTTAGAAAATCCATGAATTTTGAAGCTGGGTGCAAATGCAAAATGTGAAATTGTATAAAAAATACAAAAAAAAATTACAAAATGTTGAGTTTTTTTTTTTTGTATGTAGGTAGGGGCAGGTTTTTTTGTTCAAATACCCAATTTTGTTATAAGTAGTACGACATTAGTGTTTAAATTAAGAATTTTGTAATATTTTTTTGTATTATTTTTATTTAAATTTTAAAAACAAAAAAACAAAAAAAAGAAAAACAAAGTAGGCGTAGATCGATGGAATCGTGAATCATGGAAACAATGAAATGGATCTAATAATATTTGGATCTAATTATTATTATGATGGAAGAATGCTTTTGTTTATCATGGGAATGAAATGCTTAAAGGACGTGCAAAGTAGAATCGGGCACGATTAATAGAATGAAAGACAGATATCACAGCCACACAAGAGTCCCAGATATACGACAAGAAATTCTTTCAATTTATTTCTACACGACTACTCGCATGTGGTGACAACTAAAAACAGGTCATTTAATGAATTATACTATTCTCGCGAGTGGTTTCAGCGCTGTTTCACTTAGTCTATCAATTACACTATCATAAACTGTTTTGAGTGTAGTAATGTTGTAATGTTTTTCTGTTTTGTCTGTTTTTTTGTCTGTATGAGACTTAATGTCTTGAGTGTTAATATTATTCTGTACATATTCTTTTTATTAAGTGTTGATCATTAATATGATATATCATTTATTGTTCTTATATACTTAACATTTTTCTTACCTTTCTAACTCTTCATTGCAAGAGCGCCCGTATTCAAGTAAGAAGTAGTCGTAAAGCTCTCACCCATCTCTCTTACCTTGTCTAATAAAAATACCTCTTTTTCGTCTGTTTGTCCAAAGTTTGCCTATTGGTCCTCACCATCTCGATAAAAAGAAACAGTACGCCGATAGAGTTTTTACGCCTGTCCCAAAGTTTGCTTGCCATGGTCCATAGGTTACGTACAAGCGGAAACCAGGGATAACCGCACGGTTACGCAGATGATCCCAAAGGTATGCCAAGATAGGGAACACTAGGATACATGGACACTATTTACAATTGTAAATTTCTTCTCATTTACAAATTGACAATAAGTAAGTTGTAACTGAAAGAAATATAACATATTCTATATATGTTTTTATTACAATAAATTTTTAAAATAATAAAACGCCAAAAAATTACACATTGTATTATTATTTTAAAAATTTTTTTTTTGTTTTTTTGTGTTTTTATTTTGTTTTTTTTTTTTGTTGCACTGTGACTGTGTGTTATTTTTATACATGTTTTTTTTGCATTTTTTTTTTGAAGAAAAAGAAGGTTTTTGAACGACATCTTTTTTTTTATAGAAAACTAGAAAAAGAAAAAAGTTGTTTTTTGTTTTTTTGTAAAAGTAGAAAAAATTTGCTTTTGTTTTTTTTTTTTTATTTGAAAATAATTTCAAAGAAAGTAAATTTTTTTTTTGATGTTTTAAATTTAGGTTAATTTTTGATTTGATTTTTATTATGTAGTTACTATAGTAATAAAAATATAATTATGCATAGTTACAAGCAACTAACACTAAACAAGCAAACAAACAAACTAATCCTAACCCTATCGTAAGTACATGTAGGCCTGGTTTCAACAGGAATATGCCTTAGCTCAATTAGGACATTTAAGTAGCTTTTATAATTGTTCCTTAGAAAAAAAAACATTATTGGTGTGCATCTTGAGACAAAACATTGGCACTGACATATTTAAAGAAATGTCAGTGTAAGACAAGTTGCTTTCAGTTAAATGGTTAGTTCACCCAAAAATGAAAATTCTGTCATTAATTACTCACCCTCATGTAGTTCTACTCCTGTAAGACCTTTGTTCATCTTCAGAACACAAAGATATTTTTTTGATGAAATTTGATGGCTCAGTTATGTTTGTTTAGGCTTTATAAAATTGGTTGAACATGTACTCACTTGAACAGTTTTAAATATGTTTTAGTCCTCGTCTGGGCATCTGAAAGTGTTCATTACCTTGCTGGCAATAGAGGCCTCGGTGAGCCATCAGATTTCATCAAAAATATCTTAATTTGTGTTCTGAAGATGAACGAAGGTCTTACGGGTGTAGAACAACATGGAGGGTGAATAATTAATGACAGAAATTTGGGGGTTAACTAACCCTTTAAAACAGCTAAAACATGCATTTTAGTCTGGGACTATGCTTAAGCCTGGTCTGTGAAACCAGGGGGTCGTTACTAAATATTAGTCAGTACTTATATGTATAATTACAGTTTACCAAAGACACCTTAAGTGCAACCGTAAATCTTTAAAAGACAAGTTATGGATTCATGCATCAAATCCTTTGTGCAGCATCCTTGCAGAAATGATGAAAAACGGAATAAGGTTCAGATAGCCATTAGAGGTATTTTCTCTCTTTACAGATTTCAAAATGTCCCTATAGATCAAAGAAAATCAAGAGAGTTATTCTCTTACGTCAAAAATGACTAAACAGAGAAATGGTACAAAACGAGTTTCAAAAATGCACTTCATTCGAAGCCTACCAGTTATTTGAAAAGGTTAATCATTGTTGTTGTTTTTTTTGTGTTTTTAAAGTCTTGGACTATATTGATTCATGTTTCACAGTTTTCAAGTGATTAATGTTAACTGAGGGTTTATGATATTTTGTTAACTGAGAGTTCATGATATACTTTACCAACATATTTAAGAATGTTGGTCACAATATATGGACAAAAAAGCACAGATATTCGTCAAAATATCTATATTTATGTTCCACAGAAGAAAGAAAGTCATACTGGTTTGGAACAACATGAAGGTGAGTAAATGATGACAGACCTTTAATTTCTGGGTGACATGATTTAACGTCAGTAGTCTGACAAATAAATTAATGATAACATTTGAAAATGAACAAGAGTTTACTTCCATAACTAGAGTGGTCTTATGACTGATTTATGGAGTATCTTAAGAGCTTCCTTAATTAACACTTCCCATAAATTCACAGCAGCAATGAACTCTTGCTAGAGGCAAAGACGGATGAAATAAAAAGCTAATCAATGGTGAACATTTACACATGTACATTCACACTTCCACAGCTGCAAGTGAGAAGTCTCACATATGCTGTGCTCTGTTTGTGAGCGCATATGTGTGAGGTTTAAGACGCATAATTATGTAGGTGCATGAGATCTATGTGTGTATCTGTATCTGTGTGTGTGAGAGAGAGAGAGAAATAAAAACGCAAGCAACCCTCCTCCGTTCCAACACTCCACAGTGTATCAGTGATGCCCCACTTTCCCATGATTCCCATGAGCTCAGTGCAGCAGCACCGGCAGTTAGTTTTGGTCCAGCCGCTTGGTCTGGACCCTCTTACCACTCACCTCTCTGTCAGAACCGCAAACCCTTCTTCAAACCATCTCAAAATGCAGTAGACATGACCCCTGTGATGTTGCAGGGACTGACATACAGTGTGAGCTAGTTGAGAAGATGGAAGAAAGAGAGAGAAGGAGTGTGGAAATGAGAGAGGATGCTTTTAGATCAGAAGGGTGTTGGCTGCAGATGAAAAGATGTTCACACAGCTCTATCACAAACTGGTGCTCGGCTCCTGATGCTGTTTACTCAGCCAAAGCCATTCTATTTCAGACATGTTTGTACTGTTTTAGCCACATTGCAGGTTACTGTGTGAAGGGAGACAGTTGTTATTTCAGACAGGTGTGGTTGATCTCCACCTGCTTCCTGTTGCAGGCCGTAAAGGAAACACAGTTGCAATTGTACAGCTTATTTTCTAACAATATGAACTGTTTGAAAAATAAAGTTGGGCCATTATTACTCTATAAACAGCTTGAGTTTCAGATGAAAATGTGAATGGTGCTTGACTGGGGAAATGTTGTTGCCATTATGTTGTGAGTGGTTGCCAGGGGGTTACTATGCAGTTGCTAGGGTGTTTGGCCTGTTTTTCCTCAGACGCTATCTGGTTGCTAAATTTCTGGATGGTTACCAGGGCTTTGCTATCCAGTTCTGAATATCTCAAGGGGTTCTGAATATTTTACTCACTGAAATATTGAGTGGTTGTCAGAGTGTTACTAAGCAGTTGCTAAGGTGTTCAGAGTGTTTTTCAACAAATGCTATCTGGTGTTCTGAATATTTTAGTCACTTGTTATCCGGTTGCTAGGGTGTCCTGGGTGGTTGTCAGGTTGTTACTATGCAGTTGCTAAGGTGTTCAGAATGTTTTTTGACAAATGCATCAGGTTGCTAAATTTCAGGGTGTTACTATGCAGTTGCTAAGGTGTTTTGAATATTTCAGTCACTTGTTATCTGGTTGCTAGGGTGTCCTGGGTGGTTGCAAGGTGTTCTTTGACAAATGCTGCCAGGTTGCTAGGAGGTTCTGGGTGGTTGCCAGGATTGCCTGGGTTGTTGCTAAGGTTTTCTAGGTGTTTAAAACATCTGCTATCTGGTTGCTAAGATTTTCAGGATGGTTGCTAGGGCTTAAATTCGGTTGCTATGTGGTTGCTTACTATACAGAACTTTAACACTTGGCACTAAGGGTTTGTTCAATCTAATAACAATAGCGTACAAGCAACAGTCATAATAATGAAGAGACTAAATAAATAAGGATCAGGAAATTTCAGTGAGTAGTAAGAGCTAAGAACATTTAGGCTGTTAACTGAAACTGCTGTGTAATGTAGAAGTGATTGCTTCAGGCTTTAATTTAAATAGAGAAGCCTCCGTGTGCATAAGAGAACAGCTTTTATCTCTTCTAACTTTCTCTTTTCCCTTTCCCTTCCTTATTGTGATTGACAGCTGGTAGATTAGGAGGACTGCTGGAATGTGAGGACAGACGAAGAAAAAAGTGGGAAAGGGTATAAGAGAGGGAGGCCGCAAACAAACCCAATGAGCCAAAAGGCACAAGGAATCAGACAACATACACATAGTGTATGTGTTCAACAGAAAACTAACCATCAGCAGTTAAAGAAAATAACAAAACATACAAATGTCAACAGTCCTAAGGATTAAGTTGCTCAACCGAAACTTCAAACGTTCAAGCATCTACTAGTGTAACACAGAGTGGATTAGAAAATGAAGAGAAGACAAAGCAAGAGAGCAAGAGTAAGAAGCAGACAGAAGAGCAGGAGGGAACACAGTGAACACAGGCTTGGCAGTTTGGGCACAGTGTGCATACAAATGACTGCATTCCTCTATATGCCAAAACCAGGAGTCTCATTCAGTGGATTGCTAGGTATAATTGGGTCGTAGGTCTGTTCTGATTGGCTCAGAGACAGCAAAAAAAAAACAAAAACAACAACAACTGACCATATAATCATGCAATGAAACTACACAAAGTATCAGAAGATACAACCGAGACTACATTAAATAGGAGTTCATTTGAAATGCAGAACAGTTTGTGTAGACCACCATTTGTTTTCTTGTCTTGCCTGTTGGAATAAATAAATAAATCAGCCTGATTTGCTGGTCATAGATGGCCCAGCCTAGTCAAGCCAGATTTAAAGGGATTTTGGGCACTTGGCTACTCTGCTAAACCAGCTAAAAAACTTGACGTGACTGAAAGACAATCTTAAACCAGCTAAAACCAGTTTAAACCACCTTAGGCTATGTTAGGGGCCATTCACATTTCGCGTCTTAAAACGCGTGGAAAGTGTGGCCGTGCCACTTTCTCCTTCTTTCGAAATTACTTGCGCTCCCTTGACTTCTGTCATTGCTATGCAACCATGAACTGCGCTGTCCACGACGATGAGGGAGTTTTCAGCAAATGACAAATTGATTTTTAGCCCTTCCATTAGCTTTAGATATATTTATGGAGATGAAATATAACAACCACATCGTAAAGCTATATTCAGCTGTTCAGCTGAGCTTTCGATGTTTTGTCACGGAAAGGCTGAACCTGAAGGTTGATTTTTGTCACATGACCAGCGGTGGGCTTGCGGCATTCTGAAAAGTTACGAATTTTTCATCTCGCTTGCACCTGGAAAACGCACCGCATGTGCGTCTCGACAGCGTTGCTTCCATTATGAGTGCACCTGCCGCACACCTACATTTGAAATAACAAATTTGAGCGCGCAAAAGACGCGAAATGTGAACAGCCCCTTAAGTGGGTTTTTCCAGCAGGGATGTTAATAATTCTAGTCTATTCAGTCATGGTAATTTTAATACATTTCAGTGTTGTTATTGTAACTAAAACTATTCAAATCATTTTTGTGGTCAAGCTGATATAAAATAAAAACTAAATATTAGATGAAACCTTTAAAAACTTAGGTAGAAATGTTGCCATTGCAACTTACTGAAATAAGCAAAAGTACTAAAATTAGTTATACATCTAAAACTCATTGAATAAAGATAAAGCTAAAAATAAAAATAAAGGGTAACACTATATTTTACAGTGTCATTGCTACATATGTTATATGTATTTACTATAGTAATAATTAGAAATTATGCATAATTACATGTAATTAAACCTATAGTAAGTACATGTAGTTAATTGTCATTACTCAGTACTTAAATGTATAATTACACTGTATCAGAGACCCCTTAAAATAAAGTGTAACCAAATAAAGCTATATAAAATATTAAAAAATAATTAAAACTAAACTTAAAATGAAAACTGAAAATATAAAAATAAAAGCTACAGTGCAAAGAGGTCATATTCAGGTATTACTGTGAAAACTGCCCAATTCTTGCTGTGCACCAGGATCCGACCAACATCTAATGGTAGTAATGTCATGCAACCTCAAACTCATGCTGTGCGTGACAGCTGGCTGCTTGGTAAGAAAGATCGTACTTAACATGTAATGTCTTTTTTTTTTATTCATTCGGTTGTGACAGTGCATGCACTCAGAAGAACTTGGCTGTTCACACCAACCCAGACAGAGTACCAGAGACAGTGATTGGACTCAGTGGGTAGTAGAACTGCACAACATCATCCAGAAATTGGTTGCCTTTATAATCTGACCCTGGACCAAATAACAATGTCAAATGTAGAGCCAACTGTTTTGCCAATAACTTTCTGACTTATTTGGCACAAACGACATGCAATCACTTGACAGAGCACATCATCTTTTTTGTATATCAAAGTTACATCATGCCATTCCAATCCTTTTCTATGGTACACACACACACACACACACACACACAGGTTTGTTTTTTTGTTGGTTTCAATTTGTGTTTTTAAAGCTATTTTAAATATGAGGAGTCATGAAAAGGCCTCATAAACATGTTTACGTCATAATAGTGTAATACCCATGTCATTATACAAATTTGTGTCTTCATAAATCATGAAAACAAACACACACACATATATATTTTCTATTACCCAACTCCTACTCCTAAACCTACCCATCACAGAAATATGTGCAAATCACTAGATTTAAATAAAAACTTATTTTTATCTTTTTAATTTCTTACTTTTATAAGCATTTTAAACAACAGTCAAAGTCCTAGTTGTGAAAGTATTATGCAATATAAGGGAGCACATTTGGTCCTCACAAGTATAGTCAAAACAAGTACACACACACACACACACACACACATACACAATGATATTTTGAAGAAAATTGGGGATGAAACAAAATTAGACCCCACTGACTTTCATTGTATGGGTTAAAAAAAAATACATTTTTCAAAACATCAACATTTCAACATTTTTAATTTTTTTTTTTTTTGTGTGTTCCACAGAAAATAAAAATTCATACAGTTTGGAACAACATGAGGGTTGTTGGGTGACCTATCCCCTTAAGATAATGATCCTACATTTATCAAAGCATCCAAAATGGATGCACTGACAAATGTAGGATCATTATAACAAATGTATTCATCAAAGAACGTATTAATAAACAATAAAAGCTACAAAGAAAATCTATTCTACAATAAATAAATCTCTTCAGCCCCCTTCTCTCATCCAGCTTCATAGGTAGCAGGCACTGGCCTGTGAAATTCAATGTCACATATAGCAGTGTTGCAGTGCTCCCGTTGAAGGGAGAGATGTGGTGCATGAAAGCCAGGGGCTTTTTACTCACACTGAAACATCTTCATCATACAGTGTCACGGTGCATCTCATTGCAACATGCATCTACGCTTAAAATACCAATAGCTTGAATCCCCACCTGCTTAAGCACAAACCTGCTTCAGAGTATCATCTGTATTCATTCTGCTCTAAGCAAATATAGACACTGGACGTTACATTATGTTTGTTGTGGTGCTGCACAGATAAGCAAATACTGATAGACAGATGATACTACAAAGATATATAGTAACACAGACACATTCACAAAAGTGAACATGTGTTTGCATTATGGTTCAACATGTTGCTAGCATGTTTTATCATTATTTTACATTTTGCTAGCATGATAGCATGTTTTAGCATTTTTTAGCATGTTTTATCATTATTTTACATTTTGCTAGCATGACAGCATGTTTTACAAGTTTTTAGCATGTTGCAAGCATAAATATGTATACGCAGATGCTACATTTGTTCCACTCTAGACATGTAAGCATGGCCACCATCTTGGAAAGGTCAGCACGTTGTCACTCACAGTAAGAATCAATGATGCCACAACATTGCGCAGCTTCAGGTTGGGAAATCGCTGAGATTTAAATTCCTGAAAAATTGGGATAAACTTTCACAGGTGAGAATGTGACGGTTTGTGTTTTCATATGTATTAATAACTCAATATTACAGGTTTTTACTATGGTACTTTTTAATGTTTTTACTTTTACTATGATAACTTTTAATGTGGTGTTAGCTGAAGCCTTCGTCTTAATTTATTGTATGCTTTGACCGCTCCAATATGGCGGACGACTTGCACATAGCAGGCTATTGAAACAGCCACTAATGAGGCATCTATATATATCTATGGTTACATGCATGTTTTAGCATTTTGCAAACACATTTTATCACATTGCTAACATGTTTTAGCGCATTGCTAGCATGAACTTAGCAAGTTTTAGCACGTTGCTAGTATGTTTTAGCACATTCCCTGTTAAAAAAAAAAACAGAAATGCTGGTTAGGTTTGTTTTGAAGCATGGAAGCTGGTTTGATGCAGGTCCTTAGCTGGTCATGAGCTGGTTTGAACTGGTCAAGTGCTGGTCCTAAGCACTTGAACAGCTTAAACCAGCTAAGAGCCAGCTAAGGACCAGCGAAACATACCTCACCAGCATATGCTGGTTTTTTCAACAGGATTGCTAACATGATCCTAGAATGTTTTATCGCATTGCTAGCATGTTTTCACATCTTGCTAACAGGATCTCAGCAGGTTTTAGCACATTGCTAGCATGATCCTAGCATGATTTAACCCTTTACCACGTTGATAACATGTTTTTGCACATTGCTAGCATGATCCTAGCATGATTTAACCCTTTACCACGTTGATAACATGTTTTACCACATTGCTAACAAGATCTTAACATATTTTAACATTTTGCTAACACGTTTTAGCACAAAAAAGTCCAAATTGAAAGCCCATCACAAAATCTTCAGTACTGTAAAATCCATTATTTGGCATCTCTGGTGTACACTATAGGTTTGGTGTGGACATGAGATATAGATATAGAGCAGAACTGATGAATACTGCACAGAGAGCCTATTTCTGCTCTGTGCAGCACTGAAACAAACAATGTCTCAATGGCAGCCAATGACATTCAGTCTAGACTTTCTGAATTACCAGCAGCAAAGTCTCTTCTCTATCTATTCAGCTCAGTCAAACCATTTTTTACAGCAATAAAAAATATGACAAGGCAATGTGTACAGACACAAATATTACAGGCAGAGAGCGGAGACTAGAAGACCATGAGAATAGAAAGCAACAATTGTACTTTGAATTCCTTACAAGTCAACAACAAAAGAGAGGTTAATAATATAATATTAATAATATCTCGAGAAAAAGGAGCACACAAGGGACAAACACCTCAACACATGCTCTTCTCGCCCCTCTCTCTCTCTCTCTCTCTCTCACTCTCTCTCTCTCTCTCTCTCTCTCTCTCTCTCTCTGTGGTTATCCATCAGTGTAATCAATGTGACAGGCTCATTAGTGCTCTGACTCAACTATCATTCAGCAGCAGTCACTCAGAAGAAACATCTCTGAGTTCAAACTCCAATCACGAGTGATCTGTACCGAGCACAATACATACACGTACATGCACATACACATACACAAATGAACCCAGACAAATCACAGCTCCACATCTACAACTACAATATGAGCGTTGGGTTTAGATGTTGTCAACAGGAACTGTTTTGTATCAGAACATGATTTTATTAAAACTAAAACGTTGCACTTTTTTGTCTTTTTGTTATATGAAGGTCACATTAAAAGTGCTTTGGTACATAACTTTTCCTTTTTTTTTTTTACTTTTTCCATTTTCAATCATAAATATGAAAGATTTATTTTTAAAAATAAGATAATCTAAAAGTGTGAAATCAAATAACATCACTTCAAAACCTTCTGTGTGATTAATAGTAATTTCTACACAAATTAATATATACATATTTAATCAAATTACAACGTTGTCTTAGTTTTCTGTGTCATTTTCACCACAAACAACATTTTTTTCCACAAATAGTCTTATCAAACTTTAGTGTACCAAAGAGAAACAACATGTGAGGAGCATGTTTGTGTGTCAGTGAAGGATATAGTATTCACATAAGTAGCATTAACAGACTAAGTAAGCCATTAACTTTTCTCAAGCAGGTCCTGTACACGAGACATAATATGCTTGGTCAATCTGATCAGCTGTCTGTAACCTTAATCTCTTAAACGTGCTGTATGTGTCCTGGGAACACATATAATAAACCATACGTTGAAATACTCACACTGAATCAGACTTCAAACATTGTGAATAGTATGTTAACAGTAAGTTGCAAAGAATCGTGTTAGAATGACAGTGTTGCTTTGTGACAGCAACCACGACACTACACTACTTTGATCAGAAATTTGTGCTGCCTGATAGAAGACCATGGACGCATCCGACACAGAATAGGCACAATATTAGTGAAAGGTGGTCCAATTAGAAAATATGTTCATGACATGGAAATAATCACGCCATTCACATATATTCTATCTTATGGTGTCAGTTTAATGATCAGAGGAAATTAACATTTCAATGTTTTTTGTTTTTGGAAAGAGGGGGGGAGAAAAAAGGTGCTCTGCAGAAGATCAATGCAAAGCTTCAGTCCAGTGTTCATTTGAAGTGCTAATAGAACCGTTTGCGGCTAAGCACAGAAAAAGCAAAGAGCAATGCAGTAGATAAGACAGACTCCATTTGCACATCCTCACACAACAGCCATCTCTCAGTTTTAAAAAAGACGTGCAAATAGTGCAGGAGGTATCATGGAAATATGCCTAAAACCTGCACCACCCTTTTCCCATTTGAATGGAAACAAAAACCGAAAACACTTCCTGTTATTGTTGTAAAATGATAGCTCTTGCAGCAGAGAGCAAATGAGCAGGTATAAATTATACTAAAATTAATAATTTACTAAAACATGCTGCTCAGACTGTGAACTCCTCAAACAGGCACTTGTTTTAGCAACATAATTAACTACAGACTTGTAGAATAAGTTCATATTTTTTCAAATTCCTCAACATTTTCATCTGACTATTACTATGTAATTACTATGTAATTAGTGTCTTAAAATGAATGACTATGGTAACGAAGCTCATCATTACATTCCTAGTGTTATTGAATGTCTTTTTCAGACTGAATGTCTTTTTTTCAGCAGCTGACTGCTGCTGCGGCAGTGTTTAACATCCACAGGGACACTAAGATCCAGTTTCACTCTGAAGTGCTTTGTTTGATTGATAAAAACACTCAAAATTATCATGCATTACTGTATTGACGAAGAAGCTATTTGGGATTACAACTGGTGACGATGCCAATGGTGTTAGCCCAGTATATTGTATATAATAAATCTGCATAGTGCCTTTTTTTTACCAAAATGAAAAACACTAATCCTTGCGCTTCATATATAATATTTTCTCCAAAGATGCTGTATTTCTTATGAATGCTGTTTCATTTGTTGTTTTCAGCTAAATGCATCTAATATCTTTCCAAACACTGCCACCTAGTGATGATGCCAACACTGTTGCAGTAACCTGCTCCACTCCAATATTATAAATAATATAATGTGATATTGTAGTACTAACTGTATTAACTGATATTGGCTGTAAAGAGAAGTTGTAAAAATCGTACAAATAGAAAACCTCTGAACAAATGTATAATTTTAAAAAACGTGTAAATGGAAGATAACCCTCCATTCTGCTAAATGTGTGTAATTATTTGCATAATAATAAATACAGGTGCTGGTCATATAATTAGAATATCATCAAAAAGTTTTTTTTTTTTTAAAGATTTACTTCACTAATTCCATTCAAAAAGAGAAACTTGTATATTATATTCATTCATTACACACAGACTGAAATATATTTCAAATGTTTATTTCTTTTAATTTTGATGATTATAACTGACAACTAAGGAAAATCCCAAATTCAGTATCTCAGAAAGTTAGAATATTACTTCAGACCAATACAAAGAAAGGATTTTTAGAAATCTTGGCCAACTGAAAAGTATGAGCATGAAAAGTATGAGCATGTACAGCACTCAATACTTAGTTGGGGCTCCTTTTGACTGAATTATTGCAGCAATGCGGCGTGGCGTGGAGTCAATCAGTCTGTGGCACTGCTCAGGTGTTATGAGAGCCCAGGATGCTCTGATAGTGGCCTTCAGCTCTTCAGCATTGTTGGGTCTGGCATATCGCTTCTTCCTCTTCACAATATCCCTTAGATTTTCTATGTGGTTAAGGTCAGGTGAGTTTGCTGGCCAATTAAGAACAGCGATACGATGGTCTTTAAACCAGGTACACTGTATGCAGGTGCCAAGTCCTGTTGGAAAATGAAATCTGCATCTGCATAAAGTTGGTCAGCAGCAGGAAGCATGAAGTGCTCTAAAACTTCCTGGTATAGGGCTGTGTTGACCTTGGACCTCAGAAAACACAGTGGACCAACCCCATCAGATGACATGGCACCCCAAACCATCACTGACTGTGGAAACTTTACACTGGACCTGGACAGACTCTGGGACCTGGATTTCCAAAGGAAATGCAAAATTTACTTTCATCAGAGAACATAACTGTGGACCACTCAGCAGCAGTCTAGTCCTTTTTGTCTTTAGCCAAGGCGAGATGCTTCTGACGCTGTCTGTTGTTCAAGAGTGGCTTGACACAAGGAATGTGACAGCTGAAACCCATGTCTTGCATACGTCTGAACGTAGTGGTTCTTGAAGCACTGACTCCAGCTTCAGTCCACTCTTTGTGAATCTCCCCCACATTTTTGAATGGTTTTGTTTCACAATCCTCTCCAGGGTGTGGTTATCTCTATTGCTTGTACACTTTTTTCTACCACATCTTTTCCTTCCCTTCGCCTCTCTATTAATGTGCTTGGACACAGAGCTCTGTGAACAGCCAGTCTCTTTTGGAATGACCTTTTGTGTCTTGCCCTCCTTGTGCAAGGTGTCAATGGTCGTCTTTTGGACAACTGTCAAGTCAGCAGTCTTCCCCATGATTGTGTAGCTTACAGAACTAGACTGAGTGACCATTTAAAGGCCTTTGCAGGTGTTTTGAGTTAATAAGATCATTAGAGTGTGGCACTAGGTGTCTTCAATATTGAACCATTTCACAATATTCTAATTTTCTGAGATACTGGATTTGGGATTTTCCTTAGTTGTCAGTTATAATCATCAAAATTAAAAGAAATAAACATTTGAAATATATTTCAGTCTGTGTGTAATGAATGAATATAATATACAAGTTTCACTTTTTGAACGGAATTAGTGAAATAAATCAACTTTTTGATGACATTCTAATTATATGACCAGCAACTATATGTTTTTGTTTACAGTATGTGCTTATAGATGATAGGAATCTCCTCTGCTCTGGCTGTTTGACTGACAGCTCCATAGAGTCACATACAGCATATTGACAGCAGCCGATAAAACGTCCCGTGTCAGGTTATGTTTTACAAGGCTTAAATGGTAACTCAAGCAGCAGCCTGTGAAACAGTCGCAGTATGGATTGCTGTGTATGTGTGACTGAGAGCTGACATGCTGGGGGTTTATTTTGGCTCTACTTACTCTCATCCATCAAGATCACACAAGCCAAGCACTGAATCTGCTCTAGTGAGAGAGACGAAAGGAAGGTCGTTCCTGGTTATATCAGAGAACAATGCCTCTCCCCGTTAAGTGTCCTAATGCGTCTAGACACAGTGCCAACAGACGTTTCTGGCTTGCTGTTGGGTTGACTGCCTCAATGTGGTGCAGATGAACACAATAAGAGCAAGCAGGCGTGCTTATCTGACAGTAAAGTGAACCAAAACCTGTGCAATATTAGCCTGTTTCAAGACGTCAAAACAGCTTTACAATACATGTTATCAATTCTTTCTACAAATAGGGCAAAGCTCAAAATAGCAGTCAGACACAAAAACCCTTTTTTCCATCTTATTGTTTCCACAAGAGAAAAATCTCTGTGTTAACACATACACAGAGGAGCTTTTAAACCATATAAATCATCTCTATAGACAACTTTTAGATTTACAGCGTGGAGACTCTATTGATATGGTCAATGACCACTAATCCAAAGGGGTGGGGTGCAATTAGGTGAGTTGATTGGACCCAGTGTCTTGTTTTCTGGGGGCCAACAGTCTAATGGGGGGGGGGGGGGGTTAATCAAGTAGTCAAACACTTATAAATCTGCCTACCTGATAGTAGTAGCCATTGTCCGTTTGGTATGGCTGTGCTGCAATGTTGGGGGTCCCAAGTGCAGTTTTAAGAATCTCCTCACAGCCTGAATCACAAAGAAAGACACATTAGTCCAGTGAAAGCACGTCTCATTAAGCACAAATAAGCAAGAGATTATCTGCAGTCAGTCGGTCATTATCACAAAATAAATCCACTTTAAGGTTGTGTACGAAAACTTAGGCAGCAGACTTGCTGCCATATCAGGCATGGACTTTGCAGGCACCTCACGAAACTGATTCCACAGCCACTCAGCAAATAATTAGAATTGCTCTGTATATTAGAAAAAATGGTCGATCGACCTATCAAGATGAACACTGCAACAATTAATCGATTTGATTTTCAAAAACAATTGATAAGTAAAACACAAGATGGCACCAGTTGCACTTGAATATGAAAAACATTAAAGTAGCAGCATTTTTAGTTATCCAGATAAGCAGATTGATAAACAGTGCACAGGGCTGCCAGGTCTGCACAACAAAACCCTGCCCAACTGCTAAACAATACTAGCCCAATTCATGTTTTTTTGTGGTGAAAATCCATAATCTTTTTCTGCGCTGATATGCTATCCATTGCTGTAAGATTGAAGAACATTGGTAACCAAACAGTTTCAGTCCCCATTGTCTTGCATTGTATTTTTTGTCAATATAATGGATGTGAACAGGAATAAAAACTGTTTGGTTACCAACATTCTTCAAAATATCTTCTTTTAAATTCCATAAAAGAATTGTAAGTCATACATTTTGTAAGTGTATTGTAAGTCAAACAAGTCATACAAGTTTGGATTGACATGAGGGTGAGTAAATCATTTTTAATTGAACTATAACTTTAAGTCTAAATCCAAACATGCTTTATAAAAGTACAAAATAAGGCTATTTTTGAGTTTGCGTCACCATAACTGCATTCATTTAGAAGGATTACCTTGTTTCTATTATATTTTTCATTAGAGAATAGGTGCTTCTCAGATGTACACTGACTACTTCAAGAAATGTGGCTTCCTCACTTAAACACTGTGGCCATTGTACTGTGTATAAATCAGCTTCTGCCACTTTAAATCCCTTTTTGACGACATCTTGTGTCTTCTCTCAAACCAGGCTTGAATTATTAAACTACACACACTGCAAAATTTAGGCCTCCTTTGCTCCACTTACAAGAGCCAGACAAAAATGTCAAAATACACATTTTGATAAAAACGTAAAGTTCAACATTAGATTTTATGTCGGAAAGGGAATTGTTCTTTTAACATATATGGCTATACTGTTGCTCACACAGACAAACAGACAAACCCATCTTCAGAAATACAACAGACTAAGTAAAATGCCATGAATAAATAACGTGCTGAGAGCCGCAGCGGCAGCCCAGACCTCGACTCCATTTATAGTCACATAACATGAAGTGCAATGAAGTCTTGGTGCTCTGTGTGACATCTCAAGTGGGCCACAGCTCAACTTGGCTTCAGGAATGTTCCAAATAGGAGCATATTGTGGGCAATACATTAATATATAAAGCTGTCCACAATAGGCCTGGTTTATCAGATGCCAAAGAAAGACCAATGCTGAAACAGTGGTACAATCCTACATCTTTTAAGTACACCATACACAACAGCAGAGTGAACACCATACACAACAGCAGCCCCCCATGGGACCTCAAAAGGACAAACATAGGCTTTGGCTTTGTAGACTTGGTGTGCGTGCTGGGGATCAGGGGGGGATTCATTAGTGAAAGAGTGAGTGGGAAGACCACTGGGGCTCATTAAACACTCTGGGACAAAGTCTTTGGGCCTGGAGCCCATTTGGCCTGCTTACTTCTCCCTCTTCAGCAGCTTCCATAGAGGGCTGGCAGAGAGACGTCGTACCCGGGTCCCCGTGCCTGCTGGTGTCCTGCCTATTCAGCTGGCAGATCTGGGCTTCATAAGTCTGCCAAACAGCGTGAGTGTCCCAGGCTGAAAAATGTATCCCTGTTTACTGTGCTCTTAATGACAGTGAAAGAAGAGCGAGTGGAAGAGCAAGTGTGCCCATTTAGACAAGACAATAAGTGTCCTAAAACAGCTAAAAATAATGTAAAATTAGATTGCTGAACCATGATCACATAATAACGGTGTCTGTGAAACCGTAAAAAATATCCCATAGCGAGGCCTAACACTATAATCAGGATAACATCACCCCATCTTTTAGCTGAGAGGTACAACCCACACTAACAACTGAATAACTAGGCTGTCATTATATAGGAAAATATTTCCATCTGATAAACTTTAATTAAAGGCACACCCAGGGATACTTTGGTAAATTTGTTGTTCAAATGTGGTTATTTTCAATTAGGCAGATCAAGAGTTTTCAGCGTTGAAGCAGAAATCTCTAATCAGATTGTGCTCACTCAGGCTATTCATTATCCCTTACAATTCTAGACACAGAAGTGAATGTAGAAAGCTAAAAAGATAGAGCTGATGTGCACCTTTATCGATCTTTGGATTCTTCAGATGAATTGTTCAATAAAATGAAGTGATAATAACTGTACTAGTCTGGAGATAAATTTGTATTCATTTCTGGAACGATGCACTGCTTGGTCTTTTTAATCAAGGGAAACACAGGCAGTCTCTGTCTAAATGAACAGTGTCTAGCAATCAGTCTTCATCTTTGGAGACCGTTTCAGTTTGGCATACTTTGTGCGGTACTTTAAGCTTTATAATGGTAGGGAACGGAGAGCGTGTTTTGAAGCCCCCCAAAAATGCATATATCCATCATAAATATAATCCATATGGCTCCAGGGGGTTAATCAAGTCCTTCCGAAGCCAAGTGATGGGTTTTTATACATATTTAAAACTTTATAAAATAAATAACTAGCCTCCGCTAGAAGACCGCTTGGCTTGAGGGTGAGTAAATCATGGGATAATTGGTCAATTTTGGGTGAACTATCCCTTTAACAGTTCCATAATAGATGTGCTCTTTATTTGATGCTTTAAAATAATTAAAAATTATCAAAAGAAATACAAATAATTTTCAGAATCAGTATTTTTGTCTTATTTTCCAATAAAAATAACTCTTTTAAGACACATTTACTTGAGAAAACTATAACTATTACATTATTTAATTTCTATAGCAATAATATAATGTATAATAATATAACTTTTTTTGATTACTGAACACTTTTTACCCAAAAATATTAACTTAAAGTACCCCCTTTAAGTTAATATTTCAATAATTTAACAACATTTGCATGTTCATGTTTCTCTGAAGTTGGTTAATGGTCTCATAACATGCAGGTAAACAAATTATTTTTAGTGTGTTATATTGATTGTGATTTATGTTTGACAGTATTTTTTATTGTTTTGTATTTTAAAAATGTTTTTAATTTTATTTTTAAAGACTCCCTGTGGTGAAAATCAAGCTTTTAATGTAATTTATATGTCTATGTGGTGTTTTTAATATGCTTTAAGACAAGCCATGTGTAAATTCATAGGTAAACACCTTTGCTGTGTATTTTCTCTTTAAAACTGCAGTGATCTAAAGACAGTTTCAAAAATGCGGTATGAACTCGCTGGTGTTTCTGACATCACAAACTACCTTGTAAACAATCACATCAACGTGCAGGTGGGCTTTAGCATTTCATTAACTCTGAATGCTCTGAAGCAAGGGAATCTTAAGTATATTTAGCAATGTAGCGGGTGTATGATCTACAGTACATTATGATGTTATGATGAATTATCCACTGAGTTGTTCAAAGCTAAGCATACTGATTTTTAGAAGGCAACTGTCTGACTCGTGAACGGGAACATGGTTTGTGTAACATTACCAACACATAATTAGCTATTTGATAGCGTAGTGAAACAAAAGGCTAATCATATTATTCACCGTCATGTGTCTGACGTTGTAAAAAGCGATACCATTGTGTAGCGTTTACCTCAGTAAGCTGACCGAGTGTCATATTCATATATGCTATGCATATTCATAGATCCATATATACTAAATGAAAATACAAAAAATGTTAAAATATGTAATTTTGGTGATCAAAGATGAGTTTTAAGGGATAAAATTATTTAACACAGGGGGACTTTAAATTATATTTCATTTATTTTTATCTATTTGTTTTAATGTTACATGTTTAATTAATTCATTCATAACTTTTCATCATCAAACGAGCCACCAACAGTTTCCTCATGAACCCTGGGGTAAGGTAAAGACAATAAAATCAATTCGACTCTCCCTTAGAAAATAAATAAATAATCATTTTACAGTTAATCTTCTCAATTAAATGCATCTAGTTTTGAGTATGTTTAGACATTTTTACTGTAAAACGAGACAGATTATTTCATCATTTGATAATGAAACCCTTTGATCTAATGAGAACAGATTCATCAATGTGGGTATGGGCATGAAATGCTGCTCGAGGGGAACCGTCCTCTTACCTTTGATTGCAAACACTCCATGACAGAAATCTTTGAAGTTAATTCTACCATGAGCATTGGGATCCAGATACTTGGCAAACTTCTTCACCTGAAAAAAAAAAGGAGGACAGTGGTAAGAACTATAACCACAAAGTCACCTTAATGAGGAGCATGACGAACATGTACAGGATGGTACCTTACTATAAATAAATGAGAGGATGTGTGTATTATCAGTGGTCAGCTTCACCTCCCACAGATGCTGCTGCGAACAGCTGCTGTCAGGATGTGTCGTCTCCCACTGTCAGCAAGTCTTTGTGATGGACAGCTGTCCACGAGAAATAGACTGATCCTGACATCCTGCTGACATGTGACACAACTCGCTTACTCAACTCATAGACGATTTGCATTGAAAAACCTTGGTCAAGCGTAGCTGTATCTTTTAAAGCATGTTTTTCTGATAACAGTGAATACTGTATTCCTCAGTGGTTTTCATGGCTTAGAAGACTTAGATGACTAAATCTCAAATGTTCTTGAGTAACATTCCCTAAAGATAACGAACAGACCATCGTTAACATACAGTCTGTTTAAAGCTATCAAATGAATGTGAAACGCTTAGCTCAGATAATTTTGTCTTGGAAGAATTTGATTAGAAACGTTCATAGCGTGCTCATAATGATATGAGATTACGAGGTCATTTTTTCTCAAGCAAACATCTTCATTCTCGCATCCATGAGAAGCTGAGATATTAAGGTTTGTTTGTTTATAGTTTAACACCATGCCAGCTACCTCGGTTGTATTCGTGGTGAGGGAGATATTAATGAGAACTCATTAGTAATCTTTCATTGCTATGGGAAAGTTGCCCTTAAGGGCTCCCAGACATTAAATGGTAACGCAGAAATCATCATAACTGTGACTCACACGTCACACACAGCTCCTTCACAATGTCACTCCTTTCTAAATATATTCACCTCCAAGAGGAGGAGAAGTGTTCTTGACAACCTCTCAGTCTTGCAGCTTTCTCCTTATAACCTCATTCACCACGCTGCCACAGATCTAGAGGTGTTAGTGCAGTAGCTAACAGAGAGCTGAAACACAGCAGCCATGAAATCAGGTGATGTGATGTATCTGTGTGATGGTGCATTTACACAGAGGAGCACACATGGTCTAAATAAATCACTTGCCCCAAATATCTCCACTACTTCAGCTCAGGCAGAGAGAGAAAATGATTCAGAGAACCTACAGAAGAATGCAATTCACATGTACACTGCCATTCAAAATGTATTCAACTCATGAAGAGAGTGTAAAACTAAAAACGCTTCTGCTACGTCCTACACCTTCCCTGGTCAACTTACGGAAAAAGCTTAACTGATGTGACGGGTTTTTTTCGTAATTGAATACGGAGGGCGGTCTGTGCGGAAGCTAGATATTTTACTTCATAACTTCAGATATTTTTTATACTCAAACCATGAGTATTGGATGGATTATCTTATGATGGATGGATGTGAATAGAGGTACTTTCTTCAGCTTCATACTAACTCCTGTTCATCTCCATTATAAAGCTCGGATGTGTCAGGATATTTATTAATATAACTTTAATTGTGTTCATCAGAAAGAAGAAAGTCATATATGTTAGAGTCTGTATGTTTCCTGGTTCCCTGTCTGCCTGTTTGTCCTGTCATGTGTTCCCAGGTTTCCCTCCCTGTCTTTATTAGTTAATTCCGTTCAGCTGTTCGTCATCATTGGTAATGTCTTTCACCTGTGTTCCTGTCATTTGTGTCTGTATTTATTTCCCTGTGTTTCCCACACCCCAGGTCCGTTATAGTTCATGTGTTTGATGTATCGCCGTTTATTCCTGGATTTCTCAGTAAAAGAGACTTTTATGGTTATTCCTCATCTTCGTGCGTTCTTTAATCTACACGTCACGTAACAATATACACATGTTGTGAGGGTGAATAAAGCTTTGGGTAATTTTCATTTGAAAGTGAACTAATCCTTTAAATTGAGCAAAAAGTGGCATCTCTAATGTTACAAAATATTTCTGTTTTGAAATGCTGTTTTGTTTTTTAATTTCTATTCAAAGAATCCTGAAAAAAATGCATCAAGGTTTCCACAAAAGTATTAAGCAGCACAACAGTTTTTAACATCGACAATAGTAATAAATGTTTCTCAAGAAGAAAATCCTCATATTAGAATGATTTCTGAAGGATCATGTGACACTAAAAAAACTGGAGTAATGATTTTGAAAAATTCAGCTTTGACATCACAGAAATAACTTTAAAATATGCTGAAATAGATAAGTTATTTTGAATTGCACTAATATTTCACAATATTTCTCTTTTTACAGTATTTTATAAATGCAGGTTGGTGAGCAGAAGAGACTTCTTTCAAAAACAATTTAAAAATCTTAATGACTCCAAATTTTTTGAACAGTAACGTATATAAATAAACGCATACATACAAGATCTCAAAGTTACCTATATGCATATCAATGGATGTGGAGAAACAGGGTAGTGCTTTCACTAAATCAGACTAATGAGGTAATCAGGTGCACCAGACTGTGCTGCTGTAGCCGAATACATCACCTTTACCAGGGTCCACCATCGACTAAAAGGAAGCGTATATGAAATGGAATAAGTAAAAAATGTAAAGGAGTGACAAATTGACTGCTTTTATCCCTTTCCCCACCTTTATTTAAATTAAAGGTGCTAAAAACAACAACTTCCAGATACCCAGCCCATTTTAAGCCAACATGCATGAGAAATTTTGTAAATCAAATGCATCACATCCTGTTCTTAAGAGATCCTGTACCTAAAGAGTTCACTCAAAAATAAAAATGCTGTCAACACTCACCCTCATGTGAGCCATTAGATGTTCTGTATCTACGAAACAAAGATATTTTTAAAAATATATATTTTTTCTGTCTCTCCATCGAAAGCCCATTACATCAAAACATTCATGCTTAAATGGTTCATAAAGACATCCATATGAATTGAACACTGTAATCCAAATATACAGAATGATGAACAGATTTAATTTGTGACCAATTGTGACATTTGTAGCAATTTTCTTTTAAGCCAACAATCATTAGGACATTAAGTAAAGATTATGTTCCATGAAGACATTTTGTCAATTTCCTACCATAAATATAGTAGATATGCAAGGACTTCATTTGGACAACTTTAAAGGTGATTTTCTCAATATTTCGATTTTTTTTGCACCCTCAGACTCCAGATTTTCAAATTGTTGAATCTCGGCCAAATATTGTTGTATCCTAACAAACCATATATCAATGGAAAGCTTAAAAAAAATGTACCCTTATGACTGGTTTTATGATCCAGGGTCAAATTTAGGCTTTTATTCACATCTAAAGACTTGGATTACATTTACGATGCTTTTATGAATTTTTTTGAAGCGTGAAACTTTTAGGGGAACGAGAGGAAAATTACAGAAAACCCTCAGATTTCATAAAAAAACCATCTTTATTTGTGTTTTGAAGATGAATTTCATTTTTGGGTGAACCAACCCTTTAAAGATGTTCTTTGGAGCAGTTGCATTCAATTTGCATTACTAAAACTGGCTTCATCAGCTAAAATAAAAAATTCACACCACGTCCAGAATAGCACCAGGCTCATTACCAACTCTTTGTTTCTTTGAACTCACTGAGCGCAAAAACTTCATCCTCACAGTCAGCATACGTGATGAGTTAAGCACCATATTTGTTTTCAATTCTGCATTTCTTACAAACATCTATGAACGATTCAATTAAAGCTCATTCAGATGCTGTTGACCCTCACATTTTGTCACAGTGTGTTCAATCAGGGTCCCTGTGAAGTATGCTGTTGTTAATGAGCGTTGTGTCAAGGGCTCAATGTTTGCAGGCGCTCTTCAAGGCCAGCGCAGCGCAGCCCGTGGGAGGGGAA
Source organism: Opsariichthys bidens (assembly GCA_037194245.1). Taxonomy (NCBI): domain Eukaryota; kingdom Metazoa; phylum Chordata; class Actinopteri; order Cypriniformes; family Xenocyprididae; genus Opsariichthys; species Opsariichthys bidens. The sequence continues at coordinate 15,126,268 of CM074277.1, read as the reverse complement.
GGAGAGCAGAGGAACACATGTTCGCCACACGTTCTGCACTAAAACATCCTCGTGCTCTTCATGCATACCAATCACTGCAACCTCATACAGCATCAGGAAACGGACTGGAGGAGGAGATGGAGAAGGGGAGGGGAGAGACGAGAGGGAGGAATAAGGAATGAAGGTGAAGACTAGATGGAGGATGACGAAAAAGGTGATCTGATAGAGCCTTCAAAGAAAAAGGGTATGAGATAATAGGAAATGAAAATGGAAGATGGGATAGATATAAGCTGATAACATTTTAAATGGTTTAAGAACGAATGTAAATAATGAATTAAAGAAAAGAAATGGAGGATGGATTGGTGAGAAGACCTGCCAGGACAAACATTCAAGCTGCTATCATGACTGTTGCTCACAACTGTGACACACAATCTGTGACTTGCGCCATGTAGAGAGACCAGTCATTTGTGACTGTACCTCACACTCATGCTGTTACATCGCTTCCTTCTGCACAAAGCACCGAACTGTATCACTGCAAATGGTACAACGTGGCACAAAAACATTTGCTTCTGACTAATGACAACAAGTACCACTTGGCCATTTTTTTCTCTCTGCTTATTACAGGATTATTTTTCATATTCAGTTGTATTCTGCTGTAACAGTATCCATTTAAATAGAGAAAGGGAAAACAAACAACAAAAATGAAAAGTAACAGCAATATATAACAAAAAAAAAACATTAATTTTGATGGTCCCATTCTGTTGACTATTAGTAACTTTGCAACTACATGTTAACTAACTCTCATTAGAGTATTAGTAGACTGTCTGCTTAATATCAGCTAACTTTTTATGGTGATACTCCCCAACAGACATACTGACTACAAGTAAATTTGTAAGTACATGCCTTTTACCTATAATAGTAACCATAACCCTATGAGTCTACTAATAATACTCTACTAACAGAGAAGCAGTAGACATGTCGGTGCAAAATGAATGTCTCAAAGGGACCATCAAAATAAAGTGAAACCACATTAAAATATAACATTTACACTGCCGTTCAAAAATTTGGGGTCATTAAAAGTTTTATTGCCAGTCAGTGTTCAAAACTATCTCCTTACATTAGCCCGATTTACAACGGTAAGCTTGAAATAATGTTTTAAAATAAAATCGGACTGGTGGGTTCCCGCAGGTAATTTGAGCATACAGCTGTTCGTCTTTCGTCATTGCATCACATCTGTAAACAGAAAGGAGGAGTAAGAAACTCGTAGACTATATGGCATGTGGAGGATGCTGCTGGTACCGGATCATTCATAGCTTTTTCCTCACAGCAGCTGGAATAATTAAATTTATCAGTTTGATGGCGGATTGTAATCCAGAAAGGTCCAAATGACAATCATCAGTGACAACTGGAGATTCACTCGTAGTCAAAAGCAAAAGACTTTGAACTGCAGAGTGGTTACAGAAATTTAAATCTATAGGTAACGCTAATAAATACACATAGTCACGCAATACTTATGTTGTTAACAGTAACAATTCGAGAAGAAAGTATAACAATAATTATAATGTGCCGGGTATGAAGTTTAATCACCACTGGCAGCGTGATTTATTGTGGGGGGGTTTTCTCAGTTTGTCAGAACAAAAGTAGCAGACGTGTTGCTGGTTCAAATGACATTTTCCGGTGAAAATTCTTATTTTGGTCATACTTCAAGATGCAGAATTTGTGACTCTGAAGTACAGTATCCACACCGATGTGGTGACTGACAGCAAACATTAGATTAATCTGCGCTGAGGAGCCGATGCACAATCCATGTAAAGATCATATTTCTACAAACAACTGCAATTGCAGGTTTCAAACAGAGATGGCGATAAAGACGCAAAACCTACAGACTGCAGCTTTAAAAAGTAATACTTTTATTCAGTAAGAACACATTAAACTGATAAAAATTTACTGTAAAGATAATGTTACAAAAGATTTATATTTCAAATAAATGTTGTTCTTTTCAACGTTCTGTTCACCAAAGAATCCTGAATAAAAATGTATCACAATTTCCACAAAAATATTAAGTAGCACTACTGTTTTAAACATTGATAAATTATTTGTTTCTTGAGCACCAAATGATCATATTATTACGATTTCTGAAGGACCATGTGACACTGAAGACTGGAGTAATAATGCTGAAAATTCTTTGCCATCACAGGAATAAATTACATAGTAAAATATATTAAAATAGAAAACAGTTATTTTATTGTAATTGTATTATTTCACAATATTTGTATATTCAAAATTACTATTTTACTGTATTTATCATCAAATAAATGGAGCCTTGGTGAGTAAAAGAGGCTGTCACAAAAAAAAATCTCATCAAATCTCAAACTTTTGAATGGTAGCGTAAATAACAAAATGGCAAAATCAAAGCCCGTCACTGAGTTTTTAGTACCTAGAGTGCGTCATCATCACATTACTATTATTATTATTATTATTATTATTAATCCATCTCTGGTGTACACTATTTGGTGTGTATCTTACAAACCCTAAACAATAATGTATATAAAAAGACAGCAAAAAAAACTTCCTGTACAAAAACACCATAAAATCATAAACATAAAAGAAAATGCAACATATTTCCAAAATGTTAAACTAACATCTGAGATGATATAATTCATATCATTCCACTTTATAATTTACGCATCATTCAGAGGTGATTACATAACAGCAAAACATTTCAAGTTTGTCCTATGCAGCAGTAATGATTTGTATTTTGGTTTGACGCTGTAATGAAGGCGTAGAATGACAACACTTACTGTGTCCTTCTGCTTTGTGCCACTATCAATCAGATAAAATCAACCCATTTGTCACCACTGCTGATTCCTGCAAACTGCTCACTGTGTTTAGCAAGCAAAACAGGCGCACGACCTCATGTGTTGTAAAAATACACTGTGACGACTCTGAGCTGAAAAATATACTGTGAGCGGGCATTTCTGAAATCAAATTAGAAGATCTGTGCGCTTAATGATTGCATTAATAATCCAAAATAACTGGGATAGGACAGCCTAAAGATAGAGTATATCATTAGAAAAACACAAATAATAAAACTGAATCTTTAAAACACTTTCAGAAAATGCTGAATGTAAGCATGTTCAATATATGAACCTATGGTCAAAGAAGCATCAAGATTCCCTGAAAAACATTTAGGCAAATCGAGGAAGGTTGCTCAACCCATTTTCATTACTGCCCTCCACTTGGACCATAGAGACTCATTTTAAATGCGAAAGAGCCTTGAGGCACCACAATTCATTTTGGATTAAATTGAATGTGTAAAGGAAGCCAATTAAACATCTTAATCAGCTAAATAAAACAGCAAACGCCCATCAAGAATGTCTGCAGTTGAGCAGCACACGGAGCAGAAAAAATGACTATAATTTAAGTAAGTAAGTAAAGCCTTTATTTGTCCCGCAGTGGGGAAATTGCATTTTTGGGGAAATTGTGTCCTGTAAAGAAAACAAGAGCACCAAAACTCAAACTACAACCTCAAGTCAATCTCAAGATGCCCTCCGATATATCCAGCCATCTTATGTGAAGTCTGTGTAGCCTTCAGATCCAAAGCAACCTGCAATCTTAAACACCATCCTGCATTTACTGAAAGGAAAGGCCTTTTCAGTCTCCTCAGAGTGTTAAACATGATTGCCATGGTGATAGCACAGGAAATTAGTGTTTTTATAGCCGTTCGTATTGTGCCTTCATACCAGCCTAATGACACGAGAAAGCACATTCAGGCTCCAGCTACTCCAGTGTAAAGACTAATTCATTTAAAACAAAGCATCATGAGTGACTAAACAGACAATCACAGTGTGGCCTGACTGGGCAGAACAATAGGCGTCCCTGTAAATAAGAAAACGACAATGAGGATTAGCTAAAGCACCTGTGATTCCCATTATGTTGTTTGTTTTGGTCTCGCTCCAGAGCAGATGAGCTGAACTGACAGACCAACTAAACGATCAGCATGAACACATTAAATAAATCCTTATGAAAGTCAATCATGTGTTCATTACATTGCCAATTTAAATACTTCTGCTTCATTTATTAATAAATCTACGTTAAGTTCACTTGCTCTACTTTGTCAACAGAGAGCTACATAATGTCTTCTGAGTGATTGAGTGTAAACAGCAATTTCGACCAAAATACACAAACTCAGCTCAACTGATGTTCAGCAGCAGCAGGGCGGTGGGTATTGACTGGTCACTCCGAGGAGACGTGCCCTCCATTAGACAGATTTCTAGACAAAAGCATTTATTGGCGGGTCTTCAAGAAGCACACATCGAACCACCGAAGCCAGAAACGCAAGGTCAAGATCTACAATTACTGCTCACTGCTTGAGACGAGAATTATTCAACAAAACAGCAGAACGCACATCATGATCAACTTTAAAAATGAAATGAACTGCCAAGTATCACAATGTCTTCGGTACAACACACGGGGAAAACCACTTCATTTGACCAAATAATTACCCAAGATACTAGATCATGTTAACCTTTACCAAACATAATATTTTTACATTATCTGACATGCTGGAATGGCATTCAGCAAAGATACGAACGCTGCATGGCCTTGTTTACACAAGAGCATGATCTCATTTTGAAACATAACAGAAATGCAATGTTATATTTTCAATGAAATAATTGTCTTGATTGAGTAAAAAACGGAATGAATTCCGATTCTGTGCATTTCACAATCATGTTAAAGGGATAGCTCACCCAAAAATGTCAATTCTCTCATCATTTACTCATCCTCATGTCATTACTTGTGTGAATTTATTTCTTTCTTCTTATTTATTTCTTTTCTTTTGATGAATTTTGGAAAGCAAACAGTTTCAGTTCCCATTGCCTTCCTTCGTATTTTTTGTCCATTCAGTGGAGGTCAAGGGGAAGGGAAACTTTTTTATTATTTTATTTTATCATTTCAAAAAAAAAAAAAAAAAAAAAAAAGAGAAAAAAAAAACATTTTCTGTTTCATAACAACATAAGGTGGGTGACTACTAAATGATGACAGAATTTTCATTTTTTTGGTGCACTGTCCCTTTAAGGACATCTATATTTTGTTTGTCCTGGACTATTCATTGACATATATTTGGTCATTTTAACTGGTCTATTGTGGAATTAACATTATGATGCATTTCTGTTTCTGTTCAAATCAAAACTGTTGAACCTGAAAGTGATGGCTGATGACATCACAGCTGATGAAGGAGAGTGAGGAGACAGTTGTCTTGGTTACTTGGCGGAAGTGCAATTATTAAACTGCCTGCCAGTAGCCAAAATAAAACTATAGCACCATAAACGTCAGGCGCCAATTACGCAAAATAAGATGTGAATAAGCCAACCTGTTTGCACAGCATTAGTGGAAGTGATTTACTCAAATATTCCGTAAGGTAGAAAAGTGCACTACAGTACTAAATAACAAACACTCCTGAGTTGAAGAAGTGAGTGAATGATCACGTAAAGACAGGTTCTTACTTCATCTCCTTCGCCGAACTGTAGACCGAGGTCCACGAAGTGCTCAACACGAATATATCCGTCTGCATCCTCGTCGCACACGTCGAACACTTCTTTGAGCTTTTTCAGGAATACCAGCAGCTGCTCTTGGTCTGGGAAGACATTACCGTCCATCGTTGTGATGATGCGCTGTTAAATGCTTCGTGTTAGAGAGACGGGAAGGCTGTGAGCGCGCTCGCCATCATCTCAGCTCGCGCGGAGCTCAGCCTCACTCTGACATCATCAGCAGCATCGCTTCAGATCAGCTGGACGGAACCATCTGCGCCCGCGGAGGGGTACGGTCGCAGCCCGCGCGTACCTGTGCACGCGGGCGGGTACCCGACGGGTGACCCGACAAATTTTATGTAACGGCTCTGGTGGAGTAATATTTACGTGTCGGGTGCGGGTCGGACGCGGACTGTGGGTCCAATAGCCAAGACAATTCCAACTCAATTCGGTGCACTGTCAGCTGCTTTCACATGCTTATTAGTACTCACGCTCGGTCTGAAGACCGTTAAAGGCTTAATTGCAGTCTTGTAGCCAATCGCGCTGCATCTGATTGAAAGCTAAAGTGACTGCATTAAAGGGAGCGCGCTTTATGCGTTTAATATAGTCTACTCGCAATTTTTAGTTTTAGAATATTTTAGCGCTGCTACAGAGAGGACCAGCGGCCAGGTGAACACTGAGTTTCAGAAGAGACAACCGCGTGCATCTGAGAAAAATATTTACTAGCTTTAAGCTTACAGTTAAATACGCCTACTAAAACATTCTTTTTTCAATTATTCGACTTGTGTTGTTTAATGCAATGTTTAATCAAAAGCGCCTGACATCATTCGCGTTTTTTTTTTCATTGTCCAATCGGATGAATGGAGAGACGGCTTTCTGATTTTTTAAGTTTCTTCTAATATGATAGTTTAACCGCAAACCAAAGAGCGCTCGCGCTACAGTGCCAGGACAGCTGATTCAGTGGTTGCCTAGCAACATAAATAACGGCCGCGTACTGCCTTTTTTCTAAAATCAACAATATGGTGCGGTGCGCCTCGCGTTTTCAGAACTGAAAAACGCGTTCAGTGTGTTCGGGGCATTAATGCGGGTCGGGTACGGGCTAAAATGAGTGTTTCTCTCGGATATCGGCTCAGGTGTGCTGTTAATAACCGCGAGTTTATCAAACAGCGCTCGTCCAGTAACTGTTCCTACCGGAATGAGCGCTAGATTGAGTTTGACGTCACCTATGATGTGGTTGTGTTTAGCTCGCTTTGATTGGCTCACGCATGTCAACGAAACTCGAGTGATTGGATTAAATCAATTCAATTCACACTGCCTGCGTCTCAGTGTGCATACTATCCATTCTAAATAGTATGTGACATTTAGTAATATTCAATACTATTTAGGGTGGATGGAATTGACATCATTTTGGGCTGTTCCAGGTTCAAAGCGGTTTCAAAACTGATACAGAAGATTATGTCCTTGTACTCTTGTTCAGTGTCAGCAGTTCACAAAGCAGAGTATTATTCTTACTATTTTATGTATTATAGGCCCACAGAACTCTGGAGCTGACGTAGAGCATTTGAGAACACCAAACAATCAATTCATTGCATTATTATTCCTATTAAACATTTTATAATGTTTATGCACCCATCTGAATGGATATTTATTGATACTATTTAAACCGTTTTTAATCTGTAATACACCCTATCCGGCCAAGGAGGACCCTGAAAGAAAACACAACTGCAGCCTACAGTAAAGGAAAACTCATTTTCTCCAGAGGAAATTTTTTTTTTTAACAGTAACTCATAAATCTTTAAAGACAAAGCAGCTCTGAGGTTGTTAATCGATGATATACTGTAGGCATATGCTTAATTTGTAAACAAGCAGAGTCACAGTGAGCAAATTGTGCCAAAAGAGCTTGCTGCCTGGGAATGATGTAATCAAGATGGTCTCCCTATGCTTAAGTAATAGTATATACACATATATGTACATACAATACAAACATAGACTCTGTTGAATGCATCCATCTTCCCTTCTTAAATAACAGCATCAAAGACAGTTTTAATATGCACACGATATATACAAAATTCAAGAAGTGTAAAATAGCTCACTTCAGGTGTGTAGATCTCGGTCAGCTCCAAAAGCTCCAATTTTTTGACTCACTGCAGGGGTACAGCTGTGTAGTCTCATTTGGGAGCATGTTCATTCGGCAATAAACTGAGAATTAATGCACCCTATTGTTGCAATAGTTACATACACAATTTCCATGTGTATCCTTTGATAAGGTTTAAAAAAAAAAAAAAAAATGCGCTTTAATCAGCTTTGTTAGTTTGTGTGGTGACTTCACTCATCTTCGTCATCTTGCAAACAGAGATGGATGTTATTCACAGAAAGTCTACAAATAAGTAATGCTACTATTTGTACACACACCAACAAAAATAATCTCAGCATCACAGTAAATGGTAAAAAAACGTTGGCTTATGTTGGCTATTTGTACCCTCCGTATAAATGGACAATACTCTCATGTTTTTTTTTTTAAAAAAAAGTATTTATTTAACTGACATTGAGAATAAAATAAAAAGTTAATACAATTTCATGGGAATGAGCCATTTTTCACAAAATAGCATTAAAATTTAAAAAAAAAAAAAAGGTTATTCGTATAGATCTGGCTCAGGCTGCATGTTTTCTCTGAACATCATCCGACATTTTCCACAATGAGCCGGGGCTCCAGGAGAACATCCCAGCACTCAGTCAGCTGCAGAAAAGACATCAAAGACAGGATTGTTTTAGCCTACCACAGCATACACACTTGTACAAAGAACTGCCCTTATTCACTTTTCAACAATTAAAAGGGATAATCAGAACGCAACAATTGTGTCGGACTGGGGGATGGGGTTCCAATCCAAACTACAAAAGAGGGTTTAGAGCTTTGCCAAAATGCACTCACATTAATTAGCACTGTCAAGACACACATTGTATATGTTAAACACGGAATATGCATGTTGTGCACTTTTTTTTTTTTTTTAATTAATGAACTGAGTTTATGATTCCTTTGTGTAAATTACGTTTCCCCAGCAAGTGTAACTATGATCCTAAATCCGAATTCACCATATGACATGAGCTTGAGAAATAATTAGTTCGTTATTAGTCACAAACACTCTATGGACACTCTAACACTACCATGGACTATCTTGCTGATATCTAAATCATCTCCCCACCAACAAAAAGTTGTTAATCACAAACTACATTGTAATTACAAATGATGAAAAAAAAAAAATGATGTGGCTATAAAATGGACTTGAAGAGATCAATATATGTAATACACATTTACCTAATGACGTAGTTCAAGTACACCTCCGTTCGTGTTTAGAAATTACGCCTGATCAGTTCATATGCACTTCCAATTCATAATAAAACTTTAATACATGGAAAGATCTGTCCCTGAATTCTGAATGGTCAATTCAATGTTCCAGCCATACTAAAATCCATTTGATAAGGGTGTCAACTTAAAGGTGTTGGGTGTTCACCCAAAAATGCAAATGATCCCATAATTTACTCTCACTCAAGCCATCCTAGGTGTATATGGCTTTCTTTTTCAGACAAACACAATCAGAGATATATTAAATAATATCCTGGCTCTTCCCAGCTTTGTAACGGCATTAAACAATGCCAGAACTCGACTATTGTGAGCGTATGGCCATTGCCAGAAGCCAGTGATTATAGATCATAAAGTTTTAAATGTGGATATTTTATTACAAATCCCAACACTTCACTTCAGAAGGCATTTATTTACCCACTGGAGCTCTATGGATTACTTTTATGATGGAAGGATGCGCTTTCTGGAGATTGTTTAATGCCATTACAAAGCTGGGAAGAGACGGGATATTAATTTAACATAATTACAATTGTGTTCAGCAAAAAAAAAGAAAGTCATATACACCTAAGATGGCTTGAGGGCGAGTAAATTATGGGAGAATTTTAATTTTGGGGTGAACTATTCCTTTGATGTAACATTTAAGAGAGCATTCAGTACCTGTGACCCTTGTGTGACAGCATACTCTACTATCTCTGATCCATCAGGGTTCTGATAAACCAGGTCAAACTTGCCAGGTTCAGCTGGAGCTTAAAGACACATAGCAAAATAAATTATTGCTGGAGAAGGAAGAGTGCACTCTAGCATGTAACAAATCAGCAGCCATGCTCCAGGTGTCAGATTTATAAAACTGAAACGGTGACAATAATAAAAAAGAAAAAAAGTTGGAGATACCTTGGGGTTGAGAGAGAAGTTCAAGCTCCAGCACTTTTGTTTGAGGATTGAATGCAATAATCTTCCCTTCCTAAATAACAGCAAAGACTGTTTTTAATGTGCACACAGACACAATACAATTTATATTACAGAAGTGCAAAGCCGCTTACTTTATAATCAGAAACTTCTGGTGTGTAGTTCTCAGTAAGCTCCAAAAGCTATGAGACAGGAGAGAACAATCAAAGAGCTTCAAAGTACATCTCTGTGAAACACTGATCACAGAGATCTGACAAGATATCACTGAAACTGGGGAGTATTATAATAGCAAATGATCATAAGCAATCATACATCATATTATTAGGATAATTAAAAAAAAAAAAATCCTCAAGTGTTTCAATTATCATTCCTCAAATCACATTACCTTAAAAGCAATTTTTTGACCCACGGCAGGAGGAGCTGCCAACAAGGGTAAAGTTGCGTAGTCTCTTTTGGGAGCTGGTTCAGGTGGATTCTACAAAAACACATAACATGAACGGTATGGATAGCGAATCAAGTTTTTAAAATAATAATAAAAAAAATTCTAATGAATTTCAAAAAAATATAAACATAAAAATACACATACCATTAATGCATTTAGAACTTATTTATATAAAAAATATATGAAAAAACAAAGAACTGTTAATTGAAAGTGTTGTCCAGGTCTGGACATATGACAAAAATTGTGTTATATTAACATTACAAAAAGCCAAAAGCATTATATAATATTAATTCTAATAGTTGAATTAAAATTCTCTGGTCTGGTTTCACAGACAGGGCTTAAGTTAAATTTGGACATTTAAGATAAAACATTACTGGTGTACATCAAACAATGTCACTGACATATTGTAAGACATGTCAGTGAAAGCTGCTTTCAGTTAAGACAGCTCAAACAAACATTTTGCAAACTAGCTTTTCTGTGAAAGCAGGCCTATATAATTTACATATCTTTTCCACAGAGTCCTGTTGCAAAACCCTAGATTTTGTGGATTCAGTGGAATTTATATTTAGCAGCCACGTGCTTCAGTTAATTTGCGAAAATTGGGTGACGGTACATCTTCACATTCATCTCACCTGCAGAATAAAACTTTCATTAGTCAGAGAATCGTTGTGTTCCTGCCGCTCGCCATTTTCATGGTTGAAATGAAAGTCTTGTTTCCACGGTGTCCCCTTGGCCCGAACAAAACCTCCTCTCCCATTGCCTCGATTTGCACCTCGACCTCTGCCTCTCTCCTGACCTCTTGCGTTTCCTCTGTCCCTGCCCGCTCCCTCACTAACACCGGAGCTCAAACCGGCAATATTCAATCCCATTCCGTGTAGGTTTGGTTTTTTAATCACAAGCTCTATTTCACTGGCATCAGATTCGGAGCTCTCTGACTTATCCTGGGGCTGTTTGGACACAGAAGACGAGACGGACTGAACTGAACTTTGAGTGGTCAAGGATGGTTGACTTGCTGCTTGCGACTTCTTGGCTGCAGGTTTGACTTGGCTGGGTGGAGACGATGATGAGGAGGAAGAAGAGGAATCTGTGGAGCTCCCTCTACGCTGAGGTGTCTGTAGTGGAAGTTTTGAGTTTGTGCCAGAAGGTTTCGGCGTAACAGGAAGCGGCTGTACAGGGAGGCTGCTTTTGGATTTTTTAACGCCACCTGAAGACGATGAATCTGATGACGTGCTTTCTCTCCGCGCAGCCACAGCGGGCTTTTTGTTCGCACCATTCTGCTTGGGTTTAGGTTTTGGTGGAGGAGCTTTTTTGTGAGATCCATCCTCACTGCTATCTGAAGAATCTGACATTGCTTCATGATGCTTTGTACGGGATGTTTTGTGACTGCTGGTGACAGCGGAAGTGTTTTTCGAAGACGAGGGAGTTGCAATGTTCTTTTGAGGGGTGGCAGGTTTGGTGGCTGCATCTTTCACCTCTTTTTTCTTCTTTTTCTTCTTTTTGCCATCCTCTGCTGGTGCAGAGCCATTGCTATGCTTCTTTTTTTTACTTAGACCTTCACAGATCTGCGTCTCATCGTCTCTCACTCTTTTCTTGCTCTTTGAGATCTGTGCATCAGAGTTGTGGGAAGCCTCAGCTCCATTAACGTAAACAAGACTGGATACCTTTACCCTGTCAATAGGGATGATGAATAACACTTATCAACATATTGAAGCATAAAGTGATATTTAACCTAGCGCAAACATCCACCTTATTACTATACAATACAGTTCTTACCTTATACTGTCATTATCACGCACTATATAAATATTTTCTGTGGAAGGCAGGTAGCAATCCTCAATAAACAAGTCTAAGATAGTCTTACGGCTGTAGCCAAACTTTTCCTTTATAATGCTGGAAAGGTCTGTGATCACTCGGCATTTGTTTAAGTCCACCAGCAACCAACACATCCGACACTCAGGTGTCGCGGGAGGAGGATAATCAAAGTACAATCTAACCCTGACTGAATTGAGACTGGAGGTGGCCATGCCTGAACACGATGGAAGCGCTCACTGGTTTAAACGAAGGCTTCTGTCACGCTGCCATAAACTCTACTGCCCTCTACTGGTGTGGAAGAGAATAGAGGCGGTTTATTTTCCTGTTCGTCAGCTGACTGAAGTCATATGATGCTGTTCCTTACATCACATGCTCAGAGGTTTGGGTTTGAGTACTTAACCGGTGGATCCAAACACATTCAGCCACTGTAACACTGTTTGGGAGAGCTTGAGGTCAATAACAATGTTCGTGTCGTGGATTGGTATGGTGGTTGTGCTGGTGTTTTCTGTGAGCTTTCATAAAGGTATGAAATATTTATGCGCTGAATACACTTTTAGGGATTACTTGAATCTTTTTAGGCACAGTCACCCTTTCTGTAAAGTTATTGGTTTTAGGGGGTGGAATTGCAGCATGATAATATACTGAAATGTTTTGTAACTTTATATAACGTTACTTGTGAAAGCGAAAGAGAAAGGTGTTATCTGGAGTTTCGTTTGTATCCAGTTAGGTTAATCGACCCAGATTAGGGCTGTGAACCAAGTTCCATTTTAAAGATAATACCGAAGTTTTTTTTTCTAACATTTTGATTTTGGTTTTCGAACGTGTGGCAGAACCAATGACTCGTATGAGTCGGTTCTTTGTATCGAATCAGAAACGCTTCAGTTGTGCATTGATATGGTTTAATAATTAAAATCCATCGTCATTATATTTATAAAGTCAAATGGAATAAAATAATGTTTGAACAATTTAAATTTTGATGAACACGAACAATTCAAACGGATGGAAACCATATCTAAAATTAACTTAAAATAGGAAATTAGTTTAATGCTGTATGTGGAATGTTTTTCTATATTTTTTTATATTGTTTGTAATAATAATATATTGTTTTTCGCTTGGTTCTCAATTGAACATAAATGAACCGGTTACTGAATCGAATCCCGCAGTATGCTGTCGTACCTACGGTATTTTGTTTTAAAAACCTGAGGGGAGTAAGTTAATTACAATAGGATTTCCATTCTTTTTTCTTATACCGCCCTCCCCCTACATATTTATTCCAAAAACTAAAACAATTTTATATGTAACCGAAACAGAGTCGTTTAAAAGACTCAAAATCGGAATCGTTGAATTCTTTACACCTGTCTGTCTCCCATTAAACGCCTCTTAAGAAAATCTGTGCTTCATTTACAGTGAGAGAGTTTTGTGCAAACTCTAAGCGTGAATAATAATGACTTTTGTTGTTCTTTATAATAAAAAAAAAACAGGTAGCTGTGTTCCAGTTCAAGCCAAAGAATCATGGGGATATGTGGAGGTCCGTGAAGGAGCTCATATGTTCTGGTGGTTGTACTACGCCAACAGCTCCAGTGCCAGTTATAAAGAACTACCTCTGGTTTTGTGGCTGCAGGTTAGTCTCTCCTGACCGGTGTGATCTGTCATATCTCCTCTCCACTCACTAGAAGCTATTTTTAATCAGAATTCGCATCTTCTGTTCATCCACCCGGATTTTCCTTCTCATTTTCTGAAGTACGTCTAAGGTCGCTCATGTTTATTTTAGGGCGGTCCTGGGGGATCTGGCTGTGGCTTTGGCAATTTTGAGGAAATTGGACCTCTTGATAGAGACCTGAAGCCGAGAGAAACCTCTTGGGTATGTATTATCTTGACTCTCATATCTGCAACATTGATTGAGATGCATATTTTGGTAAACTATATGCTTTAAATTCTATGTTTCTGTATAAATAACGGATTAAGATTATATACAATTAAAAAAAAACTGATTGTGGAACCTGAGAATAATTTGTTCATCCAAAAACATGTGTCTATGCAGGTGCGTGCTGCCAGTGTGCTATTTGTGGATAACCCAGTGGGCACGGGATACAGTTACACAGACACTGAAGATGCCCTCACCAAGGACGTTGCGATGGTGGCATCAGACATGATGGTCCTCCTCAAGAGCTTTTTCTCTCTGAAGACAGAGTTTCAAGTAAGCGAAACAAAAATACCTACCAGAATGAACTGGATCTACTCTTCACATTCGTCACAGTATCTTGCTTTTCTCCCCAACAGAGCGTTCCCTTCTATATATTTTCCGAGTCTTACGGAGGCAAAATGGCAGCAGCTATTTCCCTCGAGCTCACAAAGGTACTGAAATATTTGTTCTAACTTTAGGCTTCATGACAGGCAATTTTGCAGCAGCACGTGCAAGATGTTCATAAAGCTGTTTTAAGTCATGCGCTCTGCTGATTTCATCTAAAAGAGGAAGAGCTTGAGTTCCTCTGAAGTAAATCTGCCGTCTATTTAGAGTACTTGTTTTTACTAGTTTCTATTTGCTCTGTAATATGCATTGAATGTTCATTTCCTGTCTCTTTAGGCAGTTCAAGCTGGTTCAATCAAATGTAGCTTTGCTGGGGTGGCTTTGGGAGACTCCTGGATCTCTCCTATAGGTTTGTAAAAAAGCTTATCAAGCTTTGTGTGCAGCTGATTGTCTGTTTATTGATTTAAAGCTATATAGTCATTATGCACATTCATCATGTATAGTCTCACATGACTGCATAAACCTGGTGATAAACTCAAACAAACACCTGGCTTAAGCCTAATGCATCACAATACAGCACTCAACACATCTGACAGTTTATTGTTTTTCCTACAGATTCAGTCATGACATGGGCTCCTTATCTTTACAGCACAGTGAGTAACTCACCCTATTCAATGCACTCTGTCTCGTCTTTACGGAGATTAAGCATGATTACATTAACATGGTCAAAACATAGCATTACATCAATGATCTGACAAATGCTTACAAAACCATTCAAGGCTGCATTTGTTTTATATTCAAAAGTACAGTAAAAATGTTTTATATTTTAAAATGTAATTTATTCTTGTGATTTCAAAGCTAAATTTTAGCATCATTACTCCACAAGTCTTCACTGTCACATGATCCTCCAGAAATCATTCTGATATGCTGATTTGGCTAGAGCTGCACGATGCTGGATAAAATGAGAATCATGATTCTCGCACGATTCTGAATGTACAGCCAAACAAAATAACATGTCATTTACAAGAGGTTCTGATATAATATAAATTGCTGGACTCTTAATTGCTGGAAAATGTTTGAATTAATTATTATTATTTTTTTTTAATAGTTTTGAATGAATTCAACGACTCTTTAATAAATACTTGTTTCATTACAGGATTAATCCATGTTTTTGAACGAATCTTTTGATTGAATGATTCAATGACTAATAAAAATTAGTCACTTGTCGCCACCTAATGGACTAAGATGTAAATGATACAATCGTTATTTGACGCGCCAAGTTCGTTTCAAAATGTGGTTCGCTATCGTACACACCAGTGTTTATATACTAACTTAACTTATATATCAATACTTCAGTGATAATTTGAATATTTGTAACATAGTAATAGTGACTAATGTGTGGTTCAAAACTGCTCTTGCAGCACAAACACATTTGTTCCAGTATGGTTGTCAAATGTTTAAAAGATGCGGGCAAACCGTTTTCATTTAATAAAATAAGATCGCATGGGTGCTTAAATCGAGATCTTTTGACGATTTATCGTGCAGCTCTAGATTTGGCCAAGTTAAATGTTCCCTCACAGCCATTCACTGTTGATAATTTGCTGTCAGAGTGTTTAATGCTGCTGATGTGAGTCTGTGCTGTGCTCTATAGTCTCTGTTGGATGACAATGGGCTGAATGAGGTGAATAAAGCTGCAAACGCAGTGCTGGAGGCAGTAAAACAGGGCCAGTACCAAAGAGCCACAGACTTGTGGTCCATCACAGAGAATGTGGTGGAACAGGTGAGTTGAACATGCTCTACAGACCTTTCCGTTGCTTGGCAATGGGTTTAGATGGAGGTCTTCTTAATTTATTATGAATTAAAGAAATAGGATTAATGAATATCATGCGATTCATTCAGTTCCTCAACATTTTGTTACAGAACACAAATGGTGTGAACTTCTACAACATCCTCACTCAAGAATCTGATGAGATGAAGAGCAGTTCAAATCAGGCCGCGGATGGATTCCTCTGTGAGTCTCAACATGCAGTTTTTCAAAATTTCTGTTTGTTACATATGTTTCAGGCATCATTTTGTCTTTGTTTTTTGTTTTTTTTACAGCCGCATTGAAGCGGCGCCACATTCGTCCTTTGCACCGTCAGTCCCTTTCTGCATTGATGAACGGGCCAATCAGACAGAAGCTTGGTGTCATACCAAAGAATGTCACATGGGGAGGTAATTATTCTTATGATTTATAGAGGTACTTCTGTGTACAAACAACTGATTCTCGCAAGCGTAAGCACAATGTGTTTCTTCAGGACAAGCCGAAGATGTGTTTGTCAGCATGGCCGGAGATTTCATGAAGCCTGTGGTGAACATTGTGGATCAGCTCCTGGCTGCAGGTGTCAATGTCACCGTCTACAAT
Source organism: Opsariichthys bidens (assembly GCA_037194245.1). Lineage (NCBI taxonomy): Eukaryota > Metazoa > Chordata > Actinopteri > Cypriniformes > Xenocyprididae > Opsariichthys > Opsariichthys bidens. The sequence continues at coordinate 15,109,588 of CM074277.1, read as the reverse complement.
GGCCAGCTGGATCTCATCGTGGACACAATGGGTGAGGACGTCTACCATTAGTAAAATTTCAGAATGGAAACTCTTGACCAATAGATTTTAGACTAGCTGTGCATGTCACCATATATCCTCGTGGGGCCGACACACATCAAGCTGATGGTCTAAGACCGTCCGTCGGGCATCATTTTACCTGAGCATTCCAAGACGCAAATATTTTGTAACAAAGAATATGATCAACACGATTGATATTCAAACTGGAAAGCAAGCGCAGCTTTGTTTACAGCTTGTATATCTGCAGTCCTAGTTTTAGTTTCTCTTTTTCAATGACTAGCATAGACTATTGATACTAGCTGATAGACAGTCGTTTCCTTAGACGCAGGCGCAGAACGCACATGCTAGTTTGTAGTCTTTGCGGTACGTGTTCAAGCGCAGCTTTGTGACACGAACACAACCGACTACGCCCTTTATTTGTCCCAAATGATAAATAAAGGCAGTCTACGGACTGTCCGTGAAAGCCGAGTAGAAGTGGTCAAACGCAACGCCTTTTTAATAATGGGTGTGATTGGTAACATGTCACAGCTGAGCTCTTGTGATTGGGTCACCCTGGTGGGGATGGGATGTTAATAGGTGTCTGTAAGTCAGAAAGCTTTTTGTAATCCATTTTACCCATAAACTTGATATTTTAGAAAGACCATTACGATTGGCTGTTGTCAGGATAGCTTTTCTGCATTGAGTCGTCTGTTTATGAGCAGGTCAGGAGTTGTGGGTGAAACAACTGAAATGGGACGGACTCCAGTACTTTAACAACATAAAATGGACGGCACTGGAGGACCCGCAACAAGAGAGCCAAACTGGAGCTTTCTATAAGACTTACAAAAACTTTGCCTTCTACTGGATCCTCAAAGCTGGTCATATGGTACACTTTTCTTTTTATAAAAAGTCGTTTTAATGTTTAGTTATATTCAGTTAGTTTTAGCATGGCAATAACTGCAGAAGCTACAGCGGTTTTGCTGTTATTTTTCAGAAAATACATTTCTCAGTAATTGTTTTTAGTCTCAAGTATATGTGAACATCTCTATCTAATTCCATCATCACAGATCCCATCTGACCAGGGGCCAATGGCTCTACGGATGCTGAAGATGGTGACTCAGCAGGAGTGATGGAGCTCATTCCCATACAAACTGGCTTATGAACCGCTTTTAGACAATCACAGTTATTCTACCAAATTCTGACACTTTTTTTTTTTTTTTTTTTTTTTAACATTTTGGTTTATCTCAATGTAATAATTTTTCAGTGCTTGCCTTGTAAAATTTGTACATTTGAATGGGTGCAAACAATAAAGTCAATTTTTATACAGTTTGAATTCTGACATTTACATATTAAGAAAGAACTAACCTTAAAATTGTTTTTAAATTCCCATTTATTTGCAACACAAATAACGTCTCTGCAAGTCATACAAGAAGAAAGGAAATCGGAATGATCTCCTTGGTTGATTTCACACAAACGCATAAAATAAATTTCATGGATAAATATTTGCATTTTAAACTACTTTTTTTTAATGAGGTTTGCATGCCACTTATGAATAAATTTAAACGTATAAACTGCTAGAGCTGTGCAATCACTAAAAGAAAAGACCACTCGTCCTTGCACACTAGTATTTAAAATGAAATTTACTATAATAAAGGATATAATTGTGCAAATTCTTACAAATTTTCCTGCTCCTTCAATTAAATTATTCAGTATACATAACTCACTCATGAAATACTGAATACAGATTTTGCACCCACTCATCTCACATTTTTCTGCATATTGATCAAAACAGCTTGTCAGCTATAGAGTATTAAGGCATTTGGTCAACAGCGTTTCATGTTCATGGGTTCGCTGAGGAACTGTAGCTGAGAGTGCGTCTGCCCCACCGGTCCTCAGGCACTCTGAATCCCTCTCTGCTCACAGGCTCCACCACCAGCTCTATGAGACCCGGAGCAGCGGGAACCTCCAGCTCCACCACACGGTACAGGGTGGAGTAAGCCCTGCCAATCAGAGTCAGGGGTCCAGGGCGAATCCGAGGGTCAGGACCACGGAGATGTCTCCAATGTATCCGGAAATGGCGGACCTGCTGAGTGGGATATTGCCAGCGTAAGGTGGCATTCAAAAGTACCTTCATCGTGTGTCCGGGTTCCTTCGAAGCACCCCTCTGCCACACCACATCATTCACGCAGATGCCTTGAACAGACTGCAGGGGCGCATGAAGACTCTCTGCATCCAAAAACTGCAAAAAAACATGGATACATACACAACCGTTCAGACGTTTTTTTTATACTTTTTAATTTAGTGAAATTCAGTTTATAGCATTTTGTTTTTAAACTAATTTGCTATACAGACTTTATTTGGTAACACTTTATGATAAGGTTCATTAGGTAACTACATTAGTTAACATGAACTAATAATGAACTGCACTTCTACAGCCTTTATTAATCTATGTTAATTTCAACATTTACTAATACATTATTAAAATCTTGTTAACATTCGTTAATGCTCTGTGAACTAACATGAACAAACAGTAAACAACTGTATTTTCATGAACTAACATTAACAAAGATTAGTAAATACAGTAACAAATGTATTGCTCATGGTTAGTTCATGTTAGTTAATACATTAACTAATGCTTAACTAATGAACATTATTGTAAAGTGTTACCCTTTATTATTTAAAAAAAAAAAACAACTGGCTTATGGGTATCAGCCTGAATTCACAGAACTTATTTCACTCATAAAATGAAAACAGCTATTTTAAAAACCCTCTAGAATATCTTGCAAGAGATGTGTGTGTAACATGTTCTGTGCATCTCACCATAATCTCTCCAATCCTGCAGTTAAAGGAGATGTCTTCATCTCCTTCATCTCGGGAAACACGAATACATATTTCTCGCAGTGAGCATCCAATCATTTTCAACAGGAAACATCTATGCAAGAGACCACATTGAGTTTTATTAGAGAAAGCGTTTCAGATGTTTGACCAAAACCTTTTTTACTTTAATGCGGGTTAGCAACCAATGGCATGCAGGCCAGTGAATAATCATTGGATAATCACAACGATGGTGATGTGCAAAGTATAACATTCACACACACACACACACACACTGTGAGGTTCAATAGTGTTGCCCTGGAAATCTGTTATTAAAGTATAATTTAAACATGAAAATAAAGTTTTAGGATGTTGAAAAATGTAAATGTAAAAAAAATGTAAAAAATAAGGGAAAAATTGCTACAGAAATATTTAAGATTCTGCATTATTTGTATGACAGATGAATGTACGATATATTTATTTGATTATATGTACAGTATATATTATTGAGGGTTATATTCCTGATTAACTTGGACAATTAAAAAATTGTCTTCATTTTTTGACGTCAATTTTTGTCTTCGTGACAAAATGGTTACCGAACCGTGCTTTAAACAGTTTCAGTTCCAGACTCTCACCTGGAAGTCCAGCCATCCGAAGTCCACCGGCCACAATTCTGAACAAACTGCTCAACCAACTGATTATCCTCTGCTAACGCTTCTGGAAAGACACTGCTAGCTAAACACACGATAAAACAGATTAGATTAATATTACACATTGTTAACATGACAGCTCCACAGAAACTGGTCTGAAGAAGGCCTGAGAGACCACTAACATGCTATTTCCTCCGTCCCATTAAATGTGCACAGGGGAACATCTATTGTTTTGAGCTCCAAGGACACCTTCACTCCAACAGGTGGCTTGTAGACAAAAGAGACAAATGTCTTGGCTGCCAAGGGCACATGGAGAGAAAATATCCTACAAAGGGGCAAAAAGAAGGTGTTTGAGAGAAATCTTTTGCACTCCAGGGAAAACAAAACTTCCAGTACCTTGCACAGACTTCAGGAATTCCAGAGGGAATCATACCCTCCACCATCAGAGAGCTGCCTCCAATCCAAGCATCCTCTGAGCAGCCACGGCTTCTCAGCCAGCCGCCTTTCTCCATTTTCTCAGAGAGGTACAGAGGCTGGATCTCCTGAGCATGCAGATTGAACCAGCTTCTCTCCATCTCCACCTACATCATACATCAAACAGTCAGAAATTACTTGGGATGTATCCATACTTAAACGCTACAAGTGAATTTAGGCATCACAACATGATGATGTACAGTATGGAAAATTTAGAATCATTTTGAGATTTCTTAAAAGGTTAGTTCACCCAAAAATTAAAATTCTGTCATCATTTACTCACTCTCATGTTGTTCCAAACCAGTAAGACTTTTGCTCACCTTCGGAACACAAATGAAGATCTTTCTCTTTTCCTCCAAAATAGACAGCTACACGACTGACACCTTGACACTTCAAAAAGTTCAAAACTAATCCATATAAATTGAGCGATTTAGGCCAAATTTTCTGAAGAGACTCGATCACTTTATATGATAAACAGATTGAATTCAGGTTTTTATACACATATAAACCTTGATCAGTGAACATAAACAGAAGCTCAACCGAACATGCTTGACGCATGAAAACAAACCTCTTCCAGAAGCTCGAACGTGCTGCGTAACATGAGAATGAACCTCATTGGTTCTCACACATCATGTGAACATGCTTGAGCTTCCGTTTACCACAACTGATGTGTGTTCAATGTTTATATGTGACAGAAATGATCATATAAAGCAATCAAGTCTCTTCATAAAATTTGGACTATACCGCTCGATACATATGGATTAGTTTTACCATGTCTTTATGAACTTTTTGTTAAAGTTAAAGCGGTAGTCGCGTAGTTTGTTGCTCAGATTTCATCAAAAAGATCTTCATTTGTGTTTAGAAGATGAAGAAAGTCTTACGGGTTTGGAAGCATGAGGGTGAGTCATTAATGACAGAATTTTCATTTTTGGATGAACTAACCCTTTAAATTTTACATTTTGCAGTGTTATTAAATTATTAGCGTTTTAAAAATAATAGGGTATGGAAAGATAGTAGTGTTTTAAAACTTTTAAAACACTACTATCTTTCCATACCCTGACATTTTTTGAACACTAATAATTTTACGGGTTGGTAATAATCTGATGGTTAGATGATGGCAAAGCTAAAATTACGTTTCCAATATCTACTAACACCAATAAATAAAAAAAAATCTATAGCCAATAAGCTACCAAGTATTGTAAATGTGTAGCATTCATGTGTTTTGGAGTCTTATCCCAGTAAGCCATGACTTTTGAGGGTCAAGGGCAGGCAACAAAAGAGTCAAAAAACATTTTATTTTATTGGGCTCTTATGATTGTGGTTATTTGAGATGAAAATTTGTGGACTTCATTGTCAAAACTATGCTTTTGATGCCAGTAAAAATACCAGCAATGCATTCAAACTGAAGTCACATAGGTATTGATGATAATCTTAATGTGCTTGTGTGTAGAGTACCTGTCCCCTCCAGTACAGGCTCTTTCCAAACCCCTGACAGAATGAGGAGATGAATGGAAGACCGGACGAGGGCCGGTGGATATAAAGGTACTCAGACAGCAAGCTCCAAAACCTTAGAAGAGCGGTCAGATGATAGACATCAGAGTCAAAATTGCTTGCTTGCAGGCGTGTGTGTGTGTGTCCCATCGCAGAACGACGAGCACATTGTGATTAGTTCAAGAAATCAGCGTACTTGTCCTGGTTTTGCCGAAAATCTGCCTTTTCGTGGCATTCGTACACCCAACCAGGAGCAAAGATGGCTGTTGAAAGCTCATACTTGCGAATCAGCTCTAAAGCCTAGTGAAAATCAAAAAGAAAACACCGCTTATAGCTTATTTATTCTCCTTGTACTCTCATCCAAAAAACACTGAAAAATTATTAATATATATAGTACTGTGCAAAAGTTTGGAGTCAATAAGTTTTTTTGAGAAATTTATACTTTTGAGGAAGAATGCAGTAAAATGGTTTTCAACATTGATAGTAATAATAAATGTTTCTTGAGGATCAAATCTTCACATCAGAATGATTTCTGAAGGATCATGTGACAATGAAGACTGGAGTAATGATGCTTTAAATTGTACTAATAGATCACAATTTTGTTGTTTTTACTGTATTTTCCCGTAATGAATATATGAGTCGTCTTTAAAAAACAAAAAAATCTTCCCAACCCCAAACTTCTAACCAGTAGTGTACATCCATTAAAATTACTCTAACTTAAAAACTTAAAATATATATTCTAACTAAAATGTCACAAACCTTATTTGTCTCAAATTTCCCTCCGATCACCTTCCCTCTCGCAAACACATCAACACCAACATAGATGTCAGCTAAGCGGCCCTGAGCGACGGAGTAGGACTTCATCCCCTCCAGACTCTGCTCTGTCCAGTTGTAGTTAGTGAATATTCCATCACAGGCATCAAAAAACATTCTGAGAGGATGACAAATAGAAGCTGATGGCATAAGTTATACAAAATCCACTGAATAAATCTCACAGCACTGCAGACGCCCTCAAGACCATCACTTGCCTGTTGTTGTCATTTAGTTCGTTCTGCCAGTTGAGTGAGCCGTTCTTCAGCACGCTGTCATACCAGATCACCACACTGCCTGGAACGCGCTCATGCATCTGATCTGTGAGGTAGCGCAGAAAGGGACTGGTGTTCTTCACTGCGGTCTCCTGAGGAGTCAGTCAAATTTGGGGTAACATACTACAGTCGTGGCCAAAAGTTTTGAGAATTACATAAATATTAGTTTTCACAAAGTTTGCTGCTAAACTGCTTTTATATCTTTGTTTCAGTTGTTTCTGTGATGTACTGAAATATAATTACAAGCACTTCATACGTTTCAAAGGCTTTTATCGACAATTACAAGACATTTATGCAAAGAGTCAGTATTTGCAGTGTTGGCCGTTCTTTTTCAGGGCTGGACATGCTCTCAATCAACTTCTGGGCCAAATCCTGACTGATAGCAACCCATTCTTTCATAATCACTTCTTGGAGTTTGTCAGAATTAGTGGGTTTTTGTTTGTTCACCCGCCTCTTGAGGATTGACCACAAGTTCTCAATGGGATCTGGGGAGTTTCCAGGCCATGGACCCAAAATTTCAACGTTCTGGTCCCCGATCCACTTAGTTATCGCTTTTGCCTTATGGCACGGTGCTCCATCGTGCTGGAAAATGCATTGTTCTTCACCAAACTGTTGTTGGATTGTTGGAAGAAGTTGCTGTTGGAGGGTGTTTTGGTACCATTCTTTATTCATGGCTGTGTTTTTGGGCAGAATTGTGAGTGAGCCCACTCCCTTGGATGAGAAGCAACCCCACACATGAATGGTCTCAGGATGCTTTACTGTTGGCATGACACAGGACTGATGGTGGCGCTCACCTTTTCTTCTCCTGACAAGCCTTTTTCCAGATGCCCCAAACAATCGGAAAGGGGCTTCATCGGAGAACATGACTTTGCCCCAGTTCTCAGCAGTCCATTCACGATACTTTCTGCTGAAGATCAATCTGTCCCTGATGTTTTTTTTGGAGAGAAGTGGCTTCTTTGCTGCCCTTCTTGACACCAGGTCATCTTCCAAAAGTCTTGGCCTCACTGTTCGTGCAGATGCGCTCACACCTGTCTGCTGCCATTCCTGAGCAAGCTCTGCACTGGTGGCACTCCGATCCCGCAGCTGAATCCTCTTTAGGAGACGATCCTGGCACTTGCTGGACTTTCTTGGACGCCCTGAAGTCTTCTTTACAAGAATTGAACCTCTTTCCTTGAAGTTGCTGATGATCCTATAAATTGTTGATTTCGGTGCAATCTTAGTAGCCACAATATCCTTGCCTGTGAAGCCATTTTTATGCAACGCAATGATGGCTGCACGCGTTTCTTTGAAGGTCACCAAGGTCAACAATGGAAGAACAATGATTTCAAGCATCACCCTCCTTTTAACTTGTCAAGTCTGCCATTCTAACCCAATCAGCCTGACATAATGATCTCCAGCCTTGTGCTCGTCAACATTCTCACCTGAGTTAACAAGACGATTACTGAAATGATCTCAGCAGGTCCTTTAATGATAGCAATGAAATGCAGTGGAAAGGTTTTTTTTGGGATTAAGTTCATTTTCATGGCAAAGAAGGACCATGCAATTCATCTGATCACTCTTCATTACATTATGGAGTATATGCAAATTGCTATTATAAAAACTTAAGCAGCAACTTTTCCAATTTCCAATATTTATGTAATTCTCAAAATTTTTGGCCAAGACTGTAGACATTATGTCAGCATAGTAACATTACAATCCTCCAATCAGAGATGTCTTGTTTACTCACACTCAGCACATTTTCTATGTTAATGAGCCAGCCATCAAAGCCGTAGCAGTAGGAAATCTGGACCAGCTTATCAGCAGCTGCACGGTAGCTCTCCTCATCTGCGAGGAAAGCCTCACATATCTTCGCTCCATCTGTCCACTCTGTGATGAATGTGCCTTAGAGGGGGATAGAACTATTTCAATACATCCATTCTGATTTTCACTCATCTATAAGGGTGCAGTGGTTAATGACATTTCTGTCAATTCTGGCATAGCACTCACTCTGGTGTCATTGCAAACTAGATAGATTTTCTTGACAATTTGTACAATGTCCAACCTGCTGTTGTCCATGACATTACGCCGGGAGCACTGCTGTTAACCTCCTACTATAAAAGTATAATCAGAGTGTCTATATGACTTGTGTGACTTTTCAAAAGGAATATAATGGCTTTTTGTGTAAAGCAAACTGAAATTTAACTCAATATTCCTCACACAAAACTGACATAAAATTTTTTATTCATAAAGCACCTTTCCCAAGCTCAAGGTCACATGGCTTTTAATGACTTTCAAATATAGTGTACAATTTACATGGACTATGTTTATGGTGCCGGTTCATCATTTTAGAGTGCTTAACAGCCACAGGTTGTCTATTTGTTGTCTGTTATATTGAAAAGAGCAGCTTGAACATTCTGCTAAATTTCTCCTTTTGTGCTACACAGAAAAAAAACAAACATATGGTTTACAACAACGATGGGTTGAGTAAATGTTGAAAAGAAATGTTCAATGTTCACTTGTAGTGCATTTCAAATCTTAAAAGTATATTTAAAAAAAAAAATTGCACTTGCAGAAAATATCAATCAAATAAGAGGCCACTTAAGTGTACTTAAATGTACAGAGTATGTACTTAAGTACACTTTTTAGAAATATGCACTTTGCAATAATGTCAAATTGAAAGGTTTTACTTTAAAGTACATTTTAAATGATGTTTTAATCATTTTTGTCATTCTTTAAAAACAATAATTTTTTTAACTAACATAACAGCAACAAACAACAGACTAACTGTATTGTTATTCAACATTACATTTAAAGTAAATATTTTTAAATAAACTATATTCAAATTTTAATTACTACAAATGTATATTTACATTTATATATATTTAAAATACAACACGTAGAAGTTTCAACAGAAATTACATTAAAGTATATATTATATACTTTTATAAGACAATAAAAGTATGTCACTTATAAAGATTTATTAAAAAGAATAAAGAACTATAAAGTAAATTATGAAGATGTATTTAAGTCGGCCAAAAAAAATCAACTATTGGATTAATTCAACAAATAGCACATTTAAAGTTTAAACTATGATACAATTTCGTTTAATCGCAATTAACATGAAATGAAGAATCAGAAAACATTACATTCGCTTCGAACTTACGTATATTCAACTAAAGTATATTATTTCTACAAAGGTATGCCAAGTCACGTGTACTTATTTTTCACAAGGATCTTTTTACAGCAAGGCTCATGTGTTTAAGACTGGGATTTTGGCCCATAAACTGAACCCATCAAGAGACTCACCAATAGAGAGCACTCCATGTTTATGCGCTGCATTCGTCCAGACCGCAGGAGGAATAGTGACCATCTGATGACTGAAGTAGTTGAAGATGTCAATATACTCCCAGTGATAGAAGGCATACGGCATCTCCACCTCTGCGCCTTGAATGAACCTGAGCAAAGATCAAAGACCATGTAGATCCTGAAGACAATAAATGGAAGTGACACATCAAACTCTGAGTTGTACCTGTCCACCAAGTAGCCACCCATCATGTCATGGGACACCAATGTCCGCCGAGGGCAGCTGTTCAGTGGAGGAAACCTGCTCGCCAGAGGCACAGTGGCCACATTAAATGGACTTGCTTCCTTCCGTTTCCATGATAGCAGCTCATCGAGAGACTTCAGACTGCAGCTGATGGGCTCAGTGGTGTCAGGATCATAGTGCATTGCTGTTAGAGCACAGGAAAAGAAGGAAAAGAGCACTGTGATCTTTTGACAGGATAAAATGCGGAATACAGTATGTATTACATACTTCTATACCTGGCAACGTGGAGGGCTCGTAGTTTACGACTTCATGAATACTTTGATCGCCTGGTTGATCCAGGCAAGACTCGGAGCTGAGAAAACAAACCAGTAGCGTTGAACATGTAGTTAGAAGGGGTTATAAGGGAAATAAAATGCTGCTCTGCTTCACATGGTCTTCAGATATTATGCACACACACAAAAAATGGCTTTCAGTCATAACTACAAATTCAAAATTACCTTATCTCCTCCGCTTTACGAATCTTACTGCTTGTAGTTTCGTCCCTTTTTCGTTTTCGGGGTGTCATTTTATCGTTGTCCTTTGTTGAAACACTTTCCATTTACAAACACGTCGACAGAGAGCTGGTTTGCAGACTAAAGTGATTTGTAGTAATAATACACCTCCGCTTTAGGGAACAGAAAGAGCGAGCAGCTTCCGCCTGTGCTCTGATTGGCTGAATGAGTGCGGCATGATCCTGCTGAAATGTGTTGCTTTAAATCTCCACTAGAGGGCAGTAAACTAGACCAATAAAATGACTGGCATGTGAACTGTTTATCAACACATAATTGTCATGTTTGTTTTAAGCACTCATGAAAAGTGATAAAAAGTCCTTTTATAAAGTATTGCGAAGCTTCAAGCCGTATTACGTGCACAGAGAAGATAAACAAACCAGCCACTAAAGTGATCATTTGAGAGTCGGAAATAGATTTAGTGACACTAAACATGACGAGAAAGAACAAATGTGATTCATGAAGACATTTTAGTATAAATAGCCAAGTACCAGAATATTATTCAGACATGTTTTTGAATACTGTGGTGAAACCTGCTGAAACCTGCTTCCCTTGGTGATGATGCTGTAAGGTTTGAGGTCTCCATAAAGAAGTATTCATCTGTATACGAATGTGAATAGTGAAAAAATATCAATTCATGAATAATTCACACTCTTTTTTGCCTTCATCCAGAATGCATCGAAATAGCTCTCATATCCATTCTCTTGCTGTAGAACGATCATCCGGACCAATTGTTGGCGGCACAATGATTCTCGTCTGTTTGTTCTCTTTGAGTATTCATGTGGGCCTGCAGTCTGAATCCAGTGCTTTTAACAGGACAGATGAATGCCATGGAAATCTGGAAGTTTAATTTGTATGAACACAGGCTGAAATGCCTTTAATGTAGTAAACATTAGTTTTCCCCCCAGCAGCTTTGGTTTTGGTATAAAAAAAAGGGTAACACTTTATTTTACAGTGTCATTGTTACATAAGTTACATGTAGTTACTGTAGTAACAACTATAAATGATCCATAATTACATGCAACTAACCCTAAACCAAAACAAACCCTAATCCTAAACCTATAGTAAGTACATGTAGTTACTTAATATTTCTCAGTACTTAAATATATAATTACAGTGTAACAAAGACACCTTAAAATAAAGTATAACCAAAAAAAGTTTATAAATAAACAGAATAAAACCAATTTCACCAATCGAATGTTTTAGCAACACATTTGCTTCACATTAAATATTCATCTGTTTACTTGAGGCAATATCCACTAGCTTAACTTGTTCAGCAGAAACTTGACTCGTATGTGTCTACTCATCCATATCATTTCCTGTCTTTCTTTTCCTTTTTCCATTTTGCTTTAGCATGTTTCCATAATTGGTCATTGAGATCATTGTGGTTGAACAAAAAAACTTTATATATTCCATTTCCAGACAGGGAAATATTCATTGAACATCTTCACTGTGAATGTGTTGATGACCCACATTGGGTCTATTTGGCTTTGTGTTTGTTCCACCACAGCGCTGATCAATCCTCCGACGCCCCAGGGTGATTTTAGCAGCCAGTACGGTTCCCGCCAGAAAGGCTCAGAACAAACTGCAATTTTCTGACAATGAAAAGGCACCAAAAAACTTAATCCTGACATTAGAAATGAAAGAACAATACCTAAAAGTCCTGATTTTTCAAATGAAAAGGCTTTCCATGTAGTTCAGCTGTTACTATTCATTCACGGATTTGATTCCACGTGTGACTTCTTCCGTTATTGATGAGCATGTTTGAATTCAGCATGAAACGGAAGTTACGATCGTATTTTCTTTCCTTATTGCGATGCTGTGACAATGAGCCGCTCTTCAAACAAGAAAAAATGTTTTACGGGAGTTGATTTTGTGAGTTGGTTGTGGTTTGCTAACGCTGTGATGTCATTTGAGTGACAGGTTGTCCCGCCCTCACGCCAGTGAACGCCTCATCAGAGAAGAGATGCTGCTGCAATGGAAAGATATTGATGGAACACGAATTAGAACAATAATTATGTGCACCGATAATAAATAATGCAATATTTTATAAAAAACAAGAAATGCTCATTTTCCTTCTCTGTGGGATTTTTCAACCCGTGACAAACCCAATGATTTGGTTTAAATATTTATAACTTTGTCCATATTTGAGAAGCTCAAAGAAAATGAGTTATTTTGATCCAAGATGTTTTTGCCTTTTATTTGAGATGAAGAGAACTTTCCAGTTTGAAATCTTCAGTTTCCAACTCAAGGGACTATTTTCTGTTCTGCAACTTTAATATTTTACAACTTACTGCACCTTGTTATTATTTTTAAAGTTGCACAGGCGCAGAAAGAAATGCTGACGTCACAGGCACGCCTAAAGGTGAACATGACGACACGAGTGAAGTGAGCAGCAGACTTTAGGACCCAGTCCACAGAGCGGGCCAGTCCGGTTTCCCTTTCTTACTCAACGTCTGTAATGTCAGTCTTGTTGCTAGAAGCGTGTTCCGCTCACCAGACCTGAAATTTGAAGGTGGAAGAGAATCATTTGTTTAGTAAGTAGCACATATTTACAGTTAGTTCTTGTCCCGGAAACATCATGGCTATTAAAGGATTTGGATAAACATGTTTCATTGCCTAACCGATGTTAATTAGCCTCTCCAGGTAAAGATAAATATTTGCACAGATCTGGTGAAATGTTAATTTGATGTGGGCTGTAAAGTTAAATGTGCACATGGATCGTTGATTTTTAAAAATATTGACATTGGTTTTGCACATTAAGCCTCACATAATAAAAAGGTTATTGTGTAGATGTAGATATCATGCGTGATAAAATATGTACTGGGTATTTCTGAACTTAAAGAGGCTTGCATCTCATTATAAATGTGTACTGCGCATGAGCCTGTCCCGCATCCATGCAGCATCCCTTGGTTTATTCCCCACAAACGTAACAGGTGACTCGGAAATGAGTAAGAATTACGGAACACTGACGTTGCGAAAAAGCAGGCAGATTTTAAACCAAGAGCAGTGTTGTATCAGATGATTTGGATTAAGGATCAAGTGTTATTGGCTTGTTTTACAGGAAGGCGTCAGTGCCGCTGTTGCGCATCAGATATTGTTCGTGCTGAGGAAGAAGAGCATAAAGCTGTGGCAATATAGCAGCCTATCACTGTAAATAAACATACTAACAAACACATTTATTAAAATATGCAAAGATGCAGAAAATGATAACTCATCAAAATAATAAAAACGAGAAAATTTAATAATAACATGATACTTTTTTTATCATATGAAAGGCATAATGTCATAAAAAGTCTTATTTATAGTCTTATAAATATTTTCTCTAATTCTTTTTATTTTTTTTATATTTTTTTTAGTGTGCTGTAGGTGGAATCTCAGAAGAATGCGATAATAGTATTATCCAAATCTGATTTTGGTGTGAAAATATGACCTGGGCATTTTATTATAACAGCTTTGTGAGACCCATAGAAAACATTTTAATACTGTAATACTGCCCTCGTGTGGTACATCTATTTATTTATATACATATATATTTATGTGTGTGTGTGTGTATAATGAAGCGTAATCGATGCGATTTATGTGAACAATTATTCTAGTATTATAGTTATGACTGTGAGAGAATGGAATGTGCTCCAATACGGTGAGCTGAGCCTCTCGTTTTGACATTAGAGAAAATATGGGATGAGCTGAGACTTCTTGTTCCTCCTAATAGGTTGTGGCCTAAACAAACTAGAGTCATAGGCAAACGTGGTAAAAAGTTGATAAACAATCGTGGCATGTTTGAAATGTATTGACCACGCCTTAAGGGAGAGCATATGGAAAACTGTATAAAAGAGTCTGCTGCTCTGTAGACTTCACATCTCTGATAAAAAAAACGCCTGTCCTCTCGCATCAAAACCCAAGACTTCGAGAGTGATTCTTTACAGAGGCAGCAGACACAACTCCAATGCTTTGTCATTTGACTGAATGGGATTTCTGGTATACGGTCTTGAAGGCATTATTATTATTGACTTGCATACTACAACTTATTCCCCTGACGTGTGTGTGTGTGTGTGTGATGTTTCCACAGAGCAGTAGAGCATCATGGGTGGAGTGGCATTGGATGACGGTGGTAGTAGAGTGAAGGCTCCTGATGGTGGCTGGGGTTGGGCTGTGCTCTTCGGTTGCTTCGTCATCACAGGTTTCTCCTACGCCTTTCCAAAGGCTGTCAGTGTTTTCTTCAAGGAGCTGATTAGAGAGTTTGGGGTGGGCTACAGTGACACCGCCTGGATCTCTTCCATCCTATTGGCTATGCTTTATGGCACTGGTATGTTCAGCACCAATCAAACAAAGTCGTAAAGGTGTAGTTGACCCTAAAATGAAAATTCTGTCTTTGCGTACCCTCATGGTCTTTACAGGAACAGTCCAAACTGTTTTTGTCCATGTAATGAAAGTCAGTGGTATATAAAACAGCACTGGATCCCATTGACCATTCACTGTGTGGACAAAAACACTGTGACGTTTCTTCAAAATATCTTCTTTTGTGTTCCAGGTTTGGAACAGCATCTTGATTTTTGGGTGAACTATGCTATTAATGTCTTGTAATTAGTTCAAACCAGATTCAGAGAGTTCATGTGTACATAATTACTCTTTTGCAGGGCCTTTATGCAGCATTTTAGTGAATCGATTCGGGTGTCGTCCAGTGATGTTGGTGGGCGGCCTCTTTGCATCGTTGGGAATGATCTTGGCATCATTTGCCACGAGCATCATCCACATTTACTTGTGTGTAGGAGTCATTACAGGTACTTTAGTCATCATTTACTCCTTTATTGAATGACTGATGTCTATCCAGGGACATGTAAACATTTCTATCCTCTGATTCCAGGTCTTGGATTGGCTCTGAACTTTCAGCCATCACTCATTATGTTGAATCGATATTTCAGTGAGAAGCGTCCACTGGCTAACGGCCTGGCAGCGGCTGGGAGTCCGGTGGCTCTGTGTTGTCTGTCCCCTCTCGGGCAGATCCTTCAGTATGAATATGGCTGGAGAGGAGGCTTCCTCATCTTGGGAGGGATACTGCTGAACTGCTGTGCTTGCGGGGCTTTAATGAGGCCTTTGGTCGGACCAAAGAAGTCAGAGATGGCTGGAATGATGCCACCGGATGATGGCGACAAGAAACCCAAACACAAGCTGCTGGACTTCAGTGTTTTCAAAGACCGGGGCTTTGTCATTTACACCGTCGCTGCCTCCATTATGGTGCTCGGTTTGTTTGTGCCTCCAGTGTTTGTGGTGAGCTATGCCAAAGAGCTGGGAAACGAGGACACGAAATCCGCCCTCCTGCTTACCATTCTGGGTTTCATTGACATTTTTGCACGGCCCACGTGTGGCATCATCGCTGGACTCCAGTGGGTTCGTCCTCGCTGTGTCTACCTCTTCAGTTTTGCTCTCATATTCAACGGCATCACAGATCTGGTGGGCTCTTTGTCTAAAGACTACACCTCTCTGGTGGTGTTCTGCATCTTTTTCGGCATCTCTTATGGCATGGTTGGGGCCTTGCAGTTTGAGGTCCTCATGGCTATTGTGGGTACAGAGAAGTTCTCAAGCGCCATTGGTTTAGTTCTTCTGCTTGAAGCCTTTGCTGTGCTGGTAGGGCCTCCATCTGCTGGTGAGTGTCGAAATTTCATTTTAAACTAAAAATGATTGATACTGTTGGTTAGTTTCCTGTCAAACTGAAGCAGGTTGAGAAAAACAGAATCTGTTACTTTATATCTCAGTTTGCTTTTCAAAATAATTTGATTAGCAAAAAATAGGAAAGAGCATTATAAGGTTGTGGGAACGACGAGAGGGACAAGTACAACAATGCATATGTTGTGCTGCGAGTTTTATTTACATAAATGATTAAAACTATATATAATGCAAGTAACTGAATGTGTTAATCCAATAATTACAAAAAAGTGTTTTATTTTAATCTTATGACAGCCCTGTTTTTTCAAGTCATCATTTCTGTTAAGAGAATCCTAAAAAAAAAAGCATCACAATTTCACCCCCCCCCCCAGAAAAACAGTTTTCAACATTGATAATAATAATTTCTACTTGAGCAGCAAATCAAAATCATCATATTAGAATGATTTCTGAAGGATCATGTGACACTGAATAATGATGTTGAAAATTCATCTTATTAAAATATATTTAAATAAAAAACATTTTTTTGTTACAATGTTCTAAAATTTCACAATATCACAATTTTTATTGTGACGTGTATATATATATATATATGTATATATAATTTGATCAAAAATAGTTAAAACAGTGATATTATGAAATATTATACATGTTTTTAAATAAATAGATTTCTATTTGAATATATTTTAAAATATAATTTATTCCAGTGATGTCAAAGGTGAATTTTCATCATCATTACTCCAGTCTTCAGTGTTCAATTATGTTAAATTATTAAACAATTTTTTAACACACAATTTAACATACATACATACATATATGTGTATATATATATAACAAATATATTTCACATGTAATTTTATAAGTTTATGATTATTTTTTAAAGTGGACTATAATAGTTTTGTGTGATTTATTATCAGCCTTAATAAAAGCAGACTGACAACTCACCCACTAGTCAATTATATTATGCAAGTCATGTAGATGTTTTGCCCATACCTGATCATTAAACCTTGCTACACTTACTGTGAACTATTGAGTCTTTGAATGCCATTCAAATCTTTTGTTCTCACTTTGTCAAGGGCGGCTTTTGGACTCCACCAAGAATTACATGTATGTTTTCCTGCTGGCTGGGATTGAGGTTGTGACGTCAGCTTTAGTGCTGGCCATATGCAACTTCCTGTTCATAAAAATGAAGCCTGAGGCACCAGAGGCTGCAGTGGAGGCAGGAGAGAAAGTCGAGGCAAAGAATCACTCCAGTACGCCATCTGTAGAAGAGCCACACAAGGCCAATGGAAACTCAGGAAAGCCGAAGGATTCGGGTGACCAGAGACGTGAGAGTGAAGTGGAGGATCCAACAGAAGTGGAAACATTTCTTAAATGTAAAGAAAAGAACATCACCTGTAGTCCAGAATCTGACCTCTGAAGGACATCAAGACTTCTGCTCACGAAACTGTTGGAAAGCCACAAACAAGAGCAGATTGAGAGTTGCCGTGTTATGTGTGTTACTGTGTAGTCTGATGTGATATCCTAATACGTGTGCTATTTACTGAGAGATGAGTATTTAATCAATAGAGGCCTACACTTAACTCTTGCTGTTCGCATTTGCACTGCCACACAGAGACAAGCCACTCTCAAAACAGACATTTCTTTGACTTACACCTTCCTTAACTAGGTTAAAGGTGCTGTAAGTGATTTTTATATGGAATAGCTTGCAAGAAATTATTCTATCTACTGAAATGACTGTTAAGATATCACACCGACCTCTGTGACAGTCGTAAAAAAAAAAAAACTGGCTCCAGTCAGACGCTTTTGTTCAGCCAATCAGAACACGTTTGAGGTGCTTTCTGCCAGTCATCAGTCCATATATGGACTAATTGACCGGACACTGAGAGTGTGATATATTAACTTGGAAGAGCAGTTTTCACAGGTTTGATTGGTGTAAAATTTCGGCATACACAGCCAAACATCCTAGAAGGAAAATGAAGAGAACAAAAAGAGAGAGGAACAAAAACAGGAGCAGGAATATAGGAAATATCAGTCAAGCTTTTTATTTTTTCTTCCTTATTGTGACATATATCCGAATCAACAAAAAAAAATTGGGTGGGACTTGATTTTGTCCATTGGGAACTGATTGGATGGTTGTGTTTTGCTATTGCTGTGATGTCATGTGGTACAATATGGATACATTTTGTACATTAAATACTGCAATATTCCATTAAAAAAAAAGAATTCTCAGTTTTGATTTCATGGTGGCTTAAATATCATTACAGCACCTTTGACTAAGTGCAAAATAAACATCACACAACTGAATCAGATGATCATATTCATAGACAGGAGGAGAGACATCAGAGTTTCCAAAAAGCACCTTCTGTTTACAAGCTTTTGTAATAGTACGTGTCCCTACCTAGAAACGATTACACTTCGGGACCTCAGGCAATATGTAAGCCGCTTTGTTTATGTGTATCGTGAGCAGTGTGGTCAACTGGCTTTAGTAGATGTCTGAAAATGCCATGATTTCCTGCATAAAGATCAGGACTGTTATATTTCTTCAGTGTCATTTGAACATTCCCTATAGAAAGCTACTGTAATGCTGCTGCATTGGCACCTGCCACCTTCTGCCATCCTCCACCTTATATTCTTTTGTATGCCTCTATGTCAAAGGTCCTCTGAATAGTTTGTTAAATTATTGTTTTATTCAGTATTAGTTGTACTGCGTGAATTCATTTTTTGACATTGTTTGTATGTTTCTCTACTGAGACTTAACTTTTCACTTCTATGGCGAGACTGTCATAGAGTAGTTAAGTAGAGAGCAGGTATCTCTGCATTTTTGACTTCGTTTGAAGAGTCCTTGAGCAATATTTGCATTTACCTGTTTTTCTTCTACTCTGAATGTTTACCAAACCTGAGCTGTTCAATAGTTTGAATAATAAAAAGAATAAAATTATTTGTTGAGAACACAGTGCAGAGACAAGCACTCGAACTCAAATGATATTGTGGTGAGATTGTTAATTTTTTTAGATAACATTGACAGAAAAGCATGCAGTGTGTCCCATTGTTTTGTTGTAATGGAAATGAGATTTGACAGCACTGCCTAGTGGCATTAAGTCTAATTTTACACCAGCATCAACTTCATTACTGGTTAAACTACTTGCCACATTGAATGTTTATTTAAATAACGCATCTACAGTGCAGCTATGAGAAATTGACTCTGTAACCCAAGAATCTGTCGAACTGCCCTTCAACTGTGCCTATCTGGGTCAGGCTGGGACATATTTGTATTTATTACATGGTGTCAATTTTCAGAAAGACTGCATAAATTTATAATGACCTCATCTCTGTCTGCTGAAAACCAAACCTGCTCAATAAATGTTAAAATACACATCGCATTTGCCTTACTTTCACTTATTTCTTCACACTGTAGAAATTCATTTATGAGCATTTATGACCCCTGAAATGCCATCTATAACTCGTTAAGTGAACTGCAACCTCGTTTATTTACCCTAAAACTGAAAATGGTAATTTACTCACCCTCATCTTTCTGAGCTCGTAAGGCTTTTGTTTATCGTCGAAAGACGTTGATATTTTTAGGGAAACCTGAAAAATTTCTGAAAATTACTAAAACTTTGATACGTCTTTTTGTTATGAAGTTCTGTGTGTTCACTGCGAAATAAGAAAAAACGAATACAACTTACAAGTACTTATTAATTTATTTACACATTTTAAAATACACAAATACAGTGGCAATACAAATGAGGAAAAAAAATCTTCCAGGGAAGGAAGATTTCTATAATTCCACCTGATACAGCACAGTGTGATGCAGAAGGACTGGCCAAGCAGTCGTGTATAGAATGAACCAGAAAAATGAAAGAGAAATCCATAATAGCTCGATCCCCGACAAAGTGTACTTGTGCCTACGTTTAAACACCACCAGTACTGGAGCGGCTGTTTCTGTGAGACCACCAGTGGAGAGAAAATGACTAACTTATCAAATCTAGAATGAACAAAGTCCCTCTCACCTCTCTAAGCACTAGCCTTTCCCCCATACTCACGATACACACACACAGACAGTGGCTATGAAAAAAAAAAATGGTACTTTGCCATCACTAGAAACATCCTATATACATGACAACAGAATTTTCGGAGTTTCACCACTAGCCCCCCCACCCCATGACTACAGAAAAAGCCTACGCTCTACTATGCTGAATGATGTGGACAGGCAGCTCGCCCTTCCACGTCCTCTGTGACTTATAGCACCAGTAAGTCAAGGAACCACACTTCTGAAACAAGGGAAAAGTAGTACTAAAAGCATTGTTAATACTCAGAAAATAAAGTTGAAGAAAAACAAAAAACTTGCATCTCCATTGTTAAAAGCGTCAGTCAAAAGAAAATCAAAAAGAAATCAGGCATGGCTTAAATGATGGCTGGTGTTCTCCAGATGAGACAAGCTGGCCTTCCAAATGCAAACACCAATGGTAAAAGAAAAAGTGCCAGTTTGTCTCAACATGTGCCCAAACCCCTCAGCGTTTACACCCTCTGGTCAGAAAAACAAAGCCCTTTTCTCTTTTTTAGACTTCCTAAACTGCTATAAATGTTTTTTAGAGACATTGTCCAACAGTCTTGACCCAACCACGTGTGCCTGCGTTACTTTAAAAGCACTAAGCTTAGTTCAGGGGGTAAAAAAAAAGAAACAAACAGCAACATTAATAACATCAACAACTATACAATACAGGCATTTCACAGCTTTTGAAAAACAAAAAAAAAGCTTTAGGGAATGCAATAAAAGAAAAAATAACAAAAAATAAATCAAATCAATGGGCAAAAACTACTAGACTTGATAAAGAGGGCCAGGTTGCTTGGTGCAAAGAAAATAATAATAAAAAATAATCTAAAAAGCTTTAACGGTATGAAGGTGGTACTGTGGGTACGACTACTCGAACCATTGCTGTATGTTTCTCCACCTGGCCTTCCGCATAATAAACTACAAAAAGACATAAAAAGGACACAGTCTTCATCCTGCCACATTAACAAAACAAGCTTTCAAACAATTCTATTTAATAATTCTGCATGTTTCATTAAGCTTAACGCTGTTAAACGAAAAGACACGATTAATTTGCAAAAGTCTGTAGCCAGTGTGAAATCAATTTAATCTGTTTAAACAAAAAGACAAAAATAAAAGATTACGGTAAGCAAAAATGTCAATGGCTATCAGTACAGCTGCATTCCAAGCTGTGTAAAAGTAATTTTTTGCAACAGGAGAGGGTGAGCCACACCACCAGAGCCATTGTACATGGCTTTAGCCAAGACGCTCTGCTTTGCAAAGAGGCCTCTGGACGGCAGGAGGACGGCCCTTTCCTCCTGGTGTGTGTCAGAGGGTCAAAGGCAGCGATGGCCGAGAATCACGCCCCCCGTCCCGTCCCGCCCCGCCCGTCCCGTCCCGTCCCGTCCCTCCCATCTCGCCAGTAGTTGTCTGGCAGAAAGTGATGTTAACAAGCACAACTGATGTGCCCAGGTGTCTTTTTGGAGTAGTGTAGGTGTGTATGTGAGGAAATGTTTGTGTATGGTGTATGTGCCAAAAGAAGAAAACCAAAAACTGTTCATCTCTCAAGTTTTGTGTGACTCTCAAGTGTATTTAATTGCATTGAGAGGAAGGAGAAAACGAAGCCTGTTTCGATCTGATTTGCTGAGGTTGATTTCACATGGTTAGAGGCTGCTGGAGAAGTCCTAGTGCAGATCAGGGCCGTGGTTGGTCTGCTCTCGAGGCATGTGGAGGATCTCATCGAGGTACAGCAGACTGCAGGCCACTTGGGGTGACGCGAGAAAGAGCCTGGGGTGGAGAGGAGAGACACACACATCAGTTTCTGTGCACCACCCAATACAAAAGCAAAACTGTTGCTGAGACCATCTTAGTGGCTTCCTGAGACTTTAACAGTCCAATTTTAGGCTGTTCACACAGTCAGTGTTTGGGAGTGACAACTGTTGGGTGTGATGTGTAACGGTCCTGTACATTCATGACGTCTTTATGCGAGATTTAAAGAAGGAATTTCTTAATGCCTGTAACCACAGCAACAGATAATAATAGTAAATAAAAGACTTTGAATTTCATCCAGACACACGTCCATTCAAACGTGGTGCTCAAGAAACACTAATTATTATCGGTTTAAAACAGTTATGCTGGTTAATATTTTTGTGGAAACCATGATAGTTTTTTTTTTTAAACAAGATTCTTTAATGAATAGAATGTTCAAAAGCATTTATTTGAAATAGACACTTTTCATTTTCAACATTATAAATGCTTTTACTGTCACATTTGATTCCTTGCTGAATAAAAGTATTAATTTCTTTAAAAAAAAAAAAATGAATGGCAACGTACTTCAAATAATGTGACACTGGCGTCAACTGTGCTTCTGTTCAACTTAACATGCTCTCTGAATTCAGTTGTGCATATTTAAGACAGTATTTGGTTATAGAATATAAATGTCACTTTCTTTCATAACGAGGCGTGCATGAATGAATCATATTTAACACTCCAAACAGGACTGACAACTATATCATTCTGCTGTGTGAACATTGTTCGCCTATTCCCATGAGTCATCTCAGTTTACGTCATGGGAATGTGAAGGATACCACTGACTTAAAATCATGTGTCTGAGAGTCCCGTTAACATCTGGTATAAAGATCAGCTAGTCTCGTGTGATACGATCACAAGTGCAAAGTACAGGTGTAAACGGGGTCCAAAACACATTTGGATCCGATCGCTCGAACCACAGAATGAAGTAGTTAAAATGTGAACATCACATGTGTGGTGGAAACACTAATTTGTCTTCACACATCGTGCACAACCTCAAAAGGACCACCTATTCACCTGTCAATCAATGAAACAAAGTTTAAAGCTTTGTTGATTATATTTGACTTGTAACTGGAACAAAAGTGCATTTAGAACACATGCACAAGACTTTTTTTGTTCCAGATCATCGGAGATGGATTTCACTTAATACCAGATGTAAACAGTCTATGCAGTACTCAGAATCACCATTTTCAGATTCATGATGTTGTGCTATCAGCTTCATCATGAATTTTAGCTTTGTGCCCTTGGGATAAAAGGTAATCAAGACTTGTTTTCTAGTTTTGTTTCACGATAGTAAGCCCGGGTCAATTGAACTTCTTACTAGTGACGCACCAAAATGAATTAAAAGATACAGACTTCAAAGTTTCATATCAAAATGAACAAAGATTATTGCAATTATTGGATCATAGGCATGCTAGACTAATTTAATAGGCTAAATTAGACTAAAACATCTGTTCATTAAAATGAGGATAGATTAAAAATGAGAAATCGATAGTCAACCCCAGGCCAAACTGACGGTTTCCTATTGTAGCTTATCCACGTTGTTTGACAAATTTGCAGTGTTTCAGATATCAGCCCTCCAATACGGTTTTGACAAACTTAAACCTATTTTAAGTTTGTCATGAACTCATTTTCGGGTTAAACTGTTTTGGACAGCTGAAATTATGGTGCATCACTAGTTCTTATGGGAGTTAACTGTGTGTCTGCATGTTCTGAATCCTAAATATTTTAGGTGGTCCTGGGGCCATCCTCAGAGCTCCCCCATGGCCTGCCACAGCAGAGGGCATATGGCAGGAGAGGGGGGAAACAAGGTCTATAACACCAAATACAAAAGAGGGGGTAAAAAGACATTGCACTGTATTTTTAGTTTCCACTGATGAACACAAATGGATGGCTATTTCAAGAGTGGGGGAGGGGGACAGCTAATTGTGTCTTGCACCTTCAGATGCATAAATTCTGAGGTGATTAATTACTAGGTAGTGATACATTTTTCATGATCCTCCGTCAAATGCATGACAGTGCAGGGGGGGCCACCAGGACACTGGGGCCAATCATGTGACGGTTGCTCTCAAAAGGGCGGGGGTGAATCTGTCTCTGACGTTACAGAGGGAACAAAAGAGCAGCAGAGGTGAGGCGTTCAGCAAATCTGAGACTACAAATAAACATTTCATTCAGGGCACAAACAAAGGAAGTGGTGGCAGTTTTCTGTAGAATGAGGTCAAAAGCAGCAGTTTTACACTTTTTACAAACGAAAGCAAAAAAGCTTGTAAGTGTAAAGCTGCATTGATAAGTGTGGGCACAAGAGCACAGTCTGGGTGGTCACACTGCATGCCAGAAACAGCCAATACCAAGCACTGGGGGTTAAAAGAGTGAAAGAGGCATCCACACCCACGCAACTACAGGTTACGGACACATCACAGAGTGTAGAAACACACAGCCACAGGCAGAGAGCGCTGCACAGCACACAATCTACAGCGCTCTGCAGCACGGCATTTGAGCTTCCTTTCTGCTTCAGTGACTGTTTTTTGAGCTGCTCTCCAAAACACTAGATTAAAATAGTCAATTATTGGGTTGTCTAAATACATCTGAGTACATGGTGATCATGTGTAGGCTGCTAGTAGTCGTTTAGGACAGTGGAAATGGTGAACGCTTTTTTTTTATATATATATATATATATAACTCTTCATGAGAGCAAATTTGAGATACGGAAATATGTCAGCCAGACATTTATGTGACTACAAGGAAAGATAATAGTGCAATTGCATACTCTAAACCATTGAGGGTTGCAATTATGCTTTGAGCAGTTTGTTCTAGAAGGGAATTTTTTCTGGAGCATCTGAGAGTGATAAAAATGGCTCACAGGATAACAGTACTGTCCATCTGTGAGTAACGCATCATCATCTGGTGTTATGAATTACTTTCTCTGCAAGGATTAAAAATACCATCCGAGCCATTGGACTGGGGTGCGAGGTCATTAACTGCTAACAGGGATAAAGCTAGAATCAAGTATGCAAGCATCCCAGCTATGAATACGGGTGGTTTTGGTATAGAACAGTGATCCCCTAATTTTTCATTGGCCCCGTTTCCAGAAGCATTTTTCCCCATTCATCTTCCCTATAGGAGGGTATGCACGCGTCGTCACCATCGGCCGATGACATCAATGACCCGATGACATTAGGCCCACTGAGTGGCAACATTGGTTTTCAGAGTGAATTCCACAAAAAACAACACATTGAAAACGAGAAAGAGCTTCGGAGTTGACTGTTCAAACAGCTTTGACAAATCTGAGCTATATTTTTACAAACTGCTAGGGGTGCACCGAATGTTCGGCAACCGAAATTATAAGTAAATAAATAATAAGTAAAAAGGCCGAATAAATTTTGCCGAACAATGACGTTTTTAATGATGTTTTAACGTTCACATATCGCGTCTTTTCCGCGTGCATATTCTTTATATCTTATGTAGGTGCGCGGTAACCGCGCGCAAAACGGAAGGGACGCGCATGCGGTGCGGCGCGCTTGTTTTTTCCGGGCGCGCCTGTGCCGCGGCGAGATGAAAACATCTCAACTTTTCAGAATGCCGCGAGCGCACTGCAGGTCATGTGACAAGAACCAACCGATCATCTTCGACCTTTCCGTAACAAAACATGGAAATCTCAGCCGAACAGCTGATCATAGCTGTACAGGGGGGTTGTTATATCTCATTTACATAAATATATCTAGTAGTAAAGCTAAAGCAAGGGCTAAAAATCAATTTATCCCTTGCTGAAACTTTCTCATCGTCAGAAACCACAGTTCATGGTTGCATAGCAACGACAGACGCCACAGAAGCGCGAGCTCCCGAACGCTTGCAAAAGAAGGAGGAAGAGACGCGGCCGCGCTTTACACGCTTTATTAGGCGCGATATGTGAAGTAAGAGCTTATGTCTAGGACAGTTATTTATTTGTTGTGGGTTCATCCACATTTTTTGCACTATTCAATGCACATTTGTTGTTGTAGACATACAGAGTTACATTCTTTCAGCAGTCAGTTATAGGCCTAACATAGGCTATTCAAGAAGAACATAGGCTTCAAAGATGGCCAAATAATTTTTTTATTTTTTTTTATTTTACTAATTTATTCATTTTAAGTTATATTGTGTTTTGTTTGTATAATATCTGCTGGAATGTTAAAAAAATGTTCAGTGTTAAATATTTTGAAATTATATTTTTGTTATTTGATTTATTTCTCTGAAAAGCAACACAAAATAGTAAAAAGCAAATTTTTACCATTTAATTATTGTAATGGTGAAAAAATTGGCAAAATAAATGGAAAAAATGCAAAACACCACATTCGGTATTCGGCCTTCGGCCTTCGGCCAAGCATTTCATTATTATTCGGCTTCGGCCAAGAATTTCATTTCGGTGCATCCCTACAAACTGCTGAAAGCCACAGATAAAAGCAATAATGAATCGCTCCAATTCACAGAAACAACTGGACTCCAGGCAGAGAAGCGTGGATTTGCAGTTATTCAGTGTCAAAATGTTGGATTTTCGTGCAAGATCATACCCTGTATATTGTATTGTCATTTACTGTGTTGACAGCTCATCAATTAAATATTTACCATAACAAAATTAGGTTTTTTTTAAATAAACACTGACAAAAACTATGCAAGTTTTAGGGCTAGACGATGTATTTAGCATTGATAAAAGTGATTACTCTGATTTAGATCTACCTATATTGTAGATAAATAAAGCGTTCAGCAGCAGACTTGCTTTATGTATTTTCCTGGTGTCGAAACCAGGAACATATGAATGTCAGGAAACACGATTCCTGGCTACATGTCAATATCCATGGATTAGGTTTCTTTGACATGTTATAAGGAAAATTTGAGTGCAACCTTCAGTGTAATCGTTTGTTTTACTCGTGTTCACGCAATTTCCCTTATTAAATCCAGTCATGCAGTAGTTTATTTCGCCCTTCAGTCCAGCTGAGGGAGCGTGTTCCGGCGGGAAAGTGGCGTTAATGCACACCCTCTTTAGTCATTTCAAAGGAATTCCTCAATTACCAGTCTAAACCTGGGTGCACACTATGCGATTTTGGCCACGATTTGGTCGTCTGAGAGAAATTTTGAAAATCCTAAAAGATTCCTCTGATCCCAGGCTAAAATAAGCCGCACAGTCCAGCAAGGTGACTTCTACAACGACTGTCAAATTGACTTGATTTTCATGACAAGTCATGATCAAATTAACACTAGAGATTTCCTTGTTAGCCACCATTTCAGTCCCATGTATAATGCAGCTCAGTGTCACCGAACGTGTAAGGATTGATGTAAAACACCGGACAAGTTTTCACATGCGCATCCGTTTTTAACATAAATGACAGCTGAGATTCCACAGTGTGACCATTAGGATCATGAATTCAAAATACTGTAAGAGGGTAAGGAGGCAGAGTTTGTAAAAATGAAGAAACAATATGAAACTATTGAGACATTAAGTATAAAAACATTTGATGAAAGCAAAACATCAAATTCTAAATAATATTCTGTTTGAAAGTCAATGAAGCCCCAGTTATCCTGAAGAAACTGCTTTTTGCCAGAAACTAGATTGCAACATCAGAAATTGACTGTCTGGTTGCTAATCTTTAACGATGTTCGCAAAACACTTGATAATACTCACAAGAGAATCTCAATGCTGACGGTAGATTTCTCTATTGAGAAAATGAATGGGGTTTTTACTTCTGGTGCTTTTCTGGAATAACACCATATTGCTTTTCATTGAAACACTTCAATAGAATTTGATAAACATCGGGCTGCTTTATCTGAATTATAGTTGAGAATGTAGTAATGAAGTCTTCACTCTTCATTCTGTGATAGTGATGTGCTGCGTAACAGCCGTACAGCAGTGATGTGGGACAGGGAGCATATTACTCAATGCAGGGAGGTGGAGGTAGTTCCAGGATAAAAAAAAAAAAAAAAAAAAAGGCATTGTACCCAACCGTCACTCACCCAATGCTGTCTCTCATACCAGATCATGGCGAGCATCTACTTGCCGTGGTGATCATAGGGAATGCTATTCTGAAGTGGGTGGGTGGGTGGAGGGGGGAAAGATATTTATTGGTGAAGAAAAATCAACAACAATGTGGTAAACACCGCAAAAATGCGGATCTGAAAAAAAAAAACGTTAATATAGCATATATTCAAATCACCAGAGACTCTGTAGACAGAATTATGACTCTGGGCAGCATGCCAAGAATGTGTGACAAGTTTTGAAAAGAACTGCGAATAAGATCCGAAATATGTGGCAGCAGTTACACAATACAGGGCTCAACAATGTGGATGGCCCCATGGCCCAGGGCCGGTGCTTCAACTGACCTTACATTTATAAGATATGTTCATCAGTTTTGATGCTTTACAGATGTAAGATTCTGTGACGTTCTGAACAATGTTGTTTTGCAAATTCGACTGACTGTAAATATGACTGACTGACAGAGATAAATGGAGAGTAATTTGTGCTAGTCTTGAAAAACAAAAAAAATGATAAATGACTTAAAATGATAAATAAGTGTCAAGTTTTGCAACACATTCTATCATTTTGCAGAAAAAAAAAAGTTATCAGTAAAATTGTTAAATGGACCTGAAAAAGAACTCACAAATAGCAAGTGTGTTATAAGTGTTTTTTAAAAAAACATAATGAGACAGAATCTTATTGTTGAGCCCAGCAAACATACATATACATACATAGGTAGCCCAAAAACACCTTTAAGAGCAGAGTGCTTTCATAATGGCATGCTAACGGCCCTGTAAACCATGACACCGGCTCCATATCATGCCAGGCCACAGCAGACACAAGCTCCATCTGAGCACTCTTTAATGGCTCTCACTCTCTATCGTCTTTCCCTTCGTCTCTTTGCAGGAAAGCAATTGTGGATAAGTTTGTTTATAAGGTCTACTAACCAAAGTGTTCCCTTTTGTGGTTGGAATAGACAGGAAATAAAGACAGGGCCATTTAAGAGCAGGGGAGCTGGGGCCAGAGACAGACACTGCTGCCAAACACACAGGCAATGGTGGCTCAAGAAAATGCAGGGCATTTCGTCTTATAAAGTTGGTACCTGTGATGTGGACATGCGTGAGGTGTCCTGTCGGCCAGTTAGATCAGAGGAGGAAATGTTTACAGGGGCTCCGCGGTGCAGTCTCATACTGACCTTCCTCTCTCGCTCCATTCCTGGCAAAAAGAGAAAAGGAGGAAGACATGTGTCATCAAAAGTATGGAAAAATGGAATAAAAAAAAAAAAACGGACACATCGGAACGCGTCCACTTAAACAAAAAGCCTTCTGTTTTCCAATGTCTGAACCACAAAGTAATTACACCAAACTGGAAAAACTGCACTGCGCTGATCTTACAGCTCACTGCAAATAAGCGTTATTTGAATGAAAGATTTTAATCTTGGATTCTGGTAAATGTGGCATATGGTGGGTTTATGGGTTTCTGTGCCTCCTCAATGTTCTGCTAACTAAGGCCATATACTTAACGGATTTTAGCTAACTGCTAACAATAACAGTGCAATTGTTTTTGTGTCTTGTATGGGAAAATGTCTGTGTTTGAACCTCCACCCCTCGATAAAGCAAACGCTAGTAAATTTAAGTCATGTCTAGCAAACATCCTGCTGATGGTAGAAGCTTGCAACCCTTTAACCACTTCCTTGACAACAAACGACAGAAATACAAGTAGCCAATGAATACAAATCTGTCTTGATATGAAGCAGTGAAAAGAAAGAAAAGCCTTGTGCATTTTCCAACTCCAAACAATCCTCATGCACAAAGAAAAACCATCCTCAGAGTCATAAACATTCCACTTTATTTTACTGGGATTAAAAGCAAGCACCAAAAGACAGCAGTGGACATCTTACCTGTGTGCGAGGTTGGCGTGAGGGGTGTGGGAGGTGCTACTTCTTGCGTTCCCCTGGGTCTACCTGAGCTGGAAGGCATCATGCCACGGGCAGCAGGATTCCGCCCATGTCGCAATCTTTCCTCTCGATCCCTCCGCTCTCTCTCCGGATCTTCTGCCGCTCTGTTTGCACCCTACACAGAACACCACATCATAAATAAAGCATGAAGTCAAAAGACCACAATAGAAAAGTGAGAAAATTTAAGAAATACAACAACCATGTGAAGACGACTCATTTGACACTCACAAATTTGAGCATATTCCAGTCAAACACATAGTCGTATGAAAAGCCCTGCCGGTGGAAAAGGTTCCTGAACAGCTGTCTCAGATAAGAGTAGTCAGGCTTGTCGTCAAAGCGAAGGGAACGGCAAAAGTTGAGGTATGTGGCAAACTCAGCTGGAAACAAACAAAAGGCAAATGTAATAAAAATTATTTAGCCAATTTGTTCAGATTTGAGGTCAACTACACTTTTTTCATGCTTTTAAAGGAGGTCTCTTATGCTCACAAAGGCTGCATTTATTGGACAAAAATACAGTACGAATAGTACCATCACAGTTTTAAATAACTTCAACTTTGAAGTATTTTGAAATGCAATTTTATCCCTGTAAACAGAAAAGCTGAATTTTCAGCATCATTACTCCAGTCTCCAGTGTCACATGATCCTTCAGAAATCATAATAATGTGATGATTTGGTACTTAAGAAACATTTCTTATTATCAATGTTGAAAACCGTTGTGCTGCTTTTCTTTTCTTCAAGATTTTGATCATTTATTTCATTTACTTGGCGGGCTTTTTTTTTTTTTAAATCATTCAAAATTGGCTGGGTGGTTAACGCATTTTACTATGGTGTGACGAACTCAGAACACATAATTTAATATTGTTTTGCAGAGGAAAAAAAACGACCCCAAACCGCAGTGTCTATGCAAAAGGTTGACTTTCAGCAGATATCAGCAATCAAATAATCCAAAAAAAAAAAGAAAAAAAAAAAGATTGCAAATATTGATAAATTATCTATTTGATTGAATTGTCTAATCAAATGCATTCTCCTATCACATACTTCCAACTAGCAATAAAAAGTAGTTAATGGTCCATGACTTATGAAATGTAACACGCCTATTCGCTATTTTATTTTTATTTATTTTTTTTTTTTAAACAACCTTTTATGTATTAATAGAAACTTACATGGGTATCCTTTGCACAGGACTTCAATTGGAGTGGACATTTTCTTCTCGCTGATTCTCTCATACTTCTGTCTCTTTGTGGCAGCCTTCAGACCCTGCCATGGCAGAGAGCCCAGGTTGAAGTACATGAGCACATAGCCAAGAGACTCCAAGTCATCTCGTCTGGATTGCTCTGTGAAAGAAAACACCGATAAACACCGTGTCATAATGATGGCCTGACTATAACAGGTGAAATGGCTTGATCGTAAATGTTAGGGTGATGACAGGTCAGGTCTGAAAGTACAGGAGGTTTAAATAAGATAAGACAATATTATAATAAGTTTTTTCAAAAAATGCATTAGAGTACCTATTCCCAAGTGGGTGTTGATGGAAGCGTAGCGAGCTGTGCCAGTCAAGTTTTTGTTCTCGCGGTAAGGGATGTGCTGGTGGGTGCGAGCATCTCTGTACTTCTTGGCCAGGCCAAAGTCAATGATGTAAACAAGGTTGCCCTTCTTCCCCAGGCCCATAAGGAAGTTGTCGGGCTTGACGTCTCTGTGGATGAAGTTCTTGGAGTGGATGTATTCGATACGGCTGATCTGATGATAGAACAGAGGACGGGTTCAGCAAGTCGAATGACTGAATGAGACACTCCATGCAAACCTAACACACCAATTCAAATAAAGCAATGAAGGCATGACAACCGCTGAACAAGCAGCCCTTTGACATTATGCCTCCTTTCACAATGCCTCTTGGCACTTAATACTCAGTCAAACACAAAATGAAAGAGGATACTGGTTGTCTATGTAAAACAGCTGAAAGGATGACAGTAAGCTTGTCATGTCATCAGAACAGCACTTCCTGGATTCATGTCCTATTACAAGAGGAGTAGGTGGAGAGGACAAAGGTTATGGTGATCCCGTTTACAGCCTTACCATCTGATCAGCCAGCAGAAGAACAGTCTTTAGGCTGAACTTGCGAGAACAGAAATTGAAGAGATCCTCTAAACTGGGTCCCAGCAGCTCCATCACCATCACATTGTAATCTCCCTCTGCTCCACACCATTTGATTGTTGGGATACCGACTGTAGAAGAAACAATTACTATTAGTACAGTAGATTTTTTTTGCCCCTTCCCTTGAATCTAATGTGGTTTGTGAAGAAAACCCTTGTCATCTCAAATGATCTTGAAAATTAAGACTACCGAATAGAGGGGATGTTTGACTAATATGTACCTGTATCTTTGAAGGACTGACAGACAGAATCTGAAGGTGACCTACAACATTATTGGTGGGGGTTGGGAGAACGTTTGTTTCAATGGGGCAGTGATGTGATAAAAAAAAACAAAAAAACAAGCAGAGCTTTAGCTTTAATTAACCAGCAGTGCTGGTTGGTCACCCTCAGAAAGGGCTCTAACTCATCACCCATAAAATATCAACCATCTCTAGAAGACCTTGAAGTGATGTACAAAAGGATAGACAGTCGTGGAAGGACAGCTGATACCCAATTACGTCACTTCAAGGGCGTTGTCCTGCCCCCCTCACAGTTCAGCCACATGTGAACCAGAAAAGGCAGCCGTCACAACACTATAACTTAATTTGAATGTGTACTGATACGATAGATGTTGAATACACTTTCTCTTCCAGTTAAACAAGCAAGCCCCAATTACAGCGACCAGATTTAACAAAACTTGATATCCAATTTGATATATTTGTTTACAAGTTGAACAATACAATTTCTATACAACACAATGTCAATACAAACCGCAGATGCCTTTTTTTACAGCAAGTTTCACAAGATATAATCTACAGTGTAATGACTGTTTTTAAAAACATCTCTTGAACACAGTCTCTCTAGATCTAGATTTTTTCCAGTGTCGTTCACATATACGCAGCACACTCAGGATTAATCATGAAGAGGAAGATATAGAGGGCTCAGCAGCATTCTGGAAGGTCAGAGATCTCTCGGCAGCTGCTGTCGTATCTACCGTCATGTGTGCCCTGAGCCTGGCCACTGCCTTCAACAGCACAGAGCTTTTGCTGTTCAGCACTTTGCAGAAAACATCTTCCAGGTCAGCTATTCCTGCGCAAACTCAGGAGGTTAAATATATCTCCTGGTCTGAGGCGTCCAGCACGGCTTTCCATTCTCATGTCAGGACAGCTCTGACAGTCTATATTAATAGGAATTAAAATAGAAAAATGCTGAGCCCAGTGCTTCTCCATGTAAGGACTCTAACAAGAGTCCAATTGTGGTATTAAAACATCCAGAAATAAAAAAAAAAAATAACCAGGAAGGCAAGGAATTCTTTCTCCCTAAAACAATGCGTGTACATGCACGCACACATACCCATAACCTTTCTCGATGTAAAGTTATCAGTGTTTATGTTTGTTCATGCTATGCTAAATAAGGTTGGGAGAGGTGAAAGAGACCCAGTTAGGAGATGGAATGCACAGGGTGGACCCTCCCTCCTCCTCCACCCCCTAACCCATCCCTTCCACACACACCATCTGGGCTGGGGTCCATGTGATCACAGAGAACACAAGCGCAGAGAGGGAGGCTCACTCAGAATGTCGGTCGTGGCACGGATGCCATCGCAACGTTTGGTCGCTGCGGAGCGAATGTCATGCATGCTCAGTCATGCTGAGTGCAAGCAGGCAGACTTGAGCATGTTTGAAAGCTAATGCTATAGACACACTTTCTGCTAGTACCATAAAATACCCCGACAGTACTGTCACACATCTATCTAGAACAGGCAATCAGGGAAAACCCATCCGGAAATGGTGTGTGTGTGTGTGTGTGGGGGGGGGGTCCTTCAGAGACCTCATGTATATTCATAGATAGGGCCCCAGAAAACACAGACGGAATCGGAGAATCCAGTCATAAAAAGAGAACTTCCTGTATCACAAAGAATGTCATGGAATTTGTCAAATTTTTGATGAATAAATAAAAAGCAGGGCAGTACACCTAAATTAAAATCACGATATAGACTAGTGTCTGAATATTAAACCACAAAAAGACAACAAAAAAACACAAAAAATAGGAATCTTGCATGATCTGCGTATCTCTGTGTGAATGAATGACGCAGACACGTGCGTTTCATTTACCACACACATAATGAGGCATACATGAGGGTCGTGGTGTTTTCAGCCTCTGACGCCTCACAATATGCATAAATTTTATGTCCAGAGCAGCTTTGAGAGTCACTTTGGGCATTTTACCATTTCAGTTGAGGAAAAACTATAGTCATATAAACACACACACAAACTGCAACCAGTCAAAATAAGTTTGGCTTAACTTAACGAAATTGTGACAGTTATTCAGTTAAGTTCTGTTGTGCAGCACTTTGACAAAAAAAAAATGTTTAATGTACATAAAAGATAATGTTTTATGCCTTCATTTGATAAAATAAAATACACATAAAATAAAATACACAACAGAATTTCTGAAAAAAACAAAGAAAAAAGATTTTTTTTTAAATAAATCGTAATGCTTTTTGATTATCAAACTTTAAGTAAACCATTAAAATGGAATCCAGAAAAACAACAGAATTTGGTAAAAAAAAAAAAAAAAAAAAAAATGGAATTTAAAAACAAAAAAAGTATTTCATCTGGCTTTAATTAGACATTTAGATTACTAAAATTGAACCATTAAAATTGA
Organism: Opsariichthys bidens; assembly: GCA_037194245.1. Classification (NCBI taxonomy): domain Eukaryota; kingdom Metazoa; phylum Chordata; class Actinopteri; order Cypriniformes; family Xenocyprididae; genus Opsariichthys; species Opsariichthys bidens. The sequence goes on along the minus strand of CM074277.1, from coordinate 15,074,740 downwards.
GTCCATAAAGGGGAGGGGGGGGGGGGGGCAGAATCCTGGAATAAAAACAGGAAAAAAAAAGAAAACGGAAAAACGGAAAATGAAATGGATTTCATAGGATTACATGGATGCATTACATTCACAGGACTACATGGGTGCAAAACCTCAAATAGACCACATATTGCACAGTTCCTCTACTTCCACACAAGTCTAAATGTTAAGCCAATGAGAAGACAATTCATGGTGTTGACAGAAAGCTAGTAGTGAGTAGTTTGAGATCTTATAATGCTACTATCGGATGCGTTGACACACTAACTGATGATGCCAGAGGAACTGCTCACAATTGGTTTGGCCAGTGAACTACTTAACCTTCAGAGAACCCTCTTAATGAAATTACTAAAGAGGCCAAAAAAACCTATATTAAGCCAACATAAAATTGTCATTGTTCATTAAGGCTTTTAGCAGCTGACATTACTTAAAAGGGCTCAACAGGAAGGATTACCAAAAGTTCCAATATTTACTTGCCTTGCCAAAATGTCCACTGGCACCACCACAAAATGATATTTTTATTTAGACTTACCAGTTTAAAAGTTTGGGGTTGTAATATTTATTTATTTCTTTGAAATAAATTTATATTTTTATTCAACAAAGATGCATTAAATTAACAAACATTTATAATATTACAAAAGATTTACCAACCCCAAATATTTGAACTGTAGTGAATTATTTTGATGTTGTTTTTTCCCCATTATTTGTTAGAAATAACATATTTGTCTCTTTTTTTCCCCCCCATCATGTTTTTTTTAAAGATTTTTTTCCCCTTTACAAAAATTGGCACCAAGCTAACTATAAACTATAGTGCAACAATGTAACTGCTATAATGTGTTTGGTCTGTAGTTTAACACATTCTTGATGTTTTCAATACTAATACAAGTTCTATCACAACCAACCTGATAATATCTTGATGACAGATCAGCGCATTTTGCAAACAACAGAATCTAGAAACATTTCAGAAAACCAAACGTTTCAGTGTGCAGTGCACTGCATAAAAAATGAATGCACATCATTGACGAAAGTAAGAATTTCAGTGGCAAGCACTGTCCCAAAAAGGAAAGTAATTCTTTGTCAGCTGGCCAAAAACTCTTTCACAGAAGCATCCTTAAAGTTAACAATTACAATGATACTCTAAAAAATGGCCTTTCAAAATTCAGTGCGATGTTTCAAATAATAAATATTTCAGTTTGAAGAGTTTTCTTTTCCACAAATGAAAAAGTCTACAGGCTCTTATGTATTTGTCAGCAGTTGTGATGTGTGTATGTGTGACTCATAGCTCTGTATTAACAGAGAAGCCGGATGGAGACCACGAGGAGCTGAGTGTGGAAACACATACCGCCTCCTTGCATCATTTTGTAGATCTTGCTCTCGATGTGCAGCTGAGGGTGCTTCGTTTTCACACATTCTAGCTTGATGGCTACTTCTTCACCCACGGAGATGTCTGTGCCTGAAGATCAGAAAAAACACAATTATGCTATACATCTCCAAACAGAAAACCTAAAGACTGATATTGGATGGAGAAACAACCAAATTGTTTGATACGTCTAAAGCAGGGAGCTTAAACATAACATACCTGCACATGTACCTGTGACGTACAATACACGCATACCAGAACGTGACGATAATAAATCCACTCAACTAGAGAGGCTTTGCAGAGTCTAAATAAGCATTAGCTTCCAGTTTATTATGAGTCATTGGGACACAATTAAATATAACCAAAAAATATAATGAATATGCAGGCCCACTGAGATTAAAAAAATTCTGCATATCTAAGGTTGACTCACACACAGCTTTCCAGCATGAAGGAGTGGGAACAATTATCTACGCATACTGCTATACCACCTCCTTTCCGGCCCACCATCTGCCTCAACTCAACATCCTGAGCAGAGGATGCTGAAAATCATCCACCTTCATCTGCTGTAACAAACATCCAATGAAATAGAGGAGAATGACAACACTATGGCATTTCCAAGGACTTGTCCAAGTGTATGTGACAAAAAAAGGATGAATGAGAAAAAAGAAAAAAGAAAAGAAAAGAAAAAAATTGAATGCACTTCCCATCTTACTCAGAGTCCAGGAACTGACGTGCTACTTGAACCCAGTTCTGCTTTTCTGGCTTATGGACAGCAGACCAGTCTTACTCCGCAAAAACTATAACAAGAGGCCTCAACCTCTCCGTCACATGTCCCTTTTTAAACCCAACGGGAAATGTATTTCTGGACTGGAAAAATTAGCTCCGCACTGTCCCCCAAAACCTATTAAGCACTAATGTCAGATGCAGGAGGTCTACAACAAAATGGCAAATATCATTTGAATAAGTTGATTGATATAAATTATTCTGTTTAATAAATATATCAGGCTGAATGGTCAATCAAAATTAAATTTAAATCATGATATGGCTTAGAGTGAAATGTGTATCTCAAATATTTAATCCTATCACAAAGGCTGCGATTTAATTCAATATATGAGCTGCTTATTTTAGACTGAAGGGTGGCGCTGTTATTTACCATGCGCGACAGTGGGTACCCGGTCATTCATTCAGTGCTTAACATGGCAGGTCCAGAGGCACCTTTCAGTGTGAAAGACAGCTGAAGGAACTGCCAGTGTCCCGATCAGCCAGTGTTGCATGGTCACGAATGTTTATCATTTGCACACGTTTTCAAGCCTTGCCAATTTAAGCATTCAAGCAGAAGAAGATGAGAAAGAGAACCCGCGCGCTGTGAGGTTTTTTTTTGTTGTTGTTTTGTTTTGGTGCGCGTCAAATCTACACGTCTCAGACAGATTACAAATAATGAAATGACTTACTTCACGTCTCCTTGGGCTTAAACGGTCAAATTTATTTAAGGCTTATGGTTATGGCTTAAGTGAATGTAAACAGTACAGAAAGACAACGGATGTATATCATATTGGATGCATGCAGCTCTTAAAGTGACAGCAGCCTAATATACCAGCTGCTGTCTGTTTTTAATGTTAATCAAACTACAAATGACAAAGAAATCACTCACTGCTGTTCACTGAATAACTTTTTCATAACTTAAATGATTAACATTTATTTAATTTGTACAATGAAGATAAGCAGCTATTTTACATTTGATTACTTTATTCAATTTCTGTACCCGTTTCTATTTGTATCTTTGTTCTATTGTATGCATTTGTACTACTGCTTGTAGTTCCATAATTTTTTCTTTTTATCTGACTAGTCAACTAGTCTAAAAGCAAGAAACCCCAAAAAGAAGGTAAGAAAAAGACCCTGTGCGTGTGTATAAGCCTACATTTGGAGAATGGAAAAAATCAATCAATAGCCTGACAGAATTTCTCATCTTCATATAACATTAGCCAAAATTAAAACACAAGTCAAAAACAATAGGAACGATAATCAAGGAATAACATTAAATGGCTTTTAAAAACATACTTCAGGTTTTATCGTTTAAAAACAAATTCGAAATTAACATGACAACGTGGTCTGGTGAAAGATGGGACCTGAGGCAATTAACAATTATTCGGCATTTGAAAAAGCGGGCTCGGCAGGAACTGAAGTCGCAGGTACGCTGAGATAACGACAAGCAAGCCGATTGAGTTTCCGAAAACACCTGGACATGCCACACCACCACTGAAGTGGATCTTCGTTTAGAGGAATAGACGCTCCTTCCCGTAGTCTTTCGCAGGGTCATTTTTGAGGTCAGCGCAACTGACATGAAGAAAGCGCATTCAAGGTCTGAGATGAAATATAGTTTCCACCCAGATACACTTTTAAAAATAATTTATTTTTCAAAGTTTTGTTTTAAAATATTTTAAATGTAATGTTAAATTTATGGTAATTTATATATAAAAAAAGACACCCCCCCCCCATGAATTAATCGTTTGATTTGAAAGTATGTTCTCAAAACTCATAAGACAACAGATACTTGTGGGCAGGTCACATAAAGAGTTTCTTCATAGTTCAGCTTTCACATCAAACCTAACCATTTCAGTAGTAAAATAATAAATAGAATGAGAATAGAAAACCACTACAATAAATAAAATGATGATGCCCCAAACGAGGTTCAATCTCAGGATGAAGTCTATACAGTACTGCCAAATTCTCAGCTTTCCAGTGTTTTTTTTTAATTGAAAAACAGCCAGATCACCAATTGCAGTGATAATAGAATAGCCATACAGCCACTATAGAAGACATAAATTGAGAAGACTATATAATGTACTTTTAATGTATTAAATGTATATATTTATATGGATTTAATGCATTTTTAATGTATTAAAAGTGTGGTAGTAAGTGTTACATCAATTTGTTAGATGACTGGTCTCGCTATTAAATGCTCCTCCACGATACAGACTATGCCATGTAATGCTTCTCTATGAATATTGGCACTCATCTTACAGCTCACAAGGTAACAATGATTCCATAAATCATATAACCTAGAGTACAATAACATTTATCATAGCAGAGCAACAATCAGAATGATAGGAACAATTGCAATCTCACAGCAACAAAAACTTAATACAATTCAATACAAAGAAATGAATTTACAGCAAGCATGACACAAGGTATAAGAAGAAACAAGAGGAAAGGCAGATACTTCAGCCACTGCACACATCAGATCCTGTCAGTGCCTGTGGCAGGATGTTTCTCTAGAACTAATTTATTAAATATGGTTTAAATTTTGGATGCGAGAGCAATTTATTTTTACATGTTAATCACCAGGACCATGCCACAGTGGAGCTGGATCTGGTACTCTCCTGTTGAAACTCATCTGTACATATGCCATGTCTATATTTCCAGCCACTGCTCTTCCTGAATTACCATGGTCTATTTCCACTCTCAAAAGCCACTCTAAGAGGCACAAGTAGTACCAGCTTCACAGGATATATTCCACAAAGCCATCAACTCCCATGGCTCATGGAAAAAGCTAAACAGGTAAACTTCTCAGATGGGCCGAAACAATACAACTGATCATGACCCTTTTCAATCACAGCTGTAGTGGTTTTCCCACAGCCCCTGAAAACTTAAACCCATCCTGTGGGTACAGCTGCGTGAAAAAGCTATCAAAATCAATAACTGTCAATAGCATAATGCTCTTCAACACTGTTCATGAAAAAACAAAAGAAAAAAAGCTGCTAATGCATGAGCCGCCCAACACCATCAGCTTAAGCCACACATTTCAGATCAAATATATATGTTGGGTCAACAAAAGGCATGAGGGAAGAACTCTCACAGCCAGAAAACTGCAGAGCCACCCCATCAAATACAGTAATGTTCCAATAGAGTTGTCAAAAGTCCCAATCGAATTTTAAAAATGAGACGCTTAGAGTGCTGTTGAATGGATTCGTAAACACCTCTTATTGGCCTGTTCACGCACTCATCAGATGTCTGTGATTGGCTACAATGATCAATTTAAGTGTTTTGAAAGCAGAAGCTGGAGTGTTTGAAAGCGGGTGTCCATCAGTGGACCGGTCCACAACAGACGCCCGCTTTCAAATGCTCCCATGTGTATCTGTGCAAGCGCTCTGTGAAGAGGGTCATCAATGTCCATTTACATGTTTTTGAAGCGTTGATCATTGTAGCCAATCACAGACATATCTGATGAAAGCGTGAACAATTGCCAATCAGAGCCGTTTACGAATCCACTCATAAGAACTTCAAGAGTCACTTTTTTAAAATTTCAGTAGCGACTTGGTATCGAAGTCGGTACTTTTGACAACACTACATTCCAAATTTGTGAAAAAATAGCAATGATCTATATGTGAAAACACAATTTTAAGGGGTCGTTCAAAAGTATCCTTACTCTGAAGAACAGCTGCACAGAGCACATCAGAATAGAATGATTCTGAACAGCGTCTTGATCTGGGCACTGTGGACACGCAGAGTGGCACTGCTGGTGTACGAACACATTAAAAACAATGTGTACGAATTTAAAAGACATTGTCCGGCGTACGACCCCCTTAAGGTTGAGTCATTACACTTTATTACACAGTCATTGTTCACAATTACATGCATTCAGAAAATATATCAGAATATTCATCTCATGCCTATTTTTACAATAGCAACTCAAGACATATGTAATGAAAGATGAATATTTTACACAGCACCACACCACAAATAAATGAGGGCTTCGCTAGTATCCAAAAGAGATACACTGCCACTATTCAACATGTAACCTCAAAAGTTCAGCAACACAGCTTAAAATCTGAGCAAATCCCTGTGTGGCCTAAGATTGGGATATTCTAAAAGGCTCCAGCCAGGATTTACAGCTGTTTGTCAGTGTGCAAAGCAACTCACACCAGTGCCATTTCCATCTAAATTGAACCCAGTCCATTGTTGGAGAGGCGAGATTTTCTCGTCACACACCAGCAAGAGCAGGCTGCACAGCTCCGATCACCCTGCCTTTTTTAGCCTCGCATTACGAGTGCATTCACAGGGAAGGAGAAACAGCTACACATCAGACACATTACTACTATAATGAAAATGAGCAAAGCCTGGACACATTATCAGACTTATCGCAACAAGCAAAGTCCATGCTCCGAGACAACATGCAGCCCTTGCAAACAAGGCTCAATTCAACCAGTTCCTTCTATAAAACAAATGAACAATCAACATAATTCCTAAAAATGTGCTTGTTTGATTTGACAATCAAGACTAATGTGAATGTTTTGATTTACATTGTGCATTTCTTGTAAAAATATCTCCCCTTGATATTTATGTATTTCATGCCTCCATGAATGTCACACCACCACTACTGGTGAATATCAAAGACTGCAAAGATATGTACAGTGGAATTTGATTTGCCTGGGCACATTTGGAGCAGAGAATGCTCTTCCTCCTCTATACTGATAGCACAGGGGATATGTTCAGACACATCCACTCAACACATCAGTAAACACTACAGGAGCCCATCCTTAACCTAGATGTCTACATACACATGGTTCAACAGCAAAATGACAAATGACTTCAACGCCCATGGTGATTTTCAAGTCAGTGCATATCAATCATGCTTTAGAGCTCTTGAGCCTCTTCCCTTTTCATCTGCTTGCATATCTGGTTCATTCACTCTGTTCCTTTTGTCTTTTAAGATAAAAGTGCAATAATTTCCTGGGGAAGCCTTCCATGATGTAATCTCTGAGATCAATAACATCCAGCCGTCCCCCCACACTGCAGGCAGCTGGCACATTTCTCAACCCCCATCCCGCACACCAGACCCAGAGCCCTCCAGAGGGATTGAAGGTTCGGCCTGAGCCTGTCTGGAGAACAAATTGGTTGCACTCATCTCATTCATGTGCATATGCTCATATTCATTTTGCGTGACCGCAAGCTTCTTGGTTTGTGCAGTGCAGAGACAGATGGATACTTGTGTTGCAGTGATTCAATTCATTAGCGAGAGATCTGCTACATAAGCATCTTGGTAAATGAAAGAACAGCAAGCTAAAATTGTGGGTCTAATACCTGTTCAGCTACACAAAAAGAGGGTCTAAGAGATTTATAACAATACTGAGTGTTAAATGATATGATCCATCAAACAGCATGTGAGAAAATGCTCTATAGCAGCGGTTCTCAACCCGCAGCCGGTCACGAATGCAAATTTGTCCCACAATAGGCTGACCACATTTTAAAAATAAATGCCAGTTTTACAATTTATTTTTGTTTTAAAATTAAATTAAAATGGATTCAATTAATATAAATTTGAACTATACTTTTTTTGTCATAAAATAATGTGATCATATAGGCCTATTATTATCATATAGGCCTGAGTACCGAGTACTCCGTTAACGAACACTCACAAGTGCAAGCTTTGGCAGAATTCCAATAGCCGTTTTTTTGTTCATTTAGGGATCAAAATGGGTAAATTTGTCAGAGAAAAACCAAATGAGTTACATACCGATGAAGGAACACATTGCAAACAGGAAGAGATGTAGCATCAACAGCGAAGATAAAAAATAATAGAAGAATCAGTTTGCTGTCAATGAGCGAGACAGGCAGCCTTTGTTTGCTCTGTACTAAAGTAGGCCTACTTGGCATATGCTAAACGTACAATGTCAAAACACATGTAAATCTGATGTGTTTGTTAGAAGTACTTGTATTTTAAATCGATAAAAAAATAACCGCATTGACGCACCTGCAGATGCTGCGCAAGGGATTTCGACGTGACTGAATGCTTGAAATCGTCAGAGACTGTAATTACAATGCACTCATTGTTTATAAAAAGAGTTTAGTAACATTTGCTTATTAAAGCCGTTTGTGGCCTATAGCATTCTGCCATTGTTTAATGACCGTTACGATGCTGTTGAAGAGAATTTACATTCAGAGTTAAATAATTACTTAAAGTGCTTGTATACATTGTGATCATTGAGCATTATTATCTGATTACTGTAATGCTAATGTCAGTAAGTTCGTTTTTATTTTGCTAAATACATTGTTCTAATTTTCTGTGACATACTGTATATCAGGGGATTGTGTAAACTGGGTTTATTGAACAAGAGTTTACATAACATTAAATCTGATTGGTTTTCATTGGTGACGCCATAAGTAAATGACAGGCGGCCCGTGAGACTTGCACTTGGACCATAGTGCGGCCCACTGGGAAAGAAGGTTGAGAACCACTGCTCTATAGGGTTGAAATCCTAGCAACAAATTCAGACCTATACAGAAGCCAATTTTTTTTTTTAACGCTACGGCCGATAACTTATAAATGACTGACATTCAATTTATAAACATTGTCAACGTAAATTAAAAATAAAACACTAAAAACAGTAAGTAAATTTGGACATCATAAGACGTTAGATGACAGCAAAGGTAATTCATAATTATAATATTTTTTGTTTAAAATTAGTTTGGGGTCGGTAAGATTTTAATTTAACAATTTATTTGAATACACTTTAAAAAGTAATGCATTACTATGATGCAAAGCTGAATTTTCAGCATCTTCAGTGTCACATGATCCTTCAGAAATCATTCCAATATGATGATTTGCTGCTCAAGAAACATTTCTTATTATTAACCATGTTGAAAACAGCTGTGCTGCTTAATTTTTTTATATGGAAACTGATTTTTTCAGGATTATTTTATAAGAAAAGCATTTATTTTGCAACATTTTCACTGTTATTACTGCCACTTTCGATCATAGTGCCATTAGATACCATTTATATGAACTTAATTTTTAGTAAAAACAATTAAGCTTTAAGGCCTCGATATACTTACTGCAGCTTTATTTTTCGTTCTGTTCTACTGCGCGCTTAATGACAAAATAAACATGTCAGTGTCTTGTTTCACCAGAAGCACAACTTCATTTTCTACTATAAAGCAACTCTCCAATGTGCGCACGTCTGACTTCCATAGATTGAACAGGAGAAATGAAGCGGAAAAAAAATTGCATGTCAAAGAAGGTGGAACCTCCGCAAACACCTACCTATTATGTAATCACCACACACCAATGGTAGTACAAAGGTGTTCATGAGCCCTAGCAAACTTTTCTGGAAAGTTCGCTTTGGCAAGCTGTTTCACACTGCCAAAACAAACTCCAAACAAACTTTGTTTTGGTCCGATTTTGTTCGAAATGACCTCACATCATTTTGTTCTTAAATTTATTGGACAATTGGTCCCCCAACGGAAGGGTCCCAGAAAAGTGGTATGGTACAATATGGAAGTAGGGTACCATTCACAACTTCCGACAACAGAAAAAAATTGCATACCATACAGAACTGAACCATACCGCTCAGTGGAAATGAGCCATTACTTTCCCCTAAAAACCTAATCCTATTTTAACAATTAAATATCCAATATTGACTATCCTAACAAATAAACATCATCCAATAACCAGTATTTCGAGTAGGGGAATCCATAGGTTAGTTACAGGAGAAAATGGAAACAATGCACTTCATGCCACCAAAAACACAAGCCACAAGACAGCCCCATGTTTTTATGAGAGCTCTGCGAGTACTATCTGGTTCATGTACGCAGGCCAATGCTGTACTTTTTTAAGAGGCTTGGTAGAGAGAGCATGTGTTGTTGATCAGGTCAGTCTGGCCTCCTTCAGTCCCAGCTGGAGTTCATCAGGCTCTGCCTCCCCAGGTGTGGGGATATTGGGAGTCTTTACATAAGCCCCTTAGCGAGTACATGGACGTGGCTGTTTCCAGTACACCAGCTGAATCACCACTGTTGCATAACATTTAGGCACTTTGTAATTCACACATTTGGATTGGACATGTTTGAGATGTGTAACATAACTCTCGAATGCACAGTCGAGGCGTGACAACCGCTCTGATTGTACCATCCTGCAGCAAACAGAAACAAAGAGCCCAGTTTATATGTAAACAGCCACACAAGAATCAGCTGATCTACTTTTTCCTACTTTGTTTTTGCAAACCTCAATGGACTTCTGCAAAAAAGCGTTGGGTAATTTCGCAAGAACATACTGGGCGGCTTATCAGCTCAGATTTAGGATCTTGCTTTTGGAACTAGCGGTTGTTTTTTAAGCCGTTCTTCTGGAAAGTAGTACAGAGAGGAGGCGTGGAGTATTCCTCCACCAAAGTACTGCAGAGAACGTATCATAAACACTAAACTCTGGCCAGCAATGAGATCATTTCACACAACTCCAACTGCGAAACAAAAACTAAACGAGTTGAGCAAGAGCACAACGCTCAAACCACAAGGAGCCATATGCATCCCATATTGAAATGAAACTTTGCATCACAAGTCAAACGATAAAGACCTGCGCAGGATGCTTCAAAAGGAAACGAACACCACAAAGACCAAAGAACCATAAATAACTGGCAGCGTGTATTCTCTTCATTGTGGTGACATAAGAACTTACAAGAAAGGTACATTAAAAGCAGCTGCCTATAACAATACTTTGCAGCCTTAGGCCCCAAAACTAATGACGAAAGCAAATATTACATCACCAGCACCTTTCACAAGACCCAGTGGAAGTTAAGTTGAAACTTGCAATGCGAAGGGAACTTGCCAGCTAGTTCAAGTTGAGCATAACAGACCTTTTATAAAGGCTCTTGTCATTAAAGAGCTCTACCAACATGTAGAAACAATTTAGAAGTTACAAAGTTCTGATCATGTGCAATATATTTACTTGTGACAATGTCAACACTTCCTCTTCTGTCAGTCATTTCATTGTCACTCCTGGCAAACCAATGAGACAAAGACATACTGTATATTCTAGAGTGTAGCAAAATCATTAAAAGGGACACATCAATCTTGATAATATTTCATGTTTATGGCACAAAACAGGCCAGACTAGCCATCAGATTGTCTTTGCTGGGACAAATTTTAAAAGCAAAACTCCTCCAACACAACTTCCAATAACGACGTTAAGAATGTATTTGACAGGTCAGCAAACAAAATGCATAATCGTGTGGAAAAGCACTAAAGCTGCGCATTTATATATTTATTTAAATATATATATAAATATATATATATATATATATATATATATATATATATATATATATATATATATATACACACACACACACACATCACACACACAAATAACTGATCTGAGACAGAGTTTGTTTTATAGTAGGTACACAGAACACAGCAGGTTCTTGACAATATAATATCTCACAATAAAGCGTAACTGTCTAGGTTGGACTGCCTGATTATGTATTAATCACTCAAGAAAAGCTTCATGGTGTCACGTAATATTCATAACAGAGTGTACTTACATACAAACACGGGCCTAAAGTCTGTTTAAACCGTTCTCCAGTTAACTGACGTGTTAAACTAGCTGTCTGCCTATCAAAATAGCAGAGTTTTTTTCTGCCTATAATGAATAGGACCTTCAAGAGCAGCTGACTGGGGGACACTGGGAATCTATTTGACGTTTCAAAACAAAATATGATGTGTACCTTTATGAAACTGACAATAGCGACTATATCTACATAAATGGAAAATGAAATGAACAATTACTTACCCAAATAAATGTCACCAAAGGATCCAGAGCCAATTTTCCTTCCCAGTCTGTATCGGTTTCCTACTCTCAATTCCATGACAAAATGGCTAAATTACAAAGCTAGCGATGAAGCTAGCTTTAACGGGAATAATTGAAATGATATATGTTCGGAGTGTTTGATAAAAGAAACAAAAATCCGCTCTTTGTTATCCGTCTATTCTTCTGTCTCTCCAAGCCAGAATCCCCCTGCTAGCTTGCTAATTCCCTTCACAGTAGCTATCCAATTTTCACCAGTTGTTTCCTAACATTCCGAATCGGTAACTAACAAAATATTAGGCTTATTGAACAGAGTAGAGTGTGAACTTTATGCTCCACTAATTTTTACCCAGAAAATAGTCTGTTTAAAAAAGGATGAAGTCGGATTTCGAGGACGACTCCCTTCCTGCTCCGCTGGCCCTGGATCTACCATTTACTCTGTGTATCTTCAACAGAAGCTCCATCAGTTGAATAATCCAGAGGGCGGCGGTGACGTCACTTCCCCTAGCAACAACGGCAACTGGAAAGTCGTTGGTTGAGAAAACAAACCGAATGCGAGAATTTCTATTGTTAAAGCTGTTGACATGTTTAAACATCCCATAACCACAGTTTAGGTATGTTTATTTTAAGCTGGTGTTTGGGTAAAAGCGTTAACTAATAAAAGTGGACGTTTTCAAATAAAAACATAGGTATATTTTGGTCCAATTTATATGTAGTTAACTAACGTTAGTTTCTCTTTTCGTTTTCAGTCTTGGTCACATATGGAAAATTACCGTTTTCATCCATGTTTACAGTGCATGATGTTTCAGGTAGATACCTCGCAAAACCAGTTTGCAAAGTTGAAACTGTCATCTTCCTGCATGTCATCAAGTCAAGAAGAGATAAGAGGTACACAGTAGTTCCTGTTGGATATTGACTAGGTTTATGTGGTTATGTGGTCCTTGGAGAAAACAGTTTGTGAAAGTAGGCTTGTTTCATGTAGCAGCTTTGAATATCATTAACTGCAGTCTGAAAACCAAACCCTGTCTTATTGTCACAAGTCTCACATGACTTGAAATACACAAGCTGCTAAGACACAATTGTCCAAGCTGAGTATATTGACAATTTTATTAAAATTAGCACCTGGACAATGACATGAAGCCTGTCTGCAATGACATGTATTTAAATGACGGATTCTTATTTTAGTTCAAATATAAGCTTTATGTAATTCATATTTCTTAAAGTCGTGTTTTGAGATGCTGTCCAAATGTGAAGAATAATACTTTTTTTCATAATTACCAAACAACAAATATAAACATACAGTTATGTTTTCTTGAAAAACAACTTTTGTGAGTTTTTTTGAGCCCGCTTTCTGAAACCTGACCATTTTCGAAGAGAATGCCCACAGAAGTTGGGGTTGAATTCAGTGGGCCGTGATTGGTCAGATCACAGCCAATGCTTGAGGCTGAATAGCTGAGAGTCACGTGACTGAATTACTCAGCTTTCCCTTGCATGTGTTCGGTCACGTTGAGAGCAATGCGCCAGGAAAGCCTGTGAACGCCCACCCTAACAGCCACACCAGGTTTCTAAAAGAGCTCCAACACACTGTTTCAGTGGAATGATAAGCAGCACTTTATAAGATCTAGAGAATACAGAAACAACAAAATGTGTATGTTCTTTTGCAGCTACTTGCTTATCTGGTGTTTTCACCAGTGATGTGTCAACACAAAGGTCCCAAAACATGATGAAACATTTGCCTGCTTGTCGAGTGAATTGATAAAAAGGAGAAGTGTCACAATAACAGACAATCTATATAAGTGGACAACCACGAGAGCAGCACATGTCAAAGTGCTTCTTAATAAATAATGTATTCATCTCAGTACAAAGAGATGGGTTACCGCACATCTGCTCTTGAGACCAAAGTTGTGGTAGAAAAATGCGTATTTTTAAATCGAATGAAGAGGAATCATCTTGTCTTGTATTTTATATTTAATTCAGTCTTATTTTGCTATTTGTTAATGAATGTGTAGGCCTGCATCCAAGAGCTGCAATTTTAATTCATGTGTATCTCATAAGCAGTAAATTTAGACAATATAGACTTATGCAAACATGTCTGTTGCAGTATTTACAGGTATTTAGTGTTGTGGGGGAAAATCACATCCAGTTGTCACTATTTTAGGCTATCATACAGCGAACAGGGATTTCTGAGGGATTCAGCTCTAGAACGTGTAATATTTTTGAGAAAATTTATAAAAATAAAATTTGTCAGAAATATTTTAAAACTTTTCTTTTCTTCTTAAGTCATGAAACATTATGCATTTTTTAAAATGCCTAATATTGAATTCGTGGCACAACAAAATGAAATCTAAAACATCAAAACAAATCAAGACACACTGGACGCAACATATGGTGAATCCCTGTAAAAAATATTTGGTTTACAGTGACATCTAGTGGTCAATTACGGTGCAGACGTGACTATTATTATTCCACTGACGTCTGTAAATAATTGTAAGGATGAAAAATCGAAATAAAAAAGAATGTTACGCTTCTACGTTCTTGATTGCCGTTCCGAATCCATCTACATTATGGACATATACCCTAGACCTAGATAATGGATATGCCGTACAAACGAACACTATTACACACGATTATATTAGGAAGATGACATGACTGATTTATAAATTTCATCGGGAAAAAAACCATAATTTACAACACACACAAAAATTTATTCCAGTAAGATATGTCATCTGTTTTCATAAAAAAAAAAACACGGAATAAATCAGTAGGTTTATTGTTTCCTCACGGATGTATTTCACCGCGACACACACAACAGTTCATGTGCCGCAAAGAGCTGCTGTAAGTATTCTGCTCTCATCTTAAAACAATGACTAATGACAACTAACGACAGCTCATTGTTAGCATAATATCTGTCCATGTGTTTGCCTTTTATACGCATTATTACAGTGTATTTCTTCAGCACAAATCATTCGGTGGTCTTTTGCTGAAACCTTTCAAAATATATAGCAAATAATGTCTTCACAGATCCATAATGACCACTAACACTAGCGTGAAGTTTTAGGCCGTGAAGTTAAGCTAATCCAGACATGTAAAGTGAATAACATCCATGCTTCTTGTCTTTTGCTTTAATGTAGTCATTAAGATTTCATCCCATGGCGAAACCCCGTGGGTTTGAGTTCTGGAGGAGCACCCTGAAGGGAGCGCGCTACGTGGTCGCGCCTATGGTGGACCAGAGCGAGCTCGCGTGGAGGCTGCTGAGCCGCAGACATGGCGCGGAGCTCTGCTACACGCCCATGCTGCACGCGCAGGTGTTCGTCAGGGATGCTAACTACCGCCGCGAGAACCTTTACAACGAGGTCAGCCAGGAGGACCGACCCCTCGTCACACAGGTGGATCTCTGTGCTGCTTGTACACATCGTCCTCGATGAGGTCACAGAGGGGATTGTGTTTTGTGAATTATTCACCAGAGTATCACTTCTGTGTTGGTGTCTTCATACAGTTCTGTGCCAATGATCCTGAGGTGTTCATCCAGGCGGCTCTACTTGCCCAGGATTACTGTGATGCCATCGATCTGAATCTGGGTTGC
This sequence comes from Opsariichthys bidens, assembly GCA_037194245.1. Classification (NCBI taxonomy): domain Eukaryota; kingdom Metazoa; phylum Chordata; class Actinopteri; order Cypriniformes; family Xenocyprididae; genus Opsariichthys; species Opsariichthys bidens. The sequence goes on along the minus strand of CM074277.1, from coordinate 15,059,197 downwards.
CCTCAGATGATTGCAAAAAGAGGTACCAAGACTCGGCTGACAGCTGATTTCTATGCAAGATATGCATTACCTTTCAAAATGTATTTCTTATTTTGTATTATTATTATTTTTTAAAGCAAGAATTATTTAAATTAATCAAATGTGACAATGAGGACATTTTAGGGTGAACCCAGGTTGGTTGGGACACTTTTTGCCAGTGAGATGACTGTGCTAAGTGTCCCACTTAAACTGAATTCACTGCTATATGTTGCAGAAGATTCCTATTTCAAGTTTTTAGATTCATCAAGTAATCCTGAAAGAAGTGCGTCACGATTTTTATAAAAATATTAAGCAGCACAGCTGTTTTCAACATTGATAATAATAATGAAATGTTTCTTGAGCATCAAATCATCATATTAGAATGATTTCTGAAGGGTCATGTGACACTGAGGACTGGAGTCATGATGCTGAAAATACAGCTTTACATCACTGGAATAAATTACATTTTAAAATAAATTCAAATAAATAAATAAATATTACTGCTTTTTTTTTTTCTAGTGCTGATGATGATACTTTATTTGTGACCTAAGGGAATTTTGGGTTATATATATATATATATATATATATATATGAAGCTGCAAAGCAAGATAATCACATCTAGAACAATCGCACAGTCTTGTCCTTCACACTAGTAGAGTTCAAAAGTTCTGAAGCCAAAAGAATTCTTATAGCGGTTGTATCTAGATAACCCAATATATGTGGAAACCAGGTGGGAGTAGTCTGAATTCTGGATTGAGCACAGGAGAAGGGTCCAGAGTCATTTTAACTGGTCTTGTTCATTAAATAAATGCAGCGTTGTTGAGCTTAAAGAATGTAATTTATGTCATTAATTTCTCACCTTCATGTCGTTCCACACCCCCAAGACCTTCGTTCATCTTCAGAACACAAATTAAGACATTTTTGATGAAGTCTAAGAGTTTTTTTTGTCTCTCCTAGAAAGCAACATAATCACCACATTCAAGGTCCAGAACAGTACTAATGACATTTCTGCTTATATGTGGTTCAGAAACCTCTCAGATTTCATCAAAATATCTTAATTTGTGTTCCGAAGGTCTTACAAGCGTGGAACAATATGAGAGAGTGATCCATTAATGAGAAAAATTTCATTTTTGGGTGAGACTTCTTTCAAAAGCACAAAAAAATCTTAACAACCCCAAAACTTTTCAATGGCAGTGTTTCAACATGAAATTTGATCAAGGAAGGAATTTCATTTGTTTACTAAAATCACTGAAATGTTAGCAGAATGCGTCCCTGTAATGAATCGTTTAATGTTTTTGAATCTCTCCTAGGCCATTATGGTGTGTTTCTTCAAGACGAGTGGGACCTTCTTGAGAAAATGAGTAAGTGGTCTCATTTTAACAGCTCAATGCAGATGCGAATCATGCAGAGAATGTGGATCTTATTTGGGTGCTGTTGTTTACAGTTAAACTGGCTGATGAAAAACTCTCGGTGCCCATTACTTGCAAAATCCGGGTCTTCCCAGAGATCGAGAAAACAGTGAAGTATGCAAAAATGCTGGAAAAGGCTGGATGCCAGGTAAAGTATTCCATATAGCAGATACTTTTATCTAAGGTGATGTCTAGAAGGGCTTGTGCATATGGAGCAGCCTGAGATTGCATGTCTTTCTCTGGAGCCCACTGGCAGATGGGGATTTCTTGGGTCTAACCTGGAATTCATCTGTCAATATTTATGTTACCAGCTGTAACCACTTCTTTACCAAAAACTCCATTTACTACCATTTTATATTTACTTTAACCAGTTGCTGATGGTTTGGTATCTGTTTTTTGACAGCTCCTCACAGTTCATGGGAGAACCAAAGATCAAAAAGGGGCTTCGACTGGCATTGCAAGCTGGAACCATATCAAAGCTGTACGGTAAGAACACTTGATGCTGGCGCTAACTATTTTTAGTGTTTTCATTCTGATGATAAACTTTTATTGTACTTTTGAAGGGAGGCTGTTAACATTCCTGTATTCGCCAATGGAAACATCCAGCACCTGAGTGATGTTCAGCGCTGCATGGAGGAGACTGGAGTACAAGGTGTCATGAGTGCAGGTAATACAAAGAGAAGATTCATAAACAGACTTGTACTGAAAGACTCAGCAGTTATATAAAAATGAACACATTACATTCACAGAAGGAAATCTCCACAATCCTGCCCTGTTTGAAGGCCGTAGTCCACCTGTGTGGGAGATGGCTGAGGAGTACCTGGACATTGTGGAGAAACACCCACCCTGCAGTCTGTCTTACGTCCGTGCCCACATCTTCAAACTATGGCACCACACGTATGCTCCTTCACATTTGACTTTTGACACCAATATTGTGCTGTGGCTTGAGACTTTTGTCTATTAGAATAGAGAAAGCTCATTAAAGTCGTTATTTTTGTTTTGGTTTTGAACATTCTTGTTTCTGCATAACATTAAGGTTGAACCACTGTAGTCACATTGACTATTTTAACAATGTTTTTACTACCTTTCTGGACCTCAAAAGGTGCAATGATGTTGCTGCCTGTGTGTAGTTCAGAAACCCTCAGATTTCATCAATTTCGGGTGAACTTCATTTTGGGTGATCTAACCCTTTGAATACACTACCATTCAAATGTTTTATTAAGCAATGATGTATTAAAATGATCAAAAGTGACTTTAAAAACATGTATAATGTTACAAAAGTTTTTTTTATTAAAAAATGCTGTTCGTTATATTCATCATATCCTGAAAAAAGCTTCAGTTTCAGAAAAATATTAAGTAGCAGATCTATATTACACATTGATTATAAGAATTGATTCTTTAGCAGCAAATCATAATATTAGAATGATTTCTGAAGGATCGTGTGACCCTGAATACTGGAGTAATGATGCTGAAAATTCAGCTTCACAGTAGCAAACTAGTTATTAGCGGTCCTGAATGTGCTGGAACCCTATTGTGTTTGTAAGGTTTTTTTTCTTCTTCTTAATTTTTCTGCCATAAAAGTGTATGGGCACATATAGAAATAAATTCTAAGAATAAAAGGGACCTTAAGATAAATGCTTCAGATAAAAAAATAAGGATCTGAGCTGCTAATGATGTCTTCTCATTCACTTGTGATTGTCCTTTGACAATCCTACGACATGCGATTCATCTAAATTTAAATGTTGAATATGACTCCACACATATCAATCAAATCATCAAAGATGGATGTTGCTATAAAAACCACTTAAGATACATTTCAATTGAATAGCTAATCATTCACAAGGCCCATTAGTGCTTGGATCTCAATGATTGCTGCTATATTTTTAAATTGTAATATTTTTTCACAATATCACTGGCTTGACCGTATTTTTGATCAAATAAATGCAGCCTTGGTGTGAGCATGAGTTCTTTCAAAAACATAGAAAAAACATCTAACTGACCCCAGACTGGTGGTCACTTCTGCAATAATAAGAATGTATTTATTTACAAAAGCCTACAGATACATCAAGACCTGAGGGAGGAGTTAGCCAAAGCAAAGAATGTAGCTGGGATTGTGGAGGTCAACAGACAACTGAAACAACGTTGCCAGGTAAAGGAAAATCAGTTTGTCTAACTTTATTCAAATCAAAAAGATTCTTTACATTAGGCTTATGATTGAGTAAGACGACGTACTGCTTTTTATGTTAAGGTGGAGATGGCTAAAGATGAATCAGAATGGAATCAGACTGGACTTCCCTTTCCTCACTGGATCTGTCAGCCTTACGTCAGACCACCGTGAGTTTGTGTTTTCTGATCTTGTGTGACACCATCGTAGTCATAGTACTTCTGTGTTCTCAGCAAAACATTATAAAATGAATCATAACTGTCATTGAAGGATGTATCTGAGGATGGTATACTTTGCAGGCCCAAGGATCCAAACTCTGAAAATGGGCAGAAAGGACTGGAAATGAAAGCTGTAAGTGTGAAGAGGGCACTGGAGGACAGTGATGGAACCAACGACTCGCTCTCCAAGAACAAGCAGAAGAAGAAAGCCCGTAACCCCCATAAGAACTTCTGTCCAGAGCTGAAACGTAAGACCAAATCTTTTTGCAGTATTTTCTAAACCCTGTAGACCTGATGGGGCTAACGTGACATTGATGGCATTATCGTAGCCTACTACCAATTTCTTTTTCTTTTTTTTTCTTTTTTTTTTTTATATATTAATAATATTAAAAATATATTGGAAAATATTACTATTCTGGTGATGCCAAGCTGAATATTAAGTGTCACACAATCCTTCAGAAATCATCCTAATATTATGATTTGCTGCTAAAGAAGCATTTCCTATTGATACATATACATTTTTTTTTCCATATTCTTTGATGAATAGAATATCTTTGTAAACGTCTTCACTGTAACATTTGATGAATTGAATTTCGTTGAAAAATAAAACAATACTGACTCTGAACTTTTGAATGGTCGTGTCATCGAGATATCAGCAAGCATCTTTTTTATTATTAAGGTCAAATAACATACATTTGCTTCCTTGTCTTTGTTATGCAGCAAAATACATCAAATGTGAGCAATGTGGAAACCCTAAAGTAAGACTTTTACTTTAACATTTTTAATGTTCTTGTTTACAGAAGCATTTCATGTGCTTTTTTTTAAAAAAAAATCTTAAGATCACAAATTTACACATGGGGAATTTATTTCACTCCTTCAACAGGGGAATAAATGTGTTTTCAACTTGTGCCGTGGCTGCTGCAAGAGGAAAGCGTTCAAGGAAGTGGCTGATTGTCCTGGTTAGTACATCGGCCAGCTGTTTCACTGTCCAACAACCATAAAATGACTTGTGAAGCTACTGCAAGTATTACTGATCAAGTTGCTCATCGCACACTATGAAATTAAGTTAGTTTTGAGGTGATTAGTGATTTAATACAATAAAAATGGGGCATTAGGTTTTAATTTGCTAAATAGGGCCGTTCACTATAATACCGGTATCATTTTTTGCACGATAATAAAGTGTCATATTGTGATATCAATGATATAGCGATGCGATGACGTATGGTACATTCACGTTCCCTGGAATGCACAAGAACAACACCTGTCTGAGAATAAGAGCAGCATGTCAGCCTCCGATGACGATTTGGTACCTAAACGGGGAGATACTGAAAGTGGTTTGGTTACAAGGGGTCAGTCGCACGTTCTCGCTCTCTTCTCTCCTACGGCGAAGTGACACACAGCCGCTTCCTCTCTCTCACTCGTCTCATTCACTCCAGTTTAATAGTGCTTGTATTGCCCATACTTCTTGAAATAGCGTGATGTAATTATGAGGCTATATCGACCACCCCTATTGCTAAAATATAATTTTGTAAATACTGAGAATAAATTATTTTTATGAGTGTTACATTAACAATGAATGTTTAAAGATAAAACATTATTTTTACGTTTTGGTATCTAGGTATGTTCTTCCACTTCCATAAGACTAACTTTGTCCATTGTTGGGTTTCAGGCCATGGATTGAGATTCAAAACCAAGGCTTTGAGACTGTGTAACTCCGATACAGGTGGTGGGCTGACAAATGGGAAACCCAACAATTATACAGTTTCCACTGCAGTCCATGATCCAGGCCATCCCCTGATCTAATTGAGGCTTGTCCTGGATATGGACGAGTGACACCTGAAGACTCATTGAACTGATTTACCACTTACCATTGGGAAGTTGCTACACTGAATTGGAAGCTCAAGACTGCAGTTGTGGCCAAACCCGGTTTTTCTCTTTTTATTTGTAATTTGAATGTGGATGTAGATGACATTAATTAAACATTCAAAGAAACGCATAGGGAAAGAAAAAAAAAAAAAAAAGTCAAGTTAAGGTACATCTGTTATTGAGGCATCCTCAGTGCTGCTGTTACTTATGCTAATCGGTCTCTTTAATGATGCACCACTTTCTGGACTGCTGCTGGGTGAATAGATCCATATTCTTATGAGACTGCGTATTAAAATAGTGTTATATGAAGCAGCCACTCTGAACGCACAATCCTGTACTGCTATCTGCTCGGCCAAGCAAGAAGATCTGGCCTTTTGTCTTGGGACATTCAGTGGAAATACACTGATGGACATCTTCACGCAAACATTCTGAACTTTGCATTTTTACTTTATTTATTGTCTTCCGAAATTAAAGATTCAACAGATTTGTATGTTGCAACAACAAAGAAACAACTTTTAATCCGTTTTAAAAAATTTTGGAGCATGTATATTAACTCACCTTTACTCCGAGATCTCCTACTTTCCTTTGCTGCCGTGATCATGTTTGATTGCACATACTGACAATTCATTTTAGAGGTGAGGACAGTTACACTACGAATTCTTATTCAGATGCCTTATCCTACTTGCCATTGTGTTGCCATCTTTTTTCATATTTCAAGAAAGTATGCAGTTCTAATACAACTTCTGTTCAACACAATGCCATTTTCTTTTTTATTATTATAGCCAAACATGCTTATTTTACCATAAAGTTCTTCTAATCATCAGGACTCAACTCAGTGCCTTATCTTAAAGAGTGTGGGTCAGTTCCTTGAATGAAACCTATACTGTCCGTACATGTTAGTGTTTACAGAGCTGTGGTTATTCTGTGTGGATGGAGGGGGGTTTTTTTGTTTTGTTTTTTTGCTCAGTTTCTTAGACAAAGTGTTGTTCAAACGGTTTGGAAATTTTGCTCAAATAAATTTTGAAGTTGTAAAAGAAATGTAATTCGCCCTTCTCGCTCTAATAATATGACCAAAAAAAAAACTGCATGGTATCTACATGTTTGTGTATAGTTTATTCAAGGCCATACAAGCAAGTAAAGTCTACCTTTGTTTAATGTCACTGACCAGCTTATGATGATTCCCTGGAATAACAATAAGAATACAATATAAAAGAAATAACTAAATGTTATTAAACAGATGAGGCTGAAATCACTCTAAAGAGTGTTAAAAGTCAGTGTAAATGCATTTCTATCTGCAACACCAGCACCTAAATCTCACCAGAAATGGATGGAGAAAGAGCCTTTCCAGGTTGAAGTATCTTTTTGAATGTATGTTTATTTTAAAAGCATGTTTGTGATGAGGTTTCTCAATGTGTAATCAAGGTTTTGTCACAAGATACAGAGGAAAGTGCATCCTTTACAAAGAACAACAGGCCAGTACAGCTTAAGTGCCGCATATCTCTTTTTATCTATTTTTCCTTTTCATTTGAGCAACAGGGTGTGCTTGTCTTTAATACAGACAACAAATATCTTCTTCCCAACTTAAATAAAGTCTTTAGATTGTGATTTTTCTCTCTTCAGCAGGGAAATAATTGATTTCTAAACAGGGGCCTAAGATGCGGCAGTGGCCCCGTGTACTTTCCTTGGAGAGGCATCTGGTCGAATCTTTACATGTTGGTGCTCATTCGTGTTTGGCTGTTGGCAGGTGTGAGCTCCCCTTGACTGCCTTCTCTTGGAGGGGACTGCAAAACAAATCAGAGGGATCAGTGAGAAGCATCACGTAGAGCAAAAATAAACTGAGAAGGAAACGCATGCTGATGTTCATGAAGAATGAGAGGTTGAACGAGGGATGAAGACTAGGGATGCAACAAACATTTGAATGTCTCTAATTCTTTTAGCTCCTTTTCTGAGAACAGAACCTCAAGAGACCTGAAGAGAGTTCACAGTTATTCTGTTCATACTACAAAAATAATAGTTACATGTAGTTGAACAACTGAATGCTAGACAGGTATTAGGGCAATAAATGGCTAGTGGGCTCCTTTAAAAGAATATTCCAGGTTAAATACAAGTTAAAGCTCAATTGACAGCATTTGCGACAATGATGATTAAAAAAAACAAAACAAATTGAGGTCATGCTGAGGCACTTACAGTCAAGGTAAAGGAGGGCCAATTTTTAACAATAAATGTAAAGCTAATTTCAGTCAAAACTTGAAGAGGTTCTCTCAATTTTTTACATTAGTTTTAGGGTGTAAGGTATCATTGTTAAAAATTGTATATACACTACCACTCAAAAGAGGAGTCAGATTTTTTAATTTTTTTGTAAGAAGTCTCTAAAGACAGTAATAATATTATTACAATTCAAAATAACTGGATATTTTAAAATGTAATTATTCCTATGGTGCAAAGCTGAATTTTCAGCATCACATGAGCCTTCAGAAATCATTCTAATAGGTAAATGCTTAAGAGTATATGACTGGATCATTATTGCAGTGGGCAACACTTCACAATAATGTTCATTAGTTAATGTATTAACTAACATGAACTAAACACATTATTTTTACGAGCAATACATTTGTTGTTGTATTTACTAATCTTCGTTAATGGAAATACAGTTGTTCATTGTTTGTTCAGCATAATATTATTTAAACAACCATGTAGGAAGACGTTTCATAGCCATATTCCAGGACATGTCAAGATTCATCAGGCTCAAATTGTGAAAGAATGGTTGGGAGTGAGCATGAAGAATAATTTTCACACATGAATCGGCACCTCTGAGTCCAGACCTTAAATTCATTGAAAGTCTTTGGGATGTGCTGGAGTAGACTAGCATTGTCAATATAAGATCTTGAGATTTCCATCAAGAGGTGCATCAATTTTTGGTCAAGATCATCTATTGACAATGGAAGAGTTGAGCACTCTTTAAATTCTTTAAAAGGTATTTTTAAACCAAAAAAAAAAAAAAAACTTCACACTAAAATCATTTTAATGCATATGGTCTACTTCTTGTGGTCATAATTTCAAAACGGTGAGTATTTTAACATTTATATGAAATGGCCCCATTCATTTCTGTAAGTTGTGAGTGCCTCACTGTAGCACAGGTGTTTTCTTTGTTTAAAGAAAAGGAGGGACAAAAATGCTGTTGATCGAATGAACTTAAATTGCATCTGGAATACTCCTTTATCATTTGTTTACCACAACAGAGCTCATCCAGGTAACTTACTGCCTAAGAAATATTGAGGAGTGCAAGTGCTTGGAGACACTCATGCTGAAGGGAAAGGGAAGGAGATGGTCAGGGGATGGTGAGGTGAAGAGCAGAGCAGAGCGAGGACACGTTACCCTGGAGACCCTGTTACCTTGACGTGTATCTGATTACGAAGCACAGCTGCCCGCAGGATCATGGCTTTCGCTCGTCTCTGGAACTCTTTTCCCATCTGTAGAGACTTCTCAAAAGTTGTGCTTCTCTGATCCACGTCCCTGGCATACAAGATCTACAAACAGGGAAATAACATTTTATAATTCACTGGTGCAACTCATGTGCCAAAGTTTATGCATTTTAATTACCAAAGGCTGTATCTAAAACAGTCCCTAAGTTACCTTGCTTTAGCCAAAATAAGTAATTTACCATATTTCATTCAAGGTCAAGCTCAATGACACAGTGAGAGAAACAATGACACATTCATTCAACTCAAAAAGGCATTAATTTAAAAAAAGAAAAGTAGTATTTTTAGATTAGCAACAAGGCAAAGGAAACATGGTTTCAGAAGATGAAGTATCAGGGTGACAAATGAAATAACGCAGCCCTGCCTTGCTGTGGGAGTCGATACGAGCATTGATCAGGCCCTCCAGGATAAGCTGGGTCAGTTCATCCTCCAGATCTGCCACTGTGGTATTAAAGGCCACAGCCATTTTGTTCATGTCTGCTGACACATACGGGCTAAAGTACTGCCCAAGGGAAATAAAAGACAAAATTCATCAATTAGTCATCAACTCTGCTGATAATTTTCAAAGCAAATATCAGGATTCCCATAAATTTTCCATTTCAAAACTCCATACTTTTCCAGACCCAAATTCAGCTAATATTGCAATAATAAAATGAAAACAAATAAAAAATTTTTTTTTAAAAATATGGAAATGTGGGGGTTTTTTTCAATGAAAAAAGAAATAGTTTTTTCTTATATAGTAAAGCAAACACATTTCTACAACAACCAAATGACCCATAAGGACAAAAGCTTTTTCATACATTCTTGTATCAAAGGGAAACAAACATTAAAATCATATTAAGCCCAAGTCAAGTTCAGCATCTATATCAAATCCATAGACGAAAACCTCATATTGCTTTACATACCTGTATGAGGGCTCTGTTCCTGATTTGTGTGTACAGTGTTCTTACATGAGGGGCCAGATACATGTCTAGGAGGAGATTATCCTATAAAACAGGGATCAAACACTTATGAATCACAATATCGCAACTAAAATGACTAAAATAAAATCAGTGTCTTATCTCAATCAAAATCTAGCAATTACACAATGTCAAACTTACCTTCATTTCATCCAGCATTTTCAGACAAGATGCATACTTTGACTCGTAAAACTTGAAGATAATATCACGGACTTGTGGTTCCAACTCTAAAAATAATTTAAAGGAGCTAGAAAATAAAAGAGGCGTAAAATTAAATAAGTGATGTTTTATCCACGTGTAACCAGAAACAATATAAAACTCTCATTAAGGCACCTAACATGAACATGCTAAGCAAAAAGGGTTCACCTGCTTGAGATGACATTTCGCTGCAGTTCCTGTCTGTCAAATGTAGCCAGGGCACAAAGGCCCCCGTACACCGCTACATTACTGGGGGAAAGTAGCTAAAGAGCAAATAAAGCATCTCATTACCATTTGTAGGAAAGCACTGCATCTTATTCATCTTCACTTAAACTGGTAATATTACTAGAAATACTGTAGCATTACAACAGGGTTGAGGATGACACCAACCTCAGGGAAGTCGCAGTGGTCAAAGGAAGCTTGCAGGAAGCACTTAGCAGCCGGTTTATACTTTCTTGAGGCAAGTTCTGCTAATCCTAATGTGACCAAAGAGAGATGTTGATGATGATGATATCAAAACACATGCTCAAAAAGGTGAAAGACATTTTAAAATGACAATTGGTAGGAATTGACGACTGCCCAATAGAAAATTTGACTAATAGAAATGACCTATTATTTATATATATATATATATATATATATATATATATATATATATATATATATATATATATATATATATGTGTATGTGTGTATAAAAAAATACAAATACACTTAATACTCTTGAAATACAAATAATGTACTTGCCTGCAGCACATTTTAGTTTGGTTAGAACAGATTGGTTTTGACTATCTCTCTCTCCTCGTTGCTAGATTGTTGAGAAACAAAAATGAAAATTTTAGAGTCATTTTATATTGTTATCTCACAGATCAGTAAAGCAGGATGGAAGGTTGCTCCTACCTCTGCTATCTCTGGAGTGGATTCAGCCTTGCTGACGTAGCTAAGTACATGGGACCAGTTTTGGAGGTAAACGCTAACCTATAAAAGAGTCAAGTTGTTTGGATGAGTTGTTGTGGCTTAAAAATTCAGGCAATCCCTAAGCATCAAAAAGACTCACAACTGTGGAAACAGAAACTTCTGCTATATGCAGGCTAAATCTGGAGATTTTATACATGAAAGTAATCATTAAGCAGGAATAAAAAACTGAATACCCTTTCATAAATGTGTATCCAGGGCCTAAAATTAACACTCGCCAAGCACCAAATAAGAATAACCAATGGCAGTTTACCTGTAATGTCTTTATGAGTCCTAACAAGGCAATGTTGTGAGAGCATGAACGTGAACTAATGTGATTGACGCTCACAACTGTTGACAGGTCAGGGCTGCATCCTCACAAAAGTTTAAACCTTGCCAAGCAAGTCTAGCTCATCGCAAGACGACGCAAAGGGAAAATCAATTCATTACTTGGACACAGTGTGGAAAGTTTTCTGTGCACAAACATTTACGAGTATGATTCATTAACGGTATCCTAGTAAGTTATGGTTTAAGTAAATGTTTGTTTGCTGTTTGTGTTTTTAAATATCCTTTCTACAATAACCTACATGTGGTGTTTGACAGATACCAGGCTTTAAATGAGTCTACACCCCCAGAGTGCTGTTAAAAAATGAGCCTCATCTGAAAGGCAAAGGGGGTGGTGTTGCTGTAATTTATATTTCTAGTATTACTCTGAGATCTAGTTTCAAGAATATATTATTTTGAAGTGCTGGTGCTGTAAGTAAAGTTATCTAGTGTCAGTGATAAATCCCGTTCGACATTTGTATTGGCTACTGTCTACAGGCCACCAGGCCATTCCGATTTTCTATTGGAATTAGAACTATCACTTCTACCACTAAAGATTGCTTTATAAATAATCCTCCTGATCAGTTTCTACTCCTTGGCATACCAGATAGCTTAGAAGGACTCAAAGTTGCAACAGTAACTATTGGCACTTTAGACATGGTTGCTTTGCGTTTAAAGAAGATTAAAATATTCAAACGCTATGGTATAGTGAGCACACTCGGGCTCTTAAGAGAGCAGCCTGAAAAATGGGGTATTTTGCATTTCGTGGAAGGAAAATGTTATTGAATACAAAAAGGCATTAAAGAAATAATAGATCTGCTTACTTTTGATTCTCTTTTAAGAGAACAAGCACAACCCAAGGTATTTATTTGACACAGTGGCTAAATTAACGAGAAATAAAGCATCAACTTCAGACATTTCCAAACAGCACTGCTGTACTGACTTTATGAATTTCTTTACTTGCAAGATTGATAATATTAGAGAGAGAATTATAACCGAGCAACCGTCTACTACAGTATCACATCAGACGCCGTGCTGCGGACCCTTTTAAGAACAATTCCATTCATTCTAGGAGAGGAAGAATTGCCTAAACTTGATAAATCATCAAAAAAATAAATAAATAAAATACATGTTAGACCCTATAAAGACCAAGTTACTGAAAGATGCTTATAGATCCTCTTCTTAATATGATTAATTTAAGATATCCATCAAAAATGTTTAGGCTGGCTGTAATAAAACCTCTTATTAACAAAATCCAACTTGATCCTGGAAAATTTGTTAATTACAGACCGATCTCAAATCTACCTTTTCAGTCAAAAATACTAGAAAAGGCACCATCCTCACAACTATGTTTTGTTTTTTAGGAACAAAAAAGGTATCTGCAAAGATTTCCAGTCAGGATTTAGACCGTGTCATAGTACTGAAAGTGCTCTCATTATTTACAAATGACTTTCTCTTATTATCTGATCATGGTTGTGTCTCTCTAATGTTGTTAGTGTATCTTAGTGCAGCACTTGATACTATGGACCACAACATTCTTTTCAATAGACTCAAATTAGGTTGGCATTAGTGGAATTGCATTGACATGGTTCAAATCATACTTATCTGACAGTCATCAATTTGCAGGAGAAAATGAAGAGGTATTATATCGAACACAAGACCAGTATGGAGTACTGCAAGGCTCAGTACTAGGACAGTTGCTTTTCACCCTGTACATGCTACCCTTGAGAGATTTCAATTAGGAAGCACGGTGTTAGTTTTCACTGTTATGCTGAGGATACTCGACTCTATATTTCTTTGTGCCCTGACGAAATTGACCAATTCAAGGCTAGATTATAGTAATACTCAACTGGGTGGTTGCCTTGCATTATTAATAAACAATCTCCAGCTGGTCCAAAATACAGCAGCTAGAGTTCTTACTAGAACCAAGAAGTATTACCAAATTACCCCGGTTCTGTCAACACTGTATTGGCTCCCTATTAAACACTGCACACAATCTTGCTAATTACTTACAAAGCACTTAATGGTTCAGCTCCTCAGTACTTCAGCAAGCTCTTAACGCATTACAGTCCACGTTTATTGTTATCTCAAAATTCTATTTAGCACCCAAATTCTGGTACAGTCTTCCTAGCCTAGTTCAGGAAGCACTGTTGTCAGTTTAAATCTATACTAAAATCACATCTCTTTAACCTGGTGTGTGTGTGTATATATATATATATATATATATATACACATATAAAAAAAACATTGTCAATTTCTATTATTCAAATAATTTAAGTTAGGTTGCATAAATTAGGTCAACCGGAACTAGGAACACTTCCTATAACGCCCAATGTACTCGTTACATCGTAAAAAGAATGGCATCTATGCTAATATTAGCATGTCTGTCTCATCCTTATCCTGAGGTTACCGTAGTCAGCAGGATCCAATCCATATCCAGATCAGATGGTGGACCTCACCTAGACACGACCACAACGCAGTTCTGCATGTGAGCAGAGACTATGTCTACTAGACAATTCCCTGAGAAGGCCTTGCCAACACGACAGTCATCGGCATAGATCCTCAGCAAAGACCACAAGAACCAGACAAGTCCTCTGCACAGACACCTAAGGACAGCTTTGGCTCCATGCCAGCATGATGAATCCTATCTTCAAGCAAAAAGGAACTGAATGAATATCTGAATCCTATCAATCCTGATCTGAATTCTGACTTGTGATGCAGACTAAATCATAAATGCACAGTGTTCATTCGTGGGCCAGAGGAGAAGTGACTGAGCCTGGTATCTTGCAAGGTTTTTTTCTCCATTCCATTACCTGATGGAGTTTGGGTTCCTTGCCACTGGCGCCTCTGGTTTGCTTGACTGAATAACTTGCTATTTTATTAAGGATTTATCTATATTTAAAATATATACAGTGAAGACAATGTAGTGTTATTTTTAATTTTATTGCTTTATTCAATTTCTATACCTGAAAACTACTGTTAGACCTACCTGAAAAACTTGAAAAGCACTGTTCATTTCATTTGTATCTATATTTATTTGTGTTATTGCTTGTTCTAATTATTTTTACTGACTGTTAATTGTCTTTAATAATGTTTTAAGTTTAAATAAGTTAGGGTAGTAGTTTTAGCTGTGGTATCATAATGTGACTTTTCACTGGTATCCAAAATTTGTGTTATTATTGCCCATTTTTTTTTCCGGCCGTGAAAAAATATTTATAACTGGAATTCTTAATTCACCATCCACTGGCAGATGTGGCAAAAAGTTAATTTTAGGCCATGTGTGTATCATTAACCACACCAGATGATGGCCAGGGAGGTCAATACATCCATACCTTGATTACATTAAGACACATGTTGATGACATGCTTGGCGCTAGTGCAGTAGTCTCTGGCTCGGGAGTAGCATTTCAGGGCATTGCTGAGGTCACCACAGTCAAGATAGTGATCTCCAAGGTCATCATGACCCCTCCTGCACACAAGCAAGAGATATTCAGATGTAAAATAGCCTAGGCACAGCATCCCAGTCAATACTAAAATAAGAGAAACAAATCTGGCCTTGCCTTATGCTTTCTTTGATGGAGTTTCCCTTGTAATTCTTAAGGTCGGTATCCAGCTTCTCCAGTTTGAGCAGGGCTTTTTTCCTGGTGGATTCTGCCCAGGCTGTGTCGAGAGGAGGGGGTTCAACTGCTCCCTCCGGTACCGCATCAGGGACACCTTGCACGTCCCTATATTGACAAATTATTTTACGTATAAACTTAGTCAAAGCCATGCATGCTATGTCAGAAATGTTAGAAATGGAACTTGAATTGCCTGGTGGCTTCAGTGAGTTTGCGATGGATTTCTTCATAGACATCAACATTAAAGGTTCTTTGGACAAAAGATAGGGCCATCTTCAGTGCTTCCACTCGTAGCTGGGGGCAGTGGTCTGCAATAAACTGCAGCCTCTCAATCCTCATCAGTCCACTGTAACTGGAGGCATACTGCTCGAGATCCTGTACAGAAGAAAAAAAACAGCTCTCAGAGTCCATCCAAGTTCCATAAAAGTAGGGATACAAACTATATTGACACCGTGGATTATTGGTTATTGAACAATATAGGTGATGCCCATTTCCACAATTTCCCCCACAATTTTTACATTTAAATCAAGTGGTCATTAGGTAAGTGCTAATGTAAAGCAGTATTGTGACTGTTGAAACTAAAACTAAACTAAAACCATTAAAAATTGTCTTTGTTGTTTTTAAAGCTTTTCATCTAATATTTATATTTTATTCAATTAACAAACTACAGCTGAACTAAAAATAAAGCTAAATAGAAACATTAAAAATAATTAAACAATAGTTTAAAAATAAACATGACAAAGTACATATTAAAGGGTTAGTTCACCCAAAAATGAAATTCCTGTCATTAATTACTAACCCTCATGTCGTTCCACACCCGTAAGACCTTTGTTCATCTTCAGAACTCAAATAAAGATATTTTTGATGAAATCTGAGGGTTTCTGAACCACACACAGGCAGCAACATCATTGCACCTTTTGAGGTCCAGAAAGGTAGTAAAAACAGTCAATGTTAAAATAGCCAATGTGACTACAGTGGTTCAACCTTAATGCTATGAAGAGACAAGAATACTTTTTGTGAGTAAAAACAAAACAAAAATTATGATTTTATTTAATAATTTGAACTGTTGTAATATGTAGTTGACGTAGTGAACTCAGTGCAGGCTTCCTTGTTTACATCCGAACGCCGACTCATTTAGCCGGCTCCTGCGTCAGCATCACATGTATGCGTCGTGCTGCTCACATGTTCTGCTTCGGCCAATACGGAGTCAGCGTTCGGATGTAAACAAGGAAGTCTGCACTGAGTTCACTACATCAACTATGTTTCAAAGTGTTGAATAAAGTCATTATTTTGTTTTCTTTGCGCACAAAAAGTATTCTCGTCTCTTCATAACATTAGGGTTGAACCACTGCAGTCACGTTGACTATTTTAACAATGTTTTTACTACTTTTCTGGACCTCAAAAGGTGCAATAACGTTGCTACCTATGTCTAGTTCAGACACCCTCGGATTTCTTCAAAAATATCTTAGGGCGAGTACTTAATGACAGATATTTCATTTTTGGGTGAACTAACCCTTTAAACAAATAAAAATAAATGCACAAAATTTACAAATAATATAACAGCACATAAAAAAAATTCAAATAACAGAGGTAAAGTAAATCTTTAATAAAAATGATAATTTTGTGTAAAATTTAACATTTAGCCAATCTCAAAATGAAAAATTGTAATGCTGTGATGCCTAATATTAAATATTATAAAAATGTTGTATCACTGCATCTCTCTTCTCTGATTCAGAAAATGATCAAAACACCAAAAGTTGGATGTTGAAGTATATTTTGTGAAAAATAATTTAACAATAAGGATAATGCCTTAAAAAACGTCAACAACAATTGTATGGACCATTAAATACCTCAAATGACACATAACTCAGCCAATCATATGCACTCAACATACCAAAGTTGGGTTTTCCACAACATAGTTGGTGTCAGGCGCATTCTGCTGGTCTTCCTGAGGGTCAGCATCTATCTGCATGGGCTCTACAGACCCCTGTTAACAGAGAAAGCATTACTTTTAACATGATGCACTAGAGAAATGTTTTCAAGTGTAGGCGACAAACAAAATTGAGCTAACAAAAGTCCTCATGAGCACGTGTCTGAAGAACATTTTGTCCTTACCACCAAAAAAATCGTGTGTGGAAACAAAAAACATAATATCACAACACTGAGTATCAGCTCCCAGGGTTTCAGATGGCTTTACATCCTGCCTGCCTACATTGTGTGGTTACCTCCTGAGAGTATGATGAGGAGCTGTACACACTGAATTGTGTGGTTAATTCCTCGAACGGGTCATACACGCTTCTTTGACAGAAGCAGTTCAGCTCTTCCCATGAGTACGAGGCTGATCTGTCTGGCAAACCCAAGCTTTCCCTGATCCTGCCCTGAACCTGCTCTGCAGCATCTCTCCGGTCTGACTGTAAATTCTCCTGCAAGAAGGTGCAAGCTTATAAAGTCACACAGGGGCAGAAGCAGCCTCAAGACAAAAACAAGTCAAAGATGTTGAAATGCGTACTTAAATATATACCAAGTGGCACAATGTTTGTGTTCTAGAAGTAAGGGTGTAAAGACAGCCATTAGATGAGAGAAGTGGCAGCAACAATTACATCTGTAATCACTGGCTTCTTACATGCAAGTTTGTAACCACCAAAAACATTGAGGGTGAAATCACTCCCTCAAAATTCATCTTCCCAGTCAATTGTTTTATGCTTTCAATTACTGAATCCTCAAAATACCATTATTACCTGATCCAAAATAGGCAGTTACATCATTCACCACATGCACTTTACTACACCCAACATTTTTAAGATTACACTACACTGCATAATGAGACTTGGTCTGTCAATTTTTGATCAACTACATTATAATGCACAGTTTCATAATGACAGTCTAATATAGCTGAATGTGTCTAGTATTTCTAAAATGGAAAGATCACTTAAATTATGAGCAGCTCCAGTGCTTAATTACTTTGGTTACGTGGACTAGATCAGGTTTGAACGGAAATATTCAATGCTCCATGTTCATCTCTGCTAGCAAATGATGAAGTCTGGCTCAAAACCTAGTGTGCTGCCTACCTACACAGTATTTTACAACACCCTATGTAAGTGCTGGACATCTAAAAAAAAATGACTAAAATGCCTTCTATGCAGGCAGTAGACTATGTTTTGAGGCACAACCTGAGTTTCAAGCTCACTGGCTAATTGATACAAACAGACAGCTTGCTAACGAGATAGCTTGCTAAATACACTTAGCCGGCTAAAGAAAGTTTCTACCCAAGTGTTCCACAAACAACCCCAAGAAAACCAACTGGACCGCCTCGGGTGTAAACTAAAACAGCTCTGTTGGTTGTATTCGCTGTCGAAACTGCATTGGTCAAGCTCTTCGGGCGGATAGTCGCGCGCTGCCGCTAAACTTGAGAAGTGCCTGTCGCGTCCTGAGGGCCGCTCTGACTTACGAGCTCATGCTAGACGAGCTAACAGGTTACAACGGCTGCGAGAGGTGAGGAATTAACATCGTAATCATACGTGCTTCAACTTGGTACGCTTCTTCTACCCACTCTCGCGGTGTGGGAGATGATGATAAAGCATTTAAAGGCGCTAATTTACCTGAAAGTTAAAGACCTGCACGGGTAGTGGCATCTCCTCCTCCTCTGCAGAAACAGAGCACACAAACACATCCGGGGCATGAGAGTGCGCGTGGTCGACGTCTTGCAGCGCGGAGACGTCACTACCTTGAGTCATGGTTTGAAATATTAATACAGGAGAAAAACATATTTACACGTTATAACATAATTGGCTTGTTTTATATTGAGCCTTGAAACAGCCCTCAAATACCTTGCAAAAAACACCCCGATCAACATAACCTCCAAAAGCACAAAACATAAAAACATTTTTTTTTTAAATAATAAATAAATTAACCGTTGTAATTACTGTAAACAGTAAGCTTGTAGTTTTTGAAAATAAAAATGTGAAATATTTTTACAATTATTTTTTAAAATATAGTTTTAATTATATGTTGCCTTCTTTATTTTGTTTTCTTTTTGTGATGTATTTTTGTCATGTGATAATATTGTTATGATCTCTTTGATATTTGCAATTGTTACTATTTTTAACAGTGTGGTTTTTGGTGAGTTGTATGAACACCAGTTAGGGTCTGTTTGATCCACATAATAATAGTGTGTGGAAAAAAACAAAAAAATTAAAAACAATCATACAAAAATGTATTGCCCCCTTTTTAAGTAATATATAATAGCAAGTGAGATATATTTATATATTATATTATATATATTATATTTTGACCACTGAACTAGGAAATGTCCCTGGTTTCTATTTTATAAATCTGGTCTCCTTAGTTTAAGTGTTGGTTATGCAAGGGATATTGTACAGTCAGCCGATCGATCTTATATTCCCCTAGAGGGGTTTATTTTTATATAATGACCATTGGCTGTACATTATCCTGCTTGTTACACAGTTACTTATCAAATGAATAAAAAGGCCAGAACCACAACCATGCCTTCAAAATGATGTCACACTCATACTGGTTTATTTTATGGCAAGAACTGAAAGATGGACTGAAATTATGCATGTGCCAGTGGTTTAATTTTCAGTCGTTAGTTCAAAACAAAAATGCCTAATGCTAATGTACACTAACAAAACATTTATGCTCAAATGGCACACTCAGAAAACATTTTATCTCAAAATTAAAATCATTTAGAGGTAAAGAATATTTCAAAGAAACATCTTAACACTTACAAGTGTTAAAACAATTTGACACATTAGCCCTGCACAAAAATCACAAATTTCATCGTATTTCGAACATCAACATGTATAGGAAAATGTTTAGCAAAAATATAAGACAAAAACAATGACTTTTAAACAAGACATACAGCCTACACAAAATAATTATGCAAGTTGCAGTGTGTAGTCCAGTAAACATCACAGCCAATTGTGAGTACGGTTTATTTTATATAGTTTTAGTTTTATTAACAGTATTTTATAAGCAAACACACATTTCAGTGTTTTATATTTCTGTCGTTGTTTAACAAATCATCACATACAGTACATTCACAGTAAAACACAGGTACAGTATGAAATGTTTAACAGGCAATAAAAGCGGAAAGTAAAATACCTTCTTAAAAAAAAAAATGCATTTACCGTCACCCCTCAAGTGAGAGCGCTGACTATGGCCACACGCAAAAGCTATTCACAATATCTTCTGACACATTCACAGATCCCAAAAGGGAAAAGTACCTGCAGATAAAATATGAATAGCCACAATTTCCACACGAAAAGCTCTGAAAAATGTAACATTTGTCGCAACAGGGAAAAGAACTTTACAGTTAGCTATGCTTGTTCTTTAGTAACTAATTACTCATTCTGATAGACATGCCATGGCCTTTTGTCATTCTCTTCCAACATATTTCCATGTTAAACCAACAATTTAAGGCAAAGTTTAATAATAACAAAGTAAATTTGGCATTTTTATGTTGATATATCTGTTACATCAGATATAGATACCAGGGACATATAGGTCTCTGCAGTTCATCACCTCACAAGTTGGATTTATCTGTTCATAACTGCAGATCTGAAGAGGAAGAACCTGCTGTTTACATGGCATATCAATGAAGGAATTAGTTATGGTGTTCCTCAAAATACTGTACACTTCTTTCCCCTCTTCTTTACAGGTGGAGGGCACAAAACAGCGCGGATGGCCTCATCAAACACGGTTTTTAAACCCCGCTGAGTAAGAGCAGAGCACTCCAGATACTTCACAGCTCCTACAAAGCCAAAGAATCCAATGAGCTAACTATATCTGACACAAAGCCCCAAGGCAATAGTGAAACACCATTATAGTTCCAATAAAAAGTACTAGGTGAGTTTTATTTATTTCTCTTTTTTTTTGTATATATACCAAGTACATATAGCGTATACCCAGGGAAACATTCTTACCAATTTCTCTAGCCATGGCAAGTCCTTGCGGGTAAGTGATTGGAGCTAGTTTCTTATCCCGCAGACGTTCAATCGTGTCTTTGTCATCCCGCAGATCAAGTTTAGTGCCCACGAGTATGATGGGGGTGTTTGGACAGTGATGGCGGACCTCAGGGTACCACTACAAAAAAAAAAATGTAGTTAACACAAGGCACCTAACACCTTGCGGATCTTGTTAAGGGATCCAAATGGCTCTTAGGTGGATACTAACCTTTGCTCTTACATTCTCAAAGGAAGCAGGGCTCACCAGTGAGAAGCAAATTAAAAACACATCCTGCGGAAAGAAAAAGGAGGCTCTTTGTAAAAATCAATGGCATCATTTCACATTACATTGCACTATTTAATGCAGAGGATGTCAGGATTTTTACAACGTTTTATTAAATCCTTTTATCATTGGATGAAAACACTCATATCCATAACCGTTCAAAAGTTTGGGATTGCTTCAGTTTTTGAAGGAGTCAAAAATACAGTCCAAACTGTAATATTGTGAAATATTATAACAATTGATAGGGTTAGTTCAACCAAAAATGAAATTTCTGTCATTAATTACTCACCTTAATTTCGTTCCAAACCTGTAAGACCTTCGTTCATCTTCAGAACACAAATTATGAAGTGACGAGAATATTTTTTGTGCGTAAAAAAAAAATAAAACTAAAATAACGACTTTTTTCAACAATCTCTTCTCTTCCCTGTCATTATCGTTACGCAGTTGCAGCAGTAACCCCAGTGAAGGCTTCCGTGTTTACGTCCGAACAGCGGCTCAGTATTGGCCAAAGCTGCACACGTGAGCAGCACGACTCAGGTGTGCGATTCTGACGCAGGAGTCAGCCAAAAATGAATCAGTGTTCTGAAGTTGAACCTGGAAGTGCAGGGCGTGAACAACGTATGAGAATGACACAGAGAAGATATTGTTGAATACAGTCGTTATTTTTGTTTTGTTTTTGCGTGCAAAAAGTATTGCAGTCGCTTCATAAAATTAAGGTTGAACCACTGCAGTCACGTCGACTGTTTTAACAATGTCTTTACTACCTTTCTGGACCTTGAAAGTGGTAATTATGTTTCCGTCTATGGATGAGTCATATACCTCTCGAATTTCATCAAAAATATTTTAATTTGTGTTCTCAAGATGTATGAAGGTCTTACGGGTGTGGAACGACATGAGGGTGAGTAATTAATGACTTTCATTTTTGGGTGAACTAACCCTTTAAAATACCTGTTTTCTATTTTAATTTAATTAAAATGCAATTTCTGAATTTCAATATCAGTATTGAAATATAATATGCTGTAATATAGTTTCAAAGGAACAGCATTTACTGTATTTGAAATATAAATATTTAACATTTATATATCTATACTGAATCTATACTGTCACCTTTGATTATTTTAATGCATCCTAAAAAAAATCATATGGTCGCAAACTTTTGTGTGGTTATGTACATTTTCATAGTAAGAGACAGAGGAAAGGAGAGTTTCATATTTTCCAAAACCATGGTATATATTTGAACAAAGAAATTACTCAATAGGCTACATGGCCAAAATGCTCAAAGAAATAAGATGTACATGCCAACTCCAAACAAAGCTAGTCCGAACCAAAATTTAATAAATTATTGATTATATTTACAAAGCAAAGAACAGGCAAAAAACATGATGACGCAACAGACATATTCAATAGTTTCTTCTTAAATAATAAAAATTAGTAAAAGAAAAATTAAACATCTTAACAAAAAAAAAACACATTGTCAAAAAAAAAAAGGGAGGGGGGGTGCAGAAGAAATAAAAATACATGACTATACTCTGAGCTAAACTAGAAGATAACTCAGGATTACAGAGCCAATAACAGAGATCTTTAAGTACCGTTTGAGGGTATGAGAGTGGTCTAAGGCGATCATAGTCCTCCTGTCCTGCTGTATCCCAGAGGCCCAAGTTGACAGGTTTACCATCCACCATAACATTGGCAGAGTAGTTGTCAAACCTGATGGTCACACACATTTTTCAGAACATTTCAGAAATACATCCACGGAAGTAAACTGACACAGGAATAATTCCCAGTTCAAGGTATCAAACTGTACTCACACTGTGGGAATATACTCTCCCGGGAAGGCATTAGTGGTATAGCTGATGAGCAGACATGTCTTACCCACGGCACTGAAATACAAAAGACGCTAAGTGCTAAGTGTGACTGCAGTACTCAAGTCAAGTGAGTGTCGCTACATGTAGAGACATACAAAGGAACGAAATGTTGTGTCTCACATGTAAATGCACATAGCCTATATTAATAAGAGGTAATCTACATAAACATATAAATATGTACTCTGAATGGTCATACTGAGGGTTCAAGGACTGCACATTCAGGGTACATTACAGGGCAGAAAGTCCTTTAGTTAGTCATCCAGACATCACGTTCACTCCTGGGCTCGATGGCAGGCTGGCAGCCGCTCTTTAACAGCGCTGTTTTCAAATGAACTGCCCCACCGGATGAGGAGTGAATACAGGGTGACAGCTTCTTGTCATGAAAAACACACACCGCACTGCATGCACTTACATACAAAGAGGAGTATAGAGCGTAGACAGGAAATGCAGTGGCAGGATGACACTGAACAAGGGAAAGTGATAAAAATTAGGAGTAAGAGTGAGGAAGTGTGATAAAAGAGAGGGACGGAAAAGAACGGGCCAAAATAGCAAGTATGTTTGAAGGCTGAGAAGCCCAGAATTTGTACTGAGAAATGTGGTTACATATGGCAAATGCCAGAAAGCATGTACCATGAGACACGGACTAAACCTTAAATGGTTGGAGGATCAGCTGAATCAATAAAAGAAACTTTGAATTAAGCACATCAAGATGATATAAATCCAAATCATATCAAATACTAGAGATAATTACCGGTTTGACCGATATTTTTTCTTTTCTATCACTATGACTATTTATAACAATAGCATGGCAGATAAGCTCATTTAACATTTTGTGATTATTCATCATTTTATAGAACAGCTAGAATTGTTACAGAAAAGCTCAACAACATTTTAAGCAAAAAATCCATAATGCATATTACACTCTACTGTTGTAGTCTTAACAATTTCATCTAGTGATTATTCTTTCAAAATAAAGCAATATGCAAAAACTGGTTTAATGACACTTAAATGTTGAAAATAAGCAGTATGGGTAATGTTTTTAAAAAAAAAAAAAAAATGTTATCTCTACCAAATACAATTACTATGCAGCTATTTGTGTGAGGATTATCAACAAATGCGATTTTAAAATGTGAAATTTTGCTCTCTGGTCAAAAATGTACGTAAAGGGTAATGCCAAAGTTCAGGCTCACGAGTAAGTGTGTGATTTAGGGAGTGGACCGCCTCCACTGGAGCTCTAGTGATGTAGGTGTAAAAACATGACATCATTACATAGCGATTCCAACGTCCACGCGCATCATTTCTACACTGCGCGAGCTCCGTTTGATACAGTTTAAACATGATTTACATGACACATTGATTGTCATAGTACTTCAATGTGAAAAACATTCATTTAGAACAAACAGACAAAATTGTAGAAGCCTGAGCATGTATTTAACAAAACAGCCACTGCCAAACAAGAGCCTGTGCTCATTACAATCTAATTTAAAACGATAGTGATAACACCTAGAAAGGCACAGTAATATTTATATTTATAAAATGATCGATTTTGCCTGAGCAGAATCCACTCAACCGCTGAGACGACCCACAATCCCCAGCTCCTCGCAACAATTGCTTTTCTCCAAAAGAAACCTCCGAACAAACACAATACATTTTAGCGTTTATTCTTCAACATCTTACCCGTCGCCGACAACAACACACTTAATGGCTTGCATTTGGAGTGCACGAGTAGTATCCGAATCCGTAGAAATAGCCCGAAATGTGATGTTGAGGTGCCTGTGGGCTGGTACAATCGCTGTTCAGCTGCAGCAGCAGCAGCGGTCGGTGGCAGTCGGGGGTGTTTCACGAGACTTCCGAAAAAACACGAACAGAAGGTTCGTACTTTTTCGGAAGTCTCGTGAGGAGCTCGTTTCTCTCCTGTTCATTTTAATAGTAGGATGCGTCTGTGAAAAATATTAATCTTATAAAGTAAACATTTAACAATATAAATGAAAAAAGAAACTAGTGTTTAATGTTTAAAGAAGCTAGAAACAGTGGATGTTAATGGGGTTTGTACAACAGTGACAGGGTTAAGAGAACAACTGTCATTCCAGTGCCAGTTGGAATGGCAGTTGTTGTGTTGGGTGTGGAGAGCCGAAGGTGGGGCAAAATGATAGAAATCTCTGGGAAAATGACATTAATCCTCATGACTGCAAATATTTTGGGGAGGGTCGAAATGCTTATATACAGTGCATCCATTTTAACAAAGGGAGGCAGTGTGTCAGCTTGACATTTCTTGTCATGGAGTTCTACATGATTTTATTTTCTAAAAGTAAAATGAATGCTATAATTTCCCTGTTACATAAATAGAGTCTTAATTGGATACGTAACGTATAAAGTGGGAATGGCTCACGGGGGGCTACTGGTAGATTTCGGCATATAAACTTCATACATGGCACTTAAGTAGTGTTAATATTTGAATCTGTAGTCCTTGAGAGACATACTGCAGAAATACATCAGAAATACTTCTGATGTATGAAAACAGCACAGGAAACACAAGACTCTTACATATTCAAGAATTAATCATTTTATTGCTTGACCTGCCATTGGGACAATCTATACCAAAAGGTTTACAACTTGAGCACATCCAATGAAATCAAACCGTATAGTTATACAAAAAGAATAATAGAAAAATGGTCCCTCGACATTTTATAACTCTCTGTGTTGAGGGCTTAAACTGAAGAATGAGTGCATGGGATTCTCTAACGCCTCGATGGAAAAGCAAATATCAATTCCTCTGTACATACTAGAACACAATTTTACTGAAAACTCAAGAAGAAAACACCATTGGCAGTCACAACCAGGAAATGAAAAGCAAGCTACAAAAAAGGGGGGGGGGGGGTGAGGGAGCTAATACAAACATTTCCAGTGTACCACTGAAAGATCTTCGAGCAATATAGTGCTGAAGTTGTTTAAAAAAAAAAAAAAATCATAATAAAAGGTAAGCAGAAAATTTGCAGTGGAACAAAATCATTTAATCCACTCATAAAGGGAAATACAATAAACATCAGTGATGCATTTTTACAGAAATCAAGGGAAGGATTTATGGTTACTTTTTGTCATCAAATGAAGTTAAATAAACAGACCAATGCATATATGAGCAATTACAAGTAGACTATTCAGCAATTTCTTTGCCTATCATTGGGTGTCACAGTTAAACATTGAGGACTCATATTAATAATATATAATTTCAACATGTTCATTTATCCAACCCCATCATAAGGCATAAACCACTCATTGAAAAGACAGTGGAACGGTTAATCAAAAGGCTATTTGTAATCCCCTGCAATTAAGGGTGCAAATTCTGTGTTTTTAAAGCTACAGCACCAAGATTTGACTGATTCTGAAAATCTAGTTTACTCTAGAGGGGCAGAAATCTGTGAATGTCAGAAAACATCTTATTTTCGTACACATCTGCACTGACATGCTGTAAGGCTCTCAAATCAAGTGTCAGAGTAAAACTAAAACAATTCTCCCGTGTGGTCAGTAGGACAGCGTCAGATATCGAAGATAAAAACACTAAATATAGGGCATCTTTCTTTAATTAACATAGCAATTTCGGGACAGTTCTGTGCAAACTCTTAATTACTGGAGCTTTATGTCTGAATAAGTTACACTGCTAAGAGGATCTGGATATACAGATGAAATAAATCTTTGAGGTTTACAAATAATACAGGTGACAAGCTAACAGAATGTTTTGAGTACATTAGAGGAAAAAGAACTACAGGAAAATCACTGTTGGCTTTGCATTATGAAAGTAAAGAAATCAGGCACTTTTCAAAACCCAAATTTGCTTTCATTAACATGAGTCTGTTGTACACATGAACTGGATATCTGTATAGTTACATAACACAAGATGTGTGGAAAACAAAAATAAAATTCACATCAATTATTTCCAAATAATACAAGAGCATCTCTGTGCGATAATATTTTAAATCTACCTTCAGCAAGTGTTAACACTATTGTACCATCCAGTAAAACACAACTCTGAGAACTCTAAGAACAATATCTGATTAAGGTGGTGGCAGTAGTGGATCGCAAATCTGTTTACAAACATTTGATGGATCTCAAGCCGAATGGCATACAGACACCATGAACTCAACACAAGTGGCAAATACTGTCCCTGTTTTAAGACTTTGATTGAACTATATAAGGTGAATAATCTAAATCTCAATCTAAAAAAGACACTGATTATTTGAAAACAATTTTCTTAGACCTGCCCTGTATATTAACCACATTTTTTCAGTTTAAAAATGTAAAAAAAATAAAATAAAATAAATAAGAGACAGTTGGGATTTCGAAGCGGTTCACGTACACTCATCGAGAAAGAAAACCTAATGGGATCTCAGCGGGTCAAGGAGGTCAGCGAGTAGTCACTTCCTGTCGAGGAGTATCGTCATATACTCAGTTAACAAAGCTTCAGATTTCATTAACAATTACACTTCTGTAACTCTTCTTAACATTTAAACAAAACCAACAAATATAACCTCTTTTCTGTATTTATATCTACCATAAACAATAAAATAAGATTACTTCACCTTTGTGTCTGGGAAACAAACAAGTAAAAGCATTTGCAGCATGTGGCATTTCAGAAGGGATGAAAAAAAAACAACTGATGACTGAAAACGTTTGACTAATCCTAGTCTACTCTAGAACAAGCCTGTGTGTACAGCTCTAAGGATGAAAGGAGAACAAAACGTCTAACAAAAAATGAAAAAAGTGAGAAAAGCCCAATGCAATGGAATCAAATGCCACAACGAAAAACAGCAGGCTCATATAAAGTGTTAAATATGTGTGTGTGTATACTATTTATATATATATATATATATATATATATATATATATATATCAAACTGTGCAAAAAAATATGGTTATGGTCATTTACTGCTAATATATAATCTTACATACTCTGTATATATGCAGCTATAACAATAAAAGAGCAAAGCTGATCACCATGATAAACATGATGATATTTTAACTTCAGTATCCCCCAAAAAAACAATATAACACACGCATTTATGCCTTTGGCTTCCCTATATTCAAACGCTTGAAATGACGAGTGAACTGAATCTGAAACTCAATGGCTCAATTAAGATACATCCTTAATATACCAAGTAAATACACTACATGAGTATATCAGTCCTGCCACTGTTTTCCTTCCATTCTAAACACTGTTATACAGAAACATGAAGCAATTTGGATGCAAGAGAAAATCCCAATAGACCTTGTTATTTCAACATCTGTTCACGTGACAGGCATCTGTGGCACAATGATTGGCTCGTTTCTCAGGGAAAACTAACAATCAGCCTTATGGTAAATCTAGGATGGATACAAATGTGACATGGTACGGCACGAATCGAAAAAAAAAACAAAAAACAGATACAGATACAGAAAACACTAAAGTGAATGGGCACCTGGGTGTAGGAAAATGCATAAAGAAAAGTAAGAAAATAAAGCGAATTTGCATTGGTGGACCCTGCAATTAAGGAGGAAAGAGCCTAGTGTGCCTCAGACCGACAGAGACACGAAGCTGTTGTACTGCTGTATGTTTCTCTTCAGGATATCTGAGCAGGGGCCGAGCACGCGTTCGAACCTGGGACGGTCAAGTTTTACGCACTTCAGAGGGCCGCGAGCAACCACGGTGGCGGCACGAGGCCGGTTCATGAGCAAAGCGATCTCACCTGATGAAACACATGGAGGAAAATCAGAAAAAAGCAGAGAAACAAACACATTAAGGTGTACATGGAGTCAATATGTAATTACATCAACAAAGGGATTTCTGGGATAAGATTTTCCAGAGAGTAAAGAGAATGACATTTACCGAAGTAGTCAGACGGCGCGAGTCTTCCGACCTCCACAAATTCCTCATTCTCCGACCGCCGCTGCAGGACTGCTGCCGAGCCCTGAGGACAAAAGTCTGAATCAATACATCTGTTCTCTCATGACGTCTCTCGGAGGTTTTAGGGTTACACTTTCTACAACGATTTCATCATTATTTACTTGTGTTTATAACTTTGCATGAATGTGGAGATCAAAGAAGTATACAAAACTATAAGACTAATTAACAAACATTTGTTGATGAGATTTAAAAAGAAAAGCTACCTCAAGGATAATGAAAAACTCATCTCCTGGTTGACCCTGCACAACAATCTTCTGGCCATCTTCAAACTGGACTGTCTCGAGGGCATCAGCAACCGTCAACCGTTCCCATTTATCCAGAGACTCTGCTCACAGGATGTTAGCATGTCACCATTGTTCACGTCACAAGATTTGCTTACAGGCATTATTAAAGGGATAGTTCACTGAAAAATGAAAATTCTGTCACCATTTATTCGCCCTCAAGTTGTTCTAAACCTGCTTGAGTTTTCTACAGAAAAGAAGATAATTTGAAGAATGTGTAACTAAACAGCTGCTGGGTCCCCATTTGACTTCCATAGTATGAAAAGTACTACGGAAGTCAATGGGGACCAGAAACCGTTTGGTTACTAACACTCTTCAAAAATATCTTCTTTTGTGGTCAACAGAACAAAGAAATTTGGAATGACATGAGGGTGAGTAAATGATGACAGAATTTTCTTTTTTTTTTAACTATCCCTTTACACTGCATTAAATAAATGCTATGTTTTTTTTGAACAGTTTACTACAAAAACAAGTCTGCAAATATACATAACATAAAAAGAGTTCATTCAAACTCACCCAAAATGGAGACCTTGCTAAGGAATTCCTCATACATTTTTCTCTTTCTCAGAGTACTTCCCTAAACACAGAGAAAAAGGAGGAAAAAAATTAAGGCCATTTCTTAAAATACAAAATCGATATTCAGAATAATAAAAATAAAACAACAACGATGAACAATAATTAAATGGGGACACACATACGTAATAACATACCATGCAAAAAAAAAAAAAAGTGTACAAACCATGAGTATTCTCCTGTAGCTGTCTCTGTCAATTCCCCACAGCTTGACATTGGTCTTTGCTCTGACAGTGGCTGCTCTGGGAGTGCCGTAGATTAAAGCCAGCTCACCAAAACTGCCACCCTCTCCAATACTGGTCACCCACTCATTGTTGACGTACACCTATCAAAAACAACAGTACTTATGAATACCTCAGTCATTATCATTCCAAATGTTAAAGTGCCCCTGTTAAGCTATTTTAAAGGATCCTAAATTGAGTCTGAGAAATTGTTGTTTGCTCAAAAATTCAGTCTCTCTAAACCCTCAGAAACTAAACACCTGTTACTATGTCTGAATTTGAACTTCAGAGTCTTCCTCAGCGCTTGTATACACAGTGATACAAACTGTAACGATGGCATCAGTTTTACCATATCAATTCCAGCACAAGTCCTCATCCTTTTGAAGTGCATGCAAAGTGGATTCGAAGCACAGAAATCAGCGTCTTCTTCACGTCGACAACAAAAACCAAACATTCAGGCTTCATCTACAACTACAGTGTTTGAGAGCGGATCAAAGTACTAAGTAGACATTGCTCGCAGGCAGCTAATGAAGACCTAAAACTGCCATTATGCAAATTTGTAACACTGTTACGTAGAGCTTTGTAACAGGAAGTGAGAATCACTAGAATTGCTGATTTGTTTTGGCAGTTCAAAATCAAATCTTTCATTTAATAACTTTATTTGTCATGCACTTTGATCTTTAAAATTTTGCAAACCTTTTACATTCACAAACAGCTGTACTACATGTAGCTAAACAAAACTCATTATATATAGCTTACTCCAGGAAAGGTAATATTTGAAAAAGCATAATAGGGGCACTTTAATAACTCTATCCAAGTCAAAAAAACATATTATACTACATCCTGATTCATCGTCAATTTAGAATTGCACTTACATCCATTTCACCTTGATCAATAACATAAAAATTGTCACCCTCATCCCCTGCAATAAGAAACACAATACATTAGTCTAATTATTTTTTCCAATTTTACACATTCATCTTCTCCTCAAAAAAAGCCTAACCTTGTTGAATGACGGTCTCTCCTGCAATGTAGGTGACTGAGAACATTGCGTCAAATATGTCACTGTGAAGAGTAAAACAAGTTGTTTTCAATAAATGAAATACTTTATTAGTTATACTGGACAATTCAATCTATTTAAAACAAAATGTGTTACCTTCTTTCATTGTCATCAAGATGGGCAAAAAGCACATTCTTTTCAATCGCTTTAGCAAGGGCAGCCATAGTTTTATAGTCTTTAGGAATGACCTGTGAATTAACAGCAAGTTGCAGCTTAGTAAACAGCAACTGCAGTGAAAGCAGAATTCATATGACACAGTGTTAAAGTAATGACATCTATGAAGCTGGTTACCTTTCTGACATAAGAAGCTGCATCTTCCTCAGTGTAGACTTCTGCGCTGATTGCACCGCGGCGCCGTCGACCCTTAACCACAGGATTCATGGGAGGAGAGACCTCATCTTCTCTGGAGTCTGAGCGAGAGCTCGACTTCTGCTGGCTGCTGATCTGTTTAGCTTCCTCCTGATAGACATAAACTTTGTTCATTCCACTGAATCTCACTTTTCAAGAGTACAAAAAAAAAAAAAAAACTGTATAGAGCCTAAGCCTATGCGGTTTGACTCCAAAAAAGAAAATGACTAACCTTCTCAAGCCTCTCGAAGCACTCTTTGAGGAAAAGCATTGGCCTCTCAGGCCTGACAGTGCACAGCTGCACAATGCATTCCTTCAGCAGTTGCTGGATGTTGTGCTTTTGCACGTAGCGCTCACACTCCCGCAAGCTCCTCTCTTCTTCGCTGCTCGTACTGCTGGACGCCATGGTGACCTGCTGACCTGCAACATGCAATTCACATCAGCTTATGAAACCCAAAGAATCTGGAACAGATCCAGTCCTTATCTAAATTTCAAAAAGACCAACTAGTTGCAGTGAAACGTGAAGATGTGACGGTAGCCACGCCTCTTAAGAGTAAATTCACTTGGTTCACTGCGAAGTCCACATCAACTAGAAGTTGCAAACAACTTCACCATAGTGACAGATAGAGGGCGGGGCTTGATTTTAGCACCCCTCTTCACCGTCTTGAGCTTGCAACCGATTGACACTTTGGAGGGAAGTGGTTAAAGTGTTCTGGCAATGCCGTCAAACTAATGTCATCGGAGAAGGAACGGCATTAGATTTAGTCAGAATTTTAGATTCTGACTAAAAACTATGAAGGCAAAACTAGTTTTTCCAGTGCATTAACTTGCTTTTTTTTTTTTTTGCACAGACTAATTGTTCACCACAAGACTAGTAATGTGCACTGACAAAGTAAATAAGGTCCTTTAGTAAATAGAAACCAAGATTCAAGAAAATTATTGTTGAATCTTTCAAACCAAATTGTTGCTCTAGGTATGAGCCATATGCAGTTAGCAAACATACTGGATTGTATTTACACTTCAGTGGTTTTCACTGAAACACTCACACGTGTGTGTGTGTGTGTGTGTGTGTACTCGTTTTGCCTATACTTGTGAGGACCAAATGTCCTCACTTATACTGTGAAATACTTTCACAACCCACTAGTGAAACATTGACTGGTCCTCACTATTTTAAAAGGTTTATAAATCAGCCAAAAGAGGTTTTTATTTAAATCTAATGATGGTCACATGTTCCTGTGATGGTAGGTTTAGGAGTAGGGCTTGGGTTAGGTGATCGAAAATATCATTGACCTGATATAAAATCAATGGAAGTCTATGTAACGCCCTCACTAAAAGAGCAATACAGACGTGTGTGTGTGTGTGTGTGTGTGTTGTCATTACTGAATCATGTGAACATCACCTCCTACAATCCTGTCTCAACAGTATAAGGAAATAAATAGCTGGATTTCAATCACTACCATGTTTTTCGGTGTAACAAGGTTCCCACATATTTTGACCAATTAACACTTCCACTCATCTGCTGTTATGGGATATGAACTAAACAAGTTTGAAAAGATTGGATTCGCCAAGAGAATTTTCCCAATGATGCAATTCCAACTCAATAGAATACCGAGAAAATGTTTAAATGATTAAGATTCCCATGACTTAGCCTGGCCAAACAGTTAACATGTTAAAATTCCCTCATATTTCCAGGTATTCCTTGACCGTGGGAATCTTCTGGATAAGAAAAAAAAACACGTGACCTCGAGTCGTGATCATAACCTAATAAAAACAGCCAGAGCTAATACATAAATACATTGCTGCAAACCAATACAACATTAAACTCACTCATAAAATGCGCAGTTCGCATCCCCACAGGCATTTCACAATATAACGCTATTTAGTCATGTGAACATATTATTATTTTAGTCCAGAAAACACATGCCGATGCAAGTACACGCTACTCAGCGCGCGTTCAAACGCAAACCCGCAGCCTCTTCGGCTCGGTGTTATCCGTAGCCACTTTTGTCAAGCAGCAAAATACGCCATCTTGCAAAGCTACATTATCACAACAACGGAAGCCGACGGCATTACAGTAAGCTCTCTACGAGCCTGTCAACTCACACACCGATATCACCAAACGTTACAGCGAAGACCCCTGTCTTTAAATATTCATACCTGAGACGCTTCGATGAGTTTGTCGACGTGTTTTACTGCGTTTACACAGGCTTTCCCACAGTCCTTGGATGGATGGCTGCCTCACCGGAAAAGGTTATGACCAATCACAAACAACGATTGACGTCAATGCGCCTCGATCTGAGAAGCCCGTTACTCCTGACAACCTTAAAGGGCAAGGGCTTGTTTTTGTATTCCGAGTAGATAGAGGTTATCGACCAGCTAATTTATTACATGCTGTTGCACATGATGTGTTACATACGCTAAGAGGTTAAATCTTGTTTTACAGTGTTTGACATTCAAATACAAAACGGCCGTATTCCTAGCCTATGTGTTCAACACTAGTCAGTGTTTGGGATCTGATGACAGCTGAAAAGGTTAATGTGTCTCTGTACTTAAACCCAAGCCTAGTGTTGTCCTTATTCTACCAGGGTCACTGATATTGAGGGGACATGTCGCCTATAATATATACACATATTTTCTAAGTAATCTATTCAACAAAACTAACACCAGCATTCGGCTGCTAATGAGGTCCTAAATCAAAATGTAACATTTTATTGATAAACATGTACATTTATTCATTTAGGTACTTTTTATCCAAAGGAAAATGATATGAGCAGAAGCAAACACTTAAAGATAAAGCACAATAAAGGTAGTGCAAAGTAATTTAAGGGGATAGTCGCTGACCAAAAACAAAAAAGAAAGAAAATTCTGCATTCTGCAATTATTTATCCACCCTCATGATGACTTTCTAAGATATTTTGAAGAGTTTCTGCTGACCATTGAATTATATTGTATCAAAATTTCTCACATAAGAAGTAAATATTGAGTAAACTAGTGACAACTAGTTTCATTTTTGATTGAACTATAGAAGTCCAAAAAGCATATTTTGACTTTATAATCCAGCGTCTAAAAAACAAATGATTTTATTTTAGATATAGTAGGTATGAAACAGAAGTTGTGGTCATCTTTTCTTCCCTGTTGTGCCATATATCTGAGTGAAATGGCTTCTCACACAAGTGTGGGGCTTGATTTTGTCTGTCAGGAATTGACTGGATGGTTGTAGTTTGCTGCTGCTGTGATGTCATGTGAGTGACAGGTTGTTCTGCCCTCGTGCCAGTAAACACATCAGAAGAGAAGAGACAAGAGAGAGGAGAAGATATTTTGAGTTTGAAAAATACTGCTCACAATAACTCATTTATAATAAATACTGGAATATTCCATAGAAGAAAAAAAAAACAATAGGAATTGTCAGTTTTCATTTCATGGTGACTTTAATGATGACTGTATAAGCCAGGTGCCAATATCTGAACATAAAGACACACCCTCTCTTATCTCCTCCCTGCTGCCTCTGCAGCCCTTCCTGCCACTGCTCAATCTCATTCGTGTCGACTGCCCAGAGTCCACGAACATATTTTTCCTAAAGCTCTCCGGCACAAGGATAGAGGATAAATCACTATCTAGCAAAACAGAGGAAGAGATAAAGGTGAGGCCATAGTCAGTTTTTCCAAAGTCAGGTAGGGTTGTGTTGTTTGCTGTGAAAATCCGCAATCACTGCTCAGTCATACCAATGTACCATAACTTAACTGGCATTTTTCATGGGAATCGGAGGGAGAGGAATGGCTCTTTTCCAGTACGGAACACTGTGACATTTGTAAAATTCAGTTAAATCAATGTGGAAATGTGTTTTGGTAATAATTCTTTACTTGTTACACACTTAGGAAAATGTGGATATAATAAAAGTGTATGAATATGTTGAAAATAACTAGGCTCACCAAGGAGGAATTATAACATTTTGAAAAATTCAGATTTGGGTGACGCACTCCAAGCTAAAAACACTCCATCTTCCTTTTTAGTCATATTTTCTTTCATGATTGCATACTCTTTCTAACACTTGTGGTGCATTCCAGGGACTCCTTGTTGAAACATGTCCCTCTATAGCTTTGGATTGGAGGCTCTGTCCTGTCATGCCTGGAGCAAAGACCGAACACGTAAGAGCAAACCAGTTGAGATCCATTTCAATATAAATTCCATCCCTTCAGGCTCTTAATGTTTCAGCCTGCAGTTCCATTGTGATCCATTAAAATCTACTTAGAGGAATATCAAATTGTCTATGGGAGAAAAGCATGCCCTTCTCCATTTGTACACATCATTTTGCCTTGAACTTATTGTAATCGTTGTTATCGTTGCTTTATACATGGACAAGAAATTCCAAGACAACAGTTTTTCAGGTTTACTATATGTGTATAAAAATCCTAATAATATTGTTTTTTATTAGAAATTGCCATTAGCCCCAACAGTAATGAGGTGCACATTTACCAAAAGAATGGAAAGGAATGGATTAAGATCCATGAACTGACAGAGCACAGTGGACGAATCACAGGTAAGACAAAAGAGAATAGCTGCCAAATTAGTCATTAACCCACCGATACTGTGAAACCGACCCAATAAAACAAACATTATCTCAACGCTCCAATGACGAGCATGAACTAAACCACTGTATACCGTGCAGGTCTGTTTGAGTTCTGTGCTGGCATTTATTAAACTTGCAATGAAACAGATTGTGATGTACATCATCTCAGTGAAATGTAGCATGCAGAGGATTGTAAGAAGAGACTAGTTTAAGATCGAGTAATGATATTTCGATGAAGGTCAAAATCATTTACATATGGACACTTCAGAATACGATAAATAAGGTGCATTTAGAAAATAGATGAATGATGCAATTTAAGTTTGCCAGTTTCTAATACTGCACAATAAAATCTATTCCACTACATTCAAATCTTTCAATATCGATTCCAATATTTCCCTACATGAACATAACAAACAATCGGTTTAATCTTTAGGCATCGATTGGGCCCCAGAGTCCAACCGTATCGTGACATGTGCCTCAGATAGGAATGCCTATGTGTGGACACTTAAGGATGGGGTTTGGAAGCCAACTCTGGTGCTGGTTCGCATCAATCGAGCTGCCACATGTGTCAAGTGGTCTCCTCTTGAGAACAAGTTTGCTCTTGGAAGTGGAGCCAAACTTATTTCAGTGTGCTACTTTGAAAAAGAAAATGATTGGTGAGAGTATAATATCTTTTATTGCTGATCTCAATGACTGTTTTGCATTATCTCCTATGAAGCTTTACCATGCTCTCTTGTACAATCTCTGTTCATGACTGACTCTATAGGTGGCTGAGTAAGCATATCAAGAAACCCATTAACTCCACCGTACTGAGTCTAGACTGGCATC
This sequence comes from Opsariichthys bidens, assembly GCA_037194245.1. Classification (NCBI taxonomy): domain Eukaryota; kingdom Metazoa; phylum Chordata; class Actinopteri; order Cypriniformes; family Xenocyprididae; genus Opsariichthys; species Opsariichthys bidens. The sequence goes on along the minus strand of CM074277.1, from coordinate 15,022,068 downwards.
CCAACAACATGCTGCTGGCAGCTGGCTCGGCTGATCTCAACTGCAGGTTTGAATATTACTAGTGATATGATACATGAGAGTATTTAATACATGAATAATAATAGTATTGATGCTTGTAAGGGTGGTTCGCCAAGGGGTTCAGGCTGCAGTGTTGCCGAATGACTAAATAAAGGTTTTCAGCTAAATGCTTGTAAATGGTAATATGTGGGAGAGCGTTGGTACAGTGTGACCAAATTGTATTTCAATAGGTAGTACCTAAAAGTTAATACCAAATCAGAACTAGTTAGCACATCATTTGTAATGAAAGAGTTTATTAATAATAATAAGAAGAAGAATAATAAACTTTATTTTATATAGCGCCTTTAAAAATAGCATCTCAAAGCACTTTACATAACGAAATGAAATTAAAAGATACACATAACAGTGAAATCAAAATAAAAAGCCAGTATAATAACAAAGAAAGTAATCAAATGAATCACATATACGCTATCCTAAAATAAAATCTTTTGAGTGATGATTTAAAAACACTAAGGGATTCTGCATTCCTAATCTCAGAGGGCAGGGAATTCCACAACTTAGGAGCCAAAGAGGAAAAAGCCTGATCACCCATAGTTTTTAACCGTGTTGTTTGGACAGTTAAAAGAGGAGCATAGAGCACGTGTAGGAGTGTAGGGGGATAAAAGATCACACAAGTATTGAGGGGCCAAATTATCCAAGGCCTTATAAATGACAATGAGAATTTTAAAATCAATACGAAAACTAACAGGGAGCCAGTACAATTTTTCCAGAATAGGTGTGATGTGCTCCCTTGCACTGGTCCGAGTTAGAATTCTAGCAGCTGAATTTTGAACCAACTGTAATTTAGTACTTAGGATGGCTTTAGAAACTCCAGCCAGTAATGCATTACAATAATCAATGCATGAGAAAACAAAAGCTTTCAGAGAAAGTCAACTTGGGACATAATTTGGCAATGTTTCTGAGATGAAAAAATGATGCTTTGACTGTGTTACGAACATGATGGTCAAATGTTAAGTGGCATCAAAAATCACCCCCAGATTTTTTTAGTTTAGTTTTGAAAGGTAAAGCAGAGCCATCCATACACAAAGTTATGGACTCTGCTTTACGCAACTAATGAGGTGAGCCAATAAGCATCACCTCAGTTTTGTCACTGTTAAGACAGAGAAAATTTTCAGACATCCATTTCTTAATCTCTGTAAAACATTGACAAAGAAGAGACAGGCATATTGACATCAGGTTTTGAATGCATATAAATCTGAGTGTCATCAGCATAAAAGTGAAAGTTAAGACCAAGAGTTCTTAAAAGTTGGCCAAGTGGAAAGATATAAATATTAAAAATACTAAATATTTGACAACATTTAGTATTTATATATATTGTCATATATTTGACAATATATGACAATATATCATACAAAATAGATGTATGAGATGATACAATAATATACGTTAATCATACCTAGCATGTAAAAAGTTACCAGAGAAAGAGAGTGAAAGAGAAAGACAGAAAGTGCTTAAGAAAAAGACCAGAGAACAATTACAATCTTCTTTTATCCCTTCCTTGACCATGTGACAGAAACCCAAATGTGAGACATTCAAACTGACCAATCAAGAGATTAAAACTATACTAAAGGTGTGACAGTTTGTTGCCCCCCCATGACCACACATCCTGGCCTACAGGACTTGATCACTATCAGCACCTCTTTGTCTTCCAAATGGACTTTGTAGCAAAAGAGAGGGGATTGAAACAGCAAAGAAAATGTCTTTGTTTATTTGAAAACACCTTTGGTTATTTTCAGTCGTACAATGCTGCGAAATGTACCTTTTTTTGACCATTTTTTTCTTTGGTAAGATATGTATTTTTTTGTTGTCATAGAATCTTTTCTGCATACATCAAGGACATTGAGGATAGGCCTGGACCAACACCATGGGGATCCAAAATGCCCTTTGGGGAGTTGCTTCTGGAGTATAAGGAGTGCGGTGGCTGGGTGCACAGTGTCTGTTTCTCTCCATCTGGTGACCATCTAGCCTGGGTCAGCCACAACAGCGCCATCAGTGTAGCAGACGCCTCACAGGGAAAAGAGTAAAACCAACATTTACATATAACAATGAAGCTCAGTAAAACTCTTTTCAAATACACAAAAAGTAAAAGCAAACTAAAATAATTTGATGCTAAATATCCTTGAATATTATGCATCTATTAAAACACTGCCTGAAAGTAATATTATGCACATATGGAATTTTGTGCATTGCAGGGTCACTCAGCTGACGACCGGACATCTTCCATTGCTGAGCCTGCTTTATGTCAGTGAGACTGAGATTGTAGCTGCGGTAAGAAGTTGATAATGTAAGGGTGGTTCGCTAACAGGGGTTCAGACTGCAGGGTTGCTGAATGACTAAAGAAACGTTAGCAGCAAGATGGTAGAAAACTGTACATTTCCTGTCCACCAACGACGTAAATAAGCGCAGTTACAATAGCAAAATTAAACTATTCAAATTAATAGTTAATACCAAATCAGAACTAGTTAGCACATCATTTGTAATGAAAGAGTTTAATGACAATGTATCATACAAAATGGATGTATGAGATGATTCAATAATATACCATTAATAGCATGTATGTAAAAAGTTACCTGAGAGATAGAGAGAGTGAAAGAGAAAAAACAGAGAGAGAGAGAGAGAGAGAGAAGGAGGGGTAGAGAGATTGCCCGAGCAAGAGCAGAGAATAAAAGAAAAAGCGCAGAGAACAATTACAATCTTCTTTTATCCCTTCCTTGACCATGTGACAGAAACCCAAACGTGAGACATTCAAACTGACCAATCAAGAGATTAAAACTTCCCCCACTGTACTAAAGGTGTGACAATTTGTCGACCTCCCATGATCACGCATCTTGGCCTACAGAACTTGATCACTATCAGCACCTCTTTGTCTTCCAAATGGCCTTTGCAGCAAAAGAGAGGGGGTTGAAACTGCAAAGAAAACGTCTTTGTTTATTTGAAAACACCTTTGGTTATTTTCAGTCCTACAATAAAAACAATAAAATGTTTCGTGAGCATCAAATCATCATATCAGAATGATTTCTGAAGGATCGTGTGAGACTGAAGACTGGAGGAATGATGCTGAAAATTCAGCTTTGACGTCACAGGAATAAATTACATTTGAAAACATATTTAAATATACATCACTTATTTTAAACTGTAATAAAATTTCACAATATTGCTGTTTTTTATGTATTTTTAATCACATTATATTATATATTTCATGTATATGTGTGTGGGGGATCTTAGGGCCACGACTGCTGCCCTTATCAGTTCTCATACAAGAGTCCTGGATGCTTGGAGTTTGTGAAGAAAGTGGATATTCCCAAGCAGAGCTCCAAGGGCAACATGTCTGCCATGCAGCATTTCCGTAATCTGGACAAAAAAGCGATTACTGAGGAGGAAGACACTGACCTGCGCAGTCTGCATCAGAACAGCATCACGTAATATAAGCCTCGACTTCTGAAAGCACACAAGATTTTAGTCAGCATTATGTTAACATTTTAGGGAAATTTAATTGAACTTTGCTAAGACTCTGTTTCTACTATAGCCAACTATGTATTCTGGAAGGGTCGAAGGCCAAGGTGGAGAAATTCAGCAGTGTGGCTTTAGATGGTGCCATGGTTGTCTGGGATTTCAAGGTATTGTATCGTCAGGAAACAACCTTTTAATATAACTGTTTAACTCTAAGCAATTCCCTTTCTGTACTTATATCAATAACAATTTTTTTTCTCTTTTAGCATTGAAACACCATGGGATCTGGAGAGAGCAGAAAACAATAATAATCTGGGACCATCTATTTTATTTGTTTGTTTGTTTTCTCAGACACTTTTGTTGTATTACAATACTTACACGGCAAAGTAATTATTGATTTTATGATGCACTGTGGTGGGATGGCTGATCCCAAACTTCTGATATGCAACAGGCTAGTTTCTGTGCTGTATTAATTAATCTAAACAATGCAAAAAATAAATGATCATTTTGCACCAAAAAGATATTTAACCCTATATGAAATGACTATCATAAACACACATTTATGTGCGTTCTATTGCAATTGTGCTGCTAATGTAAGAAAGAACACGGAATTTGCATTTTTATGTTTTTTAACGTTTTTGTTCAATACAAAAATCACTATTAAAAGCATTGGGTGTCTTTTTTTCCTTTGTGTTGTATCAGCCGCTGCAAGTTTGTAAGATGCAAATGACTACTAGGCAAATGACTGATAAAGTGATGAGTGAGCTAGAAAGAGGATTTGACTCATGAGGCAAAAAGTGTAATAGCAGAAAGATTTTACATGTTAATGACATGTTTTATGTTTTTTTTTTTTTTTGCTGAATAATAGCTGCAACAAACTAAACTGGTACAGATTTCAATAAACACAATTTTTGATAAAACTTAATCGAAAAAAACCCGTAGACGAACAGCAACATATGACTACTTTTGGGTTCGTTTGAATGTTTTAAAGCATATGATAATGTCTATTACGAGGCCACAAGAATCACGTGACGTTAACAATCGGTTTAAAATCAGTCAATGAACTGTTCGAAAGAAACGATTCGCAGAAATCGTCCTAAGACTAATAAATATTGCTCAAAGCAGGGCAGGAATAAAATGCTGTGAGCGACTCTTTCCGTAGAGAAAATTTCGATGTGTTTAAATTCCATCAAAGAAAATGCAATACTGCAAAGCCAAACCCCTCCCCCTTTGACTTCCTTCCGCACTTCCAGCCAATCAGCGTCGATCTTAGTTCACTCGACCAATAAATGCGCAGCCGGACGACAACACAGCTCATTTTCCTTCAATCGCTAGTATGTGATGTTGATGTGACGCAACAACTATCAGCTGGTTTTGTTTTGCTTCGTTCCCTATGCTCCGCTTGAAGTCGTGAATGTACAAAAAACTTGCGTTTTAATCCATTAATGTGAGGCAGAAGAATAGCTGAAGCGTTGGAGTATATTTGTCGTCCACTTTACTCGGCTCTTCCCATTTTTCTTCAGTAGGTCTCCGCTTTGCCACTATCTTTCCAAGAGGTCCAACCGATCCCAGGCCTCCGATCCAGGGCGGAGGGAGGGAAGGAGGTCGTTGGGAATCGGGATGGAGACCGAGGAGGGAGCCAACGGTCCTGGCGGGCCGGGGCCGTGCTGCGTCTCCTTCAACCAAGACTCCACGTAAGCGCCGCACATCTGCAGATCAGTCTTGCATCATCTGACGATCTGATATCTCCTAAGATGCTGTTAAGAAGAGGGAATGTCACCTCTGCCTAAGGCATTGCTCGCTATTTATTGCCCGTTTTGATTATTACATATCTATAACGAGCCAGTCACTATGTTACTACGGTGTTTTACATGCACGATATGATAGAGGAGCTCTTTTATCAATTGTTGTGTAATGTTTTTTTTTTTAAGTAGAAATGCTTTAAATGGGATTGAACTAACAAACAAAACACAAACATATGCTAATACTTATATATTAGATATGATTATATGACTCTTATAAATGTCTTTATGGAGGAGAAACTCTCCCAAGTGGAGCAGAATGTGCAGGATTGTGTGATTTTTATTGATCAGTCCACAGTCTCCTGACAAGATAACCCACTCGTGTCCTCTTTTTTTAGTCTTAAAAGTCAAGCACAGCAAATCAAAAACTAAACATGATTCTAAGAGTCAGATGATCTGATATTTGAGATTTAAGTCAGCTGTCTCTCTTGGCACATTTGGATTGGAAAAATCAAATTTTGTTATATTAAGGTATTAGTCTCTGCGGTGATTACCAACACATGTCCAGGTTTTGTTTTGGGTTTCAGCAGAGATTGAGACATATTTATGTTCACTAATGAAAGTAGGAAAGGGCATGTTAAGCACAGGATCTGACATGAATGGCTTTTTCTTTTGGAATGAAGGGCCTGCAAAACAGATGTGGCCTTTCTCTCCTTAAAAAAATAGATCCCAGTACATGCAACAGACCTAAACTCTTCTGTTTATATTAAAGCCAAATGATTACACTCCATTTTTGTTAAGAATAACACAAAAAGTTCCTATCTTGACTCAGAACCTGTGTTCTATTAGGATTTTTAAAAGGACTTTACTTGTCACTTAAAAATGAAGCGATGGTTTCTGTGTTGGCCATTGCATCTGTGTATGTTGCATCAGCTTTTTGATATTTGATATATCATCAGATCTTGTTGTTTTCCAGGTCTTTGGCTGTGGGCACCAAAACTGGATACAAACTATTCTCTGTGACCTCTGTGGACAAACTGGACTGCATTCATGAGAGTAGTGAGACATTTTCCCATTCTTTTTTTTGTGTGTGTGTGTGTGTAAATTTGATGTAAATGGCAAGGATGATTGTCTGCCGAACTACAGTGTCATAAGGTGGATCATATAATGTAGTTATCACAGGGTGTAGTTACTTTCTAATGAGTCACTTAACAATATTATATTTTGTTGAGAAAGATAAGAGAAGATATTTGACTTTGAAAACATTTGGGAGAATGTTTGTGTCTTAAAACATGAATGGCTGTGTTACCAGTATTGATGCTGTGATAATCTCACCTTAGAGGGCGTAAATTGTCCTTGTCTGTTGTGATGGGGTCAGAATAGCCTGTTGGTTTTATGTTACATGGTGGAAAAGTGTTAAGAGATTTTATCTGCAGTCCACAAGATTTCTGGCTGGTAAAAAGCTGGTGTGCGTAACATAGAGGGTAAACTTGGGAAATCATAGGGTCAAAATATTATGTAAATAAAATTTAAAAAGAGCATTTTGAAGTGCGAATCAAGAAATGAAAATAGTTACCTCACCCTCGTATCTTTGACATCATGTATATTTTTATTTCTTTGCCACAAAATGTCCAAAGAAATAATGATTGGGTTTAAATTTTACATTTAAACAATGATTTAAGGAGAAAAAGACCGCATTTGCACTTGGGATGTTTATTGTTCATTTTGGAAAATAAATGCTGTCAAAGTATTGTTCATTGTTAACTAAAGTAGTTAACAAATGAAACCTTAATGTAAAGTGTTACCATTTCAGCTTTAAATGTTGTTCATCCTTAAAAAGAATTTGGCTTTTAAAATGACCACAAAGTGCATGTTCCTCAACTATATGTGTTTGTATGTGGCTTTTTTTAGTTTATGTTGCAGCTAATGTGTCTTTCTCTCTTCTCCTCTTCAGTTGAAACTCCAGACGTGTATATAGTGGAAAGGCTTTTCTCCAGCAGCCTGGTTGTGGTGGTGAGTCAGTCCATGCCACGTCGCATGAACGTCTACCACTTCAAAAAGGGCACAGAGATTTGCAACTACAGCTACTCGAACAACATTCTTGCAGTGCGTCTCAACAGACAGGTATTCACAACACAGCTGTGCTCCAGCAAGGCACCTGCCACTTATCATTTATACAGCCTCTGGTCAAGATGAATAAACTGTAAGTCTGGTAGCTTACACTGCTATTTTGAACCAATAATTAGAAAACATACTGTATAGAAAACTTAGATGTAACGAGCGATGCCCTGCTGTGCAGAAGAGGCCGTAAAAGCCTTTCTTGTATTAAGAGGTCAGGCATCATTGTGTGGGAGTCACGGGGTTAAAGCCTTTCTCCTAGAACAGTTACCTTTTCTTCTTACACCCTGAGCAAAGCATTGTTATACAAGAGTGGTACATTATTAGTACATTAACATATTCTCCTCAATGCATGTTTAAGCAATACCTAGATTGTACATTAGGATACTTTAATATCTATGTTAACTTCACTACCAATCAGTTCAGTTTATAAGCTCTCAGATGAGACCAAACTTGACATGTTAGAAAACACTAGTAGATAAAGAGAATGTAGCATGTAGAAATTTGAAACAAATGGTACAGATGTGTCATTGAGGTGTAAATGACCCCCCAGGGGCCATTGTACCACATTTAATTCACATGATTACCTTTAAAGAGATTTCTGTAGTACTAGGGCAGTAAAGAGTTCTGCCCATATTTGCTCAGCCCTACACTTGTCTGTGCTCTTTCCTAGTTGAAAAATGTGAAAATGAGCATGTTTGGTTTGTTAGTGAATAGCCTATATAATTTGTTTTTGTGTGTGTGCGTGTTTATTCTTTTTTTTTCGGGGACAGAGACTGGTTGTCTGTCTGGAGGACTCCATCTATATCCACAACATAAAAGACATGAAACTCCTGAAAACCCTTACCAGCACACCGTCCAACCCAACAGGTAAGCAACAAAGGCAATTAATCAGAATTATAACATTTAACTGTCTGTGCAAAATGGTGTAAATATTAAAAATTAACCCACCCATGTGTCTCTGTAGGTCTCTGTGCTCTCTCCATCAACCATTCCAACTCTTTCCTGGCCTATCCAGGCAGTGACACCATCGGAGAAATTATTATCTATGATGCCAACAATCTGGTAAAAATACTGGCCAAATTACTGCTCACTTTGGCAGTTCCTTTGGTTGAGTTAGTTGCTATACATGAGACTCATGATGCCTGATCTTGAGTCCAGATATAAATGTATAAATCTATATAAATCTTTGTTGTATGTTTGTATTTCTTTGTCTGCTCAGAGCACTGTGACCATGATTCCAGCTCATGACAGTCCACTGGCCGCCCTCACATTCAGTGCCTCCGGCACCAGACTGGCCAGTGCCTCTGAAAGGGTAAAGATCCACTGTTGATATAAAAACACAGTCGGGTGAACCTCACATAACCGGTCAAGAACAAGTCAAATGAAAGAAATAAGAATTTATGCTAACACTTTACATTAAGGTTCCATTAATGTGTTATCTAAGATTAAATAATAATGTTCAATACATTTGTTACAGTTTTTATTAATCTTTGTTGATGTTAGTTAATTAAAACACAACTGTTCATTGTTAGGTTATATTAGCTCAGGGCCATTAAATAATATTAACATACAACTTTTGAGTTTAATAATGCATCAATAAATATAACATGAACTAAGATTAATAAATGCTGTGGAAGTATTTTTCATTGTTAGTTCTAGTTAACTTTTGTAGTTAACTACTGTTAACTTTAATGCAAATTGATGCCGAAATTATATTTTGCCTGTTTTTGGGAGCATTTAGATTTTTTTGTATTGTGACTATTTTCGTGTCAGTTAAGCACAACCCACATTGTCATTACCATGAAGCAAAAAAAAAAAATCTGATTTTCATACTGTTATGCAAAAAAAGAAACATGTACATTTTTTAAGGGTAGTTTTGGTTTTAGGGCTTTTATGCTTATTTAAATAAACATTGCATTATCATATTTTGTCATAATTATAATAATTGTTTATTTTTAAATGTAATATTTAATTATTGTAATCTTTTTGACTGCAAGGCAAGGCCATTGTCCACAGCAATATTTGAAGGCCCTATTACCTCTCCAGTTGTTCGTCATTTATTGAATAAGATTTTCACTCGGAATTTCTACCTGCTAAAATACTTTAGAGCTGTGAAGTAAAATGTCTAGACGTATAACAGAGCGCACAACGCAGGAGTGTATGATACAAATAGTCTTTAAACCAAAAATACACAAAACAAAAGGAGAAACTCTGGAAACACGACCACATTGACTAACATTGACGACGCCGAACAATGAACTGAAGGAAGTCAGGACTTAAATACACAGGGGAACTAATGAGTTAATTAATTGAAGGACACGTGAACAGAATCATTAATCAAACACAGTAGGAAACTGGGTCAAATGACAGGGCATACAGGCAAACAGGAACAGAACCAAAACACAGTTAAACTAAGCCAAAACAGAGCATAAGAGACAGGGCTGAGAATTTGTGGCAGAAGCGCTGAATTGTTAAATATACAGAACCCATAATGGGACATGCTGATATATTTCAAAGGAGGAACTCGAAAGTTTTGTGAGCGAACAAAGTTTCTCTGGGGTATGCAAAACATTTGCAAGGGAACACAAATGACATAATTTTTCGTTCTGTGTCATATCTTTTTCTTTCACCGTGTCCCTTTAGGGGCTCCGTAGAAATAAAATGTCACAATGAAAAACAATTGAAATGCTCTTTAATATGCTTTGTATTCTCTAGGCAAAATACAATATCTTGTTTTTTGGTGTTATTTTTTCTTACAATTTATGCGGCAAAATGCAACCCAGATGTGTTTATGTGAGATTCACATAGTCATACCTTGTACACAAATGTAAATGCACAGCTTCGAGCATCCGTCCACTTCTTTTCTGCCGTCTCAGGGCACAGTGATTCGAGTCTTCTCCATTCCAGAGGGACTGCGCTTGTTTGAGTTCCGGCGGGGGATGAAAAGGTACAATGATAATGATGATTCAAAACTCATAATGAACACTGAAGATCATACTGAAAGAGAGTTGGAGGCGTTTGTGTAATCTGTGGTATGTGTGAGTATGCTTTTGACCTTTGTGTGTCTGTGTCACCAAAGGTATGTCAACATCAGCTCCCTTTCCTTCAGTCCGGATGCTCAGTTCCTCTGTGCCTCAAGCAATACAGAGACAGTGCACATTTTCAAGCTTGAACAGCACAGCCCAAGGTATTGAAAATGTTCCTTCCTACCAGTGTAATTGACTTTAGTCAGGGTCTCTTTTTATTTACTGACGAATCTAAACTTTTTCGTTGTTTTTTTGTCTCTCTTGCAGTGGGGAGGAGGAAGCTCCCTCTTGGTCAACATATGTTGGTAAGATGTTCTCAGCAGCCAGTAGCTACCTCCCAGCACAGGTGTCAGGCATGATGAGTCAAGACCGAGCCTTCGCAACTGTCCGTCTCCAGATGAACGGTCAGAAGCATGTCTGTGCCCTGGCAACGTGAGTCCTGCAGTGAATACACAGCAATCTAGAATGCATAACATAGCATTTACTGAGAAAAAATCTCATTCGTGAATTTCACTTGACCAATCAGAATCCAGAAGCTTCCACGTTTGCTTGTGGCCTCCTCTGACGGGCAGCTATTCATCTATAACATCGACCCTCAAGATGGGGGTGAGTGCACTCTGGTGCAGAAGCACAGGTGAGTCTTCTCTCTTTTTTAAACAAAGGAATTATAATTATAACCTTATTGTTACATGCATTTCTGTTTTGTTTTCATTTGTCTCATGTGTTGCTTTGTTTGATGTTCTCACTCCTCCTTGGTTTCTGTGGTTACCGTTTGTTTAATTTGTATTCAGCTGTGTGGTGTTAATTAGTCTTGCTATCCTTGTGTTCCTTTGTATATAAGCCCTGAGTTTCTGTCCAGTCTTTGTCGGTTCTCGTTTGTCTCGTTTGTGATGTGATGTTCCTGACTACCTTCATTTCATTAGTCTGCATTTCTGCATGCTGCTTCATCTTGGACGTTAATATACACACATACCGTTACAGAACAAAAGGAATAATAAAAAGGAATATTGACCACGGCAGAGGACCTCCTGTGTGGTTTACGGCAGAGTGTCCGTCCATTGGAAGGGTAATGTGAAGGAGTTTATCGAGTGACCTTGGATGACGCTGTTCTTAATGTGTGTTTCCATATGGCTCTGGATGAGAATGCGATTCTTTATTGTGAATCTGCTTGTTATTTTCCCTAATCGAGTCAAATAATCGTATTCCCTGTTTAAATGGTTCCAATTTCGAAGTATAAGAGGTTCAAAAAGATCGTAATTCTCATCCAGCCCCATCGGAGCCACACACAGCCTGACCCGCTCACCCCACGCCGATATCCTCCACATACCCGTCCAGTGGTACTGGCCATTTCTGACCGCCGGCGCCTCGCCCAGTCCTCTTCTCCGCGAGAAAGATGGCCGCTGAGCGCGAGCCGAATCACAAAATGGCCGTTGCGCCCGAGCCTTGTTCCCAAATGGCCGCCGTCATTCCAGAGTTGGCCACAGCAGCCAAAGAAGGTTGGTCCTTTGGACCACTCCAGTGTCTTCTCCTGAGTCCGCTCCAGTCCCTGAGTCCGCCCCCGTGTCGGCTACAATTTCTATGTCCGCTCCAGAGTCTTCTCCTGAGCCTGCTCCAATTCATGAGCCCGCTCCAGCACCTGCGTCTGCCCTGCCCAAGAAAATTTGAGGGGGGCTTGGCAGATATCTGTTGCCAAACTGGGTGTCTCCATGGTCCTGGTCTCCTGAGCTCTCGGGCTCACCCTGTACTCCGCCCTTGTCGCTAGAGCTCCCGGATCCACCCTGGAGGCAACCTGACCTGCCTGCACCTGTCCATGACTTCCAGAGTGCCTGCCCCTCTCCCCCCTCCCAGATTGGACTCTTCGGCACGAGGTTGTGCTTTCCGAGAGGGGGGAGTAATGTTACATGTATTTCTGTTTTGGACTCTCCGTCTTGAATGTTAATATACCACACGTACCGTTTTCATTTGTCTCATGTGTTCCTTTGTTAGAGGTTCCCGCTCCTCCTTGGTTTCAATGGTTACGTCATTATTAGTTCATTTGTATTTAGCTTTGTTGTGTTAATTAGTCTCGTTATCTCCTTGTGTTCCTTTGTATATAAGCCCTGAGTTTCTGTCCAGTCCTTATCGGATCTCGTTTGTGTTTGTACGCATGTGGTGTTCCTTCATTTCATTATTAAAGTCTGCATTTCTGCTTGCTGCTTCGTCTTGGATGTTAATATACCACATGTACCGTTACACTATGTGGTATGTTATTAAAAAATAGCACATACAAAATTAAACATTTTTGTTTTTGTGCTATACATACTTTCCTGCTGGATTCCATTGTAAGTGCTCAGGCAACTAGATGAGTTCTTCAAACTTTTAAATGATTAGGTCACTTTAAAAATAAAAACTTCCTGATAATTTACTCACCCCCATGTCATCCAAGATGTTTTTATCTTTCTTTCTTCAGTCGAAATTGTTTTTTGAGGAAAACATTCAAGGATTTTTCTCTATATAGTGGACTTCAATGGCTACCAACAGATTGAAGGTCCATATTGCAGTTTTAATGCAGCTTTAAAGGGCTCTACACAATCCCTGACGAGGAATATTTGAAGCTGCACTGAAACTGCAATTTGGACCTTCAATCTGAAGTCCATTATATGGAGAAAAATACTGGATTGTTTTCCTCAAAAACCGTACTTTCTTTTCGATTGAATAAAGAAAGAGATAAACATCTTGGATGACATTGTGGTGAGTAAATTATCAAGAAATTTTAATTCAGAAGTGAACTAATACTTTAAATCTGTCCACTAAAATGATTAAAATTGTTTGACTAATTCATTCTTTTTCATGCCAGTGGATGGCGACAAGTAACTGTCTTTTTATGCATTTTGAGTGAGTCATTACTCAAGTGATTCATTGAAAAGAATGAACAAAACAAGTTTTATTACAATGTGCATGTCTACAGTTCTACTGAGATACTACAGAAAGAGTGTTTATTAAAATACAGAAGTGTTTCCCCCCCCACAAATGACTAGTTTTGTTATTGTTAGCTATAACTACAACTAAAATGATTAAAAATCATTTTGGTCAATAAATAAAATCTTAAATAAAATATAAATAGCTAAAATCTCAAACTTATAAAACTTACTAAAAATAAGCCTTGAGAACTAACTAAAATCGAAAATGGTATTAAAATTACTGAAAGTAAATCTTAAATAAAAAAATTAAAGCTCAATAGAAATATAAAAAACCCTAAACATCTAAAAAAAAAAGAAAGAAAAGAAACTAAATAAATAAAAATAAAATAAAATGTAATCCAAAATATAAACATAAATCTAAATGCTAATTCAAAATCTTAATAAATACTATAATAGTGTATAAATAATACTAAAATAACACTGTAAATGACAATTTAAAAAAAATATTTTATGGGCATAACTTTTATGATTTTATTAAGATAAAATTAAGATAATTTCTTAGTTCATTTTAATTGTGTATGGTCAGCTGTAAGTTTTACACATACATAGTTCGGCATGTGAGTCAATATCATTTACAGCAATAAAAGAATTGAGTAAACGACATGCCTATTCTCGTTCAGTCCTAACTCAGCAAATTCTCGATCATGAATGAGGTAACCCATATTCATTCAATCTGTTTACGAACAAGAGGCCTCAATGTGGTAGTTAACATATTTTTAAGGCACAGCATTTTCAAAATTCCTGTTTTAGGCATGACTGTGCAATTTATATAGAACAGAACATGAAAGTCTCTTTATAAGCGCAGACCTTATTTTATGGATGTCACCTTTATCCCCCAGGCTGTTTGGATCCGATAAGGAGTGGGAAGAGACAGAGAAATCTGAACTCATGGAGCCACCGCAAGCATGCCAGTCATATGCTGCCACCGTGGCCATCCCCACCTCTGGACCCGTGACAGCCACTCTCACAGGTACCGTGATGCCCTTAAACACACACATTCATTCACATTTAACCTCATTTTCATGATCACCCAACTGTGTTCTTCTCAGGGTACTCGGAGGATGGTGGAGCTAAGAAGGGCGAGGTGATACCCGAGCACGAGTTCGCAGCAGGCCCGGTGTGCCTGGAGGACGAAACGGAATTTCCTCCCGTGAGCATTCGCTAACCACTCCAAGTCAAAGCGCCGGTGTTGTATTCCAGTGTGTGGGGTTGTCTTGTCCCTCTGTCCACAAGCATTCAAACTAAGTGTGATTGATTATTTTTAACCAAACCAACACCAGCCTGTTCAGGTCTGATGATAGGAAGCTTAATATTGCTTTTTACCAGGACCAAATATTGCTGTTTTATCACATCAGAAGCTGAATGAGTTGTTTCTTACACAACATAATGACAAATATGACTCCAGACATTACTTCTTTGAAATATGAAATCATTTAGTATTTATTTCAGTGGTATTAAGTACTGAAATAATGTTACATCAATGTTAGCTTTTAGCCTGAAAAAATAAAAATGTTAAGTTCAGGATGAATACAGGCAAAGTGGGACACTTAAAAGTACACTGTGTAACTTTTGGCCCTCTAGTGGTTAAAAACAAAATACATTAATTTTGCAAAAGAACTATTACGTTATAGTTGTGCTTCAGCTCTGCATAACTGTGCGGATGAATATGGTTATCCTACTGTTAATAAAACATTCACTACTAGGCTTAAGAGATATAACCAGTGTATATGGAAAGGATATTAGAGAGGAGAGCTACATGGCATTTATCTGTTAATAAATTTCCTTACATTTCAAATCCTTCAGCCCTTGCCATCTCCAAAATAGACAAGCCAATGTTGATTCTTGTTTTATTAAGAGCCCTGACACATTACATTTTTACTATTAGACTCTCCTTTTTCTGTGTTTTTTAAAAACAGGTGTTTCCCTTGTGGTTCGAGGTTTAGCTGATCCATGCCAACTTTTCTCTCTCGTGGCGACAACTAACTCATACCACTCGCACACCATACATGCAGCAAAGTAGCTGGAGCAACGTTTCTCCATTTACGGATATGACCGTCCTGTCAGGTCTAAAATATAAACACCTATAATAGGCGTACCATAGAGAATCAGGGTAAGACAAAAACACACTTTTGAAGAAGGATTTATCATGTATTGACTTAAATTTTAGTTTTGAACAAAAAAGTTACATAGTGTACCTTCAACCATATCCATTTATATACGTGTATATAAATAGTATTTAGTTATTATGTGATGAAATACCACTCAAATGTTTGGGGTCAGTAAGATTTTTTATTTTTTGAAAGAAATTAATACTTTTATTCAGCAAGGATGCATTAAATTAATTAAAAGTGACAGTAAATACATCTATAATGTTCTTAAAAAATGCTGCTCTTATTAACTTTTTTCTTATCAAAAAATCCTGGAAAAATGTAGCATGGTTTCTATAAAAATATGAACATTGATTTCAACATTGAGCATCAAATCATCATATTAGAATGATTTCTGAAGGATCATGTGACACTGAAGACTGGAGTAATGATGCTGAAAATTCAGCTTTGACATCACAAGCATAAATGACATTTTATAATATATTCAAATAGAAAACAGTTATTTTAAAATGTAATAATATTTTACAACAGTACTGTTTTACTGTATTTTTGATCAAATAAATGCAGCCTTGGTGAGCAGAAGAGACTTCCTTTAAAAACATTTTAAAAATCTTACCCACTCAAACTTTTGAACGGTGAATATCTAGCAAATCGAATCATAATTTTAAAACGAAGGCTGTGACAAATCTTCCAAAAGTGTTTCACTTCATATGTATTCATCTTAGGTGTTGAAAACATTTTCTGACGCTAAACCAGCTGTTGCTGTTTTAGCCTAACAATGTTTCTGATCGTGTATACATGGACAGGAGCAGAAGTCAGTTGACTGATTTGTTTGTTTGTGCACAGACAGGACAAAGGAATGAATGCATGAGAGTTATTTGTCTCTCACATTCTGTTTTGATTCAGTAAATGCTGGCTTCATTCATCACCATTAGATAACTATGAGAACTCTTTCTATTTCAGTCTAAATGTCATGATGTCAAACACATTTCTGACTATGCACACACACACTCACACAACATACAAAAGTATTTCAGTCAAAACACACTACACCTTATATTCTGAACAAATCTCAATGGATTAATAGGATTTTACTGCAGAGATTTTACCATGTGAACGATCTCAAGATCAAGCGGAGATGCTAGACTTGATGCTTTACATTGATGTAGTGCTCACTTAACTCCACATGGTGGAGCACAGGCCTTGTTGGCACTAACACTTCCTAACTCGTTTTGATAGATCAGAAACTACAGTCTTTCAGAGAGTTGAATAAAAGTTGCTTAAATGGAGGAGCTCAGGACTCTGATCTCAGAAGGATTTTTTGTCATTTATAAGATATCAATTTGAACTTACGTACTCACATGCCATTGCTTTTGCTTTTATATACCTTCCGGGTATCATTGTGACTAGCTGATGTGGGTCAAACTTGTTTTCAGCTAGCTCCTGTATCTGTCTATAACACACCCTTGGCTGAGGGAAAAATAAAGCTCTGTTCTGGTTTCCGGTAGATAAATTGGTGCCGTGACGGATCTGGGCGAGGCAAGGGGAGACGACCGTGAGAGGGTAGAGAACAGGTGGAGGCCGCAACTGTCGCAGGAGGATCCTCTGTGCATGAGCAAGGACAAACAAATAATGAGAAATACAAAGAAAAAACTAACTTCAGGGTGCTAAATTATAAAAACGGAATGATTGAAATGCTAATATCTTAAATTGAGTTGATCAGGGATTTGGGTCGTTGTTACTCAATCCCCTGAAGGGTGTGTTATAAATGAGGTGCATGACTGAAATATAACCACATATTGTTCTAGTTATGTAACACATTGTATTAATTCAGTTGTAATACTGTAGCATTTTATTCTTTTAATTTATAACACCATCATACTGAATCATAAGAGAAGAGGAATTACTTTTTTATATATGTGTTTTGCTGTATTGATACTTAATATGTTTACATGTTACCATCCTGAATACTAATACAGCGGGATGTTTTTGTATGTATGTGCCTATGATATTACTTGTAAGAGTGCGAAGTATTTTGCTGGATTGCTCAAGACCAAAAGCTAAAAAAAAAAAAAAAAGAGATGAATATGTAGGAAATATATTAGGAATGAAATTATGCAAAGCACTTCCTGTCTCCTGTGGTCTTTTCCTTATCAACTAATTTATTTTATTTTATTTATTTATTTATTTTGACAAAAGAATAGAATATCAAGCAAAAGGTCTTTTTTCTCGCCTTCTTTTAAAAAAACATTTTTTTACATTTTTTTCAGCATGTATGCATTACATTTATTAAAATTGACCATAAAGATTATAACTTATGACTGGTTTTGTGGTCCAGGGTCACTTATGAGATCATTAAGGTCAGAATAATCCCTTGGTTATATCCAGTTGTATACTTCGGCAAGAGTATAAGAGAGAGATAGAAAACCTTCGAAACGAGTGAACAGGAGCACTTCAGTCGTGTGAGAACTCAGCTGTACTACACTGATCAATATTTGTTTTGAGAGGCAAAAGAACATGTTGAGCTCTGGGCACAATCCAGTCAAAACAACCCTGTTGATCCCACAGCACTCGGTTCACCTTCTGAGGTCATTTCCTCTGTATTTGACTGTAAAAGGTTATTAATCGGGATACTAATGATTGTTAATTGGTTAGGCTATGTAATTCCATGTGTCCTGAACATCTAAAAGCCTTGGAGTAACTGATAAACAGAGTTCAAATACAGGGCATGGCTTTGAGACAGGACTGGTGTTGTGACAACAGAGGCTCAAGGCAGCAGATGAGGTTAAAGGTCAGAGTGAAAAACAGAGCTGATAAGTGTAATGAAGAAAGCACTTTCATGACCTGCTCATGTCAGCGAGGGACAAACAGATGGAAAAGAACCACTTAACCATGACATGCAAGTACATTTGTGAGTGTAAATGTATTTTAGACGCAGTATGAAATGATACATGCTTTACACATGCAGCTTCGTGTGCAACTGAGCAGAGTAACACTCTACACTACTATATTTAACATAAGCTAATACATTAACAATGAGCAATACATTTGTTACATCCATCTTTGTTGTGTTAGCTTTAGCATTTTTAGCTCATGTTAGCACAGGGCTATTAAATTTAATTAAACAACTTTTGATTTTAATAATGCATCAGTGAATGTTGAAATGAACATGAACTGAGATTCTGAAACTCTTTAGAAGTGTTGTTCATTGCTAGTGTTTACTAGTTCATGTTAACTAGCTAACAACCTCACTGGAAAGGGTTAATGAGCAGTGTTGACTGCTACAACAAAAGTCCTCATATCAAGTTTCGTTTAATAAACATCTTACGGTGTAAAAAAGAATGCATCACCAAATAAAATGTAATTTTGCTTGTTAGAAACCTTTTGCCTCCATTACGGTGAAACAGATTCTAGGGTCATTTAGAATAAATCCATAAATCAAGGCACTGAAATAGGCATCCACTGGAGGCAAACATAAATCCAACATCTTCACATGTCTTGGCATTAACAAAACAAACAAGGACATAAAACTCACTGTAGTGGTACAGGGACAACAATCAACCAGGAACATGGAAAACATGAGGGCTTAAATACACAGGAACTACACACTAGACAAGGAACACCTGTGCACAATCAACCAATAAACCAGTGACGACATGGGACACATGACAAGGAAGCACATGACAGGATCACATGACAGACAAGGGAATCACATGACATGACACAAGGGAGCACATGGTAAACCGAATAAGAAACATGACAATGACAACAAAATAAAGACATGAAACAAGAACATGAAAACAAAACCAAAACTAGACATTACATTATCCCAGCTGAGAGTATTCGTATATATTTTGTCCTAAGTTGTCAAATATATTAACAAATGCAACATATTTGATCAAAACATATGGAAGCAACACACATCTGGAAGCGGAAAAAAAGCCAATCTGAAAAGTTTCTTTTAATATCTGGGACCTTTTGATACAAATGCAGATTCTCAGAATTGTATATTGATGATAGACTCTTAAAGGATTTTCCTAAAATGAACACACTCCCGAGTTTTTGAGAATTCCTAACAAGAAGTATTTGCATGAGAACATTTGATTTTAAACAAATGGGCCTGATGTGAGTGATAAATGAGCTGTCCAGGGTACTGAACAATATTGCGTCTTCTGCTTTGATATACAGGGTTCGGCACAGACACACACACACACGATACATCTCCTTCAACTTACCAAAATGATAATCATAACACATAAACAGCAACTTTCAAATTTCTTCACACGGACACTTTAAGCAGTGCATTATCATTCAACCCATTATCGATGAGTGTTTAACGGTCACTTATTTAGAAGTCAGCGCTCTACTTTCACCCTTGCCTTCACATTCTAGTGAGGCTAAAGTGGCATGATGGTCAGCAATTCATTAAGGACAGAGTGTTGCACTGTAATCCTGTTTGTTGGGGTCTGACGGCACACAGCAGTGTATAATTTAACTAGACATTGTAAGTCAGCATATAATGATCGAATGAACTTGTTATGGTTAAATCTGTGTATCAACATGTTATGATGTTAATTATTACTAATTCCGCAAAGGCTTCTGTAAAAAAAATAAATAAATTAATAAATAAAATTCAAAATAAATACAAATAAAATAAGAACAATAGTAAAATGCAATTTGGAGTTAGCCTTTTGTTTTTGAAAGCAAATACCATTGTCAAAAGCTTTATTTTCTAATGTTCCACACCAATGCGGTTAAGAAACCTGACATACACGCCTCTTTATTTAGTGTGTCGATAAAAGCTCTTCCCGTCTAGTAATTACGAAAAGGAATGATGCAAGACATTGTTAGGTAACAAAGTTAGTTGGTTACTTATCTCTCACCATAACTGACAGGCCCTTTGTAAGGCCATCTGGAAAGATTAATGCATAATCTACTGATAAACGCAAAAGAGAATTTATTTTGCAAACTTGGGACTTCAAACCGTGATTCAAAATAGAATTTAACTTTTTAAAAAGAGGAAAATAAGGATTTAGAAAAAAACATTTAGACAGTCAGATCAGATGTTCTTCTATTGAAGTTAAGCATTTATAAATATGCTTTTTCGATGATTCTGGAGAACTCATGATCATCAGGTTTTAGACATCTTCGTTGAGCTGAAGTAAAAAAGGGGGCATGAATTTTATTAATTATCTTTTTGCTCAAAAAGCTGATAATATGAGTTGTGATGCAAAAATATGTATATTAAATTGGTGGTCTCAGACCTTTGGACCCCACTATATATATTTATATAGGCCTAATATTAGGCCAACATCCATGAACCATTCATCTCACAAACTAGGCTACTTCATCAAAGCAATAATAATAAAAAAGAAACCACATAAGCAACAATGTTTCATAAGTCATCAGTATATCGCAACAGCACAGGCTATGTTAAATGTGGCTGTGTTATATTCATGAATTAAGGAAACAAGGTTTGCATTTTTACAGCGTCAAGGTCCTCGTCACCCTCGTGTCTGTGAAAAGAGGAAGGGTGTGCATGTGACGTCAAAGCCAGCATTGTACAAAAAATAACTCAAATGTAAGCGTTTTAAGGAATTACTTTGAAAGGTGTTACTAAATGTTGAAATGTCTGTCTGTATTTACATGGTACCATTAAAACGCACGCAGATAATCTCATCCTTATGAGTTAGCTCGTATTGGACACAGAACTGGAATAAACCTGTTTTACCCGGTATCGGCTCCTATCATGCTTCACGTGCACGACAATTGCCTCCCCACAGCTCTCGCCAGCACGCGCATGCTCGTGCTTTTTGATCACTACGGACACGCGTAGTCCTGTTACGATCCTCTCAAAATCTCTTGATTCTTCAAACCGCAGTTTATAAGATGATT
The DNA here is from genome assembly GCA_037194245.1 of Opsariichthys bidens. NCBI lineage: Eukaryota > Metazoa > Chordata > Actinopteri > Cypriniformes > Xenocyprididae > Opsariichthys > Opsariichthys bidens. Next base: position 15,000,688 of record CM074277.1, on the reverse strand, counting down.
GATGATTATCATTAACTAAAACTCATTTCGAAATACTTGCATTTTCATAGAGCACAGAGCATGATGTTGTTGGTAAAATAACAAATGATCTAATTCAGTGCTCTGATATGTTGACATATCAGCTACAGGTCTTGTTAAGCTTTGTTTTTCTGTTAAAATAACAGGTGAGCTTTGAGCGCATCCACCCAGTTCATCAACGGGAAGTGCAATGCGCGTTCATGATTCTGTGAAGTACAGCAGGCAGTGTCGTGCCCGCGCGAAAATACCGGCTCCAGCCGGTATAAATTCTGCCGAGCTTCAGTGAGAGGGAACAGAGACCGAGAGGGGCTAGATAATACTTCATCTAGTATAATATCAGTATTTATTAAAGTTGTTAATGTAGTCTAACATAAACTAGGAGAGTATATATTTAGACAGGGCTTTTTCACTGGGCTGTGACCTCCTAACGACTCTCGCGGCACAGAAGTGACTGCGGATGCTCTTCTCCGGTTCACACTTTAACAAAGCCAGCTAGAGCTGTTGGTTTTTGTGCTCGTTCAGTATTCCGAGTTTCCCCAGTTCCTTCAAGGTCTCGGTAAGTTAAAACCATTTATACCTAAAGTCGCATTTGAATGCCGCTTTTTCTAGTGCGGATGCCCTTATTGCCCTGATAAAGTTGATATTGCGTCACACTGTGTCTCTTATGATAGTAAGCAAGGTCATTTATTCCCAATCAACCTGAATTTACCCTACCAGTATAGAAATCAGGTTGATTGGGACACGTTTTGATATATATTTATGTATGTATGTATGTGCGTGTGTGTGTGTGTGTGTGTGTGTGCGTGTGTGTGTATCTATATATAGATACACACACACACAGACACACACACACATATATATACACACTCACATATTGTGTGTATATATATTTATATATAATTGATTAATATGTATATGGAAAAAAGTGTCCCAATGAACCTGAATCCACCCTGTACATATAGAATTCAGGTTCATTGGTGATTGGGACACTTTTATATATTTAAATTATTAATGTATTATTTTTATTTATTTGAAAGTGTAAAGTGTTGCTTGAGTCTGGCACTCTCTTTTATCCCAACAGTGGTTAGTGGTTACATAACAAGGATTTTATGCATATGGATTTGTAGCATCTTGAAAGGTAAAATAATCCAGCAGACAAGGCAGATTTAAAGACGAGCTTGCAAACTGAGCCCTCTATTGAGTGGTCAAGGGCACACCATCAGAGCCAGTGTGGAAGTACATCCTATCTGAAGACAGAGAGCGGCCAGCGGATAATACTTCATCTAGTATAATATCAGTATTTATTAAGTTGTTAATGGGCATCATTAGAGTCGGTGTGGAAATGCATCCTATCTGAATCTCACTTTGCTTACATTTATAGAGACGTCAAGGTCCATCATGACAGGATTGATGTCAGGCCTGAAGGGCTGCACGAGCCCTAATGAGTACTCTGAGGTGCCAGATGGAGGCTGGGGCTGGATGGTGGCTGCCGCCTTCTTCTTCGTGGAGGTTTTCACTTATGGCATCATCAAGATTTTTGGGATTTTCCTCCAGGACCTCATGAGAGACTTTAATGAAACCAACAGCAGAGTGTCTTGGGTCGTCTCCATCTGTGTCTTTGTCATGGCCTTCTCAGGTATTTCAGTCTAGACATTTAAAGAGTGTTTACACAATACGAAATGGTGTTATACCAGAGAAAAATACCTTCATATGAGATATTGCAAGAAGATTGTTTTCTGGTGAACACTTTTGCAGGTTACTCAAGTTTTGCAACACCAAACCCGTTTTCGATTACTCGCTTTTGCTTCCCCTCTCAGAGGCATCTGTAGAAGCCATTGTGTACTATTTTGTTCTAAGTTTGTTTCAATATCAATGCAGGTTTTATTCTACTGCGACCAAAACTTAAAGGTTACATCAGTCACACAACTCAGTTTTAGTTCAGGGAAGTTGAGGGAAAAAATAGGTCATTATAAAAATACCCGGCATATCCCAGAAGAGGCGGGTACAAAACTGTGGTAATTAAGAAACAAGCTGTGTCATCAGATCTATGATTTTCCTGTATTTCTCTCAGGCCTTAAAGGGATAGTTCACCCAAAAATGAAAATTCTGTCATCATTTACTGACGCTTGTTTAAAAACTTCTCTGTGGAAGTCAACGGACTCCAAAACTGTTTGGTTACCAACATCTTGTGTTCCAAAGAAGAAAGTTAGTTGAACAGGTTCGAAACAACATAATGGTGAGCAAATGATGACAGAATTTTCATTTTTAGGTGAACTGTCCATTTTCAAACATGCACAAAATGTGAGATATGGAGGTCTTTCAGTGCGAACCCATCAAACCGATCCTGACTTCCAAGCGCATCTTTTCACCTTGGCATTTGTGCTGAGAGCGAGTGATGCCCTACATAGAGGATGTGCTGACCTGTGCTGTGTAAGAACTGACGGCTGTTGTGATGCCTGACTGGAGATTCACTCACTTTTTTCCCAGTGACAAAGCAGCTCCACCATTTCCATTTCATGACTCAGTGGACATATTCACATGTTTCCAGCTGAAAGGGCTTCAAAGGATCATTCTTCTTCAAACAGAGGCAGTCACTCAAAAGGCCCTAGATAGAAAGTGATTACCCAAAGCAAAACTTGCTAATGATACTGTCTTCATGCCCTTGCTTCAGAAATGACCACCCTAAATAGATCATTTAAAACAGTTTTGAAAAGGAAGTGCATAGTGTTTATAATTGAATTTGAGCTGTAAGACTGCAGCTGTATCACAGTGTGTCTGAGTGTTAACAAACAACATCTTTCCCACAGCTCCTCTTTCCACTGTGTTGAGTAACCGCTTTGGCTACCGGCCTGTCGTCATGCTCGGTGGATTCCTGATTAGTCTGGGCACAATCTCAACGGCCTTCACCAAATCCATCTCTGAGATGTACATCACCATGGGAATCGTTGCAGGTAAATCCACCTTCTGTGTGAGTTTGAATGTGCGATACATATTTTGGGACCCTCGTTGTTCCATAACAAAATATGTAGAGTAAATGAAGGTGAATTTATTCAGTATTTTAAGACATTTTGTTGCCAGTGGAGTGTGTAACTGAAAACATTTTCCCTCAAGGTGGTGTGGCATAACATTGTGAAAACTGATTACGTTTCATTTCGATTTTAAAGAAGAGACATTGCATTGGATTTGTAATTTAATCGTTTCATTTTTCTTGTTTGAAGAGTAATGGCTGCTGAGAACTCAGCTTTGCCATCACAGGAATGAACAACTTTTGCAAATATATTTTAACTGAAAACAGTTATTGTAAAGTGTGAAAAGTTCTTTCAAATCTTACCGACCCCAAACTTCCCAAACTTTTGAACAGTATTTTCTGTCGTATCACTAAATAAATAACAGTCATGTTTTGTCATTTAACTAGATTGTTTTTTGTTTTTTTTTTAGTACAGTTTAACTTTTTTCCCTGGCAAGCATGATGTTCTTTTCTATTCACTTACTTTTTTCAAAGACACTGATAGGGAATTCAAGCAGTGCTGTGACTGGTATTTGACTTGTTCTCCCTGACATTTTTATTAACACACACTCTGATACAACATGATGAAGTTATATAGTGTTTTTTGGGTGGAGTGTTTTCATGTGTTGACATTTCTGGCGGTAATACACAGAAATTGTCCAAATGTAAACTTAGCTTATTTCAAATTTCCTTCTTTAAGAAAGCTGTAGACAATTATTAATTGAAATATTGAAATATCTCACAATGTAATACCCCCCCCCCCCCTTTCCCCATTTTTACTAAATAATATTTTCACACTCTATCCGATTAGTCCACATGTGGTTTCATTTATTGTTTTAAAGGGCTGATGTTTTCAATAAACAAGATTAAAATTTCAACTCGCTGTGACCACATAATCCTTTTGGTAACACTTTAGTTTAGGGTCCAATTCTCACTATTAACTAGTTGTTTATTAGCATGCAGATTACTAGAATATTGGCTGTTAACTAGTACTTATAAAGCACATATTAATGCCTTATTCTGCATGACAATAACTCAACATAATCAATTCAGAGTCTAATAGAGGCAAAAGTCTTAGTTAATAGTGAGAATTGGACCCTAAACTAAAGTGTGACCCCATTTTGTTTTTCCAGATTTTTTTAAAAAGATGCACTGCTAGCTTTCCCCAAAATTAAAAACACTTCCTCCCCGCCACCATTAGTTGATCCTAACCTTGCCGATCTTCTCCTGTCTCTTTTTTGTCTCTTTTAAATACAGTTTTCTTTCAGCCCTTTGTCGAGTTTGTCCCATGGAAGAGAGCGCCCTGGTTCTTTGCGCACCTGAGCCCCTTGTGTTGAAGAAACCAGTGGCTGTCATCTCCCTCTTTGCTATTTATTTACAGGCCTGGGCTACTGCCTTGCCTTCCTGCCTACAGTCACCATCCTGTCGCAGTACTTCAGCAAGCGCCGCTCCCTCGTCACATCCATAGCCTCCACTGGAGAATGCTTCTCCCTGCTAGCCCTCGCACCAGGTACCGTATGATCGACAGGGCTGCGCAACACACTCTTCTGGATAGTTCACACAAAATTGTGTCATTTTCTCATCATGTTTTTCATGTGAATGTCTTTCTTCGGCAGAACACAAAAGAAGATGTTTTGAAAAATGTTTAAAAAAAATTCAGCTGTTGCTGTCCAAAACAATATTGGACCCCACTGACATTCGTTGTATGGAGAAAAAGCACTGACACATTTTTAAAAATATCTTTTCTTGTGTTCCACAGAAGAAAAAAGGTCTTATAGGCTGAGTAAATAATAATAGAAAGTTATCATTTGGGCACAGGCAACGTTTACAAGCACATGCAAACTTCTTTGGAAATATACACGATAAAAGCCTGTTTGGAAGTCAAATGAATTTGAATAGTCATAAAAGAGATCATATATTATATTATTTTTCACAGAAAGCCCAGTGTTTTTAAGACCTGTTGAAAAACTCATCTTTATTTTATTCTTCTAATCTGAATTCATGCTGCAGCTCTGAATGCCCTGAAGGAGCAAGTCGGCTGGCGTTACTGCTTGATCGTGATTGGGGTTATGCAGGCCTCAGTCATCGTCTGTGGGGTTCTGCTGAAGCCAATAGTCATTAAACCCAAACCTGCCACACCAGAGGGTTCCCCCCTTAAAGAACCTGAATCCAAATATGACCTGGAGAACGAATTCACACGTACCTCTATTGGCTCTGTGGACTCAGGGGTCCAGTCTGTCACCTCCTCCCAGATCAACCTGTCCGAGGGCCAGGAATCTACAGAGCAGGACTCTGCAGAGAAAAAACCACTTAGGAAAAAAGAGGAAAGTGAAAATGTTGCAGACGAGCCAGCAGTGCCATCTGACACCTCAGTGGTCTCTAGGCCCAAGCTGTTGGACTTCTCTGTGCTCAGGGACGCCACCTTCAACTGCTATGCACTGTTTGGCCTGTTCGCCACACTAGGCTTCTTCGCGCCACAGCTCTACATCATTGAGCTGAGCGTGAGCCGAGGCGTGTCACGTGAGGGCGCCACCTACATGCTCTCGGCCATGGCCGTGGCTGAGATTCTAGGTCGTCTGTCCATGGGTTGGGTCCTCAATCGCAGACCCATTCGCAAGATCTACATTCTGCTGATTTGCACGGTGCTGCTGTGCCCGGTGCTGGTCGTTTTCACCTTTGTCACTGAGTTCTGGGGGCTCATGTCCTGCTCCTGTTTCTATGGCTTCCTGCTGGGCACCGTGGCCTCCAGCCACATCCCCATGCTGGCTGAAGATGACGTGATTGGCATTCAGAGGATGTCATCGGCTGTTGGCGTCTACGTCTGCATCCAGAGCTTTGCAGGACTGGCGGGTCCACCTCTAGGAGGTAAAAACCGCCTCTTTAAACTATATTTGTTGTTCTAAACCTCAATGAACACCTTAGCAACCAGAACAGAGGTTTATAAAAGAGATTAAAATACCACGATTGCCTTGTAAACCTCTTGGGCTCCCTGAACTAGAATTAGCTAGAATTGTGTTTACACAGGCAAATACCACTCGTACTTTCTTCAGAAAAAAGTTAGAAAGTTACTCTTCTCTTCTCGTTTTAGGCTTTCTGGTAGACAAGACTGACAATTACGGGTCAGCCTTTTACTCCTGTGCGGCTGGGATGGGAGTAGGGGCTCTGTTTCTTGGACTGGTTCGTCCAGCCAAATCCGGCCTCTGCCTTGGGAGGAGGAGGAATGACCAGCAAACACCAGACAGAGACTCAGCCTCACAGGGAAGTGATGATGGCACCGCTGACTTTGTAGAAATGGACATGGAGACTGACAACAGCCCTGCAAAGTCCAAATCTTGGCCAGTATGAAAACCGCCTCACCTCGAGAGTAAACATACTCTTTATCCTCCACTTGAATGATCGTTCCAAAGGTTGCAATACACAAACCCTGATCCAACAGGGTAAAACAGTCACAAATCAAATGCTATGTCAATTAAAGGAGAGTTTAATCACTCTTCATTGCACTTCTGCTGAACTCCCAATCATAACCCCTGAAGCAAGTTTACATATTTTGTGTTACTCGTTATTATTTATTGAAACAGGAAACAAGGCTCCCTTCCAATCATACTGTGGTAGAATGCATACTACAGTCTCCACACACTTTTAGAGAGGGCAAGAATTAAACCAATTAAGCGTTCGATTCTTTAACTCTCATTTACCAAAGTCTGCTAAGTGTAAAGCTTACTATTTATCGTTTCATTTATTTATCATCATGAAGCTCAGTTCTCAGCTTTAACCTCTAAAAAATGAAACCTCAGGCTGTGTTGCTGCTTACAGTGAGGCCGTGAAGCGTATTTATATTGCATTAGGTTGCATAAACCTCATTCAGAGTTAAAGTGAGACAAAGCCGTCTAGTGTTTCAGGGTTATACGTCATTTGCTTGCATGAGTCTCTTGTTTAATGGTTTGCAAAGATGGTGACGTCTCTTTGCTTAGAAACAGCATTGATGATAATAACGCAGGATTTGCACCATTTATTCTCAAACATTCACTATTGAAGATGATGCAGATTGTGACGCAAGTCTTCCATCAAGAGTAACTCATCATCAGTCGGAACATGTTGAATGTGGGATGAATTGTGCTGACAAATGTCAAAGGCTTCTGGCATCTGAATTCCTGCTCAGAGATGTAGGCTACCTGGAAACACATTCAAGTGTCTCTAATAAGAAGTTACGGCTACAGAATGTTGTTACTGCTGTAATTGGGAGTGCGCCGTCTGTGCCTTGTCAAAGAATTCGGCGGAATCAAGAGCTTGTGAACTGAAACAGGAAACCAAAGGGGATGGTCACATACAGCGCATTCTTGCGCTTAAAAGAATGAGATTCAGCGTCTCTCAAGATGTATTTTTTAAAAGGTTACGCTGAAAACGCCGCAAGAGGCGGCACAACAGTCATAGACGTTAGTCTAGCGCATGTTTACGTAGAAAAACAACTTCCCCTCTCTTCAGCAACGACATCTCTCCTCTGATGATGCATTCACAAGGGCGGGACAACCTGTCACTCACGTCATCACAGCGCCCCAATCAATTCCTGATATAAATAAAGTCCCGCCCTACATTTTTTTCTTGTTCGAGAAGCTGTTTCACTCGGATATATACGTCACAATATGGAAGAAAACACTATCACAACCTCCGTTTCATGCTGACTTTAGAAAGCATAATGGAAGGCAAAAAAACAAGATGCGGCATGGAAGACTGTAAAAGAAAAAGGAGTCTCGAAATGCATAAGAGGACGAAATGAATGCGTCTGTAAAAGTTATCAGAGTGTGGATCTGTGAAAACCAGCCCAAGAGATGAGCTGATAACAAAAAAACACTGGATGAGTATCTTGACTATAGTATTTTTTAATGTATTTTTTAATTTTTAATGAACAATGGAGTGAAAGAATTAATTGTATTCTATCATATGAGATGAGTCTACAGGTAAATTTCATTAAATGCACTTGCCTAATGACTCTCATGTACCTCTTATGTTCTGTAAACTCTCTTTTAATTTGTCATACATGTATTTAAATACTGTTTATTTGGATTTTTGTACTTTTGATGAGGACACGTTTTGTGCATCCTTTTTTCTTTGATTTGTTAAAAACTTTTTTTTTAATGTAATGCAGACTTCTGCCTGTGAGATGCTTTAATGTATAATAAAGACATTGATTTTTATAATCAGGTGTCCTACACATTTTTCATTTCAAAATTCCATACTCATTTCCAGACTCAAATTACCAAACCTCCTTTCAGATCAGTATTGCATTTGGGTATATAGTTGTCATCTGTAAATATTCTCATTTTCATTTTTTTTTTTTTCCATTGGTTTTCTCGAAGTGATATACGTTTACATGGTGAGAAGAAACCTTGAACATTATATTTAAATATATATATATATATATACCATTTTGTAGGAACTCCATACTGAATAATGGAGTCCTGTTCAGTCATTATTTAATTGGGAAACACCACATAAGCAGAGAGGCTACTCACTGCAGAGCCATAACCTCCTGCTCCTCCCTCTCTGGACCTACTATGGGTATGACGGGTGGAGCTGTATCCCCCCAACCACACACTAACCCTACCCATAACCCTATCTCTCCACCCATTAAACAGGTTAAGCTCCACCCTTGAGCTCAAGGACTCTGCAGCGAGCACTACTTGCCCTATTCTAGTGGCGTTGAAGCAGTCACATGACACTGGAGAAAGAGCTGAATCATAATCATTGTTGCCAAATCCATTTCTGCTGCGGGTTGAAGCGACATCACATGACATATTTATCCCCTGGAACGCAATTTTTACCGGGAACCCCGCCAGAACCGCGGATTTAACCCCCCGGAACGCGATTTTTACCAGGGGATATTTTACCGGGGTCCCCCTGAAACGTACCTGGCCGGGTTTTGTTGTGAAAAACACCTGGCAACCCTGCTCATCTTGCTCTGCTGCAGAAAATAAGCACAGCCCATGCAGTTGGAGACCTCACCCTGCGGAGACCGGTTGCAGTCTTGCATTAAAATTTAACATGAAATATGCCTTACACCGCAGACTAGGAGTGCATTAGTGTGCACAAATGATTTGTGGCATTAACATGACAAATTTCCAATTATATTATGACTTTTCATGCTGTTCTTAAAAGAACGCTTCTGGATTTAATATAAGTTAAGCTTAAGTTATAATATAAACATTTGAATCATCATTAAGAACCATATTAAATAATCCATGATATAATAACAAATGTGATATTTAGTTATGTTTTTCTTGTATTGCCTTTACTCTGGATACATGTGGTGTAACACCACGCCCTAGCGTTCACAAAGAGGAATTGCACTTACACAGTCGACTTAAGAAATACTTATAGAAATTAAAACAAGCTGCACAAACGATATTGTGAGCAACAACAACAACAAAAACACATCAAACGACCGTTTTTGCAAAATAATTTTATTGAGTCAATGATGAAGAATGGGAAGCATATGTTAGACTGTACAGTGAAAAGCAGGTCTATATTCAGTACTGAGCACTTGTAATCTTTAGTATGAATTATTTTGATATGAGGACTCAAAAACATCCACATTAATCAAAACAAACAAAGAAAAAAACCCGAAGTACATAAAAAAAGGGCCAAAATGTCTGAGGCATTAAACTGGAGGCACTGGGAATTCTTTGTGGCAGGCATAAGTCTTGCATAATTATAATAATCAAACGTGATTATCCAGGCAAAACCGAAAAGGGCAAATCAGCCATCTCTGATCAGAAACACCTTCAGGAGAAAGCTACAGTGAGAAAGACTCGATTGTTTATACACCATTCTCAACTATTCTAACAGGAAGAGCAGAGAAAACGAGCGTGAATGGCGTTTGTCTCTCACACATCACAGTGTACAGAAGAGGAATACAGATAAGTAGTGTATCTATCTGCAGCGTCGCCCTTTCTTTAAACGTGTCGACCGTTAGGAGCGAGCTAAAAACGACAGAAACGCGTGTCAGTGGGTGACCGCAGCTTTTGTCCTCCACCGGTCATACCGACAGATCTGTCAAAGCTACACCGGACAGTGACAGCATTCGCATAAGCACTTGGGTTTGCCCCCAGGGCTCTCACACGCAGGAAGTCGAGGACTCAAATACATCCCCAGCCATTCCTCTGGGTTTTGGCAAGTGGGGGTAACACTTGCTTTATTAAGTTCAAAGGCAGATAATACAACGTTTTAAGACTCGGCATGCTAGAACTAGGCAGCAAATACTAGAGGTTATTTCAGCATTCTCAAATAACACTGAAATTCACTCAAATCAGTCAAAATATTGTGCTTGGAACATTCTGAGTTTGTTAAGTGAAAGTCGGATACTTAGACGACAACAAAAGCTCCGCAATGCCCGGTTTGCTGGCATCGGGGGGCAGTGAATGGCACTAGAAGACACAGGACACTGTCAGTGGAGCTCGAAGACGTAATACTTGCTTTTCACGAGCCTCCCGGGACTTCAGCCAGGGGCGTAAGGCAGAACTGAACACCAGACAAAGAGTCCTCTACCGCTGCGCCGGGCTGCAGCCATCTGAATGCATAGTCGACATATACAGACATCATTCAGCGCAAAGGCTGAGATGAAGCGGCTAAATGAGCAACCGCGGGCAGGGAGTCAGTATCAATGGATTTGTGGGTGCAGTGGCAAAAACTGCTATACATTTCAGTGTAGGTTACATATCTGTTAGAAAAGAGTGAGACGGGTGAGGTGCAGAATATTTACATAAAATACTTACTCAAACAGTAGTATTCAGGGCGGACATGGCACTATACAAAGTAGCTATACACAACCATTGAGGGAACGAGGTTCACATAGTAAGATCTATCCCTTTTGAGGAAAGTTGTTCGAATTATTGGTACCTTAAAGACGTGGCACTTGAGAATACAGTCACTTTTGTTATCGGGGTCTGGCCGAAAAGCCAGTATAGTTTGGTTGTGGACAAAACTCAAAGAAAGAAAAGATTTAAAACAAAGCAAATAAATTAACAAGACACCGTTTTTTTTTTTTTTGTTCCCTGATGGATAAAGAAGTTCTTCCAGACTCTAGCTAGGGCAGAGCGGAGAAGGATGTCTGCAGGCCAGCAAGGAAATGTGATTTCCAGCCACTGATGGAGAGCTACAATTAGTGGATGTTCCTGAAGGCGAACAGTTAATTTCATCGCAACGCTAAAGTGGTCTACATTCAGCCCTGAGTTTATGCTGTATGCATACTGTATCTATCAGCTCGCCTAGCGTGGCTAACCACAGTATAAGTTCAGTTTATCAAGTGGTATGAATTGCGAGCGTTATCCATCAGCAGAGGAAATTCACAGAGTGTAAACGTTTTGAAACATAACTTAAGAAGGTTATCGGTAAATATATTCATAGATCTATATATATAAAAAAAATGAATTCTAAAATTTTACATTTGATTAGACATCTACACGTTAAAAACACCAATCAAAATGGGGGGGGGGGGGTTAAGGCCAGGCAGGCATCGACAGAAAGGCTCAGAACATAGTTCCTGTTAAAAGGTTAAAACAGCATTTGCATCTCATCTTGCTATTTGGTCAGTAATAAAAGGCTCAAAAGGTAACAGATCGAGGACAGTGCTAGAATCTCTTCCTGCTTTCTTCCTCTTTTTTAGGGGAGGAACGCATTGTGTTCGGCACCTTCGGCGAGAGGGTGACGCTCAATGGCACGTACAGCTTCTCTTGGCAGGACAAGTGTGAGTGTGATGCACTCTATTCTCTAAGCTTACTCTTTAAGAGAACAACTACCCGCCATCCCTTGCTCCTGACAGACCGCTAGGCTAGGCTTTCTTCCTCGCATAAAAGCACGTCAGAGCTATTCAGAAAGGTTACTGTGTGGAGTACAAACATCTGAGCAGAAGAGGGTTATTTGGAGAGATCTGAAAGGAAATGGCTGGGCCAGCATCACTGCAGCATGAGCTGTTTGAGGTTGTCGTGCAAGATGGTGTCCTTGACGTCACGGAAGACCAGGCGAATGTTCTCTGTGTTAATGGCGGTGGTGAAGTGGTGGTAGAGGGGCTTCTGCTGCTGGTCTCGCCGCTTGTTCCGGAAACAATCCACCAGGAACCTCTGCACGTCCTCCAGGTTGTGCGTCTCCCCTGTGTAATCGGGGAAGTAGTCCTTGATGGCCACCGTTTTGACCTTCTCCTCAAGCAAGTCTGTCTTGTTGAGGAAGAGGATGATGGAAACGTTGCTGAAGACGCGGTTGTTGACTATGGTCTCGAAGATGTTAAGGGACTCCATGAGACGGTTCGTCTGCCGGTCCTCCATCAGCACCTGGTCGAACTCACTGGACGAGACGAGGAAGAGGATCGAGGTGACGCTGTCAAAGCACTCGAACCACCTGCGGCGCTCTGACCGTTGGCCGCCCACGTCCACCATTTTGAAGGGCACATTCTTGATCTCAAAGTCGTACTCGTGAATGCCCTTGGTGGGCTTACGTGCCAGCAGGATGTCTTGTTGTGATGGTAGATAATCCTGTAGAGAGAGAGAGACAGAGGGACCATGAATCATTTATCAGAGATGTGAAGCAACATTTGATAGGGACTTCTACTTGAAGGTCAAGCAGGCATCAACTGGAAAAACACATTGATGATGTTCGTGACACAAAAACTGTGGTGTAAAGCTTATAATGAAGCTGGCGAGTTCCAAGCACAGGTGCTTGAAACATTGTAGAATGAAATTTTCATGCGGTGGTTGATATGATATTAAATCATATCATGCGGCAGCAATTTGCATACCCCACATCCGATAGATGCCACTTGAAAAGTGGACATTTTCTAGCTCTAACTTTGGGCAACTAGTGTCGACTCCAGACTGCGAATTGGGGCAAAAATCGGGACAAAATTTGTGTAGTCTATTCCAGAAATTTAATTAGAAAGAAATTAAAGAATTTCAGAGGTAGAAATGGTTTATAGCCTAATATAGGAAAATATTGCAGTTTATGAATAACATTTTAAAAGTGTTTACATAAATAAAGAGGGTTCAAAAATAAAAGACTACAATGGGATTAAACCTAGAAATTAAGAAGTTTAAATAAAAAGATATGACATATAATAAGAAATATTTCATTTAGATTTCTCTGTAACCATTTAAATTCGTGACCCTGGTTGTAATGGGAACTTTATCCTCAGGAGAGTGAAATAACGAATTGTTAGGCATTCATGAAATGAAGGATTTGTGAACTTCATTGTAATGATCTAATCATGGGTTTTCCATACAAGGAGGGAAAAAAAAAAAAAAAAAACTTAAAAACACTGACAATAAATCAGTAGTAGGTAAAAAAAAAAAAAAAAAAAACTGCAGGGACAGGACAACAGGAAATAAAAGCAAACAACTATTACGGCCTGCTCATGGCTCATTCTTCACATTGTTGGCATACCAGAGTTGGGGGTTGGTGGGGAACAACATTAGCAAAAGGTGAATCTGGATCGAAGCACTGGCCAATACAGAGTGTGAGGGCGAATGCACACAAAATGCATTAGATGAAACTCTACACTAAAGCAAACGCAAGACATATCAAGTCAATGAGAGTGCTCAGTGCTAGCACATCAAACCTGAGGTACATTTCTGAAATTCCAGACAGGATAACCAAGACACCCGCTTTGAATAGACATGGCATCCATCACGGCTATACTCATGTCTGGATGCTGCGCCCATGGAAAAGTTGTCTTGCGTGTTATTTTCAGATAACAAGTAATTTACCCTGAACAATTCTTGAGAAATTTTATATATAGTTTTTAAATTGCCACAGAAAAAAATTTCAACTCATCAGACAAACTTACAATTTCATCAGTTTACGGTTTCATTGACTTGCATTGTCAGGAACTGCAAACACAGTTTTTGGTTTGTTTTTACAAACTGAAGTACGAGTCAAAATTATTATCTGTAATCATCAGCATGCTGCAGATGCAGTCAACAGAGCTTAAGTTATATCTGATAATGCTTTAAGATGTGAAATAAAGATTTCTATTTCTAACGATGATTAATTGCTTTTTCCATTGAGAGATTAAGATTCAAATGTTCAACGAAACATACACACATACTCTGCATGCCTGCATTTTGTCACATGCCTGAGGTAACCTTTCTTCCTCACCTTGTCCTAAATATTTATGAGTCTGGGCCGCTGAGGTGTGTCACTCCCCAAACATTTGACTCCCACACACAACATCCACCCAAGAATGTAAACTTAAAAACACATATTTTCCTACAGAGTCAAGCAGCCATTTCCCTCTCTGAGCACACTCAGAAGTGTGCAGTATTTCCTCTTCCTGTTTGTCGATGGTGCGATTGCAGAAGTGGGACCATATTGCTGTGACGTGGCCGAGTGAAGAGTAGCCAGTCTGAGGCGGGCCGCCTGGACCAGAGCGCATTCAACACTGTTCATTTCTGTTCTGGGAAAAAGGAAGCAGTGACAGACACGAGAACTCAGATCGAACGACAGCATGACGCCGAGGAGCGTAATATAGAAAGTAAGATATGCGGGAAAACGAGTGAATGGTCCCATCGGTCTCTCTTCATAACGTGGCATTAGTGCTTTGAACAATATGAAACGGTGTGCCTGTTTTCACAAGCCGTGGATTTAAATCAGGTTATCTGATCCTTCGTTCTAGAACAGAGCTGTCTGGAGTCAAAGCTGAGATACCAATCACCACATTTACTGCAGTCAGCAGCGTCTAGAAAGAGCACAAAACCGCAAACATCCGTTTAGTACTGAGAGAAAGAACACGAGCGGCAGGCGGCAAGTCACATGACGCAAAAGGAACTGCACTGGGCTCTCATGCGTCAGGCACCGATGCTGTGACAGCTGCACACAGTCTCAAATGATCTGCTAAAAACAAATTTTTCAACACACTCTACATATTAAATGCAAAGGAAGTGGGAATAAATATAGGGTCCCTCCATAGACAGCTTAGCAACTGACACTATCAAAGTCCAGAAAGGTAGTAAAGACATCATTAAAATATTTCATGTGATTCCAGTGGTTTAACCTCAATTTTATGAAGTGAGTGCTTTGCAAAAAAAAAAAAAAAAAATTGCCACTTTATTCACAAAATAATATTATCCAAAGTTTGTTCATGCAACAACGTCAGCTCTCGCATGAACACAAAATGCATGGGTTGTGATTCTCGTGAACGTGGCAAATTATGTTTTGCGCAAACAAAGCACCCGCATCTCTTTATAAAACTGAGGTTAAACCACTGGAGTCACATGGAGTATTTTAATGATGTCATTTCTACCTTTGTGGACATTGGTAGTTGTGTTGAATCTCTATGGAGGGACAGAAACCTCAGATTTCATCAAAAATATCTTTATTTGTGTTCCAAAGATAAAAGAAAGTCTAATGGGTTTGGAACGACACAAAGGTGAGTAATTAATGAAAAGTTTCATTTTTGGGTGAACCAACCCTTTTAAAATAAAACATTTATTAGAATATTTATTTGTACAGTGCTGGAAATACTGACTCAATTCAGTACCCAAGTGCTGTCATCATGGTTTGAATATGGAACGGTAGTAGTGTAGGCCTATTACAAAATTAATGTTTTTTTCCCATCAGACTGAGTCAGTCAGTTAGTCAGTCTTGATGGCTGGTTTATAAACTGAATTCATAAGAAAACAGTATCATTCCTCATCAGCGTGAGCACATGGATCATCCGAGTAAGAAAACCCTCACGTAGTACGGTCATCCTTAATCATGCAGTCGTATGACACACTTTGCCATCTCAACTGATTCAAATTTCTTACACAAAAACTAAAGCCTGGCGATTTCTCTGGTAAAATGCTGTGCGAAAAAAGTTGCTATAGGAAGTATTATGAGAACGGGTTGACATGTGACCTTTGATGTCAGCAGAGCAAGTTTCACTTCTCTCGGTCTGCGCTGGCTGGTGAGCAGGGAAACCCTGTCATGGCCCACAGCATTGTGAGAAAAAAAAAAAAAACAAACCAAAAAAAAACAGATGGGCATTCATGTGTCTGACATTATCTTCAGCATTTGCCATTCAGTATTTCCTTCATGCCCTGCTGTATAAAGTGATTTATTTCAGTACTTAGTCATTCAATATGAAACGTCTTCAAATGCAAGTACAGACTGAGATTTAATATACAATTTAATTTGCACTGGACAAACTCCATCCATAAATACTTTCAAGAGATTGATGATCCAAAAATAAAATTTTGAGAAACGTTTCCATTACTTTTTGTCCATACAACAGAAGTCAATGGGCTCCAATGTTTGGTTGGTTTATCAAAATATCTGCAGAAGACAGTTACTGGTTTGGAATGACATGAAGGTAAGTAAATGATGACAGAATGTTCATTTTTAGGTGAATCTCTTTCAGTCACAAGTAAAAGGACAAGTTTCCTAAATTACTACTGTCGATATTTATCTAAAGAGTTTCTAGGCTTATTTCAACAGAAATGAAAGACTGCAATTTACAAAGATGAATGCACTTAGGGCTTTTCAAACTTTAAACAGTAAACCCTGGGTCATTGTAAACCCCGGGTCATCTTCCTTCAACGTTTCACATTGCTCAAAAATTACCCAGGTTTTACAATTAATCCTGGGTATTCATACACTGCCGTTTTCTACTGTATATTCCTAAATCTATGTTAACACCCTTATTTGCATATCTGCGGTGTCAGCATCACTGACTGTATAAGTACCACAAAAGCGGTGCTAACCATAACTTCAGGTAAAAAGTGGTGCTAACCCAGTTTCTAAATCACAAGAGTGAAACGATCCTTTACCCGAGGTTAAAAGCAGTCTTTAGAAAGATGATAACCTGTGGTTAAGCTCAGAGTGAAAAGCCTTTTCTTTATTACACACTCAGTTCCATTAACAATTTTACTGTGTTTAAAGCCATTCTGCAAAACTCGCACTAAAATGAGTGCAACAAAAGAAAAATGAGATGCTTACCGGTGTTCCGAGTTTGTCCAAGTTATCCAAGAAATATTTCACCGATTCACCCTGAAAACGACAAAGAGATTCAGTCAGGTTATCAAAGCACTGTAAATGGACAATGGAAACCACTCAAACGAGACATGCGTCACAATTAGATTTATCTAGATGAACTTGAGCACTCATGACAAAAAGGTTATTATAGTAAAATGTTGTCAAATAAACCGGTCAATCCACAAAAGTGTAAAATGTGCATAGATAAGCATGTTGAAGAAATGAGGGCCTCATTAAACACGAGAACAGACGGATATGACTCATGAAAACGCTCTGACAGGATGTCAGTAATCAAAGACATTTTATTTTAAAAGGAAATGTTACTGGAACCTTTTATTTACTCATGTGGGCGAATTCTGTATTAGGCTTGCTGCGGTAGTTTGTGTAATACAGCGTTCAGCCGGATACCAATACCTGTCTTTCTTACAGAAAAAAAACCCCATTCAGTTCAGTTGGACAACAGATGCTACAATTATTAACTGAAAGCATATGCTCCGTTTCATACAGCATGAGATGCCGAGTCACAGCACAATGCAGCAAGAGTCAGATTTCACTTATTACGTGACGATGTGAAAAATGACTGACAAGACAATGGCGGACAATTTGGTGCGTATCAGATCTCACATTGTAAAATGTGTGGTCAGTACCATCGCTTTTTATACACATAGTACGTGTGATCGTGAATTCAGGCCTACACACACACACACGCGCGCACACACACACGATCACATAATACCAATGTTGCCGCAAGTTTATTTACCGGTGTAAAAAATCCTCATTGCAACATCCCTAATTCTGTAGTGTTATTGATTATCTGCAAGATTTCTAAGAGTTCATACTGGTGACTCAGGGCTCTATCAGAAACAAATCCAGCTTTAGTCATGATTTTGTGACAGCTAGCCTCAGTGTGATATACGACCAATGAACACAGGATGCTAGAAAATGGACAAGCTCCAGTATATTCCCAGCAAAGTTCTTTTTCATTCTTTGCTTAGGGGTAAAAAGGTTGCTTTGGAAAGATGTATCGAACTGCAGAAATGAACTTTTGCTTTTATTTTGTTTGAAATGTCGTCACACCAGTTTGTTCTTTGATTTTGCTTGAAGTATACTAGGGTCTTAAGGAAGAACACACCAAGGTACACTCTGGAAAACTAAAGCTGTCCAGGAAAGAGCAACAGGGCTTGAGTTAATGTTCCGTGATGCTCAGATGTATAACAGACCAATTAGCCGCTTGTAATTTCAACAGTTTGGCATTCTGACAGGATAGCAGGAAGGAGCTCTGTTCTGCGTCCTTCTCAAAATCATGCTCATCTTTCTCAGTGCATGATGAAGCTGTAGAACAAAGAAAAAAAAAAAAAAGTCTTCCTCATTTCCTGTATAAAAGACCCTTCAAAAAAAAATGACAGCATCTATTTGCAGCTTGGGGTTAGCGGAGGTCTGCAAGAGGTACACGCAGGTCTTTTGAGGTGGCTTTCACAAAAGTGGGGATTATGTTACAAGAAAACCCCTGGTAACCCTCTGCCAGCTAAGCATGAAGCCACAGCCACACTGCTGTTCTTCTGCAATGAAGGGTGTGGGCACACAGGAACAACATGCTCAGAGCAGGCCAGGATATCAGTTTCAGAGAAATGCTAAAAAGGACGTCCTGTTAACTCAGAAACACCTGAAGCACTGTTAATGCCTACTGTTGGTTAACTGCAATCTCTCTCTCTCTATAGCTATAAACTGTTTAATAGTGGATTCTATAGCAAAATGTAAATGCAAACTTAAATATTTATAAAACAAATTATATACTGCATTTTTAGGGATTTTATAATCATTTCAAATTTGCTATGATTCACATTTACAAGGCAACTTAAATTTTCATAATGCAACATAATATGATTAATATCAAGCAAGCGAAACATCATAGATCGCGGTTCTATCCGCAGACGCTGAAGATAATCCGCAGGTAATAAAAAATAAGACTCTCAAATTAATTGCGGGTGGAAGCGTTTTAGTGAAGTAGTTAACCAGGACCGATCAAGTGTTGGGTATGTGATATGTAATGGCTGTGAAACGCTGTATGTATATGATAACATGTACTCAAAAGCCGAAACTCAAAGCCCGAATGCATTTAATGACGTGCGTGTGTGCGTGCGTTATCAGAAATTGACGGAAACAATTCCGATTTAACTTAAGGGAGTAAAGCCTCTATTAAAAAGACATGTAATTTCAAGATCTTTTTAATTTAAATAGCTAAAATGTTAATTTAAAAGCTGCCGAGTTGCAATATTTTACCATAATAATCACACTGAACACTGAGAATTTGAATTACTGTTATATGACGATCAGGTGCGGATTTCTAAATCAGAGAAAATTATAGATGCGGTGGGGTGGCGGGCGGATGACTAATTTTTAGAAGCGGATTTGGGTGATGTTTGATCTGATCCGCGCACCACTGCGTACTCCCGCTGATTTCTGCCGAATAAGCCCAAGTTTATTTGTATAGTGCATTTTCCACCGTTTCAGTTTCAATTTAAATTTAATTAAATTTTAGGCATGGCATTTATGCTGTTCATAATGAACGCCACTATAATTTATGTTTGTATATTTCTGTTCTGAATAGTTAAATTTAAAAGATTTGTTGTCGAGTGAAGGGAATTAAAATACATGATTATAGTGCTTATAACCTTTGTAAATGTTTTTTTTAATTTATGTGAATGTAATAACATGCCACTTATACACAAATGCGACTTTTAACAACAAAACTTTCAGTGAGCTCTGAGCAAAACATTTACAATCAAAATACACATTATAAAAATTTCCCTGATTTATATTCATTTATATTCTTAAATTTATATTCCCTAATTATAATATCATTAATATTTGATGTATCGTTCAGCTGTAATATATAAAGATATATATAATATAAACATATAAATAAAATCCATATTTATAATATATAAATATGGATATACTTGATATACTTGCAGTAGGAAATTTACAAAAAATCCTAGTGATTTTTGGCATAAAAGAAATCAATCATTTTGACGCATACAATGTATTGTTGGCTATTGCTACAAATATACCCGTGCTTATGGTTTTGTGGTCCAGGTCACATAAGAAATTAGTAGCTTAAAAGGAATGTTGTACGAATTAACCTGTTAGCGGTCCACTATGCATATATTCCAAATGGTTTAAGAACAGCATGCAATTTATGTCGGGTATGCCTTTTTAAGGCAAATTTTCAGGAATGCTGATGGGCTAACAACATTATGTAAAAGTCCCACATATTGGACAACCTAAATGTGAGGATAATTGGCAGACTAGATGGTTTATAAAATGTCATATTCGTTATCTGAATTAAACAGAAATGAGCAACAGTGAGGGTCAGAAAAATATATCCTCCCCTAGGCCACAGATTTGCAAGCATGCACGAGAGTCTTCATTTTAATCACAGCTCAACATTCCTTCCCGGATCACACAATCCTTCTTCTAGATCCTGGTAATCTTAGGCTGGGACGAAGGGAAGGGGGAAGACAGGTAAGCTTGAAACCTCAGGCTGGTCAGCCTCCACTCAGCCTCTCTTCTTACACTACTCCAGAGTATTACAGAAATGGACAAAACGCTTTCATGGTTTCAACCCTACAGCTGTCCCTATATGGGGTGGGCAGAGCACAGAAAGCAGTGTTTGGGAAAACAGAAGCGTGCACACTTGGGTGGATGTCCCTTATCAAAACATCTCTTCCGGTGCCTTCAATCTGCAGACATCATGGATCCTGCGATAACTGCAGCTGAGAGGAGTAGTGCTGAAGATGGTTTCATTTTATAATGCAGCATGATCAACTAAATTGAACAGGCAGAAAGCATTTTGAAATGGACCATCTTGCAAGTATTACCTAATTAGTAGAAAGATTAAGCCTTTAGTGAGTGGGACTGGAATGAACCTCTCTGACTCTGAAACAAACACTTGTAGACTATAATTAAACCTGGGAATGTTTCACCAAACTGAAATTGACAGTTATAAACTATTTGCTGCCTTTTAGCTCAAAGCAGAGATTAAAAAGACTACCAAAAGTAGATGAATCACAGTGCCTTGTGCATGGGTAGTGAGAGGAACAGCAAGGACTAAAGCAGTGGATTAGGACTATGCAATGCCTTGAAATAAGGAGGGGTAGAGCGAGGAGGAGCCAGAGGTGAAGGGTTCTCGGCTGCATGAATCTAGAGCAAGTTTTGTTTTGTTGCATGTTGGGTGCATACCATAACCCCCAGAGGCTAGAGGGGCAGAGTTGCGAAAGCAGGAAGTCTGATAATGTTTTGCACTCGACACACGTGGTGTGTGGATTACAGGGCACAAAAGTGTTTTGTTTTGTTGCCTTCACACACACAGGCTGAATGCAAATCACCAGAGCCTGTGGCAGAGCCGAGGGAAGAGGGTGCCTGCTTAACAGGCGAGCTGTATGGAAGCATCAGCGGTAATGGATGGATTTGCATTCAACCAGCCTTTGCTCAATACAAACGGAGATTCCAGAGTGTGGTGAAGAGCAGATCTACACTGTTATCAGCTCCACAAATCAGTGCTGTGTCGTTTCTTGTCCTAACCAGCATGTATCCGCTGCTCTGCTTAAGTCCCAGCATGCCCATGCTGAGAGGATCACTAGAAATGGACAAAGACCACCTTTATCCCCCAGAAAAAAAACAAACTCTCTGTGCATGACACCAGTGATTTCTGATCATAACTTGTGCACAGGGAAATATCACGTTTCACGTTCAATCAGAATAATACAGCCGCCTTGAGCTGTCACAGTCATGTCATTTAGGCTGACAATTAATTGCCATACAAATAATTAACAGCAATTAGAATGTCAGTTTAACATCACTTACAGAGAATGCTTGATATACATACAACAAAGAGCCATACATGAACATGAACTTGCAATACATGTTAAACCTAGTTCATCGTCACCGTGGCACAGTACTCCAGGGTTCATATACATTTCAGCCAATAAATTTCCCTGAAACATGTAAAATAAGAATAAAATTCCATGTTTAAATGTCAAATCACAGTATATCTTAACTAATTAACGACAAGCTGTGTCGATTAATACAAAATAAACGCGGCGACACCAGTAAAACGGTTAGATAAAATACTGCGTCTGACCCTAGCAACAGATTAACATACATCATTGGGAGGCAATGATCTGAAAAAGAGTGTACAGTAACACTGACTACAACTTTAAAAGGTTACGGGGCAAGAGACAAACTTTTGGAATACAAAATTTGGTAACTAAGAAGATTTAAAAATGGCTTTGCCTCCTAGTCCTATTTACCATTAATCTAATTGGAAAACCATCAATCATCAACAAGATAACATAAATAGCATAAATGTTTATTTACACAGACTGTTTAATGTTAATCAAATTAAAAAATTAATAGGAACTTCTTACAGACTCATTTTTGTCAATTAATGCTCTTGATATTGAAATAACGATTAATAGATACATAAAATGTCCTTACGTTTGGGGAAACTGAACATCATATTCTGGGTACAAAGATAAAACAATCTTAGAACCAGTTATGAAATATTTTAATGCTTTTTACACATTAGAAAATGAAAACTTCATTTGATCCTACCAGTATGATGGATAAATTATATTAACTGGAATAAACTATATAAGGAGGGAGCACAGAATGGGACAGGTTGTGAAGCTGTCCATAACTTGGGTGAGGAGCGAGTTTAAGCGCTCTCACAAATACTCTGTTAAAATCACGGACAACGCAACATGAATCAATTAGATCCAATCTGCACTTCGTTGTTTATTATGAGAAAATTTGTGAGTTTCAGCCAGAATTCAGACAGAGCACGTGCACTGAACGAAAACCTTTGTTTCAGCGATGACTAAACTGAACTCTTCTGATTGGCCATCAAGCTCGACAGAAACGCGTGTGATTGGTTATATGAGGCAGTCGGAGGATGTTCATGAAGTTTCAAAGTTTGTTTAACCAACATTAGCACTTAAACATTCTATTGCATAAATATTTTGAAACGTTACCATAACTTTTCCAAAACTTTCTGGTTTATTTTTCGTAACTTCACCAGGAAATCGTTCTTATAAAATTCCATGACTTTTCCAGGTTTTTCATGACTGTACAAACCCTGGTACTACAGCACCAGAAGAGAGACATGACTTTCACCTTTGCATGGATGATCATGATCATATGATGTATAACAGCCCAATTTATTCCTCGTCAATTTTGCTCATGAATGTTGGAAAATTTAGATCAGTCCGTATCTCATTCTTTGTAATCTTTACAAACCATAATAATAGGAGGTGGTTACTGGGTGTAAAGTCTTTTGGTGAAATCAACACATTTAAAATGAGGAAGTAACACATTAGGAACTGAGAGCATTTAGAGAAGTCTGAAGTTGTGTTCTAAGATGGCACTTGCTTATGTCAGGTCCTAATGTAGAATCATTTGAGATTTATTGGGGAAAACCCAAAGTGATCAAACTAAAATGATAAGCTAGCCAAGTAAAAAAAAAAAATCTGTAATCTAGGTTAGATAAAGAAACCCTTGGGCAGAAAGTCTGATGATGTCAGAAGCAGACTAGCGAAAAAACAGTTTGCAGCAGCCAGGCCTGAGCACAACAATGTGATGTGGTTTACACATCCTCCAAGATACACACACACACCATTTTGACAACAAAACATTTAGTAGGGGTCTAAAGTTTAAAGTATTTTTGTCCACCACAAGACTTGTTAAATGCCAAAAAAAGTCCCAAAGACTCTCTGCAGTGCAAATCAAGCGGCTATGACCTAAGGTAACATTTGCTAAAAAAAAAAGCATATTAACTACTATGAAGTCCTAATTTAAAACTTAAGTACTCCTAGTTTTACACTTTGCAAGAAATGTTTTTATATCATAAATCAATTTTGCATACAAAACAACTTGTCTGGTAATGTATCCAAGGTTGTGCATTTAAAGGACAACAACTATCTATTCCTGCTAAATACACAGTTTCACTCAGAAAAACATCACATTACAGAAGTGAAATGCATTATGACTTCATGTTGTCTTTAAAGATCACCAAAAGCTCACCAGCTGAAATTCTCTGCGCCGGTCGTATGCATTCTGTATGCCGCTGTCAGCCCAGAGGGAACGGATCGAAGGCAGGTACTGCAGGAACACTTTGGTCTCCACCATCCCCTGTGACCCCATGGCAGACCGGGTGTCAAAAGCCATCATGGTGTCTCCATGTGCCTGGTTTGAAGGGTCTCCCCACGGGATATGCAGCTTTTCTCGGGCATCCACAAGCACTCGAACACCTGTGGTGACAGCAGTAGCAGGAACATAATGGAAAATAGGAAATATGAGTGGATCTCCATTGTATGTTTGATGCTGTGTACTGACAGTAAAAGCTCAATTTGTTTTCAGGTTTAACATGAAGCAAACAACACTTTGGATGTACACAGTTTATAATATTTAAAAAAAAAAAAAAAAACATTTCATCAAGATTATCATTTATTTATACTATTGTTGCTAATAATTGTGTGCTCGCTTTTCATTTTTATTTTTTAATTCGTGATCATGTGTACTCTGTCTAAAGGCCTATAACTTGTGGACATCAGGGAGCCTTAAATGCACACACTTTTCAGCTTTGAATCTGCCATCACAACTACTCTGTATAGGGAGCACAGGAACTGACCACACATTATCCAAGATGACATATTGGTCAATGACGCTCAGGATCTGTTGTGCACTAAATCCCTCTGCCACCATCCTGTCAATCATCTGATCTCTTCTTACTCTGGTCACATAAGTGAAAACTTTCGGTTAATAATCAGTGTCCGTTGTCCAACTAAAAAAAGCAAAACGACAGTCCCTGAGGTGGGAAAGCAATGTAATCTGTCTGTGTATGAGGGCTCAACGCTAAAATTTTTCTTTTGGGAACACAATCAAGAATTTAGGAGCAGTTTCCCATTACAGGGCGATATTTGCCCCTTTAAATTCATTTCCAGGGGCATTTTTACTAGGGATGGGCATTTTTCAAAAATATTGCATTCGAACATTTAGTCTCATATAAATCGAATATTCAAATATTTGTTTATTTAAATGACATTTAACGAGAAAGAATAATATTGCATAATATAATATAAATGCATAATATTCATATGCTCGGGTATGGCGAGAATGAGAAAAGGCACTGCGCTGATTCTAAGAGGATCCAGACAGAGACACAAACATAGACGGTGTGCTAAGCTAAGTTCCTAACGGCACTTTGTGTTTTCGGTTCTTAAACCTGTCTCCCTTGAAGAAACTTAAAGGAAGCATGTGTCCATTTTGCTATCAGATAAGTTATCTTCTCGGCTCACTCGGGGAACAGTTTTGTGCTTGGGATTTTTCATGGATTCACTGCATTTACGGCCAGCAAAGCAACGTATTAAAATTCAAATAGTATTTTTTTTTGCAAATAGTAAATGCAGATCAGATTTTTGAATATTCGTGCACACCCCTCATTTTTTTACCATTATCAGAGCATTTTCCCCCCATATTTCGTCAATTTCTTAAATTAAAAATAGAACATGACTCTTTGCGACACAGAACATCTAAAGTGGTATTATTTAGACATTTACATAGACTGCTTAATGCAGCTCATTGGTAAATGTTGTACGAATGTTTATAAATATATTTTTTTTTACATTTTGAAATATGCAAAAAAATTAACTTTAAAAGTTTTATATTTTAAGTAAACAGTCTATGTAAAGTGTAAATGTGAAAAAAAAATATTGATAATAAATAGGTAACAGCATATCTTAATGTGCGAGTCATTCAGTTGTTCAAAACGCAGAGTCATTCAGAATTCACCGTTGCTTGTAGAAGCTCAACAGTGGCTTTATTTGAAACCATTTTCATGAAATAGAGCAAAAGCATTGACAGCATTGTGGCTAATGTCAAGTCACCTAATGTCAACTTGTTTATTGTACTTCAATAAGATCAGTATGCAAGCATCACATTTGCAATCATGCCAATACTCGGAGAAACAAGAGTTTACACCATGTGATAGTACTTAACTTACATATTAGCCTTGCTGCGATAGATGGCGGTACTGGTGTTCAGCCGCATCACTGGTTAAATTACTTGCCCACTGTGACTGTCGTTTTTTTTTTAATAGTAATAATTTTGTTCCGTTAGAGAACAGACACTATATTTGAAAAAAATTCAACTCAATTCAGTGAGTCAAACGAGAGACGCAGCACAGATCAGCAGGAGTCAGATTTCACCTCACTTTTCTGAATGAAAAGATCAAGACTTGGTTGCAAAACGAAAAATAAAAACACATTTTTAAGCGAGTTCGTCATTGTACGGTTCTGTTGTTGTTTTTTCATTTCATAATAATGAACCCACCCACCATTCAAGCAACTGCCACCTCCAAATTGTTTTTATTATTTGGTGGCATTTTTGCCCTTAAGCCCTGTTAATTTCCGACCTTGCTTATGATAATGCATTTGTAGTATTTCCAGTTAATTTGGTTGAAACATCAGCAGCATGAGATTGCCTGGTAATGGCGTATCAATTGCTCCTAGTAAACAAGAAGTTTAGTCCGTTTTGCACTTGCTCTGCTGTGTTGAGAGAAGCATAGTCTCTCAATGAAGGCATGAAAAGCAGCCGATTGTAGTATGAAACAAAAGTTGTGGACTGAGTTTGTATTATAGATCTATTCATGACAATTGATTGCATCACTCGTACTGGTGCGCGTAAATATTTTTTCACACTCGCGCACAGTAATTTTCAGTCGCAACTGCGAGCGGTGTAGAGCGCCGTGAACGGCCGAACACTGAAACACTGGGTGATATGGACTATATCACGATACTTTCTGGTATTTATTGTGATAATGACGTCAATGACGATATTATCATTTGGGCTGCCACAAAAAAATCATTGAATTGTGAATCGAGAAATGATTCTGGATCGACTCTGAGCTTAGTTATCAACAGCAGACGCACTGCATGCTTCAGAAACAGCCGTACAGCCGTTCTCTTCCAATTACTTAAACACCACTTGAACCTTCTATAAAATAATCATTCAGAAAAGTTCGAAAAGGTTGAAGTGAATTACAGGGGTGTTTGCAGTGGGCTATTCACATTAGTCAAATCAAAAAAGGCAAATACATGGCCGAATGCAAGAGCGCTCTTCTTCACCAGCATTTGAGCATGCAGTTAAAAACTTGCTTAGAGCGCCATCTGCTTGTAAGAAAAACTAAGCTCAGAATTGATTGAAGAGAATCGCGACTCATTTGGAAAACCTCAGAATCGATCCATGAATCAGATTTAATCGATTTATTCTCCCAGCCCTAATACTCACAGTACCATTCACCACTGATTTTAGCTACAAGTGATAGCTACATGCATTATTGAGAGCCTCATTAATAAAGTTTGATCTAAAGTAAAACGTACACATCATCAAATAAGCTTCTATAATATATAAATTACATAATAATAAAAAAGTAATTATCCAAACACCAGCCCTTGCAGAAATATTTGCAGACATACTTTTCTTCTGTAAAAGTGCAGATAATGTTTAAATAGAACAACTGTGCTGAAAAACATCACACAATAATAATAATAATTATACACAATAATAATTCAAATCAATTACGAGTTTGAAATGTACACAGATTCTGAATTTATGTGCTCTCATGATGCAAACAGCGGCAAAAAATGTGCCAACAGCAAAACTAACAATCCCAACCTTCTTGTCTTCAGATAGGTTACAAAATTAAGAGCGTGTAAATAATCAAGCGTTATTTAATTACAGAACTTAAGTAATAAGATTAACCGCTCTCGTGTGACGGTCTATAAATGTAGAACACGTCGCTAAGTGGCTGTTGTTCGCTCAGGAATGCCTTATTGCGTTGAAAAAAATGAGACGCGTGCAGTGGAATGGGAAAAAAGCAAAGTTATTAAACGCGAGTTGAACTTTTGTTAACTTGATGCATTTTCAGAATGCTGTTTCATGGGTGAGGCACTGCAAAAGACACGAGACACGAGTGCAACAGCCAAACATGTCCACCAAATACAAAAACAACAGGAAAAATTACTACTGTATGTCAATATTTCATATTTACATGATGGTGACAGGCTGAAAGGTGCTGTTATTTTCGGTTTATACAAACCATTTTCTGTTAATAATAGCCTGTTATTGGTGTTATTTATTGCTACTTTTTGGCTAAGAAATATTAGCATTTTTTTTATTTAATATTATTTCTGAGTATATAGGATGTGTTTAAGATAGGTTTGTACAAAATTTGCCTTTATATTTCATGTATATTTTCTGGAATAATATTCAAACATTTGTTTTACATTTACCATGTTCATTACTTCAGGTGTGTGCACTTGGCATATAATTTTTAACCAGATTATTAATAAAGAGAATGTTACTTGAATCATACTGTAGTTCCGTTTTAAGTTGACTAGTTAACAAAAGTCAATAGCTCTGTAAAAATAAAAATTTGATTTTTTTGCCATATTGCCCAGCCCTAATTTCACCCCCTACATTTCTTGTTGGTACTAAGACTCAAACTCACGACCTTCGGGTTCCAAATCAAACTTCACAACTTTTATTATTATTATTATTATTTAATTAAAAAAAAAAAACAACAACGATGAAAACGCAGCTGTCATGTACAAGTATGAAACAGCTTTTCAACCACACTGTATCAATATTTGTGTTACAAATATTCAAATTATTACAGAACAGAAGTACTGTGATAAGTTCACAGTTTAACACTGATGTCTACAGAAGCGAACGAAATAGAGTAAGTCACCTTTTGAAAGTAATTTGATGCCTCTAAATAAATTCTATTGACAATTCATTCAATTACAACTTATTCATTCAAGAGATTCATTCAAAAATGCGTATTCATCCAGTAATGAAAAAGTATTTGAGCAAGTCAATGAGTCATTCACTGAAAAGGATTTTTACAAATTCATTCAAATAAAAAAAAAATACTGCAGAAATTAACATTTTGTCAGAACCTCTAGTACAGGGGTGGCCAACGTCGGTCCTGGAGAGCCACAATCCTGCAAATTTTTGCTCCAACCCTAATCAAACACACCTGAACAAGCTAATCAAGGTCTTAAGGGTTACTAGAAAGCTACAGGAAGGTGAGTTTTTATCAGGGTTGGAGCTAAACTCTGCAGGATTGTGGCTCTCCAGGACCGACGTTGGCCACCCCTGCTCTAGTACATTAAATGTGATTTTGTTTACTTTGTCTAAATCGCATGTGAATCGCAATCTCTATAAAGAAAAAAAAAACCATGATTCTCAAATCGTGCAGCTCTACTGCACATGAAGCATTGAAAGGGTACAACTGCAGCAGGAGAACTACAAATACATAGTTCCAAATATGCAGACACATGTAAAGACTAATCGATGGCTACAAACGTTATTGGATTTAGCCTTACTAATGACTTGGGGCTACTGAAATACACAGAGAGTAACAGATTTTTCCTCTAAATTCAAACACTTTCATTTTAAAGGACAATATTTAATTAAGACAGATGCTTTCAATCTTGCTTCTTCTTGACAGAATTGTGCTTTATTTTTTTTACAAAATATATCCGGACTACTACATTTCTCTACTTCAGAAACATTCCTGTAGTCCAGTGGAATAATTCATGGTACACTGACTACTCATTAAATTTAGTGACCAGATCACAAGTCACAAGGCAAAAACTGCCAACACTAGCAAGCGAGTGACACTGAAATCACATTTAAGATATCAAGCCAAATAAATGGCATTCATTGCACAGCAAAGTCCATCAAATTGACATGATCTTTGATAAATGATGATTATTTTTTTAGTGCAATCTCTACCTCAAGCAGTTGTATGCAGATGCACTGACATTTACAACTTTGTTGAATCAATCCCTTACCACCTCCAAACACTTTCAGAGATCAGTCTCATCTAGGATACATTTAAACTGGCCTTTCAATGTGGTGAAGTGCTGTCTGATTGTGATAGGCACAGAACTGCTGCAGTTTTCATTTGTATGCTCATTGCTCACTACCATTAGCTCTCTCTCGCCTCAGCCAGTCACTTGCTAACAGTGCGGTGACACTCCTCTCAAGTGTGTACATTACTGAACATGCATTTAGTGCAATAAACCTTCAAATCTATACTATGCAACACCTAGACCACATGTCATAAACATCACAGCTAAATTATTTTCAGTCTAAATGAGTCTCAAATTTATGCTTAATTGAGAGTTGAAGTGAGCAACGTGTCAAAATCCTCTAATAGTTTTATCTAAAGCCAAACGCGCTTCATTCATCGTCCATCGCGATGTTTCACTGTAAACATTGTCCAATGCCAATTTATTAGACATCGCCCAACCCTACATGTGACGTGTGGCAACTTCATCCTCTTCCTCTCTAGTCGTGTATACACACATTATCAGTGTAGAAGAGTCCTATTGTGAGTTGGTTTTCACACCTGGCTTTCTCTTTCAAAATGCAGCGTCCCAGCAGTCATAATAGAAATAACCTGCTAAACCTGTTTCCACTGGCAGCTCTCTCCCTCACAATGACACAAAGACAGAGCACTTTTGACCTTTCAGATAATGTCTTTTGGCCAGTTTGGAGGAAAAGTTCTTGGTAAGTAAGAATGGTTATTGAAATAATGAATGGAGTTACTTTGGGGTTATCTTCCATTCTGCATAGAAATCAACCATGCCAGATTTAAATACAGTGCTCTTTCAAAACCATTTGTTTACGATCAGTTATGCTGCCAATACAACTTATCAAGTGTATGTGGAGGGTTTCACATAATTTTCTGGACCTCACGTGCAGTTATCAGCCTGTTCCAGGGTCCTTTCACAGGATAAGTCCTTAATTGTTCTCGCTACACATTCCGGTGTGAGGTGACGGCAGGTCAAGAGTGTTTAACCGAAGGCCCTATAAAAAGGTCAGCAATGTCCAAGTAGAAGCCCATTAGTGCAGCACAAGACTGGATATAAAGAGAGCCGTCTCTATTATATGCACATCCTGCAGCATAATCAATAATAGCAGTCCATAGATGCACATTAGTGAAAGCAAATAGCCATTCTGTCTAAAACACTCCACATACAGTGCAGTTTCTCTTCTGTCCCTATAGGGTATGAGCATGCCGGCCTTAACTAACAATTTCATGCCTAAATTTAATTACTCAGAAACCTATACTGCCCAAGAATGTCAAAGCCAACTGATGAGCCAATGAACTATGCATTACAAACATTAATATGTACAAACATTAGAGCTGCACAATTCTGGATAAATTGAGAATGATTCATTACTGGATGAATCAGAATTTCTGAACAAATCTCTTGAATGACTGCTTAGATTTTTCACTTGTCGCCACCTACTTGTGTAACGATGTAAATGAAGCATCATTTATTGAAAGTGCCAAGTTACTTTCTTTGTATTTGAACTATAAACTTTTATCCCAGCACTTCTGTGATCATCTGAATATTTGTAACGGTAATAAAGATCCTGAGAGGTTGAAAATGTTTGTGAAGCAGTTTCATACCTACACACGACAACTGCTCTCTGGTGCAGCTGCAGCGCCGATGCAGATTTGAATGCTCACTGTGAGCGTACTTATCAAGGATTAATAGACATGTCGGGTAGTCGTGGCCTAGTGGAGAGGGAGTCGGGCTTGTAATCAGAAGGTTGCTGGTTCGATTCCCATGCCAGCAGGAATTGAAGGTGGGGATTGTGAATGAACAGCACTCTCTCCACCTTCGATACCATGACTAAAGTGCCCTTGAGCAAGACACCTAACCCCTAATTGCTCCCCTTGTAAGTCGCTTTGGATAAAAGCGTCTGCTAAATGATTGAAAAAAAAATAAAAAAAATCATTGAATCATTGATATTAAGAAGTAAGATTGTGTGGGTGTTTTAATTGAGATCGAAATCTTTTAACGATTAAATGTGCAGATTTAAAAAGGGATGCATGTGTGGTGTGCACATTCAACTCAATATCGAGATTTTAGGTTAAAATGTATATGAATGTGTAAAATTAAGTGTCTTAGGTCCAGTAACTGGTCTCTCAGGACTCCAGACTGAGACAAAATGTTTGGCGATCTTTTTTTTCTTGCTAATTTTGTTAGCGGCTGCACTGATGCGAGCAATTCGTAAAAGCTGCCATTTCTGTTTAATATGAAAAATGTCAAATGGAAAGTGAAATGAAATCAGAACGAAACCATGCTTCTCATTTGATCTGCACAGTTTTTAAGCTGGGACCAATACTAGAGGGAGCTCAAAAAAGGTTCACTCACGGGCTGATCTTGATCACGTGAGATGTTACCACACGGTGCGGGGAGATCAAATGACAAAGCAGTTGAATTTGGCGCAGTATTAATAACATCGCTATTAGACCAAGTGAGAAGCATTCAAATTCAGTGCAGAATTCACCGTTATAAACCACAGATATCAAACAGCGCTGATGTGGACACAAAGAGAAACATTGTGCCAGGAACAAACAAGTTATAGAACGCTTTTCAGTGAGCAAATCACCAACATTAACCATGAATTTAATTTAGTAACACTAACTGTAACCATGTTATTGTGTGGCAGGAATAGTCGAATGCTTATAAAAGTGCTTTACACTTTTTCCAGCACTACAAAACTCAGTGCTTTAGTATTAAATGAGCATTTTCAAGAAATAAACATGTATTATGGTTAGTTTCTGCATTTAATAATGCAAAAAAATAGTCATTTTATTAAATAACTTTTATGATTAAAAAGCCCACCACCCCCAGCGATACCAAATCAGTGGCACCGGTGCTACTGCTCTCAAATGTTCGTCTGGAGCCCTGTCTCTACTACTACTACAAAAAATCTATCTTTTAGTCTTCATTACTTTATTTGAAATGTTTTACATTGTGACAAATGAATTTCTAAGAATAAAAATATTCACATTTAGCCTCTTTATTAAAATGAGCTCAAACTAGCAAGCGCAATAGTTAAAAATCATCAAAATGTTTAAAATAGTTTTAAATGAAGTAAATTGATTTGGGTAGTCGTGGCCTAGTGGTGAGGGAGTCGGGCTTGTAATCTGAAGGTTGCTGGTTCGATTCCCACGCCGGCAGGAATTGAAAGTGGGGATTGTAAATAAAGCGCACTCTTGCCCTTGAGCAAGACATCTAACCCCTAATTGCTCCCCTTGTAAGTCGCTTTGGATAAAAGCGTCTGCTAAATGATGAAAAATGAAAAAAATGAAAAATGAAATAGTACGTCACCACACTACATGTCAATTTGTCAACTACTCATACAAGACAAAATGCAGCGGAAAGAAAAGGTTTAGAACGACAGAGACACTCAGTAGTGCAGAAAACTTACAGTGCAGAAAGAGCACTCAGAAGCGCAAGCCCTTTGACAACCCACATCTGTTAAGAAGCGATGAGTCCATGTGACCTCAATATGCATGCACTTTCACCTTCAAATTGACTATGTCTAACAAAACAACTCAACATAACTGCAGATGTCAATGGAACCTTAGATGTAGAGGAGATCTGGATGAGAACTAGCATATAATTTCACATCAAATTCTATGAACAGCAGGATGCAACAAATGCATGCTGGGCTAAACTATTCAATATTATAAACAGAATCATGCCTGAGTCAGAAAAGATAAACAACCTGCTAGCTCAGAAGACAAATCACAGAAGGCAGGATTTCACCCATACTGTCCAACAAACTCATAGGAAAACCTACACTGACACGCAGCTGGTGCTTCAGTCTAGTTTCACAATGTGAACACTCAGGACTGTTATTCTGTTCTGTCAAGTGAAATCGTTTAGAAAGAAGTAGTTCACTGAATGAGCCTGACTAAGTTCCTCATGCCCACTTCAGGCTCCAACAAAGTGCATTAAAACTAGTTCACACCTGCCCTCTGACCTTCTTTCTCAGTCAAAGAGAAAAGCCCTGATGGTCAATTCAGTCAATTCTTTTGGACTGATATCCACTAGTATTCAAAACGTTGGAGTCAATGTTTTTTCTTTTTTTAAATTAATACTTTATTTCATCAACAAATATATATATATATATATATATATATTTTTTTTTGTTGTAAAAAAAGTCAAAGTTTTTATATTTAAAATAAATGCTCTTTTGAACTTTCTATTAAACAATACTGAAAACATTGATCAGTTTTCACAAAAATATTAAGCAGCACAGCCGTTTTCAACACTGATAATAATAATAAATGTTTCTTGAGCCTCAAATCATCATATCAGAATGATTTCTGAAGGATCGTGTGACACTGAAAACAGAGGGAATGAAGCTGAAAATACAGCTTTACATCAAAATAATATTAAAAATGGATAATGGTTATTTTAAACGTGTTACACAAGAGACTACAAATACAAAGTTTACCAACCCCAAACTTTTGAATGTAAAAAACATACCAGCTTCAGTGCCAAAACATGTGTTACAGATGTGATCACAGGCCAATCCGACCTGTCAAACGGTGAGAAACATCTCTATAAATACATGCGAGTACAATCTCGAGTCAAACGTGCCAAAAGAATCAAAATGCTACCGGTTGGTAAAGCATCTCTAGTCATTATAGGGAGAAATTTCCATGTTTTCTGGAATGCCTTAGGATTAGATCCAAGCAGCCATTTGACTAAATGCTTCCTGTTTAAGTAGAGTTAGGAAAGGATATGATGTTAGCTACAGACGAGTCTCCACGTGATCGCAGCAGAACCATTTTTTCATTGTGGTGCCTTTGTAAATGATGACCGCTGTGACACATTAATCTCATACAGGAAATCTCAGAATCTTTTCACAGCAATAAGCACTGGAAATCCCCAACCAAAGCAGTCCAAATGGGGAGCCCCGTATTATAGAAGGTGGGTATACTGATTTATCACATCCCCTTTTTGAAAGACAAAAAGCATGCCAGAAGGCGGAAACCTAACGTGAATTACTGGGAGATAAAAAAGACGGATGCCTAAAATGCTTAACAAATCCACTTTTTGAGGATCACCTGACACGTTTAGCTTGATTCAAATCTCTAGAGAGAAAAAGTCAAGCTGGTTTGCTTCCCATAACAGGTGTTGGTGAGTGGTTAGTGCCACTGTTTTAACCCATGATCCCATCATGTCTGAGAGCTCTGGACTCCACCCATTTCACAGATGCCCAAAACACGTGAATTCAGACACGTCCTTTACAAGAAACGTTTACACGCATATACATTTGAAAATCGCCCTGTCATTTAAAGTTTAAAAATGAAGCCAAAAAATAAGAGGCTTTGAATATGAGTTGAGTGCTGTGCTTTCGCTAGACACCAGTCTCTTTGTTATTTATGAGACGGGCTCAGCATACCAACAAACAAGAGAGCTGATTTACAATTTAAGCCGGGCTTTACATACTGGATTGATTTACTTTACATAATCCACATTCAGTTATGGCATTATCTCGGACAGACAAAACATTAGCATGCACGAGGGGAGATTTCGCAGCTCTGAGATTCTGGTAAAATGCCAAAACTAAGATAATACTCCGTGTAATAATTCAGAAACGCACATTTACGGTACGTTTATAGAGCCAGTGAGCGTTTAAACGTTAAAGCGAAGACGTTGAAAGACGTTACAAACTTGAGCGCTAACGGCCGTTTCTGAAGAAATTCAAACCCGAGTCCTGATTTTCTAGACCACGGAAATCACGAGAGGTCGAATTCACTTGTTCAACGAGACGACAAGCTAGGAGACGCTTCAGACAGAAGTCAGGTCCACCGCGGAGGTCTTTGTTTCAAGACCGCGGCGGTGAAAAGTTGAGAGAATAACATGGGCGTTTCTCCTGGGCAGGTTACAGCGCAACTTCAGCTAACGCTACAGCTAAACCTCATTTCACTGTCCGCTCGTGCCTTCCGACCGCGTTAAAACTCCAGTTTAGACCCGACACAGAACTTCGCAAAGGCCTGTGAATAAGAAACGCGCCACCTACCTTTCATAACATTACTGTAAATGGTGGTTTTGAACTCTTCTTTGGCCCGCTGATCGAAGTCCTGCCCGTGTATGATGCGCATCTGCTTGAGGAAAGTGGACTTGCCGCTCTCTCCAGCGCCGAGCAAAAGTATCTTGACTAACCGTTTCACATAGGGTTTGTCTTTCATAAGACCTCGGTCGATTTCTTTAGATTTCCTTAGTTGTTCCGCCTCGCTGCTGTTGAGAAGACAGTTTGGAAAACAAACAGATAGAAAGGACCGGGACGGGAGGAAATCCGCCATCTTTGTGCAACTTCATCGATACAGTAGGGAGTGAAACTGCGCGCGCCTGAGTGCTAGTGGTGGGCGGGGCGTCGTTACCATAACACTGGCGCGCGCGCAGTTCTCCGCTCGCTGATGAACGTTTTGGGCGGGTTTGAACAGGGCAAGATGTTGTACCCTATTTAAAGGTGCACTCGGTCATTTTTATATTTTATATATATATATATATATATATATAAATATATTATATTTATATATATTATATATATATATATATATTATTTTAAATTTACACGTAAAAATTTACCCCGTAATAGCTGAAATGTGATTGTATCTCACATAGTACAATACTATGAGAAAATGAAGCTCACACGTATAAAACACGTTATCTCTATTTAAAGGACCAAACTGAGAAAAAAATCCATTTTATGCAGATGTTGTTATTTATATAGCCGAAAATTAAGATTAAATCCTTGAATTTGAATCAAACAGAAGGCTATAAACATACATAAAATGCATATAAATATTATGTATTATAATATTAATAGCTTCCAAATAATATGTCTTTAGATTATGTTTAAAATGCTCAGTTTAAAGCTCTGTAGTTTTAATAGTGAGGGGCAAAACATATGATGCAAACAGCAAGTCAGCCATGAGCCAACATGCAATTTCCTTTTTTTTTTTTAAACTGGCCCCCTCTGTTGAAACCGAGTTCAAAACTGCGGACCACCGAATCCAAAATGCACATGCGTACCTTGCATACTCAGACGCTTCACAAATGAATGGATTGTGATGATTGAGAGAGAACCACAAAGCCACAAATGTTCCTCAAAAGCCTGATGTGACAGATTTGATTCATTTCAACATTTTTTTTTAAATCAAAACTCGTGTTTCTTGAATTATTTATATCATAAAATATATTTGTATGTTTACTTCATAAAAAGTAAAAAGATTTTCCAGCAAAAAGACATACATGAATGAATTAATAAAGCATTTATATGGCTATATGGCATTGGGACCCACATGGACTACAGAGTAAGGCCTCACTAACACCTCTTCCACAGTTATCGTCTTCTCAGGATGTCTGTACCACTGGCCAGGCTCAACCCTGCTTATCGTCCGTGGGCTACAGGGTGATCATGTGGCTGTGGGACATTATAGAATGATACTGAAAGGCCTTTGCACTCGATAAATAAAAAATATATAAACTACCAATCAGATTACAAGGCACATAGTAGATTGTGTCCAACCTGTTTTTCAGCACAGGCCTTAGAATAAATCATCATATAATACAGCAGGCCTTCTTAAAGCAGCTGAATGTCATGCAAGTCAACATTTGTGAATGTGTAAAACATGTTTTGATAGTGCTCCTGAACAGTCATGCGTTACTTCTGCTCACTGTTTGTGAAAGATTACATGCAGGGGACCAATATTGCTCAGCTGAGTATTTTCTCATAGGCCTTTAATCAGGCTGTAACTGAAACGGGGATTTCTGTTGATGGACAAACCGCTCAGATAAAATGAAATGAAGCAGATTCCCCACAGGAACAGTGGCGAGAGCGTGTCTGTCTCTCTGTCGCCGCCTGTCGGTGTGTTGGAGCAGTGCGGCACCCGCTGATGCTCTGATGACAGATTGGAGGAAGAGAGCTGCGCTGTGATTGGCCGCTGTCACTTTCTTATGTTTGCCTGGTGTTTCTTCTTGGTGCTTGTGCATGACGTGCAGCAGAGCCCTGCACTGTCCACCACTCTCATAAACTTACATTATCACTAAGGCTGTTGACAACAGGATTTGTTTTTTTGACTTCAAAATGACAATAAGATCTGACCGAGACCATGGACAACATTATCGGCCACGGATGTCCTGCCTTAAAAAGGTAAAGTTCATTCTTTTAAGGCAAAGTAAGCAAGCTATTTAGTTTATTGATCAGCTCCGTTATTGAACAGTTAACTCCCTTTTAAAGACCTTAAATTCTTTATAATTAGCTATTTGCATGTTTGCTCATTCTGGAAATAATCATACATTTAACTCTAACATGTTTTAAATATTTTTCTAGTTATACATTTTTCTATTATTTCTTGATTCTTTAAGGTGTGATTCTAACAGTGATTTAAATAGAAGTCAAAACTCTCAGCCTGTCCAGTGAATGTTCAAATATTTAACTGTGTTTTTGTTTTATTTTATGCGGTGTATTCTTAGCTTCTTGGAGAGATCTTACTCATTGAAGAGATTCGCTCTAAAAGAGCTTTCTGATTCAAAGCCAATTAGCCTGGCTTCAAGCCACATCTGACAGCTTGCCTTAAGAACTGCTGTCTTACTCTGAGTTCAAGGGTCATGCATGTTGCCATAGTACAACTCACCTGTAACAAAAATGTATTTTAGTGGTTAAACCTTGGTGGAGCTACTCTTCCAGAGCTTATGTACAATAGTGCAAGAGTAATATATGAAAATATTCTTTAGGGAATATTAATCAAACATAATGATATAACATGAATTAGATATAATAGTAATAATAACAAGAAAAACTGCCATGACATGAATTGTTGTTTTCTGAATATTGACAAAATATTCATCAAGATATTTGTTTTGAGTTTTTTTTTAGGTCAACAGGCCCTTCCCTGCTGACTTTTAATTAAAAGAAACTATTGATTTTAAAATGTATGGGTTTATACACTACTGCATATACACTCATAAATGGTTCTTTATTGGCTTTAATGGTTCCATTAAGAACCTTTGACATCCATAGAACTTTTCCTTTCCACAAAAGGTTCTTCATTGGAGAAACAGATTCTTTAGATTCTTCACACCAAGAAAAAATGCTTCTTTTAAGAACTGTTGGCTGAAAGGTTCTTTGGAGAACCAATAATGGTTCTTCTTTGGCGTAACTGTTGAAACAATTATTTAAAAGAGTGTAGAAAACTATTAACAAATATTTAATGCCGCACACTTTGAAGAAAGGTAATTGTTTGACGACGTAACTTATTTTTTCCTCACGCCATTCTGTGGCCGTGTCTTTGAAACTCCCGCCATAGCATGAGATCAACTGGGAAAAAAATTACTTTCATAATTATGCAGGTTTTAATATTTGTACATTTTCTTTTCTCTTGGTAAATGGGTCCATATAAAACTAAAACTGTCGTTCTGAAATAATGCCAACTTCAAAAGTTGTGGGGACTTTCTTGAGCATTGTGTTGTATCCTTTAGCGCTTACTTCTATATATTAACTAAAATATAATACTTTATAAATATAAAACTCTCATATATTAAAGAAACTCCCTGAATTTGACAGGTGGAGGCCATAGTGGTTCAGATGCAGGACCCATCGACTGGAGTGAAGGGATCAGAACAGAAGCTAAATGTTACCACCATTCCCCATGTCATCGTTGGTGAGTTTGTAAAGGAGTAAGGGTCCCGCTGAATCTCAACACTGTTCACAGATTACCATGTATTGTGTACTGTACATTCCCTTTCGGTCTATATACAGACGCAAGCATTGTGCTGCCAGATCATAATCTGACGCCACTGGCTATATACAGCAGACTTCAATTGGATGAGATCTTTGCTACTTTAGGTTCCAAAGTTGCTCTTTAATCTCTGCAACGGTTGTCGACAAATCTAGCAGGCCAGGAACTTTAACTTCATCTTACATTAAACTGGGTCTCGTAGTAATAAGCTTGAGATTTATAAAGCACAAATGCGTGAAAATGGTTATATATACTTTCTCTACGGCATTTCATCACAATTTAGTGTTTTTAAACCAGATATTATGGTTATTATCATGCGCTCAGCACTCTTTATTACTTTATTGGCTATTTTTAGAGTTGTCATGATAGTTTCTGCTTGTCTGACAGGTCAGGACATTGTTGCATGGATCTCTAAACATATGAACATGGACAGTGATGGTAACTGTAAAAATATATCATTTTGAATAATTAATGGTTTGGAAAAAATATGTGTTTGAATATATTACTCAGCACAATAATGTCCTTGAATGATCTTTGGCAGAGGCTCAAGCATTTGGCACAATGTTAGTGGCCTTCGGGTACATTTATCCTCTGCAGGACCACAAAAAGCTTGTCCTCAGACCAGATGGCAGTTTGTACCGCTTTCAGGTAATTGTGTCAGGAGACCTTGTGATTTAAAAATGTTTTAATGATGGTGCATAGTAATCAGGTGAACTTTTCCCTCGGTCTAGACCCCCTATTTCTGGCCTGTGCAGAAATGGAAAGCAGAGGACACCGATTATGGTTTGTATATTCTGGCTAATCACAAATATCTGGTTGCAGAATGAAAAAATGTCACATAAGAACACATTATTTATAACACATTTCATGAAGCTCAATTTACATAGAATGTGGATCTGAAAAGGTATTGACCAGAGCTCTTTCATTTACCCATTTAAAGAGACGTGTTTGTACCATCCAATAATAAAAGTGTTTTCTGTCACTAAAGCAATCTATCTGGCAAAGAGAAACATTCGAAAAAAGGGAGTGCTTGATGCTTATGAACAGGTACGTAAAAATATTAATTTAATTACTCATTAGGGCATTTATTATTTGGAATAATTTAAAGTGGACATTGCTATAGTCTTTCCTTCGTCATTGTGATATACATGTATATGCGAGTGAAACTGCTTCATAAACAAGAAAAAATGTCGGAGGCTGGATTTGATTTGGCAATTGGCAAATAATTGGATCATGGGATGGTTGTGGTTCGTTTTTGGTCGATCTCATGCGAGTGACAGGTTGACCCGCCCTCGTGCCAGTAAACACGTCATCAAAGGGAGAAGAGATTTTGCTACAAGAGGGAGATGACGTTATTTGATTAAAGATTATGAGGGCACTTATAATAAACAAAGCAATATTCCATAAAAAACAAGAATTGTCAATGGAAGTACATGAACGCAAGTTTATCAGTTATTGATTGAATCAAGGCAGATCTGAATGTGAGCTTGCAGTTGATTGTACGAAAGCAGCGGGGTCTAAACAACCTTATGATTGGAGAAGTCTTGCATATGTCACCAGAGAGAAGTCTGTCGTTTCACTGATTTAAAATTTTTAAACATATGAATGGATTGAACATTCAGAATAGGCTATATGCCGAACGTCACATGAACGAACGGGAAAACAGGTCTCATCTCATCCGCTTGTTGGAGAAAGTGTTAACGGCAGTATGAACTGATCTGACTTTTAAGGTTATCAGCTGACCTTTTAGGTAACTTTTAAGGTTTTTTTTCTATTTTTATTAGATTTTTTATTCGAGTGTTAGTGAGAAGAAAAACTAAATTTCTTTAGACAACAGTCTGCTTATGCGATGGACATGGGTTATGCTCATCTTTGGAAG
Source organism: Opsariichthys bidens (assembly GCA_037194245.1). Classification (NCBI taxonomy): domain Eukaryota; kingdom Metazoa; phylum Chordata; class Actinopteri; order Cypriniformes; family Xenocyprididae; genus Opsariichthys; species Opsariichthys bidens. The sequence continues at coordinate 14,959,090 of CM074277.1, read as the reverse complement.
CACCTTCGAACAGCCTTATATTTAACGAAGCACACCTGGAACAGAAGTGATGCAGCCTGTTTTACAGTGGGCAGCCATTTTTGTTGTGGCACCTGGGGAGTGATTTGTGTAGGGGGTTAGTGCCTTGCTCAAGGACACCTCAGTCATTTCTTGCCAGTATTGAGAATTGAACCCACAACCTTCGGGTTATTAGATCAGATTAGATTCAACTTTATTGTCACTGCACATGTAAGGTACAAGGCAACGAAATACAGTTAGCATCTAACCAGAAGTGCAATATATGGCAGTAAGTGCAGAATATGCAAAATCTACAATATGTACAACAACTATACAGATAAGTGTCATGGGCATAATTTACATATTATAAATACTATCAACATGATATACAGATAGGTGTATTATGAACAATTTACACTGTTGCAATGGACAGTAAAGTGCATAAAAATTCCGGTGTGGAATAGATTATCAGTCTGACTCTCTAACCATTAGCCATGACTGTCCCCAATATGGAATATGGAAGTTTGTTGAACATAACCCATATAATATCCATGACATGCATAAAATTGCATTTTTGTGTATTTAAACAGGAGGAATACAACAAACTCCACACATGGATGAACCACAAATGGGACTTTATCGTGATGCAAGCTAAAGAGCAGTACCAGTGAGTTTCTATACTCTCCTTCTGTCTTAGCAAATGTACATTGTTACTATTATTTCAGTCTTTTCGGTGTCCATCAGTTATTTTTCTGTCATGCGGTTTGACCTGTTATATCCTTTACTGTAATTCTTCATCTCTATTACCGTGATGTTATTAGTACTTACTTTATTTGATTGTGTTCTGTTTTTCAAGGGCTGGGAAGGCGCGTCAGAAGGCAGACAGAGTTGTGTTTGACTGTCAGGAGAGAGCCTACTGGATAGTCCACAGGCCTCCAGTAAGGGGTTGGCAGAAGCTGCTAGTTTAGAGTTGCTTTGAAGACACTATGATGAGGATACAGTTTCTTTTCTTATTCCGTCTACAGCCACAAACACACAGCGCTATGGATGTCCTCGATCGTCATATTGATCCTAATACAGAGGAGGTAACTGGTGAGTGATCAGCCCTCAAAAGTCACCACACTAACTCACCCAGAGCATCAGTAATGATCGATGTCACTTGATGATTCTGCTAACCATCACCAAGGCCATTATGAACTTAAAAGGGGTACCAAAAATGAAAATTCTGTCATCATTTATTCACCCTCAGTTCTTTCCAAACCAATATGACTTTCTTTAATCTGTGGATTATAAAAGAAGAAATTTTAACCGTTTGGAACCAAAAAGCATTGAACCCAATTGACACATATTCTATGGACAAAAACAAAACAAAACATGGAGACATTTCCAAAAGTATCTTATTTTATGTTCTACAGAAGAAGTCATGCAGTTTTGGAACAGTATGAGGGTGAGTTGGGTGAACTGTCCCTTTTAATGCCTATGTTACTCTGGGAGGGACTCCATAAGCTCTAATTAAAGAGCCGATTAGCAGTGTGTCTGTCTCAGTCCTGGGATGGCCATGTAGATTCTCTCACAATCTTCTTTGCGATATAAGAGGATTTTTGACTTGCTGATCTTTCGAGGAGATCCCCTCCCACCCACCCTCGCCCCACATTGGGCGTGTTAGAAATACACCAAAGCAGCTCATCATTATATTACTGTTTTGCTGCTGCTGCTGATGATAACTTACAAACGTACTGTACCATTTGTTTTAAACTCGAAACAATGAACACCAAAACAAAGGGCCTGTTAGAATGTGAATAGATTATAATGATATGATATTACACTTTGATACTATACACAAACGATATATTTAAGAATGAATTAATGAATTAATCAACTGTTTTTGTTCATGTTATTACAAGTCAATGGGATCCAAAACAACACTGGACTCCATTGACTTCCATTGAATGGAATGTTGAGACATTTCTCAAAATATCTTTTATTTTTCACTTATGAATGAAGTCAGATAGGTTTGAAACAACACGATAAATAATGACAGAATTTTCATTTCTGCGTAAACTGTCCCTTTAAAATACTTAATTCCTTTTTATTCGTAATGAGATTTGGCACAAAAAATGCTGTTTATTTGAGCTTTCTATTCATCAAAGAATCCTGAAAAAAATATATCACGGTTCTCTTAAAAGTATTAAGATACAACATTGATAATAATAAGAAATGTTTCTTGAGCAGCAAATCATCATCTTAGAATGATTTTTAAAGGATCATGTGACACTGACATCACAGGAATAAATAATACATTTTACAACACATTAAAATAGTAAACCGTTATTTTAAATTGTAAAAATATTTCACAATATTACTGTATTCACTGTATTTTTGATCAAATATTTGCAGCCTTATTGAGCAGAAGAGACTTCTTTCAAAAACATATATATATAAAAAAAAATCTTACCAACTCCAAACCTTTGAACAGTATTGTCATGATCAATCATAATAATATTATTTATCCTTATAATATGTGGTGTTTCACTGCTTTGAGAGATTAGACTGTGAATCTGTTGGTGTGACTGTCTCTTTTTTTCTCTTTCCTCTCCACGCAGATTTGTACTAATACGTCTTCAGGTTTCAAGATGATTCCTAAACACACACTCACTCGAAAGCACAAACTATCCTTTCCAGCCTTAATATCCTTCAAACACTCAGAAATACTATATGAATAGTGAATGTATTGGTCATTACATTGACTGTCTTTAATTATTCAGTGAAATTTTCATGGCTTTCTGTTGTTGCTTGTGCTTGTTTGTGTTTGGCAAGATACTATGTATATATCACACATATATATCACTTGTGTTTGGCAGGATAGCATATTCTTTGTTGGTCTTGTCATTATTATTATGATTATTATTTTTTAAAATGTGTAACAGGATGTTGCTTCTCCCTCTTTTCAGAAAAAAACCTATGATTATTATAGAAGAATCGTAAGTGACACTGATTCTTTACACACGTTTAGAGAACTGGTTGTTTTCTATTTAATGATATTGATTAATTGGTTCTAATTGTATATTTTAGATCATCTACACACAACAGGCTGTCATGAGGTCAAGGGTCAAGTCTACAGTATCTCTTGGAGCGTGAGTCAAAATGACCCTACCAGTTAACACCAACAGTTTTAGTTGGCGCTTTTCTTCTAAATATCTCCTTTCTTTGCATTCAGCCTGGTCAAGTATATGACGACATTTAAGAACCACGACCCGTTCCTCGTGCCCTGCCTCCCTAGCAATCCCTGGCAAACTGATGATGACACTTACTGGGAGCTGAACATGGCAGAGTAAGATTCCCTTTCTAAATTAATTATAGTTAAATTCACTCATTTATTCATCATTGTACTATGTAACTTTTTTGTTCAAAGTTTACAAAAGTTATATAAGTACATCATAAATTCACCTTTCAAACTGTGTTTTTGTCTTATCCTGAATCACTACAGCACGCCTATATTTGGACTAGTTTACCTTTAAATCTGTGTATTAGTATTCAATGTATAAATTGGTGTATTATGTTTTTTCAGTGTTGAAGTTCCCACAAAGATGAGAGTGGAGCGCTGGTCCTTTAGCTTCTACGAGTTGCTCAGTGACCCACGGGGCCGTGCAGACTTCAAAGTTTTCCTAAAGAAGGAATTCAGCGGTTTGTGATTATTTAATTATTGCTTTGACTAATTATTAGAATAAAGAAAAAATATCTATCAAATCTGTCATCGTTTACTCACCCTCATGACTTACTTTCTTCTGTGGAACCCAAAAGGAACATTGTTGAGTAATTTAAGTACATCGACTGTTAGTTTCAATTCAAATTTTTGTTTAATTTTTTTTTTTTAACATAGTATTAAAGTTACCCTGTCTATTCTGTCATTAATTACCCTTATTTTAACTCCAAACCTGTAAGACAGACTTTCGTTCATCATCGGAAACACAAATGAAGATGTTTTTGAATTTCCTTCCACAGACTCCCTTCACAACTGAAATTTTGATGCTTCAAAAAGTTCATGAAGAGACTGTAAAACTAATCCATATGAATCGCGCGGTTTAGTCCAAATTTTCTAAAGAGGCTCGATCGATTGTTATGGTGAACAGATTTAATTTAGGCTTTTACTCGCATATAAACCAAAACAAACTCCTTCCGGAAGCTCAAACGTTCAATGTCAAACACCAGAATGAACCTCATTGGTTACGCAACACGTTTGAGCTTCCAGAATAAAAAAAAAAAAAAAAAAAGAGTAATTAATGACAGAAATTTCATTGTGGGGTGAACTAACCCTTTAACAGTTGCTTATTTACTTATATTATAATTCATATAATTGTGGATTCGACTGGGCATGCTCTCAATCAACTTCCGGGCCAAATCCTGACTGATAGCAACCCATTCTTTCATAATCACTTCTTGGAGTTTGTCAGAATTAGTGGGTTTTTGTATGTCCACCCGCCTCTTGAGGATTGACCACAAGTTCTCAATGGGATTAAGATCTGGGGAGTTTCCAGTCCAGGGACCCAAAATTTCAACGTTCTGGTCCCCGATCCACTTAGTTATCACTTTTGCCTTATGGCACGGTGCTCCATCGTGCTGGAAAATGCATTGTTCTTCACCAAACTGTTGTTGGATTGTTGGAAGAAGTTGCTGTTGGAGGGTGTTTTGGTACCATTCTTTATTCATGGCTGTGTTTTTGGGCAGAATTGTGAGTGAGCCCACTCCCTTGGATGAGAAGCAACCCCACACATGAATGGTCTCAGGATGCTTTACTGTTGGCATGACACAGGACTGATGGTGGCGCTCACCTTTTCTTCTCCTGACAAGCCTTTTTCCAGATGCCCCAAACAATCGGAAAGGGGCTTCATCGGAGAACATGACTTTGCCCCAGTCCTCAGCAGTCCATTCACGATACTTTCTGCTGAAGATCAATCTGTCCCTGATGTTTTTTTTGGAGAGAAGTGGCTCCTTTGCTGCCCTTCTTGACACCAGGTCATCTTCCAAAAGTCTTGGCCTCACTGTTCGTGCAGATGCGCTCACACCTGTCTGCTGCCATTCCTGAGCAAGCTCTGCACTGGTGGCACTCCGATCCCGCAGCTGAATCCTCTTTAGGAGACGATCCTGGCACTTGCTGGACTTTCTTGGACGCCCTGAAGTCTTCTTTACAAGAATCGAACCTCTTTCCTTGAAGTTGCTGATGAGCCTATAAATTGTTGATTTCGGTGCAATCTTAGTAGCCACAATATCCTTGCCTGTGAAGCCATTTTTATGCAATGCAATGCAATGATGGCTGCACACGTTTCTTTGCGGGTCACCATGGCTAACAATGGAAGAACAATGATTTCAAGCATCACCCTCCTTTTAACTTGTCAAGTCTGCCATTCTAACCAAATCAGCCTGACATAATGATCTCCAGCCTTGTGCTCGTCAACATTCTCACCCGAGTTAACAAGATGATTACTGAAATGATCTCAGCAGGTCCTTTAATGACAGCAATGAAATGCAGTGGAAAGGTTTTTTTTGGGATTAAGTTAATTTTCATGGCAAAGAAAGACTATGCAATTCATCTGATCACTCTTCATTACATTCTGGAGTATATGCAAATTGCTATTATAAAAACTTAAGCAGCAACTTTTCCAATTTCCAATATTTATGTAATTCTCAAAACTTTTGGCCACGAATGTAATTGAATATTTGTTCTTCTTTTCATTTTCACTGCAGGTGAGAATCTGGCTTTCTGGGAAGCTGCGGAGGAGTTGAGATGGGGCACAGCAGCTTCTATGTCAGAGAAGGCAGAACAAGTTTTCAAGTGAGAAACATTATATTTGCACATCATTGCTTTACATGTATTTTGCATGTGAGGCCTACATTTCTCAGCATCTCATTTTTTTGTAGAACCTTTTTGGCCCCAGGAGCACCACGCTGGATCAATATTGATGGCAGGACAATGGGTCTTACTGTAAAAGGCCTGGAGCATCCTCACAGATATGTACTGGACGCTGCCCAGACCCACATCTTCATGCTGATGAAAAAGGTGCGATAGTATTCTCGGCTGTTTTTGGGACAGCCACTTGCATTCTGTATGCTTTGTAGTAATTTGAGTTTTGGATGTATTTTTGTTAAATAAACCTGCACACTGGACATTTTTGAACTCTAGATTTTTATTTAGGATACCTTTTATCGCTACCTGAAATCACCAGTTTACAAGGATATACAGAAAAAGGCCATTTCACCAGTACCACACAATTTCTCGTAAGTTTGTTTTAATGTGTATGTTTTCACCAATAATTCATTGTCTTTTACTTGTAAATTTTGCTACTGATTACCATTTCAGAATTACAAAACTTTTGTCACCAAGCCAGCAGTATTTGGTATAAAAAGACTTGTTCTCCCCCCTTTAGTGAGGCCCAGATCGAGGAAAACGCTAGGAAACGCAGACCGAGCATCAGCCCCATCGTCACCTATCAGAAGGAGCAGGAAGAGAAAGCAAAGGCAGCTGCCGCAGCTGGACCCGTAGACATTAAAAAATTGATGGCCAGCAAACTAGATCGTAAATAGAAAGAGACAAAGATGCTTGCTGGAAATGCTTTACTTAATAATCTGGCTAATAAAAAGAGACCCATAAAACGTTTCAAGATTTTTTTGGGGTGCTCTACATGTACATATCGATATAAAGTCTCACACAGAGCTAAACTTATAGACTCTAAGTTTACTTCTTCCATGAGAATTGCTACCAAATATATAAAAATAACAGTAAAACATTTGACAGCTGTGTACATATCAATGCCGAATAGCTAGTTCCAATCATTTGTATTGCTACATCCAAATGATACATTTAAATGTAAATGTAAATTTGTAGCTGGCTAAATTATGTAACAAAATGTCATATTCTTGGGTTAATTTATACATGTGGATGACTGATGTGAAATGAGCTGCTTTTACAGATCACATTTGTTTCCATGCAGGGATTGTTCATCCAACACAAAGACTGCATTACCTTCAACCTCTGTTCATCTGTATAGCAGTTTCCCATTATAGTGTGAACATGTTTTGTATGTGTGCAGTAATCATCTGTATCTCTTACTGTAAACCAATAAACGACAGAATGTCCATTGGTGGAGTGTTGTATGGTGGTTTTAACAAAGCTTGAGGTGTTGGAGAAGCTTAAATTTCTTAATTTAAATCAATAAGTACAACACTACAGTCAAAAGTCTTTTTATTCAAATTTCTAACCATTACTTAAATGGTAAAAAAAAAAAAATCCTTTAAAAGGGGACCTATTACAAAATGTAATATAAGTCTCTGGTCTCCCAATAATGTGTCTGCAAAGTTTCAGCTCAAAATACCCCACAGATATTTTATTAACGCTTGTCAAATTTGCCCCTATTTGGGTGGGAGCAAAAACATGCTGTTTTTATGTGCGTGTCTCTTTAAATGCAAATGAGCTGCTGCTCCGGCCCCCTTTCCAGAAAAGGACGGAGCTTTAACAGTTCACACTTCGGTTGCTCAACAACAACAAAGCTGGAGAATCTCACGCAGCCAAAATGAGGATTGTCAGTAACAGTGTCCAGCCTTACATCGTTCAAACCAGAGTCAGACACTGATGGAGAGACTCAGGAAGAAGTTACAACTTTTAGAATTCAACTGAACATTTCTGAATGGTTAGTTGATAAATTTATGAAGTTGATTCAACTCATCAACTATCATGTGCCGTCACGTTAATCTTTAGTGCAAATCCAGTGTTGAATCCGGTGTTGGCATAAAATGACCGCATGGCAACAACACTCTACTACAACAACTGTTCCTCTTCTCTAAAGCAGCCCAACACGGTCTCATGATCATAATGACATGATGATTAAACACCAACTAAAGTTAAAAAAGTTAAATCATAATCAAGGACCCCTTTAACGTTTTCTCATGCCAACCAGAAATATTTTAAATTGAATATACACAAGCAAAATCTTAATTAGGGTAACTACAGTAACTAATGAGGGATAAAGATCGAAAATATACATTTACACCAAAATGTAGCTTACAAAGAGAAAAAATTGGAACTATATTGTGCTTCTGATTCACTTAACATTTTTAATCAGTATAAAAATTAAAAGCCACTAAATAATAGCTAATGTGCTTGATAAATACAAAATTGTAATGTTCATTTAATCTTTCCCTTTTATTAATGATTTGCATCGCACCCTCTCATTATATAATGTGATTTTGAAAGAATAGGCAATACAGGACACAGTTGTTACATTTCCAAATGTATTTTAAATATTATTTTACATAGTTTTTTACGTGGTTAAAAAAATACCAACTTTATAAAAGTTTATTTGGCCATGCCAGAAAGCCAGCCTAATTTAAAGAGAGAAGGGGCTGCGGATTCCTCTTCTTGATCGGCTAACTGCCTGAAGAGATTTCCAGGCCGGAAACTGTCCTGTGGGGCAGAAGCAGAGGAGGGAGCCACCTAAAATGATAAAACAAACACACAAACATATAAATTGCCTTAAAAAAGGATTTGCATCTCATAATGTTGTGATACCAGAGCAGGTACAGAGCTTTGAATAGTTTTTCACACAGTTAGAGCCAAAACTTTTCACCACAAGCAGAAGATTTAGCAGGTTTAAAGCCAGTGGAGGAATCTGTAACCACATGATGCTTGTTTTCTTACAATACACAAGTATTAAACTTAAAAGGGTGGTAAACTTAAGTGTCGTCCCAAACCTGTAAGACCTTTGTTCATCTTCAGAACTCAAATTAAGATATTGTTGATGAAATCCGAGGGTGTCTGAATCACTCATAAGCAGTAACATCACCTTTTGAGGTCCAGAAAGGTAGTAAAAACATTGTTAAAATGGTCAACGTGACTACAGTGGTTCAAGCCGCTTTTCAGACATAAACACAGAAGCACTGCGTTCACCACGTCAATTGTTAAATAAAATGATTATATTTGTTTTGTTTTTGCAGATTCTCGTCTCTTCATAACTTTAAGGTTGAGCCACTGTAGTCACACTGACTTTTGTTAATAGTCACTTAATTAGTGTTCTGAAGATGAACAAATGTCTTACGGGTTTGGGACGACATGAGGCTGAGTACTTAGTGACAAATTTCCTTTTTGGGCGAACTAAACCTTTGAGACTTTGTGTTGTGATTAATGATGTGGATACTGCTCAACAGCCTTGATGCTCATACTGCTCGTATTCATCAGTTGCATTCAATTGCTGCTATGCCACGTGTTGCACTCAGAAAGCATATCAGAGAAAATCCAAAATTATGCACTGCAAGCTCACTGCAAAAAATTAAGCAGCACCACACAATATGACATCACCTATCGCCTTGAGATTCAGCAGCTCTTCTGCTAGGCCACGTAAAACTGGGAGCATTGGTAGAAAGGGACTTATTTGCAAAGCCATCATAACATAAAACACCAACTGAAGTCTTTTTCTATAAACATCATGGCACAAGGGTTTACTTTTCTTTTAAACGTAAAAGAAGTGCATAATTGTACATAATAAATGCTTAGCCAACCTACCAGTGGTCTAGTGATATCTGCTCCATGTGTGGCGGAATTAGTTTTCCGAGAGTTTGTCATACTTAGTGGCAGCAAACCAAACCTTGAGGTGGAAAAATGAATATATAATTTTATATTTATAAAAATATATAAAATGAAATATTTAAAAATATAATGAATTAAATGAAACAAATAAATAGATAAAATTATTACATGTAATGCAATTAAATGATAACAAATTAAAATATAATAGAGAACTCAAAACTTAAAGTATAAATGAGACATTAATTTTGAAAAAAATTTTAAAAATACGCTAAAATAAAATACAAAAAATCTTGTACGATAATGACAGCATGTAACTAGCCATAATTATTTATAACAATGGAGTTAAACAGTGTGAAAGGTAACAGAAGAGCTTTATACTCACCGGATCTGGCTGCTAGCCAAAGGAAGGATGTTGTATGGTTCCTGAGAGTTGATATTGTTGGTCCTAGAGGTAAACTGCTTCTCTGTGCCAGTCAACAATCCTAGAAGCACCTAGAAACAACACGAGACAAAACACTGTTCAATACACCAAATATGACAATAATTATGCCTATATCACATGAGAAGAGGCAAACTGATTGAGCCAATTATATGAGGGGACAAGGTTAGTGGGAAACAAATGGCAATGCTTACAGAGGTCCTTTGTGAGAGTCGGTTCAGGTTGCTGTTCAGATGTGGAGTGAAAACATCCAGGTCAAATGGATCAATGTGACTTTCCAGGGAGTCGCAGACCTGCTGGATCCTTTAAAAAACAGCAAGAAAGAAGGAAAAAGTAAAGTCTTTTAAAGTCTTTTGTGAGACTCATTGTAAATTGTCCTTGAGCACTGGAAAGGCGCTGTATAAATAAAACATTTTTATTATTAGGTGTGCCGTTCAGGCACAAGCTATTCTTGGTGTAATTGGTTGTGCTTTGTTTCAAAGTTGAAGTCACGCTATGATTGTGTTTTCATGACCGATTATTGCTGTTACTTCCTACTGAGGACTTGTGCCCATCCCTAGCTTGTGAAGAGGTTACCTTGGGTCTTGTTGAAAGCGGGAACTCCTACCCTCTTCAAGGCGGGACCCTAGAGTGGCACTGAGATACCGAAGGTCAAACAACAGCTGTAAAGCTCTGTTCTGGGTCATGGGGAGGCCTGAATCCTAGAGAAAGGAAGGAAAGACAGGAGACCGAACAACTTACATTTGTTTTTAAGGAATTATTTCATTACAATAGTGAGATGAGAGAGACATTCGATCGATCGTCTCACCTTGCTCTGTGTTTTCTGAGTGAGTCTTTCATACTCAATCACCACCTGGTCAAGACAACTCCGCAAGATGTCCAACAGAGTGACCTTTGGTAACGCGTGACCTCCGACCCTATTGACCTCAAGGCACAGATGGAAGAGTAACGACTGAACATACCATGATGGCTGTAGAGAGAGAGAAAAAAATGGGGAAACAATTATTTTAAAATTAATATAGTGACATCCTGTTTATATTCAGTTTGGACTCCAATGATCTCATATTTTGAAAAGGGCGTAACTCTTACCCAAACTACAATCAATGATGAAGTTAAAAGGCCTGTGCACATTGGAACGTATAATGCAATCAGACACAACAGGCTAACAATGATGTCAAATATTGGATGTAATGATGAAATATTGGAACTTTGAGATTCTGTTGTTCCATTTAGTTTTTTTTTTTCTTTTTCAAATTTGTTTTTATTTATTTATTATGTTTATTTATTGTTGGATTTTTTTTAATTGTTTTACAAAATCTACGATTTTATGTATATTTATTATGCATGTATATTATATATATATATATATATATATATATATATATATATATATATATATATATATATATATGTATATATATATATATACAGTTGTGTTCAAAATTATTCAACCCCCCAATGCTGTAAATGGTTTTAGAGAATTTAGAGTACATTTGTAATTGAATTCAGAATGAAATCCTACAAGGACTTCTTAAAGAAGCATATGCAACTAAAATGACATCAATTGGTTTTGTAATACAGTAGTAAATGTTTCTTTTGTGAATTCTTCATTGACACAATTATTCAACCCCTTAAAGACTACCACTCTGAAGAACAGAGGTCCATTGAAGTGTTTTCAATCAGGTATTGAAAGCACCTGTGGATGTCAGGGAGCAGCAATAAAGCCTAATAAGCACCAATTAGGCAGCTTTAAAATGACTGTGATACTCAGCTCCTTCTAGACATTTACTGGTGTGGTTACAAACATGGTGAAGTCAAGAGAATGGTCCAGGAAGACAAGAGAAGAGGTGATTACTCTTCACAGGAAGGGCAATGGCTATAAGAAGATTGCAAAGATGTTAAACATACCAAGAGACACCATAGGAAGCATCATTCGCAAATTCAAGGCAAAGGGCACTGTTGAAACGCTACCTGGTCGTGGCAGAAAGAAGATGCTGACTTCGACTGCTGTGCGCTACCTGAAGCGTAGAGTGGAGAAAAGTCCCCGTGTGACTGCTGAGGAACTGAGAAAAGATTTGTCAGATGTAGGTACTGAAGTTTCTGCTCAGACAATACGGCGCACCCTGCGTAATGAAGGCCTCCATGCCAGAACTCCCAGGCGCACCCCCTTGCTGTCTCCAAAGAATAAGAAGAGTCGACTGCAGTATGCCAAAAGTCATGTGGACAAACCACAGAAGTTTTGGGATAGTGTTCTGTGGACTGATGAAACAAAATTAGAACTGTTTGGGCCCATGGATCAACGAAATGTTTGGAGGAGGAAGAACAAGGCCTATGAAGAAAAGAACACCTTGCCTACTGTGAAGCATGGCGGGGGGTCAATCATGCTTTGGGGCTGTTTTGCTTCTGCAGGTACTGGGAAGCTTCAGCGTGTGCAAGGTACCATGAATTCTCTTCAGTACCAGGAGATATTGGAGGACAATGTGATGCAGTCCGTCACAAACCTGAGGCTTGGGAGACGTTGGACCTTTCAACAGGACAATGATCCCAAGCATACCTCCAAGTCCACTAGAGCATGGTTGCAGATTAAAGGCTGGAACATTTTGAAATGGCCATCGCAGTCACCAGACTTAAATCCGATTGAGAACCTCTGGTGGGACTTAAAGAAAGCAGTTGCAGTGCGCAAGCCTAAGAATGTGACTGAACTGGAGGCTTTTGCCCATGATGAATGGGCGAAGATACCCGTAGCTCGCTGCAAGACACTTGTGTCAAGCTATGCTTCACGTTTAAAAGCTGTTATAACTGTAAAAGGATGTTGTACTAAGTATTAAGATTGAATGTCACTTGGGGGTTGAATAAAACTGATAATGATGTGAGCAGAGAAAAGACATTTGTGGTTATTTCATTATAAATGTTATGTTATATTTGTCTGACCTACACGTGCCTCTTTGATTTAATGGTAAGCAGGATGACTGAATGATCAAAATCAATGTCAAACCGGCCAAAACAATCAATTTCAGTGGGGGTTGAATAATTTTGAACACAACTGTATATATATATATATATATATATATATATATGAGAATTTTAAAATAACATTATACAAACCAAATCCTAACATTCTAGGAACATTAGATTAACGTTATGAGAATGTTAGAACAACATTATTAAAACCAAAAACTATCGTTTAAGGAACGATAAGAAAACTTTCCTGACTAACCAAAAACAAACCTTAACAAAACCTTCTGGGAACGTTATAGCAACATTATGAGATTGTCAGAATAGCATTAAACAAACCAAAACTAACGTTATGTATGTATGTATATATAGTATTTGTTTATCTTTGTTTATCTAAGGTTGTGCCTTAAGAGGGGATCATCACATTTGAGATTCATAATTTGGCACTAAAAACACAGCATGCAATAAGCTCACATTAGGTCTCCTTAATGTATATATTAAAGTACTCATGTTAATAATAATAAAAAATGGGCAAATGTACCCATTACCTGCACAGGAAGGCGTATTTTGGACATTATATTGTTGCCTGACTCAGTTTCTTCCTGTATTTCAAGTTCTTCCCAATTAGTTGAAGTACCCAGGATGGATCCAGGGGTTCCTGCGTGGAGAGTCGCAGCAAAGCTCCCCACAAGTGCCTGAAATGCATTTTTAATCAGTCCCATTTTTTGAAGAATTTAAGCATTAAAAAGTTATACAAAATATGTACTCTGCATCAAACTAACAATTTTAGCATTATCCATCTGGTGAATGAAGTCTATTGATTTCTTGTCATTAGAATGTCTTCATATCTTACCCTGGTGAGTGCAGAGCTCCAGATACCATAGGCCTCCATGCTGCAGGAAAGAAGTTCCTCTTTCAGACAGCTCCACTTAGCCTGAGCTGGGCTGACGTCCGCTGCCTTGGCTGTGCTGCCTTTTCCCAACTTCTTGCCCTGTCGTGGAGTGCCTCGGCTCACAGGATCCACGCCACCCTGCTTCCCCAGGATGCATTGTTTAAGACTAGGACACAGCTCTCCCATTGACTGGCATAGTCTGGCCATAAAGAGCACTGAACTTAACTGGCTGGGGCTGCTGGTCTTAGCCTTGGCATTAGTGAGCTCAGCACGAACGCTGGCAAGGATGTCCCTCACACATGCCAGGCAGTGCTCTCTAAGAATGTCCTCGACTGCACCAGCATCCATAAAGCGGTTAATAGGAGAGCTAGTCGTCACTGGGACCGTCTCTGAAGGCTCCTTGCTATTTTTTTCAGAGGGCAAGTAGTGCAGCAGATCATCTAGTTTGGCTTTGAGCTTGGAGTCCAGGGAGGAGCAGAAGGTCTGAACGCAGGGGGTGAGGGCCTGGGTCTTCATGGACAGGCCGCTCTTCTGCTGTGGGCTGCGCTGGGCTACACTCACCCAGGCCGTGTCACTGAGCAGGTCACCTTGAGACTCGGACCACAGGAAAGCTGCAACGTCACTCTCATACTGCGCCCCGCGGCTGAAAGTCCCAGCTGTGGCTTGACCCTGCAGATCCCGCAAAGCTGAAGACAAGAGCTGTCTGGAGCTACTGGAGATCCCTTCTGTGCCCTCCTGCGTGATCACCTAGAGAGGTCAAAGGTAAATGAGTAAAGTAGGAGATGGGCTCCCTGTACCTATAAACTCGAGGTTTAGAAAGATAACCAACACCTCTCCTTGGATGACAAGCCATGGTATTAACAATCCATCTTAGGTGATTTGATCACAAGGAGACAGTGGTAATTACAAGTGTAAACTGGGTACAAAACATGTATATTTTTCAATACGTACAACTACAGATCAAAAGTTTGGGGTAAATAAGATTGTTTAAGAATTTAGTATCACTTCAAATTAAAACTAAAGACTTTTACACAGTTAGTAAGGATTTCTATGTAAAATAAATGCTGCTTCTTCGGTTTGTCAAAGAATCATGAAAAAAACGTATCAGTGTTTCCACAAAAATATCAAGAACTACAGTTTTCAGCGATGATAATAATTATCAGAAATGTTTCTTGAGCAGCAAATCGGCATATTGGAACGATTTCTGAAGGATCACATGACACTGAAGACTGGAGTAATGATGCTGAACATTCAGCTTTGACATAATAGGAATAAATTACATTTTAAAATATAATATAGAAAATAATATGAAACAATACAGAAAATATAATAGAAATAGAAAACAATACTGAATTTATTTTCTGTAATCAAGTCTTGGTAAACATAAGAGTCTTCTTCCAAAAACATTTAAAAATCTTACCGACCCCAAACTTTTGAACAGCGGTGTACATGTATAGTTATAATAAATACAATATTAACATTATTATATAATAACCATAATAATATTGTAATATTTTATACAATATATACATAATATGTAGAGCATATAATCATAAATGCATCTTTAGCATTTAATTTGGACATTGTTTTGAGGAGAACATTGTGAAAGATGCGGAATAGCATGTTTTTCTTTTTCATTCAATCATCTAAAAAATGCACAGATTTAAGGATTATCAAAATAGTATTCTAATAATTACAGAAAAAGTCTTTTTGTTTAATTAGTATATATATTGTGCCTTATTAACATGTAGAACCACAATGACGTGGTGAATTATGCATATAGTCAGATACACTTCTCAGGATATCTAAAGACTGCTAGCTAGAAACAAACTTTCTCACCTGTATACCTGCGATGGGATCACCCAATATATGTTAAAAGCAGGTGTAAACAGGGCCAACACATCTATCAAACTAGTTAAACTGGTTAAATCGGTTATGAGTACCTGAAGTCTGTGCAGGAAGAGCTGCTGCAAAAGGTCATCCCACAAGGCCAGAGGTCGTTCGAGTAGGGACTGACACACAGTACTCCAGTGTTGACTGATGGACTCACTGCTGAGCAGTTCCCATACGGCATCTCGAATCGCAGCCAGACCCTTTAGACTCTTCACGTAGACCAGAAGGCTGCTGACTCCATTGCGGATATCCTCCTTACAGCTATTACAAGAAAAATGAGGATTTAAAATAAATCCTTAAAGAAATGTAAATGAACATTTGTGGGAGGGACATACGTATCGATCCACTGCTGCAGCGTGTCTCTGAGCTGCTCCCTCTGTATAGGCTGTGCTAGTGTCCGAAGGACAGGCTGGAAGTTCATCACCGAAGGGGGAAGGTATTTAAACCAGCTTCCTGTGCTCATCTCCTTGTCCAGAACCTTCTTCTCTTTCCCTGGATTTCACCAAAAAAAAAGGATCTTTAGGAAAGTTAGTTGGACACAAAGTAAAAGAACAATGTGTCAGGCTGGCTCGTGCATAGTGATCCTGATAGTGCTGTCAGAAGTTCTGACCACGATATCAAGTCTGTACTGAAATTTTAAAAATTGTGACACTTTGAGCGCTGTTGAGCGGATTCGCAAACACTTCTGATTGGCCTTTGTGTTCACGCGCTCATCAGATATGTCTGTGATTGGCTACAATGATCACAGTCTATATGATCAACGCACGGGAGCGCTTGAAAGCACATGGATGTATTTGAATTTCAAAGCTTTTTGAAAGTGTGAGTAGGAGCATTTGTAAGCAGGCGTCTATAAGTGGACCGGTCCGCAACAGACGTCTGCTTTCAAACGTTCCCGTGTTTATCTGCGCAAGCGCTCGGTGAAGAGGGTCACTGATGACTATTTACAACACATCTTTAGATCTGATGAGCGTGTGAACAATTGTAAAAATCGGGTGTTAATAAATCGGCTCAACAGCACTCAAAGCATCACATTTTTCAAATTTCAGTACCGACTTAACTTAAAGTTAACCAGTTACTTCAAACAGAATGCTACAGACTGTTGCCAATACAACTGTATTAACAAAAGCCATTTTTGCACTTCAAAGTTGTAACAGAAGCTGCATCTGACATGTCATTTCTATTTATTTACACAGACTGTTTAATGCTGCTCAAAAGTGGCATTCATGTATAAATAGCCAACATAGTGTATACATTAAAAAACTTCACACTGAATATTTTAGTTGCATGAAAACAAAACGGTTACTTAAACTGTCAACAAATTAAATACCGAAAGCGAGCAAAGAACGTCCCCAGTATGACTTCAGTCTAGCTGTTAGAATCACTGAAACATCTACACCGTGAAATGAATCTCTTACGTACATTAGTATCTGCACTTTGTTGTTTATGAAGATAGAATGTGCAGAATTCACCCCTAATCTGAACATCTATGATTGGCCATTGCATCATAAACTCAAAAGAAATGTGTGATAGTTATAATGGCCAGCGCAAGAAATTGTGTAAAAAGACACAGCATACATTATTTTAATGCTGCAATCACCACTTTTCACATTTCACATTAATCGCGACTGCCATAATAAATTTAGCTTATTGTGCAGGAACATATTTTTTACCCCTTTATCTTGAATTTGCAGGGCATTTTTGTTTCTTTTGGTGGCAATTTTCCCCGTATCCCCTTTTGATTTCTGACCCTGCTGACCCCTTATACAAATGTTTAAGAATCTCAACGTAAACGTAAAATTGATAACTCACCAGAGGATGAGTTGGAGGTCACATTCTCCAAGGTGGTAAAAAGCAGGCCACAGCCCAATCCGGTATCGGACACTTGGCCCTCCGGAGGCACATAAAACACAGCATACGCCTGATACAGAGTGGTGACCAGCAGCTCCACCAAAGAACAAACCTGTGCTTTAACACCAGCACCTAAGGGAGGGAAAGCATCACATGTTTATATATATATATATATATATATATATCTATATATATAAAAAAAACAATGTGCAAATGTAATAAGTTATTGTAATCAACCAAATAAAAAAACAAGCTTAACTGTTCATTAAGTGAAAGTGAAAGTGGTGATATGGTCAGGTATGGTGACCCATACTTGAAATTTGTGCTCTGCATTTATCCCATCCAAGTGCACACACACAGCAGGAGTAGTGAACACACATACACACACAGTGAACACACACCCGGAGCAGTGGGCAGCTATTGCTACAGCGCCCGGGGAGCATTTTTTAGGGTTAGGTGCCTTGCTCAAGGGCACCTTAGTCGTGGTATCGAAGGTGGAGAGAATGTTGTTTATTCACAATCCCCACCTTCAATTCCTGCCGGTGTGGGAATCGAACCCGCAACCTTTTGATTACAAGCCCAACTCCCTCACCATTAGGCCACGACTACCCTAAAAGCCAAAAGGTTATTCATAATATCAAGTTATTCACCATGCTGGGGCTGATTGAGCAGTTGCTGAATGGATGCTTTCCTAGCCAGCAGGAAATCAGCAAGGGCCTGGCGAGGGGAGCTGTCCTCCAGGAGCATGGTGGAGACCAGCGCTTCAGCGATCGCTTGATCAGACACCGCTCTGCCGCGCAGCACAGACTTACTCTCCAATAAGATTGTGGACCTAAGAATAAAGGCAGCTAGCTTTTAGTAAGAGCAAAAAATGAAAGCAAATGATCCATCTGAAAAGCATTTGACAGCTATGCAAGTCTGTAACGTACCTGAAATGACCTGCCGCTGCCACCTGGCGCACCAGGATGGGGAAGCGAGAGAGGACGGGGCTGTATTGATGCCCTCCGCCCTCCAAGTGTAGCTGGCTGTGAAGGTGACAGCACAGCAGATAGAGCTGCGTGGCCTGCAGGTACTGGGAGGACTCCATTGCGCTCCACACCCGCTCAGGGATTTCCAGAAGGAGCTTGATCTGTGATGCCATCGTGTAGAATTTCTCCTGGGACTGTTTCTGACCCTGCGGGGAATAAAAACACATCGAATGATGAGCATTTAACAGTTGATCTCTGACTTTGTAATTTATTGTATATATTGATAGAAACTGAAGAGACACTTAATTTTAAGGCATCCTTGTTTCAGTGTAATTATACATTAAAGTACTGAGTAATAACAACATGTACTTAGGGCTAGGATTAGGGTTTGGTTTTGGTTGAGTCGGATGTAATCATGCTTGCTTTATCATTATTACTACAGAAGATAACATACGTCACAAGGACACTAAAATGAAGTCTTCCCGAAACAGCTTAACAATAATGATTGAAGGCATAGACTACAGTATATAAACATAACCCAATGAACCTGATGATGACTACATATAATATACACTACCATTCAGAAAAGGTTTTTACATTAATACTTTTGATTTGCAACACTGACAGTAAAGACATTTATAATGTTACAAAAGATTTGCATTTCAAATAAATGTTGTTTTTTTTACATTTCTATTAATCAAAGAACCCGGAGATAAATTTTCCACAAAATATATGAAGCTGCACAACCGTTGTCAACATTTATAATAATAATAAATGTTCCTTGAGCAGCAAATCATCATATCAGAATGATTTTGAAGGATCATGTGACACTGAAAAAATCTGCTTTGACATCACAGGAATATATTACATTTAAAATAATCTCAAAACATCATTCATTTAGATTTATTATTGTTTTTCCTGTATTTTTGATCAAACAAATGCAGACTTGCTGAGCATAAGAGCCTTCTTTATTTAGAATAATCAGTAATTATGCTTATCTCCATCAAACAAAATTGTAAAGAGATTGTTTGCGACTTTTAGATCATTCTCATCTTTCTTACTGCAAGCTAGAACACGATCTGACTCCTGCACTTAATATGGATATCTTGACAACACTGACATTTTATTTCTGACTTTTGTGGCAATTCAATAGAGCTGGAGCTGCAGGTTGAGTCCTGATTCATTCTATCACAGACAGATGCCAATATTTATAACAAATGTGACACATTGCATTAGTATCAGCCACATTTATGGACTGAAAAAATGAAAGCACCCAAAACATATCTCTGACGAAGCTGAATAAATTGAGTGAGAATAAATTAATTGGGATAAATAACACATTTTCATTTTTTGCAGACCACGTCCTCCAGAATGAGAGCTTTACCTCTGCTTTGCCGCCGGACTGAGGGGCGTGTTTCGCCTGTTTCAGTTTGTGACAGTACCGGTACATGTCCTGGATGGACTGAACGACACTCTCCGAGCACTGTCTCATCTCCCCGATAGTGTCAGCAGCATCGATCAAATCCCGGTAACGTTCACCGACCATCTGTCGAAGTTCCTCCTTCTTCTGCTCGATCTCTCCGCGTACTTTCCTCTCGATCGCACGGATCTCATCCGTACCGTACCGCTCAAATAAAACGGTGGGGTCTTTAATTTCTGAAACTCGAAGAGACTGGGCCGGTACCGTTGCCATCTCTTGAAATCTGAGCAGATAACTGCAGGAATAAAACCCGGAAGCACGAACAGCTCTCCTTCCACGTAAACAAGTGGTCAGAGGTCATTTCTCACATGATTGAATGAAGTGAGACAGCGACACCTTTAGTGGATGTTAGGTATTACAACACACTGTTTTATTTATTTTCTACATAAAGGGTGATTTTTAATCACTATTATTTTTTGAGCCAAGAAAATGCATTATAGTTCCAGGGGTGTGCAGTTACATGTTGCAAAATTAGGAAAATATCATAAAAATGACTTTGCATATGTCCATTAGAGAGCGTCCAGGTAGGATTTAAATTCATTAACAAAAACAAAAAATATAAAAATTATTTTGTTAGGAAATATAGCTTTACATTTTTACCAAAGTTGTGATAACTTGAAGAGTGGACTTTTTTTTATTAACCAGAAAAATATATAATATACAGAAATGTACATATTACATGTACAAAAATACAAACAACAAACAAAACATTATTTAAACATTCATTAAACAAAAACTGAACATTCCTTGAAACTATGACAAGTATGCCTTGCTTTTTTATTTATAATGTTCTCCAAGCTTGTGCAGTGCTTCGTCTCCTGAAGAAAATGAGTAAAATTTGGTTTAGATCGTGACCATTTTCCCAAAATAATAAACAGTTGTACAATAAAAGTAAAATTATTATTATTATTATTGTCATTAGAATAATACATACATGTATCAAAATTAATTAATTGAAATATATCATTTGTTTTCCTCCTAATGAAATTTTTCGCATCCACCCCAAAAAAAAATCTTTGTATAGATACAATTGCAAAATAGATGGACAATAGATTCTTTTTCCATAGAACAAACACCTGGAGTACCTGAATCTAAAGCAAACCCACGGACGCAACTCAGTGTTGAATGGATTAGGAAATGCATAGGTGTTTTCATATTGAGTAGGGTATGGTGTATTCTGTGTGTAGATGATATTTTGTCAACATCAGATAAAAGGCCTCTGAGTCAGTTTGGTAAAAGCGTCGCACTTCCGCAAAAGCTTATTCCAGTGAGCAGCGTCAGCGACAGGTGTAGCGCCGCAACCCGGAAACACGACAGAGCAAAACAACAGGTGAGCGACCCAAAACTCTTCAAAAACATACATTAAGACGATTTATGAAAATGGAAATAAGCAGATTTGGACGATTATAAATTATTTTAGGTTAGATATGATTAGTCTTCATGAGCGTGGAGTGAGTTTCATCATTTTGGTACTACTTTAAAAGCGAACGATAACATGTTTAAGTTTGGATAAAAGTGTTAAGCGAGTGAATTTGAGCTCAGTCGGACGCTGCTAACTGAATAAAGTGCGAATGAGTAAAACAACAGCTGGACTATTGTCGTTTTTCTCATTTTCTCCAGTGGTTTCAAATGTCTTTTTTTCTAAATACACTATAAAGTTTAGAATATATTTTATACCTTAATTCCTGTGAACTCAAGACTGTAGAAAAACGCTGCCTGTTTATTCAGGATGTCATTTGTGTACAGTTTGGTTTCCTTTCAGGGTTATATTTCCTTGTTTTCCAACATATGTCAACAGTGTGTCATTAATTTCATTCCCTCCATATAGGAATCTTACTGCAGTCATGGATAAGAGCATTCAACAGGACTTTGAGAACCAGTTCAATGATGTGGTCTCAAGACTACAATCAAAGAAGATGTTTCAGTCAGACTGGGATATTGCCTCCTTTGCAATTTTCTTCATCTTCATAGGTCAGTAAAATGAAGCACAAATGAGAAATGATGCATAATTAAGAATCATTAACGCAATGTTAAATGTTGATAGGCATGGTCCTCTTGCTGGTTATCTTGGTTCTCATTCGCTGCTGTTGCTGCTGCTGCTGCGATGAGAAGGTCAGAATGCTATTGATGTAATCTCACAGATAACGCATCTATAGACTCATGAAACGACGCATGTCATGACGTTTGTGGTAACAACTACTGTTTCCGCATTAAAGCCAAGAAGACAGAAGGTGGGCGTCGACAATATGGCAATGGAGCCATGATTTTCCAGAAACAGCAGGAACCACTACATTCAAATCACCTACAAAATATCAATTATGTGAATCTATTTTTATATCACTTATGCTACATAATCATTATTTACACTCGGAAAAGGTCAATTATTAGAGGAAGATGCTTCCTTACAGGGATGGTAAAAGCAAAAATCTTTCCCAACTATGTTAAAAAGCTGGCAATATTTACCCAGGTCATCACATGACTGAAGTTGCGTTTGTCCATTAGAGATTCCAGATCCACTTTCTAGTTCAAAACATTATTGAAGCACTTTATAGCAGCTTTCCTGGATGGAACGAATGCAGGCCTTTAACAAACAGCCTTAGTTTACATTTTATTGTTTTTGAAGATCTTTTAATCGGGAGGTTACTGATTATCCCATATATCCCAGCCACTCAGCCAACACCTTTTCCTTGATTCAGGCATGTGTAAGACTTGAGTTTTCAGTCTATTTGTTTTAAAGGCTTGATTTTTAAATCTTAAAATGTAAACCATACAAAACCTACACTTTATGAAAAGATTAAATAAAAAAAACGTAATGGTTCACTTTAATGTTAAACGCAATTTTGTTTAGAAGAGCAAAACGGATTAAGCAATGTTTTATTTACGGAAACTAACTTGGGAGTATGAATGTTTGTGTAACATCTTTTTACAACGTACCACATTATAATAAAATTTAGACTTTCTAGACCAAGACTAAATATTTAAAAGATTAATTGAATTGAAATTCAATTGCATTTAGCAAATAAAATCTTCCTTTGCATTTCAACAATAGTGAGTTGGACAAGGTAGTGTTCATAAAGTATGTTTATTGCACAAAATATTCCATAGTAAGCGTGAAATATACATTAAAATAGCTTCGGTTTTAATTTGAGCGAGATTCAAATTGTCATGCATGAAATCAATAAGGACACAAATTAAGTGCATTAACATGAAATAAATAAAATGTGGCAATAAATAAAGCTGACGATAGAGTAAATGAACTACCAACACAGAAAAACCCTTTCTTTAATGATCTCAAACCCTGAACAGTATCAGAACCATCGATCGACGTAATATTCTTTTCTGAATCATAGAACGATGATTAGGAATGCCGAGCTGCTCTCTACTCAACCATCCTCAGGAATGCATGTAGTTTCAATGGAATGATGGGAAATGAAGCCCTGACATCATTCAAAGTTGTCTGTCATTTAGTGTTAATGTAATCACACCACAGTGGAGTCACGGTGGCAAATATATTGTTGGTCATTTCTGCACATTTATAAGCTTATGATAATGGTTTCAATGCCTTTACCTTGCTGCATTGAAAGTCCCTGGTGTTAAACAAATAACGTTCAAGTGTTAAATTTACAAGCCCCTGGGTTAAAAGGAATGAACACTGGTAAAAATGAGTTTGAAGAGCTCTCTCAACAACACATGAACTAGAATATTTCACAGTCTCTGTGACAAATAAGAACATAAGCATTGTGTATGGTCTAAACCTAAACACATTAGGTGAGGTTAGCGTTGATACAGGCAAGATTACTGACAGTCAACAATGACAAATACTGGATAAAAAAAAAAAATCATCACTGAATACCTTCATCTGAGGAGCCCGTTTCAAATGAACCCATTCAGTCCAATAACTACGTACACTACCTCTGCTGCGGTACACATACTGAACAAGAAGCACACAAACGAATACATTGGTCACAGAGTAAAGCCACAATAGATCTCATGGAACTTGTTCACGGATTTTTTTTCCCTCTAGTGCATTCTAGATCTAGATTCATAATGGTGTCATTTTTATTATCGTTCACGGTAGAGTTTTGGTCAGATATGGCTTAAAACGGTCTGTAGTTCCAGAAACTAGAGAAGACGGAAATCTGCAAATAAAAGTAAAGAAATGAACATTAGAAAAATGTTGGGGAAAATTACTTTTAAAAGTAATACATTACAATATTGTGTTACTCCCTAAAATTGAACCGAGTTCAATTTTTACAGAAAGTAACGAGTTACTTTTTCTTATCCAAGCTTTTTGTTTTTACAACAACAAAAGCTCTATTTTTAGCAAATGTAAAGGCCCTTTCACACCAGAAGGTGAAATTAATATGCCCCAGGCTGAAGTAAATGTACAAGCCTTTCAGCTGTGCTGCCATTGTGAACACAGAAGAATAGGAAAGAGGAGAAGTAAATATGCTCACATTTAGTCTAAATCTAGTCTAGAATAGCGCACACAACGCCTTTGACAGTTCTCCAGTCTCCATGATGAGAGAAATCTGTAGTAAGTGCAGTCAATAAATGGGAAAAAGCAACTCAGATATTTTGTTGTAATTTTAAAAAGGTAATACGTTACTTTACTAGTTACTTGAAAAATGTAATCCGATTACGTAACTTGCATTACTTGAAATGCTTTACCCTGAACACTTGTGATTACAGCATTCCATTCAGATCTTCCATAGTGTACTTTTTTTTTTTTTGCTTTGCTTTTTGCAACAGTATTATAATGAATCTGACATGTCAACCTCAATGGTGAATCACAGGCCAATCATTAACAATAGCTGTTGAGTTTTAACTAGTTTAGTCCACATTTAACTCTACTGTTCAAAGTTTGGGGTCAGTGAATTTTTTTTTTAAAGCAATTAATACTTTTGTTCATTAAGGATGCATTGAACTGAGCAAAAGGTTCAGTAAAAGAGGTGTTACAAAAGTAATTGCTGTTCTTTTGAATGCGGATAATTCACTTGTTCACTGGCATAATGAAATGAATGCTTAGACATTTCACTCAAAAACAAGCTTGAAAATCTTTGTTTTAATTTTGAAAAAGGATCTTAGCAATTATATTTGTCAAAAACAATAGCAAACAATAATATTATTATTGATAGGTAATTATCATTTTTGCAATAATCGCTCAGCGCTAATTCTAAACTGCCGATTGTCTCTGATAACCTTCCGAGGTCATTCTGTTACCATGCGATGTTCTTCAGATATGACGGTGACAGTGCAGGTGAGATTATATTTGTTACCATATCAACAAGCCACACCCACCTTATCTTTGAGCTGCTGACAGAGCTGCAGGGAAATGGTGAAAAACACCAGAGTGTCATTCAGCCACGGCACTACACACTCCACCTTATGGACGTGGCTCACCTCAAACTTGGTGTTGTTATATTCACTTGAGAAAATAAAATATGAAAATCACAAAACTTTCATCAGACTGTTTAAAAGGAAAAAAAAAAAAAAAAAAGAATGACACATTATGATACTGTCTGTAGGTGTTGCAACATGAAAACAGGAAATGTGATGAGCTCTTACAACATTGCTCCTGGATTATGTAGCACTGAACTTCCTGCTGGTTTGAAGTTCTAACAGAAAACACAATGATTATGCAGTTTAAATGACACATTCACGTTAAGCTCGACTGTAAAGCCATCCAAAATGGGCGTTTTTTCTCGATTTTCAAATGGCTCGATACCTTAGTGGTGTTAGGCTGCAGCACATGTAGTTGATAGACCGTCAGACAGAGTTTACTGAGATTGATATAGAAGTTCACCATCACATCCCCAGGCATTGGAGGTGTGAACATTTTCTAGAAAGCACAAGAGAAATATTCATAACAGCTCATGGAGAATCCACAATTAAATCTAGTGAAGATCCACATACTAACCATTAGGCCACTGGCTGCGAGCTCAGGAAGAGTCATGCTGGCCGGGGTCGTGAGTCGGTTACGGGCTCGGGTCAACTGAAGCATTATTGCATCCATGAGCTGAAACAAACGATGCCAAGGGCAATCTTACTTCACATAAAAAACCAATGAAAATGATAAGACTGTAAGGAAACAATGTTCCTGCTCTTGAATAACCTGTACCGTGCAACAGCTTTAAACTAATCGTGAGAAAGCTCAGTTATCCACAGAAGTACACAAGAATGAAACCAGGGGCCATATTCAAGAAAAATTAATAACATTCTTCTTAACTGCTATTTTCCTTCATATTTTTAACTTAAAGGGGACCTATAATGCCCCTTTTACAAGATGTAATACA
The DNA here is from genome assembly GCA_037194245.1 of Opsariichthys bidens. NCBI lineage: Eukaryota > Metazoa > Chordata > Actinopteri > Cypriniformes > Xenocyprididae > Opsariichthys > Opsariichthys bidens. The sequence continues at coordinate 14,932,748 of CM074277.1, read as the reverse complement.
AGTCTCTGGTGTTCCCAGAATGTGTGACGTTTCAGCTCAAAATACCCACAGATATTTTATGAACGCTTGTTAAATTTGCCCCTATTTGGGTGTGAGCAAAAACGTGCTGTTTTTATGTGCGTGTCCCTTTAAATGCAAATGAGCTGCTGCTCCGGGCCCCTTTCCAGAAGAGGGCGGAGCTTTAACAGTTCACACTTCAGTTGCTTCATGTTGGGTTGGTCTAAAGATAATATTTATGAAGAATTGGGGTAGCACCATATTTTTTTTTTTGAGTTCATTCAATGGTTTGTACTGTTGTTTAACAACACACCAATTGTCCAGCTGATAAAATGTTTTTCTGGAAAAAAAAATTCAGTAGACAGCTTTATTAGATTTGAAGGTTGTGAGTTCTGAAAATTGTTATGTAGGACCTTTATTCTGTGCGCACCATTGTAAAAAATGTAAATCTATCCCTCACATCCTCATTTTCATCAGTGTTAAATTCAATATGGTGACTTTTGCTGAATATGTGTAGCCAAATGTGAAATGTAGTACCAACTCAACAAAAAGTCCAATAAGATCTTATGATTATGACATTTGTCGGCAGAATTCAGCACAACATGTTCATTAGCAGCAAATAGAGACAGGTCGCAAGAAAGACCTTAAAAATATCCATTTAAAACTCATGGAGTATTAAAACACATGATTTTGTTGATAGTAATTGAGCATGTTAATCTGCAGGCAGTACAAAATGATAAAGAAACAATGAAATTATTTTAAGATTTTTTTTTTTTAAACTATAAAACGTGCCAAGTATTTCTTTTAAGAAAGGTCTTATCTTCTTTCTTAAAGAGTATTTTTGTGAATCTGGTTCCTGCACAAAACATGTAAATATTTGTGACAAGCAAATTTAACAGCAAGATGTTTTTACAGGTGAAAAGCAAACCTTGTTGACCTCCGCCCCAGTTTTAAAGTGATAACTCTCGTCACGGCTGCTTAGCAACTGCAAGGCCTGATTCACATGGTTTCGGGCATCCTGGATCTGAAGACGGGCAGGATGTGTTTTAACAGCTATTTTTAATGAAAGAATAACAGATAAACAGACAATGTTCAAGGGAGAAAGAAATATTACCTGCTGCAGTTTCCACTGTTTATCGTCTCGGAATGCAAAGTGCATTACTTGACTGCTTTTAGTGACTTTGATATTAATGTCCTGCAAAGAAAAACAAATATAACAACAACAACAAGAATTGTTCTCCTTATATACAATAACAATAATTATAACTGAGCTGAGATAATGAATTAAACTGCATTGCAAGTGTCTTTGCACTTCCACTGGTTGACATCAAGGTGATGTTTTGGTGAATTTAGTCCAGTACATTTTATTAACTCCCAATTAATGTAGCAGAAGCAAAACAGCGCCATTCCAGCTGAAAGCCGTTTACATTTCTATGATGTTGTGGATCACACTTACAGCCTGAGTCAGAGCTTCTCCTTGTAGCGTCAAGACTCCTTTAACCTGGTCCATCCTAATCAAATAAAAAAAATTTTCATTTCATTTCATTTTTCATCATTTAGCAGATGTTTTTATCCAAAGCGACTTACAAGGGGAGCAATTAGGGGTTAGGTGTCTTGCTCAAGGGCACTTTAGTCATGGTATTGAAGGTGGAGAGAGTGCTGTTCATTCACAATCCCCTCTTTCAATTCCTGTCGGCGTGGGAATCGAACCAACAACCTTCTGATTGCAAGCCTGACTCCCTCACCACTAGGCCACGACTACCCAATGACAACCCAATGATGGGAAAAATGATTCAAGCATTTCTATACTTGAGCGCTGTACACATTTCCAGAAATCTAATAACAAAAAATCATGCATTACTGTATTCTTTAAATCTAGCATTATCCAAACCGAGTGGTCACATTTCATGGATCTTACGTTGAGCTGCCCAGAATGAAATTCTCTTGTTTCAGTTGTCCTTCCAGACCTGGTGATGGCATTGAAAATCGCCTTGAAGCCTCCTTCAGTCAAATCACACAAACACTATTATTATTAATGCACAATAATACAGAATTCATTTGTTGTGAGCTTTTATTAAGCATCTAAAGATACCTTCAAAATGTCCTGCAGCTGTTTCAGCACTGCATGCACCTCTTCTTTCAGCAGCCAATTAAATTCCTCCTCCTAAAAACAAAACAAGGAGCCTTAAAGACATTGATCACTAAAAATGAACATTGTCATCTTTTACTCACCCTCATGACTCACGAAAGACCTTCTTTCTTTAGTGGAACTCAAAATGCAGAATGATAAGAGACTAAAACTCTCAGTCATCCTTTTAATTTCTAAATAGAGTGAAAGTAAATGGTGACTGAAACTCATGTTCTGACTAAGATTTTTTTAAATTTAGAAAAAAGGGGGTTTGCAAATCAATTCTGAGTGATTACTATCAATTACTATCCCTTTAATTCTGCTCCAAAATCGATCAGTCTGTTGCATCACAGGCAGAGACTGCAGCACAGTCAGCAGAGCAATGATAAGGCAAAACAAATCACGGTTACGATTGTTTGTCCATTCACAATGGGATGAATGTGAACTTTGCCCTCCAGACGCGCTGCAAAATTGCACCAACGAGCTCTGTCTGCACCGCAAAGCGATATACACATGTGAAAATGACTGTTCATAATCAAATGAATAATGACTTCGCATGTCTGCAATGCATCTGGTCCATGTATTAAACACAAATGAATCTCTCACCAGCACAGTCCTCTCTGCTTGACTCGCGGCGGTCATTTTCGCTAGTTCTGACAGAGTAGATTGCTCTGCTCCGAGCATTACAATTCAATAAATCTGTCCAAAATCTGTTTAAAAAAAAAGAAGACCTGAGCAGTCAGCTATTTAGTGTGACGGGCTAGACGATCACACATAAACAATTAGGCTTAACACCGCCCCCTTCTCCCAAGCTTCCGGTTGGTGTAACCATTAAATCTTCCGGCTTCAGAATTTAAAATTAATTTCTGAAAATAAAAACAATAATTACTATGTAATTGCATTTGCAGCGTTTTTTTTTTTGTTGCGCATTTTTTTTATTAATTTTGTAACAGTAGGTAAAATATTTTTGTGCTGCAAATTTTGATTACTTTTAACCTTATCACAGTGAATTGAATAGGATGATAATGTACCATGTTGATATAAAATACAAAGAGAAAGAAAATATTTTCTATTCTTCATCACCAACAACATGAAGTGCATTTAACATTACGTCAGGGTTTCCCCAAACTAGCGCTCGTGAAGGAACCGCAGGGGGTTTGTGAGTTTAATGGAAAACTAACCATTAAGTAAATCGTACTTAATTCGTATAAATTTAATAATAATAAAAATGTTTGAACGACAAAAGTCATAGCATGGTTAAATGAGTGAGTGATAATTCAAATAGGTGTTGCAGTGGTGAGAAAACACTTGAAAGAGAAATGACAGTAAATGCTTTGTGGACTCTCAATTTTCCATGTAATTATAGCCACATGACTAGTGGCTGGTCTCTGTGTGCAATTTCAGACTTTCTGAACCCATGAAAGCAATATGCTTTTTTTTTAGAAAGGAAAATTTAAAACTTAAATGATTTGCGTCATTGTGTGAATATGTAATCAATAAAAAGTAACTAGTCTGATTATGAGTATTTTACAATGTAACCTAATTACAAGTACTTAATTTTGTAATCCGATTTTAATCCATTCATTACCAATTTCATCAGCACTGTATGTGTGTATATATGGCATTTGTTATTAAGAATAACACGGACACGATACCTAAACAGCACTAGTTGGATTTTTGGTTTGTTTATTGAGAGGGTTCAGTTGACCGCACAAACAAAAAAGAAAAATTTCACATTTACATGAAATTATAAATAACTCCAATTATAACACCAATACCTTCTTTGCACAACTGGAATCAAGTTGTCAGTATGTCATTACCAACTCCGAGCCACAAAAATCAAACCATTTACAGTAAATAAACCCATTAGCTAAGACAAAAGAACAGCCTACAATATTAAGACACCATGATTAATAAATTCAGTAGAGTCAAACTGAAAGCATGTTATTCCATGTATTCAAATAATCCAACCCATTCATGGGGATATATACAACGTCTCAATCTTACAGAGTCCTTAATAATCACAAAATTCTTATTTATAATCAAAGTGTTTTTTTTCTCTTTTTTTTGGCAGAACAATTTATAGAAAAGGTATCACCCTGTACTTGAGTTTTAAACAAAACACCAAATGTCCATATCACTTAAAATGAACAAATGCAATCCTAATTTAGGGATGAAATGCAGCAAAACTTGAAAGTCTGTTTTAGGCATATTCATAACTGAAATAAAATTAAAACTGTGTCAATTAATCTTTTAGACAATTAGACAAAAGAAAATCGAAAGGCAACAGATCAATCCGCCAGCTGACTGACATGGACAAAATATAAACCAAATTTAACAAATTCAAAATGAAATAAAACAATTAAAAAAAACCTTCAAATGTCAAAATGACTAGTTTCTTTTTCACGGCTCAGTTGAAAGATCTTAATGCCGTGATACCGATCCGACGCAAAAGTAGTCAAGCTGGAAAACAAGACGTTCCATTGAAGAAATGATAGTCAAAGACTCAAAACTATTGAATACTTTTCAGCATTAACTTCATAGTAAATGATAAATCATTTCAGGATCCTTGTTACTCTTACACAACAAACTTGAAATAATTAAAAAAAATACTGCATTTCTGATAAGGCAATAAAAACAAAAATCATTAACTTGTGAACAGGGGACATCAAAAAAAAAAACAAAGAAAAGAAAATGTACGGCCAAATTGCATGTGACATAATGGTGATCTTTAGAGTTAAAATAAATAAATACATCTATCTTATATGGGTATTAAGGCAATGCAGTGGCTTTTATCTTCGTCGTGCTCCTCAAGCCTGTTTGTGATCAAAAATTCATATTTTACAGATTTCTGAACATCGAAAATTACAACGAGGGAATTCATTTGTAAAGATATGAATGATAAATAAAACCCTAGCCTCTTCAAACAACACTGCATTGTATGCAGTAACCTTAACGAAATGTGGATATAATACACTGCACAGTCTATCATAAAATAATCATTCGCAGGGAGTTTAATAACCTCCCATTGAGCATACGTGCAGCAATATTACAGTCAGTGCAACGCTCAGATTAGGCTGCTAAAGAGATCCCATTATACATGGGAAAACATATCACTGGTGCCCAACAAAATTCATCAGCAGAGGAGAGAAAGACAGAGGGAGAGGAACAAAGAAGTAGGTGAGGTTTGTGGTCCAGGACGTAGAGCATATCTACAGAATTAGTGAATATATGCTCTGTAGACGGCAGACATGTCATTGTCTGACTGGTCCAATGCTTTTGCTCTCTTGTACACCTGCAGAAATATGAAATAACACATTACTTTAAATGGAAGCATATGCAGAAATTGCATTTAGTCCTAGAGACAACAATTACGTTTTAATGTCACTGATGGCTCACATATTGAAATTCTATATTACTACTTCACAAGACTAAATAATATAAAAATAAAACACTAAAAAGATCAATTAAAAAAAAAAAAGTGAAATTAGGCATAACATTATAAAGAACTGTAAAAAAAGATTAATTTTGAGATTTGCTGATAATTACAGTTGTTACATTATTGATGCTTTTAAATATGAGATGACAACAAAATGTAAAATAGGGAAAATGAGCAGCACCCTCCAAACACTCCACTCCAAAATAATCCAGTTACCAAATGTCGTCTTACCTCATTTGCAGCCGCTGCCATTGGTGTTGGATGATTCACCGAATCTCCCATTGAAATGGCTAATCTCAGATCTTTCTGAATATGTTTCAGGTAGTAATCAGGTTTGAAGTTGCCCTGCAAGATATCTGCAAAGAAAACAATCAAATGTTAAATTACTAAAGTCAATTATAGTATTATGTTAATAGTTCCAAAGGTTGAATTGTCATACTATGATGCCTCTAGATTCTAATGGTTACCATTTTCCATTCAAGTTTTGCAAGTTCTACGACATTCCTCAAATTTGCGCAATCAATGACTAAATAGGCATTTGGTGGGCAGTGTTTGACTAAGACCACAGGTAACGATCTCCAAGCAGACCCATGTTACAGAAAGTGGTTAAAGACAGGAGGATTTAAAGGCAGCAACAACTCAACTACTATCATGACTAGCATACAGATCAACAACAGACTTCATTGTAGCCACTTATGTTTAGTAGAATCTTTAACACGTTTACAAGTAAACCTACTCTGGCATTTCTGGTCCACAAACGTGCTTGCCATTTGTCCTTGGCAAAGAATATCCAAGAATGTTTGTTGTGACTGTCCCGTGGCCTGCGCCAAGGTCAATCCCTCTGCGATGGTTGCCATGAAACTGCCTTGAACCATGTTAAGGATCAACATCATTCTTGCGGCATTTCCTGCTTCCCCTGCTTTGTTGGACAGGACAAAATTAATATCACATGGTAACACGCGACATCGATCTCAAACACAGCCACACGGCAGAAATGAAAGGTGGTAGTACCTATGAAGAAAGACGTCTTCCCCATTGCCTGGAAGCAGCTGCTACAATCTTCATAAACACTGCGGTCACCTGCAGCAACAATGACCAGCATCCCGTCATTGGAAAGCTGCTGGCTGCCCGAAACCGGGGCTTCTAGGAATCTGCCGCCTCTGGACGTGATGACCTACAGATTCAAAAGAACCTTAGTTCTAGGCTAGAGCGGTCAAATTAATGCGTGTGATTATTTTTTTCAGAAAAAAATTATAATTTAACGTGTTAAAGAGTTGTGAGAAAATACGATGCGGATCTGCGTCATGTGTGGCAGGTCTTAAAGCGACAGCAGCTTAATAAACCTGCTACAGTCTGCTGTTAATGTTAATCAAAGAACAAAAGAAGAAGAAACTCACTGCTCTTGGTTGAATAACTTTTGTAGATTTAATAACTCAAAAGAATTATCTATACTTCAATCTAAATAAATTAAGCAGTGAAGACTGAGGTGTTTGATAACTGCTTTGATTCTGGATATTTTCTACCGGTTAGACAAAATATTTAAAATATACTGTCTTTATGTTGTTTCTAATATCCTGACAGACCCATTTGGTTACCTGTGAGAGCTCTGTGATGGTTTCTGGATCAACAGTGGACATCTCCACGTAACATTTGCCTGGTCTGATTCCCTGTAAGACTCCACTAGGACCTAACACAAGCTGAACAGAAATAATTCTTTATATGTAACCCAAAGAAAAGCTACTTGACAGATTGAAAACAAAGAGAGCCATTTACAAAACATTGACCTACATCTCTGGCAGCTTTTGGATCTGATACACAGGAAAATGTGATATCGCACATGGACACCACCTCTGCAGGCGTTCGTCCTAATCTGGCACCTTCTTGGATGAACAAATCACACTGCAGAATAAAAATAACAGCTGAAAAATCATTCTCAAACTTAGTGTAACTTCAGAAGTGAGCATTTTTAAACATCTGATTGTACCTTTTCTGCTGTGCGATTCCAAACAGTCACAACGTGTCCCATCTTCAACAAATTAGAAACCACACCACTTCCCATCAGTCCTAGTCCAAGGAACCCTATCCTGTTGTGAAAATAAAAACTACATTACAAACATTTGAAGTATTATCAATATAACAATTGAAGTGAACAGTTCAATTGGAAAAGGAACAAATTCTTTTCAATAAAATGAACCTGCTCAGAGTAATTTGTTTATCACACTACACTGGTTGCGTAATGTAGGGTTGCCCCCGACTAAAGTTTTTTTTTATATATATATATATATATATTTGACTAGTCAAATACGTAATGTAAACAAATTCGCCATAAATCATAATAACCAGCTTTTAATTGCATATTATAAAAGTATATATATATATATATATACTTTTCCTGGTAAATATATAAAACATAGCCTAATCAGCGCTCAAGCATAAAGCTTTCCACAGCGCGCCATGAAAAAAAAAAACAGAAGGCGACTGTCTAAACATTAATAATTTATTGTTTTCCGTGTTCTCGGCTGCACAACAATTGCATAATCTGAGAATAGATATTTTCCATTTGAATTGGTTCGTTTGTGAAGCAAGTATACGCTGAGTTTCGATGCATTCTGTGCTCAAGTTCACTGAGACGACAAAGGTGCATCCTGGATGTTTATTATTTTACAAACGCACAACGTTTTGCTGTTATTGTGAGTTTACTAGGCTAACAGAGCGAGCGGATTTGTAAAGTTGCTACTACTTACATGCTTCAAGTGATAAGCCATATTTGAGGTCGATGAATGATGAATGATATGCAAGTGTTTGGGTTTCCTGCCATTAACAATCTGTCCCTCATAGACTTTGCCACTTCCTGTTGAGAGTTCTGCAACTAACCAACTAATTAAATCTTGCTCGACCAAGCCTCTTCTAATCAACTAACGGTTAGTCGACTATTAAGGGGCAGCCCTAGCGTAATGCGCTTGTTTTTGCTTGCAACCAAAACAAAACAGCTCAGCAGAACACCGTGACATCAGCAGGACAGGAAGCTCTGTACAAATGCAAACAGCCAAAAAAAAAAAAGGGGGGGGGGGGGGGGGGGGGGTCAAACAAAAACAGGTCTGGGAATTTTAAGAATGTAGAGTAACTCAAATGTTATTGTTAACAAAAAGTCAAATTATACAAATTTTAAACGAAATAGATGACATAAATATTAAAATAGAAACTTAATTTTAAATATTTCCTTGCAAACTAACAGAAATAAGAGATTAATAAAATGACAAACTGAAATAAATTAAAGGTAAATAGAAATAAAAACGAACAAAATAGAAACACTTTACAATAAGGTTCATTAGTTAACATTAGTTAAATATGTTAGTTAACATTCATCTTTGTTATGTTAATTTCACTTACTAATACATTTTTACAATCAAATGTTGTATTTGTTAACATTAGTTAATTGCTGTATTTTTATAAACTAACATTAACAAAGATTAACAAATGTATTGATCATTAGTTCATGTTAGTTAATACATTAACAAATGAACCTTATAGTAAAGGGTTAACAAAATGACAAAAGCACATACAAAATTACTAAACCTAAAATGATATAAATAGAAAAATGAACCAGAAATATAAAATTCAAAATAATAAAACACTATATTAATGTATATATTAATGTTTATGATTAATTGGAAACATACATATATATATATATATATATATATATAGATATATTTATTTTACCCAGCCTTATTCATCAATGACCTAAAATAGCACAGAATCATGAATTAATCTTTATTTCTAGGTTTTGAATCCCACAATTTCAATGTGGTCCCACTGTTTCTGACCACTAAGAATAGGATTCTTTATTACCTTTTGTCTGTAGGCGTGATGCTGCCATTGATGGCTGTGCTGTCGGCTGCTTGAATAGATGTTGATCTTGTGTCCTTTTCGAAAAACAATTATTACAATTACTAAGCGATTCTAGCCAGCTAATATATCAGGTTAGTGAAGAAACCACAAGCTGTGAAATTCTAGGAAGAGCTCACCTCCTCGATTATCTTTAAACGTTTGGTGATGGGCTCCATCGATGAAGCTGGCTGTAAGGAAAGGGGAGGGTTTTTTTATAAATCAAAGTCAATTCAAAATTAATTTTAGATTTTCTAGTGAGAGCAAAAAGTCCTGCACTCAAAAGGATCATAGACACAAATTAAGGTGAAAACACCAAGAACAAAGCTAGGGAAGGAAAACCATGTGGAAACCCTTTGGCCCAACAGTCACAAATGATCTTAAGTGCAAGTTATTCATTGCTCTGTCGGCTTCCTGCAAGGATTGCTCATATATTATCCTCTGCTGTCATGTCACGCGGCTCATACTGCCATATCTGATGTGAGAGCCAGGAGAGAAGCCAGTGTTAGGAACTGAAAATCGAGTTATCATGCTCAGCCACATGCTCCTTTTCAGTTTAACTGAAACTTATACAGGGCAAGAAAATGGCTGACACAGCCTACATGAACATTTTAGAGGAAAGCCTCAGGCAATTAAGATTTCAGTGTCTCCTTTTTGGAGATATAAATTTAAGATCAATTTGTTCTAACTGTGGCGCCTGAAAGCAAAAGGGCAAAAGGACAAGCAAGGAGGAAATATTCCTCTGAAGAGGAAGTGCCAAGAGGAAAGGAAAAGTCATTTAAACAGTTTGCTAGTATAACTGGCACAGGAACAGACGCACAAGAGTAACTTGGCCGGGCATCTCTGCTGGCTGAAAACAATCTTTTCCAATGCCCCCCCCCCCCCCCCCCCCCCCCCCCATTATCAATTATTTAAACACACTAGCCTGTAACAAAGTGCAACCATAGCTAAAATGATTTTTTTGACACACCTAGAAACAAATATTTATTACTGCCCATATACTTTGAATATTTGTATATTAAAAAAGTATTTGTCAATAATTTCGTGCATATCTGTAGCTCACAACTGCATTGGCACAAAAAAACATTGATTTTCTCTCTCATAGTATTGTTTTGGTGGTCTGTTAACTATTGCCCCACTTTTTGAACACAAGCTTGAAAACTACTCAAAATGGTGGCAGTTAACAACAACTTTTATCACCATGTTGTGGACATAACTCTCTTATATCCAAAAGGCAAATTTTCAGGAGATATTTTCAATGTACAATAGTGAATCTACACTCACTACTGTTCAAAAGTTTGGGGTCAGTAATCTTTTTTATTTAATTTTTGAAAAGTCTCTTATGCTCACCAGAGCTGAAAATTCAGAAAATTCAGTAAAAAACAGCAACACTGTGAAATAATTACAATTCAATATAACCGTTTTCTTTTTCAATACAATTTAAAATGTAATTTATTCTTGTGGTGGTCTAGCTGAATTTTCAGCATCATTATAACAGTCTTCAAGGTCACATGACCCTTCAGAAACCATAATATGCTAATTTGATGCTCAAGAAACATTCATTACTATCAGTTTTTTCAGGATTATTTGATGAATAGAAAGTTCAAAAGAACTGCATTCTTTTGGAGTAGAAGTCTTCTGTAACATTATAAATGTTTTTATTGTAAATTCTGATCAATTTAATATGTTCTTGTTGAACAAAAGTATTAAATAAATATATATATATATATATATATATATATATATTACTAACCCAAAACCTTTGAAGCCATGTGGAGTTCTATAGTACAATAAAGTGTTCATTTTGGACCCTGATCAGAACCCAGACAAAGACTCATTAAACATGACTACAAAACCATAGCCAAAAATAGGTTAACAGCAAAGCCGAGTACACGTCAGCTCATGATCAGAGGGGCAACCAATAAGCTCAACATAGTCTTGTTCTGCAACTTAACAAATTCAGTACAACTGCCATGCTGCAGTTTGGCCGAATAGCATCGCCAGAAGCAGTTTGGGGGAGGGAATTATTCTTAGATTATTGGAGCAGCCATTGTGTGCAATGTGCAAGAGACAGGGGTAAGGTTGCACTAACTAGAAAATCATTCAGCATCCCAGTAAAATGTCTCCTTACCTTCTCAGACTGGCTGAGCAGAAAGTGATGGAAATGTGGGTCATCCTTTACTGGCTATAACGGAAGAGAGTTAAATTGGAAACTATTCTCCAAAGAGACTCACTGACCTGAGAGCCGTTTAATCTGCAACTGATTAAAGTGACATGGTGGAAGATGCAACTACACAGTGAAGGATCTAATGACTTGCATTTTAGAAATTAAGGTGTTTTCACACAAGCTAATTTCAGTGACTTAAAATAACCTTATTGGATCTGTTTGTGCAGCTGCTCTGAAAATTCACAGCCTTGACTGCACCTAACTCCATCAACCAACTGTGGATAAGTCTTATTGGTAACTAAAAAAGGGTATTTTATGTGCAAAACCCATAAAAGTGCAGAAACAAACTGTGAATGTAACCTACACTGCTCTCCCATTTGAATCCTGATACTGTTCCAGCGACCAGCCGTTGTACAGAGGATGGCTCTGGGTCAGAATCAGTCTGTTCCTTAAGGGAAAGAGAGACACATTCACCTTGTGTATGAAACAAAGCCCTAAAATAGCTGCATCTATACCCAGTCAAAATACAGCTAGGCAGATGCATTGGTCGCACTGCAAAAAATGACATCAGTCTCAGTGAATGAGTGAGTCCCGACTGTCAAATCAAACACACAAAAAAAAAAAAAAAAAAAAAAAAAAAACTCAATTGTAACCTGATTCCACAGCAGGTGCAACAGCAAATGGCCTTAGCAAAGGACTTTGGTGAAGCTGACCAAAGAAAAAAGAAAAAAAGAAAAAAAAGACCCCATGTCGGGTTATCATCTAAGCCTAGCCCTCCACACTGCCAATTAATGGTAAAGCATTATCTTCAAACCTTGTCCGACGAGCCACCCTTGAAGGCATCTTCATCATCCTCTTCAATGATCTTCATTGGTTTAGCTGCTTTACGCCCTTTATCTGACTTGCTTTTGTCATCAGAGTGTGTCTGTAAAACAAAACGTTTTATGCAACATTAGCAATTATTTCTGAAACACTGCCTGGTGAATTACGAAGAACCTGTTTACACCTGCTATCAATGTATTGTGAGTGTCAAAATTAAATTGAGGCTTAAATGGCTTCTGATCTGATCTCTCAAAATCACAGGTAATCCCGGACAAAGCAAATAAGTGTATATTTATAAAAAAAATTAACCATCCAATTGAAAAGCACTTTGAAAATATGGTTTATTTTGGAACCTGATTCAAATGATAAACTTTCTGTTTAAAGCATCCTGTTTACTCTGGAATTGATACACTGTTAAGGTTTATTTCAAAACAACAGCATACTGCCTTTGTGATATGCTTTATAAATAGTTACACACTAGGGTTGGGCCGATAGACAATGTCATCGTCCATCTATTGTGAAGTGAGCAGCAAGTCAAAACACCGGTGTGGATCACATCACAAGCACTCAGGGTCGTTTCAGCGCTATATCCTCTTGTAGTTTTATCTAAAGTCAAATGCACTTCTTTTAAGCCCTTCCAGATCCATGCGCATTCTTTCTCCAGACAGTGTTCCGAGCATTTCCCTTGAAGAAAACAGCGTTCCGGGTAGGGGTGGGCGATATACCGGTACATATAATTAACAGTGGAAATTTGTCAACCGGAGATTTTGGACGAATAGTCTCTATCGTGGTTATGCTCATGTGACGTTGCTGTGCTGCACGGTCACGAAAGCTTATCCTTTGCGGTTTAAAAACAAGTGGATTTAATCCATTGACGCGCAATTAGCGGTGAAAGAAAACACATTTCAGCATACGCACGGACTCTCTGAGAACTGTTTCTCAGTGCTGTCTTGAGAGACTGAACAGCGCACCTAATTGGGCTTGAACGGTTAAATACACACATCCATGAATCAAAGTGGCCACGTATTTGCAATTAAAATGAGCCATTTATAATGAGAAAGACAAGGCATTTGTTGTACTAAAAGCATTTAAAAAAGAAATGAATAAAAAGTTGAGAAAGACAAGGCATGGGTATAATGGATCAGTGCAGTCAGTCTTAAAGGGAAAGCATCCAAATTTATCTGCTATCATTATTAGTGCTAATCAAACAAAAAAGAAAACCTCTCCCTGTTCGCCTTTGTAACTTCAATAAGAATAAATGTATATTTAATTGACTCAGTAAAGACTATGCATTGTTTTTTATACATTTGATTACTATATACATTTCACAAAATTTTTCAGGTAGGCCTATTTCATGTGTATTTGTACTATTGTCATTTGGTTTCATTGCTCTCTCTTTATCACGGTTTACTTGTCTTTAGTAAGCTTGAGATGTTTTTAGACTAGTATTAATTTTTTAAATGTCAATGATAAGAACTACGAAATTTTAATGGCATGAAAAATTGATACCGTAAAAACCTTACTAAAAGCAAAAACATCTATATTGTGATATAAATCATTATCATGACATAAAATTACTCGTATCGTGACGTAAGATTTCGGTCATATCACCCATCCCTGGTTCAGGTCCAGAAAAATCAGTTCAACTCCAGCCCTAAAAACTTGCTGGTCTCAAACAGAGTGAGGGAGTGGAGAAATGCTGATGCGATGTTACAACATAAAACTCTGTGCGCCAGAGAGACTCAGTTTCAACTGTTTCAGTTTTAATATCACCAAAAAAAGAGATGAGTATACCAGGCGTTTATAAGAGTAGCCAGTTGACTAGAATCACTCCTGGTGCTGTTGAACAGCGAAACAGAAGTGCTGCATTGCCTGTGCAAACACCGGGATGCGCAATGTATTTTTAGACTGGATACAGTAAACAACACATTGTAGTGTTACGTCACTGTTCATTCTTCAGGTCTGAGTGCCCAAACATGTGGCCGGTTCCAGTTCGCCTGGCCAAGAACAATCTCTGGCTCTAGAATGTGAACTATTCTGGTGAAAAGGGGTGCTTCCGGCAAAGGTGGTGTACAGTGTGATGAAATAAGAGGGGATTATCTAGAGGAAACACAGTGATCGCATTTGAATACCTGAACCAGTATGCGTCTCACTGACCACTTGTGATGGAATCACGGAAAACCTAAATTTGTGAACATACTAACCTGATCTTTCCCCTTGGCCTTCTTTAGGTACTCCTCGACCGCATCAACAGCCTGTTGGAAGCGCTTGCCTTTGTTTATCTTGATCATCTCCTCTTTGTGGGGGTGGTACGGCTTCAGCTGCTCTACCTTAATCCAGGCACTAACAGGGCAAAGCATATGAAAAGTCAACATCTGCTTGGTTTAGCCTCAAAACCTCTGCAAACAAGAGGAAGTGACGGTAAATACAGTCATCATCTTTTTACTCACTGATCTTCAGTTCCAAAAAACTTGACAAAGAAACATTTTTTGCCTCTTGGCTTTTTCAGATCCTTCGGAGGACTGACCACCTGAAAACAATGTGTGGAGAAGAGCAAATAAACAACCAAATACATGAATATCCACAATAGTCTGTTGATGCAGTAGCTGTAACCAAAGCTGTCATCATAAAAAATAATTCCTTGACAAGTTTGAACGTTTACTTTGACACAATTTTCCTTTGGTTTGATTAATAGCAACTCAAAACACTTTTGAGATAGCTCGCTCACTAGGTTTTTAACACAGCTGCTTAGTTCGACCTCTATAAGCATGATCCAGCAGCTGACCTCAGGAAAAACAACAAGTTCAACTGAATCCTTTACATGAACAGATCTCACCTTTCCTGGCCAAGGTGGATAGCGTCCAAGCTTACCCCTGAAATTATATTGAGAGGAGAAACAGTGTTTTAAAACACCGCGGATTTATTAAAAGAAAGCTATCGTGCATCGAAACAAGCTAGCTAGTGTGTAGCTTAACCCGTTTCGATCCCAACAACAACAACAACCCTGTTAACTGCACTTAAGCTTGTATAATATTCATATAAACACTTTTAAAAGTATAATAAAAGCCCACACAGCGTTATAAACGCTAAGAGGACGTGTTTTCCCCACAAAAAAGCATGGAAAGTAATTGTTAGCGTGCATGCTAAGCTCTCACAGTGTTTCAGTGTTTGGCTTGACGACACATAAACTGGGCCATCTGCTCGGTTTTTAACAAAACATTTTATTGCAGTCAAGATAATCTGTCTTCCACGTGCACGAAAAAGTGTTCAACCTCGACGTGAAATTAAACCGTAAAAAGTTAAATTTGTTATCTCACCAAACCAGATCCCCGATCCTGAGATGCACGGTCGCCATCTTAAACTGTTAGTGAGAAACGTCGCACTGAATGCAGGGAATGAACACACCCACTACACCCATCTACACGCGAGCGACGCGACGCGACGCGAAAAAGTAGGACGCTCGCGTCACATTATAATCAGGGAGTAGGGATGGGCGATACCTGACTTTTTAAATTCGATACGATACCGATATTTTTGGGTATAATTTTACCGATATCGATACCGATACCGCTTATTTCTTAAATGTGTATGTGATTTTTCAAAAAAATGTAAAGTTAAATATATATATATATATATATATATATATATATATTACACTTAAAGGCAAATTACATCCACACATGACACATAAGACATATTGTCCATTAATAAATGTATAACAAAAGTAAATTTGACAACAAATAAATAAAAATGTTTAAAGAGGTTGCTTGTGTTGCTGCTGTGTGACAATTTCTTGTCACAAACATTGAGCTAAATGTCAGAGGGGGGATTTCAGTTTTAGCACAAACATTAAACAGAAGTACCGAAAACACTTTTTGCAGAAATTGATGCAGAAATTATTAATTTAATTTAATATCGATATTTTTGTGGAGATATCGATACCAAGTAAGTTGCTTGTGAGTATCGATATATCGATACTGCGGCATCGATATGCCCATATCAGGGAGGCTGTTTGTACTGCAAAGTGTGGTTTGGCTCGCTAGAAGTGTAGATGGGGACATTGACTAGCTCGTCTAATGCTGCCTTCACATGCTCTCGAATGATCTTAAATACGAGTTTTCTAGGTAAAAATTGCACTTGAACGCAATGACCTCGGAATCACGACTTCAGAAGTAGGAATGATCAAATTTCCGATAGCACGTGAAGGCAACATAACTCATGTATAGCTGAATAGCAGGCCCTGTGGAGTTATTACACATTTTAAAATTTTAAGTTCTTCTAATTCAGATAACCAAGTTGAAGAGAAATATGAATTTACAACAATGGTAAGCTTTGAAAGCGTCTCACTCTGTTCCTAATACGAAACTGATACATTAGCTTTCAACAAAATAGTTGAAAAATAGTTTAATTGATCCATGTCGGGGTATTTATTTTTCTTCAAATCTTTAACTAAGAAAATAAACTTAAACTAGATTAATGTCAACCAATTAAAAGTTAAAATATTTATATAAATCCCCCAACAATTCTTTGTATGACTTGTCATGCTTGAAAAGTTTTGAGAAATTTGATTTGTAAATATCACTTGTTTTATATATATATATATATATAGTCAAATATTGTCCAAAATAGATATGTGTGGTGAAAAATCAATGTAAATATCACTTGTAATTTATTTTTTACAATTTTATTTCGAAACTTAAATATCTGAAAAACAAATATCAATCTACTTGAGTAATATATTTTAAGAAATCAAAATATTTTCAGCCTTCTAATTTATTGCGTAATGTTTGGGAATCATTTAATCCAAAGATGAAAGAGACATTTTTGTGAACTAAAAAGTGATTAAGTTGGCTTGAAAGAGCCAACTTACTGATATTGTACTTAAGCTTATTATGTTGGCTTGGGAAAGCCAACATACTGTTTTACTGGTTATTATTATTATTATTATCTATCTATCTATCTATCTATCTATCTATCTATCTATCTATCTATCTATCCATCTTTCTTCTAAAGTAAAACTTGAACTATATCAAACTTCAAGCTTTTCAAACTGTTTCAAATTTTTCTAGCTAGGCTTTTTCAAGCCAACTTAAAGTTTGTCTCGACGAACTTTTCTATCTAGTTGTTAGTTTGAGCTTTTATTGCTTTATGATAAAGATGAAGGGAAAGAACACACAGTACTCAGGTTTATCCACATTTCATTCATGTTTTAATCTCAAATCAAACATATGAAAGGAGAATAGATTAATCTGACTAGTGAAAAGTGCATGAAAAGAGACAGATAAGGCTGTAACTTTATCATTAAGGCGCACACTTTATATTCATGTATTAGATTAGATTACAGTGAAACTGAACTAGATTTCAGAGAAACATCCTCAAAGTGTCTTTTCTGCAAGTCTTCAATGAAAATACTTCAGGAATAATGATAGAAACATAAACCCAAATTCAGCACCATAACCATAAAGGAACACCATCTTGCATTGATATAAGAATGCATTTGAAAATAAATACATACTGTATTGAGAAAGGGGATATAAAAAGAGATTTCAGATGCAATTTGCGAACACAAACAGCATGTTTACTCACGATATCAAAGCACGTAAACACACTATAAAATTTTTATTATCTTGTTAATGGATTTATATGCCTTTGCCTGACAGCATGACACCAAACTCCTGGATGCTTATCTCTTTGTTGTGATATTGTTGCAGCTGACGGTTTGTGATGTTTCCTGCCCTCAGAGCATCATCAATTGAAAACTTCTTGCCTGATTTTCTGTCATGGAGAACGGAGGACTCGCCATTCGGACCCTTGAGGGTGATCTCCTCCCAATCACACTCTTGACTCTGAAGGTTGACGAACATTTTCCAGTCAATTAGGCCGAGCTTGTAAGCCTCCTCAGGCCTCATCTCCTTTCCGGTGTCTGGATCGATGACGACAATTGACCGGCGGAGGTGACTTTCTCTCTGCTCCTTCTTCACTCTCATTGCAGCGAGACTCTTCTGAAGCTTGTCAATCTCTTCGTCCTTCTCCATTCTGATGCGTCTAAGGTCAGAGAGTTCTCTTTGCAAGGATTCCAATCGAATTTCCAGGTTCCTGCTACTCTCCACCGGAGAAGACTCAGTGATGTGTCTGGTTTCCTTTGATGTGATCTGGATTTCGGCTTGAAGCTTCCTTAATTCGTTCTGTAGGCGCTGGTTCTCCTGCTGTATCTTGTTGCTTTCATCACGAATGTAGTCGAGCTCTTTAGATGATTTTGTATTGGTAAACTCCATCTCAGAAAGCTTCGAGTTTAGGGTGTTAATCTCTTGGTCCAGCTCACGACGTCGCCTTTCCTCTTCCTCAAGGCTTTTCTTTAGCCGTAGAATGTCCACCTCGGCCTCTGGATCTCGCTCGACTTGCACTTTTTCGGTTCGCACCACTTTTTCACGCACTTCTGTTCGCTCGATTATTTCTTGTTGGTGCAGCAAGGCATTGTACTCCTTCTCCAAGAGCATACGCTTGTGCCTCTCCTCTTCAACCTGAAGACGAAGGATAGAGTGCTCCTTTTCTTGCTGAGGGTCCTGCTGGAGTACAACCTTTTGCTTAACTGTAACCTTTTCTCTGTTTTCCTTGTCCCTGATCTCTAGTTCGTTAAGCCGCACTCTCAACCTCTGAATTTCAAGCTCAGCATCTCTGCGGGCTCTGCGCTCACGTTCCAGCTCCTCAAGCTGGAGATCCAATTCAGTCTTTTGATGCTGCAGCCTTATCAGCTCTTCTTTCAGGATCTCTCTCTGTCTCTGCTCACTGTTTATATTTTGAGTGAAGGTGTCACATTCTGACCTCAAGAGTGGATCCTGCTCCATCTTCACTACTTCTTGCTGGACAATCTTTTCCCTCACCTGTGACAAGTCGATTTTCTTAAGCCTGATCCTTTCTTCATTTGCAGCCCTTTCGTTTTCCAGGTCCAAACGTTTCCTCTGTTCCTCAGCCAGTTTCCGCTTGAGACTCTCAATCTCCTCCTTGGTTTTAGGATCTTCTCTGTATTGGAGGATCTCATTTACAACCTCTTTGGTCTGAATCTGAGGCTTGGTGTCTTTCCATCTTTGAATCTCATCTTTGAGTTGGAGGATCTCCATCTCGAACTTCTCTGTTTGGTGGGTTTTGTCCACAATTTCATTCCGGAGTTTCTCCAGTTCTCTTTCTGTTTCTGGGTCAATCTTGTATTTGATGACCTCTTTGATGATCTCTTTGTATTCAATTTGTGGGCCTCTGTTTCTTAGCATTGTCAGTTCATCCTGAAGCGACCTCAGCTGCTGTTCTGAATCTCTGCATCTTCTCTGCTGCTCCACCAGTTCAAGTCGAAGATTGGCCACCTCCGTTTCTGCCTTTGGATCAGGTCGAACAATCTCACGCACTTTCTCCTGAATGATGACCTTCGACTTCTCTTCCTCCATACTGGTAATCTTGCGTTGAAGGTCTGTTTTCTCTCTCAGCGAAGTGCTGTACTTTGTTTTTTCATCTTCATACTGTCTTCTCAGATTCTCTACCTCTCTCTCCAAAGCAATATCTTTCTCAACTTTCAGGACTTCTCTGATGGAGATCTTTTCCTCAGCCATTGATTTTTCCTTTTCAAGACGTCTTAATTTCTCCTGCAAGAATCGAAGCTCGTCTTCAAGTTCCTTTCGGCTGTTTATTTCTTTTTGTTTCCTTTCAAGCAGTAATCTGTACTCGCTCTCAAGTTGAGGGTCGTTTTGAACCTTAATGACTTCCTCCTCAGTGATGATTTCCTGCTCCTTGTTTTTCTCCTCTGCAAGAATAGTCACTTGCTTTTGAATCTGAATGATTTCATTCTCTCTGACCATCTTTTGCCGCTTTACTTCCTCCAGCTCTTCTCTTAGTCTCCTGAGTTCCTCCTCCTGCCCCCTGTCCCTCTCAATGCGGAGCACCTCTTTGACCGTATACTGCTGAGCTCCCTCTTTCATTTCGGTCTCAATCCCACGCAGCTTTATACGAAGAGTGTCCAGTTCACTCTCTAAGACTCGAGTGGTCCTGCTTTCATCTAAGAGCTTCTGCTGGATCCTGTGATATTCTTCTTCCAGTTGAGGGTCAGGCACCTTCTTGATGAGCTCTTTCTTGACGATTGTATCCTGTGGTTTCTGGCCCTCTAGTAAATAGATGTCAGTCTGTACACTTTGAATTTCCTTTTCCAGTTGGTCTCTCCGCTGAATTTCTTCCTGAAGTTGTTTTTTGATTCTCCAGGGCTCTTCACCGGGGGCTGATGATCTCACAGTCTGGACATCGTGCTTGATTATTGCAACTTCTGGTTGCTAATTAAAGAATTATAAAATAGTCAATGTATATATTAAGTAAAAAAGCTATGCTTATACCATGCTATGGTTGTTTTTTTTGTATGCGTGGCATATGAAAATGTGTTGTACCTGGTTAAGAAGGCTTTGAGTAAACTCCAAGTTCTGCAGTCTCTGCTTGTTCACAGCATTCACTTCAGTGAATTTCGCCTCAATTGCAGATTCCTTTAGAACACAACATGTTTAAACTTCAACAGTTAGGAAAAAACATTCTCATTAAAAAGACTATAAAATGTTCTTATAACTTAAGCCAGGAAACGGTTTACTTTTCAAAAATATTCACCTCTCTATTCACTTTCACAGCAGGAGATTCAAGTCTGCTCCTTTTGTATGTCTGGGGAACCAAGCCATCTTCAAGGTCAAGGATGGATTTAAACCGCTCCGCTTCATTTTCGTAGTCCTGAAAGCCATGACACAAAGGAGTTCGCATGGCTTTGCATAAACATGATAGTTGGATAATTCTCTGTCAGTAATACACTGAGGTTTTAGTACCTTGACTGCTTGCTGATAAAGCTGTGCATTTCTTGACACATTGTTCAGGTCTGATTCCTTTCTTGCGATGTCAGAGAGCAGATTCTGTACATTTCAAACACAGTTTTGGTAAATAAACCTAATTTGAAATATTACAATGCAATTATTGTAATGAACTTACTCTTTGATTTTTCAGTTTTGCTTCAATCTGTTGGATGTCATCAGTTTCACGTGGCTCATAGTTTGGTACTCGAGAAAGCCAGCTATTGAGGTTGTCATAGTCATTGTGGTAGTTGGCATAGGCCGTTTTGGCTCTTTGCAGACATTGTGTTCTGTAAATTTTACATTTTATAGATTAACATTAATTTATGTATTATGAACAAACATGAATTTGCAGTGACATAAGTACAACAGTACATTTATACATCAAAATTGATTATTAAATGATGCTTACAATTCCAAATTATAAATAACATAACGTACACAGTACACTAAAGACAAAACTGCAGAATTTAATTCTTATGTCATTTTTTTTAAAGGACACTCCCATTTAATATGAACTCACCTGGCTTCAGTCTGTCTGTTCAGGTTGTCAAAGCGTTTGGCGAGTTTCTGAACATCGGCCTCTTGCCGCTCAATGTCAGGGCAATGTTCTTGCACTTTGTTGGTCATATTGCTGCAGCTGGCCTTGGCATCTCTCAGATTCTGCTCAGTGTCTGTAATAACCGATCTTTTGCTCCTCAGCTCAGATGCAATGTCCTGGAGACAAGGATACATCAGAGATGAGTGCATAGTGAATCTTGGAAAAAAAAGATCAAGAGGAAAAAAAGTGGCATGGATTATGAAGCTTACCGCCAATTCACGCTGGGTCTTCTCCAGTGAGGTGAGGTCGGATGGTGCAATCTCCTCTCTTGCCAGTTTGTTTTCATAGCTGGACAGTAGAGCTTTGCCATTCTGCAGAGAATTCTCCAGCTGATAGGAGTTCTGCAGTCTACAAAAGTGCAATTTTAAGCTCAAAATTCAAGTTCTCATTTAGCATGACATTCTTGAATTCTGTCGTAAGAAAAAAAAAAGAAGTATACTTACTTGTCACTTGCACACTTCAACAGCAAATCGACTTTGTTGTATTTTTTATTAGTCTCATCCACCTTGGAGTAGAGCTGTGGTGCACTTGAACATTTGGGAGAGGATCTGAGGAAAGTCTCAGCCTCCTGTAATTTTGCAGTCTTTTCTGGCTCTATCTTACGAACAGCAGAAGCAATGTCCTATGAAGAAAATACTGGATTAAAGCAAGGTCAAAACGTCATTTGCCACTGAAATACAGGGTCAAAAGTAATGCGTTTGTGTTTAAATTTCAAATTCTTGTTCACTTTTACACATTTACGTTGATGATACCGTGTTGCTGAGAGATATATGTGCAGTTCACACCAAGAATGACCACAGCCTAAGATGTCATTCATCAGCTAGAAAAAAATCATTTTGAAAGGGATTCCAATGATATTGTTTCACTGTGGCACTACTCTGCTATTCTTTTGTATTTACAATGATTTTTAGAACTATATCTTTGTAATTGTCTTCATAGTTATCATTCTTAGTGTGAACATTTCTTTTGTCATTCTAATGTGCACTCAAGATTCAAGAACAAACGTTTTTCTTTAAAAGTGGACATTACTAAAAACAATCGAGATATACTGTACTAATGTGACTGAAATATCTGCTCAGACATAATTTAATGAACATTATTAGAATGAAACTCATAAAATTTATTCAGACACATGACACTTGTTGTCTACTACAGAATAAATACAAAAAAAAAATACCAAACATTGTACCTTTATGTCCTGTAGCCTGTCAGCGCTGTCTTGAACAGGACGTGTTTGCTCCAGTGGGGGGCGCACACGAGAGTAAATGGCCTTCTCCTGCTTATCCAGATCACTGACCACTTTATCCAGTCCTGCCATCAGTTGACGACATTGCTGCTCTTGTTTATCTGAGGCTGGAGAAAAGAATGAATTGAGTATTCATTTCTCTTTAGGAGAGCTCTGCATCCAAGTTTATCATAACGTGAGCGACAAACCTTGACCTCCTGTACTCTCCTTCCTCAGCTCGGCCAGTCGTGCTTGTAGTGTAGATTTGTTGCTGGCTACTTTCTGTTTGATGCTTTTTTGCTGGTTTATCAGACTGCAAAAATGTTTCCATATTAGACACAACTGACACATACACAAATTACAAACACCGATATCAAGGAATACCCACTTGTCAGCAACGGCCACAGTCTCCGGGTCAGTTGGCGGGATTATGAAGCACACTCCTGGAACACTCATGGTGCGGCCATTTGCATCCTTCACGTCCCATTTGGCCCCACTGTTCTTGAGCAGGGTGTACCGCTCCCCTCGCAAAATTGAACCCTGTGTCGTTCAAAATAAGCAAAGTAAGCTCTGTTTCAACTTGATATTGCAGCTAAAAAAAAACACAAATTCCTTTAATAAATGTGAAATCCGTACAAAATCCCCAGCACACGTCTCCAGAGGTTTATATGAGATGAATCGTTTGGGTGAAGGCCGTCTTAAGGATTTAAATACATTAGATGGGGGAATCCAAAACCCGTGCAGAGACGGAGTGTAACGGTTTTCTGTGCTTACTCATGATAATAGCTGATGTTTCACTGACTGGTATTAGTGGAGCTCTAAGCCGTCTGCATAGAGTGAGCAAGAGCTCAAACTCCCTACCTCATTAGTCTCGTATTCACACAGAGCCTCGATAGGGAGCAGTTTCTGAGGAGTTTCCCTTCTGTACTTCAGAGGGAGCACCTGCAGGCTGCGCTTTTGAAGATTTTTCAGTCGCTCGTCAAAATGATCCATGGCCTTTGCCTGATCCTGTCAATACAAACACGGACAGCCTTAGACACCTTTTAGTTCATTTATGAGTTATGAAAAAAATTGTAGAACGTGAGAAATGCAATATATTTACATCCAGGTCAGCAATCAGTCCCTCCATCTGGTACATGTCTTTAAACTCAGGATTATACTTTTGGTTGATCTCGGTCTCCAGGCGCTTCAACAAATCGTTGGTGTCTCTTGCATCCTTGTGGAACTGGAGAGAAAAAGAATAATGCAACTAAGCAAGTCTGAAAGCAATATGGAATATGGAACAGTAAATGATGGTCTAAAATGCAGACTGACTTTGTGATAGTCATCCATGTTCTTGAGGTGGTTCTCTTCACAGATGAGCAGGTTGAGGTATTCCTTCCAATCCGCATGCACAGCATCCATGTGTGCCTAAAAACAAGATGGGTTTTAGAATTAACATATACTTTGAATGACCCATTACATTTGATTTTATTTAATTTAAAATGTTGTTTCATATTTTAGTTTTATATTTATATTTTAGTCTTTAGTTATTTGTTACATGCACGGAATTAATATTTCAAGTTTAGTTTATTTACAGTCATTGCAGTTTTGCCTAATTTGTGCTATCCCAGTGTGTTCCTACTTTACCCCAATTGACCCTTCGCAAACAGTTTGATTGACAGGCGATCTGACTAATCATAACCCTGAATCCGCGATTTTGTCTGACACAGCAGTCAGGGGAGTTAGTCGATTAACGTTGGTGAACTTGAACTTGAAAAATTGTGTGTACTTGCATCTTTCTGCGCTTGAAACAACATTCCTTCTGATGTTCATTCATGTTTATTTGATGCTATAAATAAAAAAAACTAGTATGAAGAGATGTTGGTTCACAAGCCTATTGAAGGAGCTACAGCGATCTGTCACGACACATTAAAGAGCCGCTATACAGTATTTATTGTTTAAACTTCTTAAAAAAATTACGATATATTAAATATGAAACTGTTTCACATGTCTGTCGACGTGTTGTCAGTGTCCTCTTTGCTCCAGGATGTATTTTTCACCATGTGAGAACACGGTGTGGTGTGAGAGTGCATGGCTTGTCGGACAAAGCAACAGTAACCAAAGGGGGCGGGTCTTTGCGAAAGGTCAATTAACAAAACCTCAACCAATCACATAAAATCCTCCTCAAGCTTTTCCAAATCTCTACGAGTTTCTTCTGCTCACAAAATAACATATTTGAAGAATGTTGGTACCCGGACTGTTGACAGTAGCCACTGACTTCCGTAGTATTTTTTTTTCCCTACCACGGAAGTCAGTGACCTGTCAACTGTAGTGTTGCTGGCATTCTTCAAAATATCTTCTTTTGTGTTCAACAGAAGAAACTCATAAAAACTTGAGGAGGAGTAAAGGATGGCAGAATTTTAATTTTTGGGTCAACTATTCCTTTAAGGAGCCTCTGACTGAAAATGAAAATGTTTTCAAGCTTTTTTAAACTAAATATCTAATTCACACCAATTATGGTGGTTATTTTAAAATATGAAGCAGATTATTGTGCTTCAAATAGGATCACATCCTTTTATGATTACATATGCAGTTTGGCTCAACTATGCTCAGAGAAAATGGAGTGTGAAAATTGAGATCAGATTAGACTTGAGTCATTTTTCTTACAGTTTCACTGTGGCTAAAATTACTGCATACTATTATATAGTGCAGTACAGTTATACACTGTAAATTATACAGTTCCATCCCATTATGCCTGAAACATTGTCAATGTATTTAATTGTAATGTTATGGTAACCACAACTTCCAGTTTTTGATTAAACTTAATGGGATAACGGCTTGTAGTATTACCCCAATGACATTTTTTCCCGGATGGTTCTGCTCAATAAGTTCCTCTCCATCTTCGTTCAGCTGGGTGATGGTTTTCTCCTTAGACTCCAGACACTTGCTGATGAAGTTCTGATGAAGTTGTCAAGCAGCATGTTAAAAGTATAAGTAGTTTATTAGCATTTCAGTACTATAATCATATAATTTGTAGGAGGTTTGAATCACAAAATCATATTTGAAAGTTTTCGTGCCATGTAGAATTGTATTACCTATTACTAAATACTAATTACTAAGCCTTTACCTCGTACTGCCTCTTTCGGGCAGGGTAGTCCAGGTTGTTGTCGCTCCAGTCATATGTGATTCGCTCATCAGCTTGCTGGTCCATCCAGTAAAGCTCGTTGGTGCAGCGCTGCATGTAATCTCTCAGACTGAGCAGGTTCTTCTGACGTGCAGCGGAGCTCGCCTGATGGACATGGTAAAAACCACAGTTTAGAGATGTGAATTGACGTGAAATCTCAGTCTTTTACTAGTTCAGCTTCAGTGCGTAACCAGGTTGCAATTTAAAGGCAGAAAATTAAGTCTCACCAGTAGCTTATTGTACTTCGCCTGCTGCCCATCCACACCATCCTGTTTAGCAAATAAAGCAAATGAGTCACAGATGCCACTTGCATGACTGTTCAAAAGAATCAAATATTATTTTATTGCATTGCATTGCATTTTAAAATCATCAGTAAAAAAATGTACCCGGCCTGCAGTGATATATGGAGCCAATGCCTCCACTTCACTGTGGAAAATATTGTGCTCCTCCACTTCATTCTCGATGGTGGGCAGATCTTGTCCGAATCCTTTGTTGTTCACATTTGCCTATATCCGAACACATTTGAACATGAATCATTTGCATTTTAAATCATATATTTGAAAGAAAGAAATAGAGAGTGGTATGTTTAGATACACACCAGTTTCTCATCAATCATCTTTCCCCAGTTGACGGTGGGAACCTGCTCTGATCGCGTGATGTTGTAAATGCGATCATGATCCTCGCGGAGCTTCATCACACGCACTCGCAGCTGTCGCATACTTTTTCATTGAGGAGAAAAGAAAAACAAGTCATCCACAATCGTATATTCACAGCATGAGCATTCACAGCACATAATTCTGCTTGCATGGCATATAGCATGAGATGCTGTTGGGTATTTCAGTTTAAAGGTGGCTATATAGACTCACTCCTTCTCAATCATCTCAGCCTGTGGGTGCTGCAAACGGGTGGCTTGGGCTGCATCATCATCCAGGCTTTTCAGTAGATCCAGTGAGTTCAGGATCCTCTTGTTTGTGTCCTCCTGGTACAGGGGCTGCTTGCCCTCATTGATCTTCCTGATATCCTAGAAACATCAATGAGCAATGCAATTAATGATAATTATATAACAATAGTTATAGGGATAGTTCGCCCTGATGTCATTCCAAACCTGAATTACTTTCTGTCATCTGTGTAACACAAATATTTTGAAGGGTTTTTTTGTCTAACATTTTGAGTATACTTTGAATAACCCATCTCATAGTGGATTTTTTTTTGTTTGTTTGTTTTTGTCCGTATCAAGAAAGTCAATGGGATGCAATGTTGTTTTGGACCCCACTGACTTTAATGTAGAGCCCAAAATAAATAAATAATTTTGTTAAGAGATTCTTAAAAATATCTTCTTTTGTGGTACACAGGAGGGGTGGGGGGGGGAATCAGGTTTGGAATTACATGAGGGTAAATGATGACAGTTTTGGCTGAACTGTCTCTTTAATGTTTCTTTCTCCATTGGTATACAGCAGTATTTTCTAATGCTAACTAAAACTATTAAAAATTGCTGATTGAAAAAATATATTAGATGAAAAAACAAACAAACTTAAGACAATTAAAATGTGTACTTGGCAATTAAACGATATCAAATAAGATGAGATACTAAAATGACAAACTAAAGCTGCGATGATAATGAATTAAAGCTATTGAAATATTGAAAACAAACATGAATTAAATGACAAAAATGCATAACAAAACTCACTTAAACATTAAAATGAAAGCTTTTAGTTTTAGTAAATTAATAAGACGTTTATAAATACTACAATATTTATCAATGTCATAACACTGGCATACACTTTACACCATTTTAACCCAAATAACCATAAAAGGGACATTTAAAGATGTCATTCAAATGCTTAGTGGTGGGAAGACAGCAGGAGTGACTAACTCTCAGGCTTTGAGTTGTAATCCACAAAAGCGTTTACTGTCCTTACCCTATTGAGATTCTGCTCTGTCTCAATGATGTTCTTTTCCACTTTGTCGGCATTCTTCTGCAACTTGTCAATCAGGATGGCCAAATCAGTGTCAGTTGGTCTGAGGTGAAATAACAGGAAGTTAGTTTTTGAGGGAGCAGTTTTATATAGTTTCAGTGAGACAAATATACAAGTTTCGGTCTGAATTTTCCCAAAATACTGCAGCAAATGTAGTAGGTTTGTTATGTTGAATCTGGATCTAGGACAGAACACCTGACTTCACTTATCTGTCATGCTGAGATGCTCTGAAAATAAATACAGGACTCAAAACACTTTCATTCCACATCATCTGGCACAGGTTTCAGATCTGTTAGAAGAACCATGGTGCTAACAAAAAAAAAAATAGTCTAAGCTGAACCATACTAAAAAAAAACGCAGAAATGCTGTTCAACATTACTGCAGCCTAGCATAGTTTTAGTGCATTCTGCGAATTCTGGAAAAAGAGCGTGTGACAGTAGACATGACTAAACTTGATCAGAAAACAAATGGCACACATTGAGCCGTATTTGCCTTAAGGACAAGCCATGTTATTTGAACATACAATAGCATGAATCATTAATAATAATTCAGGTGCATGTTAATGGCAGTTATAAATATCTCACACTGGCTAAAATGATAATGACATGATGAATAAGAACACACAGTACTGAGTTCATTTGAGCTGAAAAAAAACAACAACAACTGTAGAACTGAGTTATGAGTGAGATATGTAAATCAGGCTGATAATTACAACAAGAAGGTGGCTTTAATGAGGGCGTTAGAAACTCAAACAGGTCTAACTGGTTTTACTCACACATGCAAGAAGGTTAAAAAGACTTTCTGTGTCATCTGTTCTAAATGCATATGTATGTGAAACCCATAAAATGTGTGAGATTATGTAACCAATACTGCTGTAACTTTTTAAATCCAAAAACAGCTATTAAAGCAAAATAGAAAAACAATTATATGTGTATATATATATATAATATGTTTTTTATTTATTTATTTATTTATTTATTTATTTATTTTTCTCTCCTCTCAAGAGAGAATGATTTAATATGATTTGAGAAGAAGCTCTGGGTGTGGCAAGTAATTATTTGATGCTCGCTTCCCTTCCCTAGAGGTGTTCCCATATCCAAAATATACAAATGCAAAAACATCAACTAAGAAATCCGGATCTCTTAAGAACAGTGTTATGAAATAGACAAAGGTTTTGTCCTTATATAGTTCACTGCAAGCAAACTGCCCATTTCTCTGTATGCCATGCCTTGTTTCTGTCAAAAGCAGACAGGCAAGTCACAAAACCTGACACTGAGGGACCCATTGTGCGTAGCACTGTCAAACAACACCCAAAGATGACCTAAACAGAAAACTATGTGTTCAGGAAATCCCTTTTTTTGGGGGTACATCTGTAACCAATAAAATAATTTAGACTCAAACTGAAACCATACTCCTAGAGTAGTTGCAGTGAACTGCCCTGCACTGCTTTCACTATGTTCATGTCCAATATAGATAGAGTCCTGCTGAAACTCAGCTCGAGGCTACACTCATCTCTCACACCATCAGCAGTTTGTGCTTGTTTGAACTCGAACTTGTCACTCTGATCACACTTTTACCCTTGAGCAGTCAGCATACTTCAAACATCAAGACTCACTCCAGCCTGATGTAACTCGAGAACTGTACGATATTAACAGTAAAAATGTTGATTAATGTTAAATAATATAGATAATACATTATGATAATAATAATAAATACATTTAAGATAAATAATACTTTTAAATGACTCGTTTATATTCTTCTAATATCCATTTCCCAGTTAGCCTACATCACTTTAAGTCACGCAATATGTATCTCAGGGAAAAGTTATCCAACCTGTTATAACGCCACACCCTTACTTACTACAGTAACCGCACGTCAAGCAAACACAAAACCGATTTAGTTTAAATTACGGGTTATATTGCGCACAGCTAATGTACTACAAACCAAGCGACAATGGAACGGAACGCGCGCTCCGTCATGACACCACAATGACGCGAAAGAAACACCTCGTCCCAGCAAAATGTATAGAGTGAAAGTGTATCCGGTTGCCACCGACCTTTTTTCAGTGATGGTCACGGTGCTCTTTGCGGTCTTGCGGTTCTTGAACATGATGACAGTTGCGGAGTTTCTCCAACACCCGTCTAAAATGGCTCAGTTGGGATCCCACTTTGGCGTCTGTCGTTCAACTACCTGAAGCGTCTTCCAGGACAGGTACACCTCACATACAACGCCCACAATGAACGAAACGGCAACTTCCCTCCCACGAATACGAGCTCGCGCTGTCCGTCAAGGTTACAAACGTGCTTAAAAACATCAAGCCCATTTAAAGTACGGGCTGGTGTCCGCCCCTTTCTGAGAGACATACCTGCAACCTATCGAAACAGAGGCGTCGTCTCTGGTGCTTCTCTGCACTTTAACAGGCTAATATGAGCAGACTTCAAAGCAAACATTTAATCAATAGTATGCTGTTTCATTCAGAAAAGTATCACCGTTTACTGTGATTATTTGGATAGAATTGTGGCCATGCATTGGTATTATTAGCTAATTGAGTAAATTTGAGTGTGCAACATTTGTTAATTAAATTCAATTAAAATAAAAAACAATACTATATATATATATATATATATTATATATATATATATATATATATAAATTCATGTCCCATATTTAATCAAAATAACTTCCCCTTCCTCTTGTGGCAACATCTTTTCATTCACTTACATGACATGATCACAGCAATAGCAAACCACAACCATCCAATGATCCAATCAATTCCCCATGGACAAAATCAAGTCCCGCCCTACATTTTTTCTTGGTTTGGGAACCCATTGAGTGCATCTCAATCAGCTTCCTAGTTCAGTACTCAAGGCACTGATTTGGGAGTCGTCCATGTTAAGGGCTGTGTTTAATCACAAAATTCATCCAGACCACTGGAACATTCTCTCCTTAAAAAATCCCACAATGCACCACAAAAGGAGCATTGATTCTCACTGTACTTAACACCATACTTACATGAAATATAAAATGCACAAGCCAATTTTATGAATCTAATGACACGTGAAAAGACATCAAACACACATCGCTAGACAGGTATAGTGAACACATCTAGTTAATATTAACATTGTTGTAACAGTACAATGTGTGTAAACAGCATAAACAAGTAATATAAAAAGATATAGTTTGTGCATGTTGTTGATTAATACCATGTTTCATGTTGGAAATTGAGTAATCACATCATTTCTCAATTTCAGGTGAATCCGGGCATTGGTAAGGTCCCTGGTGAACTGGGGTCCTTGCAGTGCATTGATTCGTGTACAAGATATTCTGATTCAAAAGCATGGGAGCTGCTTGCACCCGTTTCACTCGGATATACAGTACATATACAGAAGAAAAAACTATCGCAACTTCCATTTCATGCCCACTTGAATATTCATGTTTCTGTATTGTTTAACAAGAAAATCGTTGATCAAAAACACTAACATTTTAGTCAATATGACTCTTGCTTCTCATGTAAACAAAACATGAACACACGCACCACAATACAAATTAGCAGAGTGTTTTATTTATTGATAGCTTTTTTTTTTAGCCGTAAAGTTTTGGTTAGACATAACCTCCCAGACAGCATGTAATCATTGAAACAACGTTGAGTCAGTATTGATGCGTCAATGCTAATTGCATTGAATTAATGTTACAAATGTGGCTTCAGTATCACTCGTACACCCTCAGTTAATGTTGAAGCAACGTTGAGATTTCAACCACAAATCAATGGTAATATTATTGATTCAACATTACAAAGTGATATTTTTTCAACATCACTTTTACACCCTTAGTTACTGTTGAAATAAATATATATATTTAAATTCATGTCCCCTCATACTATTTAATCCAAATAACTTCCCCTTCCTCTTGCACCAACATCTTTTTGTTCTCTGATAAGGTATTTATAGTCGCAAGGGTGGGAGACTAATATCATTGAATCAACATTATGGAGTGATGTTAGTTCAATATCACATTTGCACACCACATTTAACATTGAAACAATAGTGAGATTTCAGCAAAACAATCGATGGTAGTGACATTCTATCATTGTTACACTATGATTGATTCTCACTGCTGTAGAATCAACACTGAAATTATCAAAAAATAATCAATGGCAATACTGTTGAATCAATATTCTGATTGATTCCACATCACTCCTGTTAAATCAATATTGAAATTAAAACTATT
This sequence comes from Opsariichthys bidens, assembly GCA_037194245.1. Classification (NCBI taxonomy): domain Eukaryota; kingdom Metazoa; phylum Chordata; class Actinopteri; order Cypriniformes; family Xenocyprididae; genus Opsariichthys; species Opsariichthys bidens. Next base: position 14,900,251 of record CM074277.1, on the reverse strand, counting down.
CAATGGTAAATATAGTTGGATCAATGTTAATGTGATGTTGATTCTGAATCACTTTTGTGGAAACTACTGAAATGTCAACATAAAATAATGTGGAAACAACATTAAGCTACAGTGGTACGTCAACAACCATTTAAAGGTGTAGGGGAAACCTTTTAAAACATAAATGACAACTTTCCAGCAGTTGTGTCCATTTATTTTATTTGACCGTTTAACACAATCTATTAAGCAGTAATGAGGGAGCAGGAGATAGGGCGCAGGATAGCAAGTCCCAGGTCAGGTGATAATCCCATCGACTACCCAATGTATAATCAATGTCACATTTATAAAGAGGGTGCTTCTCATTTAGTTTTTTGTTCAATTTTCATCCTCATCTGTCTTCATCCCTATTAAAAGTGATTGAAATTGAAAATGCCCATCATGAACTGATGCCCCACTGATTGGGAAACAACTACTAGTGATCTGCACACATGCTTGCAGGATCTTGTGGTCATCAACTACAAATCACTGTTAGTTCTACCAGAAAGACTCGGGAGGCAAGATAACATCACAATGATATTTATTAACAATCATCAAGCAAAATATGGTAAGATAAAGTTCTTTGGTGTAGGCCCCGTCCGTATCTTATATCCTGAGGGTTGCGGACTCTGCATTTCCTGCCAAAAGATGAAGGCAGATGAAGATGAAATCCCCGGGAGGTATGGACAGGGACCATCCTGGTGGTGGTGGGGAGGAAGGAGGTAAAGGTTGATGTCAGCATCTGCGAAGTACCAATCTTATATACTCCATAATGATTGGTTAGATGTAAACTCATAGTGATGTAACATTTGAATCTTCCTGGCAGATCTTGCGCTAGAGCTTTCACTTCAATGTCACTGACTCCCACGTGTGCTGTCAACTTTCATCAAAATTTCAATGCTGATCCAACATACTTTAAACGTTGAAATGTCAATCTCGACCAAAATTATGGTTTGGAACGTTATTACAATGTCACCTTGACTGTCAGCTTTACATAATCAGTCCGACCTTTGTTTGGGATGCAGCTTCTTTGAGACTCACCGCCATGAAGATTTTTTAAAGCCAGACCTGTTTTTGGACTGAATGCTGATGTACTTGTTAAACTAGAGCAGTTTTCATTTTTATAGCTGGTACATATCTGAAACCGTTTTAAAATATCGCAATTGTCTCTGAACAGGGCCTCATGTTCAGAACAGCTTAGAAGTCACTAGGGGACTCTTCTTAATGCCAACAGAAGAAAAGTCATGAGAACCGGGTATTGTTGGATGGCTAGAAACAATGAGTCATCGGGGGGGTGTGTATGTGTGCATTTGTGTGTGCTCCAGTGTCTGTTTTTGAATGGAAGCAGATGGAAAAGCAACAGAAATGCTGGTTGGTGTGGGTTAGGTTTAGGGTTAGGGGTTAAACTGTGCATTGGTGTCAACAGGCTTCAGGCCTCAAATACATTGATCAGCTGCCTTTACAGCAAACCAAATTCAAATCAAAATATTTGAATATGTTATGCTAATGTTTATGGTGATGTAACTTCCTGAATATGGTCAGATTCCAAGAAGCTTTCGAGCCTTTAAAGAAATTTAAAGTGCATATAAATGTGCACTAGTGTGGTGTCACAGTTGGCCGTAAAAACACTGAGGAGGAGGATCTATTTGCAGCAGTGTTAAAGTTTATGAAACAAACACTAGGAAATAGAACAACCGAATGAACTGAAAGAAACACAGGGCTGTAATATACAGGTGCTGGTCATATCATTAGAATATCATCAAAAAGTTGATTTATTTCACTTATTCCATTCAAAAAGTGAAACTTGTATATTATATTCATTCATTACACACAGACTGAAATATATTTCAAAAGTTTATTTCTTTTAATTTTGATGATTATAACTGACAACTAAGGACAATCCCAAATCCAGTATCTCAGAAAATTAGAATATTGTGAAAAGGTTCAATATTGAAGACACCAGGTGCCACACTCTAATGATCTTATTAACTCAAAACACCTGCAAAGGCCTTTAAATGGTCACTCAGTCTAGTTCTGTAAGCTACACAATCATGGGGAAGACTGCTGACTTGACAGTTGTCCAAAAGACGACCATTGACACCTTGCACAAGGAGGGCAAGACACAAAAGGTCATTGCAAAAGAGGCTGGCTGGCTGTCAGAGCTCTGTGTCCAAGCACATTAATAGAGAGGCGAAGGGAAGGAAAAGATGTGGTAGAAAAAAGTGTACAAGCAATAGGGTTAACCATACCCTGGAGAGGATTGTGAAACAAAACCCATTCAAAAATGTGGGGGAGATTCACAAAGAGTGGACTGGAGTCAGTGCTTCAAGAACCACTACACAAGTTATGTTCTCTCATGAAAGTAAATTTTGCATTTCCTTTGGAAATATGGGGTCCCAGAGTCTGGAGGAAGAGAGGAGAGGCACACAATCCACGTTGCTTGAGGTCCAGTGTAAAGTTTCCACAGTCAGTGATGGTTTGGGGTGCCATGTCATCACTTCATGCTTCCTGCTGCTGACCAACTTTATGGAAATGCAGATTTCATTTTCCAACAGGACTTGGCACCTGCACACAGTGCCAAAGCAACCAGCATATCTGGTTTAAGAACCATGGTATCCCTGTTCTTAATTGGCCAGCAAACTCACCTGACCTAAACCCCATAGAAAATCTAAGGGGTATTGTGAAGAGGAAGAAGCGATATGCCAGACCGAACAATGCAGAAGAGCTGAAGGCCACTATCAGAGCAACCTGGGCTCTCATAACACCTGAGCAGTGCCACAGACTGATTGACTCCACGCCACGCCGCATTGCTGCAATAATTCAGTCAAAAGGAGCCCCAACTAAGTATTGAGTGCTGTACATGCTCATACTTTTCAGTTGGCCAAGATTTCTAAAAATCCTTTCTTTGTATTGGTCTTAAGTAATATTCAAATTTTCTGAGATACTGAATTTGGGATTTTCCTTAGTTGTCAGTTATAATCATCAAAATGAAAAGAAATAAACAGTTGAAATATATTTCAGTCTGTGTGTAATGAATGAATATAATATACAAGTTTCCCTTTTTCAATGGAATTAGTGAAATAAATCAACTTTTTGATGATATTCTAATTATATGACCAGCACCTGTATAGGTGAATGAAACTAAAGTAACAACAGGTGTAACAAATAACCAAATCAATGAGAAAAGCGTAGCATCGAACTGAAAGCTAGAGCTGTGTTCAAAATCTCCCCCAATCCGTTATTCACCATTCCCTACATTACTCCACTAATATAATCCACTTGAAGGAGTGAATAAATACAAGAAATTTAATTCGGACACTGAGTTCACCAGAAGGGCTGCTGCTTTTGCAAAAAAGATAAACATTTATCTTGAACTCATGGAATGAACTCATTGTCATGGAAACGATATATAAACCTTAATTAAACAATTTAATAATCAATTAAAAATTAATTTATACCTGTATGATATTACGCTGTACCCACATTGGCTGTATCCTAGTGGTTTGGAGTACGGATAGATGGATGGTTCAGCTGCGGGCATCAGCTTCTGGCGAGACTCTGGGATACATTCTGCATTATTCTCAGAGTGCATTATAGGTATTCTCTAACCTTTGTGTGTACAGTTGTACACTCATTATTGCAGTGCATTTTGGGATTGAATGAGTGCACTCAATAACGTACACTATGGTTTCTGACATCACTACAAATTGCTGTCGCCTCAAATAGTGCCCAATTCAAGGGTATAGGGGGCGATTTCAGACACAGAACTAAAACACAAACCCAGACAATCCCTTATATGCGGAACACTGTCAGAAATGAATGTAAACTATTAAATGTTTTTTGTTAATGAAAATAAAGCTGAAATAAAATAAATTTTAGACAAAAAAACCCCCAATTAATCAACAATATTTTGCTTCAGGTTTTTACATCAACTATTAATTTGGGGAAATGGGGAAAAATCCACTATCATACATTATTTAATAATCTGATTTGCCTTCAGTACAGTGAGAAAATATTTAATTTGGTCATGTTGTTTGATTAATGGTTCTTTGTACTTATTGCAAAAGTAAGTAAAAAATATTGAGAGCTCATTCGGTATCCTGTAACAAGAGCCTAATGCGTGACACTGTGTAGACATGAAATGTGTTATAGTACTATCTTACTATGGAGATAATGAATAGAGCTGCAAGGCAATATGAAATCACATCTCTAAAGGAATGCCCAAAGATAAGCTACAACTGTGGAGTGCGTAATTGGCTAGAAGTGAACACAGTCCATTCCAAGGGCTTAAATATTAACTTTTTCATGTAGCCAAACTTCTCAAACACTTCACCATAATCATTACGTGTGAATGGGATTCATCTATCGTTTACTTTTAGATAGATCTTCACTATTAGAGTCATGTTCATTACCTGCAGAGTTTCTTCTATGTCAGATTTTTGCCAGCTTGTATCGACTCAACATTCAACAACTCAGCAACACTCTAGCTGTTACATATTCTACATAATTGAAAAGGGCAAGAGATTAATTTGTCATCACACATTATATGCAAATGAATGGATATTTGCATGCACTGCTGATAATGAATACTGTTCAGAGTAAGTGGGTTTGGGACCAAGAATTTATGAAATGGGTGAAAGGCCGGAATTCCCATACACACCCTTAGTGAAGGTGAGGAGCAGAGCTGATTATAACTCCTGATAGACATGCGCGGATCACTATGTGAAGACAATTCAGCAGTGAGACCTGTGTTGCCAGATTTGAAGTACCGTGGTGCATCTATGCGTGTGGGTTTCTTAGCATTCCTCTGCCAGGATGGGCCTGCTTTGGAACACAACACACCCAAAGCATAGTTGTAATGAGGAGCTTGAGTGCAATTAGCCATCGTGAAGTGAACTTTTTATTGGTGGGGGGCACAAATGACAGTTCATTCTCCTCTGTGGAGAGTCTTGTATGTGATAAACGTGTAGTATGGACTATGGGGTGTGTACTGCATTGCACTGAGCATGTCTCTTAATGCAAGGTGCATTATCCAAACATGGGTGGAGAGACGAAAGTATTTTAAACATGTAGTTGTGAGCTGTCAACCAAAATAGTCTGGCCTACCTGACAGTGTAAGAATGAACCATCCGTCTCATATCAAGGATTTCTTAAAATCTGGCAAACCAATACAGTATAACATTTGATTGGAAAATGAAAAAGCAAGTCATTTATATTATATTGACGCATATATTTCTAAAATATATCACATTAATCAATCTTCTGATTTCTAATGAAAGAGGAGTGTCGGTTTTTCCGGGTGTGAAGATTTAATGCTCAATGGCAGGAGTGTCAGCACCAGTTTTGTTAAATACACAACAGCATTTTGTTGCCGATAAAGGTGTGCCGTGCAGTTTCTCCATGCCTAATATGTGTCTAAAAATGCACCTAGAAACCACAAAGTGCAAATATGCAAGCCATCCACTGAGGTATGTTAAGACATTGTTGGTGACAACACGGATTTACAACTTTTGTCTCTGAAGGGGAAACGCTTCAGTCGTGAAGTCTTGCTTTACACCCGTTTCTCTTTCAGATAAACGTGATGTATTAGACAGATTACTTATCCTTTCTTTAGGTGAAAGAGGAACATTAACAACCACTGAAAATGCTGTTTCAGTGAGAGGCCAAGAAAGGTCATTACTTTAATTGTTCTGTTTCAGCTAAAACAATAATTCACCATGTAAATGCTTTAGGCCCAGTTTCACAGGCAGGGCTTAGACTAAGCCAGAACGAGGCCTTAGTCCAATTAGGGCATTTAAGTAGCTTTTATAATTGTGCCCTATAAACAAAACATTACTGGTGTGCATCTTGAGACAAAACATATTTTAAGATAAGTTAAAACAGCTCAAATATGCATTTTAGTCTGAGACTGGCTTAAGCCTTGACTGTGAAATCAGGGGAAAGTCTGTTTAAATTTGTACAAGTGGAGGATTCCAAGTCACTTTCAAACCAAGTAGAATTTTGTTGGTCAATGTGGCGAAAAACTTGCAAAATTCTCAGTCACGTGAATTCCTATTGAAATGACTGGATAACGCCCAGGAAATTTCGCCAAGCAACAGCAAAAGTAACTGCACCATTAGGGTTCAAGTTTTGTCGGGTGTATCGTATCGTATCATGTCATATCGTATTGTATTGTTGGGTTGTCATGACCAGTACAAGTTTCTTTACCACAAACTAAAGATTCTGTAACTGTGTTTTTTAGGTATCTCTACACGGTAGTACTACATTTCCATGCTGTTCGGGAACTCTTTCGGGCATGCAGAGTGAGTCCAGAGAATGGCTGAATCCTCCCTGAGACTGTGGACAAAGCAGGAAGCCAAGGCTCAGTGAGTTTGAAAACCTCCCAAAGACCCTCTGACACACAAAACTGCTGTGTTGCAGCAATCCTGTTATGGCCCAGCCACAGTTCAGCAAACCAGCCTGGCCATGGTCTCAAATCCCCAGCAGAAAATCTCAACAGAGCAATGATTATCAGCCACCATTGGCTAATCACTCTATTCATCCCTTCAGAATTGGCTTTTGTTTTTGCCTTTGTAGGACCTGGAAAATCTGATTAGAAAATGTAGAGTGGTTCAGTGTAACACATATGTATAATAAGAGTCATGGAGTGGCACTGACACATACAGTACAGGTGACAACCACACCCTGGTCAAGAATGAGATTTAGAAAGAACTTGCTTGGCTGGGTCAGACAGTGCAGACAGCGCAGCCCCACCCACATTCTACAGCGGGGAGGGTCTGAGAAAACCAGCCAATCCTGCCCGGCCCCAGCCGTTTAATTTATTTAAAAAATGAGAGAGTTAAACATGATTTTTAAGAGGTCATAAGTGTTTGAGAACAATATGTGTTGTTGAAAATGTCACTATCTGCTGTCAAAAGCTGCAATTCTTCTCTGCTTGCTTAACAAAAGGAACATTGCCTTTCAGATAAGAAGGAATGTTGACAGAATGACTGTGAACGGGCAGTAACGTACGCTGATCTACTATGCTATCTGAAACATGCTGCCACACCCTTTTTGTAACTCTCTCTGTCACTTTACTCCGCACATCATGATCTCATTCAAAGTATGACAAGCGTTGCAGTCACCATGGCACTGAACTTCAAGAAGTGACTCTTTTCTTTCTTTGGCAGGATGTCAATATCACTTACTCTTAGATCTGAAATGATGCACACTTGGGTTAAAGTAGCGTGTAAATAAGTGCCAGTCATCAGTAACTTGTGACACACTTTAAGTATTGAGTATAAGAATGCATGCCAGGAGTCTGGAGGATAACATGGCTGACCGCACTGTGATGTCTCACTGCAGTTGTCACAGCGGTTCCCCGCGTTGCCAAAGCTCACCACTAGGGGGAGTCGCATCGTTTGACAGAGACTTGGAAAAGGTGTTTCAGGTACTAAATAGTGGATAAAAACCAAATATACGATGAGATGCTAATTTGAAGCTAAATATGAAACATTGCAGGCAAATTTTGCAATCAAACATCCTCTTATTTTAGGGTAATGTATGATGGTTAATAAAAAGAACTGAAGAATGTTTACTTGAAGCAAAAGACTTCTTTTTTTACATTAGAATACCATATCAAACTAAACTTATTTTTTCTAAAATAATAGTGGTAACTTGATATTAGCCACCACTTTCCTCATAGACAGAACACCCTCTTTGTAGTGTAAAAGTGCTGTGCAATAAAAGGGTAACACTTTACAATAAGGTTCATTAGGTAACTACATTAGTTAACATGAACTAATAATGAACTGCACTTCTACAGCATTTATTAATCTTAGTTCATGTTAATTTCAACATTTTACTAATACTGTTACATATGTATCTGTATGGACTCATGTGTTTTGTCTTCCCACGTGTCTTCCTTGTTTTGCTTGTTCATTGGTTTTCTTCATCCCTTTGTGTATTTCTACCTTGTGTTCTCCCTCGTTCCTGGTCGGTTCTCGTTTGTAGTTGGACGTTGTGCGTATGCTTGTTTGGTGTTTCCCTGGATCCCGTGCCATTGTTTCATTAAAAACTCTGCATCGTCTGGAGTGTTCCTTAACCACACATACCATAACAAATACATTATTAAAATCTTGTTAACATTAGTTAATGCACTGTGAACTAACATGAACAAACAGTAAACAACTGTATTTTCATTAACTACCGTTGACAAAGATTAAATACAGTAACAAATGTATTGCTCATGGTTAGTTCATGTTAGTTAATACATGAACTAATGCTTAACTAATGAACATTATTGAAAAGTGTTACCAATAAAAGCAATACAAAAGAGGCACTCAAAGTTCGGTTTGCAAATAGATGCGAGAAAGAACATGGAATTAATTCTGTAAATTACATTGATCTGGAATGTTGAGAATTCTTTCACTGCAGGTCAAAGGGAAATTTTCTTTTTATTTTTGTTCATAAATTTTTAATAAAATGAAACTTAACTTTACAAAGGTTACCAAGGTGAAAAAAGTAGCACATTTGTACATTGGTAACTATAACTGCAATAGGTTAAAGTATGATCACCACGATAAACGTAAGGGCTTTTTACCATATAAGAGTTTGCCAACAAAAAGAGCAAATCCTGTTTGATTAAGACTTGATAAATTCACAGACAAAGCACTGTCCTCGCTTCTCACTTGTATAAATGACGGAGGACTCCTCATTGGTTTGTCACACAGACTCAATACTGAAGGGCAGACATGCAACGGCAGGACCGGTTCTAAAGCACAGAACAAAGTTGATTCCTTTCATTTTTTTCATTCTTTTTAATAATTTTTAAACAATCCTCTTTGCATGTAAAAGGTATTGCAAATCCCTTTACTTAAATCACATTGGTTTTGAGTTCTGCCAATTACAAAGTGTGATGCTTTATGCCACAGGACAAACAAAGGTTTTGATTTAGCTTGCAGTATGAAGCTACAGGGACAGATATTGGTGTTCAAACAAATGTCTATGTGAGGAAATTGGAAACCCCCCTGGTGTTTAAGCTGCAGTGCAGCGGATCTCTTAGGACAGGTCAACAGCCGCACGATTAATCTCAGTTACCTGAAGCTGAACAGTGACATGTGGCTTTACCTCAGTCTGACTGCACACATTAGGCCTATATCTCTGTATATGAACCCATTTCTCAAAGCTTAGTTACCTATTTCAGGAACACGCCTATGATGCCCTCAAATGCTCTCTAGACAGCTCATTTTCTGTCTTTCCTTTTTTGTTGTTGTTGTTTTGAGAGGCAGCCAGAGACTCACACATCCCAGTGTACTTATACATACATTGCACAGACCTGTAGTTTGGCAAAGTCAAAGTAATGTGACCAGAGGGCTGTCGACAAGATGTAGATTTTGTCTAACAGACGACCAGGTCAGCATGAAAACCACGTGTCTTACAGATTAGAAACTGGCATAGTTGAGTCTCTCTCTCTCGTCTGGCAGTTGCTGTATCATTGATTTAATGCTGAATGAACGCTGACTCTTGAGCGAAGCTGCGAACCACAAGCATGACATGAAATGTGTCTGGTGCTGATATTTGGAGGCAGCTTTTAATTCCGTTTCCAGAGCAGACTATTTCAACCTTCACGTTTCTGTTGGATGCAATGTCCTATCTGAATCCCCGGGGGAGAGAGCTCGAGCGTTTTGATGGACTTTCGCTCATTTACTGGTAAGATTTGAATATGGCTTTAGAGTTTTGCATGCTCTCTATTGTCTCCCTTTGACATTAAATGACGCTCGAAACTTTACAAATATTCACGTAAACAACTTAAGTTTCCAACTGTGTGTGTAGCCTATGTAACAAGTCTTTACAACCAGTCAGCATTATTAAAGAAAAAAGCACGTAGTCTAAATACAGTATTATTCACATACTGTTTTTGACGACGAGGTGCAGCATTTCCACAGAGAACATGAGCATTTTCGAACATTTTTCTGGATAAACAAAGATATTAGGTAGAGATTTTGTGGCATTTTTGAGCAATGATAATAGATATTTTGGATAGTCTCCTCAAAAATTGTTATTAAACAACAAAGTACTGAGAAAAAAATGTGTTTTGTTTATATATATATATATATATATAGTCTGTACATGTACAGATGAAGTTATGCTACGTATCTTCAGCTTCTTAAAGACCAGGGTTTTGATGCTAAGGACCACAAACATGACTTTGCGAGAGCCTCCGCCGATTATATAAAGGCAGATTTATATTTTCACATAGACTCATTTGTACTAAAAAATATCAAGCCTTAAATAATAAAGCGAATATGTTGTTAACAAAAATAAATGGTTGTTGTAGCCTACTGTAAATAGCCTAACTGATATTGTCAGTATATTAAAGAAAAAGCTACAATGAAAATAATAGCTGGAGAATATTTTCTTTTTATATTTTCTACTCACTATTCGAATAATGTAAAATGTTGAAACCTTTGAAAATGATTTCTTACTATTAATAACCGGTGCTGATAAAAGAACGACATGATTCAATCGAATTTTTTGAAAGCACAAACAATAAGGATACATTCTGCCAATGCATTAAACATATTTAGTCAATATCCTAAGTTAACACAATAACTCTAAAACTACATTTAGTTAAATTTTCTTTCTTTTTTTCCTCTCAAAATTTTCAAGCTCCCTCTTGCACTTCCCTAGGGTTCCTCAGACCCCAGTTTGAAAATCCTTGTTTTAAACTATTTTGACTACAGTATGGCAGAGATTTTTTGTTTGTTTACAACTAAAGGCATTACCCAACTGTAGTTAATTAAGGCGAACAGGCAATCTGCCACCTTCTGAATGGATTTTAACATGGTTTATGATTGTCAGCAGCCTTCAAGTTCACATGAAAGTCAATAATTGCATCACTGCTGTCAGGCATCATAGCAGGTGTGTGATTGACAAGTGGAAACATTCTTGAATATTCTACTGTTGGCACATTTGAATTATAGCCATAAAATAGAAGAATAGCTAAGAGCGTGTGTACCTGAGAATGAATCTGCCTGGTGACGTACATGCTAAATTTAGAGTTGACCGGTGACCGGGACTTGAATACTATTGGCAAGACTGGAGAAGTGATGCCATCCCGTGACCTGATGAAGCAATCATGTTGTTTGAGGAAAGAATAATTTTTCTAAATTTAACAAAGCAATATCTTTAAAATATAACAAAAGCTACATGATAGTATAATGCTGTGTAATGTCTCGTGCAAGTATCTTTTGATAGTCATGCGTATTTCCCTCAACATTTTATTTGTTGGTGTTTTTAACTTTATGTATTCTCTTTAGATGTTGTTTAATTGCATGTTTAGTGAGTACTTTAAGTGTTGAAGAAAAGTCATTTTTCATTTATTTTTGGCAGTTTATCACTTTTGCATCAACTTCATTTTATGTTAAAATAGAAAACTATTAGGGAACTTGCATAGAACTTACTCGAGCACATATTGGGAGTAAAAACATTAACAAATGTTCATACTCTGTGTAATTGATCTGATCATGGTCATGGTGTCCATGTGAGTTCTGTAAACCCAAACACGTGTCCTGTCTCCCGGACATTTATTCACTAATATGAAATGAACTGACTGTCAGTGTGGTTGATGCTATAATCGATCAACTCAACTGATTTTGTACCATTATTTTTACATTTATCAATCAGTGTACATGGTGTTTCACAAACAGGGCATTGCATCCTCGTGTTCTTACGCTTTGAAAATATTTCAATTCTATTGGCTTTGACTTCCTTATTTAAAACAAATATGATCCAATCATGTGGTGCACAACGTCATACTTCAGGTTTGCGTTCCCTTCCTTTTTGTATAGACTATGTCTGAGGCTGCAGAGACGTTTTTGCAGCATTTATCGCATAGCCAGCATAGAAGTTTCGGACTTGAATAAAAGTTTTGTAGGAAAGGGCTCCCTCTACCACGAGGCTGCATTTTTTTCATCGTGACTGCAGGAATTTGTGATCGTTATGCCAATGTCTGTGGATTAAATACTCGACAGCATTATATGGCACAGTATGTGCCTGATACAGTAATTTATAAATGAATGAAGCAAGGGGTCATCATAATGTATGCAAGAGTTCATTGCGATTTCATGTGCAATTAATGAGTAGAATCATTTGTGTCGGATGCAAACTTTTATTATTCAACAGACACAGTCAGCTAACACCTGAGACATAAAGCTATATTTAAAACGGCATTAAAGCCTCGTTTTTATACTTTGACAACACATCCTATAAAAAATCTTTATCCGCATGGTGCTTTTTTATTGATTCATTTTTGCATTCTTTTTTTTGCTAGTTACTATTATCAATGAATCAACATCATATTTTTGTCAACTTTGCGGTTTTGTTATCTGCCTTTTTTGTCTCGGTCTTGCCTAATGATGAGGTCTTGTCAGCCGGTTTGTTGCGTCAGCTTTGCTGTGGTTGATTGATTTCTTTGTAACACTGTTGTTATAGATTCATAAAAATCAGGCTTGTTTTTATATTAGTTGACCTGCCAGTAGAACAAAGAGTCAGCTTTTGTGTTGAGTATCTACTTTATTATTATATTTGTAGACATATGCATAATTATGCACCTATACAGTTGACAGTTCATACACCTTATCCTCATTAAAAGAAGTTAGAATTATTTTCCATATTTATGTCAGTTCAAAATATGTTAATTTTGATAAAAACCATTAATAGACTTGTTGGTCTTTTAATTAGAACCTTCCGTACTATGAGAAAAACAATTCCTACCACAATCCCCTCATGATTGTTCATCCCATTGAGTGTTGTTTTTATGCTGACTGCATCAAGCGTGATTAAAAGTGGATGATATGGATATGTTGTGACATTTTCTGGGATGCGTTTCTGTTTGTTACCTATGGAGGGCAGTCATGGGTCCAGAATGCAGCCGTTAGTAAACAGGTCAGACTGGCCTGTCAGACTGTTTCAGATTAACCCATTTCATCACACTCGGTGGTCCAGCATGGAAACTTGGCACCTGAGTAAAGCTGCCACCCTCATTTCCCATTCTTCATTCCTGCAATGGGTGGCACGTTTACTGAGTTTTTCTTTGATGAAAAACAAGAAGCTGGAGTGGCCAAAAACTAACATGACATAGTGCATCTCCGCTCCTCTGTTATGATTTCTCAATGTGGACTGGATTATCCGATAATCTGATAACGACCCACTGTGCAGATTTGGTGATTAAAGTTCTGATGCAATGGGTAGTTGCCATGGCTGGTGCAAGGAGAAGGGATAGTATTCGTATGTGTATTGTGGTGAATACATATAGAGACACATTTTTTGACCGACATTTTTTTGTGTCCTTTGAGTGTAAATGGTCTTTTACTAAATAAAATATAAATTTGTTATTCAAATACTGTTTGATCAAACATTGCTTGAACAAATATTTCTTTACAATTGAAAAATCGAGAAGATGAATATTTCTTATGTATTCACAATTGAAGAATTTATCCGACTATAAAAATGTGAATTTTAAAGTAAAATCGTAAAATACTGCTATTACTTTAAAAGCACATACACAGAACAAAAATATGAACAAATCTAAGAATCTATTTAAGTATTTATTTTATTTATTTGAGAAATGATTAACATGTTTCAGCAGCCTTTTCATTAAAAAGTATAGACACTGATAAAATATTATTATTTTTATTTTTGTTTATTTATCTTTTACAAGCATAATATGTGTTTATTTTGTTTTTGAGGACTCTTGAAAGTGTAAAAGGGATTTATATTTCTCCTGTCCGATGTCTTTCACACCCCAGCTTGGGATTTTAGGACTGTGTGTGAGATTTCATCAGTCAATCATTGTTGACATCAACTTCTCCCCAGGGTTATAAGTCACATGACATTTACAGCTAAGGTGATTGGTTTACAAACAATGTTTTAGAACCGAAAGCCAACAAGGAAAAATGGTAGATTTCATATTTAATTCAAATTATTATCCATGCTGATCATATTAACTATATAGAATATTTAAAAATGAATTTACTGCATAGGATCATTGAAATGAAAAGGGGACATCAGAAAGTGAATTAATTGCTTTAAATTTAAAATAAAACCTTACACATTTGTCCACACAATTATGCATTCATCAAATATTTTAACCCTAACCGTCATTATAAGCCTAAAACAAGTATATGATTTCCATGTCACTTCTTTGCTCGACCAATATATGCATGTATTTCATGGATAATCCCAGTGTATTTGTTTACGATCCATTCTGATCAGTATGAACAGATTGAAGACAGAAATCAATATTTTCCCTCGTAAGATTTCAGTATATTTCAATATACATATACATATACACAATGTGTGTGTGTTGAATTTACCACCATAAAAACCAATACATACATGATATAAACAGCCTATATGAGTTCATTCTCATGAGAAATGCATCATGAGAAATCACATGGACGGACAATCTGTCATGAATCATCATTCATGGGATTTACAGCTTCAGCGATTTAAGAGGGTTGAAGGGCTGTTGGCATTCTGAGATTCTTGAGTGCTGAGATATATGGTACTTTGGAGCAAGATTTTGTGAAATTTAGAGATACTGGTATAAATATTTACATTTATTTGTTTATTGGTTTAATAGTTGCTTTCATCTAAAGCTTGAATGGAAAAAATCTACAGCGCAATGTAAGTACTGCAACACATACAAACACTCTTTTCCAGTATTAACACATTTATATTTGTGTTGTCTAATATGTTAGAGTATATTGTACTGTAGTGCTATGTAATCTGCCAGTGCCTGACAGGCTGTGTGAGTTTGTGGATCAGAGGTGGTTGAAGGGTGTTTTTAGTGATGGTAGAATAATATATGAAAGACTCTGCAGACAGCAATATATACACAAATATATTTGTCCTATGAATGATGATTTCAGTTTATTTTTACTCAAATGTAGGATTTTTCAGGATGTTCTCTGGGACATTTCCATAGCTCATTTAAAATGGTCTCTTCTAGCACATAGACTTATGCTAAGCCTTCCAGTGCTAAATATCTGCCATTCTGCCTGAGCTTTACTGTTCTGCCATTCTCGGGCACGGCAGATTCTTGAATAAAGAACAGCTGTCTCCTGTACCACAGTGGCTGCCCTGAAATGATATTTATAGCCTTTTAGTATCAGGCTTTATAAATGTAGGCACATTTGGGCTTTTTAGAGCATATGAGATGAAAACCCTTCTATTTCGGTCATCACAGAACAACTCTTTCTCTGTGTCCATAATCAGCAGAGGGCTGTGACACACAGGTCAGACCATAGAGGTCCACTTCTTTGTCACCTGCTTATAGAGTTCTGCAGGAAACCAATTAGCATTTTGGGCACTCTGGTTTTGGCCACATTCCGGACTCCTGGGCAGCATGTCAAATGTGCATACTCTTTACCCTGTTCAATTATATGTAAGTGTGAACTCGTTACAAAGGCCAGTTCACCCCAAAATTCATTTTCTGTCATCACTTACTCCCTCCTAATGCCATTCCAAACCATTGTGGAGCACAAAAGAAGATATTTTGAAGAATGTTTGGTGCCTATTGACATCCATTGATTTCTCAAAAATATCTTCTTTTATTTGGCTTCTGTCACGAGCCTCAATGGAGGTCATAAGGATATAGTCAATGATTTTTTAAGAAATTGTACCCAACCGTACAACCAGTCAATCAGATTGCACATCTGTATACACACAAAAATACTTAAGATTTTTAATTTGTAGTATTTGTTTTATAGTGTACAAATGCTCCTCTGCCACCATCGGCTTGTTATAGTGGTAATTAATATCTTTTTTATTTTTTAAATAAAAGTGTTTTCTATCAAATGTTGGATTTCCTACATCTTCAAATAAATGGGGACAATCTCAGAAGGATGAAAAAATAATGTTTTTGGTCATCACATTAAAAATAACATTTGAAGTGCTGGAAAAAAGTTTTGTGTGTGTGTCTAATTAAACACCGCGTTTCTTATTCAAACATTCCCATTAGCTTTGTCTTTATTGCAATCAATTAAACTGGTTTATTGGCAAATTAGGCAAGTGTGATAACTGCATTAAAATATAAATGCAACATTAAAAAGTCAAGGGTTTTGTGTCGATTACAGCGATTACAGAATGATGGCTAAAGCCCAAAGTATAGTTCACTTTTCATGTACGCTTGTGTCAGTATACAGTGCGCATGACTCGTATTTCGTCATCAGAAGAGTACACCCACTACCGGATTTTTGTAACTGGCGTGCATACTTGTTTTTAGTTTTACTTGGTACTTGGTTTTATCCACAATGTAGCAACCATGGCCCTGGGGGCGTCGATTCATAAGGTAGTCAAAGAAAAACTGCATAAACAAAACAGACAGGAACGCATGCAAGCTACAGCGATGATGGAGGCCTACATAGATGAGAGATTGTGCAAAGAGGATAGAAAGTACCCTCATTTGTACAACATTAGCATGAAAGAATACAAAGATGTTTACATGGGTTGTAACTCGTGGCGAACGATTGTTCAAAACTGCAGCGTATGATATCAAAGTACTGCGAAAGTGATTGGCGAGCAAACGACTCCTTATGCATCGCAATGCATTTCGAACAAGCCTATAATTTCCAACCTGATTCAGCACACATGCCTGTGATTTTTTAAGGTGATCCTGAAGAGCTTGATTAGCTGGTTCAGGTGTTTGATTAGGGATGGAGCTAAACTCTTGCCCTGTCCAAATACCCACACTTGCGGTCTTGGCCACTTGAGAGCTCGTGCACGTGACAGGAAGTAAGTGCGCAAGACTGTCCCATGTCAATGCCAAAGTGCAGGGCCCTTAAAGCACACTAAACCTGGGCTAAACGTATCCCATCATGCATTATATTGGGGAGCTCACGTGCACCGAAATCACGAGATGTCGAGGAAAACATTCCACTGTAAGTTTATTGAAAATAAAAATGCTCTGTTAAAAGTGTGTCCCATTGGGTAATCAAAACCTCTATACACACTTGCGGTCTTCACGCCTACTTGAACACTGGGGCCAAATGCTGGAAATACGTCATGTAAGTAGACAAGTGGTCAAGTGCAAAGACCACAAGTGGGAATTTGGACAGGGCATCTGCAGGACAGTGGGTCCCCAGGAGCAGAGTTGAAGACCTCTGCAGTTCGTGGTTGATTGATGGGCTGTCCTAGCAGATTATTGTGCACATTAAAGTACTCTGTCCAGTCTGACTTGATATATGAATGTGCAAATCACACTTGACATATTAACATCATAAGAGGATTTCCTGGAAAAATGTAAGGCTATCCAGACAGAGTGCTGTGTAAGTCAGTGTATTTGGTGTGATAATTTTGAAAATAAAGCTTATGATGGCCGGGTGTGTAAAAGCTAATCCGCAAATTACATCATTACAGCCTGTGAGTTTGGCACAAGAAAGCTTAGTGTGGTCACACTAGGCTGGTGGACAGCAGTAGATACATTATTTACCTTATTAACTAATACAATAACATGATGCACGAATTTCCACTTTGCCAAATGAAGCCTTATTCAAGATGCAGCAGTGTACTAATTACAAGTATAACACAAACAACAGAAAATTTAAAGCAAACACACTCCTAAGCAGCGTTTAGAACATCCTCGTGTACCTTGTTTTGGAGCGTAACTCAAGTCGGAGATAAAAAGTGGTTTCTGATTCACAGGACATGTGTCGAGGTAAATGACAGTGAGGAGTTACACGGTGACAATGCATTTAAGGCAAAGTGTCACTCTGACTCTAACTAGGGCGCAAGCAACACTATTTGTTGAGCACTAAATGACAATAATCTCTTTTAACAGGTAGTCACTTCATTACATTATGCATGCAGTTAGTCTTTTCAAAGAATGTTTTTTTCAACCCACTTAACATTGAAAACATTACACATGATATTGTCAGAATACAAAAAGCTGAGTAAATTTGGACAGTGTAATCCACCTATTGTGTAATTGTACCTCAAGTATGCGTGTATAAATCTGATTGCTGTGTGAGAGAAAAGCACTCTTGCTGCGCATGGGGATGACCATAGACAATA
The DNA here is from genome assembly GCA_037194245.1 of Opsariichthys bidens. Classification (NCBI taxonomy): domain Eukaryota; kingdom Metazoa; phylum Chordata; class Actinopteri; order Cypriniformes; family Xenocyprididae; genus Opsariichthys; species Opsariichthys bidens. The sequence goes on along the minus strand of CM074277.1, from coordinate 14,882,179 downwards.
ACGCTGGCTAAAAATGGAAACGATTGAGAGATTAAATATGTCTTTCTGAGTTGACAAGGATTTAGAGTTTGAGAGTCTGCTTTTGCACAAATGTTGTTTTCCCCTCAAACCATCAGCACTTCCTATTTTTCCGTTTTTGTCATGACTTATAAAATAGCTTCAGTGGGAGTGTGAATTCCACACCACCAGGAAGTTAAGAAATCACAAGCATCCTTCAGTAGGATGCTGTAAAAGTGAAAATATGTCATTAAGGAGCTATATCTGTCTGACCTGACTCTTACCAAAGACGATTATTGGTGTAACCAAATGTAGTAAGGTTGATTTAGTCATATTAAATGATCATTTTTAGATTTTGCCATCTACGATGCATGCATGCAGCACATTTTAGACTACCTGCCTTTTTAATACTGTTTATTGTATCACATTTGATCTATTTCCTATCTACTTCACAAGACTTAGACCAGTAATTATTTTGTTTCGGAAGAGATTACAGTAACTTGTCAGTTTCAATTAAGGTTTGATCTGATGCAAAATACATATTTCTTTTAATAGAGTTCAGCTTGATGTCTATGAAAGATTGAAAAAGCTTCATGTTAGTTAGTTAGTTGCATCACACCACAGTTAAATCTAAGTCCTTTAATAAACGTGAATATTTGTTTTTCTGTTTGGGAACCACCTGTTCAGTCATTATTAAACAATGACCACAAAATAAATATCTCTATCTCTAAAATATCTGTACAAAAAACACTACCCCTCGTTTCTGTTGCATAAGATTTAATCTGTGGTTGAAAGTTGGTGATGTTTAGGATCATCTGTATTAGTGGGCTGTAGCAGTGAATCATGTGGCTCGCGCTGTGTCGGACCTCCGCGAGGCGCTGATCACGAGAGGAATGGGCATAAGATACGCGTCGCTGGATGCGCAAAAATCTCTTCAAAATGCCAACATTTTCGGTCATGTACAAGGGAGCAGTCATGATTAGCAGGTAAAAACGTTTGTTTTGGAATTTTGTTGTACTTGAGCTGCATTATGGCTCGTTTTTCAGCTCATTAGTTCGGCGCTCGAGCGTTTACGAGAGAAGCGTCGTCACTTTGTCCTCTACTGAAGGTTTCGGTGACTTTTGGGCACTTTGTGCTACCTGTTCTGTGGTCAGGTGTGTCACTTACAAAGCGTGCTTGCGGACTTACTAATATGAGAGAATGAAAAACGTGAGTAAAATGTGCCGAACGACGGTGACTTTACTATTGTTTTTGTAGTCTATGCATTTGCACCGAGTGTAGTTACAGTGTGGAGATGACATATTTGAGTTTGTTTTGAAGAATCCACTGCACTGTAAAGGATGTACTAATAATGTGCTCTAATCACCGGGAGATTATAATGGGGTTGTGCGTACGCGCTAAATCCATGTATACACACCCCATGGACCTCATAAAACTTCAACTGTGCTTTTGTTATTGATCAAACTTCTGCTGAGAACCGCCCAGAATGATGATCCCTACGCAGCTGTATATTTCCATGTGAGAGCGAGTAGGCATGATGTTTTAAGTATGCTAAATTAAATGCTCGACTTTTATATGTTCATTATACTAAAACTAAACGAAATCATTAAAAGATTATGTGGAGAATATTTACTTACGGTATTAGGGTGGCTGTGCCTATTTTCAGTTCAATTAAAATCGTGTTTTTTTCTGGTTAGAAAGTTTTGTAACTCTTTATTTTACAGTGTCATTGTTACATGTATTTATTATAGTAATGAATAGAAAATATTCTTATTTACATGCAATTAACCCTAAACCAAACCCTCATCCTAACCCTATAGTAAGTACATGTAGTTAATTGTCATTACGCAGTACTTAAATGTATAGTTACACTGTATCAGAGACACCTTAAAATAAAGTGTAACCGAAAGTTTTTTTTTATTATTATTATATTCTTGAATGTATGTATGTAAAGTATGTACACTTGATGAACTCTTGGAACAATATGCACATTTTTTTTTATTTCTTAATGTCTATTAGAATACAAGAATTAGAATTCGTTTCCAAGATTTCTGCTCAATCTTTGAATTAGAAATAATATCAGATTTGTTAAATGTGATAAATTATTGCAACACAATTAATTAATGTATTGAAATGATTGCAATAGCCATTTGCCAGGTTAACAGCTCTAAAAGAACAATCGATATCTTTTTGTGGTTTTCACAGACCCCTTCATTTGATCATTTTAAAGGCTGTTTTAGAGGATGCTGTGTTGGGGACAGCCGACACTCTTTGTTGCGTAACTCTTGTTTTCAAACATGGTTATGGCATCTAGAATTGTAGCTTCAGATGAAGTCTTCAGACAATCTAAAGTACAATTTCAAGGACAAGCCTGGAGGAAAGACTGGATTGTGGTGGAAGCTTGTAATCTTTCTGGTGTAGTGTTGGTAAGTCTCTCAACAGCAAAAGGCCCTTAAATGTCAGTGTCCTGTTATATCCTACTAAATAGACAATATTTTATTCCTTTGATTGCATGGTAACAGTGTGTCCGCTGCCAACAGGGTTGAGTTTCTTTAATTAATTACATAATTTTACTTAATGACATAAGTACTTAAGTAAAACTTAAGGGTAATAAATGTTATGTGACTGAGTCCTCAGAAATCAGAATCGTACACAGATTTGGAGTTCATTTGAAAGCGCCCATTTTTAGGAGCCTGTCCAAAGCAGGACATTCATGCTAAATAATTAATACTGATTCCCCACTGGAAATAACTGGTCTTGATGCTAATAACAGTCCTGAGGTACAGCGTGTACAGCAAAATCTTCCCACACATAACTTCACACTGTATTTTGATTACAATATTCAGGTATGAACTGAAAGCCACCTGCTTCAAATTCAACTACATTTAGAGCCAAATGTTCGATTCTCAAAAGAAGACCTTGATTATTTCTCTGAATTTAACTTGTCTCACTATGTAACTAAGTTTTTTTACCCTCATGTTTTCCATGTTTCAACTTCGTTTTTTGATGAAATGCTGCTCTTGTTCTCTGTCCTTCTCAGGACACTAATGGGTCCATATGGAGTAGATCGAGCAGTGCATTCTATGGAGTTTACAGACTGTGAGAATGGATTAGGTAAGTGCCTCATAAGATGTTGACAATTGTGTATTTGTATAATTTACTAAATATCCTATCATATCTTAAAATAATTTAAAACACTGTCTTCAATTTGTGCAGACAACCTCAGAAGTCATATTATAAATGCTCTTAGAATGGTGCAGATTGAGACTGAAGGCTTGCTAAGATTTATTCAAGACATAAACCCCTTTCACCCAACAATCCCGGTAAATTACCATTAAATGACCAGAATAATTTTTCTAGTAAATCGACAAATGTGCTGTTCACACAAGCAACAGCGTTCCGGATTTTTTACCGGTAAGGTACCATTCACACATCAGTGCCAAAATAACGGTAAATACTGTGATGTCAATCATCGGAAATGACCTTTAAATGCCTTTTCATTATCCACCTGGATGAGGAGAAAAATGCCTTAGATTTATTTTAGTTGCATTTATTTTTTACTTGAGTGACAGATGTAAGAGGTGTAAGTGCTCTTAAAACACGAGACGCATACTAGTTATTACAGTTCAGCATTTACTGTAGTACGCACCGACTGCAGAGCCGCAGCACTGATGAATAGAGATCTTCAGATTCAGATCTTCATCTAGTACATGTTTACATATAAAACAATTAAAACCAGTGGAAATTACTGTAAACAGCTCCGACAGAACTTCATGGGTCTGTCCAAATACCCACATTTGCGGCCTTTTTAATTGACCGTTTTTCTTTATGGGTAGTTTACTGTACTGTATTTGTGAAAGGGGCTATCGACTCTTCTTTATTATCATTTGTGGCTCCATGAAGAACCTTTAACATCCATCGAAGATTTCCATTGCACAAAAGATTCTTTATAGTGGAAAAAGGCTTTTTAGATTATTAAAATATTCTTCACATTAAGAATTTTTTTTCAAGAAATGTTCACTGAAATGGTTCTTTCTACTGCATCCATGAAAAAAACCCTTTTAGAACCTTTATTTTTTTTAAAGTGTTTAGAGTAGCACCTAAGTAGTCAGTTTTAATGAAGGCTATTGTACAGCCGGCATTTCTGATCTTTAATGGCCATGGGTAAGTGAAATGAAGCGTATGGCGGAGTCTCGAAGCAAAACGTATAGGCATAGGTTTAGCGTATGGTTGTTTTCCAGTCTTTCAAATCTTGTGCTGTCTTTGTTATATTTATACCACAGCCTGATCTCCCTCTTCACAATAGATCAAAAACATTATTTGAAGGCAGCTCTAAGCTCCTTAAACCTGTCCTTCTTACATCCCAACTTGCACTGTCAACAATCTATTGTGTTACAAGACGATTCTGTTTTAGGAGACGTTTTCATGATTACAGACTCAGGAGTGGTGCTCAGAATAAAAACAGCACAGATAAATCAAATATTTTACAACACATATTTGCAGTGGTGTCATGTATAGACTTAAAAGTGTGACATTGTGTTTTTTTCACCACATAGTCCTTACTTTGCAATTATTTTAGAGCATGAGTATGATATTTTAGAGTATGAAATATTTTGAGTTTAAGAACAGAACATGTTGTGGGTAACGGGTTGCAAATCTTCTTATTAAAGTGTCTCCGAGATTTTCTTGAAGTGAATCAATTAATATGCAATATCAGCTCAAAACTCAATTAGTGCCAATACATCGTCTGTCTATTAATACCAGATAAGCCTGAAGCAAAAAGAGGTTATTTATGATTCCATGAGCGTGACTAAACCGTGTGACCAAAGCGAATCTAAAGAATCTGTACTGTCCATCAAGGGAAGTGTATCCTGCTTCTGAACTGCCTGCAAATTAATCTTACACGTTTTTAGTGCTTTCAATATGTAAATGTTGTACGTTTGAGTTCCTGGAAATGCCTATGGAAATGTAAGTAAAAGCATGTGTGGTAAAACCACACTTGACGCAAAATACATTCATGAGATCACGTTGGGTGTGAAAGATGCTCATCTCATTAAAGGCTTTCATGTGTTGTTGGCGTCAGAGCTCATTCGTGTTGTCTCAACAAATAATGGCCTGACAACACTGATGTTGCTCTCTCAAATAAGGGATCTGCCATCCTTTCATGTTGGCATCTAGACAATGACTCTATTCAATATATTTTTTTAGATAAACCCTGATTTCAACATGAAATGAAATTCACCCTATCTATTTTCTAAATGCTTGTTATTGATCTTATTGTGAATGAGTTGATATGACGTCTCCATCTCATTTGAGTGCTCATGATTTTAAAACATATTTCAAAAGTACTATTCATTTCTTTCAAGGTAAAATGTTTCAATTAACCTCAACATATTTAGCCTCAATGGAGTAAAACAGAATTCCTGTGTCTTTAATGGATCCAGTGGAGCGTAGTGTTTATATTATAGGAAGATCATACTGTCACCAGGGAGATTTGGAGCTTTACAGAGTTGCTGTTTCCCACTGAAATCCAATAAACTCATTTGACGACCTCAGGGGGATTCGAACCTCACAGCATTTACCTGAGACTCTGAAAGTTGACATTTCTAAATGTGTAATACTTAGAAGTACATACTGACCCGAGTCAGCTGTAAATCCTTATATTAGGGAGACTGGTTTGAACATAAGCTGTTTAAGGCCTCAGTTATCTGACTTGAAATCAGACACAAATGGGAACACACCTACAGCAGCTGGGCTGCACTATTTAGTCATCATATATTTACATTTGGATTCGTTTCCTTACCAAAATAACTGAAAATACACTACAGAACTATACCTTTCTTAAAAGAAGAACAAGGCTGCATTCATTTGATTAAAAATACAGTAAAAACAGCAGTAGTGTGAAATATTACAATTTAAAATAACAGTTTTTTCTCTGTATATATTTTAAAATGCACCTTCAGAAATCATTCTAGTATGCTGATTTGCTGCTCAATAAACATTTCCCATTATTATAAGTGTTAAAAACAGTTGTGCTGCTTAATGTTTTTGTGATGTACATTTTTTCAAGATTCTTCAATGAATAGAAATTTCAATTCCTAACCCAGAATATTGAAGCTTTGTCTGTTATTTATGTAAGTGCACTCTTAAGTAATTGATCTTACAATCAAGCAATTATCTATAATCAGTTCTCATTAAAGAAGTCAAAGTTAAGTATGTTTTATAACTATTAAATTAGATTTTGAAGTCTATCAGACCACTAATAAAACTTGAGAGTTGTAGCTCTTTCAGCAGGCATCAGGTAAAGCTGTCTATTGTTCATGGTAAACGTGAACAATCATAATCATAGTCTGTTTGTCAGAAAAGCATCAGTGAATGTTTGGATCGTTCATTTCACAATCACCTGTCATCAAATTGTCAGTGTGTACTGGCAATGCAATCAGAATGCTCTCACAGTCCTCTTTTCAGGGACTGTGGCATGATTTATGGGTTTTGTTTACATTTATTTGATTGATAAAAACAATATCAACAGACAGCAATACAAAGGTGTGGAAGAATAATGTTTTACAAGGTCTTACTTTGAGGACTTACTTTGTCTCTTAAGGAATCAAAGTGATCGGTGGTGTGAAAGAACTAACAGGAGAAGAATATGGCGTTTACGTCAAGAGGATCTTACCTGGTGGCCTTGCTTCCAGTGATGGTAAGTTTTCTCAAAGATGTTTTTTATCACAGTTTGAAATAGCTTTTTGCCTTAAAGTGCCCCATGACGCTTTTTCAAATTTGACCTTAATAGCAGTGTGTAATATAGCTGTTTGTGAATGTGAAAGGTCTGCAAAGTTTTAAAGACCAAAGCATTCTCCTAAAATAAAGAATCAGTTTTGAACTGCTGAAATGAGTCATCAGCAATTCCAGTCTCATTTCCTGTTGAAAGAAATTTGCATAATGCACACCTCTGGCCTGCATTGGCTGCCCGTGAACATCTACTTAGTACCTTGACCTGTCCTGAGTTTGGTTTGTGTTGTGTTCATGTTGAGAAGACGCTGTTTTCTGCGCTGCGTATCCACTTTGCATATACTTCAAAAGGATGAGGACTTTATTGTTCGGTCAAACCGACACCATTGTTACTGTTCGTATCACTGTGTATACAAGCGCTGAAAAAGCCTCCAAAGCCTCCAAAGCTCAAATTCAGGTATGGTAATGGGCATTTTGTTTCCGATTCATGCCAATCACAACAGACTCTGCCATCTGACCAATCAGAGCAGAAAATGAGGAATTTAGACAGACCGAAACCTTTATTGATCTGTTTCAGACTGTGAGAAAAGAGGTGATGAGCAATGCATATTACGAAAAAATTAAAGTGTTTTTGGATGCATGTGAACTTATTGCAGGAGACCTTCAAAACAAAAAATAGGAACCTTCAAAATAGAATAATAGGGACAGTTTAAAACTGTATCCAGGCCGTCTCCAGTTTTAAACAATGTTAGAACATCAATTTGTAGTGTCTCAGACACAATGCAAAACCTGAAAAAGAAAGGTATGAATGTCCATGCTGGTCTAGCTGTTAGACTAGCATAATCACATTATTACCAGCAAAACCAAGCTTGTGAGGTTAGTCAACCATGCTCTGACCAGCAAGCTTAATTCAATTTCTTTGATCCGCATTATACAGCTTTTGCTAATGAACACAGTGAATCAATCTTGTTATTATGAATTTTGGTTTAAATTTAAAGCTAATCTCCAATATCAGTAAATGTTATTGGAGATTAGCTTCAAATTTAAACCAAACTGTGAAACAGCCACATTATAATAGAACAGAAATTCGAAAGTTAAGACACAAATTTAGAAAGGAAACCGTGTCAGTGCAGCTGTTTACATTTCTGCGAAACAGATTGTCTGTCTCACTGCGTATACCTCTGCTTAAGTCTCTCACGTGTGAAGGGGAGTTTAGCGTCATCTCTGCGCTTAGAGTTAATGCCCCTGACGGACTGGAATTAGAGTCTGTCTCCCATTCTGCTGCTGCTGAGCACGGGGTATACGGGAGCTTATGTGGGCGCATGCGCTCTGTGGGGCTTTGCTTGTTTTTAGCCCGCTCACACTATTACTGTCAGCTCACCATTCAGAGAACTCAGAAATGCTTCCTGGCTGCTCTCCTTAGTTTTGTGGAAAGACAAATCAAGCATACTGGTATTTAAATGGCAGGCCGGAATTCTGAGGGAATCTAGACAGCTTTTCAGGATACTGATTATCCAGAGTCACTGTAAAATCTGGCACTGGAAAGGTGGTATTTGGCTGAACTTGAAGTGCTCTGACACAGAGTAGGACATAGGTGACCCCTTTGAGACTTTGCAGGTTGTTCCATTCCAGATTTGATTTGCTCTGACAAGATATCACTGAAGTGAAGGTAGAAGGGGTCGAGAAGACATAACCCTGACCTACATCTGAGAGAGATGTTCTTAATATGTCTTATGGAAATGAAAAGATTTGAGGGCCGTATGCTGTCTGTCCTACTGCCACAGTTTGCTAAAACAAGTTGCCAAATTATGACAGGAAACATTTTTACATTATGTTATATAAAGCCGAAAAACACTATCATGTTGACGAATTTGAAATTTATGGTCACAGTCAATAGGGTCAACAACATTAAAGTCACGGTCAATTTACAAGTACCCTAGTGTGACAAAAGTATATGTTTCACTTCATGTTCATGTTAGTTAATACATTAAATAATGCTTAACAAATGAACCTTAATGTAAAGTGTTACCAATGGACCTTTATAGTTTTTATTTTCTAAATGCTTCATTAGGAAACCTACAGCCCGGAGACCAAATCTTGGAGGTGAACGGTGAAAGCTTGATTGGCGTGACAAGTGAACGGTACATACTGCACTCTCTCATTTGAATTCATTTCTTCTTCTGTTCTGCCTATATGTAGTTTCTGTGATTTCACTTTTAGTTCTGTTGCAGATCATTTCTTTACATGCAAAATTAGCCAGTAGTTATTCTTTTAGTACTTTCAAAACACTTGATGCCTGATTTTTTTCTCTTATTGTAGAGCGGTGGACATTCTTAGAGCAGCATCCTCAACCAATCACATGCGCCTTCTCATAGCCAGAGATGAGGAAGCCAGGTAAGCCACTGATCCATCAATCATAACATCTGCTCTGAAGATCACAAACTACATGTCCATTTGGACATTTAAAAAGTTGATTTCAAATGCAGTCCTCAAAGAAAAAAAACCTCTGAGTTCAAAGCACAGTAAGCACAATTATAAAAAATACAAAAGTATAAATACATTCAAAAGTTTGGGGTCAGTAAGAATTTTTTTTGGGGGGGGGGGGGAAATACTTCAGCAAGGGTGCTTTAAATCGATCATACTGAAATGACAGTAAAGAATATGTATGAAAATATTTCTGTTTCAAATGAATGGTGTTCTTTTGAATTTTCTAATGATCAAAGAATACTGACAAAACATCATGGTTTCCCAAAAGAAAAAGAAAATAAAATTAAGCAGCACTTTTTCAACATTGATAATAATAATAAAAGTTTCTTGAGCATCAAATCATCATATCAGAATGATTTCTGAAGGATCATGTGACACTGAAGACTGAAGGAATGAAAATTCAGCTTTGACATCACAGAATAAATTGCATTTTAAAATATATTATAATAGAAAACAGTTATTCTAAATTATAATAACATAGACTTTAAAAAAAAAAGTAAAATCCTAGAGACCCCAAACTTTTGAATGGTAGCATGTATGTAAAAAATAATTAGAAAATAATTATTTAAAAAGTTTACTTTTTAAAGCAAACCAAAAGGTTGTTTATTGTTTTTTTCTACTTATAGTCCATTTCATTACTAGACTTCCAATTAGTGACTTTTAAACAACCTAAACACTTGCCATCACTTTAACCCTCTCATCCACTGATATTGATCTATGGATGTCTGACCTGAGTATATTTCATCTGAATGTCCACCCCTTAGAAGACATGTTAAATAATTAACTGAAAGATGAATAATTTTGTTCATAAACTAGATCTGACTGAGTATTGGCAGTGCCTGTGTGTCTCATGGTGAGCTATTCAAAGATGAGCTTCTGGCCCGCAGGGCTCCCATATACTGCCTCCCTCCACTGTCAACTTCACTCACTAGAAAAAACTATCAATGGAAATGCTGCATTCCTGCTCATGGCAATGCTAATGATCTTTTCACTTTCTGAAACTTCAGTTAAATTAGCTCTATTGCTTATTTTTAATGCTCTCTTTTTTCAATTTAAGTTTAAAAGAGAAATATAACATACATGGAAAACAAAAAAAAATGAATAAGAGCATCATAGTTAAGCATTACCATAAAGCAGGAGGACCAAAACAGAAATCAAAACTCAGATCTAAATTAATAAACACACAAAAAAATCAATATACTAGCGAAAACGGTTTGGTTTTTAAAAAAAGATTTAAAAACAGGCAAAGAAGGGGCCATTCTAATCTTTAGAGGCAGGGTGTTCCAGAGTCGTGGCACGCTCCCCTCCACGCTTGAGTCTAACGTGAGGGACTACCAGCAGAGCCTGGTCGCAGGATCTTAGGCTTCTAGAGGGATTGTATGGGTGAAGAAGTTCAGAAAGGTAAACAGGATCTAGGTTATGTAGAGATTTATATACAAAAAGGAGAATTTTAAAGTCTATTCTCTGGTGAACCGGCAACTAGTGAAGAGATCTAAGAACAGGAGTGATATGTTCATGTTTCAACACTTGTGAAGAAAGTTAGAGATTCCTGTTCCTGGCATAACAGCGTTTTGGACTAGCTGAAGATGAGCAATTTAAAAATTTAAAAACAATGTTATTAATTTTTTAAAGTAGAAATCTTTTTCTTGTATACAAGTATAATTTTTTTAAAAAAAAACTGACTCAGATACAGTGTACATAATTTCATGCTCATTTCCCGTTTTTACATTCTGCTGTCATCTAACACTCACTTTTTAAAAAAGAATAAATTTAACGCTGTTAAATGTAATCTTTAGCAAATATCAAAATGAGAATCCATTTTCATATAATGCCGTGTTCCCTATATTCACTTTTTATTCATTTTTAAATGTTTTATTTTTAATTAATTAGACAGAACATTACCAAAGCATCTGTTTAACATAAAGTGCTGCTTGAAAGTTTGTGAACTCTTCAGACATGATGAAGTTTTGTGTGTAAAAAACAAAACAACAAAAAAAAAACATAGAATAACCTAATCAAATGTATATCCAAAACCCAATTTGTGTAGCAGACTTCCAAATAATGGACACAAACAAACAAAAAAAAGGATATATTGTCATTATTTAGTGAACAAAATGGGTTAATCTCACAAAAACTGGAAATTTGACTTGCGCAGAAGTATGTGAAGCCTGAAGTATGTTAGCAGCTTGTGGCACCTCCTTTTGCAGCCATTACTTCAACCAGACGTCTTCTGTAACCACAGACCAGTCTCTCACATCTGTCTTTGGGGATTCTTGCCCACTCCTCCTTGTAGAACTCAGCCAGTTGAGAGAGGTTGGCCATCTGGGATGTACCGCCTGCTTCAGGTCTAGCCACAACATTTCAATTGGATTGAGAGCCGGACTTTGTCTAGGCCAATCAAGAGTGTGAACTTTCTTTCTTTTAAGCAAATCCTTGGTGGATTTGCTTGAATGCTTAGGGTTGTTGTCTTGTTGCATCACCCATTTTCTGCCCAGCTTCAGCTCTCTGACTGATGGCAGCAGATTCTCTTCAAGAATTTGTTGATAGGTCTGAGAATTCAAGTTTTCCTGAATAATATGGAGTTGCACTGGCCCGGAGGCAGAAATGCAGCCCCAGACCTTCACATTTCCACCACCATGCTTCACTGTTGGGAGGAGGTTCTTTTCCTGGAATCAATGTTGGCTTTTCTCCAAACATGGCAGCTTTGATTATGACCAAATAAATCTATTTTGGACTAATCTGTCCAAAGAATTGACTTCCAAAAGGCCTCTGGTTTGTCCAAATGCTCTCTGGCTTTTGTGAGAGCAGAGGCTTCTTTCTAGCAACCCTCCAATAAATGACATGTCTGTTAAATTTTTGTCTGATTGTAGACGCATGTCTGCAACTCTCTAGAGGTGATGTGTGGGTTGGTCTTGAAAGTGAAAGTTGTGACGTATTGTCAAGTATGGTGACCCATACTTGAAATTTGTGCTCTGCATTTATCCCATCCAAGTGCACACACACAGCAGTGAGTAGTGAACAAGTGCACACACACACCCAGAGCAGTAGGCAGCTATTGCTACAGCGCCCGGGGAACAATTAGGGTTAGGTGCCTTGCTCAAGGGCACCTTAGTCATGGTATCAAAGGTGGAGAGAGTGCTGTTTATTCACAATCCCCACCTTCAATTCCTGCCGGCGTGGGAATCGAACCAGCAACCTTCACGTTACAAGCCCAACTCCCTCACCATTAGGCCACGACTACCACGTCTTTACCTCATTTATTATTTTTCTGGTGCTTGTTGATGATAATTTTGATGAGCGTCCACTCATAGGCAGAGTTGTGGTCATGTTGAATGCCCTCCATTTATAGATGATTTGTCTTACTGTGGATCGATGGAGTTAGAATCTCTTGGAGATGGTCTAATAGCCTTCCCCAGACTGATGGGCTGTCACCACCTTCTTCCCGATGTCCTCGGATATCTCCTTTCCTCTTGGCATTGTTTGACTCCTTGGCACTACAGTGGATTGGTTGGTTTCCTCGCTCTTTTACTCAGTGTTGCCCAGATGTCTTAATTCGATTGGTCTGCTTAACTGATTAATTAAGCACCCAAATGTGTTTCACCTGAGTCTGTTACTCACTTGACTTTACCAATGCAGTTTTATTTTCTGGTAAAACACCTTAGCCTGAGATTAAGGTATACATCTATACATATGCTGCGTCTGAAAATGAATACTTCCCTACTGTATAGTATGCGAAAAACAGTACAGCAAAAGAGTAGTATGTTCGAATAAAGAGTTTTCGAAAAACAGTAGGCGAAAAGTCACCGGATGACCTACTACTTCCACTGAGATTCTGAAGTGTGCATTCAGTGGACACTTTACTATCCCATGAGGCTACGGGAGAGGTTTTATGAATGGCAGAGAAGTGACACAACGGACACTGGTAGGTCAATTGACAGGAACAACATGGCGAATGTAGTATGTCTGAATTTCATTTATACTTCCCATATTACCCAGAACATCCGGTCGCAAAATAAAGTCAAGTTCAAATGTAGAATGCAATTTCAGACACAGCGACATATTACGTGGATTCCCAGATGTGTTTACAGTGAGTGTTAGAGGGATGACGCTCAAAGTGTAGTTTTGAACTTTACATACAGACTGACTGGCAGGAGATTTCATCCCATGGCTCTGGACTGGCAGCCCAATGATTGTATGAATGAAGGAAAAGGGCATTGCGTGCGTGTAGATACAGAGGGAGCGAGTGCGAGGGAGAATGAGAACAGACTCACATTTTAAGCCATGATGAGATGAGTCCTTGCGTCTCCATGCTTTAATCTGCGTTCTGCCCTTAACCAATGCGCATTGAGGGGATTACGCCTCTGCCTCCATGCAAAGACCTCCACTGCCTTCACCCGCATATATCAACAACCTGGAAGTCTTCAGGGACTGAAAGACTGAGCGCAGCATTTCTGGGCTTTTGTTTGTGTGTATTTATGAGGAAGATGGTTTAGAATGTGCACATATCCTCCGTGGTTTATTGAGACAGTGTTCAAACCTTTGAGAGTCAGCTCCTTACCGTATGCATCACAACCTTGTGTGACCTCCCTCCCTTTAATCCGCACTGATAACCCGTCCTGAGGACGAAGGAAACGGAGGAAAAAGCTCTCTTTGCATTCCATCATGCACTTCGAAAGCTGTCACTTTGAGTACACCTAGATATTTTGGGCTTCGAGTAAATATGAATCGGCTTTGCATGGAGGAATGTGAGAATTATGGGTCAAGTTATTAAAGGCTTGACTGTCTTTATGTAGTCTTCTGAACCCATAGTCGCTTTGTATTGTGGTTAAAACAAGCTCTCACAAGATCTGAGATCACTCAGGGACACCTGCATGTAGGTAAAGAGGCCAACGGCTGAGGCTGTGCACCAGTGCGTAATGAACACATGTCCATAACTGAATAAGATTTGAGTCCAGTGACAGGACATTTCTGTTGACCTATATCTGACATTCAAGAGGTGTCTGGGGGAAAATGGATGGGGATGCAGATGGAGGGGAATATTTAAATAGATTGTAGATAGTGCCCAGCCTAACTAAAGGGAACTAAAGAGAACTCAGCATGTTTATTTTTACTCCATAGGCTTATCACAAAATCTGTTTATAGTGCTTTATCTTCAAAATGGATGTTTTTATTGTGTGAAACACATGAAGCCAGTCAAAACCTTATTGTTGAGCCCTATATTGAAATTGGCATCAGCTATTAAAAAAAATAATATCAGTCAACCAGACTACTTGTTGCAGATGAAAAATTTAGAGTAGATTTATAACATTGGCCATGCTTTTTCCTTCTTGTAATGATGTAGAATATTTTAATCACTGAATCCAGCCCTTTAGAGAGTACTTATATCTGCTTAGAGCATATTTGGATTGTGCAAATAACATTCCTGAGTCCTTCACATTCAATCCTGAACAAATTAACTGACATGATATTATTTTGGAATAGTGCAAGCTGCTGTTACATAATCTGAGGAAGTAAGGACAGTTATGTCATTTAGGTGTCTAAAGGTTTTGGTTTTGTTTTGTATTATGTTTTTAAAGGTTTCAAATTTTTCTGGGTTTATTGCATTATTGTTATTTCCTCTTTTTTCTTGTTTAGGCGAGAATTTTCAGAGCTCCTTGAAAAATATGGCTCAAACGGAAGCACAGGATCTACCAGGAATTCTCCTATTCAGCAAAGTATGTATATTGTCAAGTTTACATGAAATGCACATTATTTAAAGCCATTTTATTAATTCATTTTTGTGCTCTGGTTTGGAATATCTCTCTTTCCTTACCTCAGTACTTCCTGACATAACAAAGGTTATGAAGTGCTGATTCATGCAATATGATCCTCACAACTGGCTAGCAAACAGGAGGAAGAGAGAAATAAATTCTCATCACATCTCTTCATCATCATCTCTAACTTTTGTAACTTCTACATTTATACTCATTCTCAAGTGTGAATGTAAAACAGGAGACATATAAACTGTGTTTTCGAAAAACAATCTCTTTTTTGGGGGCTCAAGTCAATTATTATTATAATGTTTGGACGAGAAACAAATCAGCCCTTGAAAATGGCTTAAGACAGCGCATTTGTCCATTATGCAATTTTGAACATCTGTTTCTGCCGGAGGAAAAGACACTCCACAGGAAAAGTTCTTGAGAACGGAGCGTGTGCTCAGTGTACTGGCTGCTCAGTCTTATCCTTGCTCTCCCCTCTGTGTAGAATGTTCTAATGATGTAACTTGCTTTAAGCACAGCAAAGAGTTTAATTTAAGTCTTTAATTTAAAAGTGCAAATTAGAGCTTTATGGTCAGATGGCTTCGTCTGGACGTTTTATATGTTTGTCTTTGACAGTAATGAAGTTTTTGAGACTTGCAAAACTTGAAAACTCAAAGAATGCTCCACACATGACAACTTCTCTTGGTTTTTATTTTTTGTAAGTTTTTGCTACATTATACAACAGTTAGCTCAGAAAAACAGCATTCCAGGATTTCTAATATAAACATAAAAATTGTGGATTACAGAAGCCACTGTTTTTGAAACGGGTAAATTTAGGGATTATGTTATTGCCCTCTGTTGGTTACATAAGTTTGCGTAATTACTAACTACCTAGTGTTATGTCAAGTTTGATCAGGCATTTTGTAATCACTAAATCTCACTTTTTGTGCTAAAGCTGGCAGATACTTGGACAGCACATCATCAGGGTCTTCGTCCAGATCTCAGAGTCCTCTATTGCTTAGTCCTGCTGGATCTCAGAGTAATTACAACACAGGACCCTTGCTACGCTCCCTAAGGTACTGGAAACCAATAATTTAGTCTGGAGTTGTTTTGAACAGTTTATTTTGACCTTTAGCCCCATGCTGTACTGCAGTAGTAATTTTAAATATGTGTGTGTGTGTGTTTGGTTTCAGTCACCCAGGTGAAGGGGTGATTCAGCTGATATCAATCCCTCGCTCCTGCAGTCTGGGTATTACCATTGGAGGAGGCTCCAACAGACCTGATGGCCCTGCAGTTTTCATCCAGGAAGTGCTGTCTGGAGGAGACTGTCATCGGGTGAGAGATTGGCCCTGCATGTATTTGTGCATTATTCTGTGTTAGTATTTTCACACAAAAATTAGGATTGCTCAAGATTTTGCAGTGTAGTCTGATTCCTGAACGAATGACTCCTTCTTTCTGTAAATAGTAAGCAATATTTTTTTGATTGCATTTAATTTGTCCCAGAAGTTGTTTGCATGTTTGCCGATATAAAATGCACGAAATATGACAGTTATAGTGCAAATCTCATGATTATGGTTAGAAAGATGAAATATACATCTAATATAACCCAATGTTTATTTTCATATTAAACAACGCTACAGACACGTATCAATTTACATTAATTAATTCAATTAATATGACTCATATTTATATAAATACACATGAATGTATTAAATAAAAGTACGGTCATTTAGATTGAATTCATTTACAGTTGACATATAAATGTCACACAAGTTTCGTCTCTGAGTCAAACACATACAGTTACAAATGTGTGAGACTTAATCAGTATATTTACTGACTTATTTATATGACGTGTAGTTTAAGATACACATTATATATTTTGTAAGTGTAATTTTTTAAAATTATAATGAATTAAATATTACCACATTTCAGTTGTTTAATATTGTTGTTCAATACAAAATTAATGGCAATTGCATTTATGCTGCCTCTAAAGAGACTGAAAACTCATTAACTTGTTAAAGGTACATGTAACCTTTGGCCCTCTAGCAGTTAAAGACAAAACTGCATGCATTTTACGGAAGAACATTGTTTTGACTGTGCTTCGGCTTTGTGTGACTCTGTAATATGGTTTACTAATAAAAAAAAAAAAATTCTCTACTAGGCTTAGATATAACCAGTTTAGATGGAAAGGATCTCAAGCTGACTAGCTGAAGACAATACTTTAGCTTTACCCATTAATAGACTTGAAAATAAACTCCAGCACAGCGTTACAACAGACATAAAGAAATGACCCTTCACGATAGATAATTCTTTACAATGAACTCTGGTAGAGAGCTATTTATCTGTTCAATAAAATACCATACTCACCTTTTGAGTAAAAAAACACAATCTCTTTGGCGCTGTAACTTGTAATTTCAAATCCCTCAGTTCTTGCTATCTCCGAAAAGCCAAGCCAATGTGGAGATTGTTGTTTCTTATGAGCTCTGTCGTGTTCTCCTTTTCCAGCAGACTCTCCTCTTTATGCAATTTCCCTGTGAAAACAATCCCTTCAGGTCTAAAATACAAACAATTAGAATAGGCTTACCATGGTGAATCAGTGTAAGACAAAAACATGTTTTGGAAGAAGGATCGATGATGTATTGAGTAATTATTTAAAGTTTGACGAACAAAAATTGTAATCTCGATTCATCTTTAAAATGACTGTAAGAACTAATGCAGTTATTAGTAAATGAAGCTCAGAGTCAGAGTGAGAGCAACAAACACAAATGAGTGGGATATGTCACCCAATTCGTGGAAGTGTTTAGTGTGAGCTGGAGAAAAAACAGATTATGAACCTCTGGGAATCTTGCCCCCCATGGGAAGGATCACTCAGCTTTTTACACCTTACCATTAAGCTCCAACACATTTAGCCATCTTTATCGCTGAGGAGGTTAGGATTTACGTGAGGATGACATCCTAAAATGTCAGACTACTACATTATAGCCTGAGCCAGTTCAAAGGTGTCCTCTTAAGTTGGTAGGTCGTTGGTAGTAAGTAGGTATCTCCTGGAAATGGTCTAAGCAATTTATCCCCTGCTTTACATTGTTTTCCCCAGTAAGTGTTTTTCCTGATAGACACAATAGAATGGACAGTGCTGTCGCAGCAGACTGCAGAGGTCAGGTGCACAGAAGGCCGTCTAGGGCATCAGCCTCCCTGTGGAAAATAAAACTTTTGGAGGGGAGGGGAGCTGTACCATGCACCTACAGGACTATTGTGCTGAAACTCAGATATTCAATATCGCTTAGATTGTCAGTGGCCATCTGTAACACCTATTATATAAGGTCCCTTGTCCGTTTTGAATCATTTAGCTAGGATCAATTATCATAACTCAGAACTACCAATTTGAAATATTGTTACTATGTTTTTGCTTTGATAGCCATTCATTGTATTTTTCTTTCTTTAGAACCTAAAATTTGGTCAAATGATGTGACTTATTGAGGAGAGGAATGCTGCAATAAATAACTAAATCAGTATTTAATCTTACTCAATATTGTATGTGTGTATTCCAGTAAAAATACACAAAAGTTAAGAAATATTGGAAGGTGGAAGAGTTTTTTTTATATATATAAATATATAAAAAAAATCATACAAGGTCTGAGTAAGCATAAAAGCATAAAACCCTAACCAGTAGGACATAAAAAAGTCACAATTATTTGTCAATATTAATATACAACTCTGATATCCACCTTAGTTTTAATGTAGTAGCGGCATGGACATTTGTAACTTGAGTGTGAGGTGCTTCCAGTTATTTTTCGCTGTACAAAACAGCTTGTTATACTATTTAATATTGCAAACTGGTATTTATTTTAATGCATTGCTATAATTATAAACACGCTGGTTTGTAGTGCAAATTGTTTCACTGTTTACCACAGTTCTTGTATTTATTTACCTGTAGTGGTTAATGAATCAGAACCCTCACACAGTCACAGAAAATAGCTTACTTCTGTGCCGCAAAATAAGGTGGATATAGTGCATCCCTAAACCATCAAGCTGTGGAAATGGTTGGGAGCAGATTGGATTCGCTTGAATCTGAGATTTCTGGCACAGTTGTGTATAGTTTTAGTGACTTTGGTGTCTCTGAGGGGATGGAGTTGCTGTAGTGGTGTCCTCTGCGACATGAGAGAGGTCTCCACCTGGTGATGAGTAGTGCAGTGGGTTATGTTCCTGCTGATGCTGTTTGTGCAGCTTTCTCAAACTGAACGTCTGCCAAGAATTGTGACTGATCAGCATCATTTAGTAAGGATCTTCATTCCTTTGGCCTTATAGGATGGACGGCTTAGACCTGGAGATCAGCTTATCGCCATTAACAAGGAGTCGTTGATAGGAGTCACATATGAGGAGGCCAAAAGTGTGCTCAATAAAGTGAAATTCAGGTATCCACTCTGGTTTATGTAGCTTTAAGTCTTTGGATCAATATTCAATAATTAATCAGTATCATTGTACTTATTTCTTTTATAGAATTTATTTCTTTTGTCCCTATTCTTTGCCCTTGAAGTCAGGAACCAGTGGTGGATATTGCCTTCATCCCAGGAAAAGGACCTTTTTCCAACAGCCCGTTGTTGCATAATGGGGTTCAGAGGGGGGTGGGGAACGGATACAACTCCAGCCGGTTAAAGGTTCATGTCCGATCTCCTGAGGTGAGTGTATACTAGTGTACAGATCATGTCTCTGTATAATTAGTATGACACCAATGTCTTGTTGTGTACATTATACATAGGCAATTTCCTTGTTATGGTCTTGTTACTAAGCATGCAACGTTTCATAACTTTCTTCTCATAGATGCGACAAGAGGAAACAGTTCCAGTGCTTTCATCCTCCCTGGAAATCTGCCCTCCAGATATACAGGTTTCAGGTACATTTCTCAAAAGTTGGCTCATATGTCTAACACCCTTAACTCTGTCTTAATAAGCTTTACAGCTAGTCTCCATCCCTCCTCATCAGCCACATGAACTGTGCAGATTTTGTTATTTGTAAGGTTCATATTTCCCTTTTGAAAGAAGTACGCTAATTTCCTAAGCTTTCAAAACAAGTGCATTTTGTGCAAAGTAATCACAAGATCTTTTGCTCTGTATGCCTTTATATTATATTACATTAGTGTTTTACTGCAAAAAATATGATAGTAAAATATCTACTGTAAATATTATTTTAAACAGATGCATTTACTTGAGAGGCTAAATTGCATAAATATACTACTGTTCAAACATTTGGGGTCATTAAGATTTTAAAGAAATCATCTTCATTCAACAAAGATACATTAAATTGATCAAAAGAGAGAGTAAAGGCCTTTGTAATGTTACAGAACATTTTGTTTTGAACTTTTTATTCATCAAAGAATCAGTGGCGTGCAAGTACAGGATTATGAATTAAGTAGTTGCTCTCTTAGTTACTCTATCTTACAGATTGCACCTTGTATGTCAGTGGAAGTAGCATCCAAAATTAACCAGTGCTCGGAGAAACAGGATTTCTTGAAAAGCAATTATTTATTTTCAGAGAGAAAGATTGGGGATTAGTCAGCAGCAGTGTTTGGATATTAATCAACGGCTAGTTGCAAAGTAATCTCTCTGTGCTCTGGGGGTCAGGCATATATGTGAGGTGTTTAAATTACACAATCAAATTCTAGAAGACCTAACAAAGTAAAGTAAAAATGCCTCTTTCATGTTGAGTCAGATAGGGCTCTTATCTCAGTTCACAGCAGCTGGGTTGCTGTTTAGTACAAATTGGTTTGGCATGCATAATGTGTAATCCTTTCTTGAGGCACAAAACAGGATTGATAAATTGTTATAGTAACCATACAGAGAAAGCCACTTAAGTCCATTTTATGCTATTAGATACTTTGAAGAAGCTATCTGTGTGGATGTTAACATGTCAAGTCACTTTTCCAGTCACTGAGATCTTTGTATGCTTAAATAATGCCCAGAAAATGCTTTACCTTTGTATTTATCTGCATAGAGACCCAAAATATATTTTGACACTTGTTCACATATCCAAACTATCTGAATGTTATGTATTAGATACAAAATATACCAAACCAAGTGGATTCTGCAAACAAATGATGTTAGCCCTTTCTCAGAATAAACAGAATAACTGTAATTAACTATTTAATTAACAGTACCCATTCATCAGGCTATGCGTGGCCCAGAGCTTGTGCAGAGGTTAATCTAGACCGGATGCAAGCATGCCTGGCTCGCCCTTGAACTCTGGATGGTGTTGTGTTTAGAGCCACAGTGTTCTAATCATTCATGACATCTATATAGTGTGCAATGCTTAATTACCCATTTATCCAGACTAGCTGATAAAATCTAATAAGAATAAGGAAGATCTGTCTTATCTGAATTAAAAGGGCACTGTAATCCTGCAAAAGCCCTTCTGGGTGTCCTTCCTAGAAAGGGAGACTGGGTGTGCTCAGCTCATGCTTATCTTCATTTGTTGTCATTGTTTAATCACTGTGATTTGTAGAGATGTGGAGATTGTAATAGTATTCTGCTATGGAAAAGTGATGTTTACGACTAGTTTGCAAAAACATAAAAACTGTTTATGTTTTATAAAATTGATCGTTATTAATGAACTACACTAGGCTAAACATGACACATTTATATAAATTGATGATAAGTTTATAAGTGCTTATGTTGTCGGGCTTTGAACTTGGCCACTGGATAGTTGGATTTCTGATACCATATTGTTTTTATATAAAATAAACATTTTGTCATTATAAACACACCTGTATGATGCTCTAAACCCCTATCGCTTGAAGAATTTTTGAAGAATATCTGGGCTGCTCTTTTCCAAAGTGATCCTGGGGTTGTCAAGTTCTGAAAATGAAAAAAAAAAGCATCATAACAGTGGTCTAAATGAATCATATGCTATGTCCCAAGTCTTCTAAAGTCATATGATAGCTTTGTGTGAGAAATGGACCTAAATTTAAATGATTTTTTACTGACAATCTTTCCCTCAGTCCCCATTTACTTTCACGATATGGAAAATTGTGCAGAAAATTCTTCAAAAATTCAACCTGTGTATTTTTTTCCTTTTGTAAGAAAGCAATATATACGCATTTGAACAACAATAGGGTGAGCAAATTGACAGAATCCAAATTTTTGATTAATTGTTAGGCTACAGTACAAACATATTTTTGTACTGTGGCTTTCCACATGCTTGCAATTCTGGCGAAACATTCATAGAAGCGCCATTAATCTGGATTGTTTTAGTTGTCCTGGATTGTGTACCATCAGTACCACCTGTTAAATCCACTCCCTGCTGTGCGTGTTGGTCCTGAATTACCAGCATTGAACCAGTCTGAGTCTGCGTGAGTTTGACGTGTCTGAGCTCAACCTGTCAGTCATGAGCGTCAGAAGGCAGCCAAATCCCCCGCATTGCTTAACAATACACACGCCACAGAAAGCACTGGCGTTAATACCTCTCTTTCTCTATCGCTATCTCTCTCGCCCCCTCAATTCAAATCCCTCACACAGTTCATAATCTTTATTGTATTAAGATAATACCCATTCATTTGAGCTCCCAGACAATGAAAAAACACATTAAGGCCACGTTTTCCAAAGCAGCTAACTAGCGCTCACCACTAAATGCTGTAATGTGAGTATGACTCTTAAAGTAGGTGTTTTACTGTCCCACTTTCCCCCTCAGCCTCCACTGCACAGAGACCAGCCACTGTTTCCAAACCCAAGATCTCTCTGGACCCCCACATACGGCTCAAATCAGAGAAGCTCGATCTGGTAAGCCTGGTTTACACAAACACATTTTTGCATGCATATAAAGTTTTTTCAACCCGCTTTGTATTGTTACAATGTCGGTATATGTAAATGAGCAATGTGTACTCATCCTCTGTGTTATCTGGGCAGAGAAATTCACGTTTATTTGTCAGCAAAAGTCTTTTGACAGCTCCAGGGCTTTTGTGACTAAAGATTAAACTTCCGCGCCCACTGAGAGAACACCAGTTTTTCTCCTCCGGTTTGCATAAAACACTGGGTCTCGTTCACTAAGCATGCCTACAGTCAAATTTGTGCGTGAAATCTGCATTCGAACATTTTCACGAACATTCATCTGTAATTTTCGTTCTGAAATTTACTCTCAGGCAAGAACCGGTCTCTAGACAGTGTCATGTTTGCTGAGAGTGACGAAAGAAAAAGGTGTGTGGAATGCCCTTATATGGACATGGTTTGGGCATGTTTTATGTAAATTACCTCACCTCATGAACATTAGAATGAGGTTGATAACTATTTAATGTGCAGGCGCACATGTTGTGAATTAGGCGGAAATTTTTCACGAGAAGTACAAATGTGCGTATAAATACTAATAGTGTGCGAAATTATTCGTGACTGAGACCCATTGTTATTGTGGTCATCCAGTTTGAAAGCTTGACTACAGCATTTAAGTGGTATGTTGTTTTTTAACATTAAATAAAAAATAAATCCTGTTAATAATAATTTAACAGTAATAAAATCCTGTTAATTTAGCAGTAAATGTTTTGAGAAAAATGAATGAGTGCAAATTTCATTCACTTTACATATTTTTTATGCTCTTTATATACCTGTACTTTTAGTAATGTCAAGAGTAGACCCAGCGGTTCAGAAAACATAAGGTGAATTTAAAGGATTAATCCTCATTGGAATCAGCACCATTGACTTCAAAAGGAGCTTGTATCTCAGTTCAAAGTAACTGACAGAGTACTTATGAAGATAACCTTTCATATCTCAGTGTCACTTTCCTCGTAGATCTCTGTCTCTGCTCTTTGTTATGGTGCAGTTGTTTAGCAGAGATTTAATTTAATCCTGCTGATCCCGTGGCTGACCCTAATCTACCGGTCCATTAATAGGATTAGGTCTCAATGGACGAGAGCACTTAAATGTGGACTAAAGGCACAATGAACACTATATTAAGTGTTGCACAAACAGGTATTTGATATGGTGCAAAGTTTTCAATGTGACTTTACACTGTTCATTGCACTGTTCATCACAAGCAGATGTTTTATCTGGTACAGGACAATTTTCCTGCCATTGGTGTTTGAACAGTATATCTTATTTTCGTTGCAGTATCAGATTGTAGGTTCGAACTTAATCTGATTAGCCTTATAAATGCCTTTTGAACTCTTATGGACTGACCATAAGCCTGGATTTATTGTACGCCACTGACTTGACCTCTGTTACCACACTGCCATCTTGTGTGTGTGGCAGTAACATGACTCTTTTCAAGCTTGACTGGATGTTATACAGTCGAAAAGGAAACAGTCATCAATTAACTCTTAAAATATACTATATTTATACTATTATAATATAATATTATATACTATTAATAATAATAATAATAATAATATAATAAGTATAATAATATACTATTTTTGTTTACTAAATATTTATTATTATTTATGTTTTTTCTTTTTCTTTTTAGAAACATTTTACACTAGTTTTGTTGTTAAAAAAAAAACAAGAATAAAAAAAAAAAAAGTTTTTTCCCCCCGATTTCGAGAATGGTAGTCCAGACCAGTGAAAATTTCTAAGGGTCAGATTTGGTTGAATAGGCCTATAATGATGAAGGTTTTGAAGGTTGACAGTTAGATCATTTTGCAGGCTCTGTCGTACCTGGGTCTGGATGTAACGGATGAGAAGAAACGGCAGCTCAGAGAGAGTCTCACTACAGACCCTCAGGGAACGGTCTCATATGGAGGTACAGACAAATACTTCACCTTTATTCGGCAGCTACATAACTACTGTAGATGCAGGAAATAATCACTATTTTTACAATCGGTTTGATGTGACTGATTGACTTATATTCCCATATTCATCACATACTTCCATACTGGAAATGAATCTGAAATAGGATCAGCAACCTTTTTGATCTGAAGTGCCATTTTTAATATTTGCTCACTTTTAAATCATCAGCATATGCACATGAGACCCACTGTATTGTTCACTGTTAGAGTGTTAGGCTTCCATAGGGTTTATAACTAAATAAAACAGATTGCATGACGAAGAAAAAAAGATTACTGCAGTTTAACAACAACAAAAAAAAGTAATATTAATCTCTCGTATTCGCCGTTCGCATGCCAATGATCACCAACCTTCAGAGGTTACCAACTTCTGAAATAATCACAGAAAATAATCACATTTTGACATGAACAGAAATACCCCTCTTGAAAAGGGAATCGTGTTCCATATTTGGATATTGGACTTGAGTATACGCTTTGAAACATTTAGAATGAGTTTTTAGAGACAGATTTTCAGGGGGGAAAATTGGGTTCAGTACAAACTTAGACAGCTGAGTATATTTCCAGGCTGCTCATGACAGGGAGTTACACTCCACCACTGAACTCCTCAGCAGGAAGATGCCACCACGGCAAATCCTGATCAAAGCGTGTGTGGTGGAGCAAGAGTTCTACCTGTTTTCTTGTACTTCAGCTGTGCAAACACTTAGAGCAAGGGCAAGAACATAAATATTCCCTCTAGACGCTCTTTCTCCTGTTAAGAGGAATATTCTGGATAGATTTAGCTGAGTGACAGGAGAAAAGATCATAAGGCACCCACTTTTCTGTTTAGCAAGCAAATGTTGACCTGAAATCACATATTTTCAAATCTACACTCAGACTTTTCTAAAGTTTGGAATTAAAATTAAGGCTGCGTTTGTTTGATCAAACTTTTGAATGGTAGTGTGTCATGGTTTCCAACTGTTTTTAACATTGATAATATTAGCAAATGTTTCTTGAGCATCAAATCATCATATTAGAATGATTAGAAGGATCATGTGACACTGAAGACTGGAGTAGTGATGCTGAAAATTCAGCTTTAACATTTTAAAATGAATTTAAATTGTAAAAATATTCACAATATTTCTCTTTTTATTGTATTTTTCATCAAATAAATGCAGCCTCCATTGGCTAACTGTCACTTTTTTCAATAAGATCAAAACTTTTTAATTATTCCTAATGCTTTTGATTCCATAATTGCAATAATCTTAATTTATTACATGCTTTTTATATCTCTAGTGCAGTTCTTTGCTATTACTAACTATGCCTCTGTTTCCTTAATAAGACTTTGTGGAAGCCACCCGCAGTGTTTATCAAGAGAAGCTGGAGGAGGCGGGACTGGGACAGGGGCCCTTTATGTTCTCCTATCAGGAAGCAGCCAGTTTGATGGACACCTCTGCCTTTCATTCCCCAGTAAGTAGACCCGCAGGATTTAGTATCAGAGTGCTTGACTTTGATTTGGTCTAAACTTTGGCACAATCCTCAGAGCACCTCCTCACATTTGAGACTTCACTTTCTCCTGAAGCTGAGCATGTCGGGAGATTTACTCAGGGTTCTTAAAGGAGCTTTTCTCCTGCTCAGAAAAGTTATCAAAGCTGTCTTTTAAGCTCTTAAATGCTTCAATTGTAAGAGTGTGCCTGTTCTGTAGCCCGTTCATTTGGATTTGTCTCACATAGATGTATGAGCACTGAATTGGTCCTGGTTTTAATGTTTTTTATTTCAGATTCCAGAGGCAGGGTAACACTTATGAAAGAGTTGTTTTAGCAGTGTCACTCTCTCTTTCAGACCTATGAGTCAGAGTGCAGCTACAGCAGTGAGGAGCTGGAGGAGTTTCAGACTGAAGTCAAACAACTTCAGCTGCAAATGAAACAACTCAAGGTGAGTACTGAAATAAACAGGTGCAGCTGGATTGTGTTGCTTCCTTCCATTAATACACAAGTATAGGACTATAAATGCTGACTGCGGGGTCCAAAATGAACACTCTCTAAGTGCCAAATTCAATACATGAAATCAAATTGTAAGAAGTATAGTTTGACCTTGACTGATTCACTTAAGAAAACATCTGTCGCAACTCAAACAACTTACAGCAACATTTACCTCAGTGGAAAACTTACCATCATGTTTGTCTGCCAAGTTCTTTCCTCTACAACTCCATGTTCCAACACATGTGGAATATTGCTCACTTACAGCCACAAAGGAAAAAATTGGAATATGGAATAAACAGAATAGACAAATTAAATAATAATGCAAAACCAGGAAAGAAAAAAAAAAGAAAAATTACTGAAGCTCATTTCCGCCACATGGTAAATAATTACGACATAAAAAATCGAAATTATGACATGCTAAATTGTAACTATGAGATTATAATGTCATAAATATGACATTAATACTCAAAATTAGGACATACTCAGTCATAATTATGACATAAAAAGTCAAGATTATAACCTATTATGCAATTATGATATGAAAAGTTGGAGATTATGACATATTAACTATGACTTTTGCCTCAATAACCTCTTAATTACTGCTTATTAATAGTTAGTATGGTAGCAGTTAAGTGTCAGTATTGTGTGTGATTAAGGGATGTCAAATAAGGTCATGCAGAATAAGGCATCAATATGTGCTTTATAAGTACTAATAAACAGCCAATATCCTAGTAATCTGCATGCTAATAAACATCTACTTAATAGTGAGAATTGGACCCTAAACTAAAGTGCTACCAAAAGTTTTATTAATAATAAAATTTAATTAATTAAAAGTTTAATTAATAATATCTCATAATTATGAGATAAAATATTAGATGAGAAATACAGATATTGTCTCATAACTATGATGTACAAAAGCATGTTTTTTTTCTTATGTGCCAGAAATGGGCTTCCAATAAAAAAATAAAGTTTCATGTCCCCACCGATAGCCTCGTTAGCTCTCTCTCCCACCTTTATTCCTGATAAATCTTAAAAAATAAAGTTTCATAACCTATAAGTGTCACGCTGGTGTAGGCAGGAACAGGCGGTACGACGGATTTCACAAGAGACATAGTTTTAATATACAGGGTACAGGGATTCACACCACACATGGAACGATATGAACTGACAAGGACTGGACAGACACAGAGGGAATATATACAGCTGAACACAAGCAGGGCACAGGTGACAGGTATGACTAATTAACAAACACAGCTGGTGACAATAGACTAATAACAAGGCACATGGGGAACCAAAACAAAGATCACGTGACAAGAACTGACGGAATCAAAACAAGGAACACATGACAGGAAACAGACTGGAATACATGTTACAATAAGAAATGTAAGTGGTACATTTTTTCTATTTGCACATTGAATTTACATTTACACATTTAGCAGATGCTTTTGTCCAAAGCAACTTACAAGAAAGGAACAAAGCAACTTGTCAAGGAGTCAACAATATTCATAATAATAATAGAATAATGCCATGTTAATAATAATAATAATAATACTAGATTAGTATTTGTGTTAGAGAAGAGTAGAAATGCAGAGAACAATTGCATTGGTTTAAGTTAATTTTAGACCCTGACTGACTTTACATACAATTTTACTAGACTACGAGGCCCAACACATGACATGCGGGGGGAAAAACAAGATATCGTGACCACAACTAATGACTTAATTTATTCCCTCATGATAGGTAAATTGTGGCAAGGGTTTAACTAAATTAAAACAAGCGTACAAATGAGTATAATGTGTTCCGTACGAGACAGAGCTCAACATCTGTGGCAAAAGATTGTGACATGAACATCCATTGCATTGCTCTCAGGTGTTACTGAAAGACACAGAAGACAGTAAGAAGACTCTGGAGGAGGAACTGCAGAAGACGGCTGAGGTAAAGCCTGGGGACTCTCAAATAAACACAACTTCTTCGATGTGACTAATCTTAAATGCCTCGAAATATGGCATACAAATATTAAGAGGCATGAGAGCTGATTTAATACATCAACACTTTGTGATGCCCATTTTACCTCATTATATTTGTGCATACCAAATGTATACCATCACAACATGAGCATCTGAGCATTTAAGACATTTATCTACCCGTAAATTTGTGTGTTCCCTTATTTCCGTGTGTGGATGAAACAGAAGGCCACGGCCACAGTGGAAGAGAATAAGTGTCTGAAGAGTAAGCTGCAGGTAGCAGAGGCTGTTCAGAGACAGACTAACAGTGCTGAACAGGACTATGAGGAGGTCATTCAGCTCCTGGAGGCTGAAATCAAAGATCTGAAGAACCAGCTAGCCGGAAAGAAACAGAGAGGACTTGAGGCTACGAAGGTAAATGTTCCTCTTTCATCACATCTCTCTGTTTGCTGAAAAATGATTCATATTATTTGTAAGAAGATTACAAGAGGTTGCGATGGATGAAAACTTTTTTGAATGAGTTGCCAGGTGATTGTTATCTAATACAGCACAGTGCTTAAAACTGCTTAAACAGTGTTATTTTAATATTTATTATTTATTATTATTATTATTATATGCTATTATGGTATTTATGAATAGTTTAAATTAGGTTTTAGCAATTTTGTTAGAATTTTAATATTTCTATTTAGCTTTATTTTATTTCACATTTACATGACAGCAAAAAAAAAACAAAAAACTGAAACGTTTATACACATACACATATTTCTACAGAGCGGTGGATACAAACAGTAAACCTACACTGTGCTGGAGAAGCGTTAATACACTCAATATCTTGAGCAGCACAAACACAGTCCTGTAGTCCGCCTGTAGTGTTTTGCTTGTCAAGTGCACGTCTATAGACTAAACACGTAAGACGTGTGCACATGACGTCAATGTTTTCATTAATTGTTGGAGACTATAACAATATCATTTTCAAAAACTTGCACTTTAAAACCTGTTTGCACTTTCAGGCCCCCTAAACACCACTGTCATGTAAATGAACGGCCAAAATGCATAAAAAGTTTTCTGTTTTTAGTTAGAAAACACTGGTTTTAAAGGCCATTTTATCCACAGGAGGATGTGATGGACCTGAACAGAAGGCTCACTGTCATTGACAGCCAGTTGAGAAGGTCTGAACTCACACGGAAACACCTGGAGATTTCCAACAAGAAGCTCCTTGGCTTTGCCCAGGTAAACACACACCATTCTTTTTACTTACAATCTGTGTCATCTATTGTATCTAGGTATCAGTGGTCCCTCAAAACACTAAAAAGCATCCAAGTTTATAATTTCCACTCTGTTATTGCAGAATGTCCACAAAGTTCTCACCAACACCAGCTTATTTGGGATTGAAAATGGGTAAGTTTCTCAAGCCAATCACGTTGAAAGTTGCAGTGGTGAAAGTTGTCAGTGATCATGACATCTCCGCCTCATCCTACAGGAGCACACGGGCGTCTCCAGCAACTGACAGCCCCGAAACACCCTCCCCGATCCCTGACCCCGCCTGCCAGCTCGCAGCTGAGGCCAAAGAGCTTGTGGATGGTGTCTGCTCGCTTTGCACTGAGGATCACAGTAAGTGAGAAATGTGCACTAGATCATCAACAGTTCAGGGTATCTAATTTGGCTGCTCAAATCTTCAGTCTGACTGTTTAAAGCCATGTAAATCTGTTTGAGTGGAGTGTGCCTTAAATAATCTGGAACAATGGGAGAGTTTCTGGACTTTTTGTTCTAATGAACTAATTTGAACTTGTGATGTCGTCATCATTCTCAGAATGTTTGGTTGTTTTGCAGCATTACCGCAGTACGTGGAGGGAAGCGTTGTTAAGGCCGAAGAGGACTGTGATTCAGAGTGAGTGGCCGTTTTTGTGTTGTTATGAAGCAATCAGCATTTTCCCCTTCAACTGCTGCTGTCAGCTCAGTTTAGCTCAGGCCAAACATTCATTTCTCTGCCACAAAACCCTTCACTGTAACTGCTGGCCTTGCAAAGTCTCTGTTAGTTATCCAGTTTGACTAGGAGTTTAAAAAAAGACCAATGCAGGTGTCTCGTGGCTCTACATTATTTTATGCCATTTTGAAAGGAGAGAAATCAGAGCTGCCTTATCATAGGGTCAATCCAAACAGAAGTGCTCAAAGGGTGCATTTCAAAAGGTCCTTTGAAACAAAACCAATGATTCTTTGCATTCTTGAAATTGAAAGGCTGTAACGACCCTTTAGTTCTGCATTTTTTATTGTCTTGAATTATTATTCTGAAATTTTAAATGGATTTTTTGTTGCATCATTTACTCTGTCACAAACATACACAAACATTTGTTTACTAGTAAACTTTTGAACTATGAACCATATATATATATATATGTATATGAAGGTCATCAAGGCTGCATTTATTTGATCAAAATACAGAAAAACAGTAATACTATGAAACAATTTCTATTTTAATTTACTTTAAAATATATTTTATTCCTGTGATGTTAAATCTGAATTTTCATCAACCATTACCCCAGTCTTCAGAGTCACGAGATCAGATATCATGCTAATATGCTGATTGATTTATTATCAATGTTGGAAACAGTTGTGCTGCTTAATATTTTTTTATAACCTGTGACTTTTCTAACAATATACACTACCGTTCAAAAGTAAATAAGCAATAATTGCTGAATAAAATAATAAATGATAGTCGAGACTTATATTGTTGGAAAAGATTGCTATTTTGAATAAATGGTGTTCTTTTTAACTTTTTATTCATCAGTGAACCCTGAAGAAATATCATAGGTTCCCGAAAAATAGTAAGCAGCACAACTGTTTCCAACACTGATAATACACTGAGTATTAAATCAGTATATTTAAAAATAGTTAGGTGTCCAAACCTTTGACCAGTAGTGTATGATATATATATATATATAATTTAAATAATTATTTATGGCATGGAATATGGCATAGGTCTATGACTTTCGAACAGAATGCACTTATAAACATGCAAATTTTTCAGATTGAGTATCATATTTACAGTAGAATATCATAGACTTACGCAATGCCACACATAATCTACAATCATGCTCTCTTTTTTCCTGCAGCCTCACACACTGGCCACAACCTCCTGTCCTCGCGGGCCCCGCAGTGGAGCGGAGGGGTCAGTAGAGCATCTGGGACGGACAGACAAACTGGGCTCGTTCAGAACATCAAGGTTGAACTGAAACTATACTGTGGAAAATAAGAGACTGTGAAGTTTTGCAGTGTGGTTTTTACTCCTTCGGTTCATTGTTCGAGTGATATCAGAGGCCTGAGCTCTACTGATCCAACTGATACTCATTTTTTAAAGCAGTCCATGTACATATTTAACATGTAGCATTACTCAATGTCATAATGTAAAGGCAGAAACCAACAAAGGGGATTGAAATCTGAAACACAAACGGCACCGTTAACAGCAGAGGTGACCGCGACCAGAGGTGCTCAAATGCAAGCGTCTCAGAGCGGAAGAGTTATGAAGATTGTCTCTTCAGAATGAGAAAGCAAGCATTCAGATGTATATCTCCCCATTCAACAACTGTAATGAATACACATGTGGCTGTGCAGCTGACCTCTCTATTAGAGTTAGGTATATTATACAGTACATGTATTACATTTCATTTAGGGATTTTTGGGACAGTCTCCACTCTTCATCATTTGATATGATGCTTATTTGTATCTGTTCAGAGAAGTGCTATGACGTTTTGAAGATTTTATATTTTCGGTCCGAATCTTTTATTATGCAGAGACACATAGACATGCTCGCTTCCAAGTACGTGGGCGCTTGCCGTCATAAACCTTGTAAATCTTGCCGTCGAACCCTTCGATGTCTTCTTCATGTATTTGCCGAACACGCCAGTCTGTGCTCGGACGCATTTGCGGTACAGGTTGGTCCAATGTCACCCAGCATCCACCGCACTACTATCAGGCGTGGTCTGTTAAGTGCTTTAGGGGGGATCCTTCGTGTCTTGTTTCTGGGACGGACAGTAACTTTGCTCCGTCTCAGCGTCCTCGTGACTATACTGATAGTTCTGAGGGGGATTTTGGTTGTCATGGCACCAGAATCAAGTAATGGGGGTCATATTGCAGCGTTCCACCCCGAATGCATCCATTCAGCTGAACAATGCACATGGTTCAGGTTACTGTTTTCATGAGCACTCTGTATTCGGCTGTTTCGTCTTGGCGTATAGGATCTACAATCACCTATATCAATGTGTAATAAGCTGGTGTCATTCATTTCCTGAGGACAGAGGTGTACAATTGTGCAGAAGTTTGTTGATATTAATAACAGCACATGCTCTACAAATGCTGACATATAGTCCTGTGATTTAACTAGATTGCATCATATGTGTGGCCTAAATATATTTCTTGTAATGTTTTTATTAAAGTCAGAACAAATGTGTCATGTGTATGTTTTGTATGATTTATATGCAGTGAATTCGGGAGACACTTCGTTTTGACACTTCCTATACTAGAGGATATGTCTTTTATTTTCAAATCCACTCATGCTTGTGTGCATGGAGGAGTAGCCGTGCATGCGTGACGGCTTGTGATACAATACTTTCAAAATTATTTGGCTACCAAGGGTTGCATGCTGACAGTTTTAATGCTTGTGTAATCTGCAACAGCTTGTGTGGGTCTTTTTTTTTTAAAAATCCGACTAGCACATCTGTACGGTTTCTGTTAAGGATGCATCTCTGAATGTGACCTCTCGGTAACCTTTATACATACCAGTCAAAATTTGGGGGTCACTAACATTTTTTAATGTTTTTTAAAAAAAAAAAAAAAAAAAAAACTCTTATGCTGACCAAGTCTGCATCTATTTGATCAAAAATAGAGTAAAACAGTAAGACTGAAAAATGATTTCAATTTAAAGTAACTGTTTCATATTTAACCCTTTAGCGCCCCACCAAGAAAAAGGCAATTGAAAAATTTTCTTCTCGTCACTTATTACCACACTCAATGTATTTTTTTTTCAACACATTCAATAATTTTTTAAATATTGGCTTCTACCAAATGGTTGATATGTCACTTAAAAGTAAAATTACAGGAATTCATACACCTACTATGAAAGTCATAAAATATGAACTATAATACTATTTTATCTAAAAAACAATCAAAATAAAATATTTATGATATTGAAGTATGCCATAAAATATTTCAGATCTTCATTTTAACACAGGAAATTATATGTTCTCTTGTTTTTTTTTAACAATAAACAAAAATAAATAATACAAATAACTAAAGGTAACAAAACCAAAGACATTACATTCTCTGAGACAAACATCACTGAGATCAGCATCAGAGTCTTGGGCGTTTTCTGGTACAAGGGCCTAAAGAGTGCACGTTCTTGTACCATAGAAACTGTTGACATCCATCTAGTAATTGTAAAAAATAAATAAATAAATATCAATCTCTTACAATTTTAGTAATGTTAGTACACCAGCATTTGTCATTTAAGAAATAATTGCCTCAGATCATGATTTCCACTCATTAATTCTATGAATTCATTACATTTACCTCAAAAAATATCCCAAAGTGGCAAAAAAATACATAAGAAATTATCTCAGTATATTCATGAAGAAATAACAATAGCTGTGTCATATTCATAGCTATGAATGATCAGAAGTTTACATTTCTTAGGAAATAGTCTATTCTGGATTATCTGAAAACATTAGCTTAGCTTTTCTACGTTTACTATAAGGTGATAAATCAACCATTTGGTAAAGCATGTTTTTGAAAAATTATTAAAAACATACTAAAGTGTTTTTCATGGCACCTAGTAACAATTTTGTAAAGTTAATCATAATTTTTGTAAAGTTACACCTACAGTGTTAAATGTCAAAAAAAATATGCTTACCCTGCAAAATTTCACCAAGAGCAGTTCACATGGTAGGAATGATTTTTTTTTTTTTTTAACATCTATGTTAGAAGTGTTGTGACAAGTGCTGTTGATTAACTTTGTGACATCTAGTGGATTTTTGTTAGCATAACATACCTCAAGCAGATGGTAGAGATGGCTCAATCAGCTTGAGTTAAGTTAGGTACTCCTCTCAATAACATATAGTGACTCAAAATGTGCTCAACCATTTGGTGGAGCCGGCAGTTAAAGGGTTAAATATGTTAAAGGTCATTACTCCAGTCTTCAGTGTCTCATCATATGAATCGATGCTGAAGAAACATTTCTGATTATAATCAATGATGAAAACAGTTGTGCAGCCTAAAACTTTTGTGAAAATCATGATTCTTTGATGAAAAGAAAGTTCAAAAGAACAGCATTTAAGACAGATTTAATGCAACCTCAATTAATTTTTTCTTTAAAAAAAAAAAAATGTATATACATATATAGTACTATTTTAGTTTAGGATCCAATTTTCACTATTAACTAGTTACTTATTAGCATCCATATTACTTATTAGTACTTATAAAGCACATAATGCCTCATTGTGCATGACCTTATCCTACATCCCTTAATCACACACAATACAGACACTCAACTACCTTTTAAAACTCCTATTAAGCAGTAATTACGAGTTTGAGGCGAGTTGTAGTTAATAGTGAGAATTGGACCGTAATCTAAAGTGTAACTTAATATACACATTTAATACGTCTTCAGAAACAGTCTTAAACAAAATTAAATATCATTTAACATTTTAAAAAGATAACATGAAGTAATTGAAGGGTCATGCTATTACTTAAAGAATACGAATTTCAAAACTTGAGTGTCGCACAGACAGTTCAATAATTCAAAAACAAATTGAACCAATAAAACAGAACTCCATCTTAAAATGAAGTTATTCTCTGTAAGTCAATTTACTACAAAATATTTTGTAAAAACAGACTCATAACATGGGAAGTGATGCCCATTTAACAACAAAACACCCCGTGGTAATTCCAACCTCTCTAATCATTTCAGAATAAGCTGAAAATACAAAAAAGAAATCTCAAATTATCTCAGCGATAATTTAGTTACAATAGTCTCGATTCTTCTGAAAACAGAAAAAAACATCAGACTGTCTACTTGAGAACCAATGTTTTTCTTTTTTTTTCCATTTTCCTACCAATATAGCTTAAATATGCAAACAAACACATTTGTATTTTATGATGCAGTCTTAAAGTGTAATAGAGGGTTTAGTAAAACTACTGACAAGCACTGGGGTCAGTAACGCTGCTGTGTCCAAGGATCGAGTAAGATCTGCGCTAACACAAGCAGTCCTCGAGCGCCCCCTCATGGCGTGAAGTCAAGCCAAACAGCCCATCTGTGACCAGCTGTGGATCAGAAAGGCCTCTGCAGGAAGGAGATGGGGGGAGAGCCCACGCTCCGTGGACTGTGCAGATGGGAGTCATAAGAGCCCGGAGTCATGCCCACTACCGAGTCTCCCTGAGGTGTTTCTCCATGCAGAAAGTCATCTTCCTCCTCCATAGACCCCTGTGAGACAAGATCAAAAAGTGTTACTACATATTCTGTCGGATCAGTTAATGAAAAATCATTTTGACACCCATCTGATTACATTTTAGTTTTTTAACAGTGGTTTAAAAAAAATAAATTAAAAAACTCTTTGGACAGTAGATGTCTTACAGTGACTGGCACAAACCTGTCACATGACATTTAACCATCCAATCAATTCCCAATGGCCTGCCCATATTCAAATCATGGACACTGAATGCAGGTCAGACTTACTTTTCGGTCCAACTTTTTGGGCACATCTATCGCACAGTCAGATGGCTCCTCCCACACCTGGTAGATTGGCTCTATGTGTTTTCCAGAGCTGTGGCAAAAATGAAAAAAGATATAAAACTCCAGCGAACTATTATTCCAGAGCTAAGATTGATAGAAACTGACATGACTTTAATACCTTTTCAGAAGATATGGGTCAAAAGGGAAGAAGGTATCCAGAGGGTTTGTGTTAGTGGACACCGGGTTGCTGCCTACTGAACTCCTCACCACTGGCAACGAGCACCGGTTATTCCGCTCAATGATGGTGTAACAGAACACGAGCTGGTACTTCCTGCCAACAGACGGGTGAAATTGCCCTCATGTGTCATGCTTTTATTTCATAAAGCTTTGTTATCTGATGAACGCTCTCTTTCGTGCTGTACCTGGTGATGGCTGCAAACATGTTGGTGACAGCAGGTAGACAGACCCTCAGAGGGTTGAGCTGGCACATCACTATACGCTCTAGATTCAAACCCTGAAGATACGCCAACCCTGCAGAAGAATCAGAAAAGGAAAGATCTAGTTAAAAACACATTTGTCCAGCGCTTTTTATTCATGTTAGTTGTCATAAAACAACTTTTACAAATCGTTTTATTTTAATGATAAATATAAACTAAACTAAAAATATCACATGGTGCAACGATCAAATTAAAAAGTAATAATATGCTGGGGCAACATTTTACAATCTTAACTGACCTTGTCTTTGGAAAAAAAAAAAAAAAAAAATTGTATTGCAAATGTAGAGAAGTCCTCTTTATATCGTTTCCCTTTTTTTCAGCACGTTCTTTGGACAACATGACTTTGATTTGACTAATGTTTTAAAAGATACACAATGAAGCATTTTCAAATATTTTAAGAAATAACGAACTTTGATCTTTGAGGGTGCTTTCCCTTGATTCGATTACCTCGTCCAAGGACACAGAAGACTGACCCCATAGCGTTGCTCACTTTTACATTTAAATTTTTTAACCTTTGCTTTAGTTTTCAAAGCATAAGCACATAATGGCACTTGCGTCCATCTCCACCGAATGTACTGCAAATGTTCTAAAGAAGTCAAATCTCAGTCACGAAATTGAGTGAAAACGCACACAAACACAGTTTTACGAAATCAGACTTCATTAGCAGTTCACTATGATTGTGCGAACCGTACCGGAGTTCATAAATCTGACCCCAAACCATCTTTTTTATGCAGACTGCAAACCCGAGTTTGGAAAACACCATTTACATCATACAAACAAACCAAACTCCAAAAGTGCTAATGTAATTTGGCAATGTCCCGGTTATCAAATGCGCATATCTATGGACCAAACACGGAAATGAACTGACTGTGAACCCAAAACAATCTACATCCATTAACTAACACACTTAACTAATGTGAAAGCTGGTGTAAAAGCATTAAAAGGATAGTTTTTGACTTTATGACCCCCTAAAATATCTATATGAATTTGAGATTCAAATTAAAATGCACGCTCATCTTAAGCGCTTATTGTTTGCATGTATTTTTTAAATAAATTAATATATCAGCTTAAAGAAAAAAAATGTTTAATTGACCCAGAAATCCAAATGAAACTAATTATATTAAATGATTTTCATGTTTAAACATGTAAATTCCACATGTACTGACCTTTCTTCAGATTCCCATCAAGAATGTTATTGTGCCTGAAGATCAGTGTGTAAAACACAGCCTGACAGGCTGCATAAAAGGGGCCGTGTAGACTGACATCACAGAAAGCTTTGGATCCCGAGTCCTGGCAGTCAATGTAAAGGTGCAGCCAGGGAACTAACAGGTCCAGACATGCCTTGACTGTCCTGTAGAGGAGAAGAAACTCTACAGCACAAGTTTTGACATGTAGGTTTCAAATTATAGTTTGACAAATAAAAGGTACCCGTGTCCAATCAAACCCTTTTTCTTTTCCAGGTACCAACAAAGAGGCATTAATGTTTAATGACCTATTCAAGGTAACAAACCACTGCCAAGAAAGATGATTAAATATTGAACTCCTATGTATTCAATAAGAAAAAAGTGCATAAGGTCACGTACAGTACTGGCAAAAACTTGGCTCTTGCCATGAAGCTGCCCATGTACCCAGCAGCGGCCTGTCTCAGGATGGCGGGCTGGTTGGGACCTTGTAACAGCTTCCATAAATGATTCAAAAAAGCTTCAGCCAAACCCTGAAAAAAAAAAAAATGTCTAGGGACTTTCTTTGGGGTTTGTTTGTTTGTTTGTGAATGAGAGAAAAGTGGGAACTCACCACATGGAAGCTGCACAGGTAGAACATGCAGAACTGCACGTGACAGGAAGCATGAGTGGGCAGCACCACCTTATCAAACACGGACACCAGGTCTTTGTACAGAGCTTTGGTTTTCTCAATATCCAACAAGCCTAATGAGATTGAAAACAAACAAAAAAATTATTTATGAATGCATATTTTAATGATGCATGTCATTTACTGAATATGATTAATGCAGGTCCATTTTAATGCCGTTCTTTACATGAAGGTACATATGTTCTGCAATGTCATCCTCACAAATTGGCTCACACAATCATTACACATCGATCGCCATTCAAAAAGTTTGGGGCCAGAGATGTTTTTGAAACAAGTCTCGCTGCTCAACAAGACCATTTATTTAATCGATATTTTCTATTTTAATATGTATCAAGCTATAATTTATTCTTGTGATGGGAAAGCTGAATTTTCAGCATCATAAAAATGCCTTTACTGTCACTTTTGATCAATTTTATGTGACCTCACTGAATAAAAGAATTAATTTTGTTCAAAAAACAAATTGTACTGACCCTAAACCTTTGAAAGGTTGTATATTTTTTGTTTTTTTTCCCCAAAAAAGGACTGAATGTGCTAACCGAGTTGCGATTAACCCTTCTTGACTGACAGCCCATAAAAAAAAACAGCAACAACAACACAGTTGAGTTAAAAAACGGTAAGACCTGTACACAGAATCTCTCAGACTACAGTCTGCATTTAGAAGGATGTACTGTTACTCCATCCTTGACAGTTAAAGATCTGGGTGTTATATTAGACAGTAACTTGTCCTTTGAAAATCATATTTCATATGTTACAAAAACCGCCTTTTTCCACCTCAGAAACATTGCCAAGATACGGAATATGTTATCTATTTCTGATGCAGAAAAGTTAGTTCATGCTTTCATGACGTCTCGATTAGATTACTGTAATGCATTATTAGCTGGTTGTCCTACTTCCTCAATAAACAAGCTACAATTAGTACAAAATGCAGCTGCTAGAGTTCTTACCAGGTCAAGAAAATATGATCATATAACACCAATTTTATCATCTCTACACTGGTTACCCATTAAGTTCCGTATCGATTTTAAAGTATTGCTAATGACCTATAAGGCTCTAAATGGTTTAGCTCCGGTGTACTTCACCGATCTTCTATTGCCCTACAACCCGTCGCGCTCTTTAAGATCACAAAACTCGGGACTTCTGGTTGTACCTAGGATAGCTAAGTCGACTAAAGGAGGGAGAGCGTTTTCACATTTGGCTCCGAAACTCTGGAATAGCCTTCCTGATAATGTCAGGGGATCAGACTCACTCACCCAGTTTAAATCTAGATTAAAGACACATCTCTTTAGCCAAGCATTCACATAATGCATCTCATATCAGATCAATCGCTCATTCTGACTATCTTTGCTTAAAGTTATGAACAGCAGCTACGCTAATTATTCTCCTTTTGCTTTCTGTTCTACCGCGGGACACCCGCCGCGAGGTGACTAGAGACCACATCAGCTTCAGTCCGAATCCAGCCTCTTCAGAAGACCTCAGATGACCATCACCTGTGAAGAGACGGCGCCAGTTCCTGCGAGGACTTCAGAAGACGCAATCATCTGGATCAACATGCTCATTACCTAATTCTTTATCCTTATTGTTAATTTATTTTCCGGGAGCTCCTTGCTTCTAACTTCGGTTAAACTGCTAACTCTGATTGTAAATTAATCAACTAAATTATTTTATTTGCTAACTGCTTTCTTTAAATTGTAATGTTGACATCCATTCTCTGTAAAGCTGCTTTGAAACGATGTGTATTGTGAAAAGCGCTATACAAATAAATTTGAATTGAATTGAATTGAATTAATGTTCTGACCCTTAACATGGCAAGAGTCTTTAATGTAAGCCAGCAGGACAGTCATCATTGTGTCCAGTTTCTCTGCCACAGGATGGACCATTACAGTTCCATCAGGTCTTGAATTAAGTGGAGAGTCCTCTTCCTCATCCTGAAACAACCATATAAAGAAGAGTAAGATCTGTGACTATTAAAACATAAAAAGACAGACTAGGATATGAATGAGTTAACCCAGTTCCTTATGCAAACCTGCTGTGTTGCCATCAAAAATAAATGTTATAGTCCAGAGGTCTTCAACCCTGCTCCTGGAGACCCATTGCCCCACAAAGTTTACATCCAACCTGCTTCAGCTTGTGATTTTCAAGCGATCATGAAGAGTTTGATTAGCTAGTTCAGGTTTGTTTGATAGGAGCAGGATTAAAGGGGACATATCATGAAAATCTGACTTTTTCCGTGCTATAAGCGGGTCCCCGGTGCATCTACCAACACAGAATCTCTGCAAGTATGTGAAAATAAGAGCCGCTCAGATTTCGCTCCCCTTGTGACATAGAAAGGGGATCTTATAATATTACCGGTGTACCAGTTCTAATGTCATTGCAAAAATTGACAGCAGGGACGAGGACAGAACGCGGTTTAGAGACTCGTTAGCTTGGATATCCTGCAAGTTGACCCTGGCAAGCTCGATTGCTTTAAAAAAAAAAAAAAAAAAAAAAACCGTTACTGTATGAGAGCTATTTTAAAAAAAATATTAAACCATTCTCAGCAATCATAAACATTAGCCTGGTGTGTATGGCTCTGTTTAGCAAACAGGTACGCCATGTTCAGCTGGTGTGCATTTGGGTTTTGCACAAAACGGCACATAATAGTTGATGAGTTGAATCAACTACATAAATTTATCCACTAACCATTCAGAAATGTCCAGTTGAATTCTATAAGTTGTAACTTCTTCCTGAGCCTCTCCATCAGTGTCTGACTCTGGTTTGAACAATGTAAGGCTGGACACTGTTACTGACAATCCTCATTTTGGCTGCGTGAGATTCTCCAGCTTTGTTGCTGTTGAGGAACCGAAGCGCGAGCTCTTAAAGCTTCGCCCTCTTCTGGAAAACGGGCAGCAGCTCATTTGCATTTAAACAAACAC
This sequence comes from Opsariichthys bidens, assembly GCA_037194245.1. Classification (NCBI taxonomy): domain Eukaryota; kingdom Metazoa; phylum Chordata; class Actinopteri; order Cypriniformes; family Xenocyprididae; genus Opsariichthys; species Opsariichthys bidens. Next base: position 14,840,545 of record CM074277.1, on the reverse strand, counting down.
ACAAAAACGGCATGATTTTGCTCACACCCAGCCAGGGGCAAATTTGATCATTTGACGTGTATATTTTGAGATTAGACATTCTTATAATATGTCAAAAAAAGTTTGATTTTATTTCCATCATTCACACTTTCAAAGTAACAGAAAACAAAAAAACGCGTCTGCAAAAGTTTGGGCACCCTGTGGAGTTTATAGCATACACCGCCCCCTTTGGAAAGCTGAGACCTGACAGTGTCATGGATTGTTCTCAATCATCATCTGGATAGACCAGGTGATGTCAATCTCAAAGGTTTTAAATGCCCAGACTCATCTGACCTTGCCCCAACAATCAGCACCATGGGTTCTTCCAAGCAGTCATCTAGAAAACTGAAACTTAAAACAGTTGACGCTCACAAAGCAGGAGAAGGCTATAAGAAGATAGCAAAGCATTTTCAGACGCCAATATCCTCTGTTCGGAATGTAATTAAGAAGTGAAAGTCATCAGGAACAGTGGAAGTTAAAGCAAGATCTGGAAGACCAAGAAAAATATCAGACAGAACAGCTCGCAGGATTGTGAGAAAAGCAAGTCAAAACCCACGTTTGACTGCACGATCCCTCCAGAAAGATCTGGCAGACACTGGAGTTGTGGTACACCATTCCTCTATAAAGAGATACTTGTACAAATATGGTCTTCATGGAAGGGTCATCAGAAAAAAAACCTCTTCTACGTCCTCAACTTAAAAATCAGCGTTAACTTAACGCCATCTGTGAAAAAGCTGAAGTTAAAGAGAGGATGGCTTCTACAAATGGACAATGATCCTAAACACACCTCAAAATCCACAAAGGATTACATCAAGAGGCGTAAACTGAAGGTTTTGCCATGGCCTTCACAATCTCCTAACCTCAATATAATTGAAAATCTATGGATGGACCTTAAAAGAGCAGTGCGTGACAGACAGCCCAGACTCTTGGCTGGCTATAAAAAGCGTTTACAAGCCGTGATCCTTGCCAAAGGGGGCAGTACAAGGTATTAACTCTTCAGGGGGTCCAAACTTTTGCAGACACCATTTTTGTTTTAATTTTTTTTTTTTTTTTTGAAAGTGTAAACGATGGAAATAAAATCAAACTTTCTTGACATATTATAAGAATGTCTAATCTGTAATTTGATGCCTTTTGGAGATTTTAACATCTTTCCTTGGCTTCTTTATGCACATTAATACAAATTTTTACCTGGGGTGCCCAAACTTTCGATCCCCACTGTAGACTACTTGAAAATTTTGCCTCTCTTTTGAAGCTTGAAAGTTCCAGTCCACATTCTTTACAAGCAGAGCAGTGAATATAATACATTCTTCCAGATTTCGCAGAAGAAAGACAGTCATAGATATTTAGAACGACATGAAGGTAAGTAAATGACATTTCATTTCTTGCTGAACTATACATTAAAATTTGTCTCACTGACTATGTTCTGTACATCAGCGTTTGGCTTTTTGTGCCTTTATGGAGTGTTTTGGACTCACCATGTTGAAGAGGCAATCATCCTCCGATGCTCCACTGACATCTTGCTGAGTTCTGCATTCCATCTCTTCAATCTCACTCCGTGGTGCACTAACCTAAACGTCAAAACCAGCAGTCAAGCATCTGCACAGTTGCAAAGATGTCCAAACAGTGCTTGAACACAAGCCACTTACATCTAATGTGAGCATCTTGCTGATGATGAGCTCTAAGATGTCTCTCCTCAGGTCAGGGATGTAGACCGAAACCCTCAACAGGTTGTGCACATAACACTCCTGAGTGGACAGATAACAGTCTCAGTACACTCACACATGTAATCACATCACTATACTCAAGTAATGGATTTAAATGCAGTGGAAAACCTTTCCAAATAACTCACAAGTGTTCTGGAGGAGTTCTGCACAAAAGGGAACTTCTCAGAGAGGATTGGCATAAGGAATCGACTGGTTCTGAAAGAGCAAGGCAGTGTTTATTAGTGACTGCTAAACATTGAAAAAAGGTTTTGGGGGTTTTGTAAGACACTTACGATGGGACATATCTCATAATCATCTGTAGGGCTTCATGACACCGATTAAATGTCTTCAGCAGATCTGTGTGAAGTTGAAAAGAAAGTGAATTACGGAGTGAAGTAAAAGGTCGTTTAGTGGCCCACTAATATGGTTTCATTGATGGATGACGGTATCTAGAGAGGAAGGATGTTAAAGGCTGAAATACAATTAATAACAGAAAATAATTAAGTTTGAGGTGAGCATAATATTTTAATGTTTTTGAAAGTAGTATTAGACTTAAAGTTTAACATTCTAAATGTCTTTACTGTCACTTTTGATCAATTTATGTTAATGAGTCCTTGCTAAATAAAAGTATATGATGATACATCAACAAAACAAGTCAATAGGCCTGTCACGATCATAAATTTTGTGCTGACGATTAATCGTCCTACAAATAAATTGTGTAACAGGTAGTGATGGGTGCTTTCGAAACACTGCCTCATGAAGCTTCAAAACCTTTACGAATCTTTTGTTTCAAACTGCGACAGCCACATGATTCCAGGCTTTGTTACGTCCTAAATGTTTTGAACCAATAAATCATGCGGATTCACTGACATTCAGCATCAGTGAATCATTTGGATCGATTGCTTATAATATACATACATATATATATATATATATATATATATATATATATATAATGCAGTCTGATTAAACACACAAGACTTCATTTCATATGAAGGAAGGACTGTCATGTGTACTTTATAACTGCTCTTGTGATAGCATTTTTAAGTGCTTAAATTTCCGTTATTTGGATGTAAAAATGGAACTGAAATTTAAACCGCACAATTATTGCGGTTATCTCAAATAATTGCGATTAGAAAGAATAACCACAATCACACGATTAATTAATAGACGTGACAGGCCTAATAGTCAATAGTTATATAACCAAATACACCAACTTTCATCTTCGTCATCAGAATCTGAGATATCCACATTTCCCTCTTGGATTCTTATTCTCTCTGGGGGAAAACAAAACAACAATATGATTTTAAGTGATCTGAAGTGAAGTGAATAGAGTGAAGCATTAACAAGGGATCATAATAAATCTTACTTGGTGCAAAATTAGAGACGACCATTCTGAGACAGGCTCTGAGATGAACCGTCTGGGCCGAGACTAGATTACTCAGAAAAGCCAGATATTCTTCCACCACAGCCTGATTGCGACTGAACCATGGCAGCTTCTGCATGGGGAAACATTTCATGTAGCAGCTAAAATGTCCTGACTTGACTTGATCACCATTTGACATATAGCAGTTTCACTCACCAAAACAACATGTATTAATTGCTCGTGATCTTTTCCAAGTTGAGTGATGCAGACCCTGAATTCCTGCAACCAGCTGATAATCTGAGTATCCTACAATGAGATGCATAAAGAGAAAGCAAATTTGTAATGTGCAGGAAACTCCAGGATTCCCAGACCAATCACTTGCGCTTACTAAATAAGTATTTTTAAACATCATTCTGATTCGCCAATGAATCATTAAGGCTGATTTGTGAGTCTATTTGACCAATTAACTGAAAAGCTACTGGAGAGAAAAAAAAACTCATCACTATGATTTGAAATTGCTTTATAGTTTAATTGAACTCATTTCATCATTGATGAACTTAGCAACATTGGCACAATTATTGAACTGAATGTTCAACAATATTGAACTAAACACAATTTTGAGCCTTAACAACAACACTTGCCTTAATTTCAGGATCCAGGAGTTGATTTTTTATCAGTTCGTAGTCACTTGAGTCTCCCTGTTGATTTCACATCAGACATGTTCGGGCATGTTTAACAGACAGTCATGTGCATGATTAGTTTTATATTGTATTTACAACCCGGCTCTACTCACCTGTTGTAGTTTAGCCAAAGTATCCGAAACAGAGCCTCCAAAACGCACGGTTTTCATTGGAGGTGAATTGAGAAAATCTCTACCGTTAAACTCCATTATGTATCTGAGCACACAAAACAAAAAGACATTGGAGTCAACTACAAATGACAGCTGAATCCACTCCACAACTCATTCAGGGAACTATAACCGCTCCACACACACGAGGAGAGACAAATAAAAAAGACAAACGCTGAATAAAAAGAGCGTTAAAGACCGCGCGTAGATATTAACACGACTACAACAAGCGAATTAATCGATCACAACTTACCAAATATTATATTATTGAAAACAAGCTATAATTATATTAAACATTATAGGTGAGACATCGAAATTCCCACATGCGCAACCATGCCGGGCACAACCGGAAGCTCTCATACCTCTGTTTTGTTTTTACGGAATTAACGTTAGCCGGTTTAGTTCTTCTTCTTCCACTTCTTCCTCTGGTAAGATTTGCAGCAGCTTAGACGCTTCAAAACGTGTATCTGCCCTCCCCAGTTCATCTGAAGAACTCCATCTAATAGGTTAAATACTCAGATAAAGACCAGTGTGGGGTAGAAACATTATAACAATATTTGTTGCGTGTTTAGTTTAGTTGCGCTCTAGAAATAAAAAGTTCTGCCACCTAGCGGTTTGAAGGGTATAATGACTCGATAAGCTGCTGTTATATAAAACTGAGAGAATTTTAAGTCCTGCATATTATAATCGTATTATCATTGACTTATATTGTACGGACATAAAAAAGAAGAAGAAAAACAAATAATAATAATAAAAATTACTGAGACATTTCTCAAAAAGAAAGTCATTCGTTTTGAAAGGACATGATGAAGGTGAGTAAATAATGACAGTATTTTAATTTTGGGGTGAACTGTCCCTTCATATTGTATTTTTCGTACAATTTGTGTGAGATCATCAAACAATAATTGGTGGAGCCCCTGCCATATAGGATTCGAAAACTGTCACACTTAAAATCTACAAAATATGATTTCTGATGTTTTTCCTTTTCATTTTACTGTGGAATTTGCAGAACGTGTGAAGATGCACACTATTGATTAAACATTAAGTGTTGTGGCAAAGTTTAGGAAGAAATTACCTCTCAATAAACATGACCAGATGCCTTGGTTTAGCTTAAGTGTGCAATAGTTTTAAACAGGCAGTTTTTAAACTGTAACTGTGTCAGAGTATTATCACCTTTAAAATTACATAAAAAGTATGGATGGCCTACTGAGAAATCAAGCGATAAATCCACCTGAGAGCTGAACAAACATATTCTGTGTTTTTTATATTTTTGTACAAAAATATTTTGTACAGGTAAGTTTTACATGGACAGTTATTTTTGTAATGATTTTTGTGTAATGCATTTACTCTAAGCCTGGAGCCAGTATTGCATCCCTCTGCAGCCGTTTTGTGACCGTATCAAAGACCAGACCACAGCCGAGCTACATTGGGAGTTTGAAGAGCACAACATTACCATACATCATTGCGAGGATTGACAGGGTGACCGTTCCTGTGGATGAGGGCCTGACGTGCTGTGGACAAGATATTCTAGGTGTGAAACTTGTCCTGTCCATCACAGATTAGTTCTGTCTTCACTTTCTAAGACTGGGACATCTAATATTGGACTATTCCTTTTAAAACTGACATTCCTACTTACTGTGTTGCCTCTTTTGTGGCCCAAATATATTCTTTATCAAATACAACTGTAGCAGATGTAACAAGAAGTAATACTTCACAATTAGTACACAATAACAATTTTTAAAAGTGATTTTCATTGGGAACAATTTCAAAATATGTGCCGGAATCTTTGACTGATATAAAATGTTTCTTAAAATGTATCCAAAAGTATCAGTCTGACTTGAGTTTAAGTCTTATGTTATTAGAAATATTGTCCACTAGTCTTGTTTCAGTTAACAGTAAGTGTAATTTTAACTTTTAATGAATACTAATGACTAGTGCATTACAAACGTATTTGACTTATGATGAAAAATGGCAAATATTCTATAGATTTTGAAAATTGACGGTCATTGACCGATTTAAAATGAATTAGTCAGATCTTGTATCTGACATTTTATAAGTTGATCTTATGTTATGAGAAATGTTATCTGTTAGTCTTGACTGTGTGTGATTGTTTCAATCAATCAAGGTGTAGTTGGTAACACTTTAATGTATACTGTATTGTAGATAATGACATTACAAAGCATTCGTTTCATCTAATCATCTAAATTTATGAAATTGAGATTTAGAGCATTTTGTTGTGGCTCTGTGAATGTATTGGTCTCTACCCCGACAAAATGACTATAAATTAAATTACTAACATTTTTACATCTGTCCTGTTTTATTTCAATTTTGTAAAATTACAGTATTTTTAATATTTTTGTGTGAATGTTACACTGTAAAATGTAATAGCTCACTTTACTTATAAAAGTAAGTGATTATAACTTATTTTGAATAAGTTTGTTGACTTTACTAAGTTTAACAAAGTAATGACAACTTTTCAGCACTGAAAGTTAATAAACTAAATAAGTACAATTAAACATTACTTACAATAATTAGTAGTTTGAAATGAGTGGTTATGCACAGTTCCACCAACAGGTGGAGTCGATTTGCGGAAGTGCATCTGACGACGAGAGAAGCACATGGAGAGGTGAGTCATCTCCTGTCTATCATATTTTTCAGTTGCTTAATATACAGTAATCGACCATGTAATAATCAGATTAAGTAAGGTAGAGTTATATAGCAACATTGGATGTTATATTTTTCTATCAAATTGTAGGATTGTGCTGGATTGTGTTCATCGAAATGAGCAGTCTAACATGCTATAGCTGCTAATCACTGCTTCTAATTAAGTTTTTGTTTTCAATTGCCTCATTCATCACTACATTGAACATTATTCACAACTAATTAGGGCATATGGGCCACTTAGAGATGTTTGGACCATGCGTTTTGAAGGCAAGCACAAGCTCTTCAAACAAATCATCCGTTAGACAAGAAATTTCAAAAACGTCACACAAAATTTTGCAGTCCACACCAAAGAATAGTAGCAAACCCTGTGGTCTCGTCATCCTTTTTTAAACCTTCTGTCCAGTTGGACAAAGTGACGTCTACCCTGATTTCATGTTTTCCTAATCGTGTTCAGAACATGCTTCAGCAGAATTTTCTACCCAAAGCACTGTACTTGTCACATCTTCAGAGTGCATTGATGGCATCAAGTACAGTCCTGATATGGTTCTGCCTGCTGGTTCAAGTTAATGTCTGCCTGATTTTAGGCAAATTGTAAAAATTGTCATCAACACCGATATTTTGTTTGTATGCAGAAAGCAGACATCGTGGTACATTGAGCATCTGCCGTTCCTACGAATTGTGTAGTCATGTACCAGACATGACTGTCAAAAAACTCTGATTTGAATGACATTTTTCCACGGGCATCCTACAAAATTCAGGTAGGACTTTTGTTACAGCAAAACATTTCATCTTGTGTTAAATTAAGCTTTTAAAAAGATAGTTATTCTAAAAAGGTCCTCATTTATTCATCTGTTTATTTCTTATTTTTTTAAGCCTGTATGATTTTATTCTTCTGAACACAAATGAAGATATTTTTAGTAATGTTGGTAAACACATACCGGTAGTTTCAGTTCCTTTTGAGTACCATCAGGAACCCAAAGTTGTTTGATTACCAGTGTTCTTAAAAATATATTTTGTGTTCAGCTGAATAAAGCTAATAATTTTTTGCCTACTTTAATTTCATTTCATTGATTTTTCTCATTTTTAGGTTCACAGGACACAATGGAGACAGACATTGCAGATTTATCTGAAAGGCCCACCTTAAAGGTGATTGTTCTTGCAGCATTTTTTATATTATAAATTTACTCATTAGGATTCATCTGAAGGTAGTCATGTGAATCTAGGACCGCATGAGTGTGAGTAAATTAAACAGTTTTCTGATTTCTTTTGCAGATCAATTCAGAGTTTAATCGATTTACAAGCAAAAACCTCAACCAAGAATTTTTCGCTGCACTTGATCAACATGCTTCACGATTTCTGGACATTTTTGAGAGCAAGAAAGGGGCTGTTGGAAAAAGACTCTCTGAATATCTTCAGCAAATCAAACCTGTGGTAAGCTTATCAATGCTTTTTTATTAAAGGGCTAGTTCACCCAAAAATTAATATTCTGTCATTAATTACTCACCTTCAAGCTGTTCCAAACCCAAAAAATCTTTCCCGTTCATCTTCAGAACACAATTTAAGATATTTTTGATGCAATTTGAGGGCTCTCTGACCTTCCCATAGACAGCAAGGGTACTACCACAATCAAGGCACAGAAAAGTACCAAGATGATCTACAAAAGTAGTCCATGTGATATCAGTGGTTCAACTGTAATGTTACGAAGCTACGAGAATACATTTTTGCTCAAAGATAACAAATGTAACGACTTTATTCCACAATTTATACCAGGACATCAGTACTGGCACTGACCCAGATCCGACGTGGTGACATTGAACACAAGGCACGTGTCTGTGTTCAACGTCATCACGCCGCTTGTGTCACGGTACTGTCGTGAACACACGTCCACAAGAAGCATTAGCGATGAAAATGTGGAATAAAGTCATTATTTTTGTTTTCTTTGAGCAAAAATGTATTCTCGTAGCTTCATAACAATACAGTTGAACCACTTGATACTGGTAGTATCACCGGTAAGATACCTTGCTGCCTGGAGGAAGGTCAGCCCTCAAATTGCCTCAAAAATATCTTAAATTGTGTTCCGAAGATGAACAAAAGTTTTACGGGTTTGGAACGACATGAGGGTGAGGGAATTAATGACAGAATTTTCATTTTTGGGTGACCTAACCCTTTAAACTAAATTTTACTGACTTATGACGATTCTGACTGGCTAATTTCATATTTATTTTAATGTTATGCATATACTGCAAAATCTAATTGTATCCTTTTTTTCCAGAGCATTACTGTAAAGCGCACAGCAGTTCTTCGTGGCCTTGGAGAAGAAGTCTCTGACGTTTTTACAACAGCACTGGTAAGTATGTTTACTGTAACTCCCACACAAACATCACAAATAGGCATTCTATTATGCTTCAGTCAACTCCTTAGTTTGGACCAGATAAGTAAATTATGCTTTTGTTTCACTTTTCTTAATCAAACCAATGTACTGCTCATTTTGTCAACTTTCTACAATGTACTTTAACAACAGTTTGGATTTGGTGTGCGTAGAACATTATGATTCTTTAGGTGACATATACTTTTGTGAGATTTCCCATTTATAAGTAACAACAATTGTAATATTCTGTTCCTGTTTTTAAAATTAGGACTGTGAGTGTGACACCCCAGATTTCTGTCGGGATACTGACTGCGATACCAAGAAGATAGCCAGGATTCCCCACAATCACTGCATTTGGAAACTTCGAACACCGCGATCATCTTGGAAGGAGTCATCGTGATTGATCTTGAAAATCTTCCAGATGCCATGAGTCTACTTTTTGGGCTGAAATATGCGCTGAATATGGAATACCCTCCACAGCTCAAGAACATTGATTTTATTCAGAGAGTGTTTCTTTCTCTTGGACACAAATCCCTGAAACCAAAACTACAGTCACTTAAAAACCTGCTGCTCATGTAAGTTGAGACTGTTTCAGATTGTTTTAAAGAGATAGTTGAAGTTAGTCCCTTTAATCTTCTGGCTGCACAGAAGTTTGTTTAATTAAACTTTTCAACTGTCGTTGTTTTAATTGTAAGCACTTTTACCAGATGCAATGTGTAATAAACAATGTTAAACTCAAGTTCAGTTGTTGCTTTGTCTTTACTTATTGTTTTTAGTTTAGCTTACTTGGAATTTTTAAGGCAATCGGTTTCCTAATATTTTCCTAGTAAAGTGAACACTAACAGAAAGTTAACTCAAATAATGATTTTAAGTCAACAGTACTTAACTATACTTGATTAACAAGTTGTCTCTACAAATTGTGTTAAGTTATGCCAACTAATCATTAATACTCGACTTTACTTAGAAATTTTAAGGCAATCGGTTTCCTCACTTTTTCTAAGTAAAGTCAACTTATTACATTTTACAGTGTAATTACCAGATGATAACTTTCAGTTACACTAAATGTGTTTAAATGACACGGTTGTGTGTTAGAATTACCTTACACAATTTTGTGTTAAGATGGATCACACATCTAGTGTGTTCAATTTGACACGTGTTAAAATTCTGCACAACATGTGTTATACCACATCTCTTTTAGTAAACTGTGGTGAAATAGAGAGCACTGTTGTTGAGTTAACTATCAAACTGTCTGCACCCATCTGCATCGTTTACACCCGCTGATTCTAAATTGGTATGAGCAAACAAAGATAAGAGGAAGCAAACCTAATAACACTTCTCACTGTCCAAAGGTTGTACAGTAGAGATGTACGAGATTCAATAAAAGCAGGACACTAGAACATGTCTGGCCTTCAGTCATATGTTGGTTGAAACCTTTAAATCAGATCGAGATACAAAATACACAATTATATGTAAGAAAAAAATACATAATTGTATTTATTTGGTCATACAGCCATGTTGTCAGTGCATAATCTCATGTATAGTACAAAGCACAAAACAAAATCAATCAAATTAACAAAAAAAAGCACAAAATGTCATACAATTGTAAACATTTTCAATAAAAAACCACCAAAGTCAAAAATGAACATTTCAGCAGGAGATTCGGTAATGCCACATGGTTGAAAATCCTCTTCTGTAGCCTGTCGAAATAAAACAAGATAATGTTATGTAAAAAGTCTCTCTCTAAAATTCTCTGTTTGTTCTATCTTATTTAACTTACAATCTAGTATAAACCCACTCAAAAAAAAAAAAAAAACGATACATTTTTGTGATTTCATAGTTTTTAAATACTTCATTTTGCTATTTTGTTTATTTTATTGTCCTTCATACTATACCGTATTTACAGCAACATATGCACACTCAAATGATAAATTAGACTTTATATCATCTTAACATTGTACATTAGCAGAATGCATCTGAATATCTTTGCATCTTTTCTTGAATATGAAAATAAACATGTCATCTTTTACAACGCAGGTCTCCACTGTTGAACTTGAGCTATTGTAGGTCTCATGGTTGATGTTTAACAGAGTGATCTGCCCTCATCTTGATGCAAATGCTTCCTCAAAGTCATTTCTTTAGCATGTTTTCTCTGACCAATTCTCAAACCAAGCCAATTATTAAATCAAGAATAAGAGATGACACAGTCATAAATCATTTAAAGTTCATAAATACTGGTGAAGTTGGCATTGTTATTGCATCTATTATTGATCAAACGTAATTAAATGGTATCTATCAACCTGTACATGACGGTTCATATGGCCTGTGTTTCTGTCACTGCCGCAGACACAGTGCTCACATTATCCGGAGAGGTCATTGCAAAAGTCACTGGTACTTGGCCGCCTTCTCTTCTGTGCTTTGCTTGACCGGGAACTGCCCCTTGACCTCGGGGTCCCCCGTTTCTCCTGAAAGAGTTCCTGATTCCGCTCGAGAGGCGACTGGAAACCCTCCTGACAACGCCTGCCAAACCTCTGCCCTTCTTCAGCAAACCCACATCATCCTCGAGCTCCTCGGGGGGCACCTCAATATTACCCGTGTACCAGAAAACCCACCAGATGAGACTGAGGAAAATGATTATAGCGCCCGCATATATCAAAAAGTCATAGAAAAAAAAATCCCCAAACACGCCAAGCAACAATATGATGAGACCAAGAACGTCGAAAGCCACCGCGAGCCAGAACGCGCACGAACAGCGCCCGAGACCGCCCGGCGCTGCCTCCATCTCCAAGGTTGTGCTTTGGTCCTATGGGGATGTTGAATCGCTTTTTTGAAAAACCAGCCGTCTAAATGAGGCGTTTGGGAGGGTTTTAAAGTGTTTTCGTTTGTTTCCTAGCCATAGGTGAGCAGCGCGAGGGAAGGAGTTCTCCGTTCTCACTTCACCTGGAAGGGAGTGGCATAGAGCTGTGGGTGCGTCTTAACTACACACTCACCTAGACACCATATATAGACGAGCTGCAGGTATGCTCATGTAAACACTTACAGACAGTACACTTTAAAGCATAGTGTGAGAATGGTTTCAGAATCCTTCTCTGATCTTGGTTTGGATGGCAGTGGTACAATACACTGTTAAAAAATTACTGTAAATTTTACAGTATAATACTGGCAGCAGGGTTGCCAGCCAGTTACTGTAAATTTTACAGTAGAGTTTCTGTAATTTAATTTACAGAATTTCTCCGTAAGAATCAGAATCAGAAATACTTTATTGATCCCCGAAGGGAAACTCTTTTACAGTTTACAGTAAATAACATTTTTTTAAAATTATGAAGGGTCAATTTACAGCAATATTCTGTAAATTTGAGTCAAACCGACACGTGATCCCAGAATGCATTGCAGTTTACAGCAATATGCTGTATTATTAAAAAACAGTCAGCGGCTGTAAAATAATGCTGTAATTTTTACAGCAATTCATTACAGTGTAGGCAGTGGCGAATACAGTATATTAAGAATTTATTAGAAATAAATACAACAATTAGTAAAAAGGAATTAAATATTATGTGATAAGTTTCAGAATGTTTATTTCATTTCTTTAATATTTGTGTGTTTATTTATTTATTGAGATATTTTTGATTTTGAGAGATGCTATACCAAGCTTAAAAATCTTATCAAGTACGTGTTTCCCAAAAGCATTATGAGCCTCTTGGATTCTTAATGTTTTTTAGGAAATTGCCACGGCCAGACAGCTAAAAGAATGCTTAAAAAATGCAGAAATGTAAACATATTTAACACATTTAGGAAATGGGAAAATAATAATAATTTTCTATAATACTTAAGTTTTAACGAAATATACTTCACAGTTCTGTGCAGGGTTGGGGAAAATGACTTTTTAAAGTAATGCGTTACAATATTGAGTAACCCCCCACAAAAGTAACGTGTAATGCAAACTTTACAAAGTAATGTTTTTATTACTTTTGCATTACTGTTTCTCATCTGGGCTGGGTTTGCATGGTTGTTGTTTTTTAATAACAAAAAAGTTCTCAATAAAAGTTGTATACTCGCATTTAGGCTAGATGAACAATAACCGTCATGTTTACACTGTGCCTTACTCACAATTTCTCTCAACATGAGTACAGCTGTGAGTCACTAAATGGGAAAACAAAGTAACTTCCGTTATTTATTTGAAAAAGTAACGCAGATATTTACTTTTAAATTTAAAAAGAATGCATTACTTTACTAGTTACTTGAAAAAAGTTATCTGATTACATAACTCACGTTACTTGTAATGTGTTATGGCCCTGAGTATAAAAATCATGTAACTTGCAAGTTGCAACCTATTGCAAATATGGTGCATATCATGCAAACTGCATGTAAGAAATGACAAATTTGCTATTAAACAAACCTGAATTAAACAATTTCTGATGTTTATTCACATCTTCTTAATTTGCCTAAAATATCATACATTTCAAAACCAAAATAAAAAAGCATTTTTGAAACTAAAATGCCAAAGTCATGACATACATGTACCTAACAGAGGATTTTTGTCTACTGTTGTCAGAGGTCATACATAGAAGACAGAGAGCGCACAGCAGACATTTTTGCCCTTCTAAGATTAGCAAGTGTGTGATCCTGCCTAATCCAACACAGACAATCAGTACCGGAAAAGCTGTTTATCTGTTACCCTGCATCACCCTCGATATCTCATAAAATCTACATTAAGCTGTCACGTTTCACAATTCTGCACTGTTAAATACCTCACCTCTCACATACACTTCCAAAAAACAGAAACGTTACAACTCATCTATGATCAAACTAACAACTGATTTAACCAAAATACATTGTGAAAACTGCAGAGGGAAATATATAATCACAATAAATATTTTAAATAAGATACAAATCTTTTGATTTCAGCATCCCTTATGAATAAATGTGCATGTTAATGTTATGTAAACCATATGAGTTTCTCTTCAGAAAGATAGTCATGTTTGGAAAAACGCTGCACAGTATGTCCTTTTTTTTAAAAAAATTTTTCAATAAATTAATAAGGTATTTGGGTTGAATGGCAACCTCGCTGGATCAAGGGACTGGGGCATAAATGTCACAAGACCCCTCCAAACCACGCAGCAACAATTCATGAAGACACAATTCATTTCCGTTCCAAAAATAAATTGAATAACATAAAATGTAAAACTACACAAAATAATGGGTTTTTTAGCATATATTTAAATGAAAGGTTTGCACAGGTTAACTATAAGTTAATTTAATATCACTTTCAATGTGACAAGATTTATGAACACAGCCTCAATACAGTAGTACCATTGTGGGACAGAACTGTTCACCCGCAAAGGCACAAAGTTGTTCATGTGCGCCGCTGTATCTCTATTTCTCCTCGTCGGTACTGCGAGGTAGAAGCCGTTTTTTGGGGGCCATGACCCAAGCTAAGGCCACTGCTGCTGTCCCATCCCCACTCTGTCGCGAGAAACATAAGAACGTGGCCCACAGGAATGCTGAACAGCCCATAAATGCTGTCCTCAGATAGAGAGGCATCAGAACAAAATTCAGAAACTGCAAGAAAATACAGATAATTCAACATAAATATCATAAGATGAGAAAAATGAACACTGCGATTTAAGAATATTGACAAAGAAAAGGATCAAGCAGCATTAATGGCAACCTTATCTGTGTGTATATGTTATGAGGTGACAGAATTACCTGCATGAATGGCCAGTACATTAGTCCAGTCTGAAATGGGAAATATGTATATTTAGACTATTAGCCTTAATGCATGCTTTGGTATATTTCAAATATATGACACTCTTGACTACACAGTTAAAAAATTACTGTACATTTTACAGTATAGTACTGGCAGCAGGGTTGCCAGCCAGTTATTGTAAATTTTACAGTAGTGTTACTGTAATTTAATTTACAGAATTTCCCTGTATTCTCTGATTACCGTACTGTAAATAACTGTATTTTTTTTAAATTATGAAGGGTCAATTTACAGCAATATTCTGTAAATTTGAGTCAAAGAATGCATTGCAGTTTACAGCAATATGCTGTATTATTATAAAACAGTCAGCGGCTGTAAAATAATGCTGTAATTTTCATTACAGTGAATGAGTTCAACACATTAAAGGGATAGTTCATCCCAAAATGAAAATTCTGTCATCATTTACGCACCCTCAACTTGAGTTTCTTTGTTCTGCTGAACACAAAAGACGATATTAAAAAGAATGCTGGACACCAAATGTTTTCTGTTTATTTTTTCCCCATATACTGTGGAAGTCAATGGGGACCAGCAACTGTTTGGTTTCCAACATTCTTCAAAATACCTTCGTTTGTGTTCAAAGGAACAAAGAAACTTATACAGGGCGAGTTAATGATCATTCCATTTTTGGGTGAACTATCCCTTTAACGCATATTATATATGCTATTATAATGCTTAAGTTAATGAAATGTTTTATATTTTAAAAGAAAATCATGCATGTGTATCTTGACATGGAAAATCTTGGCTCAAACACACAAGTTGAACCTTCGATGGATTTGTATGTTGATTTAGACACATTATCCTCTTGTAAAAGAGGCTGATCATGGGCATCAATGGGCCTACCTTGTAAGTATTAAAAAACTTTTCCCGCCAGTCTGCAAATATGTCCTCTTTGTCCTCTAAGAAACTCACACCTGTAAAGACAGAGAACTGTGTGACTAAAACATAACAAACAAACTAATGCAATATGCGTGACTGAAATCGGTATGTCTACCTGTGTAAAAGACACTGGTCGCCAAAGGTGAAGCAAACGTTTGGTCCAAAAGCAGTTTGCGCAAAATCATACTAGCCGACCGTCCCGGGAAACGATGTTCTAACGCTCGTAACCAGAAGTAATTGAAGTTACCATGGAAACTCAGAGCAACAATCGCCACGTTTCTCGTGTGCCTCCAGTCCATTTCATCTCTCTGCGCGATGCACTGATGGACGAAATCCCCACCGGCGAACAAACACCCGTAAAGAGTCACATTACTGATCCAAGGCAATACCTTTGCTCGTTTAAATAAAGATTTTCTCATGTTCAGCAAAATGACAAACTGTTATATTTTGTAACCGTTGTAAATGACGTCGAAGGGCGCGAAACAAAACGGTGACGTGACATTGACTGACGACCGTTGCTAAGCGCATAAAATGACCGTTTGCTCAGTACAAGTCAAATATACACTTAATCTCTTTTGTTTCTGGTCACTTTGGTTCAATATATTTAAAAGGCACGTTAACTTTACACGTTAACAGTTTGACAGCTCATTGTGACTCTTGGTGAACATCCTTCGGAAACATTACAAGATCATTGCAAAGCACAACCAAATAAAACACAGACCAATCGAGTACTTTTCGTTCAGTCCATCTTCTTTAACTTTAAAAGGGACATCAGTGCAAAAATAAGAATTACGGTTCATTAATCCATCTAGCAATTAAATTAAAAGGTTCCAGAGCGCGTTCATTCAGTGATCAGCAGTTTCCCGTTACTTAGTCAGGCGCTCAAATCCTACATTAATCTGCCCGCGCGCTCCTGCGCGTTCACGGGTGGCGCGCTTTGATCTGATCTGTATGCAATAACGATCGACCACGCATGCTTAGCAAGACCAGTTACCAGATCTTTATGTTCGTGCGATCAGCGTTTACGGAGACTTTTAATGCTTGAAATGTTAATATTTCAATCTTATTCATGCTTTACAGGAAAATCGAAAACTTGTATGAAACTCTAATCATGTGTTTTGGTATTGAGATGTTCTAACGTCACAACCCATGCACTTAATATGCAAAAGCTCCCCAAAATATTGTTTATTTTCAAATAATTTGCTCAGTTGCTCAGGTTCTAAGCATGTCCTGTCTGATTCTTGAACGAATCGTTACTTTGTTTCGGATCTTTTCAATGAATCAGCTGAAGTGGTTTGAATCAGTCTGAACGAATCGGAGCAGAGAACCGTCTGTTCCGAACATCTCCGATTCGTAATGAAAAGTGGATTATTAACAGGAATAGTTTAATCCACACACAATTCTAATTTGTTTTCGGTAAATAAATAGTAGGCATTTTAATAAATCCTGCAGAGACTTTTCATAACACGAATCTGATTTGGTCTGTACTTTAATTAAACAATTTTCAAAAACCAAGTAATGTAACTCAATTTGAATGCAAATCATATTTTAGTTTTTTTTTTAATGTCTAGTTTTTAGGAGCTCAATCGTGGCTATAACAAATTAAACTCGGACACGTTCATTTGATTTATTTGGACTTAATCATAAAAGCATGTGATCGTCACGCGGAGATGTCAGAGACCACGTGATGACGTAAAAGAATAACTGACTCAGGTTTTTTGAATCTTTTTTCAGCGCACTGTTCGAAAGAACCGACTCGCGTTGGAGTCCACACTCTACGCTGCATCATTACACGTCTTTGCATTAGATTAGGGTAAACCAAGACGCTCACGGACACTGTGAAGGGGGCGTATGTTTAGGCTACGTCAGCGCTGCCAGCGTGGAGCGGCATGACACCAGGAAGTAACAATTGACTGTACAAATAACCAAGAAAGGGTACCCGAGGTGGATTCTTTTGCTTTTTGGATTTGCTTCCCTAAAATACTCATCACGCGACAACACACAGGGACACAGAGAGTCCCTGGAACTGGGTTTTCAACATTGCATGGATACGCCGCCCGTGAAGGTAACGTAGTGCGTATTATTCCCTGAAGGACTCGCTCATTTGATTCAGTGCAGGAAGCTTATTCTCTGTCATTGCAATAGGGAGGATGATGCGGAGCTCTACCGGATTCATTAAAAGCCACAAGCGAGTATTTGCCATTAGTGCATACATATAAATACTCGCTCTTCTTTTTTAATGTGAAATTGAGGCTTTAATAGACGGTGGTCTGCAAACCGCTTCCATGTACGAAGTTTAATGCGAAATATCTGAACTGAAACAGTCTCAAACCGGTTGTGTGGCAAATTCAAGTGTTGTGTTAGAGCAGGATGCGCACGAGATGACCCGACGAAACGAGCCGTGTCATCCGACAGGTCTTCATATCCTGAATTTCAGGAATTATACGTGTAGAACAGAGAAAGCCAGACTCATTTGCACAAGCTGGCACAAAAAAGCATTCATCCGGTCTGCTTATATTTATTTTGTGTATTCTAATGTCGAAACGCGCTATTCCCACAAACGGAGCGAGGCCTGAATGTTTTCCTTTTTCTCGCAGTGAAAGTGCCCTACAGGTGAAATATGAGTTGTTAAAGCCTGAGGAATCATATTATTCGATGTGACAAGAAATGTGATAAACAGCCATTGTCATCAAGTTTGCCAGCCATCCAGTTTTTCAATGCTATGCCCTTCACTAATACCCATATACATTTGACTGTAATTGTAGATGATGGACCCTACGCTTGCTGAGATGGGGAACCATCTTTCTGATGCCATGAAGATTTTAGAAAGTGGAAAATTGTAAGACCATTCACATTACAATATTTTCAGTGTTTGTTATTACATTTAAACTGCTGTTCACAACTAGGCTATCTTTATGATATGTTAATAGTAAGTCCAGGGTTTGGTTTTGCATATCACGTTTACCGTTGTGTGGATTAATTCAGGGTGTCTGAACAAGGCAAAGAAAGAAGAAAATTGAGTTGGAAAGACATTCCAGGACCCTTACAAGGAGAGTGAGTGAGACTCTTATATTGTGAAAATCATATTTTACATTTACAGTGTTTCTGGTCTTGCTCTGTAATCCTGTCGTCCTTTCTATTTATAAGGTATTTTATTAGGTTTAAAGTCAGTGCATATTAGCTGTATTCACATAAGGTTTCCAAGTCTTTCTTTTCTTCTTTCTTTTCCCATATATTTGTGATAGTGGACAGGATGTTGTCAGCATACTCCAGCTCGTCCAGAACCTGATGCATGGAGATGATGACCAGCAGGGTCACCGGTAGGTCACAGCATTATGGAGCTGCTTAGTCTGTAGTTCCTAATACCAAGAAACAAATTTCGTGGGAATTTTGAGTGTATTTTTAGAATGGCAGTTTTTAATTTGCACTCAAAAGTGTGGCATCAGTAAGATTTATTTTTGCTCAGTTGCTTGATTGAAACAATGCTCAATATTAAAAAAAGTAATTTTTGCTTTTATTACGTCATGGTGCATTAAATTTATCAAAAGTGACAGTAAAGGTGTTTATAATGTCACAAACGTTTTCTTTTTCAAATATTTGCTGTTATTCTTTCATCAAAGAATCCTTAAAAAAAAGTATCATTGTTTCAACAAAAAGCAGCACAGCTGTTTTCAACATTAATAATAATAATAGTAATAATAATTGATGTTTCTTGTGCAGCAAATCATCATTCAAATGATTTCTGAAAGATCATGTGACACTGAAGACATCACAGGAATGAATTACATTTTAAAAATATATTAAAATAGAAAACCGTTCTTTTAAATTGTCATAGTATTTTACTATATTGCTGTTTTACAGTGTTTTTGATTAAATGAATGCAGAATTGGTGAGCATATAAGACTTCTTCAAAACATAAAATGATCTCACAGATCTTTTACAGACAGTCTTTTGAATGGTCGTGTAAACGAAACAGAAAAGTCTCTGAGTAATTTTTTTTTACTCATTAACCAAACCTGAATTAGTCTTAGTAGGGTTGGTCTACAAGTTGACGTTACAACAGGATAGCTCCATTATATTGCCCCGAGAGCATATGTAAACCCCTCCGTGTGGTGTGATAAAACTATAAATGTCTGTTTAGCAGGATGCAGTATGTTGGAGAGCAGGGACACATGGCTCTGTTGGGACACAGTCTGGCTGCATATATCTCTGTCCTGGAACGAGAGAGATTGAGGAAGCTGACCACCCGCATCCTGTCAGATACCACTCTCTGGCTCTGCAGGCTTTTCAAGTATGCTCAAGTTCTGTCTGTGATTTTGTGTGGTTTCAGGGAATTTTCTTCTCCATGTCAAACAAGGACTTTTAAGTAATTCATAGAGATTTGTGTTCGAGCATTAATAATGGGCTCCATTTTTCAATCACCTTAGCTAAATTTATTGGCAGTGTCTTCACTTAAAAAGCGTAGGAGGCAAAACATTGAGCTTTTTATTGCATCAATGACTTAGTGAGTGGACAAGGAGAATCTTTGACTTGCTCTATTTTTCCAGTGCTGTGAAACTTTGGTGATTTTTGAAGTAAAGTATTGTATGGTTTAAAATTTTCTATCAAACAAATATTTTGTTTAAGGATACTTTGCCTAATGCTAATAAGCAAATAATTATTTTCTATTTATGTATGGTCAATAAATGATATTAAAATTCTATATTATTTTGTGTAAATAAATAATATATCTGAATAAAACATTAAAAACTGCTACTAGGGAATTTAGGTATGACAACATTGTAATGTACAATATGAGAATGCAAATTCATCTTGAGATTTGCTAAATATTAATGATTTCTTTTCGTAGATATGAAAATGGCTCAGCATATTACCATGAAGATGACCGTGAGGGGCTGCTGAAGGTGTGTCGGCTAGTTATTAATACTAATTATGAGGAGTACGCTACAGAGGGCTTTACAGTGCTGAGCTCTAAACATCCTGTGATTTACCAAAGTGCTGCATGCAGACCTGGCCTGGGACAACATCTCTGCAGTCAGGTACAATGTCACCTCCACTTCACTTGTCTATGCTGCAGGATCTGAAATGTTTCACATTACCACACTGAATTACACTATATGGTTGATTAGACAACTTTTATGTGTTTTCTTTTCAGCTAGGACTGCCTCTGTCAAGTCTTTGTGTTGTGCCCTGTAACACCATGTTTGGCTCCTTACACCAAATGGTAGGAATTTGTCTTTTTTTTTTGAATACTGATGGGAGTTATTGCACAATACTATTCAAATGTTTGGGGTTGATAAGATGTTTCGAAATGTTAAACATTTTACAAAACTGTAAAATTTCTATTTTAATATATTCTTAAAATGTAATTTATTTCTGTGATGTCAAAGCTGTATTTTCAGCATCATCACTCCAGTCTTCAGTGTCACATGATCCTTCAGAAATCATTCTAATGTGATGATGCTCAAGAAAATTTAATGTTGATGTATCCATGCTGAATATAAGTATTTCTTTTAAAAAAAAATCCCAAACTATTGAATGATTGTGTACATTTTAAGAACAAATTAATGCAAGTAAAAGATAAACTAGGAATTTGCATTAGTGCATATGCAAAACACTGCAGACATAAAACAAATGAAATAGAATAGGAAAATGGATATATAAATGAAACACTCCGTTCAGAAATGTGCAAGCAATGAGACGGTGTTGATAAAATGAATAAAAGATGAGTTAAAAATAGTGTTTTTCTTTTTACAGGATGTTGCTTTGCTTGACAAGCTCATCAAAGATGATCGTGAATCAGGGAAAGCTCCACTGCTGTTGATAGCGAATGCTGGTCGGTTCGCCATAGTCCTCTTTTATTCAAGCAGCTTAGTTTTTTTTAATGCATTTGTTGATAGTCCATTTTGCAGGCAATCATTAAAATTTAGTTAATCTCTCAGGAACACCAGGTGCAGGTCACACAGACAAACTCAGTCGCCTGAAAGAGCTCTGCGCTCAGTACAACATGTGGCTCCATGTGGAGGGGTTGGTATCAGCTGGTTTTGCGTGTTTTTGTAGTACCTGTGTGTGTGTGTATGTGTGTATATATATATATATATATATATATATATATATATATATATATATTACAGATTTGATATTTTATCTGTTGTTAATATTTATTTTACATTCTTTTCAGGGTTAATTTGGCAACACTTGCTCTTGGTCAGGCCTCCTCCACTGTCATGGTATGTTGCTGTTTTTAGCACTCAAATGCCTGCATTTGTTTCCTGTTGTCAAGACTGTGCTGTTATTTTCTCATTTCTCTTTAAGGCGGCCACCAAGTGTGATAGTATGACTTTAACTCCAGGCCCGTGGTTGGGCCTGCCGGCTGTGCCTGCTGTCACTCTTTACAGACAAGAGGATCCGGCTCTGGTAAATTGGACCGTTAATATATGTACCAATCATCATTACACAGCACATCATATGGAAATGTTATCCAGAGTTGTGATCACACAGTGTGCAAATACCTCATGCTGTTTGTCCTCCCTGCCGGTTGGGGGCAGTCTCTTGCAGCAGGTCTGACCTCCAGCCAACCGGTGGAGAAGCTTCGGGCTTTGCCTCTCTGGCTGTCCCTTCAGTACCTCGGGCATGATGGGATTGTTGAGAGGATTAAGCATGCCTCACAGCTAGTGAGTACCCTGCCAACATCATTTAGATAATCCCATGCACTGGAGTGGGCGTAAAGTACTTTAAACACTGCAAGAATTACTCTGACCTTGTTGGGAATTGTTCTGTTTATCTGTAGAGTCAACAGCTTTTGGAGCATTTGAAGACACTGGCTTCAATAAAAACCTCGGTAGGTGAACTTGTCTTGATCCATTCAGCTGCATTTTAGAGTTACACCCCAGTCCCCACAAATAAGTATGTGAATTGAAAAGTTACTGAAGCTTCTGTCTATCAATATTTCCTCTGTCCTGAGTTGGTGTTGTACCATCTATTTAATGGCAGTTCTGTCTTTTCTCACCCCATGTTGTTCCAAAACCACATAAATGTTTCTTCCATGGAACACTAAATTTAATGTTTTTAGGAGTGTTCACACTTTTAATATTAAATGTATCATAAAAGTTGTCCATGTGATTTGTGACCTTTATTCTGAAGTCATACAATAGTTTTTTGTGAGGAACAGATTGAAATATAAGACACTGTTGAATTTCCCTCAAATGGCATCACAGAAAATGTTTGAATAATGACTTATATTATGGTCTGTTGTATCAAAAAACTATTGTATGGCAGTGTTGTTATTGTTAACTAACTAACTCATTCATTGAAATAATCATTTAATTAGTTTTATTTTATATATTAAATGAAATTAAACTATAAATATTACAAGAAAAATTTAACTTTAACAAGAAAAAAGTAAACCACCTGAAATAAAATGTTATGCTGAAGTACTAGAAATAAAAGTAAAGTTAAATAGAAAATAAATGTAAAACTAAAAAAGCGCACTCGAAATATTAATGAATGCTATAATAAATGCTTAAATAAAATAAAATAACAGTGTTTTATGGCTTCTAAAAGCATAAATTAATAGCACATGAGTCGACTACCGGTACTTTTAAGATACATTTTATTGTGTTTTTTTTTTATTTTTGGCGTTCGACAGCCCTAGTTCCCAATCACTTTCATTATATGGGAAAGAGCAGTCAAATATGCAGTCAGTGCTTTTAAATATTTACCTATTGTTTTCCACGGAAGAAAGAAAGTCAAACGGGGTGGGACTGACTTGAAATGATCAACTTTTCATTTACTAGTGAACTATACCTTTAAAATCTTGATAACATCTTCAGCACTGGCAGACATTTCTGCCATTTAAAACCATTCAATATCACAGTGCTAAAATATGTCATCTGAAAATGAATATATCAGCTTCGTTTGGTAGATATTATTTACACTTTTTGAATTTTTGTTTATTTAAAATCTAATCAGTGGCCCACTTTTTCAGGCAGAGAATCTAGGCTAAAATCTTAAAAGCAAAAACCTCTGTTCTGTGTCACCACCATTAGGATATCCTTGACAGTGAGGTGTCTCTCCTCGAGGCTTTGCGCATGGTAAAGAGCAGAGTGTTCTTTATATGTATGTTGGCGGTGTGGTTTGTGACCGTCAGCAATGTGTGCAGCTTTATACTGTATACATAGTGTGTTAGTGAGCGTGGGTACCTTGGTTTCAGGATGTGGTGTCTCATTCCCGGGTCCCTCCCATCTCCGGGGGCTCGCTGCGGGACGTGCTGGGCTCTCTTATACTCTCTATTGTAGGTGGGACCAATCCTCTGCCTGCTTGATCCCACTCCACTCCTTCTCCCTTTCACTTGCGCTGTTTCTCCACTGTTCCCTCCCTCACCATGTCCACCCATAAGTGCTGGTGCTCAGTTTAAAGGCTTTTATTCATGTAAAGGCCCGCCAGTGCTACAGGCATGTGCAAACAACATTTAGGAAATGCCACTTCTCAGAGCTTGATGACTTGTTGGGCATCAATGCTGGACCTCGCTTTAGAGCAGTGATTAGCCATCATGGCAAATGAGAGCAGAATTATTTAAAATGGCCTTTGTGAGAGATGGAGCAAAATTATACTTTGATGTTCCTGTGGGTAATACTAACACTCGTCATAAAAGAGTTAGTTCAGAGTAAAGTTATTCATACATTAGCTACAACCATATAGCTATAACAGGAACCACAGAACAATGTTTAATTCATGTTTTTAAGAGGCTCAATGAGGTCATTTGTTCATAAAATGAATCTTACATTTGTTTAAATGACTGAAGGCAGAAAAGAGTCAATTGGATGATATTTTTAATGTTTTACTTCCTTAGTTTACATCTGTGGTGCTTAGACTTTTGTTCATGAAAATGTCCATTAATCACAAAGTATTCATCATTTAATTATTAACTATAATAATGGCCATTTCCTAAGCATAATTATAGCAAAGGTTCCAGCATCACATAGACATTCCAGCAGCACTAATGCATAACTTTAGGTCATATGCCACATTGTCCTGATTGGCCTGTCGAACCTGTAGCTAGCGAACAAAAAGCCTCTCCATGACATTGCATCACAGCATTTAAGTACTAAACCAGTTTTCACAATAACATGGTAGTGCTCACAGCATGACATTTAAGGCCTCTTGTAATAAATGCTCAGATGTGTCACAGGTGTTTTGAGACCTCGTCCCCACCCTCTATGTCTGATGTTTGTAGGTGGAGGACGAACTGAATTCTCCCGTGGTGGTGTTCAGGTTTTCACAAGACAGTGCTCGTAAGTTTCCTTTATAATAATATAATATATATATATATATTTATAATATAATAATGTATATATATATGTGTGTCTGTGTATTATATATTTATAATATAATAATATATATGTTGTGTATATATTGCTTACAAATTGTTTTTACTGTTATTTTTGATCAAATAAATACATCCTTGGTAAACATAAGACACTTCTTTCAATCTTCTACTGGTGTGTGTTTGTATATATATATATATATATATATATATATCTGTAACAGCCAAAACCTCTAATTTTCAGCCTCAAGTGGTGGCTCAGTAGAAGGATATTTTGCAGGAGAGAGAGATATCCTCGATGCCCTTAACAGATGGGTAAATGCTTTTCTCACTAACTATATATTATAGGAAATAGTAGGCCGTGAGCATGTATGATAGAATGCAGAGCGACTTATATGTACCGTAGATGGTTTCCTAACAAACGAGTGACCCGACTACTTTGATCTGATTTGACAGTTGGGTGAGCAGTTGGCGCAGCAGGTGCCCCTCAGTGGCGTAGATGTGGTTGAACTGGAAGATGAGGGCACATGTGTTCGTTTCAGCCCCCTAATGACTGCTGCAGGTAAGACATTTGGGAGATAATTAAATTTAAATTATCTGGAATGCCAACACAATGATCAAGCCATGCTGACATACTCTTACTGGAGACAAATTGGGGCGGAGCTTGTTTTATAATTATATGGGTTAAACTAAGAAGAATATATATTGTTGGCTGCATGTCTACATTTGAATGCCTATGAAAACAAATGAATCATTCTGAGCATGGCAAGTGAAAGCCGTTTTCTTTGCCCAAAAGTTCTCACACATTTTTAACAGGCTTATTTTGCAGTCATGACATGCTGACAATGGTGGTGGTATGTGTGTGCAGCTCTTGGCACTCAGGAGAATGATGTGGCTGCACTGGTGGAGAAGTTGGGAGAGATGATTCCAGTGCTGAGCTGCACTCTACGCTTGAGACAGGACTTCAAGGATGAGGTGCTTCAGCAAACTTTACTCTCATACATTGAGGACCTCAGCTGGCCTGGTCTTGGAGTTGTGAGGTGAGACTCTGGAGTTAAATTTGAATCAGTTTACAGGACATTTTACATTACATTCATGCATTTGACAGATTCTTTTACACAAATTGCATTTTATACATTTTAGTGAGTTTTGTGTTCTTTAGCTACAGGATACATTGACCCTAATATCAGATATTCCCTGAGAAAGAAGTTGCCTTATTTCCTTATTGCACGTTTTCCACAGTGCCTGACAGGTTCTTTTTGTTTGTTTGTTTTTCATCAGGTATGAGCCAAGAAACACAGACCTCGATGAAGATAAGAGACAACAAAGGGTGGAGAAGATCAACAGTGAATTGCTTAAGAAACTGATGGAGCTTGATACAGACCTGGAGTTCTCTGGTGGTAAATGACTAATGGTCCCATGATTGGCAGTTGTAGCATTGCTTTTAATCTCACATGAATCTAAAAACCTCAATACTCCCTTCTTGTGTCCAGGTCCTGAGTTTGGTGAAGAAACAAATTGCATATTTATTGGAATGGCAACAGAAGACCTGGATGTGGCAGAGTTGGTGGAAACTATGGGATCTGTTGGAAGAGACATTGAGGAAAGTGGAAAGGTATGCATTCTTTTTTCAGTTTCTTTTGCACAGGTTTTTAATAATTTGAGTAGACACTGAAAATCAGATGAACAATTAGAAATAATGCATCTGTTTGTGCCTAGTTGTTTGAGAATATGACTGAGGTTGTGAGAAGAGGCATTCTGGAAGCTGAGCTGCAGCTTCAGAAAGCAAATGAAGAGAAACTTATGGAGGAGGTGAGTGTAAATGTGTAAGTGGACAGTGGGGTCCAAATGTCTGAGACCGAAAAAAATCTACTTGACACCTAAAAATAAACAAATTTCAGGATTCTGAAACGGTTAAACCAAAGAAACCTTTGGCAAGTTTCTGGACTTGATTTCTTGGATAAATAAGGAAATATGGCCCTGTTTACACCTGATATTAAGATGCAGATCACAAGTTGACGAGTGAGACACATTCCAGTTTACACCTGGTGTTTGAATCTGTCTCTTTTGTGTAGTTTCAACCACTTTTTTCATGATTTCTTCGAGGGGAGGGTCTGTGGGTTGGGTAAATGTATAGGCTTTTTCAGATCTTTTGATCTAAAAGACTAAAAAAGCTCATGAAATTTACATATGAATGTTACTTGAGACAACGGATAAACATGGAGAGCAACAGCTTTCGTTTCTGCTCTGACAGCCGCGAGACCACGGCGAACGTGGTGAGTGCTTGTTAGAAATCAGGAATGGCGAGAGAATATTGTGCTTTGTCTGCTGAAGACCCAAATTTGGTATAAAGATTAAAAATGTACAAAGTTTAAATCCCATCTGGATATCCTCCTTTTCATAATGTTTTCGCATTAGTTCAGTAGGCGAGTTATTGGGAGAGTTATTGGCTACGTGAACGTCTACTACGCTACCAAAGCAATCCGGTCAAATGTTTTTTCGACTACCTCTGGAAGTGGTCGAAAGTAGACAAGCTCAAAACGTTTTACACCTTCCATTTAGCGTCGTCCATGTTATGCATGAATAAAATACTAAATGTTACTTTAATACGCAAGTAATGGGTTGAGTCATGTAGCAGTGATAAAGTGATTTGTGAGCATTAAAGACTCAAATTCTTTTGTTCCTGAATTGGTATTTCTGACTATTCTTTCGTGTCCCGTCTTTATAAGTAAAAAAGGAAAGACATGACAGTCCACTTGTGATCCGATCAACCAAGTGTAAACATGACTTTTTTTTTTTCTTGTTTCCATTGAAAGATGCTCTTTAAATCATTCTCGAATCATGATGGAGAACTATAAACAAAAGGGAGGCAAAACAAATAGAAATTCAGTTCAACTTCTCAAATTGTTACTCTGAATATATTATTTTAAATAAATAATAATAATATAATAAATGTTAATAATTATTACATATATTAAATAATTTTTTTTTTTTACATTTCTTTCACTGGTGTTGTCAAACTTTTGGACCACACTCTGTGTTCTGTGTATATATAAAATGGCAAAATGCATTTATTCATTTTCTGATTATATAAATTATATTGATGTGTAATTTTTCTCCATTTATTTTTCAGGGAGTACTTCGACAAATTCCTCTAGTGGGCTCTGTACTTAACTGGTTCTCCCCTGTTCAGGCCTCTGTCAAAGGAAGAACTTTTAACCTAGCTGAAGGTACATTTGTGCTAAAAAAAAAAAAAAAAATCTGATGAAACTGTATACCGGTTTGTATAGTGTCTATTTTGCTCCATAGGTTGTCTGGACAGCACTGAGCCTGTTTATTCCATAAAAGCCCAGATGAATAAAGAAGCTTCCCCTGATTCCCCCAGGTCAAACACCAAACGGTTTCCAGGTAACGGTAACATCTTGATCTAAGATTAGTGTGGTCCAAATTACAGCCAATTGTGGGGTGTCCACAAAATAATTAAATCACATTTGGTCTTCAACTGATGTTCTCAGAAGTCTCAGGTTAAACATACCATGTGATTCACAGGCCAAAAACTCTTCCGCCGGCATGGAGCAGGCTCAGACTCAATCAGTGATACCAGCTCTGTCAGCCAGCTCGAAGAATCGTTCAGGGAAACGGCACACGTGCAGGCCACTGATGTGGATGAGGCAGAGGTCCCTCAGGAGCTTCCTGCGCACATACTGGAGGAAACGGCTTCCTCAGACCAGCGTGTGCCGGAGGGACAAGAGACAGAGAGTGTAGACACCCTTAGATAAGACCATTCCTAAATGGTTGCTCATGAGCTTTGCTCTATATAACGAAGGTAAATGTGTCCATGACCTTGATGCCTTTGAGCATACCACTTTTGAAAAGGAAAAAAAAAAAGCAGCTTTAAATGCAAACAACAAAACACTGGAATTTCATGAAAATAATGTCTGAATATGTCCAAATCTCACATCCCTTATTCTTAATTATTAAATAATCAATTGCACATTTCTTAAAATTAGTTTAATATTATAGGGTCTCCTCCCAGTTCTTTATGTGCACTGCCAGTATATCCTTCCATTATGGGTGACAGTACTTCCGTTTTGATTTGGAATGTTCATCTTTAACGTTTAATGTTTATCGTCCTCTACAGGCCTGTCTGACAGGTTTTTCTGATCCGTTTCCACACATTATTTACACAACGAAAGGGCTATTGTGGCCTTACCGTCATGATTATTAGTGTCAAAATGTCTTGTTTGCCAAAAGCTGGTCTTGCTTTATGTACTCTCCATAGGTAGAGTTATAAGAAGGAAATTTAAGCTTGAAGACTCTTGCAGCTGTTTCTAAACAAATGATAGCCTTATTGCACTTTTATGTACAGAATGTCACACTTTAATCAGAACAGCAGAAGATTTATTTATTCTATAAATAATTCTCTTGGAAAACATTAGGTTATTTAGAAACAAGTGTAACATTTTGCTATACGTCTAAAGTAAGTTCAAATCAAACAGATACCCATCCAGCACTTTTGGCTTTACCAATAGTGAAATGATTATTAGACTGTTCTCACTGTGAAGAATGTTTCAGAGATTTCTCTTTGAGTAATTGTTACATTTTTTTTTTTTTTTTTTTGTCGGATATTTATGATGGCTATACATAATGTACTGAAATGAAGATCCTTATTTGTTGTTTACACCAATGTTAATTGTTTTAGCACACAAAAAGCATACTGCTACTGGGGAAATGATGTAGGTTCATTTAGTGTATGAATATTGTGTGAATTATACATGAGAAAAAATTCACTACAGCTAGATCACATCCATCCATATTTTTTTATTATTATTATTTTGGGGCAGAAAGTGCTCTTTTCGTAACTGTGCTTCCTTACTGAATAATGTAATTGTAAATCTGGTCATCTCTTTCAAAATGATTCTGTCTTGACTGGTGCAATAAATCATTGGGATTTTCTTTGGGGGACATGTGTACCGACATGAAATTTGTGTCAAAGAAAGAATAGAGTGGTTTTTACAATTACAATTTTATTTTACAATGAGCATTTATTATGTAAATGACAATAAAGAAAAACTTAAATTAATACTATTTTTCAGAAGGTTTTTTTTAAAAACTGCACTGGAGCTGTTCTGAGAATTTTTTACATAATTTATGTAATTGGCTAAAACGGCTGATTTATTACATTATTAAAGCCCACGAAAGTGACTTTAAAGTTAAGCTTCGAATAAATCTTTTAATATAGTTTCATAGTTGCGGTGAACTGAAATGTATTATTCGGTAGTTTTAAAAGAGGTCAGCAAACGGTTGGGTTCGTCCATAATGCGGAAATGTAGTTTTATCAACACTGCTCAGACGCATTTCATGTTCCGTCAGAAGCTAAATCACTACGTTTCCCAGAGTTCCGCTCGCGGATGCTCCGCGAGGTCAGGCGAGTCGTCAGCGCACACGAGGACTCATTCCGAGTGCTTAGTCAAACCTCCCTTTCTCTCGCCCCTCGCTGAGAGACGCCGGCTGTTTGATTTCAACCAAACGGGGGGGAAGGCCACACGCTACTAACAGAAAGTTTTAACCACGCAACGGGTGACCTTAACAGCGGCTAAGGCCGGACACGAAAGTGATCGAGTCAGTGGCTTTAAAGCGCGTGTGTGCGGAACAGCTGTGTGGCAATGGACCCGATAGACACTGCCCCTGATTCCTGGGATCAGGAGGACGATGGCGAGGCCCAGCTCGACGTGCAACTTTCCAAGGCTCTTGCTACCACCCTAAACGTGGACGCCAAGCCGTTTGTCCCCAACGTGCACGCCGCAGAATTCGTCCCAGCCTTCCGGCCGAAGGGCTCCACGGAAACTGTGAAGTCAGCGGGTGAGTTCCCGGTTATTTAACGTCTGTTAGCCGCGTTAGCTGCTAGCCTCACACACGCTTGTTCACATGAGCTTAGCATGGATGCTACATCAGTTACCGTCAACGGCTCGAAGCGGAAACGTGGCCAACGTGTAACATGGACGTTAACAATCGGAAAAACTTGCTTGACGTGAATAAGAACTGTTCGTTAACACGATAATGACACTGTAACACCTGCTCGTGCTAGAAAGTGAATAATTTGGGTGGAGACTTTGGGTGTAGGTGCTTGTGTAGCAGTTTTAGCTTTATAGTAGTATATTTTTGCCTCTAAATAAAGAATTGAGTGTGTTCAGTTAGTTCTTTGGTTAACTAGACGGGTTAGCTGGAGCTGTAGTCATGTTATTGCCTTTTTATTGATACACGTGAACATGGACAAAAGGTGCTCTCATCATTCCTGATGATCAGAGGCCTGGCGCTTCATGATCAACCAGCTTCTTTCCTTGCTTGATTGTTTGGGGGCCTCTTTTGACTGGGTTTTGTTTAAGGGTGGGGTTTGAGCCCCCCCTTGTTGGATTGCAAACGTGTAGTACCCTTAAGCATTGTTCTGTTGTGGTGAAACAATTAAAGTCAGTTGTTGGCCTAATCCAGTCAAATCATGACATGAGGAATGTTTCACCACGTAGTTTTAGATTATATGCTGGTCTACTAAGTATTGCCTTCCAGAAGACTGCTGATGTCAAAGCAGCTGAATGTTGCCACTACAGTCAACCTCCTAGACCCTTACCTTAAGCCTTTGTGTTACCTGTTGTGTTTGAATGCACTGTTTATAAGGTACACACTGGAGCTCTTCTTTGAAAGCTCAATGTAGCGTGTAAACGCAGTGATATGATCTGCTTATTTAACTTTTCCAAGCTCATTTGCACTAAAAAAAGCCTCGAGTTACTATTTAATAAAGTTTTCTAGGCAACATGAAAAATATTTTTAAAGATTTGAGAAATATTACATTTTTAGAGTGGAACAGGCTACAGATTTACATTAACAATTCATGATCTTGTCACAAAATAAAACCAATTTGGACAAAAACATGGGAGTTTGTTGAAGGATTAGGATCCTATAACTTCTCTTTCCACGAGTGGAAGATATGGCGTTTACGTACTATTATTACATAGTGCAGTTTGTTGTCTGTGATTGTGTTGAATGTTGACGTGCAATTTCCCTTTTAAGATAATTATTCTGAGAAACTAGATTGTCCTGTATAATTACAGCTGTAAAAATAAACATTTTATTTTCTTGCAGGTCTTGAAACAGATGCCAGTGTGGAAGTATCGGAGCCTGAGGGTAAGTAAATGCTGAGATAAACCACAACATTTTTCTTCACATCCTCATAATGATGATGGTCCTACAGATGACTCTCCATCTAGTAACTCGAGCTTGCTCACATTCCAGTTTCCCACAAGTAGTCTTATTTTTTGATAAACACCAGAGTGATTGGCTGTGTGGAGAAAGTGTAAATATTGTTTGACTTGGGTGTAGAATGGCACCACTATGAAGGACAGAAATAGTGCATTTTTTCCTTCATAGTGGTGCCCTTTTACTTCTCCTTAAATGTCCAAACTTATCCAAATCAGCAGTGATTGTCGTAAAATGCTTTCCAATGTTGCTAAACTGCGGGATGTGCTCTAATGAAAAGGGATAATAAAACTGCATTAAGCCTCGAAAGAGATATTGTTCCCCAAGCTGCTTTCTTTGCATGTGCTCCGAGACGGCTGAGTGGAAGACGGGCTTCGATTTTCGATCTAAATGGTTATATACACAAAAAATGTCAAAATACCTGGTTTGGTGAATATTAGCTTGAATACCATTGGATATGTCTTAAGTGAACATAAATAGTTGGGAAGTAAGTCGCATGTGTAACAGTACATTGGACCTGTGGAGAGAGAGAAGACATCTGAATTTGTCTCTCAGAAAGTTTTCAAATGACGGATTTGATCAGATAATCTGTATGGATTAGTTTGCTTGATAAACCAACAAGCTAATTGAATAAATGTCATTGCTATTGGTGCTTCCAACGATTGGTGACCGGCCCCAAAAAACCTGATCAGAATTTGCGGTTTCTTTCATCCCAACTGACTTTTTTTGGGGGTCTAAACTGATAAATTGCATGTGAAAATCAGACTCAATTTTTTCAGTTTGCTGTTGTTGTTCAAAATAAAGTTTAGGCACAATTATGTTGACATCATACACAGCAGTATTGGTCAAAAAGGAAATGACTGAAGTTGTTGACATATGACCAGCAGTAAGAGGGTAAACGGTTTAAAATGATAATGTTGGTTTTGACATCAGCTCCACCCATGGAGAACGGTGATGCAGAGATGGTAACAGATGACACCTGGGAGCAGAAAGGGAGTGAGCCCAGTGAGGCAGAGGCTGAGCCAGGAGGCCCTGGAGGAGACGGGAGTCAGGCTGAAGAAGACTCCCCTCAAGAGGAAGGAATGGAGGAAGAAGAAGTGCCAACACCTAAAGTAGCCCCCACACAGCCAAATGCCCCCAAGAAGGAACATGTTAACGTGGTCTTTATTGGCCATGTCGGTGAGTTTTTTTTTTTTTAAATCATCGATTTAAATTTAAAAACCTTTTAATGAATTGTTTATGTATAGTTGTCTCTTTGGGTTATTCACTTGTTTCTCGTTATGAATATAGCGGTGGTAAATTCTAAACTGGTGCAAAATGAACAAACAAACATGATTCCACATTAACTTCATACCATTTCTTTACAGTTTGTTGCATTTTATCTTTAGCTTCCATTTCAGCTTCTTAAAGTGAGTAGTTCCAGTAACTTCACAGGTTCATTCATCTCATATGCTGGAATAAATTTTGCACTTGGCTTTAAATTGGTTGGATTTGTTTATAAGCACTTTATTATTAATCAGTTGCCATCAAGGCAGCTCAGTTCATTCATCTCAGGAGCATCATGGGGAACATTTTTAAAATGTCTTCTGAGAACTGTGAATTGGCCATCTTTATCTGTCCTGGCCTCACCCTATCTTTTTCTTATCTTGTACTCCTCCAGATGCTGGCAAGTCAACTATTGGAGGACAAATTATGTGAGTTGTTGATTTTGACACCGTTTTAGCAGATATTGTTGGGTTTTCCATTCCCTGTTTCTGACAGTCCTGCCTTCTGCCCGTCCTCCACAGGTATTTAACAGGCATGGTGGACAAACGAACCCTGGAGAAGTATGAAAAAGAAGCCAAGGAGAAGAACAGGGAAACTTGGTAATTAGCTTAGTTGAGTTAATTTACCAGAACATCTGATGGGTAGTCGAAACTTCCCTCCAAATATGGCTGAGACTTGTAAGACTTCAGTACTTTTTGTGTGTAGAGGTGGACTGATTTTCATAGTAAATGTTTTTTCTCAGGTACCTCTCCTGGGCTCTTGATACAAACCAGGAGGAAAGAGACAAAGGAAAGACTGTTGAAGTTGGGCGTGCTTACTTCGAGACTGAGAAAAAGCACTTCACCATTCTGGATGCACCAGGCCACAAAAGCTTTGTGCCCAACATGATTGGTGGTGCTTCACAGGCTGATTTGGCAGTGCTGGTGAGTCATAATGTTGAATAGGCACTGAAGAACTGCCATGAGAAATATCCACTCATGCTACCTGCAATTAAGAAAATCCACATGGAAAAACCCTCTCCACTGCTGAGCTTTGGGCAGGTCTAATGTGGTTATGATACAGTAGAGGGCGCTGTTTGAATACAGTTGTCAGTCTTAAAAGGGGTTGACTGTCACTCAGAGAACTGAAACTGCTGTCTGTTTGATTTTTGTTTTTCCATTCACTTTGGTCCCTCTAGTAATTGTCATTATTTCTTTCTGAAGGTAATCTCTGCAAGGAAAGGAGAGTTTGAAACGGGCTTTGAGAAAGGAGGCCAGACACGAGAGCATGCCATGTTGGCCAAAACTGCTGGAGTAAAGCATTTGATTGTACTTGTAAACAAAATGGATGATCCAACAGTCAACTGGAGTCTGGAGAGGTCGGTGAATGGGCATTTATTTTCAGAGGCGTTTGTCTTTGTATATTACTTTGTTTTATTTCTATCTAAGAAAAAATGCTATGGAGTGTTCATTTATATTTGTTGACTGTTTGCATATAGGTACGAAGAATGTAAGGAGAAACTTCTTCCGTTTTTGAAGAAAGTTGGGTTCAACCCCAGGAAAGATGTTCATTTTATGCCATGTTCGGGACTTACTGGGGCCAACCTAAAGGAACCGGCGGAATTTTGCCCTTGGTATACGTGAGTGTGCTGAGCTTGCTATTTAGGGATGGGCAATATGGTCAAACAAAATTATCCTTTTTTCATGTCAGTTGATAAAAAATAAATGTCAAATCTTTATTTGATTCAAGTTTTAGTAGAGTTGTAGAAACTAGACCGTTATTTGTGGTTTTAAACTCTGTCAGAACATGACAAACGCTTGCCAAACAGGTAAACATTTCACCAATCTAAGGTAGAACATTCAAAACTTTTTTGAATTCTTTACACTTAAATATCTTAATTCAGTGATATTGTTTCAAATCATGAAACATGTTTGAGTTTGCCTGACTTTTATGGCACGTATCTTCTGCACAGTTTGCATTGAACGCTATAATATTAATATGTCTAGTTTTTTAGAAATGCACATTTGACAGTAGCTTGAGTTGGGATGATTTATGTTCATTAACAAAAATGGTAAAATCTATTTGAAAAAATTTATAACATCCTCATAGGAGGAAATTGAAAAATGCTGATTAATTGATTTAGTACTTTTATTAAAATTAACCATTGGTCATCCATAGGATCATGCATTTAGATAACCAAAATTCTTGATAACCACAGGTAAAACCACACACATAGCACCACAATAAAATATAACTATATGGTTTCTATGGTATTTGTATGAGAAACAGTAGTCAAAATACATTAAGTATAAATACAAAGGCTGTAGTTTATTAACAAACATATTGTATTTATAGTCCAATACTCCTTTACTATGTCTTATTACATTAATATAATAAAATTTGATGTCCCACATTTCTGCCACAAAATGATTTATAGATCGAGATGCCTAACTGGATCGTTCATGACACAATGTTTCTCATGTTTGCCAGTGTTGTTCCATCTGGTTTAAACTAGTTTAAATCAGGAGACAAGGGTTGGGAGGCGAGAACTAGTATTTATTTTGAAAAGTACTGGAACTGCAGAATTTCCGAAAACGGTTCTGGTGGGATGGGTGGGTGAAGTGCAGGGAGCGTATCCTTTAATAGAGACATCTGACCTCATGTATAATATATCAATCAATGCACTGAAAACATTTTGCATTTACATTTTAAGTCATTTAGCAGACGCTTTTATCCAAAGCCACTTATAAGTGAGGCAATTAGGGGTTAGTTGCCTTGCTCAAGGGCACCTTAGTCATGGTATCGAAGGTGGAGAGAGTGCCGTTTATTCACAGTCCCCACTTTCAATTCCTGCCGGCGTGGGAATCGAACCAGCAACCTTCAGGTTAAAAGACTGACTCCCTCACCATTAGGCCACGACTACTAAAAGCCCACTAAAAGCATCACTCAAATAATCTAATTTCTAAATGACGATGTGCCTGTATATTTAAACCTTTGACAAAAATAATATTGTGACGTGCAAATCTGCATTCTTTTAGAAACAAGTGAAGTCTTTATGAATTCAACTTATAAAATTTTCGTTGTCTCCTGTCTGGATCTTACATGTTCAAGCAACTTTTTGTTGAGTTTGTCGTAACACTTTACAATAATGTTTATTTGCATTAACTAATGTTTACAAATGCAACTCTTAATTTTAATAATGTAGTAGGAATGTTGAAATTAACATTTAACGAAGATGAATAAATGCTGTAGAAATATTGTTCATTATTAGTCTTAAAGATTTTAGTTGACTAATGTTAATCTTACTGTAAAAGGTTACCAAATTTGAGATTATTATACTTGTAAATGAGTATAACACACTGCGAATCACAAAAAGGTTTTTGAGTTGAGTGTTGTTGTTTTTCTTCCCTTTAGTACTTTTTCTTTCTTTTCTTTTTTTTCAAACCGGAAATTCTTACGATTTTGTTCTTGTGAATTTTTTTTATTATTATTATGGACAGAGGGTTACCATTCATTCCACATCTGGACAGTTTGCCAAACTTCAACAGATCAAGTGATGGACCAGTGCGGTTACCCATTGTAGACAAATATAAGGTGAGTAAAGTGCAGGAACGTGTTCTTGTTCCGTATGGTGTTCTTTGACAACAAAATAAAATTTAGAGGGATTTTTTTTTTCATTTGTGAATTAGTTTGCCTGTATTGCTTTTGTTTTAAAATATGCTAATGGTTTGTTTTTGCAGGACATGGGCACTGTTATATTGGGGAAATTGGAGTCAGGATCAATCAGTAAAGCTCAGCAACTTGTGATGATGCCCAACAGGGTAAGATTATGGTAATGTAACCCTTTAAAAAGTCAGGTTTTATGGCAGGAATTGGCTGAATGACATATCCATACCTGCCTCAACTGTTTGCAGCACACTGTGGAGGTGCTGAGTTTGCTTTCTGATGACGTCGAAACCGATGATGCCGGACCAGGAGAGAACTTAAAGCTGCGGCTCAAAGGCATTGAAGAGGAGGAGATCCTGCCGGGCTTCATCCTCTGCAATGCTGAGAATCTTTGCCACACTGGGCGTACCTTTGATGCCCAGGTCAGTGAAAATTCATTTAACTCACTGTAATTAAAGGAATGATCCAGCATCAGTACAAATTCAGTTCCATCAACAGTAGATATACATTTTTGCTTTGCAGTTCCACATATTAATTGTGCTTTTGTTTCTGCCATTTTCAGATAGTCATCATTGAACACAAGTCAATCATCTGCCCAGGTTACAACGCAGTTCTTCATATCCATACCTGCATTGAAGAAGTGCAAATTACGGTAATGGTTACTCCACTTTTTTTTACAGGTCTTACATTGACTTTTATGATTAATTTAGCATTTGTGCGGAAATTGTTTTGTTGTAAATCTGTGCTTATAAGCCTGCTGAATTTAGCTCGGGTGAGTGCCCTCATTTATAGCTAGTTCTCTATCAAAGTGGTTTAAATGTGCCTCTGGCCCCTTTACAGGCCTTAATCTGTCTGGTAGACAAAAAGACGGGGGACAAGAGCAAAACACGACCACGCTTCGTCAAACAGGACCAGGTGTGCATTGCTCGTCTGAGAACAGCTGGGACCATCTGCCTTGAGACCTTCAAAGATTTCCCTCAGATGGGACGCTTCACCTTACGAGATGAAGGTAAGTGGACATTTTTGCCAAATGTCACTTTAACTTGGATTTGTAGTTGCATATCTGTTGTCTGAATTTAAGTACCATGAATATGTACTTGTATTTCAGGGAAAACCATTGCCATTGGAAAAGTGTTGAAACTTGTTGCCGAGAAGGACTGAAAAGAAACATTGGTGGTTCTGAAACGACTGACCGAGGCGGAGGTAGATGCTGCTTCAGCCGCAGCACACTTCATCGCCCTCCTGTTCTTTCTCCTCTCCGCCTCCCGAAGACCAGCTTAAAAAAACTTCTCTTAAAGAAATCTGTTTTTAAGCAAATGAAAATGAAATCAAGTCCACATGTGTCAGCTTTCTCATATTGAGAGCTCAGCGATGCCATTGTTTTAGGTTTTCCCCCATGACCTGTTCCTCATCAATCTGCACATGTTAAATGGCAAGAGATCTAGCTCTTCCGAACGTTTTTTTTTTTTTATAATTTCTTTTTGCTTCCATCAGAGAAATATAATGGCAGCATATACAGTAAACGTATGTGGACCAAGATTTGCTTGTTAACATAAAATGATTTATGAGCAGTAAAGTTTGAATGATTAACCAATTGAAACCAAAATGTTAATATCTTGGTTGTACATGTCTCCCATTGCTTATTCCCATTTTGGTTTCTGTTCACAACGTTCTTGCAAAGTGCATGAACGTGTTCACATTATTAAAGCATCTTCTATGACAATAAAATATAAAATTGGGGAAAAAATTTTAATTGTTGAATTTTTTTTTCTCTTCCTTCATAAGATGTTTGCTATATGCCTGAATTCTTTAAAAAGGAGATTGTGAAAAGTGTGATGGAAATATATAAATATATTTGACCTATATTCCTTCCTTGTTAATTCAGGATGAGGATGTTTTGATTTTTTTTTTTTTTTTTTTTTTTAATTAATTAATGATTTGGCTTCCATCTTCCATTTCTGCAATTTAATTTGGTCAAAAGTAGAATTCCCAAGCACCATGCATTACTAAATCCTATATCACTTAATAACTTGTGTGCAAGCGTCAATGATATTGTCAGTATTTGTATAAATCCAATGTCTTGTAAAACATGGGCTTGTTATCAACCATGTTTAGCCCTTTAACGTGGGTGCAATTTGTATGTTTATATATATTTTGGGCGAAACCGTTCTAAGACTCAAATAGAGCAGTGTAGTGCTGTAGTCCAGATGTTCATACTGACGCACCCACAGGGAGTGGCTTT
This sequence comes from Opsariichthys bidens, assembly GCA_037194245.1. NCBI lineage: Eukaryota > Metazoa > Chordata > Actinopteri > Cypriniformes > Xenocyprididae > Opsariichthys > Opsariichthys bidens. Next base: position 14,801,213 of record CM074277.1, on the reverse strand, counting down.
CCCTCCACTGTATTTTGTGGATAAATACAGTAACTGGCAGACAGAAGTGGAGCAAGAGCTTCTGTGCAACCATTGACGATCTTTGAGCTTTCAGAGTAAGTGTGTTTCGTTCTATTATTTTGATTATAGTATGTTACATGAAAAGTTATTGAAATGACAAAATGGTATGAAAGCAATATTTATTTTGTGTGTTTTACATTTGATGTCGAGTTCATATCAACGGTCATGTATTTCTGTAGATCAAGATGCATTCCAACATATCTTCTGTCCGGACCGAGACTGATGAAGCTGGTTCATACCCTGGAAAGACTTTCCACAAAGGAGTGAAATGTGGATGGAGTCACTTTCAAAAGCCAGCTTTGGCCATCATCATTGGGAGTCTTCTCTTTGGCACAGGCACTGCACTGTCCTTGTTGTACTTCACCCAGGTGGGCAATGTGCCCTATTTAGTAGGACCTATATTCTTGTCTGTGGGGCTGATGTTTCTGGTCACTGGACTCGTCTGGGTGCCGGTCATTAAGCAGAAGATGGTCTATACAGCCATGACCCAAATGAGCCAAGGCAGACCTCTGCTACCTGAGCAAGGAGTTCATGCACAATCCTGTGTTACCATTTCATAGAGACTCTGGCTGTTATTAAGAATGTTTTATTTATAGGTTGGCGTTTATATCATGTTTCTTTATCCTTTGGAATGAGAAATGTTGTATTTTTTTGTGCAATCTATAGATGTTTCTCCTGCTGTAAGTGCTTTTTTTTATTGTTGTGTTCCTGGCAAATCCCTACAACTGGATTAAAATGGCTTCAAATGCTCAATGCTGATGTCATCAGAGGTCAGAATTAATTCAGCTCATACTGAAGAGTAGGGGCACACAGAATAATAATAATAATATAGGCACAAGTATGTAGGTCAGCTCTAGGAGAATCCTTTAGATTAAACATGAAGAAACGTTTTTGTCTACCCTTCATCTATTTATCGATTATGATTTAATGCATTCAGATATTGAACATTAGAAAATTGTTATATGAGCACATACTGATTCTCGTAATGTTCATGGTGATTATTTGTGTTTCTGCCATATATTTCTCCCAGGTAATGTCATTTCATTTTAGGAAATGGTACTAATAATGATTATGTATGATTCATGAACTAAACAATTTTTGTGTGTTCTCAGTTTATCTGAATAACCGGTTCACAAGAATGACTGAATCGCTCTGAGCTGTCAACAATTCACCAACTCGTTTGTACCAAGAACCATTTCTAGAGCAATTGAGGATTTAACTGGTTGGGCAAAAAGTTATTCTAAATATCAGACATTTAAAAAAAAACAACATTGCAAATATGTTTAGCCTACGACATGATTGTATGACAGCTTTGTCAACGTGCAAAAATATGTTTTAATGAATAACATTTTTTTTTCTAGCTGAGAGATATAATTTTAGTATTGTTTAATGTAATGCAAATGTTTAGATTCTAAATGGCTGTTTATAAGAGCTGAAACATGGCTGCTGCTACTAAATTAACTGACGCATGAAATTACAGTAATTAAAAAAGTGTAATACATATCACACAAATATCAATATGTTGTAAAAGATTCAAAACGGTAACAACAAATATCTTGGATTCTTCATTGATAGACTTTACTATGTTTTCAAAGATTTTTAAATATTTTAAAATAATGAATGACATATACCCATCTAAATAATTCCTTTAATCCTTTAAATTATTGTAAATTCTGTGAAATTGATAATGAAACTACTGAGCATATTGTTGTTTATTGTAATTAAGTTGTTTTGGTCTCAATGTCATTAATTATTACATGTGTGAATCCCCTTGAATACAAACAAATTAAGTTTGGTGTACTTAAGAAAGACTGTTCACAACACTACTTGGCTAATAGCCTTTTTGAACTTGCTAAATACTTCATAAATGTAGATTTTTGAAAACCCCTTCATTTTCTTATTTTACTAATGAACCATAAAGCTAAATCATTTTACTATAAAGCTTTTGCTGCCTTTCTTTGTACCCTTTCAATTTAAAAAGCTTGTACAGTAGCTCCTTGGTACCCCTTACTACAAAACTCTCTCTTTTCTACAGAATTTGTTCAAAGTCAGGGTTGAAAATATGCAAATTGTATAATATCCAAGGTACACATCTACCTTGTAAATACATTTTCTGCTATTAAAAAAAAAAATTCATAGGTAAATCAATAACAGTTACAATTTTAAAGTAACAATTTTAGAGTAATTTATGCAAATTGTTGTGTCTTTCTTTGTAAAAGGCATAAAGTTAATCATAATGATTTCAAAGTTAAAGATTCATTAGTTTGAATATACATTGAACCAAGCACTAATATCATCTTAGTTGATAATTCAATATACTTTATTTTTGACAAAACATCTCATGATTCCGTCGTGATTTCACATTTTCTGTAGTAACAGTAATGTGCTGGTAGCCTCCACATCACATTACTGAATTTTAAGTCGCATACTAAAACATATTAAAATACTAAATAAATGCTGTATAAGTGCAGTTCATTATTAGTTCATGCTAACTAATGTAGTTAACTAATGTTAACTAATGAACTTTATGGTAATGGTTAGCTAGTACAGTTCTGAGCAGTTGTACACAGAAAACAACTAAATGTTATCAAATACAGTGCAACTGGAAAGAATTCTACACTTTGTTATGTTACAATCTTATTCCTAAAGGGATGCAATTCAAACAAATTTGTTAGAAATCCTTGGAAATTTATTAAAAGGAAAAAAGGAAAAAAAAACTCAGGTGTATCCTGTTTCCACCGATCATCCTTGAGTTGTTTCTACAACTTGATTGGAGTCCACCTGTGGTAAATTCAGTAGATTGGACATGATTTGGAAAGGCACACACTGTCTATATAAGGTCCCACAGTTAACAGTGCATATCTGGGGAAGGGTACAGAAAAATTTGTGCAGCATTGAAGGTCCCAATGAGTACAGTGGCCTCCATCATCCATATATGGAAGAAGTTTGGAACCACCAGAATTCTTCCTAGAGCGAGCCAAAATCGGGGGTGAGGTGACCAAGAACCCGAGGGTCACTCTGACAGAGCTCCAGTGTTTCTCTGTGGAGAGAGGAGAACCTTCCAGAAGAACAACCATCTCTGCAGCAATCAGGCCTGTATGAGTGGCCAGACGGGAGCCACTCCTCAGGAAAAGCCACATGACGAGCCTGGAGGACTCTCAGACCATGAGAAACAAAACGATAAACCATCATAAACTGGTGTGATGAAACAAAAGTTAAACTCTTTGTCCTGAATAGCAAGTGTCATGTCAAGAGGAAACTAGGCACCACTCATCTTTGAGTGGCCCAGCCAGAGCCCAGACTTGAACCCGACTGAACATCTCTGGAGAAATCTGAAAATGGCTCTTCACTGACGTTCCCCATCCAACCTGACGGAGCTTGAGAAGTCCTGCAAAGAAGAATGGGAGAAACTGCCCAAAAATAGGTGTGCCGAGCTTGTAGCGTCACTCAAAAAGACTCAAGGCTGTAATTGGTGCCAAAGGTGATTCAGCAAAGTATTGAGAAAAGGATTTTTACTTTGCAACGATTTCAAACAAACTTTCACGTTGTCATTACGGGGTATTATAATGAATTTAATCAATTTTGGAATAAGGCTGTAAAATAACAATGTGGAAAAAGTGAAGCGTTCTGAATACTTTCTGGATGCACTATGACACTCAAAAAAACAAAAACAATGATGTTAGAACTGAAACGTTTCGGTTGTAACAATTTTAGATGCTTTTGAGCCTATAGTTCAAAGATGCTAGTCAGTACATGGTCACTTCTCACAGTTCTGAACTGTTTTACACACACAAAAACTAAATTTTATGAAATGACTGACACCCAGAAAAGTTTGTTTAATTGCAAAAAAAAAAAGATGTTTGGTAGTGACATCCCTTAAAGTTACGCACAGATTTTCGAACATATTTTAATATCCGTCTGAGCCAATGGACTAAAACATACACTTTCGGTAGTGACATGAAAATACAGTATATATATATATATATATATATATATTAATGTAAAGTTTCATTATATAAAATACATATTTTTAAAAAAACAATGGAACAATTGCAACAATTATTTCAATATTAATAAGTTGTGGGATTCAATAGATAATAGAAGGATCTTAGTAAACATCTAAATTTGAAAACTTAAATGCTTTTAAAGTGTTTTTCGGTTGTGGTACAGCAGTTTGCACCAATTCTGTGGAATAGCCCATATAATATAGTAAAGTGAAAGGCACTTTGATTGTATATATGATTTAAGACTTCATCGCTGTTACATATGTTAATTTGCAACTAGGCATATGTCTACCCTTTGAGAATTGTACATTGTTAATATTGCTTGTTCAAAAAATTTTGAGTCGAAACGAATCGTTAAAAAAAATCGTTGCAGGGAAACTTCTCCTCGTTTTTCACTTTCAGCGCCTTCTAGTGTCCCATGATGATAAGGGAGGATCGCTTGAAACAAAAGTAACCAAACAAACAACCAACCAACCGATGGCTTGCAAAGTGATTGCATCATTACAAATCGGCCAATCAGAAGCAGGCATGAAACCAACCACGAGCTGAGAGTTTTACACAACAGAAGAATCCTATTGTCAGGAGCGTAACGTGCCAGAAAATCATTTGCAGTGTTGTTTTATTCTCAAGAACCTCAACCGTAGTTTTTTTTTTTATCTCAATATTTTTCTCACTGGAAATATATCTAGAAGAAAGCAACTTTAGCATTAGTTACCCGAAGGTAAGTTGCTAGCTAGCGTGATGGCTCTTGATAATGGTGACAGTTTAATCAGTTAGGTAGAGTTATGAGATGTGGGACATGTCAAAGATGTGTCTATAACGTTAAAATAACATACAAGTATTTATTCGCTTGAACATGTCAATAACTTCTTCATCCGGTGTTGACGCAGCTTCCATCAGAGCCGCATCCGTCGACAGTTATTAAAACTTTGAGGGGCTGCTTTGCTGTTAGCCAGTTAGCGAATAAGACCGCAGTCTTTACATGTCGATAGTAAGTTCATGTCTTCTACGTGTACGAAGAATGTTTACTCCAGCTTAACATTAAGATAATTTTATAAAGCACACCGCTTTATTGCAACGTCTTCTAGTCGGGAATGATTTTTTTGTCGTTAGCTTAGCTTGGGTTTAAATCCTTAAGAAGTCTTCAGGTAGGCTAAGTCACACCGTCCTTAAATACTGTCATATTGTGACTTTTAAAGTTGGTAGAGTAACAGTGAGCTGGACGCCTAAGTGGAAATATCTCTAGTTTTTAAAAATCCTCACAAGACACGCCCTTCCTCTTCTGTTTTTCCTCTCTATTATGACAAACTCATACAAAAGGAAACGATTTCAATGGCACATATCTTCTTTATGTGCATAGATTGCGCTTATGTCTTATTGTTATTCATTTTATCCTTGTTTTATTATTTTGTATCTTGAGAATGCTCGCCACATGACCCGACTTAGACTCCAGACCATTTAAACTTGCACACATTTGTCTCTGTGAATTTTATTGATGGTTTTCATTTTGCCAGTAAACCTGACTGAACAGCAATGAGTGAGTCCGAGCCAGCAACATTTGCATCTGTCGAACAAGAGAGGGACTTCTGGAAGGAGCAGGCTGCCAAATACCAGCAGAGGTACTTGTTTTTTTAATTATTATTATTATTATTATAGAGACAGGTTTGTTACTTAAACACATCAGATAGAATTAAGTATAAGATTGTGCTTTACAACCCACGTTAATTTATTTTTGAATCGCTGTGTGTTCAGGGCTGAGGAGGCGCAGGAGGAGCTGCAGGAGTTTCAGCAGATGAGTCGAGACTATGAGGTGGAGCTGGAGACAGAGCTGAAGCAGTGTGACGCCCGCAACCGCGAACTCCTTTCGGCCAACAACAGACTCCGCATGGAATTAGAAAACTACAAGGTACCCTGGAGCATCATAGACGCATTTAATTCACGGCTCTTTTAGAAGTTTTCTAATGAACCACAATCTCTTTAAAGATCTGCATTGAGTGATTTTAAAAGATTATGGATTCATGGTAATTTGAAAATATGCGCATGTCACACCTTAACAGTTTGCAAACCTGATATAGTTGTCATTGTTGCAAAAAGGTGATTCAGTAAAACATTATTATATGGACAGAAGGCCAGCAATTCATTTTACAGCTTATTTACAGTGGTTTGAGGCAATAAATGGAGCAATTTGATGTATTACAAAAACAAGCACTACTAATGTTATTGAATTATTTATTGCCTCAAGCTCAATTGCTGGCCTTCTGTCTCTTTTTGGAAGGGCTGTCACTGATGTCTCACTGAGTTTTATCTGTAATATTTGAATATGAATTTTATTATCTATAACTGACTTTCTTTCATAAACGTATAACCACAGATAAAATCCACTTAAATCTTCTTTGACCGAGCATTTACATCCGGAATGTCTGCCTGTTTTTCCCCCCAGTTCTTAGTGAATACACAATCACACATTCACAGACAACAACAGAGATCCAATTCAGAATGAGGAAAGCAGCTGATGCTTATTTCTGCATCAGTGTCTGGAGGGCATGGAGGCTCACTCATGATTTTACTTGGTGCTTATTGCATAAACATGGTTGTAAAACCATATTGCTTTGATTTTTGATTGGGTTTCAGTCAAATGACAACATATTTGCCAGGTAATTAATCTGAAGTAATTGCCTATGTCAGTATTTTCTGAGAAAAGCCCCCAAATGTTGATCATTTAAAGACCTCATATCAGAATGATTTCTGAAGCATCATGTGACACTGAAGACTTGAGTGATGATGCTAAAAATTCAGCTTTGCATCACAGGAGTAAATTTCATTTTGAAATATATTCAAATAGAAACATTGTTTTAAATTGTAATATTTCACAATATTATTCTTTTCACTGTATTTTTGATCAAATAAATGCAGCCGTGGTGAGAATAGGAGATTTCAAAACGTCTTTTGTTAAAACTGCAGCGCATTTTTCTTTATCTGAACAAATGTATGTTTTATGTCCTCCTGTGTCGCCTTTTGCCTTGTGTCCGAACAGGAGAAGTATGAAACGCAACATTCAGAGGCAGTCAGGCAGATCTCGACTCTAGAAGGAGACCTGGCAGAGACCACAGCCATCAAGGACCAACTGCACAAGTATATTCGGGAGTTAGAGCAGGCTAATGATGACCTGGAAAGAGCTAAGAGGTGTGTGTGTGTGTATATATATATATGTATATATGTATGCATATGTTTGTATATGTGTATGTTCAAGATATTCAGGATTTTAACAATTTATTCTTAAAATCCTGCTCTTTCAGGGCTACTATAATGTCACTTGAGGACTTTGAGCAGAGAATGAATCACGTAATAGAGAGAAATGCCTTCCTTGAGAGTGAGCTTGATGAAAAAGAGAATCTTCTAGAATCAGTACAGAGATTAAAGGACGAAGCCAGAGGTAAACTCAATGGAAACCTGCTTGTATATACACCATTCATTTTCAACTGATGAACCTCTTTGATAGTCAGTAGTATAATCACCTGATTTGCCAGTCTCAGATGTTTTAACAGTTTCAGTGTTTGTGAGCTGATTGTGTTTGTTATCTTTCTCCTCGGGCAGATTTAAGACAGGAGCTAGCTGTTCAGCAGAAACAGGAGCGCAAGTCATCAATCAGCCTCTCCAAAGACGCAGAGAAGCCAGAGGCCACACCCGCAAGACCCTCCTCTGTGGTTAACTCCACCCTCCCATCTCTCCTTGCCACACCCTCCAGACCTCCAGGCTCAGGGAGTGCATTTAACACCCCGTCAGCTTCCTACAGCCGAAGTAAGCTTGAACACAACATTGTCACTCATTTCTAACGTTCAATAGTTCAAATGTTAGTCAAAATTGCTCCTGTTATGTCCAGTTGAAGGTCTGACTGGAACTCCCCTTACCACATCGGCACGGATATCTGCCCTCAACATTGTCGGAGAGTTGTTGAGGAAAGTCGGGGTGAGGCCAGCTGTAACTGTGGACATTATATTACCAAATAATACACACTCTTTAAGCTGAGGAGGGTCTGTAGTTGTAATAGCATGTTTTGTCACTTTGTTCCTGTTTCAGAACCTTGAATCCAAGCTGGCTTCATGCAGAGAGTTACACGTCCATGAGAAAACACCCAGCCGTGTAACAATTGGACAGAGTACACCAAGCATTTCACGGGAAAGCTCAGAAATCCCATCCAACACAAATGGCCTATATGATAAGGGGTTAGTCTCGCTATTAATTTCAGAAAATAATTTACCAGAGTGATGCAGATTGTATCATATCTGGCTTGTTTGTAGTCATTTTCCTTATTTCTGTGTTGCAGGATGGTGAAACGGTTGGACTTTGGAACAGGATCCAAGATAATGCTCTGAATAAAGTGCACAAGCGTGTCTTCCGTTCCCACGTCATTTGGAAAACCAGTATTCCTAACACATTAATATGAAAATGCTTTATTTTCAGGAGCTGAAACGTATCTTATGCCTCAAGTCTTCCACTATCTGAGAAGGGTTCTCCTTTTACACTCATATCAACCCTGCTACTGTGTGTATAATAATTGTTCACCAGCTCTCAGGCCTGTGGGCTGAAACTGCTGTTGTTTGGCTTTTGTGTTGGAGAGTTACATTGTTTTGCAGATGTACTAACTCTTAATTTCACACTGTTTGTTTTTTATTTTTGTTTGTGTTGTTTTTAGGTATCTAATGATATCAGTTTTGAAATGTATAATCTGCTCTGTAATCTTGATTTGCTCTTTTTGGGACCATAAATTGGGAGAGTCCATAGATTCACCTCTGCAACCCCATTATATTTGGCACTAAACTACTGATTAATGTCCTGTGAAACATCTACACGTACTTATTGTTGGTCACTGGACTGGAGCAATGTTGACAGCAGATTAATTTTTTTAATGTAGAAATACCTGGTTTTATTTTTTTAGAAACTAGAATTTTGATGAAATGAGTTTGTTACTCAAGGAATGTCATGTCTTTAGTGTTTAGAGTTGCAAATTATGTTACAAGGAGGTTGTTGAGATGTTGTGAGTTGAAGCTGCTGTTCATATCGTTGTTGCGTAGGGGCTGTAAGTAACCAACAGTAGCTGAAGTGTTTATGCATGATGAAAACCTTTTTATTTCTAGTAATGGCTATTGAACTCCTTGTTTGTACTGTCAGTGCCATCTTTGAATTCAAAGATTTTTTTTCTTCTGTACAGTACTGGAGAGTAGTTGCTATCATATCATGCTCTGAACTTGAATTTAATGTGCCTTAATTTTGTGGCCATAATAAGCTTTGCCTCAAAGTTAACTTGTTTATTGGGGAACTTACTAGCCTGAAAGGGAGTTGCAGCTTCTCTTGCTATTCATCCCAATGTATTAATTCCCTGATATTTCAGGGATTCCAGGATGAGAGGAGAAATTGAACTGAGTGGAGTTCAATCCCTTAGTTTTCACTTTCCTCTCATTTGAGTTGTAGATTTAGTCGAGTAACAAGCAATATGAATACTTCAGTGAAGGGTACAGATATTTTTATGTTAAAAACAGAAATGCAAGGAAGAACTGATACATTATTTTATCCACTTTGCTTAGAGGTACTAATGAACAATTATAGAAATAGAGAAAGATGGTTGATGGGAATATTTGGCACATATGATTGCACCATCTCAGGGCTTCATGTAAGCAATAACCTCAGTAAAGTTGTCTTTACAGTCCAAATTCTGTATTTGTCTCTATATGCACAAGGCATGCACAATTGCCACTTGTATAATTGTCAACGTTGGTTTTTTGTTATTAATGAACCTAAACATCTGCAATGTCCATGCATTCCTCAGCAAAGGCAGTGCTTGGGTTTTCCTGTCTGTAAAACCATTTTATTGTGGCTTAATCCATAACCTACAAAATAAATGTCTAGTTAACAGGACTGTTTATTTCACTCTCCTTTCAGAAATACTATCGTTAAAGCAAGGATAGAGCTCTTGGTTACAGTTTTTTTTCCCCTTTGATGCAGATTTAATTCTGTATTATATGCAAGGCACAGATAGCAGTATATGTAGATGCATAAAAAGCAATTTATGTCAACAAAAGTGCCTTGTATACATTTAATTAACAAACCTAAATTATGTTTTTAAAGCATCCCTTAAAGGATAAGTTTACATCTAGCTTTGGATTGTTACAATGTCAACAGTAAAGCAAATGAACAATGTGTACTACTTTTTTCCCCTATTACCTGCACCCAGATATTGCTGTTTATTTGTCAGCAGCAGCACTGCAGAAGGTTGCACAAATTTTTAACTATTTCTAACTGCATATATTAAAAGCCCATGTGAATTACCCCTTAAATGCTCAAAACAAAAAAAACGTACCATAGTACAGTGTATTTTCACTTGTTGGTATCACTTTTGTGGTATTTGGATGTATACTATTGTACTTAAGGGTTAATGAAACATGGTATCGCTATTGTACTTGTCCAAAAACCATGAAGGTATGGTGCCCAGGTATTTTGTTAGTGATAGAAATCTGATTGCTTGTAAAATGCTGGTTCTACACACCCCCTTGGAGTTAGTCAGTTAGAATTAGTGAAGAACAGAAGTACCAAATCTCCTTTTTTAGGAGATAGTCAAGATTAAATAAGCATAAATTATCATTCAAAATGGCAAAGAAAAGTTTTGGAAAGTATTTCTTTAGTTGTCATCCTGGGTGCCGTTGACTGGCTCCATTTGATGTTTCTCAGGTTGAACCACCGGAGTAGCAGAAGGACCCCCGTCTTCTAGGAACTCAGAAGTTTCCATCATGCTCCTGCGTGTTTTTCTAAAGCTCCCGCCTCCACTACGCCTTAATGGACTGCTGAAAGATGAGTCACTGCCACGCCTGAGGAACATATGAGGAGATAAGAAACCACAACCTCCAAACATACCTCTTTTGAGCATGCAAACCTACGTCTCTGAATGTACTTTACTGTAGGACACAAAACAGGATTTCTAAGAATGGAATTCTGGCTTCACATACATTAAAGAAAGGGATCACTGCAGAACAACCTGAGTTTGCTTCTGAGAGAAGACACTTCTCTGCTCAGAGCATTGTTGGCCTCGACGGCCTCGTTCAGCTCTTTCTGAAGTTTACGACGAGCAGCAGTGGCACGCTGAGACTCCTCATCGCTCTCCTCCACCTGCATCTTCAGCTGCCTTGCTCGAAGATTTGCTTTCTCGGCCTACAATATGGTTGCCATCAGTCAGAGTTGTCAAGGTCATGAGGAAAACATGGGACCTCAAATGCTTTACATGAATCCTTCATACCTGGTCCTTAAACTGTTCCATCTGTTTTCGTTCATCCTCTATCTGATTCATCAGTTCCTTTAGTTTCTTGTCCTTCTGCCGCATGGCCTTGGCCATTGCTTGTCTCTCCCTGGTGGAGGAAACTAGTTGAAAACCCATCTGTCTTTACAGCCAAATCCATATTAATACTGATGAGATCTCACCTGCTCTCATGGTCCAGTTGGTCCTCCATTTGTTGTAACTTGGTGTCTAGGACAGCTACAGAGGCCCGTTGCTTGGACTTGACCTGTCCCTCCATCTCCAGCAGCTTGGCCCTCAGCTCTTTGTTCTGCCTCTCCATCTGCTGCCAGCCACTCTCATTCCTCTGAGCATTGGAGCGTTCAATTTGCAGCTCATTGGTCAGTTGATCCACCTAGTTATAGGTAAAAATGATCTGTGGTATCACCTAGAAAGAACACCTTAGCTACAGCATCTAAGTGGGTGAATGGCATAATAACCCAGTTACCTCTTGCACACTCCTCCGCAGTCTCTCACTGAGGGTCTCCGTGTTTGCCTGTTCCTCGTCAAGCTCCTCTTCCAACTGTTGGATCTTGGCTTCCAGACGACGTCTCTCCTCAGACGTGCCGGATCTATCAGTGGACAATCATTGCAGATGGTGTTATTCCAGTTTAAACTTAATTTTTCAATTTTTGCGAATACTAATTCTCTACTTACTTTCCAAACGAGCCGCTTGCTATCTCCCCAGCTATCTCATCTCTCTCTCGTTCAGCTTGTTTGCGAGCTCTCTCTGCTGTCGCCAGTTCCTACAAAGGTGTTGACATTACAGATGTATGGCAAGATATTTAAACTAATTTCCATCACCATTTGATATCCTGTATACCTCATGTAAGTGTAAGATTTCTGCCTCCATGGCTCTGGCCTTTCTCTCAGATTCTCTAGCTTCAGAAAGAACCTCCTTGTTGGATGCTCGTGAATCTTCCAGCTCCCTCTGGAAATCTTTCATCTGTGTCTGTCATGATGAAGACAATAACATAGATAAATGCTGATAAAGACTTGGGGAAACTAAAATAATTTGAAAGTTTGATGCTCTAACCTGAATCTTGCGAAGTTGTTTAATGGCCTCATCTCTTGCCCTGCTGATTGTGTCAACTTGGTCTTCAAGGTCTTGCAAATCCCCCTCAAGTTTCTTCTTGGCAGCTGCCAGTGAAGTTCTCATCTTCTGCTCATCTTCTAGCTCAGTCTCAAGCTCATGTACCTGTGGGCCACGTGGGTAAATATAAGAGAATATTTGCAATTGCTGAACGAGTAATGAGTCTACAAAAAGTGCCATGCAGTTCAGATTAAGAAAGATCTACAAAAGCATCAAAACAAAGAAATCTATCTTCACCTGCTTGTGCAGTTGTTTCCTCTTCTCTTCACTTTGCTCCTCTCTGCCCTGCAGGTCTCTTTGAAATTGGACTTTGAGGGCCTGCATATTGACTTCCAGGTGGAGTTTAGCATCCTCTGCAGTCTGTAATTCATCCTCAAGTTCCTCCATCTGAATTGCCATCTCTTCCACTTGAGCCTCCAATCCACGTTTGGCCTTCTCCAGCTCATGGACCTTTCATAGTTTTTATATTAATACATGTAGTAATCTAATTTCAGACAACAGAATCTCAACAGAAAAGATGACTATGGTCTACTGTCCAACTTTCATGCTATATAAAATGCAACTTACATTTCTGCCAACGTCATCCTTTGAACTGATCAGATCTTCCATCTCAGTGCGAAGTGCCTTATTAAGTTTCTCTAATTCTCTTAAGGAACTCTGGGATTCTTCCAGTGCTCGAGTCAGGGCCAAACATTTGGTATCCTTCTCCCGTGCCTCTGCCTCTGCACAATCACGCTCCTGCGCATACTTGCTGGAGATGGTCTTCTCTTCAGAAAGCATCTTAATGAGGAAAAAACAATAATTGAGTAGCAGTAATTGTACTGTGGGGATTGGGACAAATTAAATGAAACACAGAAGTGTAACCTGGTCAAATTTCCGTTGTTTCTTCTCTAGATTTGAAACCAGCTGTCTCTGGTTGTCCAGGTCCACCAGCACATCCTCCAACTCTTGCTGAAGATGATTCTTGGTCTTCTCCAGCTTGTCATAGGCTGCAGCTTTCTCTTCAAACTCTCCATTTGTGGCCTCCAGATCCCTCTGTAGTCGTCTCTTGCTTTCTTCAAGCATTTGGAAATTGCTGGAGTACTCATCCAACTTCTTCTTTGCATCTGACAACTAGAATAAAACTTATTTAAACTCCTTCAGTTGCACATTTTTATTTTGGAACAACAGATTGTCATATGCTGAGATGCTTTATGAAGTTATCTTGCAATTGTGAGAGACTGACCTGCGTGTTCAGAGTGGAGACCTGTCTCTCCACGTTCCTTCTGGCTTCGGCCTCTTCCTCCATTTGTTCCAGCAGACTGTTTCGCTCATCCTCCATTTGACGTAGGCGAGTGGAAAAATTCAGTTTTTGACGGGTCTCCTCACCGAGTAACTCCTAAATAGACAAAACGTTAAGTGTCAAGTGCTTCTCAGAATAGCTATTACAACTTGATGGCTGTCACAATTCTTTAGAGCTTTAGGCCTTTTTTTTTTAAATGATCCCCTTCCAAAAATTTAGAGGCAGCTTTATATTTTCATGTAAAGAAGTGAAAATAAAAATCTTATAAATGGGTAAAATATTATCTTAGTTTATTTGACTTTCTATTTATCTTTTCTGTATCTGATCTGACATTAAAATAAAACCCCTGCTTTAGATTATATAGTACCTGTGTATCATGGAGCTGTGAGCTGAGGCTGGCAACATCTTTACTCAGCTTGATGTTCTTGCTCTCCGCCTCATTGAGGATGCTATTCACATTGTTATACTCCATCTGAGAGATTTTCCAAAAGACATCCATTAATCAGTTATTTCTGTACAGAAACCATCCACTGTTTCTATAGTAATATTTTTTAAGTGTTTATTCTGAAAATGTCAATGTAAAACGCACAGTCAGTTTAGACACTGCATCTCCGAGCTCTTCCCTCTTCCTCTCGCTTTCATTGAAGCGAGTCTGAAGGTCAGCAAGCTGGGTCTCCACCTTCTTCTTCTTCTGTTCCATGTCCTGCTTTGCATTGCTCAGTGAGCGAAGGTCTCCATTCAGGTCTACAACCTCCTTCTCTAGGCCCTGTTTCGCCTTCTCCAGACTGGCCTTTGCCTGTGTTTCAAAAATGTTTAATTTGAATCATTTTGCAGACCATTATTATCCAAAGGACTTCCAAATTAAGAAACCGATATTGTATAGAAAACAATATTAAAAAGGAGCCAATGATGTTCAACGAAGTACCAAAACCGTTAGTGTTGCTTGTGCACTGTAATTATCTTTTGTTATATGTCAGTGATAGGCAGTTTTCTCACCCGTTTGGATTGCTCCAACTGTTGACTAAGTTCATTAACAGCCTGAGCATGTTTTTGTTTCATTTCTTGCACTTGAGCTTCATGGCTTCGGCCTTCATCTTCTATCAACTTTTTCAGCATGGCCACCTCTTGCTCTCTTTTAGCCCTGCCCAAGAAAGAGACTGAAATACTAAGATCTAGTCTATCATATCTTGATTGTAAATGGTAAAAATGTAATAAAGGACTATTTGAAAGTTCCCTATTGAAATAATCACCGTAGCTCTTGTTGTGCCGCTGTGGTGTCTAGTGTGTCCTCCAGTTCAGTCCTCAAGGCCGACAGTTCTTCTTCCAGCTCCTTTCTGGCCTTTTCTGACTTCCTACAAGCTTGCTGTTCAGCATCAAGTTCATCTTGAAGCTCTGAGACAAGTCCTTCCATTTCCTGTATCTTTTTCAGTGCACTGCTCTTCTGAGCTGATTCTTCTTCCACGCTGGACAATATACAGATACTCTGGTTACAATTTACAATGAGCAATGAAGCAATGTCTTTAAACAGACATTTATGATATGAGTAACAATATACCATGCCCTAAGTTCCTGAATTTCCCCTTCACTTCTGCCTTGTTGCGTCTTGAGCTCTGCTATCTGAGTCTGCAGTTCCTTTAATTGTTCCTGTACATCATTATACTCCGTCTCCAGTTTACGCTTGGCTTTCTCTACATCCTGTCGACTCTTCTCTTCCTTCTTCATCCGAACTGCATAGACACACAGAATACAGCTTCACAGAATTTAACACATTATTTGATTTGACTGGATTCAAAAGTGTCAATGAAAAACCTTCAAGATCTGAAATCATAGATTCATGTTTAGCCTTCAGTTTGGTCAAATTTTTGGATTTTTCTTCCTCCTCAGCAAGGTTGGAGCCAAAGTCAGCTAACCGATCCTCCAACTGTTGCTTCTCCTAAATACACAGAAGCAGCAGCCATATTACTCAGATCTGATATTTGTTTTCCGCAAACAGAATGATGATTCAAATAAAACTATGGTCTAGTCAAACCTTCTGCAGCTTGCTGTTTTGATCCTCCATAATGAGGAGATCTTCCTCAAGTTTCTTAATCTTCCCATCCGCAGTGCCACTCTCCAGTCGAAGCTTCTGTTTGGCATTTTCTTCTTCTGCCAGTCGATTCTCTAAATCCTACACACAACAATAGATGAGTACAGATATCTTACTTTATTTACCCAGATCTTCTTAGAGAGAGAATAAATAAACATAAATAAATGGTAATTATTATAATTTTCAATAAGATTATAATAATCTTATGTTTGTGACAATCTCATTATTGTTATTCCACTTGTTCATTAGTCTGTCATAATTGATTGTGTCTCAACCTTGAGTTGTTGTTGCAAATTCGCCTTCTCTTGTTGAAAGGTTTGGGCTCGCTCCTCCTCCTCTTCAAGTCGAGCCTCCATCTCATGCAGCACGTCCTCCAGCTCTTGCTTCTTTGCCTCCAGCCGTATCCTCACCTCCTCAGATTCTGCATACAGCTCCGCCTCCTCCTGGAGTTTGGCCTGTAGCTTGTTCCTCTCCTCCACCACCTATTAAAGATGAAATGCACATACACAGTCATTCGTGCATACTGATAGTGAATCGAATGAATGTTGCATTGTAGTTGAGTTTGGATCGCATATGGTTCCACTCTTGTACCTGGTTGTGTTTCTGTGATATCTCCTTTAGTTCAGTTTCAGACTTCTGGGCAATTTCTTTGGCTCTCTGAAGCTCCTCCTCCTTTTGAGTCATCTCCTCCTCTTGACGAGTCACCTGAAGCAGGGGTTTGACCTAAACGAAAATGTAAATTGACCACAAAATGACCACAATGCTATTTAAATATACATGGATATGTGATATTCTGTTTTGCACTTACTTTAGTGAAAAGTCTCCACCACTGCCAGTTCCTGAGAGTCAGATAAACCGCGCAGTTCCTCTGAATCACTTTCATGGCTGTCAGCTGCTTTTGTTTCTTGCTGAATGCCCTGTAAATTTGGAGGTTTTAGAAACATCAAACTTGTACTGTATGTGACATCTTTAGCTACAATGTAACTGCAATCACAGTAAATGCAGCGCAAGAAGGTTCAAAGTTAGATGGTGTGCAATTATTTGGCAAGAACTTACTTTCTGCTAAGAAAGCCACGGGCCTGGGCCTGAAAAGCAATTATGATAACGGTCAGTTTCAGGTCACGTTCTTCCTCCAGCTGTGCCAACACTCCTGTACGGAAAAATATCTTGCTCAGACCAATCCGGTACAAGTTGGGGTCCAAGTCTAGATGTTTGATCTGATGGTTAAAAAGTAGGGAGAAGTTGTCATCAAGGTGTGATAGGTTGAAATAAAATTTCAGTACAAGAAGATATATTTTGTTCAACTCACCATAAGGGTACTGGCTTGTTTTCCATCCATGAACCCTTTAGGAATAGAGCCGGCAGCTAGGACCTCATAGCTAAAGATCAATTATTGTAATCAGTATTCTGTTTCATTAGAAACATCAAAATCTACAAACTCTATATTTGAAATGAACAAGCGTGTGTTTCAGAAATTACTCACCGCTGGCGGAACTCATGAAAGACGATACGATTTGGGAAACCTTGTCGACAAATGCGGATCCCTTCCAGTACACCATTACAGCTCAACTGCTCTAGAACCAAGTTGGCATCTATCTTGCCAGCCTAAAGTCATAAACAGTGAAAAACATGCGCTATTTTACCTTTTCCTAATAAATATATATATATATATATATATATATATATATATATATATACACAGTATTGTGGAAAAGTCTTAGGCCACCATTAGATGTTGTTTTAGCAATTATATAATGACCACATATAATTATTTCTCTTTATTAGAATATAATCAGAAAATACAGGAAATTTGTATGCAGTATTAAAAAAGAGGGAAAAAATGAGTTCTATAGGCTAAAGTGGTGGTATTTAGTGACCTTCGCTTACACTTGAGCAATAGCAGGCACCTGGCTCTCCTAAACCTGAATGTAATGGAAAAGGACTGGAAGGCCAAGAAAAAAAAAAAAAAAATAGATGTATATTTTTTAATGTATGGATTTTTTTTATTGTATACTCTTGGCATAAATTTGGCACTCTTGTCTACAATTGAAAAAGGCATTTTGTTTAGTTGTACCATTGAATACAGATTTGAATCACTATATTATCACATGAGCTGTGGCATACCCTTTTTTCATGGTTGGGAATGATGCAGCGTACAAAGTTTGGTTGAGTGTTATGGAGAGTCGTCATGAGCTTGCCAAGAGACTCTTTGTACAGCTGTCCTACGGTGCGGAACATGCCTTTCTTGGACTTGGAAGCAGTAGGAGCTACGCTATCCGATTTAGCCATTTTAGCCATGGTTTCCAAACCCACCACACGGTCCACTATGGGAACAAAGGGCTTTCTTTCAAAATGCATCTTAGTTCTGTTACAATTAAAATAATGTGAGAAAATTAAAAGGCGCCTTTATAGAGCATACATTATTCTCTTTCTTAAACAGACAAACAGTGTTGTTATTTTTCCTAACAGAGACTCACCATCCTTCCAGATGTCCTGCACAAAAGCACTGGAAGAGTTACAGAGTAGGGCGGTAACATTGTCATTCAGGGGGTCCATGTTTTTAGTCAACCAAGATGTGGCATTATAATCCACCTAAATCAAACGAAAACATTACTATTAGATTAGTCTTCACGTGATTCTTCAGAAATCATTATAATATGATTAGCTGCTCAAGAAACATTTCTCATTATTATTGTATCACTTATCGTTGTCACTTTTGATCTATTTAATTGATGAATAAATGTATTATTTTTGTTCAGAAATACCTTGCCAGCGTAGTGTTGCACGGTAAAGAAAGTCTTCTCCTTTAGATTCTTGGGTTTGGAGAATTTGCAGTGGCTTGAATGCGTGTTTGTGAGTTTTTCGACAAAAGAAACATCGCTTGCCTTCGGAAACCAGCACTCCTCGTCTAGCAGAGCAAGGATACCTGGAGGATTGTTCTATAAGGGAGAACCAAAAGAAATGACATAAGTGAGTAACTTTTACAGGTGATCAAAGATTATACACTTAAAATCTATGAATGGTGTTGTTCATAAACTGACTGGTCTCTCAATGAGCTCAATGCAGGGCTGGAGGTCTAGACCAAAGTCAATGAAATTCCACTCAATGCCTTCCTTCTTGTACTCCTCCTGCTCCAGGATGAACATAGTGTGATTGAAGAGCTGTTGCAGCTTTTCATTGGTGTAGTTGATGCACAACTGCTCAAACGAGTTATCCTGTGAGAAAAAAAATGAAAGCCTCAAGTTTTTAATGTTCATGTTTGGATTTTCATGGAACTGTCCATGAAGATATTTACCCTGTCAGACTCACCTCAAAAATCTCGAAACCAGCAATGTCTAAGATTCCCAGAAAAGAGGCTCCCTGGCGCTTTGTCTTATCCAGAGCCTTGTTGACACGTGCCAAGATCCAGCGAAACAGACGGTCATACATGGCCTTGGCCAAGGCTTCAACTGCAAAGTCAGCCTGATAAATGGACATATTATTATAAGCTATTATATAAATTTGCATATACTATTCATTACAAAAATGTGTCCATCTTCTTTTTCATTTCAATTTCACAAATTAGAGAATTGTATTTTTGATTACTAGTAATTGAAAAACAATGATAAACCAGTTTATTCCAAACAGAATTTTCTTCCATCACATCTTATACCAGTAATGCATTATAACTATGGTTATACTGGCATGTGCCAGCTAAAGATAAATGTTACTTTGTACAGTCTCCATATTACATTCCTGCAAAGTTAACAGAAAATTTACTCGTAATTGCTGTTCTGCATCAAAACATGAGTGTAATTGAGTTTTAGACCAGATGTGGAATACTGATTGAGTCTGACCCTGGACGCACAAGTACATAGTGAGATATTTTACTAACAAAACGATAACTTTATAATGTCTGGTCCTCTGTATCATCTCAGTTAGCTTTTATTACATTTTATGCATGCACAGTAAAACGATTCAAGCTTTTTCTGAAGTTTCAGAGTGGACAAGAATCTTTTTGGAAATGCTAATGTGGATGGAAAGTGTTTTGAAGCCTTTTTCAAATGTTTCTGTGTTAATGTAGATGTAGCCATAGTGCGGTAATGCACCTGTTCTTTGGTCTGAGCCTTCTGTACCAACTCTCGGCCTACTTTAATGCGAGGAGTGAGAATGGCTTTGGTGAAGTCAATCACATTAATCCCCTGCAGATGGCACACTTTCTGTGCAGCTGGTGGATACATTTAACACAACATATAAGCATTTTGTTTTAGCCTGGTTCAGGATAAGAGCAACATTACAGATTAATCCCTCTGAACTCTGATTATTTACCAGTGTTGTCTGGCATGCTGGCCTGCTCCTGGTTTTTCTCTGCTTTGAACTCAATGTTCCCTAGCTGCAGCACAGTAGAACATACTTTCAACATGCCTAAAAGAAAGCAACACTTCATGTAAAAAAAACAAGCACAAAAAGATAGGATGTAAAGTTACAATCGCCATAGTTTTGTAATATACCTATTCTTTCCTCCTCGTTGAAGCCCAGGACCTCCATGGCCTCCAGAGTCTCCTCCAACATCTCATCATCTTGCTGGTTTTGTAGCTGCATGTGTCCAGCCACCAGGAAACGGTAGTTACTAAAGTCTTCTAGCAAGAGCTCGTCTGTGGGAGAGAATGATTACTAGTGGTATGTCTGAAATGATGCAAACAACACTCCAACTATCACAAATTTCATTTTCTGCTTTTTGGTGAAATCTGTATTCTTGAATGTAATCACTCAAGATTTATTACAGAGTTGTTAGAAATATCACAATGGAAATTCTTGATTCTCACCTCGCATTTTGTCCTTGGCTCCAGCCACCATGTAGTAGAAGATGTGGAAGGATCTTTCGATTTTGGCCTGTCGGATACACCGAGACTTTTCCAGGAGGTCTGGATTCATTAAGACATTAAGGTGAAAATGAAAGTGCTTAAATTTATGGTTCTGCATGGATATATATTAGAAATGTTTGTTCTAATTGATTTTGATATCAAACTGTTTATTATGTTAAAGATTCAGTGGAAGGGCTTATTAGGATACAGGTTTCAATGTTTGCTCCGACGATGTAGCCAGTGTTGTCAAAGTTGATTTTGATAAATTTACCCTGTGAAGTTAAAAACAACAAAAGTTTTTATACTAATGTTGATTATAATGATAAACAACAAATATTCAATCACAAAATAATGATATATTAGCTTACAAATCTTGAGGAATTATCATTTTTGATGGTCTTTGCATTTCCAAATGCCTCCAGAATGGGATTGGCCTGCAGGAGCTGCTTCTCTAGCTCTCCCTGGACAAACAAAAGGTCTTTCATTGCCATTCAACGCAGTCAGACCATGAACTACTGAGAATAACAAATATCAAAACACTTTTCTAATGTACTTTACATATTATGTTCAATATATGAAAGTAAGACCATTTCAGGTATTGGTAATGCTCGATGCTTTTTGATTGACGTGTAAAATAAGAAAGACACAGATATCCAAAATGTTTATGACAAGAAGCTCAGATACTCACGTATGCTAACTGGGATCCTTTTTGTTGCTAAATTGAGGCAAATAACGAACAAGTTAAAATGGAAAAGTGCAGAGTATGACTCAAGTTGAATGGTCTTGACAGCAATTTTCTGAATTATTGTATCTTTGATGTCCAGTGATTGTTTATTTCATATCTGCATTTCCTGTGGACTATTGCAAAAGAGCTTTGTTTGATACATGCACAGCCATAAATGTAAATGAAACCACCATCCATATATACAGTAGCATTAATACTGCACCATGAAACATTTAAGCAATATCTTGCTTAGTGCTGAATATTTTATATCCTATCACAAAGACATGACTATTATTCTAATCAAACACTACACTTTAATCAAAATCTTTAATGATAACAAGTAAAAATCCTGTAACAGATACTGGATGAAGGGGCTGAATGATATAAAGTTTGAACTCACAGAGCCGGCATCTTTCTTCCCTTTGTGTGATGATGCCACAACAGCGAGGTACTGGATGACTTTTTTGGTGTTTTCTGTTTTTCCTGCACCTGACTCACCACTATTAAAAATACATAAGGATTGCTGTCACGCTTCACATAATTATTTGCATAATAATTTGCCTATCAGGCTGGTTTGCAAATATTATGACATTGTGGATATAAATGTGTTTTATTTAATGGCCCGTGTGATATTTGAGCAGTCAAACTCGACCTCTGGCAATTCTTGCAAATCTATCTGCTGATTACATCTATAATGAACGGTGCCTCACAGACACAGAGGAAACTTCTTTCCTTGGGCTGCCATTGAAAATGAGGGGATGAGCGCTTTACCACTTAAGAACTCATCTTATTAGGGCTGTAAATATCACAGTAATAAATAAAAAGCTCTGTATGCGGCAAATAACATGTAGGTTATTGAGAACTCACGTGCAGAGAACAGACTGGTCCTCACGCTCTGTGGAGAAAGAAACAGAAGCATTTGAACTCAGTACAAGGACAGGGCAAGAAATGCATGAATTGTCGCAGTTAAGAACCAGAACGAGATTAACAAGGGGCCAGACTGTCTAAACACAAACTCTACTATTGTTCACCAAAATCTTACATATTCTAAATAGAGTACAGGGTGAGATTAACTTCAGCTCGTCCTTCCAAAAATAGCTGTTAAAAAGTCAGTGAGAAAGGGAAAGGCCCCATGTATGGAAATTTTAATGGGTGTAATCCACGGGCTGTGAGACGCAGTGCCCGACACACACTCTCCAATACACAGCTGGCTGAGCTGGACTGAATAACTACTAAACATGAATCATATTCATTCTCATCATTTCTTTATTCTATATTTGCAGTGTGCAGATACATAACATGGAAAGAGTTAAGTTTGGCAAGAAAAACATGATTTTTTTTTATTTTTTATCTTGGATGGGAGACCAAAATGACTATTTCTAGTTTCTGTATTAAGCCTTTACTAACTGTTTGTATAGGGTGCATTCAGTGAGTTGTGGTCACCTTGCAGCATGTTTCTATAGGCATTATCAGTGACGGCATAGATGTGGGGAGGAACCTCATGACGCTTCTTCCCCTTGTACATCTCAATGATCTTCTCAGAGTAGATGGGCAACATCTTATAGGGGTTCACCACCACACAGAACAGGCCTGAGTACGTCTGAAGAGTTTACAAAATACATATTAAATATATGTTCAACATGTATGCCAGGAGGCTGCAATATTATTATATATTTTTATATAAATTGGTACAAAATATAAAGTTTTTACATACTATGAGGGGGTTTCACACTTTTTGATACCAGGGACCCCCCAGATATGAAAGTATAAAGGTACCTATTGCATATATGTTTAAAGATTCATATATACTACTATTCAAAAGTTAGATTTTTTTTGAAGGAAATTCATACTTTTATTCATCATTGAGGCAATGAATTGAAGAAAAGTGACAGTAACGATACTGAAATGCAACAAAAGATTTCTATTTCAATAAATGCATCACAGTTTGCACAAAAATATTAAGCAGCACAACTGTTTTCAACATTGATAAAAATAACAAATGTTTCTTGAGCTCCAAATCTGCGTATTTGAATGATTTCCAAATGATCATGTGACACTGAAGATGGTTTACCATTTATTTATTAAAATATATAAAATGTGGAAAATTTTCTCTTAAAATATTTACTTATTGCACTGTCAACTGTATAAACATAACATAACATCTAAGCTCTTCACAAATGATTTCTGTAGACACCTCTTTAGGCGTCTTTGTAGCCTATTTTGAAAACTCCTATCACCAAGATATGATCAAGAATAAAGACTTTTGTAGTTTAGACTAGCTGATGAAGATGAAGTTGAAGTTTGAATGCACTTACATAAATGAGACCTGAGAAATACCTCTCCCTGAGGTTGTGCAGCACTGAGGCCTCATTCAAGCAGGTCAGAGCCGCCATGTCTTCAACCTTGTTGAACTTGGGTGGGTTCATTTTCTGGATGTCATCTTTTTTGACGGTCACCTTCCGTCCATTGTCAAGCTCAACTACCACTTCATTCTCCGTCTCTTCTTTGATGCTGGCTGACTGAAAACCGTCCTTTTCTGAGGGTATCCACACCATTTTTTTGGTCGACCAATCGGCCTGGGCCACCCCAGTGTTTTTGAAGTCATTGTCAAGGAACAGAAACTTGCTGCCGTCGTCGTTGTCTGGTTGCATGGTTATTTTGAAGTATTTCTGTGAGTTATTCTGTGAAGTAATCAGAAATTTGTTTTATCCTCTGTCTGTCTTAACTCCTTTGACACTATGATGGATGGGCAAATATGTAGCCTCATTTTATAGGCAAAGCAAATAGCCATATCTTTGCCACTCACGGGCCACTTGTTCTCTACAGCTATAAACCTGTTAAAAGGTGATAATAAATGCCCCATGATCATCCCTTATATGGAGTGTGTCCACTAAAAGGTTTCTCACACACAACTGATACTGGTGTCAATTCATATCAGCAGTTTTGTATTTAGGTATCTGATTTGCATGACAAATTTTCAGGTCATTTTACAGTGAGTATGTCATAGGCATATATAATCTTCTTAGAATATATTTATGCTATTAAATATAATTACGGATGTTCTAATGAGCTCTGCAATTTTAAATAACCCAAACTGCATAAACATTTCTACAGGTCCAACCTGGCCCTTAAATATGGCAGATGTAAAATTTTACTTATCAATTAACATTAAAAAATACAGTATGCTTTTCTTTCTGTTTTGAAGAAGTAAAATATGCTAAAAATATGAATAAAAAAAATATATAGTTTGTATAATTTTAAATACATACATATTTAATATATATGTATATATATATATATATATATACACACACACACACACACACACACATATATATATATATATATATACAAAATATATAATATACATATGTATATGAAATATATATTTATATACATGCAAATACATATATAAAATAAATCGAATACTTGCATGCTATGATGACCACTTCTTGGTTTTGCAGTGCCAGTGTATGCTTAGAGCAGTATCCAAAAAAAGGAGTTCTTTGGATGATCTTTATTAATTTTGGAGTCTTAATTTATGGACAGCCTTAGCTTTGGTGGGTGGAGCAAGTCATTTGGACCATCCTACAGCTGAATTTATCTGAATAAAGTACAAGTACTATTGACCTATGCAAATGACGAGGCTTTTCCTCTGAAAGTCATTGAACACTAAATGACTATCGGCATCTGTCAAAGAGCCTTCACTTAAGCATTATTAAATATGGTCAATATACCTGGTAATTGCAGTGCTTTAAGTCAGCCAGAAAACTTTAAAATCATCAAGGTAATGTTTATAATTGATATATTATGGTTCAATTTCATAGATGCCTCAAACTAAACAACTACAGGGGTTTCTTTGACCCAATGGCAAGCCGTTTTAACATTTAAACCAGTGGCTCCCAAAGTGAGGGGGGGCGTGGGAGATTAGCAGAAAAAAAAGTCTCGCAATGCTGTTCAAGTGCATGAATAGCAGTTGGCGCTCTGCCTTTATAAAGCAGCACCGAATGCCAACTACATTGAATTGTTCTTCTTCAAATTCTTGAATTGTTACCGTCTGATAGAAAAGCACCGCTTCAGTGAACGGAAACACAAGCTGCTATTGTGAACTGCGCACGCTCCCGTGAGAAGTTATAACTTACAAGTAGCTGAGCTTGTGAGGTGCTATCAAAAACTGTATACTGTTCATCCAAAGCATCACTGAAATATACTTTTTTTTAAAGGTTTAAAGGAGGGTGGGACCAAAAAACGTCCTACCATCTATTTTCATAGAGCGTTCACACAAAATTACCGTAATAATGAGATTCAAACTTTTTTTTTTTTTTTTTAATTTTCAGAGAGCTCCGACTTCGCGTGATCGCTGTACCATCTGATCTCTGCATATTAATTTTGTAGTTGATAGTGTTTACAAAAAAAAACATAATTCTGTGAACATGAACAGCTAGTAGAGTAGAAAGTCAGTAATTACGACATGGTGTGAAGGCAGCAATGTGCCGCTAGTCCCTATTTTTTAGCTACTTGTATATTGTATAACAGAACACATGTTGTGCTAACCTCACCCAGCAAGTTGGGTTGTTATATAACCCGTATAATGGGTTGATTATATTAGTTGATTTTTACAAGAAGCAAACTTCATTACCGCCTTGCCATATTGTTGTTGTAGTTTTTATTAAACTTCAAACAAACAAAGTCAATGTACATGCAACAATACATGTACACAAAATAAGCTTGCCATATTGTTGTAGGCTAAATCGCTCCCGTTACGTCAGTAATTTAACGAGCGAAGTCACAGCGCCCCCTAAGCTTCATCTCATGTATCACACTTCCACACAGGTACCATCATCACCATAACACACAGCAGTTGTTATGAAACGGAGGGAGTGTAAACCTAGCACGCTATATCAAATCTTTCCTGCGGCGAATGGGTATTGACAGTTTTTGCAGTTTAGACGGTTCTGATCCGTTTTGGGTGAGTAAATAAACAGTTCTACCGCCATGAACTATGTTTTACCGACGATATGTTGTTTTCAACAGATTGCCGAGGTTCACCCGCTTTGGGTTTCACAGCATGAGACACTGGCCGCGTCTCAAAACATAGCGAGCTGTCTACCTAGACAGCATGTTAGGGGCGTCTTAGGGGCGTTTGAACGAACGTTTCAGGGGTCAGATAATATCCGGGCATCAAACACACTCATGAAAACTTCATATCGGCTTGAATGCGTCAATAACGCCGAATAATGCTGTCGACGTTGACCGCTCAGTAGGGTTTGAGACGCAGCCAGGGTCGCTAAGCTAACCGGTTAGCCACACCGCAAACGACCATATATGCATAACTCTCTGCGGACTTTCATTCTGTAGTGTTGATATTTTTTTTTGTTTTCTTCATCCGTCGCATATTAGAGCGATTTTTAACACTGACACCTGCTCACTGTGTGTCTTTATCACCGTGTGAAGCTTTAGAGTTAACTTGTCACTGCTATAACTTGTTTTTGTTTGGCTAATTCCTCTCATACCAGACATTATCCTTTTAAACTAGAGAACGTATGTAATTATTTGTAATATTTAGAGAGAATTAAGCTTTGTTAATTGGTGTTTCAGTTTGTGGATAAACAGAATTAATTGTAGTCTGATAGGTTTAGACAGTTAATTTGTCCTTCAGGATCAGAGGGCCAAAATACTGAATTATAAATCACTCTGACAGATAACCTGCATGCCAAGAAAGTGTCTCGGCTGTTAGTTTTACTTAGTCCTTCGTTTGTCTAAGGATTTAATCAAAATCTCTTTAAGGTTGTCTTTGATATAATGCAATGAAAGATGACTAATTTACACCCTTAAGTGTTTTTTTTTTTTGACAGCCTGTGTTTGTTCCTGTTTTTCCCTAAATGATTATAAAAAAGGAAATATAATTTAATATTGTACATAAATAAATTAAAGTATTTTAGAGAAAACGATCACAGCTATATTATGACATTATTTTAGTGGAAAGTCATTTGAACTCTTAACTCTTTAATTTGCATTTTTATTCATTTGGCAGACGCTTTTATCCAAAGCGACTTACAAGGGGAGCAATTAGGGGTTTCGAGCCTTGCTCAAGGGCATCTTAGTCATGTTATCGAAGGTGGAACGAGTGCTGTTCATTCATAATCTTCAATTCCTGCTGGCGTGGGAATCAAACCAGCAACCTTCAGGTTACAAGCCCAACTCCCTCACCATTAGTCCACGACTACCCTTTAAAAAAGAACTTGAGGGAAAAGTGTGTTCTATTCTCAATAAAAGATTGTTATGTAGCTTTTTTGTTATACTTACCTGTATAACTTTGGTATAATTGAATTAATTCCAATATATATGGTAAATTCAAATATATTATCATTTGCTTTGAATTTATTCTATTTAAATTTTTCATGTTTTTCTCGTTACAGAAATGTGAATTTAGAGTAAAATATAATGTTCTTGACAGGTTTTGAAATGGTCACAAGATTGTTGTCATTACAAATAAAAAATGATGATGAAGCTGTTCAAATGCGTTTAGTTCAATAGCTCAAATGTCAAGAAAATCACATTTCATGTCCAGTTCTTGATAACTTATCAGAGTAGCCTCGTCTTTATTGATCTATTATTTCTCCTCAGAGACAGGATTATGGTAAAAGGTTCTCCATACAGAGAACAAGATTAGATTTTTTTTTTTTTCTCCAAAGAAAGGTTCAGCTCATTTTTTAGCCATGGATGTCACTAATTAAAGGAGACTTTTTTTTTTTTTCAGGACTCTCTGTTCTGTTGCACAGAAAAGATCCTTGACTTTAGTTCTCTGAAAGATCAGCTCAAGAGTCCTGAAGTGTTTGTTCCTCGCACACATCATTAGATCTTTGTGTGCTTTACCATTCGGCTGAGAGCTCTGTGTCTACTCCAGTTATTACTTTGTTTCTAAGTTTCGTCCAAAGAATCTCTGAAAATGCAGAAGAGATTGAAACCCCCTTTTATCCTCTTATGTTTTCAGGATTGGAACCGGACATGGCAAACGCACAATCCAGACCTGACACCATGTTTCCAGAACACTCTTCTGGTTTGGATACCCTGCCTCTACCTCTGGCTGTTTGCACCATTCTACATCCTATACCTCAAAAGCCATGACCGTGGATACATATGCATGACCCACCTCAACAGAGCCAAAACAGTGAGTATTAACAAACAGGATTCTGGTGCACAACAGTAAACAACTCTCTTTTTATCTAGAAGCATGCTTTGTAAAGGAGTTTCCTGATAAATCTGCGAAAGTCAACAGCTGTTTCAAGGTCATGTGACTCTCCTCCAACAGGTTATCGGGTTTACCCTATGGCTTATCTGCTGGGCAGATGTTTTCTACTCTTTCTGGGAAAGAAGCCGTGGGGCTACAATAGCCCCAGTCTACTTAGTCAGCCCCACAATGCTTGGCATTACAATGGTGAGACCTGTTCAATGTTTGAGACCTTTTGCTTTCACAAAAGGAAGTGTTGAACTAGTTTGCTCATAATTTGCTTTGCATTTATTTCATATTCAAATGACATGAATTTGTTCCTATTTCCTTGCTTCAAGGAAAAAGAAACAAGTTAAGCGCTCTGAAGTCATTATTTTATAGTTTGAAAAGTTGTCTAGTCAAGGACTTTTAACGTTGTTTACAGAATTGAAGTGTTTTGTAATTGATTGGTTTTTTTTTTGTATGTGCTTTAGTTGCTGGCTACGTTCTTGATCCAGTATGAGCGGATGAAGGGGGTCCAGTCCTCAGGGGTGATGCTCAATTTTTGGCTGATCGCCATAGTTTGTGCTACGGTCACCTTTCGCTCCAAGATCCTGCTTGCGTTGAATGAAGTAAATATAAGTATATAATATAAGTATACTAAGCAATGAAGTAAATAATGCTATAGATAGTGTTAACTCCCTTTTTCTGGAGTTGATCCAAATTCATACGTGATTTGAAATCAGATACATTTTTTTGTTTGTTTTTTGAGAAATTCACCTCAGTCTGAACAGTCAGATCAGATTTAAGTAGTTTTTTTTTGTCATTCAGAATGTGTTATGTATGTAATGTGACACAAATTGCTGAGTGTCTAAATACACTCATTTTGGTTCATTCTATCCTCATAAATTTCCTCATTTCCTCATGCGATGCTCGCTTGTCAAGAGTTGTGCATGAGTGAATGAATCAGCAGTTTTAGATGCAAATGTGTGAAATGTCTCTGTTGCTCATGATCTCTCAGGCGCCACATGGTTTCTGCACCGCAGCACAGGCCAAATTTACTGTCTCTTCCCAGACTGACAGCTACTCTTCAGTTTCTGTAGAAGAAAGTCTCCCAGTATTACATTGACACTTACATTACAATCAGTGTTGGGGAAAGGTACTTTTAAAAGTAATGCATCACAATATTGCATTACTCCTTAAAAAAGTAACTAATTGTGAGTTACTTTTGAGTTACTTTTACTCATCTGGGTTTGCTTGTTTGTTTTTTATAACATTGAAAAAGTTTTAATTTTGGCAAATATAATACCCTTTTCTCACCTGAAATGAGTAAGCCTCAGGCTGATCACAAATGTGATGTTTATCTAAAGTCATTTTTGCTTATTAGTATGGTTGAATTGGATCATCGAAGGTCAGCAGCAAAGACATTAGTTAATTAACTATATTTATTTAGTGTAATATATTTAATTATATTCTGATATTGCATTTCACTGTTTTATATAGGATCAATTTTTGTGTGAACTAACCCTTTAATTTGTGGAAAGACAAAGTAACTTGAGTTACTTATTTGAAAAGTAACTCCGATATTACGTTACGTTACCCCCCCAACACTGATTACTATAGCAACAAATACAAAATTATTGATACACAGGACATTGAGTAAACTAGATAAACGGATCATAGTTCATCAGTTGCAAACTGATAGTCAGTCCTAAAGCACCGATTTAAAAACCAAATCAGATTTGTCTGTAATGTGAGCAAAGCCTTAAAGCCAACTGTCTTTCTTTTCAGCCTGCCAGTGTGGATGTGTTCAAGTATACAACCTTCTACATATATTACACCATGCTGCTCATCTCTCTGGTCCTGGCCTGCTTGTCCGACCAGCCTCCGCTCTTTTCACAGGCGGTCAAAGACTTGGTTTGTGAACTTTACTTAATGAAGGTAAAGGTATGCTTCATTATATGGATGTTGAATAGATGGCCAATACTATGAATATTTGTGCACAGAATCCATGTCCTGAATTGGGAGCTTCGTTCCTGTCCAAAATCACTTTCTGGTGGATCACCGGGTAAATAAATAAAAACCGTATTAAATAAATTACCTCGTTTGTAGAATTTCCTAGTGGTTAGTGTATTGCCTTCGATGCATTGAGGTATCTAGTAGTTGTAGTCTGACTCATGTAATTTCTTGATACTATTTGTCCTATAATTTTCTTATTGTCTGCATCAGAAAAAGTATTTCTTCTGAGTTAACTTTTTTTTTTTTAAGGATTTTTATTACTCATTTTGTTGCTTCTTGATAGTTAATGAATGTCCCTGACATTTCCTCTCAGATTGATGGTGATAGGATATAAAAGGCCTCTGGAGGAGAAGGATCTGTGGTCGCTCAACGTGGAAGATAAATCTCAGAGAGTGGTGCCACAGCTAGTGCGACGCTGGGACCAAGAATGCAACAAGGTCAAAAGGTTAGACTCAAGGAGTTACCATTTTTTTTGTATTATTTTCTCAAGGAGGTACATAGATATTTTTTAAAATGAAGTCTGTGGATTTGCTGCTCAAATGACTAATAATCTGGTTGGGTTATGGTTTTTGTGTTAGGCCAGTAGATAAGACACTCTACTCTCCAAAACGAGCAGCAAAGGGAGAAAAGAATGATGGACAACCAATAGAAGAGTCGGAGATTTTGCTTGCGAAAACCCTTCAGAAAACCGGAGATCCGTCTCTCTTCTGTGCACTCTGCCGAACCTTTGGACCATACTTTCTTGTCAGCTCTCTTTATAAGATCATTCATGACATCCTGATGTTTGTTGGACCAGAGATTCTCAGGTATGAATCTACAGCATCAAAATGACCTGTTTTCCAGGTGTAATTATTCCCATCTGTGCTGTGTTCAGGAACAATAGTACTCTGCAGGGGAAAGTGCAAGCCCTCTGCGTTTTCACAGTCATGTGGTTAGAAATGACTTTAACTCTGTGGGAACACCACACTGTCATAACAACAGCTGTGGTTCTTAAAAAGAGCTCCAGTGAAGAGTTAGTTTTGGCATGCTAGAAGTCGTGCCATCAAATTGTGCACTGGACCATGTTCAAATCCTCTCTAAGCTTCTGAAAATATCACCTGAACTCTCGGCAATAAGCCTTTAACCAGTTTGCCCACTTTCCTTTAACTTGAATCCAGAAGAACTGCATTCTGCTGCTACATGAAACAGGATTGACGTGTCAATTTATACTCACGCAAGTTCGGTCTTTTATGTCTTAGGCTGCTGATCCAGTTTGTGAATGATTCAAGTGCCCCCACTTGGCTTGGCTACTTCTACACCACCCTGCTGTTTGTCTGTACCTGTGTGCAAACCCTCATTCTGCAGAAATATTTTCATGTTTGCTTCGTGACTGGCATGAGGTTACGTACAGCTATCGTTGGGGCCGTATACAGGAAAGTAAGTGGTCTCTTGATTGATACAATGTGCATAACATGGTGTAATAAATGCACATTTGGAGAGTATTTGTTACTTTCTTCACATTTAGAGCCAAAAATATCGAATAATGCATTGTCCAATGTGAATGTGTTATATCTCTCAGAACACAAAACATTTTATTTATTGAAATATTTTTTTTTAATACAGTATAGAATCTGAAGTTTAAATTGCATATACACTTCAGTTCAGAAGTTAAAGTTTGGCAAGATTCTTTACATTAAATGTTTTTGAAATAAGTCTCTCATGGTCACCAAAGCTGCATTTTATTTTAACAAAAATAAAAACAACAATATTGTGAAATACTATTAAGAGGTATTTTCTATTCCTGTGATGCAAAGCTGAATGTTCAGCATCATTACTCCAGTCTTCAGTGTCACATGATCCTTCAGAAATCATTCTGATATGATGATTTGATGCTTAATAAACATTTAATATTATGATCAATGTTAAAAACATTTGTACTGCTTAATATTTTTGTGGATATTTTTTCTATTTGAATTTGTTTGAGCAAAATAAATTGTTTATAACACTATAAATGTCTTTAATATTACTTTTGGATCAATTTAATTCGTGCTTGCTGAATAAAAGTATTTCTTTTCACTGACCTCAAACTTTATAATATTTTCCTTGATTTTGTCTAGGCTTTGGTTATTACCAATGCTGCTCGTCGAACATCCACTGTCGGAGAGATTGTGAATCTGATGTCTGTAGATGCACAGCGTTTTATGGACCTCATCACCTATATCAACATGATTTGGTCAGCACCTTTGCAGGTTATCCTGGCCCTCTACTTCCTGTGGGAGGTATGTGCCCAAAAAAAGTGGTCTTGGATTGTTAAATTTGTGTGCTTGTTTCATTGTACATCACTAATACCTGTTTTTTGCTCTCTTTTTATCAGAACCTGGGTCCTTCTGTGCTTGCTGGAGTTGCTGTGATGGTGCTGATGGTTCCCGTAAATGCAGTCATTGCCATGAAAACGAAAACCTACCAGGTTTTTAACTCCTTTTCCTGCTTGGCAACTTTTTTTGCTTCAGTTTCATTAATCAGATCATCATTGTTTAATCTTACACTCTTGCCCACAGGTTGCTCAAATGAAAAGCAAAGACAATAGGATCAAACTTATGAACGAGGTACTAAATGGCATTAAAGTGCTTAAACTCTACGCATGGGAACTGGCCTTCAAAGACAAAGTGTCTGCCATCCGAGAGAGTGAATTGCAGGTGCTGAAGAAGACTGCTTACCTTGGTGCCGTGTCAACCTTTACTTGGGTCTGTGCACCATTTTTGGTAGGTGGTGCCTTTTGAGTACATCATTTGACCAGAGTTCCAAACTTGCATGGGCTCTTTCGTCATGCCCATTGTTTTTGATGCTAGCTCATGTGATCTTGTTTCTTTCACAAAGGTTGCCCTCTCCACGTTCGCAGTATACGTGTTAGTGGATGAACATAATATCCTGGATGCACAGAAGGCGTTTGTTTCTCTGGCTCTGTTCAACATCCTGCGCTTCCCTCTTAACATGTTGCCCATGGTCATCAGCAGCATGGTGCAGGTATTAATGTCTATTAATGTCTATGGTTTGTTATGAAAGCTCAAAAGATTTTGGACCTAGATCTTCTTTTTAAGCAAGATGAGTGTTAATACGGTAATCCAGGAAATTGTTGTCTGCCTAATTTTTTCATTATGAGTGAGAAATCTATTTCTTCCTTAGGCCAGTGTGTCTTTGAAGCGTCTGCGTGTATTTCTGTCCCATGAGGAGTTGGATGAAGACAGTGTGGAGCGGCCAGCCATCACTGGATGTAAGCCTAGTGATTCACAAGCAGTTCAAATTTACAATAAAACCAATGTGCCGTATTCAGCATCTTTTTCAGGATGCTGCGTGTGTTTGATTCAAAGCTCTGCATTCCCAAAGCAGTTTTCACAGGCAGAAAACAGTATTGTAGGAGAGAGTAGCACAGCTGTTCGATGAATCTGTGGGTTTAAAGTCATCCCATGTGTTTTGATGTTCACTTAAGAGACTTCATTGTTGTTTGTTGCTCATTCAGCTCCTGACTGCATCAGGATTGTGGATGGAGCTTTCAGCTGGTCTAAAGACGACCCCCCTACTTTGAAGAGGTAAAATAATTTTGCAAGTACTAGATGATACAATGAATAGCATCTTGTTCAGTGTTACAGAGCACTAGGGATGGGAATTGTATAGAATTTTAAGATCCTGCTTCCAGTATATACGATTCTATAAACAATTATTTTATGACTTTCAAAGGAGCACCACTAAACAAATAAAATATTTTTTGATAACATTTGAATGTTTCTCACTTTTTTTTAAAAATGCAATTTGTTACAATAAAGAACCGTTCACATAACAATGTCATGAAATTCATTTGATTTTGGTACTTTTTATTTGGTTCTCAATTCCCAGCCCTATGTAGTACTCTACACAAATGTAGTTATACTATATTCAATGCATCAATGTGATTTTTAGCATTGACTTGAATATTGCGGTTACGTAGAGCAGAACCAGTGAAACGGGCTACTGAGGACATGACAGGCAAGTAAAAGTGCATGAACCCCGATACAGGAGAGCATCAATCGCCAGAGGAAATGTAATCTGGTGAATCTCCATTGATATTAATGAGGAGGATGATGAAATTTGGGTTTCCGAATTCCTTTTAATTTTAGCTTGATTTCTACCTCATCTAATTCCAATCTTGCATTAAACTGTATAATTTGTCTTGCATCATTGTTCACTATAAATTCAGTTGTTAATATCAGTACAAACTAAAGGATTTGCCCATAATCTTCAATCAACAATGAAGTGAAAAAAGAAATCTGAATGAATGAATGAAACACCTTTATACCTTTTTGACAATGCCGCCTGTGTCCACATGGTGTTTGAACAGTTTGTTGTTCATTGTATCTGCTCGTGTGTCAGCATGTTTGTCTCTCTCTTCAGGATTAATGTGCGTATCCCTGAGGGGGCTCTGGTTGCTGTGGTAGGGCATGTGGGTTCGGGGAAATCCTCTCTGCTTTCAGCTTTGCTGGGGGAGATGCAGAAGCTAGAAGGAAATGTGTCAATCAAGGTAAAGACACAAGCTACATTTTCTTGTGCTACATGTTGTATTTTTTTTTAAATAGTAAGATTGCCTCAAATGGTTTTGTGTGAAAACAGTGGCTCTTTGAATCGAGTGGCGTGTTGTATTTAAGTTTAATTGAATATACACCTGAAAATACACATTTGGAAAATGCTTCTATTTTCATTATGAGTGCATTAATAAATATTAATATAATATTTTAATAATTATTAAATGGAATTGACTATATATTAAATATATTAATGGTTATATATTAAAATATTATCATTAAATAATACATATTATTTAATTGCATTATTACATTAAATTAGTTTCATAAGAATGTAATGAAAGTTGAACTTGAATTTCATAAAGTCTTTTGATTTCTTCTTCTTTAATGACAGCAGCATGAATCGTATTAACTCCACATGATTTGAAAATGATCCAAAAAGCATCTTGTGCTTCAATGGAAGCAAGAACATCTGACCATCACATGATCGATGTCCCAAATATACTTATTTGATTTAGAATGGTGCAGAACCTGAATTTTTGATTTCTTAAAGACAATGTCTTAATGACATTTAAGGTTTAAATAAAAGATGTAAGGCCTGCCCACTGGTCCAATGACGGTTTCCTATAGAACCGCTGAAGGTTTATCTGCGTGTCGCTGTCTTCCTTTATACAACGCATCAAAATTAAATTAAATAAATTTCCTTATATGCATTACCTCTGTATTTTCATCTGACTCCAATTATGAAAAAGGTTTTCAAGGTATTTGATTATTTATACATTTGAATAAATGTTAGTTAGTTTGTATTATACTCGTTCATTCGTCCTTTAACCTTTTGAGTCTCGCACCGATCAGGAATACGATCTCTTAATCGCAACCTCGTCAGTCTTGATCATTTAGACAGAGGCAATTGACTGATACTTTTAGATGCCGCACCATGCTTGCTTATTTCTAAAAGTATGTTGTTCAGTCCCGATAGATCTGTACACACTTAATTAAAGTAAGACTATATCTATCCAGAGGCCATGACTATTACCATAGAACCAAGCTGACCAATTTAACTTCCTCTAATGGTAACTTTACATAATCATGAGGTTGATACTCACCCTATTCAGATTGGTCCAACAACACTCTGTTGTTCTGAACAGAAAAACCCATTATTAGCCTCTACAGTCTAAGTACACATGACTAATGCCAATATGTTAGTCTGAGCTCCAAAACTTCAGTTGATGTGCCCCAATGTTCTACAA
The DNA here is from genome assembly GCA_037194245.1 of Opsariichthys bidens. Lineage (NCBI taxonomy): Eukaryota > Metazoa > Chordata > Actinopteri > Cypriniformes > Xenocyprididae > Opsariichthys > Opsariichthys bidens. The sequence continues at coordinate 14,764,788 of CM074277.1, read as the reverse complement.
ACTGAGTTTTGGTCTGTTACTAATCTGAGCGTAGATTTGTGGGGTTATGGACTTAACGTAACTTAGAGTTAATGGTTTCAGAGTCAATCAGAATAAATTCAAACATAACAATTTATTAACCAGCTAATAGAACAATAATTCAAATCCAATTCAAAGAATAAAACATTATACATCAATTCAGTAATAAAAGAATATAGAAGCATTTACCTGGCAATGAAAAAGACTACTCACAGCGATTGTGCGGGAGATCTATTTATAGATTCCCTGAACCCTTTGCCATCTCTCCACGAATACCCAGATAATTCAATAGAACAAAATGGTGGTATCTGTTTGTAATTGGGTTTTGGTCCCCTGCTCAGTGGGTTACAGATGGGCAATCAGACTGAAAAGGTTATTGATTCCTGTAGAAGAGGGCACTTCTTTACATACAGGAGGTAGTTTGAATGAAGGACCTGAGGGAGGGCACACCTTTAGTGGCACACAATATTTATTGTTTTCTAGAACTTCTTAAAAGTTCGTACTATGTCTGGGAGAATGAGACCATTTACCAGGCGCACTGAGACATTCAAAGGATACCAAATATGTATATTCACTTGTTGTACGCATTCAACATTGCATAGATTTGGATGGAGTTTTAGGTGAGGGAGAAGGATGGGGAGAGTGTAAGGGTGAGGTGTGAACTGCTCGGCGTGGTGCGTCTCGGATGGGGCTGTTACTGCAAGAGAGTGTTCAAATGTTAATTATCGGGAAAGTCCTTTATCCTCATAGGGAAAAGTTGTCCTTCAGTCCAGACGGTCCGACTCCAGCCTTACATGAAAGATCGAAAAGAAAATATCAGATTTTCAAACTGGTCCAAGACTTTGACCACACTGTGTATTTGGATAACTGTAATAATAAATAATAAAGAGATAAATTGAGTGTCTGACTGTGTTTATCAGGGTTCTGTGGCTTACGTGCCTCAACAAGCATGGATCCAGAATGCCACTCTCAAAGACAACATTTTGTTTGGTCGGGAAAGCAAAGATAGCTGGTACCAGAAAGTGGTGGACTCCTGTGCTCTCCTACCAGACCTGGAAATCCTACCCGGAGGAGACTCCACAGAGATTGGAGAGAAGGTAAACGGTTTGAGAATGATTCTTACGCTTTCTCTTAAACAAGCACAATAGAATAATGATTGAAATGGCATTCCATCTTCATTTACTAGATTTAAATTTCTATACATCTTTTAAAGGTCATTTTCTCAACTTTTTTTTCCCTGCACTGAGATTGAAATCTCCACTTACATACACCCAAGCTTCACATTATTATTTCTGTCTATATTCTACAGACACCTGAGAAAGAAACGTGTAGCCATCTTTAAAATTTTGTCTTTGAGATTCTGTTTTTGCAGTAGCTCTTTATATTTCCATGGCATCGCTGTTGAAGAGTAATTAGATGGAGAAGTGGATTTACTAATTGTAGAGTAAACAAAATTATCATCGCCTGGTGTATATAACATTTTATTCTTAAAAACAACATAAAGATTTTTCTTTCCTGGCTTTTGACAGAATGTCATCAAAATGAAACCGTTTTGAAACTGGCTTTGTCCATTGTTTAGATTTTTGCTCTGGAAATGTATGCAAACTACCATATATTTATTTAGATAATGCATCATTTGCATATTTAAACAGAACATTTCAGAGAATTTGAAATAGAAAAACAATTGTCAATGTACTGTGATTAAAGAATGGGGAAATTTTGACCCTTTTCACCTTTGGTGTCCTGCCTTAAATATTTAATAACAAGTAATTGGTTAATCATGTGACATTGTAGTGTCAATCAATGTAAAGATATAAGCTGCTTGTGCATGTTGTATTTTTTATAGTAAAATGGCCTTTGGTTAATCTTGTGACATTGTAATCTTAGGGCGTGAATCTATCTGGGGGTCAGAAACAGCGAGTGAGTGTGGCCAGGGCGGTGTACTGCAACTGTGCCGTGTATCTGTTGGATGACCCGCTCTCCGCTGTGGACGCACATGTAGGAAAACACATCTTTGAGAAGGTCATCGGACCTCAGGGCTTGCTACAGGGCAGAGTAAGGCCATTTCCCATATATTATGTGTATATGTGTAACATCTCTTATAGACATTTCACCTCACGCGTGGTGTTTCTTCAGACTCGGGTTCTGGTGACCCATGGGCTGAGCTTCTTGCCCCAGGCTGACCTGATCCTGGTGATGGTGGATGGAGAAATCACAGAGATGGGCTCTTACACAGAGCTACTGGACAGACAGGGGGCCTTTGCTGAGTTCCTGCATACCTACTCCAACAAGGAGCAGGAAGATGTGGAGGAGTCAGTGGGAGGTGAGGCTGGCCTCCTCATGTCTGAACTTCTTTTATGCTTTCATGCATCTGTCATTTCACAAAGCCATTCCCTCTGAATGATTACTATTGTTCACATTGTATGTGATCTTTTTTTTCACCCCAAGTAATCCTCATCTAGAGATAAATCTCTTTTTGTCTATATCTATATGTCTTCATCTCCATGTGTTCCTATTTTTTTGTGTCCCCTCTGTTGGCTCTTCAGAAGAGGGAGGGGAGGCAGAGGACGAAAAAGGGAAATCTGAAGGTTTGAGGGTGTAATCGGTCCTCGGGCCATATAAATTGAATAGGATTGCACGTACTGCATGTTAGAGTAGGGCTTATGCAGGTCTGCGGCCTGAAATATTTAAGGCGCAGAATGAGTTACATTCTTTAGTACTTTCCTACTTCATTACCATTGGACTATAGCTCACAACCCTAAATTTACCTGTTGCACATCCTTGCACTGTGCTCCATTTTGATGGAGTGAATGGTACTCCTTTTCACAGTAATATAATTTGATCGGATGTCTACTTGAAATCCGAACAATGACGGAATTGACTAGTTGAAAATTTTTGAGAACATACACTATCATTCAAATGTTTGTGGCTGGTAAGATTTTTTTTTATTAAAGAAGGATCTTATACTTGCCTCTTCATTTATTTGATCGAAAATAAATAAAAAAACCCTAATATTGTGACATTTTACTATAATTTTAAAATAAATATTTTCATATATTTTGGCAAAGCTGAATTCAGAAATCATTCTAATAAATTGATTTGGTGCTCATGAAACATTTCTTGTTATCAGTGTTGAAAATGGTTGCGCTACTTAATATTTTTGTGGAAACTGATTTTTTTCAGGATTGTTTTACTCAATAGAAATACAAATATTGAATAATTTCAAAATTTTGTAATTCTGCACTGTAACTTTAGATCAATTTAATGTGTCCTTGCTGAATAAAAGCAATATTTTTTTTATGTTCTTACTGACCCCATACATTTGAACATTCATATATTTGCATTTTAACATCAAAAGTCATTTAATTCAATATCTTTATGCCATCACAGCCTGCTTTTAATGAAATGGTCTGAAGTAATTTAAATGTATAAAATACATAGTATATTAGTTATTACAGCTCTATAAATATCACTAATTAAAATACCATTCATTTGACGCATGATATTTGATATTTGTAAATAAGATTAATGTAAATAATTTCATTTCAGACACACGGGGAAAGGTCTTTGTAGTGTGTGTAGGACATTTACATTCATCACTCTCTGCTAGAATGGAGCATTGTGAATGGGCTTCAACCTTTGACCTTCACCAGTCTTGTCACTGTGGCAGTTCTTTATCCACCTGACTTATGTCTTAGATGCTGAACTGTTACAGCACAGCCTGCTGGTGATTCTTCTAACCATAACCCACGCCTCTGAGCCTAAAAACATTGCTTTAGCGTTTGTGGTTTTGTTAGACTGTCTCTCGTTTCAACTGGCCTTAGAGGTGTGGTTGGTTAGAAGCAAATTATTATTGCCTTTTACTGCCATTTTAAATGTAGTCCAGACCAACGCTTTAGTCGCTGCTTGATTACAAAAAATGTTGAAAAAAGATTGTGTTGTTGCATAGGCGCTTTTGAATGACATGACATGATAGATAATAGTGAGAAAGGTTGAGTTCTGCTTGAATGGATTCACTGGTGTAAGTATAGACATTGAATGGCATGAAGCATGCAGGAAAATATATGTAATTCTATCTGATTTAGTCAATATTTTCTCATCCACAGATGCAGTCCCACGGAAAGGACTCGAGAATGGGGGCCCTGCTGCCCTGATGGGGTAAGGGATCCCTGAGGTCTTTTCTAATTAAATTCTTTGTTCAGCGGCGAGTCAGTTTGTCTGTCTTGATTTGTGCGCTACATTCTGTATATGTCTCTTGAAGTTATATGGCAGCTTAGTATGGAAATAGATTGAAATGTAACTGCTGATTTACTGATAATTTCCTCCTGTGTGAGAACCGTTGTGACCAAACCATGAGTCAGTGAATTGCTACTTTGCTACATCTCTCATGAATTCCAAATGTTGTCCATCAGAATGAAAACCAAGAAGAAACTATGTAAACCCAGTGCATCAGATTTGTACCCTCACTCGTTTGTGCTAGATACTAAAATGTCTTGTGTTGCGGTTGGTTAGGACACCATCTAATATGTAACAACCATTTAACGTTTAAGGCATGTACTGATAATATTTTGACACTATCGATTTGTCTGGTGTTTCTCTGTCCTGTAGGGAGAGTCAGAACGCTCTTAATGCAGCAGGCACAGGTAAAATACAAAAGACTGAACCTAACGATGCTGTTGACGCAAAGAAGATCAAATCTGCTGATTCTGCCCGACTGACTGAGGCAGACAAGGCCAACACTGGCAGGGTATGACTCAGCCATCTCTATGTCAGGATGTGAGAGCATGATTCCCTGAGGACATGTTGTTTGTTTTTGATTTATGGTCAATAGTTTCTCTGAAAATCATGTCTAGGCTTAATCGCTTGAAACTAACTGGTTCCATTTAATTCTGAGAATTACTGAATGATGTTTCTTGTGCAGGTGAAGCTGGCTGTGTTTTGGGAGTACATGAAGGCTATCGGCTTACCTCTGTCCATCTTCAGTATCTTTCTGTTCTTCTGTCATCATCTGTCCTCTTTGGGCTCAAACTACTGGCTCAGTCTCTGGACAGATGACCCTGTTATCAACAACACCCAGCCCAACAGAGAAATGCGTTTAGGGGTGTATGGAGCCCTGGGAATCTCTCAAGGTGATTTGATATATATATATATATATATATATATATGTAAATTTTCAATTAGTGCAAATATAGTGCATATATACAGGTGCTGGTCATATAATTAGAATATCATCAAAAAGTTCATTTATTTCACCAATTCAATCCAAAAAGTGAAGATTGTGTATTATATTAATTCATTACACACAGACTGATATATTTCAAATGTTTATGTCTTTTAATTTTGATGATTATAACTGACAACTAAGGAAAATCCCAAATCCAGTATCTCAGAAAATTAGAATATTACTTAAGACCAATACAAAGAAAGGATTTTTAGAAATCTTGCCCAACTGAAAAGTATGAACATGAAAAGTATGAGCATGTACATGTCAGTTATGATCATCAAAATTAAAAGAAATAAACATTTGAAATATATCAGTCTGTGTGTAATGAAGGAATATACAATATTCAAGTTTCACTTTTTGAATGGAGTTAGTGAAATAAATAAACTTTTTGATGATATTGTAATTATATGACCAGCACCTGTATGTGTATATATATATATATATATATATATATATATATATATATATATATATATATATATATATATATATATATATATATACAGTACTGTGCAAAAGTTTTAGGCAGGTGTGAAAAAATGCTGTAAAGTAAGAATGCTTTCAAAAAGAAACTTGGTAATAGATTATATTTATCAATTAACAAAATGCAAAGTGAGTGAACAGAAGAAAAATCTAAATCAAATCCATATTTGGTGTGACCACCCTTTACCTTCAAAACAGCATCAATTCTTCAAGGTACACTTGCACAAAGTCAGGGATTTTGTAGGCATATAGTTAGGTGTATGATTAAACAATTATACCAAACAGGTGCTAATGATCATCAATTCAATATGTAGGTTGAAACACAATCATTAACTGAAACAGAAACAGCTGTGTAGGAGGAATAAAACTGGGTGAGGAACAGCCAAACTCAGCTAACAAGGTGAGGTTGCTGAAGACAGTTTACTGTCAAAAGTCATACACCATGGCAAGACTGAGCACAGCAACAAGACACAAGGTAGTTATACTGCATCAGCAAGGTCTCTCCCAGGCAGAAATTTCAAGGCAGACGGGTTTCCAGATGTGCTGTCCAAGCTCTTTTGAAGAAGCACAAAGAAACAGGCAACGTTGAGGACCGTAGACGCAGTGGTCGGCCAAGGAAACTTACTGCAGCAGATGAAAGACACATCATGCTTACTTCCCTTCGCAATCGGAAGATGTCGAGCAGTGCCATTAGCTCACAATTGGCAGAAAACAGTGGGACCCTGGTACACCCATCTACTGTCCGGAGAAGTCTGGTCAGAAGTGGCCTTCATGGAAGACTTGCGGCCAAAAAGCCATACCTCCGACGTGGAAACAAGGCCAAGCGACTCAACTATGCACGAAAACACAGGAACTGGGGTGCAGAAAAATGGCAGCAGGTGCTCTGGACTGATGAGTCAAAATTTGAAATATTTGGCTGTAGCAGAAGGCAGTTTGTTCGCCGAAGGGCTGGAGAGCGGTACACGAATGAGTGTCTGCAGGCAACAGTGAAGCATGGTGGAGGTTCCTTGCAAGTTTGGGGCTGCATTTCTGCAAATGGAGTTGGGGATTTGGTCAGAATTAATGGTATCCTCAATGCTGAGAAGTACAGGCAGATACTTATCCATCATGCAATACCATCAGGGAGGCATCTGATTGGCCCCAAATTTATTCTGCAGCATGACAACGACCCCAAACATACGGCGAAAGTCATTAAGAACAACTATCTTCAGTGTAAAGAAGAACAAGGAGTCCTGGAAGTGATGGTATGGCCCCCACAGAGCCCTGATCTCAACATCATCGAGTCTGTCTGGGATTACATGAAGAGAGAGAAGCAACTGAGGCTGCCTAAATCCACAGAGGAACTGTGGTTAGTTCTCCAAGATGTTTGGGCCAACCTACCTGCCGAGTTCCTTCAAAAACTGTGTGCAAGTGTACCTAGAAGAATTGATGCTGTTTTGAAGGCAAAGGGTGGTCACACCAAATATTGATTTGATGTAGATTTTTCTTCTGTTCACTCACTTTGCATTTTGTTAATTGATAAATATAAACTATTAACATGTCTATTTTTGAAAGCATTCTTACTTTACAGCATTTTTTCACACCTGCCTAAAACTTTTGCACAGTACTGTATATGTAAATTTTCAATTAGTGCAAATATAGTGCATATATACAGGTGCTGGTCATATAATTAGAATATCATCAAAAAGTTCATTTATTTCACCAATTCAATCCAAAAAGTGAAGATTGTGTATTATATTCATTCATTACACACAGACTGATATATTTCAAATGTTTATGTCTTTTAATTTTGATGATTATAACTGACAACTAAGGAAAATCCCAAATCCAGTATCTCAGAAAATTAGAATATTACTTAAGACCAATACAAAGAAAGGATTTTTAGAAATCTTGCCCAACTGAAAAGTATGAACATGAAAAGTATGAGCATGTACATGTCAGTTATGATCATCAAAATTAAAAGAAATAAACATTTGAAATATATCAGTCTGTGTGTAATGAAGGAATATACAATATTCAAGTTTCACTTTTTGAATGGAGTTAGTGAAATAAATAAACTTTTTGATGATATTGTAATTATATGACCAGCACCTGTATGTGTGTATATATATATATATATATATATATATATATATATATTTGATATGTGTTATTTTTTTATCACATTTTGGGGGCTGCAGTTTAACATGAATGTTTTAGTCTTGTTAGAACGTTAATGTTTACAATGTATTTTGCACACAATTTTGTTTAAAAAGTCAGTATTAAATACTTGCTTTCCAAAAATTCAACGTTTTTTTTTTCTAAATCCTAATTTCATAAGCACCTTTGCAAAACGTAACTGCCGATCAACATTTTTAAATGTGAAAATAGTGCACATTTGTTTAATAATTTTTAATAATAAAATTGTGAGAAATGTTTTCAATTAAACTTTTTTACCAGTGGTCAAATTAAAAATACTAACAAAAGTACTAACATTAAAGCATTTTTTATTTTCAGTTAATGCAATTACACTCTCTTTTTATATCCAAATTCTGTTTCGTTCTTCTGTATAGTTAGTTTTTATATATGTATATATTGGTCCAGAGACTAGTTTGATTCAGGAAAGCAAGATTTTTTTAATTTTATAATTTTTTTTTCTTTTAAACTTTTTACTTTTCTCCCTGTGGCAGGCATTGCAGTGTTCTGCTATTCTGTGGCGGTGTCTATTGGTGGGATCTTAGCCTCCCGCTACCTGCACCAGACAATGCTCTACAATGTCCTGCGATCGCCCATGTCTTTTTTTGAACGCACACCCAGTGGCAACCTGGTCAATCGATTTGCCAAAGAGACAGACACCATTGACTCAGTCATTCCTAGCATCATAAAAATGTTCATGGGCTCCATGTTTAATGTGGTGGGCTCATGTGCTGTCATCCTCATTGCCACGCCGCTGGTAGCCATCATCATCCCCCCTCTGGGCCTGCTATACTTCTTTGTACAGGTCAGTCAGTTATTTTACCTTGCAAATGCTTGTTTTGGATAGACTAAAATATAATGTTGTATCAGAAGTTTACATTCAAGTAGAAAAGATTTGAGGGAGAGTTGCTGCTCTGAAGTGGTCTTTCCGTTTTTGTTAGCGTTTCTACGTGGCGTCTTCCCGGCAACTGAAACGACTGGAGTCTGTGAGCCGCTCGCCGGTCTACACACACTTCAGTGAGACTCTGCTGGGCACCAGCGTGATCAGAGCTTTTGGAGAGCAGCAGCGCTTCATCAGGGAGAGTGACGGCAGAGTGGACCACAACCAAAAAGCTTATTTCCCTAGTATTGTAGCTAACCGGTCAGAACTTTTTTTAAAAGATTTTTTTATTATATGAGGTCTCTTTAGCGCAGATGTATTAGTGTTTTGTTGTTTGGAAAGTTGATGTTTTCTGTGCTTCTTTGTGCCTCGGTGTCCTGCAGATGGCTGGCAGTGAGGTTGGAATTTGTGGGGAACTGTATTGTGACATTTGCTGCACTTTTTGCTGTAATGGCCAGGGACAGTCTGAGTCCAGGCATTATGGGGCTTTCCATCTCCTATGCGCTGCAGGTCAGTCTGACATCTACAAATATTGAGATACAGAGCTGATGTCCACCCAAATTCTTACTACTCTTGTATTTCTCACAGGTCACAGCATCTCTGAACTGGTTGGTGCGGATGTCCTCTGAGCTGGAAACTAACATAGTAGCGGTGGAGAGGGTGAAGGAATATGGAGATACAGAGAAAGAGGTCAGTGCACCAGCAGGCAGATTGTGTGCGTGCTCATGCTGTATTTCTGTAGAGTCCAATCTGTGATTAGCCCTGTTTCTTTATCTCACACTGTACTAGAGAGATAAGAACAGTTAGCGCACAGGGAGGGGCGGGGAATAGTTTGTCTACAAGATGAGGCACTAGTGGACTTTTTCTTTGCCAATATGAGGAGTTTAGGTTAAATCATTGTATAAAGGGAATGTGAATATCTGAGATCTTGTTAATGTTCAATTTTTACCATTTGGTAACTTGAAAAAAAAAATTGTTTACTAGTTCATTATAAATTGACCTGCAATGTGACAGATACATTTTTTAAAGGACAAATATACCATATAATTATTAAATGTTGTATTTAATTGTATACACTACCATTCAAAAGTTTGGGGTCATTACATTTTTTTTTGTTTTTTTGGGGAGAAATTCATTCTTTTATTCATTAAGGATGCATTAAATTGATCGAAAGTGACAATAAATACATTTAAATGTTACAAAAGCTTTCTATTTCAAATAAATACACAATTTCCTCAAAAATATTAAGCAGCACAACTGTTTTCAACCTTGATATTAATAATAAAAGTGTTTCTTGAGCATCAAATCATTATATTAGAATAATTTCTGAAGGATCATGTGACACTGAAGACTGGAGTAATGATGCTGAAAATTCAGCTTTGCCCTTACTGGAATAAATTACATTTTAAAATAAATTAAATTTGAAAACAGTTATTGTAAATTGTAATAATATTTCAAAATATTATTATTATTATTATTATTTTACTGTAAAATAAGCTCTGATGAGCAGAAGAGACTTTCAAAAACATTAAAGAAACGTACTGACCCCAGTTGTTTGAACGGTAATGTAATTAGCAATATTTGCAGATTAAAATAGTATTAGATGTCTGCTGTGAAATGTTATAGTTCATGACAATTTCAAGTATTTCAAGTTAACTTCATTTACTTCTTGTGTCAATGTTAAAGATGGATTGTTGAGATGTGATTGGTCTGTGCTGTATTGATGTCTCTATTCACAGGCTGAATGGAGGTTGGAGCATTCAACTCTGCCTGCTGGCTGGCCGACCGTTGGTCACATTGAAATCCGTAACTTTGGCTTGAGATACAGAGAGGACTTAGAGCTGGCTATTTGTGATATCTCGGTCAACATTGAAGGAGGAGAAAAAGTACGTGAAACCATTTCAATATCCAAAATCTGTTCATGCTTTGACTTTATTTGTTCATTTTATGTTCATTTAGGAATCTTTTCACCTACAGTTTTCCTATCTACATAGAAAATTAATCATGTATGTATTTGTGTGTTTTGCTTAGGTGGGAATTGTGGGTAGGACAGGAGCAGGAAAGTCCTCTCTGACATTAGGGCTCTTCCGCATCATTGAGGCAGCTCAGGGCGAGATACTTATAGATGGAGTGAACATTGCTGAGCTGGGCTTGCATGAGTTACGATCCAGAATCACAATCATTCCTCAGGTATTGTGCTTGAATTGACATAAACACTCATTCACTAATTTAACATTCACCGTTATCACAAATACAGTTGTCACATCGTTGTTTTCTGTGGAGCCCCGCACGTGACATGCAGCAAAAAATGTTAGGCTAAATCATGTACATGATTTACGAATTCATTCCTTCGATTTATAAATCGTGCAGACAATTTAATAATTTGTTCCCTCGATTTGCTAAGTGATGTGTACGATTTATAAATAGAGGGAATGAATTAGTAAGTTGAATGCATGATTTAGCAAATCAAGGCAACAAAATAGTAAATTGTGCGCACGATTTACTTTTTTTCCTGCATGTCATGTGTGGGGCTCTGTAGTTTTCTTTTCAGAAAATGATTTGAATTTTGCAGTTAACTTGCCAATGAAAATTGAACTACATTGTTTTTGCTCTCAGGATCCAGTACTGTTCTCAGGTTCCTTGCGTATGAATCTGGATCCCTTCGATGGCTACACCGATGAGGAAGTGTGGAGAGCTCTGGAACTCGCACATCTCAAGAACTTTGTGTCTGGCCTGCCTGACAAACTCAACCATGAGTGTTCAGAGGGTGGAGAGAATCTCAGGTACAAACTCTTGACAAGATTCCTCCCATTTCTAGGCAATTTTAATACCTGATCTGATTGTTTCTGACTGGATACTCTGGGCTTCAGTTTGGGTCAGCGGCAGCTGGTTTGCCTGGCTCGAGCGCTCCTCAGGAAAACCAAGATTCTGGTTTTGGATGAAGCCACTGCAGCTGTGGATCTGGAGACCGACAATCTGATACAGTCCACTATCCGAACTCAGTTTGAGGACTGCACCGTTCTGACCATCGCACATCGCCTCAACACCATCATGGACTACACAAGGTACAAAAACTACACATATGTATTTCTAAGTAGAATGGAAAAGTATGGAAAAATATATAAATAATAATGAAATATAATATAAAACGTTTTGTTTTAATCTAATAATATTGAACAAATGTTTGACATTTTCTCAAAAGGGTGCTGGTTCTCGATAAAGGCCAGATGGCAGAATTTGATTCTCCATCCAGTTTAATTGCCAAGAAGGGAATTTTCTACAAGATGGCCAAAGACTCAGGTTTGGTCTGATAATTAGAGGGGCCGAAGAGCTCTCTGTTCATCTAGGACATATCACTGGGTAGAGCCCATGGAGAGTGGACCTGGCGAGACGTGGACTCTGAAGGTACCTCTTCTGTGTGCCTGGAGCTCACACACACGCAGAGTGTGAATATTACACCACTCCATTCTCCCACTCCTCAGCTACTGTTTTCAAATTTTTTCAGATCAAAGGTTTTGCTGCTTTGAAAAGTTGCTTGATGCCATTATTTGGGATGTTTGAAACTAGTTTCATTTCTTCATAGCGGTGTATTTGTGGTCCGTTTTCATTTGAAAAGACTTTTTACCACTAAGCCATGCTTTCTTGCTAGTGGTTTATTGTTAGTGATGAAAACCTTATTGTTTGCAACATTGTTTCTCTAGAAGGAGTGAGAACAAAGTTTCTTTGTGCAGTGTACCATTGATGCAATGATCAGTTGTATACTGACCAAACAGCTGCTGGGAAATCCCTCCATGAGCATGAGGGGCTTCATCCCAAGCCAAAGTTAATATTGGAAGCTATTCTCATTATCAAAGAAAATAAAAAGAGACTTTTGAGTTTCATCTCCAGATAGCCATTGTTTTTTCTTAATTAAACTATATTTATACTTTGAGAATATCTGTTACAAAATTTCTTTTCTTTCATATAAAATTATTTTATCGCATAACATATTTATTACCGGGTAATTCCCACTGATGGTGACTTAAGCCTCGTCTTACCAATATCATGCAGCAGAGGCTGCATTGGCTTACTGCTTTCATGTGAATGTATTCAGCTGCCGTATTTGATTTATGATCCGTTTACTGTTATTATTTTTCAGTGATCTTTTCACCAAAAACAATGAATGCACTTATTGTTCTGTGTAAAAAAAAAAAAAAAAAGGTCAAACCATGCGGGGGGGTTTTATTTTCTTTCAGTTTTGATGGCGGTGATGTTGTTTTTAAAACTGGTAGGAGTTATCCTAAACCAATTTAAGGTCAGATACCCAAGTTGTAGTAGTTCTGTAAGGACAGGTTGCAGATGACTGTACCTGCTGAGCTGTGTGCTGTGTGCTTCACTCTGTGTGCTGTATACCATATATCTGTTGAATGTACGCTTGAGTGCGCCATGTTGTTTCATTCATCAGTACCTCTACTCTAAATCATTTAGTTATTTTCAAGGCCAATCAGCTTTTTTAAAAACTGACAAAGACAGACTTTAAATGAACACACACAAAAAATATGATTGCATATGGTTTGTATTTAAGCGTAAAGGTAATATTTGATATTTGAATACATGCACTAGTTTTAAGTGTACTTAGTTTCATAAATCAAGCTGATGTGTTAAGAAGAAATATAAATAAATTTTTTGTAAAGAGACCTTAGTTTTTCTTATCTTTTTCACTCCTTGTACTTACCCTTTTATGAACCTGATTTCTTATTTTGTCAGTGAGAGAAAGAAAACAACTATTTTTATCAATACTACCAACATTTATTTTACTGAAAATGTCCAGAGAATAAAAAGAGCTTTTTCAAGTCTGACAGTCACACATTAAGTGTGCATGGAAATGTTATAAATATATAAAAAATACAGTTATCATACAGTACAAAATATATAAATACTGATTTAAAGTTTTAGACTATAGAAAAAGTACTAGTATTAAAACAGATAAATTCTGGATAAAGATGGGTGTTGCATTGTTTTTAACATGAATGGATGTTTCTCACATCATAAATAGCTTAAAATGCATTTTTCACCTTAATGGAAATAAATTTATGCTTTAATGTGCTGACATGATGATTAATAAACTCTTCAAGTAGAATTTTGACTAGTTCTACAGCTATGTCTTGCCAGGATCTATGAGAATACAAATTTCCACAAAACTTCACTTTGACAGCAATGAGGTGAACATGGGTATGCACAATGTCTGACCATCGTGCATTATTTTGACCTCTAAAGTAAGTAAATGTTACTCAAGTCTTCATATTCTGAGATTGTTTGCGACGTGAGAGAAACAGTCTGTTCCTTTAGCATCTCAGACGTCAGTTAAAGAATCAGAAGAAGAATGCTGAAGCACACCGCTTCTGTAATACTGGAGAAAATGTGGACACCTGCTCTTGTAGAGCAGCTATCACAGGCAAAACCTCTTCATCCTGAGCTTTGTGCTTCTCTTGATTGAGAAGGCAAGACTTGCCCTTTTGTAAATGCTGTGATAAAGTTTCAGGGAGTCTCTGAAGGTATATTGGTGAGATTATTTTCATATTCTCTCATGAGTGAAGAATTGATCCAGTCACGTTTGGTTTTTTTTTGAGGCTCACACTAGCCCAGCCTCCCGGCACATTCGATAGAACTGACCACGCTGAGAGATCAGATTGGATGGAGAGTCCATCTCTGTGATGTGCCCTCTGTCCATCACAATCACCCTGTTGGGAACAGTTGAATAGGACTGTGTTAGATCATTGTCAATAATCATAACAGTATTCTACTTAGAAATACATATGTGTAGTTTTTTGTACCTTGTGTAGTCCATGATGGTGTTGAGGCGATGTGCGATGGTCAGAACGGTGCAGTCCTCAAACTGAGTTCGGATAGTGGACTGTATCAGATTGTCGGTCTCCAGATCCACAGCTGCAGTGGCTTCATCCAAAACCAGAATCTTGGTTTTCCTGAGGAGCGCTCGAGCCAGGCAAACCAGCTGCCGCTGACCCAAACTGAAGCCCAGAGTATCCAGTCAGAAACAATCAGATCAGGTATTAAAATTGCCTAGAAATGGGAGGAATCTTGTCAAGAGATTGTACCTGAGATTCTCTCCACCCTCTGAACACTCATGGTTGAGTTTGTCAGGCAGGCCAGACACAAAGTTCTTGAGATGTGCGAGTTCCAGAGTTCTCCACACCTCCTCATCTGTGTAGCTGTCAAAGGGATCCAGATTCATACGCAAGGAACCTGAGAACAGCACAGGATCCTTGGGCAAAAATGTGAGGTTGTAATTAAAGCACTCAATCATTGAATCTCTTTTGAAAGTTTCTGTCATTGCTATGTTTTCCTTTTTTTTTTTTATTTTATTTTTTTAGGGGTACCTGTGGGATGATGGTGATGCGAGACCTCAGTTCATGCAGTCCAATCTCTGCAATGTTTATCCCATCTATGGAGATTTTTCCTTTTGCTGCCTCAAGGATTCTGAAGATTCCAAGAGCTAGAGATGATTTTCCAGCCCCTGTTCTTCCCACAATTCCAACCTGAGTGGATTAGATGAACGGTTTAGTACATTATAAAAAATATAGACACACAATGTGTTTCCTCCAGATTTTATATTTACTTTTTCTCTCTCATTAATACTGAGAGAAATATCTTTTAAGGCCCAGTCAAGACCCCTGCGGTACTGAAGTCCATATTCCTGGAATCCAATGGATCCTGAACTGGGCCAGTGTGTAGGTAGTTGACTGTCCTCGAATGTCCATGGTGCCTGCGACAACCCAAGACAGAATTAGTGACCTCAAGAATGAATGTAAAAAGATACCTTGGTCCCTTTGCATAAAGGAATTTATGGGGAAAACAAAAGGTTCAAACCAACATTACCTCCTTTGTTGTTTCGGCATATTCCTTCACTCGCTCAACAGACACAATGTTGTTTTCTACATCAGTCCATGCCCGCACAATCCAGCTCAGGATCCCAGTTACCTGAAATGTTATTTTTTTATGAGAACTTCATGCCTAATAAGCAGAAAATAACAAGTGTGGCTTTTTGATTTTCTTAATAAGTTCCCCACCTGGAGAGAGTGGGACACAGCTAGCCCCACGATTCCAGGGCTTAAAGTCGCCCTTCCCATTACAGAGAGAATAGCTGCAGCAAGGACCAGCAAGTTACCCAGAAACTCTAGATTTACTGCCAGCCACCTTTTGGAATAACATTAAAGATATTGTACAGAATTAGACTCAATGACATGACCAGTAACAAAGAATGAATAAGACTGAATCGGACCTGGTGGCCACAAATCTCGGGAAATAGGACGTTTGATTGTGGTCCACTCGGCTGTTAGCCACTAGGATGAACCTAGGCTGTTCACCAAAGGCCCGGATCACGCTGGCTCCTTGAACTGTCTCGTTGAAATGAGTATAGATAGGTGAACGACTCACGGACTCTAGTCTACGCAACTGGCAGGACGTAGCAACGTAGAAACTCTGAAAACACAGGAGAATAGATGTCAGATAAATTACTGGTGCTTCTTGTTATAATACTCTTGCCTGCTGAGTGATCTATTGTAGCATACCTGGATAAAGGCATAGAGGAGAGTCAGAGGCAGTATGATCACTCCTGCAAAAGGAGTTGCCATCAGCACGATAATGCAAACCTCCAGAAGTTTGAACACATAACCCAGCATCATCTTCAGACCATCAGGGATCATGCAGTCAATGGCGTCTATCTCTTTCGAGAAACGATTGAGAAGATTACCACTGGGTGTACTCTCAAAGAATGACATATGAGAGTGAAGTACATTGTTGAGAAGGTCCAAATGAAGATGCCGGGATGCAATTATTCCTCCAAGTGAAATAGCCACAGTAGTCCCAAAAATTGCAGTTCCTGCAATATGACATCACAGTTAATGATCAAGAACAATACAAAGCCCAAGAATACGCAATGCAGGTTGATAAATATAAGGGATATTTAACCTTGTGCAAAGCCGAGAGCTCCAAAAACGCCAAGCTTCAGGTCGGTGTTGACCTGAGTTCCATTTACAACCGGCTCATCTGCCCACAGGCTTAGCCAGTAGTTGTAGGCCAGTGAGGCAGCCTGCTGGAATGCATAGAGGAAGATGATGGGGATGATGAGGGCAAGGCCAATGGTCCTGAAGTACTCCACATACAGCTCCAGTTTCACCTGTGTGACCCATTATGAAGAAGAATGTGTGAGGAACAGCACTCTGGATGATATAATGCACTTTCAGGCTATATTATGGTGTCTGGAACAATGAAACTCAAAGGCCTGTAATCAGGGGTTAAAGTTAGATCTCTGTGGTGACGCGAGAATCTGAAACGCTTGTCGTTGACCTGTAGTTCAACTATAAAATTGACTTTCCAATCCAATTCTTTGGCTTTTGGTATTGAGTTCCATGTGAAGGTATATTTTGATGTGTTTACCCATTGTTTGCAATGTCTGTGGATGTGGCACTATTACTTACGCGGCCTGTATGGGCTTTGTCAGCCTGGGTCAGTCTCCCAATTTCCTCCTGGTTCTGCTCCTGTTCTTTGTCAGATATGACCTTCATGGTTTGTATGCTGGCACTTCCCATGTCTCCACTTCATTAAACAAAATTGACAGAAAGGTGAATATGTATTCTTCAACAACTGTTGCATTTGCTTTTTCAAAACTTGGTTACCTGATGAGTTGCTCCTGGGAGAGGTCAATTGAGAAGTCTGTCATGCTGAGTCGAGAGACTGATTTCCTGGTCCCTAAAACAAGGTGAATCTACATTTTTAACCATGTTAACAAAAAAGTGTTTTAGTTAAGTCATTTGTTAAGGTCTAGACTATTTTTTTTTATCTTACCTCTGTTTGTCGTACTTTCCTTGCGTTCGTTAACAGAAAAGGCTTTAACGAAGTTGGCGAAAGCGTTTTGCCTACTCAAAAGTTCGGCATAAGAGCCCATCTCTGTGATTTCTCCATCCTCCATCACCAGGATCAGGTCCACCTGGGGCAGGAAGCTCAACCCATGGGTCACCAGAATGCGAGTCTGTTTTAGCAAGCATGGAAGAGCATCATCAAACAAGCTAATTAGTTAATTGGAATGACAGGAGGAGAAGTTTGCTAAACTGCAATTCAGCAACAGGTAATCCCATCCATCCATCTGATTTTAGGGTCACACATTTTGTTCATCTCGCTTATATTTTTTAAGTTTTACCTTATTTTTAAGAACTCCATTAGGTCCAATGACCTTTTCGAAGATGTGCTGCCCCACATGTGCATCCACAGCTGACAACGGATCATCAAACAGATAGATATCAGTCTTCTTGTAGACTGCACGTGCCAGACTCACTCTCTGTTTCTGACCTCCTGACAGATTCAGCCCCTGTGAACATTGTAAAAATGTAGTGTGTGTTTTACTCCACCGATACCTTGCATATTTGAAATTTAAAATAAATTATATTTTTATAGCTCTTCACTTTATTCTATCATGTCTGGTTCAGGTGTGGTATACTGAATATTCAATATAAGTTATGTTTATAGGGTATATTTTTCTTTGAATCCATTTTATAAATTGTTATTTTTCTAAAATCGTTAAATAGTGTTTAATTTCCTGTTTGTTCTGAATAGGTATTATGTGCGTTTATTGAATTAATTATTTTGTTTGGCATACCTGCGTCATGACGTCATTGCACGCTTCAGCAGGTGGCGCGCCCGTGATGTGCTTCATTCAGAGTAAATACGCCATCAAAGAAGTCATCACTACAGCGCTCTTTTTCATTTTTCTTTATTCATCTTTATAAACTTCTTTTCAGGTAATCATAAAACAAGATGTATAAAACACTCTTCCGTTTAAATATATAAACACTGTGTAATATGATAAAGATGATTTATTTGTGTTGAAAGTAGTTCGTTTGTTATCCTTAAAGTATGTCATGAGTTTAGCAGAACTGAGCACATGGTTAGCACGGGTGCTTCGCAATTAGCGCGATAGCCGCTATGTGTGATCAATGGTCAGTACGTCGATGTTATTTGTGTCTAAATGTTAATGATTTTGTTTCATAATGATGAGTTACGCATCACGGTTACCTGAATTAATTTGGTACATGTCTTTACTGAATAAAATTCATCAGATATAGGAACTGAACAGCGTTTAGAAATGAATGTGGGTAATATCCCAGCTGTATTCGTTTATCAATTTAATTCTTTCAGTTCATTGGTAAGGGTAAATACTAGTGAAGATGTTACACATCGTTTGGTGTTTCTGTGTACCTTTGAGTATTTTTATCCTGTTTCTAAAAAAAAAGAAAACATGTTTCAAGTGTCAGTTGAGACTAGAGTATGTGAACTGTATAGAGAAAGTTTGCTAAATAGCCTGTTGATTGTATTTTCTTATTTCTTCTATTGTGATGTAAAGTGTTTGAAGTCACTCATGTTCCATTGTCATTACTGGGAAAGAATGATACTGTATGTGTTGAGCTTTTGTTATATGCATATGCTCTTGTTATTCATTCAGAGTAAATACGCCATCAAAGAAGTCATCACTACAGCGCTCTTTTTCATTTTTCTTTATTCATCTTTATAAACTTCTTTTCAGGAGTACTACACAGGCATGGTGTAACAATCAAACTGTGTTTACCTTCTCTCCAATCTCTGTGGAGTCTCCTCCGGGTAGGATCTCCAGGTCTGGTAGGAGAGCACAGGCCTCCACCACTTTCTGGTACCAGCTGCTTTTCCTCTCACGTCCAAACAAAATGTTGTCTTTAAGAGTTGCATTCTGGATCCATGCTTGCTGGGGCACGTAAGCCACTGAGCCCTGAAAAAGAGTGTTAAAAATATTATATGTGGAAAATGTGAAGGATACCAATATATTTTTAATAATGTTCCTGAATGATTTACTGTAATTGTGACATGGCCACTTTTCTTTTCCATTTCTCCCAACATTGCAGACAGAAGAGAGGATTTTCCACTGCCCACATGACCTACCACAGCCACAAGTGAACCGTGTTGCACTTTGACACTGATCCTGCAAGAATGAATCGTTCCCAGATTATTGTTTTCATATGCTTAAAATGGTGGATCTACAAAAATATATTCAAAGGCACCTACCTCCTGAGACATGGTGTGCTATCTTTAGACCAGCTGAAAGTGCCATTGTCAATAACGACACCATTATCATCTGACAAAAGAGGGAAATTAAGAGGTGAGCTCACGCTGTTCCAAAGCTACATGACTTTGCCTATATTTAAATACATTTTAAAGATTTTCCCATGCTCTTTTCTGTACAGTTGCAATAAATGAGAGTTTTCAAGCTTCAAAACACAAAGATACCATAAAAATACAGTAAAAGTGGTACAAGTATATTTTAAATAGTTTGAAAACATTTTAGCTTTGTTGAGAGACATACACCAAAATTTTGTATGAATTTTGTATTATGAAAATTAAAAAAAAAAAAATCTCTCCATGTCTTGTTCATGAAAGAAATAGAAATGTCCAGTTCATTGACAAATATTTTAAGTCTGGTCTTTTCAAAGAATCTGCTAACCTATTTCAGAAATGAGCTGAATCTGAATTTTTATCATGAGACTGATTCGATGAATTTGTTGCAGAAGTTAACAGCTCACTGGTTAGGAAGTTTATCCATGAATAACAACATAAATTGTTATATATAATTCTTTTTTTTTTTTCTCTCCTAAAAAAATAAGCGTATAACCTAGTACATTGCACATGGGTCATATTGACTTGCTTTATGATGGCTATGCGTCCTTTTTTGAAGCTTAAAATGCTTTAGCTTTAATTGTAAATTACAGATAGCACATTATTCAGAATATTTCTTTTGGTTATGGAAGAAAGAAGGGCATAGAGATTTGGAACGACTTGAAGGTACATTTTGACAAAAATGTGATTTTTTTTGGTGAACTGTTCCTTAAGGTGTTCATTTTATTCGAACTTAATGCGGGAACACGATGATGATAATTATTTTCCTCAATACATTTACATTATTTTTTACATTATTTTAACCGTCATCCATGAGATATTATTATCTCCAATATTTGGATCAAGTAGATAGAAACTTTCTCACAAAACTTCTCTTTGACTTTTGATATAAAAGCAAAATATTTGTATTTTTAATAAATACATTTTAAAATAGGTCTTTAACGCATAAAAATGTGGAAAAAGTTATAGAAATATAATTATAGCTCCAAAGCTGAAAATCCCCTTCCAGTGACCACAGCATGAAGTCATAAGCATTTCAGCCACTACCAACACCCACCTCATAGCCACACAATTTCCTTGTAGTGTTTGTTGAATTATAGCATTTAAATTTATGTCTCTAACAGCCTGCACAAATGGGTATGTCTTGTAGAAGAACTGCAAAAATATTCTTCAAGGTGGGTCTTTTTTTGGCAGATGTTGGTTTTTTTTTATGGCTTCTTTAGGATTCTACCGTCACATTGATAGGGAAAAATCTCTTTATTGCTCAACATGTATAACAATGTTAGTCATCTGAGGCTTATAAAATGTTTTATGTCGAAAGCATTTTATAAGCTTCAGGAAATTCTGAAAACAATGACAAGCTAAAGCACTCACCAGGATTGTAGGGAGCTCTCTCCACACTATCTGGTTTCAGCTCGTCTTGACAGAGAAACTTTCCGAGACGTCTGAGAGAAACCATAGCCTTAGAAACAAGAAGAAACAAAAGATATCTTAAAATTTCTTGCAAATACATTTGAAAATGTTTGAATTGCAGTAGTCCTGCTCACCTGCATGCTAGTGCTCATAGCAAACGGCAGTTGACTGAGTGGAGCTTTGAGAATGTTGATGAGAGCCATGGACACAAAGACCTTCTGAGCATCCAGAACATGCTTCTCATCTATCAACACGTACACCCCAAACATGGCAAAGGCAATCTGAAGGCAAAGAGGTGTACAAAATTAAAATTCAGTTGTTAGGACAATATTAATATGTTGAAATGATGAAATCATTCAAGAATAATGGAATGTACCAAGAAAGTGGAGGAGTTGAAGGAGGCAATGGATATGGAGTAAAGGATCTGAGACTTCTTCAGAGCATTCAACTCTTTTTCCCTGTAGCCAAGAACACGTTCTCTGAAAGCATTCTCCCAGGCGTAAAACTTCAGGATCTTTATTCCGCTCAAGATTTCGTTCATAAGCTTAATGCGGCCGTCCATGTACTTCATCTGGACCTCCTGAGAGCAGAAAACCGGTTAAAACATAGTGTGAATTGAGAAACATGCAAGAAAAGTTGTTTACAAGACCAGAAAGAAACCAATTTGGGCAAGTTTCAATTCTTTGGATGTTTCAGTCAAAGCAAATAAAGACATTTCAATTTCACAACAAAGCAAAATACTGTGGTTTTTATGGACAGAACTGCACAGAGTGTCCTCATACTCCTGTTTTAAATTATCTGTAGACGTGAAGTTCCTGGGGTGACAATGTGTACTGACATGTCCTCAGTCGCCACAGCACAAATACTATCATGGAAATGTTATCTCTTTGATTCCATTCAACAAACATGGATGATACCTGGAGCTTGCTTCTCATTTTGGCAATGAACCCATTCAAAGGGAAGATAAGAATCACAGTGGCAATGCCGGCCAGAGCAGATGGGCCGAGACGCTGTGCAGAGATGAGACATTGAAATTAATGAATTTTCGATCTGCACTCTTTGAAAAAAATGTGCAAACATCTTTGTAGCTTGTTTATCCCCAAAATATTAGTAGTAGCTTACATCTTTCTACTATTAGGTTCTAACATGCACCTTTTGGGGTTAGATAAAGTTGTCTTCTTAGGTGTACAACCCCGAAAGCTGTTTTTTTCTGACACAGTGTAACAGTCCAACATATTTTAGAAGAGAAATAAACATGAACGTAAATTCTGTCCATCTTTATTTCTAGAAGCATCTGTTCTCACCTGCCAGAGGAAGAAAAGACATAAGGCGATTTCAATTGGGGCCACCCACACTGCATTGAAGTACACCACGAAATCCATGAGTTTCTGGGTGTCTGCCGAAACCAAGTTCACAATCTCTCCAACTGTACATGTTCTACGGGCCGCGCTGTTGATGACCAGAGACTGCGGAGACCAGAATGAATGTGAGAACCATTATATGCATCTTGCATTTGTTAGTAAACAGCTCAAAAACCTACCTTTCTGTACACTAGGCCCATAACTGCAGTTTTAACCCTCATGCCCACCGTGAAGCAGGAATACATGTACTGATGGTTAAACAGGGACTGCAGACAAGACAACAGGAACATCAAAAAGGCAAAGAGGTAACCCTTCCACAAGGGGGCATCTTCATCCCTCACAAAGCCGAGCAGTAGGCTGAAGAACAAGAAACAGACATTATGATTTACTGAAAGCCAAACAGTAGCACTAATGAGTTGAATTTGGTTTTATTTTTTTCATTATTTAACTGAGACTACAGCAAGCACAAGCCAAACCTAAAGAAACTGGAACTGAACATAACTTATAACAAAAAATATGAGCCTTCTTGGACCTAATACAGATGAGTCTATACAATAACCCCAGGTACATGCATCAAAGTTTCTCACTGTAATGGGGTGTTTTGATGGTCCCGAGGCCACAGTTCCTGTGGTTCTGGAGCAGTGAACCCACCACACTGCTCTTGGCTAGTTATATTCCAGACAGAGTGGCTTAATTTGACAATCCAGCTGCAGTTCTTTGCATTTTCAGAGCTAAAGCTCAGCCACAAACAATATGATGCTGCAGAGAGCAGACTCTCCTAAGCGCCGTGGTGCATAGGACAAAATTAACAGTGTGGCTGTACCACAGCAGGATGTGGGGGGTGAGGGCGGGGTGATGAGTGTGAACTCATATTGAGTTCACACTCAATACTGAGAAAGGGCAATAAGTTCATAGACATAATTAGGGTTCCCCTTACAAATATCTGTTATTGTTGCACAACACTTTACAATTATGGTCCAGAGGTATCGCTCTACATTTACATATTGGTATGTGTTTATCTAAAAATAAAAAACTGCTTCTAACGTTCTGTAGATTTGATGACATTTGACTTTAGAGCTCGTCAAGTGCAATAAAATGTTGTAGTAAAGCAGTCAACACATTCTAAATACACTACCACTCAAAAGAAGTAACGGTAAAAAAACCAAGAATACTTTTATTCAGCAAGGATGTGTTAAATAGAATTTTATAACATAAAATGTCTTTACTGTCCCGTTTAATCTTTTCAAATAATGCTGTTCTTTTGAACTTTCTATCCATCAAGGAATCCTGTAAAAATGGTTTCCACTAGAAACTTTAAGCAGCACAACTATTTTGAACATTGATGATAATAAGAAATGTTTCTTGATCATCAAATCGTCATATTAGATTAGCTTGCTTAAAATGAACCCAAAGTATGCTGGAAATGAACATTTATTAATATGTTTAATGAATAATAATTAAACGTTTATTGAATTGCTTATGTTGTTTCTAGTAATTATGTGTTTGATTTTTAATTTCCAACCTATTTTGGGTTGATTTCAAGCCAGCCATTTAGTATTTTTTAAATAGTAGTTGGGTTAAATAAAACTGCCCAGCACGTTGGGCAAAGCAACCCAATAGCTGGGCTTGTCAATTTTCAACCCAACATTTTTTAGAGTGTATATACAGTATCACTGTGCATGACATGACAGAATTATTGCCTCTCTCACCTTAACACTTGTGGTATGGAGAACATGAAAGCATCTTGAATGACCAGACAGAGAGTCCCAGTCAGGAAGTAGGGGCCAAAGCTCTTGGCTAGTGTACGTAGCAGACAGAAGCCTGAGCTTTGTTCTTTATGGAGTTTTCTGAGCAGCTGCGCCTGCTCACTCAGCTTGTAACCAAGACCTTGGGCTTCATTCAGAGAGCTCTCTTGCCTGTGTTTGAAGGAGAGAACACAACACTTGCAACTCAAATTTAGTCTCTGGAACAGCATTCTGCTAGTATTGTTGCAACAAAGTAAAAAAGTTGCACTTTTTTAACTAATAATGCAAATAAACCAGTAGTTATGAGCAGACAAATTATGGAAGCCACATATTTTGCTGACTAATTCTCATATGAGTGCATGAAATCGTCATCTCAGGAAGGAAAACATGCTGTTAAGGAAATAGCAGGTGTCTTACTGTTGCAGTTTGGCGCATTGCTTGACCCACTCTTTCTCAAGATCACAGATGATTTTTTCAGATGTGTCCTCTTCTCGTAGAGACCACAGGTCTTCAGCTTTTAAAGGTGAGCGGTAGCCCTTAACCACCAATCTGTGGAGCACAAATATGTGTGTTTCTCAGTGGGATTTTATTCTCTGGACCTTCACAAGAATCTCAGAAGTTCATGAAATGAGAGCCAAGAAGATGACTTTACCTGCCGTACCACCAGAAAAGTACTTTTGAAAGGAAAGAAGCATCCTCAACTGGACATGGATTCTGGTGTAAAAAACAATATTTCCAGGTATTATTTTCTGACCATTTTCATTTATTCATTGAAATGAAAAATATGATGACATTGATGACACTCTACCTTTACATATACAGGTTTAAAAGTTGCTGGGCGTTTATCTGCAAAACAGCTGAGGATGAGCTGAGCCAGCTGGAGAGAGAAGAATGTGAAAAATGCCACGAATCTCATCGCATCCGCAGAGAAATCCTGTAACACACATGATTGGATATCAGAAAATGTGGACAACAATGTGGAGAACAATACAGTCGGTACACTCAATTTAAACAAATTGGAAGCATAAATGTTTCTTTTTTTGTGATGTTACATAAAATAGCATATAACATAAAATGAACCAAAAAAAGTAGCTTGAATTTAACAAACCATTTTTCTGTATCCCTCCCCTTTCAACTGGGATTTTCCCAAATTGAACAAGCACAAATTGAATTATACACATGAATTATTAAATAACTCTACATGTTTTCATTCTGTCTGTGGAGATGACCAACCAGGCATATAAGTGATACATACACATTTGCCAGGGATTTCCCAAGGAGTCATTCACCACATAACCTGCATGTTTCCTGTGGGACCATATCCATATTTGTTTCTGATCTGAGATCAGCCGCCTACTTTGTCTCACCGCAGTGTGCGGAGGTGGGACTGGTGGCTGATGTGGGGAGTGTTCTTTTGGGGATGTTGCCGGCTGTTCCCCTCCCTTCCTTTCGAAGACCTCAGCCTATTATAATGACCTAAATGTTCCATCAAACTAGGATTAATGACACAACAAATCTATTTATGAGCACTTCTAAATCATGGTATAAAAAAATACAGACCCCAGACGCATCTTTTTGCCAACAGACTGAGATTCTTCATTCACAACTTCTAAAAGTTGAAAAGTTGTCGGCATAGTAATAATATTCAGTGAGTATTCAATCGCAACAACTGCTCCATTAATCTTATCATTTTTCTTCTGGTATCCATGCTCTAATCATAAATGTCCGGCCTTGGAAGATTTTATTGAAATATTAACTTTTTTTAAGTCATTATTTTTGTGACAACACAATGAAACATAACATTTTATATATATATATATATATATATATATATATTCTCCTGCACTTTATGACAGCTTTATCTATTTGTGTATTGCATGATACATGGTTTGAGATTTGTTAGAGAGAAAACATGCTGAGGTCCGGGCTTTAGGTTCAAATCAGCAGCCGTGCCAGAGGCCTGGATCTGCTGCTGAAAGTTTTACAGGGTTCACAGAAGGTATCCATTCCCTTGGCCATCTGACAGAAATGGTGTCAAATGGCTAAGCTACAAGAGAAAGTGGCAGCTTTAAGAATATGTAAACACATGCTTCATTTACTCAAATGGTTACAGTCCAAACTCTGGACACCACAATGGAGGATATTGTGATTATTTGTCTGCCACACCGTATGCTTAAACAGTTTGAAGAAACTCAAATTGGTTAGGGAACATATCCTCCTACAGTGTGGTATGAGAGGACCAGTTGTTTTGCTGTTGCTGTTGCTGTTGGACCTGCTGCCCATTGGCCGTGGGCTCATTTAGGGCACAAGAGATCCCACCACAAACCAAGCTTCTGCTCCTATGTAAACGTATGGGCTGTCTTCACTGAGCTGTATGTGGCTTTATTATTGTTTTTTTTCCCCCATTTCCGTACAGTATTTTTACTTAAGCAGCCTACATTTTTTCAAGTATCTGTTTTCAAAAGTCAGTATTTTCACTTTGGGAAACTTCCACTTTTACTATAATACATTCAAAGCATAATATCTTACTTGATACTCTACTACATTTCATTGAAATGTCGTTCTTGATTTCATCAAATTTGAACTAAAGAAATCGAGATATCACTCGTGAACCGGTTCTTTTTGACGAACTTTTTGAATCAGTTCACTAATTGGAATGAACGATTCGTTCATGAAACATACTGATCTGAACAGTTAACTCAGTTAATTAGTCATGACTTAAATGAGTTTAGAACTGAGAGTAAAATCATTCCCAGAGCTTTAGTGTTTGGAGGATTAGACTGATGGCATGAAAATTAAGTTACAAATGTCTACTAATCTTAGTCTTTTCTAAATATGAAAGTTATATTTATGCATGAGATTATACAGCAATTATCTGTGAAAGGGTGTTTCACAGTGTTATTATATAAAATGCTTGCATGTGGACATATTTCTGTACCGCTTCCTGTACGTGGCAGGCTACTTTTGGTAATAATAATGAAAATCAGTGCCTTGAACCTTATTGCAAAGTGTAACCGTGTATTTTAAACAAGTAATCTATATATAATTTAAAAAAAAATGATAATTATTACATTTTAATATCTTGCTGTTTTGGTCCATCAGATTGTTTTAAAGTGGCATATGGGTTGAGCCTGTTTTGTTGCCACACTGTCATAACTATTCATCAGGTCAGGTAGCCTGGGCTGTCATTACGGTTGACAGCACTTGAGGGGGACCGAAGGGGACCCCCTCTACCAAGGAACGGTATCAGACCAAGTCCCATGCTTGGGACGGCCCTGCTGGTAGCCACATAATATAAATATATAACAAAATATGCACATAGCCCTAAAGATTATACATTCCACACTCAATATACTGCCTCTGCATGTCAGATACATATATATTTCCCATTCCAGTGTCAAAATGTTTATTGTTGACAGGATGCAGTAAAATATTTATAGAGTGGGAGTGGCACAGCAGGCCAGAGACAGACTGAGGGAGACAGTAAAGGCATCCGCAGACGTATGCGGCTTCTCCTATCTGTCTGGAAAAGCACCAGCGGTGATTGTGACTGCTCTCGGCACTGCCTCAGCTTTGGACAAAGAGGGCATTGAGGGAAGTGGAAAAGGAAAACCGACAAGCCTGGGAAGAGCACCATCTGTAAGCACTCTGTTTACGCACTGCTGTGTTAGGCTCACAGACACAACACGGATAAATTTAGAGTGAGATTAAGTAACATTCATGAGAAAAACCATACAAGGGCCAGTGTTACGCATACATAAAGGGAGAACAACGAATCAGACATTTTGTATTGCCAGGAATTCACAGGTTAAGGCAACAAGTCAAATTTACTCATTTCTCAAAACACCATTAATGGCTGTTATAAAAGCAACCCTTTACAAATAGTGGCCCAAACGTTTGTGACCACAATTATAAAAGCTTCTTTTTTGTATTTTTCCAATTTAATCTGTTTTTTTTTCATTATTATTATTATTATTATCATTATTATTATTTTATTACAAATACATAGGAAGCAACACTCCTAAAAACTCTTTGCTGTGAACTCCGGTAAATTGAGATGTTTCATTTCAATTCTTCATCAACTAAAAGATATATATATATATATTTAATATACAGTAGTTTGATATACTAGGGATATACAAACTTCGTCTATGATGGCTTGTATGTTGGCTCTAAGAGGCACCAATGAGCAGACCACAGTCAGCGTCCAAAACAGGAAGAGAAAGATGGAGGACCGAAAGCCCCTCAGCCTTTCCAAGTGGATCACCAACACTGCCAGTATCTGAGGACACAGTTTATTTCAGTCAGTGTGCTGGTATAGGTCAATAGAGAAATCCAAAACACATTTGAAGAAGAGGACTGAATACTGTTAGACAGCTTAGACATGGCGTTTCTTTGTTGATAAATTTTTTAATTGATTCTTAACAACAGAGTACTGTGAATGTTTAGTCTGTGTCAGGACTTTAAAATGGACTTATCTGGTTGGGCAGATCTGAAAAAAAAAAAAAAAAGTCATTTACTATAACCGCTGTTGACACTGCTGTCTGCTGTGGCCAGAGGTAAAAGAAGCTTATTTATCCTGATCCCTTAAGGAAACTTCTGCCAGACGTCTTGCCACAAAGAGATTTGTTCATTCAGGCTTAAATATAACAGATCATAAATCTTAACTATCCTCTAAAAGAGTTCTCTTGAAAAAAATATATAGAGTTCAGAACATAAATTTGGGCCCTTACATTTCTGAAATCAACATGGTGTTTTGTAACGTCATTAATGGAAAGGGGAGGTTCAGGAGAATATTAATAGTGTGATTTACCATGGTAAGGCTGCGAATTATAGGGCTCAGGAGAAAGACCATGTGACGCTCTATGTCTCTGCTCCTTTCCACCAGTAGATAAACCATCTCCAGGAAACCAAATGAAGCCAGACAGAGACCCAAACCCTACAAGACAAACACACAGACATGTAAGCATTAACTGCAACGTTGTGGTGTCATGACCCCCAAAATGGTTATTTACTTAATCTCTTAATCTATCGATAAAACGTTTAGGAATGATTTCTTTTATGCTTTTGAAAGTCTCTTATGCTCATCTAGGCTGCATTTATTTGATCAAAAATACAGTAAAAAACAGTAATACTGTGAAATATTATTACAGTTTAAAACAACTGTTTTCTAGTTGTTGTTTTAATATACTATAAAATGTAATTTATTCCTGTGATGTCAAAGCTGTATTTTCAGCATCATTACTCCAGTCTTCAGTCTCACATGATCCTTCAGAAATCATTCTAATGTGATGATTTGCTGCTCAAGAAACATTTATTATTATTATCAATGTTGAAAACAGCTGTGCTGCTTAATATTTATGTGTGAACTGATACTTTCAGAATACTTTGAAGAATAGAAAGTTCAAAAGAACAGCATTTATTTGAAACAGAAATCTTTTGCAATATTATAAATGTCTTCACTTTCACTTTTGATGATAGTAAATTGTCAATTTGGTCAAAGTGTATGACATGATATGATTTGATATGATTTGAGATGTTTTTCTTCCTGTAGAACAATTTCCCTGCCTTTTACAAGCTCTTTAATGTTTTACAGGTAACTGATGCTATATTCAAGTCAGGGGCTTAGAGATGTGGTAACTAGAATGTAGTCAATCTTAATGACCGGTATGACTCACCGTCTTGGCACAGCAGAGGCTGGATATAGATATGCATCCATTGTCATAGAATTTGAGGTACAAGCAGTAGAAAGGGGCACAGACCCAGAGATAGAAACAGGGGAACCACACCAGTACTGTGTGCTGGAAACACTGGGTGAAGTCTGGATGTGGTGTGTACCATGTGACGTTCCAGTCCTGAAAATGCAAAGTTAAACCATTAGTCCTTGTTAACTTGTAACAACAGGAGCGATTCTATAATTAATAACAACTACTTAGGCACAGTTTACAACTTATTAGATTTTGTTCAGTCTCTGCACTCATAGTGAATTACTTGGTGAACAAAAGATAATTCTTCATATTGCTGAATTTTCATTGATGTTCCCCAGTGTTTGTTCAGTCCAAATGGCTCTGTGTATTTGTGATTTATATTAGTTGTCTTGCAGTGCTGTGGTGTTTGCAACAGACAAATTGTGTGAAATTGCAGAGAGGTGAAAGGTAAAGCTCCTGTAATAAATCTTCACTGTTTTTCTGCTTTTATCAGTTTGTTTGTCAAGTGGGTTTATGAGTATATGAGTATTTGTCTTGGTTGTTTTTTAAAGTAATGACAGGGGAAAAAAAACTTTATCTCCACAAAAGTGCACTGATCCTTTTTGAGGCAGTCGTGAAATGCCGTTCAAATATTAAAGCAACAATATGTAAAATTTTTGCAGTAAAATATAAAAAAAAAACACTAGGTTTTATATATTTCCAGTGTTATATATTTTGTACAGTTGAATCCTTACAATATCCCAAATGTTTCCAAATATTTGTAAATCGTGAGAAAATCGCAAGGATCCGGGACGTGTGAGGGAGTCGCCTATCAATGGCGTCATATCCGTATTACCCTCAGTTTCCGGTTTTATTTTGTAGAAACCATGGAAACACCAAAGATCCTTTTATATATATATTACATGTGGGAACAGAGACAAGGGAACATCTGTTTTGATACATTATGGACAGAAAATTAGTTATTAATGTATTATTATTTTTGTGAGTAACATGCTTTACCATGCCTCAGAGACGAAACACTTTTGTCAAGTAGATAACATATAATCAGACTATTTTAACAGAAATGCAGAATTTTCACACTGTGTCGCTCTCGTCTCTCGCTTTCGTCTTTCATTAAAGGTGAATTCGGTATTTTTTTTCTTTGTTTAGCCCTAGGAATTAAATCGATTCTTTTCTGATTGTAGAATATCCATAAATGCAACGTACAAAGAAACTAATTGATTTCAAAATTTCACTGTTGTAGACAGATATTGTTTCCATACTAGAAGAGATACAGCTACGGCCGGAAGGGAGGCAAAACGTCAGGATGAATAACAGTAAATTAAATGTGCTACTTGTTAATAAAACACAATTTAATATCTACACCTACCCCAACCCTAAAGCTGCCCTTGAGGTACTGCAAATACAGTTGTTAAATTAAATAAATAAATAAATATTAAAGACGCAATATTGACGTGCGCATGCCCAGTGGCCGTAGCTGAATCCCTTCTAGTCAGTCTCTGCAGTCTGCAGTGAGTGTAGTTTTCTTTTAACTGTATATTTAAAGTAAATGCAAATGTACTTCACAGTTGAAAGCTAACAGGCTTTGATACGTGACAAAAATGCTGGTGTGTGCATTTCTATTACATCAAAGTTGGACAAACTCGGTTTGAAATCATTGCCAAGACTTCTCTCTCAACCTGAATTTCACAGGCCCATTCTATTCAGACATCAGTAATTCACACTGTATCTCTTCAGTTATTTCTGGCTTTTCGGTGTTGGAAAATAGGCTAATGTCCAAACGCAGCTGTAGAGCTGTTATGTTACGATTTTTGTTTTTCAAACTTTCTCTGGACTAACGAGAACTTGTTTGGCTGTGGTTGTTTCGGCAATGGCACAGCTGTGATAAATACTGCATGCTGGTTGGAAGGAGTCTTGTGGTATGGCAGTATATAAGAAGTGCACCTTTGGCAAGCCACAATGTAAACCCCTTGTACACCATGAGAAGAGCCATGAGCACCAGGCACTGCTCTGTTTAAGCTTGTTTGCTCAAGTACACACAGTTGCCTGATGAAGAAATTCAACAGATATCTGTCCTACAGGTCTTATTTTTCTCCAATACATTGTTTTACTCAAAAACTTACACATTTACTCAGTCTTATGTTGTTCTAAACCCCATTCTCCACACTGTAAACCCTGCACTCAACATAATTAATTAATTTGAGTTGGACAAACTTAAATTAAACAAATTAGTTCAGTCAAATGAACTTTTATGAGTTCTAATTTATTTTAAGTTAATTGAACTGTTTCATTGCTTTGAGTTTTATGAACTAATTTATTTTAATTTAGACGAACTTAAGTTTAACTGTAAACTGGCCTGGGATTTCTGTTTACCAGCATGCTTTGCTTATTGCACTCAAAAGGGAGAGTAAATGCTAAAATTAATTGTTATATAATGTTTTTTTTGTGCAAGATTAATGTTAAGTGCTCCCACTTAGTAGTTGATTAATGTTTTGTTATGCTAATTTAGAAGATTTCCTGCTAATATGGGATTTTGGAGCATTTGGCTTGGCTTGAGAGCAAATATGTTCAATGTTTTATATTGCTTTACTCATTCAGCAAGTGTTAAACCATGCTATTGCTAGCACTTTAGCAAATTAGAAAGTTAACATTTTCTGTATTAGCCCATTAGTACTAAGTTACCACTAAGAAAATGTTTACATTGACATTACATGATAATTTTAAGTTAAATGATTGAATTAGTTTACTCAAATAAGAGATTTTTGACTGATTGAAGTTTTTACACTTCAAAAAGGATGCAGAAGCACCATAACAGCATCATAAAAGTCATGCAATAACTTAGGAATAGACCACAATTTAACTTACTCACATATAATTTTTCCCTCCACTGATCTGTTTACTGTTGCAACCATATTGTTGAGTTATTGAAGGCTCGAGAGCCGGATCAGACACATTCTTGTTTTGTGAACTGGATGACCTGATTCTTTTAAAATCTGAATCAAAAGAATGATTCATTCACAAATAAAACATATTTACTAATTAGTTTAGTAACTAATTAAAGCCTAATTAATGACTTTTTTGGTCTTTATTTCACATCAAGTTACGTGCAGTGATTTCAGGAATGTGGAATATAGCACAAAAGTCAATTGGACCCCTTTTATGATATTTTCTTTTCTGTTTTATTTTAGAACTTAATTGCTTCAGTCTCTACACACATTCTTCACAAATTCATCTTTCGTGTTCCACACAAGAACTGGGGAGTGAATAACAGAAGTGACCCTTCACCGGCGGTTTGATAGATTATCTCATTTTGTCTGATAAAGCAGTCAGGGGAGTTAGTAGATTAACGTTGGTGAACTTGAACTTGAAAAATTGTGTGTCTTTCCAACATTCCTTCTGATGTCCATACATGTTTATTTAATGCTATAAATGAACTAGTATGAAGAGATGTTGGTTCACGAGCCGCTTGAAGGAGCTACAGCGATCTGTCACGACACATTAAAGAGACACTATTCGCTATTTATTGTTTAAACTTCTTTAAAAAATTACAATATTTTAAATATGAAACTTTTTAATATCAAAAGTAACCTTGTCTCCCGACATGTTGTCAGTGTTTTCTTTTCTGTGTGTGGCGTGAGAGCGCATGGCTTGTCGGACAAAGCAACAGTAACTAAAGGGGCCGGGTCTTTGCGAAGGGTCAATTGCTAGATTCTATTTTTTTAGACCAATATCTAGAACCCTGCAAGTGCAATCCAAACACATGCTGCAGGTTCAAGATAAGACACTCGGTTCGTTATGTTGTTGTTTTGGCCAGGATCTATGAGGGGGTGTACTGTGGTCTGGGCCCAGGAAGGGAACGAGATTCTTATTCATGTGGCAGTGCACAGCACAGTCACAGTTTTCCACAGGGAGCTCAGTGGACACCATCTTTTACCCATCCTGCATCCTCTAAAACTGTGTTTGCACTGGTCTGAACCCAATGAAACCACAGTCTCAGGAAGTGATTCAGAGTGGTGTGTGTATTCTTCCTGCAAGTGTAGGAGTACAGACTGCCGGTCAGCACAAATAACTTTTAAAAACAGTTTGGATTTATGCAAAGGAAATGTATATGGGTGGCTTGTAGTTCACAAATCTCTCGTCTTTTCTTTTGGAAATGGCCCTTAATAAATGTTCAAAGAGATTGTGCACAAGCAGGTCAAACAGAGTAATGCTATCTGACATTTTTTCAGTAGATACTGAGCTCTTCATCTCATTCCACAGGCTTTCCTGTAATGTCCATTACGTTATGAAAACGCTATTTCCAAAAGTTCTTAAAATGTTCAAAATGTTTACCTAGGTTATATAAACATTCTGAATAACATTCCATTGGGTTAAACAGATTTGAACAAAATTATATTCTAACAACCCTAAAACAGAAAATAAAACAATCAAACAATAGAACTAATGAAACACTCTATTAAACCAAAGTCTTATTGAAGGAAAGACGGTTAACTCGGTGACCCTATTTGCCACCCATATCCTTTTGAATGGGGAAATTATTATAAAATCTCACAAACTGATGTTTATTTGTTACCACTAATAATGTATTAATAATGTTTGCGTGCTAATATTTTAAAAACGTACATAAAGCCTGATAGCATTCAAAGATTGCTCTGTTAATATTACTGCAAGAACGTTTTGTTTGTAAATTTTGACAACTTTCTGATACGGTTCCCTGTTTGCTAGGCTGCAGCATCTGTGCAGTCAGTTACTTATTGAATGTACATCATCTGGTCCACCATCATTGTGCAAAGGTAAATATTGCTTAATGGTTAGTGTGTACAATGGAAGACTTTAGCAGACCCCCTCATCACAGGGCCTCGGACAAAATCCTCTCTATGACGTCTTTCTTGGCTCTGTCACACACACCAATATCATTACATCTGATTTTAAAAGAGCCTTGTATATTACTCAAAATAAGAGCAACCCTTCATTAATAAAACTTTTATTTATCAACCCGAATTTGAACATTGGACATCTGTAATCATTGTTAAAAATATGGGTTAAAGTACAGTTACATCATGCACTTCACTCTTGCTGATACCAGCTGTTTGAATGTAAACACACAGAAATTGAAAGCATGTAAATATTTGTTTTTGCTTTTTTTTTTTTTTTTTTAAGTTTTAATGCCGGTTTTGTGTGAGTGAGACTGAATAACCATATAACCGAAGATTAAAGTATCCCATTCTGTCCTGCATTCAATCTCAGTCAATGAATCATTGGGAGAAAAATTCATGACTCACCCCAAATGTCGGGCTTAAATTGCAGAAACTTTCAACTAGACACATTTTGTGTTCTCTCACAACAAGCATGCAGTTAAGCAACCTTAATATCTGGTTCACTCCGTTTTAATCGTCTATTTAAGTGAGTTTATTTTTGTACAGTCACATGCATCGTTCATCTGAGACTCACCCAGAGAGGGTCCAGGCCACTGAGACTGCAGAGGTTGTCCATCCAGGTTTCTCTCTTCTTCTCTTCCTGTAGTAAATCCCTGCTCCCTCACAGCAGTGTCCCACTCTCCTGCCTATGGAGTCTATGTTGGCAGAGTAAGTGTGTTTGATAGTAATTGTGCCTGTCTGTGTGTTTCAGCCCCTTTTTTGTAAGCCAGCCTCCTGTCTCCTGACCCGAGTCTCGTCAAAACTACAGTCTGAGACCAGGTTTGTGTAACTGTCCTGTTTATGAGCATGAGCTTGCCAGGTGGGTGGAAGATTTGGACTCTGTAAAACTATCTTCCCTGCTCTCTTTCGTCGCTCTGGCCCACGTGTGCTGAGGCCACAGTACCACAAACACTCCCCTGGAGGAGATGAGAGCAGACGTGGCCACACCCCACGCTCCTTCAGGTCTTGCCTCCGTAAACACCTCCAAACCCACCCTTCAACCCTCCTGCCTGCTTTTATGGCAAGTGTGATTTGTATTCTTTAAGGAATGTGAGTGCTTTATTTTTTAATACATATATATATATATATATATACTTATACACAAAAAAAATGTATTGAACATTGATGGAGCAACAGAATTTGTGTAGAAGAAATGGGAAAAGAAATAAAAATCACATAATATAGGCTACACATACATTTTTTTTATAAAGCATAAAGAAATTCAAGGTCTAATTCTAGTTAGGGAATAATATTTTTTGAACATTTTGCAAATAACATTTATATTAATTTGCATTCAAATATGCATGTACATGTACACATTGCATGCCTAATATGTCCTAATATGTAAACTTTTCTTGTTTTGTCACATTCAGGAATTATATAAATCATGTAATTGCATATTTTCAATTCAAGAAAAAAAAATCCTTTAACTCCTTTAAACCTTTTTTTCATCCTAACAACATAAGGAGCTCTGTATAATGGATTGCAGCAGATGAATTTTAAAGTTTCATTATCTACATAAAACTGTATGATTTTAAAAATAATTAAATTAAATTTTAAATGATTACCAAAAAATGTATTTCTCGATCATTGCACACCATCAAGCATCCTGGGGTATATGACTTCTTCTTTCAGCCAAACACAATTGAAGTTATCTTAAATAATATCCTGGCTCTTCGCAGCTTTGTAATAACATTGAATATTCTTTTTGAATTGTTTTTTGAAGCTCCAAAAAGCGCATCCATCCATCATAAAAGTAATCCATACAGCTCCAGTGGGCTAATAAATTCCTTCTGAACTTTACAACTTTACAGCCGTACACACGTTCACTAGACCCAACGTATGATGAAGGATGTAGCTCCTCTTCTCCTATATCAAAATCCTCTGACATTTTTCTATAATTCTCTCGTTTTAGACTTCTAATTTTCGACGGGTGTTTTGTTTTGCTCTATCCTCTGCCTTTCTGAGTTTGTCAGTTGTCAATATCACTCCGATTTGGCCGGCTGAAAAAAGAAAGTCATACACACCTAGGAGTGAGAGAAATAATAATTATGGGACGATTTTTATTTTTGGGCGAACTATTCCTTTAAGGGTGTCGCCAAATTCTGTCTTTTAAATATTGTTAGCTATAGGTGAAGATAATTTTTATTTCTTTTTTTTTTAAATGTATGTGTAGTTTTTGGCTTATGATGTTCTGTCTACTGAACTTGTGAAGTATTATATCTTCTCCAGCACAGAGATGAGAATGTCCAGAGCTTCTGCGAGGGGTCAGATCAATAGAAGGACTCTTGAAAAGTAGCCCATCCCTGCCTCGAGGTTGCAGAAGCAAGTTTAACTGGATGCTACTTATCGGGTATTAGAACAACTACGTGAGGAATGCAAAATCTTTGTGTGCTGTATGAGTGTGGGCTGTTTAATGTGATTATGTAATGTCCAGCAGTTAAAGTTTCTCTCTGTTCTGATACAGAGAATTTTCTGTAGTTTGTTTGGATTAATTTGAATTTTTATTTTATTTTTAGAAGCTCTAAAGAGTTACAACATTAGCTGTAAAAAAAAAAAAAAAAAAAAAGTAAATAAGAATTTAAGAATTTAAAAAAAAAAAAAAAAAAGGTATTTTCCTTTTGGGAGAACTCTGCTTTAATGAAGCAGTGTAAAAAACATCCACACACATATCAAACTGTTCCCTTATTCCTGTACATATGGTGGAATTATGACATAAGCTTCTCTCTTTATTTTTCTTTCAACTCCGACTTGACTAGACATTCATCAAAACAAACACAGGAATGTTAATGGCCCGTTGGAAAATGTATCATCCTTTAAAAATGAGAATAGTGGTTGATTGGTAACATTTAATATTCATCTAAACATGTTGATGTGGAGCAAGCAACTACAAAAACATTTCATTTTCAGTGGAACTTTACTGCTTGTAAGTGTTTTTACAGTAAGACATTGCTCACAATTTCTGTATTCATTAATGGTTACTGTCCCAGCCTGTTTCCACACTTAATGAATGCTCATTTCAGATGACAGACGACTGGTTGTTGTTTTTTTTGTTTTTTTTTGGATTTTTTTTTTGTAAAAAGAGCTGCAATCATTTTCAGAAAGCAATGGATTTATAGGCTAAAAATGAAAAATGTGTTTACTGATACAGAATACCCTAATAATATGCATAATGTCACATATATGAATCATACTCATGACCAGTCAGTGACTTTTCATATGCTGTCCCTAGAATTTTCCTCATGATTTATTGTGATGAATACTTAATTGTATGGCAGGGTAACTATACTGCATTATGTTTATATTCTGGGATGCATTCATTTAGAGCCAGCATTCTCCAAAGCTCGAGGAGATGATTGAATGCTCTGAGTCACTGGCCTGTGCTTTTGGCCTTGTCACTTGAAAATGAAGATCACAACAGTCAAACATTTGGCTGAAGAATTGCTTTGTGTCTTGAAGTAAACTGCAATTTTTCCTGCTGATTTTCTTTATGTGGAAAGTCTGGTTTGCAGGTTAACAGGGATCATTGGCTTTTAGGCTTTAGGCTAGGTCAACAACAGGTGAATCTCTTTTGTTTTTTGTATGGTTTTCCACTTTGCTTGTAAAAGTCTATGGTGCAGCCTCATACAACTGAAGACACAGATGACTGTTGCCATTCGGACAGGAATAATTTACGTGGATCTGCCTTTTGTAACTCCTCTGTCTGATATTGTTGAGGATAGACAAACATGCGATGTCGCACAACCTTATTTCTTACAAAAGACCATAAAACGGGCCTGGAAAATGTTGTATGCTTATCAGTTGAACGGCCTAACTTGCAGT
Source organism: Opsariichthys bidens (assembly GCA_037194245.1). Lineage (NCBI taxonomy): Eukaryota > Metazoa > Chordata > Actinopteri > Cypriniformes > Xenocyprididae > Opsariichthys > Opsariichthys bidens. The sequence goes on along the minus strand of CM074277.1, from coordinate 14,725,847 downwards.
CTTGGGATGCTTGCTTTGAATACCTCATTACTGAACACACCACAAGCCACAGTCACTTTACTTACAGTTATAGTATAGTTATTCCTAATGCTTTCATAATATCTTATAATTTACTCTAATATCATTTCTATGTTCTTGTGAATAATTGATCTGTATAGGCCTAATAATAGGCTTCTTTTAGTTTTATTCTTTTCTTGTATACTTGAACTAAAGTTTCTTGGTTTTTGCTTTCACTATATGGAAAAGAGCAACTTAAATATTCTTTAAAATAAAGCAACACATGTTTTGAATAACATGAAGGTGAGTGAATGTTCTTCATTCTGTCAGAATCAGGTTGAACTATCCCTTTAACACAATTCTGAAGTCTTATTTTGGTTATACTTTCAAAACTGTGTATTTTCATGTTTATTCTGGAGCAAAGACCTGCCTTAAATCCATTGTAAGTGCAATACTTTAAGCCTTTATTTTTACAAACTGTGGGGCAAGTCAAAATTATTTGCAGTAGTAATCAATGGCATTCTTTTAACTTTTAATATGTTGAGCTTGTATCTGACATTTCTTTAAATATATTTGTCTTTTTCCCCCTAGAATGAGCTCCATGTTGTTTGACCCTTCTACTGGAACGTAATGCATGAGCACTTCCCAAACCAAAACAGAAGGAGGGAGCAGACAGAGGAAGTGTCAGAAACATACAGACAGCTGCCTCTGAGGCCTCAAATGAGAGCTTATAACATAAGCGGCCTGTTTGCATAAGATGTTGTGGGAGGTGACTCAATGCCTGTGGGGATGCAATGAGGAGATGGACTGTTTGGATCCCTGCCACCTCCACATGCTCAATTACAGCATTTGGCTGGGCCACTTCTGGCTGGCCGCGAAAAAGCGGCCTCCACCAGATGGGCTGGGAGCAGCAGCCATGCAGCGGTAAACCAGACGCAGATCACCTAAACTTCCTCTGGCTTCTCGCGCTGCAGCAAACACAGTCTAGTCAAAATAATAGAGTAAGTTTCTTTTTCAGTTCTCAGACAAACTGTAAAAATATACACACATCAGTTGGAGGCAGAGACAGAAAGACAAAAAATAATTCTTCTCATGAACAGGAAACATACTCATGTCAGAAAACATTGTGTGGTCATGTAGGCCTCCGTAAACGGCAGTCATTTCTGATTAAGCAATATTGTACCGCTGTACTGAGCATTAGCCAACATGTTGATATTCGGACCAACAGCACTATTGATGCGAATGTGATATTGACAGTTCATTAAACAAACAAACTGATATTGAGTGAACATCTGTCAAAATTGGGACAGTTTGTATCTTTTTCTCTGTCCCGCCAATGAAAATATTTAGGGACAATTCACACAGAACATGTTTTTGCATTCAACTGTTCTGATTTTCCATTGCTTTAAACATGTGCTGGACTTTTTTGACCATTGCACTCCTCTTTTTTCAGTGCCTTGCGGATGACACTGTAATAACCTTTTTAAAAATGCATCTCTAGACCTTGTGTTCCTTTTTTTTATTCCACTGCCCTGTGTCTCACGTTTTTAAATGGAAAAATTTGTTCTGTGCGAATGGCCCCTAATGCTGTCACATAATGTAGGACAAAGCACATGAGATGATGAAATATAAAGTTGCTCAACTACGTGAGTAGATCATCATGAATTCTGTCTTTTATTGTTCCCATTTGTGCTAGCTTAATGTAAGTGTCCCAGAGTTCATTTCATTACTCATGTGCCCGTCATGAAGAGGTTCATATGAGGGGGGGAGGGGTACTCTTTCATTTGGTCTAATACTCATTTATATTCTTGGTAAATAGTTACGTTTATCTCCCTAAAAATTCAAAGTAGAGTTTGACTGTAAAGTTTTTGAAATGTGGGATCTTAAATTAGTCCAATAGTTCCCCCTTAATTTTGATTATATGTTAAATTATTGACATTAAATACTTCTGTTTCACTGCTAGTAATCAAATACTTTTCTAAATCTTTATATCATCATAGGACATTTTCTGCTTTTTGACAGATTATTCCACTACCAAAATATGCCTTAAAAGCGAATGAGTGAAACCCTTTGAGGATTTACCTCAAAGATGTGTCCAAAAATAGAGTTTTTAGTCAGTCGGTTCATGCTGTGGCCATTTTGCATAGATTGACAACTCTTAAATGAGCTCTGAATGCTGAAGATGGAAAATTATTATTACAACCTCACATACTCAAAGATTACTAAAAGTATCTTTTGCTTTCGGAAACTGGTGTGTATGCAGATCATTTACAGGAACTGAGAGCCCAAAGGCAAAAGACTTAGTCATGATGATGAGCTCTTGTTCTTTTCAGATGGTTCCAGAGGTTCAGATTAAATTTCCCATAAAGATTTTAAGACAGTACCAGTAACTGACTGTTCAACAAAAGCTATTTCATCTGAATTTCTGTCCAGTAGTCTACACATTTTAATCAGAAGTACACATTTTAATGAGGTGTTCTGAAAAAAATGAGTTGCTTCTTGTCAAATTAGTTTTTGTTTGACTGATTGGTCATTATTTTAAATGAAATAAATTGTAAATATAGCTAAGGTTAATGTGTTTATTTCAGATTTGAACTGGTATTTTAACTAAACTCATTGTTTCAAACGACAGCTCAAAACGTGCTAGTGGCGTAATTATATATAATTATAACAGCAAAAAGACTGCAGGCATTTGCGTGTTTTTACAGGTAGGCCTAACGTTCAACCATTCTTGGAGGAAAATTGTGATAAACAGTGTGACAATTGGCAATTTGCAGAAGAAAAAGAACAATACTTGAGTTCTATGGTTAATTTTGGACTAATTTCTTTTTATATATGTGTAGCTTTCATTTTTCAGCAAATCTTTACATTTATAAGGGTATGTTTTGTGGTCATGGCCTCTTCTGTTTGTTTTCTTATGCTCTCATGTCACAAGAGTAGGAAGACATATTGTGTAACACCGTGACAATCAACAAATAGTTCCTAGCATCCCATTGGTGAAACACATTTTCACAATGTGGCATCCCACCCTCCCCCTCTCACCACTGCTGCCTGTCTCAAACCACCATGCCATGGTCATTGTCCAAATGAAATACACTGGCTGACCTCAAGCCAGACCACATTTCACACCAGCCGAGCCGACAACACTCTTGGCCTCTCTATGGGTAATTGCCTGTATCAACAACAGTCTCATTTGACACAGTGAAACACTGAACTCCGAGGGACTTTAAACACTTTGGTCTGTCATACAGTACTTTAGCATTCTTCAGTTTTTTAGTGTGTCTGAAATGAGCCGCATTGCTGACAAACACTGTGATCCAGTGCTGCAAAGAGATTGCTCTTCTACTTTTTATATAAGGAATATGATTAGTTATGTACTACGAATAATTGGCTGCATATTTCTGAATTATTAAAAAAACAAACAAGAAAATCCAATATAGAGCTAAACAACATACTGAACACTAAACTAAACAAAGTAATTTCTAAAGAATTGCTGCCATCTATTGGCGCAATAGCTACATACTAAGAATTAAAGAGCCACTCAAATATACCAGTGATTTTTACAACGACTTTGGTAAAAATACTATGATCCATGTGCCTCACCTGTTAGTGGGTGGGATATATTAGGCAACAAGTGAACATTTTGTCCTCAAAGTTGATGTGTTAGAAGCAGGAAAAATGGGCAAGCGTAAGGATTTGAGTGAGTTTGACAAGGACCATTGTGATGGCTAGATTACTGGGTCAGAGCATCTCCAAACCTGCAGCTCTTTTAGAGTGTTCTCGGGGTGCAGTGGTCAGTATCCATCAAACGTGGTCCAAGGAAGGAACAGTGGTGAACCGGTGACAGGGTAATGGGCGACCGAGGCTAACTGATGCATGTGGGGAGCGAAGGCTGGCCCATGTGGTTCGATCCAACAGACGAGCTACTGTAGCTCAAAATGCTCAAGAAGTTAATGCTGGTACTGACAGAAAGGTGTCAGAATACACAGTGCATCGCAGTTTATTGCGTGACTTCATAGCTGCAGTCAGGGTGCCCATGCTGACCCCGTCCACTGCCGAAAGTGCTAACAGTGGGCATGTGAGCATCAGAACTGGATGGCGGAGCAATGGAAGACGGTGGCCTGGTCTCATGAATTACGTTTTCTTTTACATCACATGGATGTTCGGGTGGGTGAGCGTCGCTTACCTAGGGAACACATGGCACCAGGATGCACTATGGGAAGAAGGCAAGCCGGTGGAGGCAATGTAATGCTTTGGGCATTGTTCTGCTGGGAAACCTTGGGTCCTGCCATCCATGTGGACGTTACTTTGACACATACCATCTATCTTTCATGGAAATGGTATTCCCTGGTGACCGTGGCCTCTTTCAGCAGGATAATGCGTCCTGCCACAAAGCAAAAATGGTTCAAGAATGGTTTGAGGATGTTGACTTGTCCTCCAAATTCCCCAGATCTCAATCCACGTGAGCATCTGTAGGATGTGCTGAACAAACAAAGTCAGATCCATGCAGGCCTACCTCACAACTTACAGGACTTGAAAGATCTGCTGCGAACATCTTGGTGCCAGATCCCACAGCGCACCTTGACGGGTCTCGTGGAGTCCATGACCCGATGGGTCAGGGCTGTTTTGGCAGCAAAAGGGGAACCAGCACAATATTAGGAAGGTGTTCATAATGTTATGCCTGATCAGTATGTATGTATGTATATATATCTGAATTACTGTCAGCCGGTCTGAATATTTCACAATCTGCTCAGTTACTGGGATTTTCACACACAACCATTTCTAGGGTTTACAAAGAATGGTGTGAAAAGGGAAAAACATCCAGTATGCAGCAGTCCTGTGGGCGACAATGCCTTGTTGATGCTAGAGGTCAGAGGAGAATGGGCCGACTGATTCAAGCTGATAGAAGAGCAACTTTGACTGAAGTAACGACTCGTTACAACCGAGGTATGCAGCAAAGCATTTGTGATGCAACAACGCGCACATCCTTGAGGCGGATGGGCTACAACAGCAGAAGACCACCGGGTACCACTCATCTCCACTACAAATAGGAAAAAGAGGCTACAATTTGCACAAACTCACCAAAATTGGACAGTTGAAGACTGGAAAAATGTTGCCTGGTCTGATGAGTCTTGATTTCTGTTGAGACATTCAGATGGTAGAGTCAGAATTTGGCGTAAACAGAATGAGAACATGGATCCATCATGCCTTGTTACCACTGTGCAGGCTGGTGGTGGTGGTGGTGTAATGCTGTGGGGATGTTTTCTTGGTGCACTTTAGCCCTCTTAGTGCCAATTGGGCTTTGTTTAAATGCTACGGCCTTCCTGAGCATTGTTTCTGACCAAGTCCATCCCTTCATGACCACCATGGATCCATCCTCTGATGGCTACTTCCAGCAGGATAATGCACCATGTCACAAAGCTTGAATAATTTCAAATTGGTTTCTTGAACATGACATTGAGTTCATTGTACTAAAATGGCCCCCACAGTCACCAGATCTCAACCCAATAGAGCATCTTTGGGATGTGGTGGAACGGGAGCTTCGTGCCCTGGATGTGCATCCCACAAATCTCCATCAACTGCAAGATGCTATCTTATCAATATGGGCCAACATTTCTAAAGAACGCTTTCAGCACCTTGTTGAATCAATGCCACGTAGAATTAAGGTATTTCTGAAGGCAAAAGGGGGTCAAATATATATATATATATATATATATATATTTACATGCCTTTTTTAAAGCTGTGGTGGTTTCACTGCACCAGATTCATCTTTTGTTGGAGGATTTGTGCTATAAGTTCTAATGTAGAAGACCCCCGGCCCTTATAAATCACTTCTGGAAATTAACAAATTGTTTTTTAATGTTGTCTAATCAATAATTCCTGCATCTTAAAGTAGTAAAAAGAAATAGTTTTTAATGCTTCATTTCTGTGCTTGTGTAATATGGTGGGTTGCATTCTAAATGTGGAGCAAGAAATATATAATTTAGTCTTCCAAGACTGATTAATAATGATCACATAAAGGGTCCAAAGATGTTCCTTTTCTTCCCCAAGTTGCTTGTAATATTGGCACAGCAGTTATGCCCTGTGATCTTCTCATGGTAAGTGCAAAGTCATAAAATTAAAAATGTTTGATGTGGAAATGTGTTAATTATAGATGAAGTTAAAGTTAAAACATCAAGATTCAACATCACAGTTACACAAAACATCAATATAGTTCAGTTGTGATCTCTCCTGTGTCTTTGTCTTTAAATCTTTGTTCTATTTATTTCTCTTTTACAGTTCCAGCAGGAGGCTGCTGGTATGTCTTGTAAACAATGTCTTGTTTAAAGTAAAATACTTGATCGGCTTCTTTGAACAGGTTTCTGTGAATAGTTCATATTTTTGATTCCATTCATTTACACAACCAAAGTAATTGTTCAAACCATTGATTGTATGTTATGTATGCAGTTTTAGGTGACATTGCAAAAAATACTACAGCACTGACAGCACAATCACACTAGAGATACATCAATACATTCCCTTATATATTCTTCATAACTCTTTTTGAATTGCATTACATTTCAAACGGTTCTTCATCGTATCTATCTTTACTTGTTTTTTGAGAATGCTTTAATCCCTCTCTCTGCTCCTCACTTTTTATTGCATGTCTTTATTCAAATCACTGTTTAACTCTGAGTACTAGTTAAAATGCTATGAATGAACATCGGTAACATCTGCTGAGCTATGAAAGTTTGACAAAATGCCATATACCAGGGTAAAAAGAATGCACTGGACTCTTTTGCCACCAGTTTGTATAAAACCCTCAGTAAAAAATAAATAAATAAAAAACGCTTCTGCTAATGCTAAACATACTCTTTTAGATAGTCTTGTATCTCAGCGATATCAACAATTATTTTGTTTGGAAACTTGTGCCTTTAATATTATGAAACAGATCAGAAGCAAACAACAGTAGAAAGTATTGCAGCAGTCTGAATGAAGTAACTTATTCAAATGAACATTTTTGTCAAGAAAACATTTGGACAGTCACAACAAGAGTGATGTTGTGATGTTGTGTATACACTAATGTCCAGTACATTAGTGTGATATTCATGCTTTCAAAGAGCACCAAATCTGTTTTTTTTTTTTTTTTTATAATAAAAAAACAACCCCCAATACTATGATTATGAATATACAGTTAAGTTATAGGCTGGGAGACTGTCCTGTGGTGCTATAGCTCCACACTGAGAGTAGCCTAGGAACTCATTTTATAGCCTAGTTCAGGGGTGGCCAACGTCGGTCCTGGAGAGCCACAATCCTGCAGAGTTTAGCTCCAACCCTGATAAAAACTCACCTTCCTGTAGCTTTCTAGTAACCCTTAAGACCTTGATTAGCTTGTTCAGGTGTGTTTGATTAGGGTTGGAGCAAAAAATTTGCAGGATTGTGGCTCTCCAAGACCGACGTTGGCCACCCCTGGCCTAGTTCTAATAGTAATCTGTTTTATTGGCTTTGGATAACTCCAGTTTATGATTGAACCGCTGGGTGGCAGTAATGTCGGGAAAAGTCATTTTCTGTTAGTAGGCTAAACTTGAGACTTTTGTGTAGCCTAAATGAGGCTTGGAACAGAGAAACGAACAAGGTAGGCCCCATGTATTGTCCATAGCCGGTACATACAGATTTTATAGAAGAGTTTGCATTCATATTAAATTTATTTCAGCAAACATACTCCATAATGCTATTCTCATATGTAAGCCCACTAGCAGGTTTGACAGAAGTGAGTAGTGCTGTATACACTGCAACTGTAAGATCTTAATTGCATAAGTCGCGGGCAGGGGGAGGTTACAGATGTGAATCTGTGTTTTGGATCAGTGCCGAGGACCTGACAGTGAAATCTGGCAGTAATGAAGGCCTGGAGCATCTGGCCGGCTGAGAATGGCTGAACGCTTCAGATGTGAGGTGTGTCCTCTCCCCCGGGAGCTGTGAGAGTGACGCCGGATTGGATGAGCTGTTTGAGGAGGGCGGGGCGTACGCCGGATCTGAGCCGAAGGAGGACGAGGAGGAGAGCGAGACAAAGGAGGTGGCTGATACACTCTTTCCCACCACACCCTGCCAGGCCGAGTCCCGACAAACACATAATATTTCACACAAGAGTTTGAGTGTGTGTTTTACAGTAGTATACCTGCAGAAAACATCTTTAACTTTTTTTTTTTTTTTTATAGGCTGACCTGACTGGTACACGTTTAGGATGGATTAAGTTGTTTTTACAGAAGTAGTAGTTTCATCTTTGATTCAGTTGTTTATGTTCTGAACAAGTAAGATCTTGTATTTTTTAATTGACTTTAATAGAGTTTTCTGGAACATGATGTAAGACTATAAACAGCTTTTTAACTCACATTTTCCTCTCCAGCATCAACCCTTCTGTTTGAAGTGTGAGGGACATTTTGAGCTTGAGTATTTGAGCTCTCTGTCACAAGTAACATAACTTTTCCATGTGGTGGCAGTACAAAACATGAAAGTTACAAAAAGGGCGCTTTTTCTAAAATCACAACGATAGACTTCAGGTAAAACGTGTGGTTTAATTATATAAAAACATTTCCACTCGAAGTATAATGTGAAGTATAAAAGTATAAAATTATTCACAGGCTCTTAAAGTGGTTCTCTAAGTCCGGAGTGCTTGGTACAGATGTCCATGAAAGAACACATACAAAAAAATTGTAGACAGATATGAAAATATTGCTTTCCTTCATTTAAAAAAAATCAATTACTGAAATAATTGATTGGAGCACAAACGCAAATCTCATTCATGTGGCCACATTGACAATAATTATATTAAGCAATTTACAATGCAGTTCCATGTAAAGGGCAGAGTAAAATTAAAATGGACAATGCAAGTGGACATTACAATAAACCTCCTATTTCTGACATCCCCTTCCCTCTCAAATGTTTTTTATTTTTCCTTCGGAGACACGGCTATGTCATTAACTTATATAAATAAACAGACATTCAATAAGCTGCCTGTTGAAAAGAACGACTTTCATTCGGCTTTGTTTTGTCATGCATTCAGATTGACTCATTAATGCTTTATTCTTCAATAATTGTCTCAATAAATTTAAAAAAGTCAATCTTTATGACTTGTGTCAAAATAAGGTAACACTACAATAAGGTTCATTAGTTAACTACATTTGTTAACATGAACTAATAATGAACTGCACTTCCACAGCATTTATTAATCTTTGTTAATGATAATTTCAACATTTACTAATACATTATTAAAATCTTGTTAACATTAGTTAATGCACTGTGAACTAACATGAACAAACAATGAACAACTTTCATTAACTAACGTTAACGAAGATTAGTAAATACAGTAACAAATGTATTGCTCATGGTTAGTTCATGTTAGTTAATACATTAACTAATGCTTAACTAATGAACATTATTGTGAAGTGTTACCCAAAATAGAAGTGAAATCACAAAGACATTACGCTTAGAGTCAGCTAAACAGCTCTTGTCACCAAACTAACAACAAAATCTACATTAAAACATGGGTTAAATATTTCATACACTGCATAAAGTGGACACTCAAATCAGTTTGTATTCTATGTTGTGATGTTATACCTGGTTACGTAAACAGTACATCTGACTGCTTCATTGTAATTTCACATTTCATTAGATTATGCATTTACATCCTGAAGGCAACAAAAATACATATGTGCAGTTTGGAGATGTGATTGTCATTACAATGACTTGAATGATCTGAAATACTGTAGATCGATTAATTAACCTGGAGACGGTCATGAGAACATTCACTGGAGAGTGTTGGGACAGGACATTATCCCGCTTCCTACCATCCTGAATGAAGAAGAAATGATGCAGATGAAGGAATAAGAACAAAATGTTCTTGCACCTGGAATCTTCTCTAGGACCTCCTGTCTCCATTTTTAGTCTTGAGGACAACTAGGACCACCATAGCAGGGATTAGGCATATGGGGGTCATGACAAGGGCAAGGACGATGCTGGGAGGGGGGTCCCTCAGTCCCTCTGTGGGGCATTCTCGAAAATAGGTGGTGTGGATATCCACAAATATGCTTTCAACAAAATGATTCGGCCAGGGAAGCAGTAGACAATCAGCAACAGACTCAGTGCACACAGAGAAGTTGTTGTATGCACTGCCATAGAGACAGACAGAAAGAAAGCCACCAATTAGTATCAAGCACATCCAGTATTATACGGCATTTGATAACGAATCCTTGGAAAATAGCCTACCTTTTTACTGTATCCAATGAACACCAGACAGAACTGTTCATGGCCGTCATAGCCAAATTAAAATTTAATCTACACCAGTGCACCACCAACACTTCATAACATTCTTGAGTTGCCCAGGAATTGTTCATGCAGATTGAACAGTATGGGTCACAGACGCTCTTGTTACCACAGCCTGTGATGTATGATGATTGATATAAGTCAATATGAATCTTAAATCTTTTAGGTGTCACAGTCAAGGTTGATCAAAATACAGTAGGCTAATGATCTCTTCAGCTATTTTGACAAAGTAATGTACATACCAAATATTCTTCCATCTCCATGGCCAGGATCTAAAAAACATAAGCAAATCGTAAATCTTTTATCATATTCAACTTATTACTTTAGATAGTCGTTTATGACATATTCATTCTGAAAGTACAGATTTGTCATGCGCCGCATTGAGTCTAATTTAGGTTCAATGAAAGCTGAAGTTGCCTATATCGACGCACACAAAACTTACCGCAGAGAAAAGACAGAAAGACGCCAAAGAAGCTGAACGATACCCTCATATCAGAGCAAACGAGCGTTGGCGAGATGGACTCAACCCGCCACTGAAAGTTCCTGAACTTTTACACCAAAAAGCGCGAGGCATAACAGGAAACGCGACGGGTGGAAGCGTGATGCGCCGTCTCCACATGTGGAATCGGGGTTACCAGATGTTCAGAAAGCTGCTGACCGAAAACTCTTTAATTTTCCCACGTAATAATGCCCCACCCCTCTCTCCCTCTCCCTCTGTCTCTCTCTCTCTCTCTCTCTCTCTCTCTCTCTCAAACTTGACCAGAAAAACAAAACATTTTAATGCATTTTCACTGACTTTTAGGCGCCGTATAAATACAACCCATTCATTGGCCATAACGGAATTTGCCTAGTAAATCAACAAGAAACGTTATTTATTGTTTGTTAGTTTTTAAATACTTTAATCACGAAACTCTTAATGTGTGCAGCCTGTCACAAGCCTTCCCAACTAGGCTATCATAACATATCCTAGTTCTTGGTTCATCTGGACTGGAGTTGGACATGACTCAAGTGCTCACACGACACTACAAGGTTTCTTCCCAGCTTGCTTGTTTTTGTTCTCAGAACCCTTTCCTAAAAGTTTGGGTAACATATAACTATTTTAAAAATGTTTAGTGATAACATTCTTACATTATCCCCCAAAATTCTTATAAAGCGTTTAGAGGGAAGTTTCCCTGCTGGCAAGTACTGGATGTGGACAACTCCACACAGTATTAACAGATTCACTTATTACAAACCCTTTTGACTTTATTTATGTCATACATGCAATAATAATAATAATAAAATCTTATTGAGAATTTATTGAGAAATAGAGTTTTAAATGTTGATGTTTTATTGAAAAGAATAAGTTGACTTGATGTCACCATAAATTACCTAAATTTTATTATTTGCTAAATGCATCCTTTAAATTGTAATGTTGACACCCATTCTCTGTAAAGCTGCTTTGAAATGATATGTATCATGAAAAGCGATAAATACTTTTTAATTGAATTGAATTGAACCATTATGGTGATCAGTGTTTGCTTTATTTTGACTCTTGACTTTTTAACATTAGTTGTTTTTTGGCCGCTGTAACTGTGTTTGTTATGGCCAGAACAGCAAAAGAAAAGCTTATAAGATGATGTTGGCTACTTGTTGGTGATAAAGCTATAACCCCCCCCCCCATCCTTAACATAAATTACGTAAACATAATTATTATGTTATTATGAGATTTTTCCATTTATATCATCTGCACTGTGATTGGCTGGATTCATTCTACATTGACATTGCATTGCACACATTGGGGGCAGTTGTGGCCTAATAGTTAGACTTGTAAGTCTCAGTACCCACAGGAAACGTGGTTGGGTGAATGAACATTACCCACAATTGATGTGCCCTTGAGCAAGGCACCTAACCCCCGAATTGCTCCCGAGGCGCCGCAGCAAAAAGCAGCTGCCAACTGCTCCAGGTGTGTGTTCACGGTGTGTGTATTCAATACTCACTGCTGTGCGTGTGCACTTGGATGGGTGAAATGCAAAGCACAAATTCCATACACCATACTTGGCTACACATCACGTCACTCACTCACGTCACCTCGCTCACTCTCGCTCTCACTCATATTACAAGATCACATGGCGATAATATCAAACAGGTTTGAAAATATAGCAGTGTCTGTGACTGCTCAAGATCATGTCACTAACCTGCTCATACTTAACCAGTAATTGGATGCAATCCAGGTTTTTTGGGGGGAAATCTGTCTGCGACCGCAACATCCAACCAAAAGGTGTAGTGTGAGCTTGCGATAAGAGTCATTCCTTTGGGATTCTGAGCTGTTTGATATTATGGCCATGTGTAGTGTGTGCAATGCAACATCAAGGTTGAACTAATCCAGCCAATCACAGACGGTATAAACGGAAAAACCTTGTAATAACTTGCATGATTTTCTCATGTGAATTTATATGTAGTTCCAAACGTAGGTTCGGGAGGAACCTAAACATTCAGCCCTGTCTATCATCATTATGAGCGTATTTAAGGAGCAGTCACTGCATCATCCCAGCGACAATTCTTTCCAGCATCCCTCCTCCTCCCCATCTCCTCCTCTATTTTTCTTATCCTCCCTCTGTGGAGTACTGTTATAGGGGGTTTTAGTTTGAGCCGAGCCTCGGGTTTGTGCCTCCTTTGAAGACAGCAAGCCAAGTTTGTTTACCATTGACTGTTAAGACTGAATGGGCAGGCAAACTCGTAAAGGGAGAAAACATTTCTTTTCGCTGTTGGAGGGGACTGTCTCTTGACCAAATGTATTGTAATTTGTGCACCTCGTCAGAGTTACGTTGTGCACAATGCTGTGACAAGATGATGACAGATGACAGGAAACCTTGTTGTGTAGCATTAACGCCACAGCAATTCAGGTAGTCCTTTAGTGTGAGCTTGCTCTTAGTAGTTCTGTTATGGGAAGTGGTAGAGGAAACTCTGTTAGATTAAAATGTCCATTTGAGAAAGTTAACTGAGGTTCATGAAAGTTCTTCTCAGTTCAAGTTCTCAGTTCTGGTCTCGACTCATGATATTGTAAACCAGTGTTGTGTTTAAAAGATAGCTGTTTCCCCGAGGCGCGGATCTTTTCTGAGCCGAGCACACCCAGGCCAGATGCACATCTGCAAGCGGGTCTCCCCCTTTAAAAAAACACTCCGTTTCTCAGGTTGATTCCTCGTTGGCTCAGTGGTTTTGATTTATTTGCATTTTTCGTATCTGTTTCCAAACAGGAAACATAAGTGAACATTTAGGGGCAGAGCAGGGCGGCCTGATGGAACAGACACTTTTAAGAATAACTGGGTCATATTAAACAGACCTAGTTCGGGAAACGATATAATCAGAGTTTGCCATCTGTGCTCGAAGGGCTGCACTTTTGGTTTTAGCCCAGCTGTGATTGAAACAAACTCTCGACTCACTCACTTCAAAGGAAGAGAAAGAGGCGAATCGAGGGACGAGGGAGGGCTGGAACAGTTTATGTAACACTTCTGGGCTTATGGATCTCATGTTGGCCATGTGAGTTTGTCTTCAGTTGGTACCAATAGATTAAGTCTACTGGAGACCATTTAGTGAAGTATTCTTTATATATATATATATATATATATAGGTATGTCAAAAATATGATTTTTTTTAGCAACCTTATTACTTTAAAACTTTTGGATGATATACTATCAAAGAAAAAAAAATGCCTTCATTTTTAAAGAACAACTTTCTACAAATAATGTAATCTAGGAGGATCTATTGACAGAAATGACATATAATAACAGAAATTTGTTTTGTTATAAAGACCTTACATAATTAACTGTTGTGTATTTATTACCTTAGAATGAGCCATTTCTAAAGTTGTCATTTTATGCCAACATGTTTCTACAGTAACCCTGAATGGACAAACTGTTCTACACGGCACATTTTGTCTTTATGTTCGTTGGTGTTTTTAGAGGCAGCTTGCATCATCGGTCACTGTAACTTCTCTAAAAGTGCTTCAAAACAGAGGCAATTCACTGCTAGATGCCACTAAAATTTACACACTGCACCTTAAAAGTACAAAAAAAATATTTCTTTCTGTAATATAAAAAAAATAATAATAAAAGTTATGAAATGAGCTCTTTAAGTGATGAGACCAAATTTTTTTTTTATGAACACATTTTTGCAAATGAGAAGAAATAAGGGGTTTCCTTTGTATGTGTTTTAACGAAAGCAAACAATAGAGAAAGACAACATTTGTTTGTGTCAAGATGCTTTATAGGTAGCATGGCATATGTGTTGTTAAACGTCATATACATGTGACACTCACAGAACAATGCAGTGTTTGTTTCCTATAACATCAGGCCAATCAAAATCTCCCCTGTGCCCATGTGTTTATCCAAAACTCAAACTGAAGTGGTTGGTTTATTCTTTGTGCCAGAGACTCTCCCATGAATATAAATATTAGAAAAAAAAGTCTGATTGAAAGTGTCAACAAAATCTCTTAACACAGTGTAGAATTGCGACACAATATTCTTTCCACCAATTTTTATGCAGTTACACTGATTGTCTGCTATTCTTTGCTAGTGCTTATACATATAATGCTACATTCAATATGCTCTCAATTGAAACCATACACTGAAAACAACCTCACAGTGGGGTCTGTTTGGAAATACAACTCAGAAAAACAAAAAATGACCCAACATGTCTGTCATATTTATACAGCTGTATCACTCACCTGCTCTGGTGAAGGCAGTGGTTTGTAGTTCTGTCGGTGGGGTTGATGCAGTCTGCCTCTAGAGCGCAGAAGAAAAATAAATTGTCATGAGATACAGAGATACATGGGTTTACAAAAATACTTTTTAATAGCAAATAGAATTCCTAAATAGAACTTGTGTGCACATATTTATCAGGAAAAATTCCAACATCTCACCACAGTGTGTTTCTGATCGTTTGGTACCAGAGTCTGCAGAGTTGAGACCATTAGACACAGACAGACTATCATAAAAAGAAACTTTGTATTATACACATGAATCACACTCAAATTCAGAAACACACTGGCATTTATTTGTCATTATATTATTTTCTTGCAGCAAGGGAAATATTGACAGACATGGAAAAAAGATGCAGGAAGGGAGGAGATGAAGAGGGAGCACATATGCACATCCTCCCTTTGTTCTGTTCAGCAGGATGATGACAGTCATTTCCTCAGAAGCAGCTAATTCCTTATTTATTTAAATCTACCGTATAGGTCAACAGTATGATTCATTATTTACTCACCCTCAAGTTATTTCAAACCTTTATGAGTTTCTTTCTTCTGTTGAACATTGACAAATTTATTTTCCTGCTATGGAAGTCAATGTCTACCGTCAACGGTTTGATTACCAACATTCTTTAAAATATCTTCTTTTGTGTTCTCCAGAAAAAGAAACTCATACAGGTTTGGAAAAACTTGAGGGTGGGTAAATAATGGCAAAATTTTCAGTTTTGGGGGAACTATCCCTTTAATACATTTAAAATACAATATATATATATATATACAGTAATTCTGTTGTGATCTCTAGTTAATTATATATATATAATATAATATATATTAAGTTTAAAATATTAATAGTAATACATTTATATATTTAATTACATATATTTATTTACATTTATTCATTTATACATATATATATATAAATATATATATATATATATGTATATATATATATATATATATATATATATATATATGTGTGTGTGTGAATGTCTGAATTAGGAACAGTTCAAAGGAAATTTTCTAGATATATTGAATATAGCTACGTTCTTTTCCTCTTCATTCTGTCTTTGCGCATACACAACCGTAACCTCTTGGAGAACGCCTCTGATTTTAAGTTTCAAGCACATAAAATGAAACTTTTATTCTGAAGGTTTCATATCTTACCCCAAAACAGTAGAGACCCTGGTGGTTTTGAAGTAGCCATTGATGTGTGCTCCATTATGCTTTAATCCTGGGATACTTCTGTCTGTCTGTCCACCTCAGCTTGCACATATCACATGTATGAACTCTTCAACAGGAAGGCTCTATTAAAACAACAGGATGTGCTCATTTCCTTAAAGGGGTGGTGGATTCATACATGGAGAGAGATTACAGAGTGGGTTGTCTAATATATCCCAATGTTGCCATCATTTGTCTCTCTGAATTTCCCTTGCATTAACATTGTCATCACTGTTACATTCTATCTTGCTCTCTCTCTCTCCTGATTTATGTAACTATCTGTTTTTGTAATGGTGAGTGGAAATTGTATATTGTGTTGACGGCTTTGCATTGTGTAGCCTACATGGACCTTTCTAATGATTTGTGCCCACCATTTTAAGTATTTATTGTGTGTGTGTGTTTTAAAATTCCTGATTATTCAAATGAATAATAACTGTTTTTCTATCTCTACCAAACATTTATGGCTCTTCCAAACATGTAAATTGATGTATGTTACTAAAGTATGTGGGGCTCATAAAGTCAGTGTGTTTGTTACTACACACCTTGTTTAACAATAACCGCACTTTTGTTGTTTGTGATACATTAATTTGAGGATGTTTTATGTTTTTCCTCTAACACCACTCTCAATCCATTTGAGTAGGAGAGTGGAAGGACTGAAGCTTTGAAATCAACAAAGCATGACCAATAATTTACTTTTACATTGGTTCATATGTTTATCATGTAGAGTAGAGTGTATATATCTGATGTGATATATGATGTCTTGGTCTAAGACCAATTGGCGTTTATTCAGAACTGAGGAAATAGTGCGGAAATGGATGAAGCTGGTGTTCAGGATGCTTTCCATATTGCTGTTTACACTTATTTCACTTATTAATGCCATTATAAAGAATTTATCAACAAATTATATATACACACATACACATACATACATACACACACATCCAAAATTTATCACACATCCACATATTCGTTACATTTTAATTATGACATTTCTTTCAAATATTACACCACAACTGGCTTCTGTGGTAGGTCTCAGTGTTTATTATTGTAGAGTTGAGTAAGCAGCTTCAATCCAAACAGATTGTTTCTTTTAATGTTTCTGGCAGGGATTCGGTTAACCTCATTGGGCTCTACAGGGGGTCTTACCCCAGGTGCTTTGGAGAGTGAACTGTGCTTCAGTGAGGAGGGGAGAGATGAAGACTGATGACAAATCCACCCCTTGAGTATTGGCTCAGAGGAGTGTCTACCCTCACTATTGACGTACACAGAGCTACAGCACTGCCATTGACGCATGTACACTATGACCACCACTGGCGTGCACTCAGTACAGCTCAGAAGTGATGCAAGAGGAGAAAGTATCATTCCCTTAGAGTTTTTGCACACACACACACACTCACACACACACAGCCACAGATGTACAAGTCAGCGTCATCTGGCGATTCCCCTTCTCTCACTCAGCTGGACTTGGTCTGGTGCCTTGAGAAGTTCTGAGGACCTAAATTACTTCCACATTTGATTCACGTTAGTAAGGAGAGGCTTGTTTTCCACCCTTAATTGGTTTGCTCTGTTTATAAAGCAGATTAAGTTAACGGGACAGAAAACACAGAGTTTATTTAGCAGTTCAGGACACTTACATTTCACAAAATTGGAGCTCCAAAAGACAAAATCTAAAAACTTCCTGATGTATATCGAAGACACAAGAATATCTAATATTAATGTGGGCTAGTGATGACCTTGTCACAGTGATACTGTAACACGTGCAAATAAAGTTTAATGAAGTCAAAGAATTTTTTCCCCCCATAGAAACACATGAAAATGTGCTCTTTATTGTCCATGAATGCAATGTGAATAAGTTAGTTGTTTTCAAACTAGGGGACCCATGTAGTCCGATTCATGGAACAAATTACTCTTATTAGTTTGTTATTTTGGGTAACACTTCACAATAATGTTCATTAGTTAAGCATTAGTTAATGTATTAACTAACATGAACTAACCATGAGCAATACATTTGTTACTGTATTTACTAATCTTCGTTAACGTTAGCTAATGAAAGTTGTTCATTGTTTGTTCAAGTTAGTTCACTGTGCATTAACTAATGTTAACAAGATTTAAATAATGTATTAGTAAATGTTGAAATTAACATTAACAAAGATTAATAAATGCTGTAGAAGTGCAGTTCATTATTAGTTCATGTTAACAAATGTAGTTAACTAATGAACCTTATTGTAAAGTGTTACCATTATTTCAAAAAGTGTTTAGTTTGAATTCTTCACTGTATGAACTCCAATAAGACTATTCAATTATATCTCAATTTTTTTTATATATATATATATATATGTTCTTCAATTAATTTATTCATTGTGTTATTTTCTTTGTTAAACCTTTAGGTGGGGGGAACATCTGTCTTAGGTCACTGAAGAGAGAAAATAACAAGAAGAATTTAATGGTAATAATGGCACTTTATTACAATATAAAATATGTGAAAGTGATTCCTTTTGTATTCAAATATTCTCATACAGAAAGCTTGTACACTTTTGCACTCACATGCTTTAAAGACTTAATGCTTTCAACACTCTTTCAAATGTCATAGTGCTTATTATATTTCAATTCATTCTCTAAACTCCTTCCTCAGAGCAAAGAGCTCATCCTTCAGTACCCCACACACCGGCTCATACTAATCTGCATTTGATGAGCCAAAACCAACATCCAGGGTTTACACTGCACATGATTAAAAACTTTCCAAAGATAAGACCTCCCTCTTGTGTCCATGTTTCTGCCTGTGTTTGCTTCTGTTGTGAGGTCCAAGATAAACACTGGACTGGCCTAAGAAACCTCTTTTAGGATGGCCCCATTACTGGGTTTGAGGAAAAATTGTGTTACCACTCTATCTATCACATACTGAAGTGATGAGCAATTCCACCTCAACCCTACATCGACAGAAGAAGCTAAAACACCTGTCCACTTCATGGACAAAAACATTTCTCAAAATAAAATCTCTTATGTTTCACAGAAGAAAGAAAGCCATACATGTTTGGAATGACACAAAGGTGAGTAAATGATGACAGAATTTCTTTCTTTTTTTTGGTGAACTAGTCTACAAATGTACATTATGAGTGTTAAAGCATCACGTGCACTTAGCATGCAGCAAAAAAGTGCATGCTCCACTACTGTCAATTTAAAAAGTCTTTTCCATAAGCTATTAATCTGTGAAACCAAACCAAATATCATTTTGTGGAACACGACAAAATGTTTGTTGTTTAATTTGTAACTTAATGATATGTAGGCAGGGAGCTTATAGAGTCAATAGGATATTGAGCCAAAAACACTAAAAAAATAAAAACCCCTATGTTGTTAAAACTTGACTTTCTTCTGTGAAACACACTGCATATTTTTCCATACAGTGAATGGTAAATGAAACCATCGGCCTGCCATAACTTCTCATTTTGTGTGTTTGACGAACGAAAGATCTTCGGTAAGACTTTTTATTTTTTGGGAATACTATCTCTTTAAAAAAATAGGACCAAGATTAACAATAAATTGCTTTATGGCGACATCTAGCGGAATGATAAATATCACAACTATCACATCTGTCGAAAAGATTAATTTATATAGGCCTATGAGAAATGTCTCAGTGTTTCTTTTGCCATTTTCATTTTGGGGTGAACTATCCTTTTGAGTAACAAGGATAACATCTAACATGTGAAAACGTTAGCAATGAACATTTATTTTGTCAGATGTTGATATTTTGTTTATACAGTATCCATCAATAGTTTTTTTTCTTTAAAATTAAAACTTCTAATATATACATATATATACACACACACACACACACAAATATATATATATATATATATATATATATATATATATATATATATATATATATGATGTAATCCATTGTTAGAATTATTATTAGTTGCAGTGTAGTAATAATATAATATTATTAATCTGTGTTGCCATCTCCCGAGCGCGTCCATTCAGGCGCGTTCTCGTTGGGTCACGTGTGACGTGCAGAGAAGGGCAGAGCCTTCTGCGTCGCGCGGCGGGTGGACCTCAAGCTGTATGGCAGGCGGAGTTGGCATATAAAAGTATGGTTTAACGATCCATAAATATATTTTAGACAGTTACAATTGTATTTTGATGAGTCATAATTATATTTTGACTGTCAGAATGATAATTAGAGACATCTGCGATTATAATCGCACTAGTCTAATCTGCTGTTGTTTGACATGAGACTTACTCAGAATTACTTCATGGATTATTAAATAATATCTGGATGCATTCATATGGTGAAACTGCTTGTCTGATTTGATTTATTATACACTTTGAAAAGACAAGAGTGAAGAACAATGCTTATACACCAAAAACATGAAATATAGTACAAATAAACACGTGACAGACAAGTAAAATACTTCAGAATCAAGGTAGACTCAATCAAAAAAAAAAAAAAAAAAGGTAAAGGCTGATTTTAAAAAGATTACAAGCTAGCAAATGTTTAACTGGCATTAAAATGTACTAACATTGATTAGTAGCCTACATTATGTTGTGTATGGATTGTCCTGTGTCGACGCAGGGTTACTCGTGTCAGTAAGGTTAGCTAACAATTTAATCCACAGCATGACATCTCAACATGATCCTTCACGATATAGAGTAGGACAAAAACCTTCCTAAATTTCTCAGCATACCTTATGGTATTTTTTTACATGTGACCCAGCTTGTTTTTTTCTTCTTCATATTTTTGAATCACTTTGGTATAAAGCAGTTTAAAATCACCTCAATATACAGTGTACTTTATTATACTATTCTTTGTCAAAATGGTGGACTTCCAAGGTAGGATTGGTTAATAAAATGTTTCCGGTGGGGCTTAGCAGCGATGTATTTGCATGCATGTTTCAGATATCTGTAAAGTAATTTGGACCAGAATGTATTTGAACCACTTGCAGAATCTGTGAAAATGTGAATAATTTTAACAAAATAAGAGGGACCATATAAAATGCATGATATTTTTATTCAGTACTGTCCTGAGTAAGATATTTTACATAAAATATATTTACATAAAGTTCACAAAATAACTGAATTTATAAAAAAAAAAAAAAAAAAGTGAACAAAAGTTTTATACTAGGCTATATGATGTCGTGCCCCAACGGAGGTCCGTGAACGCCACTGATATGATGTACGATAGTATATGTTTCATGTCGCACTCTCTCCCAGAGCTGGCAAGCATTATGCCTACATTATTATTTTAATTAACCTAGAAGTATTTTGACATATTTTGTTATGATTATAATAAAAAAAAAAACCTAATGTTATATTTAAAAAAAAAAAAAGGTTTTACAATGACATTTGATGACAATATCAGGTCTGCCCTACCTTGGTTTTTGGTGAATAGATGCCGCTGATTTTGAAGAATGTCGGTAACCAAACATACGGGGAAAAAAATACTATGGAAGTCAATGGGGCCCAGCAACTGTTTGGTTACCGACATTCTCCAAAATATCTTATTTTGTGTTCAGCTGAAGAAAGAAATTAATACAGGTTTGGAACAATTTGAGGGCGAGTAAATGACGGAATTTTCATTTTTGGGTGAACTATCCCTTTAATGTAAAGACGGCTTGCCATACTCGCTGCCCTCGCTCGCTCTCTGGAGAAAAACAGCACATGCTATGCGCTGCGGATCTCAAGGGAGCCGTGCAAAAACAACAAGCATTGGATCCTTAGGCCAAGCCCCTTTGCGCGGAGAATTCTGTCTCTGAATATATTAACATCCACGTGTACATATCTCACGTCTAATCATGATTGGTTATATTGCTATAAAGTAGCCTACATAACTCAAATGGTTTATATGGCTGCGGGTTTTCTGTTCTCAGCACTTTCATATTTTAAATACTTTTTTTTCTTTTAAATGTGTATTGTAATAACGCACGCTATTAGACTGTTTAATAATACTAATGCCTCTACAACAACAACACCAACTAATAATAATAATATAATCGTTATTATTAGGTTAATTATATTTTTTTATTCTGCCTTGTCAGATGTCAGAGCTCGTGCATATGTTTATATTTAGTCTTTTAATTAAAAGAAAAAAAAAAATTAAGTTCCAGTATTATTGTCCTCTCCCGTGCACTCGCCTGCGGTCCAGCCAAAGAGAGCAGGAGTATGTTCATAATAAAGACGTCACCCTGTGCTTTGACCGTGCCAACCAAGTGCGCAGCTCTTAACTGTACAACTACAATCTCGACATGCTTACGAACGACCGAGGAATCCTCACATCCCCTGCGTTCGTCAACACAAACACTCTGGCACCGACATCTGCAGTGGGTCGGTAGCCAGGACACCGTTTTTCACTCCAGGACGTTTTTGGGCACGCGGACTTCTTTGCTGCGCACTTGAAGCTGAAGCTGATTTGCGAGGATTTAAAGGAAGGCGCAGGGACTCTTAAGGTATTTCAAACTGCGACAGCTATCATGAGTATATCGTTATCCAGCATGTGCGAGAGGGAAAGAGCATGTGTGCACGACGTGTTTAAATCGTCTCGGCGTGTGTCGTTTTCTTCACAGCTTCTCGTGCACATATTTTCAACGTGTAGCGTCATTGACGCTTAGCGTCCTTCATTACGAACGTTTCCGTTCGTGGACCGTGCAGCCTTACGCTATTCGTTTCAAAACCGTTTATATTTCATTTTAGTTTCTCGAAAGTTCGAGAAAACAGTATTGGGGGCTTAAGAAATGGTGAAAAGTGTACTACGCACTTATCCGCACCGTGGTGATATGAGCTCGCGAGAGAGACACGCCCACTTCCAGTGTGTACGCGTGAGGAGCGCGTGTTTTTCCGTGCACTGTCACTTTGAGGCTATTTGGATGAACAGTTTTGTCCTCTGAGAGCCTAAACGATCTTGCCATTTCCATTAAATGACTATCGCGTTTGGTTAGTCTTAAATACTAATCTGAGTCGGAGACCTTTAAATGGTGTGTAATGCGGAATGTTAGTTGTGTTTTGTGAACTGCAGGGGGCAGTGAGTGTATCCTATTTGGAGTCCGTATTGAATGATAAAGTTTGACTCATGCGATTTATAGGCCCCTTGAGTGTGTGTGTGTGTCTGTGAAACAGAATGAGTCACATCTGACGGGAACCCTTCTGGAAGGTGCTATTTATCACATCCCAAAGAATATGTTTCATATGAAGACGAGGCTATGAAATTGTTTTTTTGTTTTTTTTGCACCATGCCTCCATTTTATTTTACACCCTAACTTGTATTTGTTCTATATTTGATAAAATCCTTAAGCATTCTGTTTATTTCCAGCTTTAGAAAAAATGTTTTCTGATTGTGAGCTCAACTATATATATATATATATATATTTATTCCACACATAAGTATCGCTCCTGTGATGGAGGAGGTGACAGGTCCCCAGACCTGCACTGCAAAACCCCCCCGCAGTCTGCAGGAATGGAAGAAGAGAGTCAAGTCTGAGTACATGAGGTTAAGACAGTTGAAACGCTTCCGCAAAGCTGAGGAGGTCAAGGTAGAAAGTCTTTTGTTGTTGCTATTTTTCATCTTCATTATTTTACTCTGTCAGACCTTTCACTGTGTCTTATCCTGTCTTTTTTTCTTTTCCCTCTTCAATATTCTTTATACATTATACATTATTATAATGGTTTTTAAAGAAATTAATACTTTTATTTAGCAAGGATGCTTTAAATTGATCAAAAGTGACAGAAAAGATATTTTCTTTTATAATAAGAAGAAATGTTTCTTGAGCAGCAAATCGTCATATCAGAATGATTTCTGAAGGATCATGTGAATTAAAGTTTAAAATATTTCACTATATTACTGTATTTTTGATCAAATGAATGCAGCTTTGGTAAGCATAACTGACTTCTTTCAAAAACATAAAAACAATCTTACTGACCCTAAATTTATAAATGGTAGTGCATTACTGTTAATTTTTTTTTATAATTCTTTCTCTATTTTTCTTGAAAATTTTCTATGCTGTTCTATTTTATAAATTTAGCTTTCAGTGCATGCAACTCACTCTTTTTTACTGTTATGCTTAGTGTGTGTGTTTTTCACAGGCTCTATTCCAGTCTAATCGCCGTAAGATTGAAGAAAGAACTGAGCTGCTGAATGAGGAATGGTCCAAGCTCCGAATCCAGTCCATTCCTCTGTCCACAACCAGTGGCTGTCTGCCCAACAAAAAGGCAAGAATGACACAGCCGGGGACCTTGACTACCACTAACCGCTGTCAGTCATCCTGCATCTGCTCTATGACACTAGATCACTTTACTGTGAATTGAACTTGCTGCTAATTCAGCACAAGACTGTCCCCTCTAGCTGATTTATGAGCTGAATCAATAAATGGTCAGCTTTGCCTTGCCATTTTCCCCAACCTAATTTATTCTAACAAAATGCCAGTAATGACTCAAGATCAGGTGCCACATTTCGCCTTCCATTTCCTACAGGACTCAGTTTATCATACCCTACCTGACAAGCATTTAGATCATTCTAATGATGTTATTAATGGACTGACTGTGGCACAGTTAACCTCTAATTAATTAGTCCAGGCAAATATTACCAGTAGGCCGGTAAAAATGTAGCAAGGTGGGATTTTTTTTTTTCACACTTTATTAAATTGCTCTGTTGCCAAAAATGTATTTGTATGTTTGCCAAGTCTGCGCTCAATATCTAAAACTCCTGTGATATCCACAATAAAAGCAGCCAGTGGGCACAGCAGAGCTTAGTTCTCCGTGGAAGACAGAGAGACTGCTCCACATACCAGCACAGCTGGATCCTGCATGCAACAGAACTGAAGAATAATAACATACCAAACCAAATATTTTTTGATTAGTGGAATATGATTTTGGTCACCGATGTAAATGTATATCCACAGGCACATACTTGTACCCAGTTTGATTCTTCTGTCCAGTAGTTTCTATGACTGATGTGGTGTGATATTTTAAAGGGATAGTTAACCCCTAAAATTTAAATCTTTTCTTTATTTGCTCACCTTCTTGTCGTTTAGCGGTACTGATGCTTTCAAGCTTCAAAAAAGACACATGAACATCAAGTATCATAAATGGTCTGTATGAATAGTGCACTATATTCCTTCTGAAGCCATACAAGCTTTGAGTGATGAACGTACAAAAATATAAGTCTCTAACAAACACATGAGAAGAATCGATGACTGATATGTGAATATTTTCAATCAGTTGATCTTGTACACACAAGTGGTCTAAATACATAGTTCAGTCATGAAACTCTAAGCGAGTGCTGATTGGTTCCTCTAACGCAGTGGCGGTAGCCAACCAGACGTACTTCCTAATCCACGTAACCACTTATATTTGCACCCTAGCCTGCAATCTCTCAATCTGTTTACCCTTCCTCCTCCCCAGCTCCACCCGTAGAGTTGAATATTATTCTTGAAGCAGTATTTACCATATGTATGTTATTTTAACTAAGCTGAACAAACTCTTGTATTTGCAGCGGCAGCAGTGTATCAGATTGCCCCATGCCAATAAATGCTGGTTAAATAATTCACTTCGAGAGTTGTCATGATTGAAATGATTTTGCCAAAAATCAGCCTCATCACTTCAACTTGATTCAAACGATAATATAAAAACTGTAATATGGCTTCAGGAAATTAAGAACTGGAAAATGATGTTTGTGGGTCCTTTTTGAAAGCCTCTGTCCATATTTATTGTAAAATGCGTGGAAATGAGTGACGTTTAAATTTGGAAATTTCTTCTTTTATTTTCCCTATAAGTCATTTCGTTTTGCATTAGCATGATGATTACAGCATTTCCATTTTTGGGTGAACATTTCCATTATTAGTAGATAATAATTTATTTTTATT
This sequence comes from Opsariichthys bidens, assembly GCA_037194245.1. Taxonomy (NCBI): domain Eukaryota; kingdom Metazoa; phylum Chordata; class Actinopteri; order Cypriniformes; family Xenocyprididae; genus Opsariichthys; species Opsariichthys bidens. The sequence goes on along the minus strand of CM074277.1, from coordinate 14,699,753 downwards.
CAGTGATTTGTTTGTAAACTAGGAAACACGTATTAAATTGCAACTAACATGAAATTATTTTATATTTAAATTACATTGGCTAAATTAATATATGTAAGGCTAAAGCAATTGACCAGTTCTCTCTGTAGTTCTGAGTGACACTTTGACTTATCCTCTGCTTTCCTGTGTTCCTTTTCTTGTCCAATCACAGTTGTGCATGGTAGAGTTTGGCTTTCCGTCCTTTCCGAACCAGGCAGTTGCCATGCGTCCCTTGACAACTGTTGCTGGGATACCATTCATGTACTCCTGGTCCCCTTTGCAGCAGAACTTCATGGTACTGGATGTGGACAATAAGCGCACACACATTAACACATAAAAAGCACTCAATCATGATCACCATTAGCAGCCTGCGTCTGCAGAAAAAGAAGGCGAGAGAAAAGCATCAGTTTATGACACTGGTCATTTTAAAAGTAGGTCACCCTGCAGCAGTGCATTCACATGTTCAGACAGCCCTAAGCATGTGTTTTTGAAATCATCTCTCAGGTAGAGGAGGATATGCGTCTTTATACACCTACACTCACTTACAGGAACAAATATAGGCATATATAAAAACACCCACCTGCAACATACATTTACAATATCTCTGTGCATTTCTCTCTCATTTAACAAAACAAACCTTACTAATGCAGTGAAAAATCACAGCCCTCTTCCTACCGTCTTTTTTCTCTCTCTGTCTCTGAGGTGGAAGATGAGACGTTTCTGCATAATATCCCTTACATGGGAGACGAGGTGTTGGAACAAGATGAGGCTTTCCTGGAAGAGCTTATTGACAATTATGATGGGGTGCATGGTGACAGAGGTGAGCATTGCAATACATATTTCCAGAAGCGTCACTAGACCTGGACTGAATCTCTTCTGGAAAGCCCTGAATGTTTTAAAGACATGAGTAAAGATAGTAAATAAGTTTCAATAAAAATAGGTATAAAATTATTTGACAGTTATTACCATAATTTATTCAACCACAAAACATATACTACCGTTAAAAGATTGGGCTGTGTTTTTTTTTTTTGAAGGAGAATAGAATAAAAACCCTAATATTGTGAAAAATTATTACAGTTGAAATAAATTGTTTTCAAATACAATTCAATTTATTCCTGTGATGCAAAGATGAATTTTCAGCATCATTACCCCAGTCTTCAGTGTCACATGGTCCTTCACAAATTATTCTGGTGTGATGATTTGATGCTCAAGAAACATTTCCTAACATTATCAATGTTGGAAACAGTTGTGCTGCTTAATACTTTTTCAGGATTCTTTGATGAAAAAAGAAAAAAAAGAAAAAGAAATCTTTTGTAACATTATAAATGTCTTTTGCGTCACTTTTGATAAATTTAAAGCATGCTTGCTGAAAGAAAAAAGAAAAAATCGTACTTAGCCTAAATATTGAATGATAATGTAGATGATGTTCCTGTTGTGATATCATATATGTTTGTGAATGTTAGACCGGCAGTGTGATATACATAAATATCTTGTATCTTAATAACAGAGGGAGGATTCATAAATGATGAGATCTTTAAGGAGCTGGTGGAGGCATTGAGCCAATACTCAGACCCAGAGGAAGAAGAGGAGGAAGAGCCTACAGAGAAAGCAGAGAATGAGGAGAAGGAGGAGGAGGAGGAGGAGGAGGCGGAGAAAGGGATGCAGAAAAGTGTAGCAGAAGGTTCAGAGGAGTCAAAAGGGGGCTTCTTCAAGAGAAAGAGGAGGAGCACTGGTGAAGGTGAGTTGTGTTTTGAGCAGAAACAACATGGGATGTAATTACTATTATATTTATTGGTATTATTATTATTCCAAAATGGAATAATTCTGATAATAAAAATACACATAAATATATATTATATAATACATTTTAAAAATGTATTAATTATTTGTTTAATTAATTCATTTCATTTAATTGTATTCATTTTTAAAATGAAAACAAAAAAAGAATACAATTAAATGTTTTATAAAAAAAATATCTTTTTATTTAATTTTTTGTTTTATTATCTTTTAAGTTTGATGGCCATATTTTGTGTCAAATTACCAAAGAGTTAGGACTTTTAATAGACTAGTTGCACTATAGTAGGCTACTGTACGACCAGAGACACTAGAGTTGAATTTCACTGGTTGAACAACAAATTGACTAGAACTCACGTGTTACCCATCAGATCAGCTTTTGTGTCTCTTGTGTGTCTACATGCAATTGTTTGATCTGAGTTTCATCTCTATTCCCAATGAGAGCTGGGTAAACCTGTTTGTTCATTCAGTTTGTTTTCGGCCAGTATCCCGTTACAGTACACACTGACCCCTACGCCACAGCAGAGGAAACATGCACACACATAAGCACCAGTATACTTTTACTTTATAAGTCATTATTTTGGAAATTCTGATTTTACTCTTGCTTTCCCATCACCAGGAAAAGAGCTCTCCACCAATAAGAAGATTCCTCATGACAAGATTTTCACAGCGATTGCGTCCATGTTTCCATATAAAGGCACCATGGAGGAGCTGAAGAACAAGTAGGCCACACTATTGGAAATATGAACTTTTATGAAACATATGAGCTTGTTTTAGATGGATTTTCAGTTCAGACCTGTTAAATCCTCAGTCCTGTTTAATTTCCGTTTAACTCATTTTGATTTAATTGCAAAGTTGCACACCCTATGCACAATGCTGTCCCAAACAAAAGCCTTTATGGCAAACCTAACACATTCTTGCACATTCTTCATGCACATTCTTCACTTGAATAGGAAAGAATATGTCATGCCAGTTTAAAGCCGTGGTAAATGAAGGTTCATGGGAAGCTCCTCAGGCTCTGCTGTCAGCTGGCTGTTCAGCCCCCGCAGCAGCAGTGGAAACAAAAACCCGTCACACTTTGCATTATCATCCAACTGTTTACTGTTTCATGTCATCATTGTTCATTCCACCAGCTGTGCTCATTTTATTTCTTTCCGCTGGCTGGGGGAAATCTGTGCGTGAGAGTTGTATTTAATACCCTGTAATGATTGTAAAACAATTTCAGCACTTTAAAGGGATAGTTAATCCAAAACAGAAGATTCTGTCATAATTCTATTTACTCCAAACTTGTATGACTTTGTTTCCTCTTTTTTTTTGGAAGAAAAAAATACATAGAATACGCATACATTATAAATTACACACAAATCTACAGTTCATACTAGTGACTACAGCTGTTAATAATGGTTTTGGAACAACATGAGCATCAGTAAGTAGGCTTTAAGTATTACCTGTCAGTTTTTAGGTGAATTAATGCTAAAAGCATTTACTGATCTTTAACATCATAAAAATACAAAACTAAGACAAATTGATTCCCAAACTCTAAATCCTCTTAATTCACTGTTATCCCCCATACACTGCCATTCAAAGATTAGGCGTCAGTTTTTTTTTTAATTAGTACTTTTATTCACAAATTAAAATGATCAAAAGTGACAGTAAAGACATTTTTAAAGATAAAGATAAAGCTTTATACTTCAGATAAATTATGTTCTTTCAAACTTGCTATTCATCAAATAATGCTGAAAATATGAATAATGGTTTACACAAAAAAAGCAGCACAATTGTTTTCAACTTTGATAATAATAGTAATACATTTTCTTGAGCATCAAATCTCTTTTCTCTTATTCAAAAATAACATATAAAGCTAAAAAATTAAAAAATAAATAAATACAGAGGGTTAGGTCAAAAAAATGTCTTGGCTTTACAGTCAAGGTGATAGGTTATATTAGAGTATTAAAATATAGGCTAGATTTGAAGAGAAATGTAGATTAATATTTCTCTTTTCAGGATACATTCTCAGTCGGGGCGAGAAAACCCCCACGTTTTTATATACATCTCATTCAGTTGCAGTTTTAGATTTTCAATTTTGTTTTGCTGCTATTCCAAGTAATAATGTAACTGTATTTTTCTCTCTCTCCTGCAGGTATAAGGATCTCCTGGAGCCGTCCAGCCCTGTGAAGTTGCCTCCTCTCTGTACGCCCAGCATGGATGGCCCCTTTGCCAAATCTGTTCAGAGAGAGCAAAGTCTGCACTCTTTTCATACACTTTTCTGTCGCCGCTGCTTTAAATACGACTGCTTCTTGCACCGTAAGACATTAAAATGTCCTTCTCTTGTCTGCAATGCAATTATTTTGCTTCTGTTTAAATGATCTGATCACAAATCGTCCACCAAGATTAATACTACAAATGTGATGTAATGTTTATGCTCAGCTTTCCATGCATCCCCTAATGTATATAAGAGGAAGAATAAAGAGATCCGTATGGAGACAGAGCCCTGTGGACTGGACTGCTTCCTGCTGCAGGTATAGCACACCTGCATATCACATAATGATTTCATGACTTTACTGTCGATTTATAATTTAATTAGAACCTATTAATATATTAATAATTTTTATCTTTTCTCCCTTCTTTGGTTACAGAAAGGGGCAAAAGAATTTGCTGATCAAAACATTCTGAGGTCTCAAAGGCCTCGGCGTCGACGCCGACAGCCCCGCCCCTCAAGTTCATGTGGCCCCTCAGGCTCCGGTGAGGAGGGAAAAGAAGGAGACAGTGACCATGAAACCACCAGCTCCTCAGGTACACACACCAATGTGCATAAACACAAACATACAAAACAAAATATCCATATACACGCCTTAATGTACTGTGGAAAAAGGGTTAATAAAGACCAAAATAACATAGATGAAACACATAGGCAAACCTTCCATTGCTAAAAATAGCATTGCTTTAATAAAAAAATGATTTGTCCCATGGACGTGAGTTGTTTGACTATATTGCACCAGGGACTGAAAATGGTTTTCGGAACACAAGAACATTATTAGTAAGGCAATAATTATTATTTTCACTTACTTACTTTTACTTACTGTAATTCCACAGACCTACATTTAAGGGAGGGATCCAAACCTTATCTAGAGAGTATGATAGAGATTTTTTAACCACATAAAAATGCACTAACAACAACTTCAACCTCATTGCAAACTTTCTTTAGGGATGCACAATGTATCGGTACCATTTTTTAAATTTATCAGTATCGGTTAGTATTACATATTTAATTGTTCATAATCTATTACTCATTTAAAGTTAATCTTTTAAAGCACTAATAATTTAATAAATATTACTTGTAATCTTTAGCAAATCACAAAACAAATATCTTTAATTTTGTCGTGTGCGTCACGATGTTGTAATGCCTAAATTTACTTTTTTTAAAACATTTAAAACAACTCTTTTTTTTATTAATTTATTCCTAATTTTTATTTATTTATGTTATTAATTTATTCCTGTGATGCAAAGGCGAATATTAGAATATTATGATGCTTCATCTAATATGCTGATTTGGTGCTTATCATTATCAATGTTATAAACAGTTGTGCTGCTTTATATTTTTGTGGAAATTTTTTGATGAACAGAAAGTTAAAAAGAACAGCATTTCTATTTTGACAACTATCAGAAGAGTTTACCATGGTAATGGATATGACAATGTTAATACTTTTGGTCTTGGTGGAATAGATCTGCTACGCTGTTACTATTAATTATTGCTGCTGCTGCAGAGCAAGTACAGAGACCTGCTGCTGCTAATATGTACATGTCATGCTGCTGCTGTACAAATAGCATATATGAAATTAACCACAACAGATTTATACAGGTGGAGCTGGGGATGTTGGAGGGTTTCAGAGGAACTCTGAAAGTGCGCTGCAAACTGCTACATAAACTTTAAACAACTTTTTAAATGTTGATCAGCAAGCTCATTGGCTACAGATGCAAAAGGAACCAATTCGCTTGTGCTCTGTAATTAATGATGCAATTGACCCTTCGCAAACAGTTTGATTGACAGGCGATCTGATCAGTCATAACCCAGAATCTGCCATTTTGTCTGACAAAGCAGTCAGGGGAGTTAGTTGATTAACGTTGGTGAACTTGAACTTGAAAAATCTTTCTGCGCTTGAAACAGCATTCCTTCTGATGTTCATTCATGTTTATTTGATGCTATAAATGAACTTGTATGAAGAGATGTTGGTTCACGAGCCGCTTGAAGGAGCTACAGAGACACACGACACATTAAAGAGCCGCTATACGGTATTTATTGTTTAAACTTCTTTAAAAAATTACAATATTTTAAATATGAAACTGTTTCATACATTGTCAGTGTCCTCTTTGCTCTGGGATGTATTTTTCACTGCGTGAGAACATGATGTGTGGCGTGAGAGCTCATGGCTTGTCAGGTATGTAAAGGGGGCGGGTCTTTGCGAAAGGTCAATTGTCTGCAGTTTGCGTTTAGAAGATCAGTTTGCACCATCTAGAATTTCATGACAGAACTTGGTATTTATTTGAAATAGAAATGTTTTATATGATGATATATCATATAAAATGATGAATATCTTTACTGTTACTTTTGATCAATTCAATGTATCCTTGCTGAATAAAAGTATTAATATCTTAAAAATAGACACCTAACTTTTCTGTTCAATTCTGATTTAATTACGTCATACAACACACTTGTAAACCGACACAATGTTTTGGATGAAAACCTAACATTTGCCTGTGTGAATGATTGTGTGTCAGAGAGTAACTCTCGGTGTCCCAGTCCCAACAAAATGAGACCAGGGGAGGAAGGAGCAGAGGAGTCTGAGTTGCCTCGTCAGTGGAGCGGAGCAGAGGAGTCTCTGTTTAGAGTCCTGCACGGCACATATTACAACAACTTCTGCTCTATTGCACGACTGATTGGCACCAAGACATGCAGAGAGGTATGTACAAAACTAACAAAGAACAGGAGGTAAAATATTTATATTTTGCTTGTATTGTATTGCTTGTACATTTGTAAAGGAGTTCATTACATGCACATGCAATAATATTGAATGTGCAGAATTCTACAATATTTACTCAAAAGCAAAGACAACAAGAAAATGTCTGTTTAAAGTAATGTATGACTGTGTGCATGTGTGCCTGTGTGTTTTTCCGAGAAAGACTTTGGTTTGGCTAACTGGAAGTGATTACCTCAAATCATGTGTTTTTCTTTCATTTAGGGAATGGTCCAAATCTTTTTCTAGAAGAGCGTTGTTTTGATTGTGTGTTTGTGTGTGTATGTGTGTGTTAGTTTGTGCGAGCTCATGTGGCAAAGATCAACACGATAATGATCGGTTACATCTCTTTTGGGTTTCAAAATACTGACTAACGCCCATTAAGTGTTGCGGTGTGTGGGGGAAAGTACATGTTGCAATGCTCTGTCTGTGTTTATGTCTGCATGTGTTTGTGTCAGGTATACGAGTTTGCAGTGAAAGAGATGCTGATTCACCGTGTTCCACTGGAGGATGGCGGGATCTCACCTCAGAAGAAAAAACGAAAGCACAGGTAAGATGTTCACACACCTTCCACCTTCACCTGCTTCATATTCATGCTTTAATAAGTTGGATGTTACACAGGCAGCAAAATACAGACACTAGAGATCAACAGTGTTTCTGTTTGTTTGATAGATTATGGGCAAAGATACAGCTGAAGAAAGGTAAGACTCTCATCTGAATTACCAGGCTGAGTTTCATTGCCTTGGCAGGTCCAGGAATAGACAAACTGAAGGAAAAATCATGGAGATTTTTATAGATAGGGTGATTCAACATTCTGGCTGGCGATTGGAAGTAAAATAGATGGTATCAATAATTAAATTAACTCTTTCCTCGCCAGTGTTCTTTAAAAAAAAAGGTACCAGCCACTACCAGCATGTTTGATAATTTTCACAAATTTTTCGTGGCCCCAAGATATTTTTTTGCATCATGCGTTCTTCACACCTGAAAGTGGGTATGTTTCATAAAAAAGAAAAATTTTGAACAAAAAGCTGAGGAAATTGAGGGGTCCATCAACACCCCTGATGTTTTGATTTATATCCTGTTTAATGTTTGATTATCATGTTATTTTATTGCAATGCTTTTATCACTTGTTTTTGCTTCTTTTTTTTCCCTGTGTTTTGATCTGGAGATTCTGTACTCTTTCAGAAGATGCATAATAGCGCCCTCTACTATATAACAGTGAAAACATGGATTGCCTGAATTTACGTTTGTGGCAGGGAAGCATTGTCTTGACGGAAAATTCTGTCAATGGCGGGGAAAGAGTTAATGGTCTGTTTTGTTCATGTGCATTACATTGTAAGCTTATTAAATGTGGGAATAAAGTTTTTAAGACTTTATAAATAATTATTGCACAGGATATAATGACAGCAAAATATTCTTAATATTTCAGTTCATTAAATAATGTTTAATACATTCTAAGTATTTAAGAAGGCCTATTGTCTTTAATCAATATAATTTAGTTCTAAAATTTATATTAAATATAATTATTAAATATACAAAATTACAATAAGCTCAATTTTTAAAAGTTTTAGTTGATTATGAAATAACAAGGAACAACAATTTACAGCATTTATTAATCTTTGTTATTGTTAGATATTTGTATGTTTGATGTTTATTTTTAATATTTAACTGTATGCAGTAATCACAAATGACTGGAAACATAATGGAGTGTCTTTGTTCAGATTGCATGGGAAGCTTTGTTATTACTCTCATTTACCTTCCTGTTTGTCATACAGACAACTCATCCAATCAAGTGTACAATTATCAGCCCTGTGACCACCCTGAGCACCCATGTGATAGCTCCTGTCCATGTGTGATGACACAAAACTTTTGTGAGAAATTCTGCCAGTGTGATCGGGAGTGTGAGTCCAACACAAATGAACACATGCACACATATGCGAACACATCAATTATAGACATGCAAAAACATAAAAAATTCAAGTATACAGTTGTTTTTGTTTAAGAAAATTAAATAAATAACAAAGCTTTCAGTTTATATATATATATATATATATATATATATATATATATATAAAAGGTCTCTTCCTTGACCTTATTTACACTTTAAAAAATATTATATTTTGTCTATAGTATTATGTATTTCTGTCCAGTAGTCAATTATTGGTCCTGTTTAGGTGACAAGTTCTTCAATGCTAAAGGTGCCATATCTGTACACCACTAGGGGGCGACAACAAAACAACATCAGACCCCTAGTGGTGCAGTGAAGAAATTACACACTTTACCTTTAAACAATTCACTGTACCATTTTGACCTTTGCTCAAATCATGTCATATTGAACATCCATTTATTTTAGGCATATAAACATCTCAAACATTCACAGGTAACCCTGACCGAGTTTTCCGCTGTGTTTTTGATTTTAGGTCCGAATCGGTTTCCTGGCTGTCGCTGCAAGACTCAATGTAACACCAAGCAGTGTCCGTGTTACCTGGCCGTGCGGGAGTGTGACCCTGACCTCTGCATGACCTGTGGGGCTGCAGACCACTGGGACAGCAAGCAGGTCTCCTGCAAGAACTGCAGCATCCAGAGAGGACTTAAGAAGGTATGAACTACTTTTCAGGGACACTGTGATCTATCAGTGGTGGACAGTAACAAAGTATTTCTACTTTATTACTGTACTTAAGTGCGTTTCTCAAGTACTTGTTCCTTATATTTTATAGTATTTTCATTTTACTTCACTTCATTCCAAAGTATAATATTCTGTTTTTTACTCCACTACATAAAACATATTTTTCATTGTTTTTTCAAACTGAAGAAGTTGCCATAGGAGCGATGTCCGATTTTTCCAATGAACCTTCTGAATTAGTTCACACATAACACTGAACAATTCTTTTGGGAATTGGACTGATTCAGTTACAACTATTGAGTCAACAACTTGATAGTTCAGGTATCCTGTTCGAAATTTGCAAAGAACAAGATATTGTTGGAAGTTGAACTGCTGGTGTGGAGACACTAATGAATTTTAGTATTTTAGTATTTTGTCAATGAAATCATATTTAGGTCATGACTGTCAGTAAGCGGACATGTTTTTAAGCCCATTGAAATGCTTAAATGCCCTCATTTGTGTTGCACCTTCTGTAATTTAGTTTTTAAAATTTAAAATTTTCAATGCAAAATTTTTAAAATATGATATGTTATGCAGACAACTTTACTGCATATATAGTAATATTTTAATAGGGTATCTGTACTTTTACTCAAGTGCTTGATTTGCGTATACAACTGTGATCTATCTATGTAGCTTTCATCCAAAATGGTACATGCTGATAATCAAAGGAAAATAAGAGATAAAGAAGATGCTTTAGTCATGTGAATGTTGTTTAACCTGTTTGCCAGCACCTGCTCCTGGCCCCATCTGATGTTGCAGGGTGGGGTACATTTATCAAAGAGCCAGTCCAGAAGAATGAGTTCATCTCTGAATACTGTGGAGAGGTGTGTAGAAACCACACACTCTCCTAATGATGAGCATTAGATTCTGTGATTTTTCTGCTGTATTCTTCAGTTATCTGAAGTTATCTGACTAATATTTTTAGTGGTCTGATTAATGCATTGTGTGTGTAGCTTATTTCACAGGATGAAGCAGACAGGAGGGGCAGAATCTATGACAAGTACATGTCCAGCTTTCTGTTCAACTTGAACAATGGTACTGGCTTTATTATATCATATTATATCATATCAAATTATATTATATTATTAGTTTCACAAGTGTTTTTATTTCATTCCAGACTTTGTAGTGGATGCCACTCGAAAGGGGAATAAAATACGATTCGCCAACCATTCTGTCAACCCCAACTGTTACGCAAAAGGTACTTTATCTCATCATATAAATATCAAAGTGTTGAAGCTATTAAGTAGGGTTGGAGAATAACGGAAAAACATGTAACAGCGTCATGTAATCAGGATACAAATAAATGGCAACTGTAATTCGTTACAGTTACGTCAAAAAACAAACTAATCAGAATACAGTTACATTTTGTAAAAAAAAATATGAATACTATCAGGATTACATTGGTTTCATTTAAAGGTAAGTAAATTAGTATTTTGCCATAATAACTCTATATTAAGCACTGCTTGATTAGATCCTGGCTCTGTTGCCAGTCCTGACTCGTGAGCCACCTGCTGGCATATGCACAAATAACACCTCAGTCATTCTCCTTTTAATTACGCAAGTTTAATTACAATGCTTCCCGTGGTAAAAAACGTTTTCATGTCTGGAAATTTTGTTTTCAAAGAGGAAAAAGGAAACAACATGGTCGTACAGCGTAAACGTTGGTATGAAGACGCCAACTTAAATATTTGCAGTTAAGTCTAGAACGGAAATCATGTGTTCTGCTAAAATGTGTTTGTTAGCGTATTTGCACTTAAAATTCCATAGTTTGTATGGTCGCAGTTTTGTCACAGTTTTTAGCGGAAAATGAGCTGGAAAATGTAGAAATTAACACGAGAGTCGCCAACCCAGCAGGCAAAGGATGTAGATTCCCGCGTCAGTCAGACATTGGATTTTGGTTGAAAATTAAATCTGTGTCGCTGTCTATATCCAACGTTTGTTTGATGTCAAGCAACAACGTTGGACTGACGTCGAATTTTGGTTGGAATCACCACCAAAAACATAAAGGGTGCCAAACGTTTACTATTAATGGAAAAAAAACGGTTGAAGACCGTTACAAGACTTTACATTTCTCAAGATCCGATTAAATAACTCGACAAACAGCATTACCAGCTTCACTTATTACTAACAAGACAGACTTAATTCTGTCACAGAAGTCTACAGAAGTTCTTATTTAAAGTTAACAGAGGTTTTAATGTTAACGTTGGGTTGAAAATGTTTTGTTTGAAGTCACGGTCGTTATTATCAGTGTTTGCTTCAGTTTGACTTGATTTCTTAACATTAGTTTTTCTCTGACTGCTGTAAATTTTGTTATGGGAGGAAAAGCAAGAGGAATTATGTGCAGATGATGTTGTCTGCTTGATGATGATAAAAGCATCAACATGTAGTGTTTGATTTACTTATTCAGAGTGCATTAACTGATTATATAGTTATGTTGTTAATTTCATATTATTGATTGCAACAGTCCTGTGATTGTAAAGGCAGTTTTTTAATCTGAGGGATTGTGAATTAAAAAGATTACACACAGGCACTAAAGAATCAGCATATGCATCTCAATGATTGAGGTGACATGATTCATGCATCATACTGAGCAAAACTCATCTTTGGCTCCCAGAATGCATTGCAGCATGTCACTATTTTTGAGATTCATATGCTGATTCTTGATGATGTTGAATATGTCTTCCATCATCAAATAGACAACATCATTTAATCACATTTTCTCTTGTTTTTCTTGACATAACAAGCGGTTGCAGCAATCAGAGGAAAAATGAACCTAAACCAATCAAGGGTCAAGAGCCCAACTAAACCCACACTGATCTCTATCATGGTAACGTCAAACGAAACAATAAAACAACATCTAAACCTCTTAAATAAGAACTGCTGTAGACTTCTGACAGAAATAAAGTGAGTCTGGTTAGTAATAAGTGAAGCTGCTAATGCTTTTTGTTGACTTATTTAATCATCTGCTGAGATTAATGTGCTGCCATGCATTTCAGTCTTTTTTATGATTTTTTAGACGTCAACCCAATAATCATTTTCGAATCAATTTATCGTCTGGCTGACGTTGGATTAGTTGGAGTCGAACGTCTTCCAGACGTCACACTGACGTACTGTGGCAGCTGGGAAGTCACTGCTAATGCCCCAGAGTCAGTCTGAAATTAAGAAAGATCACAGTCTTGATCGACATGTATTTTGAAACAGACAAATATGTAGATGGTGAAGACGTTTTTAGTGTCGTGTATAAATTATAATGATTTTTTTTCCTCGTACATGTTAAGAAATAAAAATAAAACCATCTTTAATACAATACTATAGCCACTAGATGTCTGTATAGCCTTTTATATAAATATACTCAGCCCACGGGAAGGTGTAATCTCTAGTTGTTGAAACGAGACATGATTGCTTAGTTTTAAAAACCTAGTTTGCATTAGTGTTCATTTTAAAATCATATTAAATGAAAGTACTTTGATAATGTTGCTTTTTACTTGACTTTATTTACATATTTAACCTTGATGGAATCCAAAAGTAATCAGATTACATTACTTTAATATTGTGGTGCTTGGATTTCGTCACAGGATACTTTTTTTATGAAGACATTTGTAACTGTAACTGAATGCATTTGAAAAGTAACCCTGCCGTTAAGCACGTCTGACACTGGTTATTATTGCAGTTGTCATGGTCAACGGTGATCACCGCATCGGAATCTTTGCCAAGCGCTCCATACAACGAGGAGAAGAGCTCTTCTTTGATTACAGGTAGGTTTTGTTAAACTCTCATATATGCATTCTAATGATATTGATGATATTGTGATGTTATTTCATTTTTCCTGCTTCTTAGGTACAGTCAAGCGGATGCATTGAAGTATGTGGGCATTGAGAGGGAAATCGACATTGTGTAGATGTGCATCTTGAGCATGTCCACATTTAGCTGGTAACATTTTGCCTTCCCACAATGCTTTGCACTTCACTGAGGGTGTGATTTAAGAATTCCCATGGGGCATATTTGTGTAGTGACATCACAGATTGATACAGTCAGAGTGTGATGTCACTATTTTAACCTGTGGTTTAACTGAATTGTCTGAACAAGTGTTTTTGTTTACTTTATTTGTGATGATGTTTGTGATGACATTGAAGAAACCAAAAGGTGTCCTCAAAATGATAAATCCACTCTTCCACATTTGCACTATACGGCCAATACCATATTGATAGACGGCATGATTTTCTGTCATGGAAGGAAGAATGGCAGTTCAGACAATTGTCATGAAGTTTTTTTTAATTTTTTTTAATATACATTAAATCTTTCCATTCAAAAGACTCTGTAAACAGCTTTTGAAATAGCTATAACCTCTATATGCTCAATATATACTGTAACTGCAAACTGAATGCATCACACCTAGCCGTCGTTGTTGTTTCTGGTCAAAATATTCTGTAGTACAAAACATCAAGCAATATTTCATTGTTACATTTGCACTTAGAGTCAGTCAGGTCAGTATCTTCTCTTTCTAGAACAAACTTCAGTAAACTTTACTGCAACCTGGTGTCATTTGATGTTAACCTGTTACTGTAATGTGCATTGCTCTTGCAGTCCATGTCTATCTATCTATCTATCTCTCTCTCTCTCTCTCTCTCTCTCTCTCTCTTCATCAGCTGTAAGCTGCTTGCTGTATTGCACAAAGCTGGCTCATTTAGTCAGATGTTACTATTCTAACTAACATAGCTCTAAGGCAGTTAATCTTCATTTCTGCTTAAGCTGTATGAGGTTAAATATTGTTAATGTTGAGTAGAAATAAACAAAACAAGTAACCATATAAACCGACAGACTGAATGTGAAGTATGAGCTAAAGAGTGACTTAAAGGACATTGTTTAGCAGGCTTTTTTAAGAGTGAGTGTACAAAAAAGGCCTATCAAGGGTTAGGGTTTGGGTTCCACTGTACCATTTTATGTAAAATAAAGAGATAAACCAAATGACCATATTTGTTTAACATGCCCTAGATTTTAACTGTATCTCACATTTTTACTAAATGAAAATATGGACAATATGCTTAGAAAATAATTCCTAATATCTTGTAAATTTAGTTACATTTTTTTCTGAACTATTTTGTGCTTTATATTTGTCCCAAAAGCCCACAGAAAAGAGCTTTCTAAAAAAGTCAATTGACCCTTCGCAAACAGTTTGATTGACAGGCGATCTGACCAATCATAACCCCGAATCCGCCATTTTGTCTGACAAAGCAGTCAGGGGAGTTTAACGTTAACGTTGGTGAACTTGAACTTCAAAAATTGTGTGTACTCACGTCTTTCCAACATTCCTTCTGATGTTCATTCGTGTTTATTTGATGCTATAAATGAACTAGTATGAAGAGATGTTGGTTCACGAGCCGACTGAAGGAGCTACAGCGATCTGTCACGACACATTAAAGAGCCGCTATACGGTATTTACTGTTTGAACTTCTTTAAAAAATTACGATATGTATTAAATATGAAACTGTTTCATATGTCTGTCGACGTGTTGTCAGTGTCCTCTTTGCTCCAGGATGTATTTTTCACTGCATGAGAACATGATGTGTGGCGTGAGAGCTCATGGCTTGTCGGACAAAGCAACAGTAACTAAAGGGGGCGGCGGGTCTTTGCGAAGGGTCAATTGCAATTGAATTAACAGATATGTTTAAAAGCAGATGTATGTGTTGAAAATGTAGTAATGTTGTGTTGGACACGTTTAACAGGTGACAAAAGACATCAACACATGCACCTGTCTGAAATGATTAATTTTAGAAAGAGTCCTCAGAGTTTTTGTTTCCTTCAGACTTTTTATTAAAGTGTCATTTGGGATTTGTGTTGATTCTACAGTCATGGTCATTTACAATGAGGATGACAATCAAAACCAGAGCTAAAGAATGAAGAAAACTCAAAATTAACACCTTGCCACACCTGACCACAAAGCTGAAATTACCTTCTCGTAACACTTTGAGGGATAGCATTTTAAGGTTTTTGTCACAGAACCTACAGTTCCCCTGAATGAACCCTCATGGGCACAGTGGTAATAAAAGATGATTGTGATCACCTCAACATGAGACTGAATCTGCAACCTTTGTGTTAGTAGCTCTAAAGGTAGCATTTATCCTGGAAAGGAAATAATGTCAGAAGCATTTATTTACCCTCAGTAGATACTCTACCAATCAAAAGTTTGGGCTCTTTGAGATTCTTGCTTTCAAAGACTGCATTTATTTGATCCAAAATTCAGTAAAACCGTAATAATGTGAAATATTACAATTTAAAATAACTTTTCCATTGTAAGATATTTTGAAATGTAGTTAATGTAATGCTTACAAGCTGAAGTTTCACTCTTCAGTGTCACATGATCCTTCAGAAATCATTCTAATATGATGATTTGCTGCTCAAGAAATATTTTTTATTATCAATGTTGAATACAGTTATCAACAGTTATGCTGCTTAATATCGTTGTACAAACCATGATACGTTTTTTTCTTTGATGAATAGAAAGTTCAGAAAAACATCATTTATTTGAAATATAAATCTTTTGCAACAATATAAATGTCTTTACTGTCACTTTGATCAATTTAATGGAAAAAAAAAAACAAATCTAACTGACCACAAACTTTTGAATGGCAATGTACTGTAGAGTAAATAATGTTATTTATTATTTTCACCAAATACAGATAGCGACAAATATTCCCTATTTGGTCAAACGGGACTCATTTAGTGCATTTGAAAAAGATGATAAAGAAAATATTTCACAGTGAATTATTGTTTATATTTACATGTTGTTCATGTAAAATGGATCCCTACAAAACAGAGGTGAAGGTCACATATTAAGTGATACATTTCTCCAAATGAAACAAACGGAGGTCCACATGTTGATAACTGATGTGGTTTTCTTCAAACATTCAGTCAAATGTATGTCAGTGAGGTACCGTTCCTATTGGCTGCAGCTGGTAAAAGCATTGACAGGGACGACGCACAATACCTCATTTACACAAACGTACATTACACAGCTGGTGCTGAGTACCAGCCATTTAAACCATCCGCTCTCTTCTCATTTCACATAAACATTCATTTGAAAACTACACTATAAACCTTTTTAAATAAATGTCAAGTATGAGGAGAGTTTGAAAGGTGTTCCCTGTGCAATTTAATAGCATTTCATTCTTCATTCAAGACTCTTTTCAAAGTAAAAATGAATTGAAAGTCTATATTCCACTGGTTTAGAGGATGATAGGAGGGAAGAAGTAAAGGAATGAGGGATACATTTAATTAAAAAAAAAATAATAATAACAGAAGAGACAAAAGAGGAGGCTTAGAAACCTGGCAGAGGTCATGAGGTTAAAGCTGAACTTAACCATTCAACACTCATCTATTCAAAATACTCTCACTTGCCTGCCTTTTTTATACAAATTAGAATGATAAAAAGAGAAGTACACTTTATTTATACATATACATAAACAGCATAATCTGTGGGTGAATATTATGCAATGTCTTTGATAAAAGCTCTTATGGCTCTGTTAAAGAAAGACTAAAGAACATGTGCCTGGCACTGGAAGCAGCAGATTCTTTTTCTTATTGCATTTCGATGAAAAGTGCAGTAGTCATGCAAAATGCATAGCTTCTAAAGATAATATATGTGTTCTACCTTATTTGCTCTTTTGTTTTAATAGCTCATTTTACATGTGGAAAGATGAAGGAAGTGATCTAAGCTCTGGGTAAGACCACCATCAAAACGGCTAAGAAGCAACAGCAGCAGCAATAATGGTGTACTACAGCAAATGCATGAATGAATGTATAAGAACACCACGGCTTTATACATTGGCGTCTTCCATCCACAGACTTTAGTCTGCGATGTGTGAGCCTCTCGAGCACAACAGCCAGACTTGTGCTGAACGTCTCAGTGTTTCATGCTAAGAAAGCTTTCGATGGTGACCTCGTGCAAAAATATCAGCTGCTTTATGACTAATTCTCTCCAAACTCTCGAGGGTCTCATTTTGAACAACCTTAAACAACCAGATCGCAATTTATGATATTAGAACATGTTAACTTCGCTGTTCCCCTATATACTTTTAGTGTTTCTGTCATTCAGTTATTGATCCAAAGCTAAAATCACTTTTTCTAATCTGTAGATTGTAGACTCCACAACTACAAGTAAATACATTCAGGAGGAGATCCATGCTATAAAAGCCTGTCTACTTTTTTTGTCTTGTGTACCTGATAGGCCCATCACTAAGGCTTAAAGTACCCCATTATTATTTTTACTGAATAAAAAAAGTAATTTTGAAGAAAAAATGAATGCAAAACCAAAATATATGTAAAACTTGGACGCATTACAAAATGTTTTCTTTCCTTTTAAAAAAAAAAACAACTA
Organism: Opsariichthys bidens; assembly: GCA_037194245.1. Taxonomy (NCBI): domain Eukaryota; kingdom Metazoa; phylum Chordata; class Actinopteri; order Cypriniformes; family Xenocyprididae; genus Opsariichthys; species Opsariichthys bidens. Next base: position 14,681,893 of record CM074277.1, on the reverse strand, counting down.
GGGGAAAAAGACATTAATTTCAGTAAGTTTTTTTTTTTCCTGTTATTGGGAATCACTGGTCTAAAACATTTTTTTATCAATCCCGTCACATGAATATGATGTAAACCGAACAGAAGTATGACATCATTGTACACTATTATTAAAAAATTGATTTGCTTTGGCCTATAGGAAGAATTCTCTTGAAGAAAACAGCTTAAACAGTCTAATCTGTGGCATCATTCTCATCTGACACAATACAAAGTTATTCCTGCATTGGGTTTGTGAAATATAAAGAGATTTCTTCATTAGGTCTTTTAGAGGTGCCTAGAGAATGGCTTGAAAAGGCTGGTGTGTGTTGCTGTAGCAGCAGTGAGCAGAACATGTAGCTCTCTATCAAATGCCATCACGATCACTGTTACCAACCTGAGACATGTAGTACAGCACACCATGTTCATGTATGATGCTGGGGAAGATGGTTACTCATCACTCATTGGTCTTTAGTCAAGAAACTTTTCTTTGTAAACCTTTCATGAATCCAATTTTACAAAAATGTCCTAATCTTCATGAATGTTATACCTCATTGTTGTTCACAAGCAATATGCAATATGGCTACTATCACAAAAACACCTTTCAGCAGTTTTTAAAATGCCACAGAAATAATATTTCCCCATTCAGATTATTGTTTCAGCACATTAAAGTCATTGTGCTCTAAAGAAGCTGAAGCCATTCAATGCCTTTTGACTCTCCATCTCTTAAATGCGCTGCAAACGAATTTAGGCCGTAGTATAATACACATACTTAAATACCGTTAGCTATATTTGAGCAAATTCCTCCATACTATTGGTTAATGAGGTTTCAGTGACGATAAAAGCGATAGGCGTAAACAGATCTACATCATCTTCAAACCTTTGTGCTCTTATGGTTGTTCTGCATTTTGTGTAGATTCTCATTAACACAACAGCATAACTATGAAAAACGCCTACAGCAAATCTACACTACTTTTGCCAGTACACAATAATGAGCCAAAAGGATTTCACTTATATTATACAGGGTTCCCACATCATTAGACGAATGCATTTTCAATTTTTCCAGTTATTATTTTTTTTTATTTTTTGGTTGTATCATTTATTTTAAGAGTATAATTTATTTTAATTGAACTGTCAATCAATAAAATATTTTTGAGATAGCTAGAAAGATTTATACTGACTAAAGTTTCTATGACATTTTCAGCCAGTTGCGATTTTTAAAATAAGAGGTTTATCGAGATTGAACTCACAAAAAGCAAATATTTAACCAATAAAACGTTTTGAAATCGACAAAACTAGAAATATTTACATTGGCTATACAGAAAGATTTGTATATTTTGTTTTTTCCTTTTCATGACTTCTTGTCATTCTTGATTTTTAAAAGGATATGGACTTTGTAAAAATAAAATGATTGAGATTGCATGCAAAAAAGTGAATTTCTAACCAATGAAATACTGATGAGATGGGCATAACTATAAAAATATTAATTTTCAACAAATTTACATGACTTTTCCACGATCATTTCCAATACGTTTCTACAGGCCTGGAAATCTCAATTCGAAAATTCCCTGATATTTCCAGGTCTCTATGACCGTGGGAACCCTGGATCAGTCTTTCAAAGTTTCCTGCAATGTTGCTGAGGCACTTCAGTGCTCATTGATCAGATGGTAAATTGTCTCTAGCCTGCTTATTTTGAACCCTGCCAAAAGCACCAAATATCAGATTACACTGCAAAAATAATGGGACAGAAAAATAAATATACAGTTACATTACCATATAGGCAAAAAGATACATAAAAAAATCGCATTTGCATCTCATTCCTCAGTCTTTTTACCTCCCTCATAATCAGAAGTACTCCTCTTTTCTTCCAGACATCCCTCAGTCTGTAGTTGTGTTTTATTCATTGGGACTTTCCTCCTGTATTTCCGGCAGGTTCTTTCTCTCCTTGCGCAGAGTATCAGTGAGGGGCCGAGAAGAGCTGGGGGACTCCAGCTGCTTCGGTTCATTAGTGTGGTAACTGCCTTTATACCTGTACAGGTAAATGTACAGGCCGTACAGGATCAGGAAGAGCAACATCAGAGACACGGTCACGATTACTGTGGAGAAAAAGACACGCACATACACACAGAGAGAGAGAGAGCAGTCGTTAGCATTAAGCTTAATACTCTTATGGTGCTCTAGCTGAGCTGTCTGCAAATGATGGCTTAAACATAATTTGTATCATGTTGCAGAATTCACAGAAGAGACTGCTGACTGTCAGCCCACATAAGCCTTACTCATAAGCTTTAAAAGGATAGTTCACCCAAAATATGTAAATTCTGCCATCAGTTACTTTCATGTTGTTGCAAATCGGTGTGCTTTTCTGTGGAACACAAATGGGGAATTTTAATGTTTTTAAAGTCAATTCATATGTATTACTTTTTTGATTGTAACTTTTGTTTTGTTTGTTTTTTTGATGTTTTGGTCACTTTGACATGGTCACTAATATATTAATTATGTTATCATGGGAAAGAGCTGCATGAAGATTCTTCTATCGTTTCTTCTATTTCTATTTTGCTGTGAGATCTGCACCCGCTGGCAGAGAGGATTAAGGGTGTGTGTGTGTGTGTGTGGGTGTGTGTAGGAGAAACAAGTCTTGTTTATCCTGGAAAAGAGATGACAATCAGACAGTTATAGAAGAAAAGGATTTGAGTTAAGCAACGAAGGATGAGTCCAAAAAATGAGCAGGATACTGAAAAAATCTTTTTATTAAAATTGACGTATTCAATTTTAATAAAAACAAATAGTCTTGTACTATTTTGATGGGTTTTTAATCTCAAAATGATCTTGTTTGTATTATAAAAGATTCTGTAACATTTACAGTAATAAAATGAGTATAAAATACTAATGTAACAGTAACAAATATAGCATTGTCTAGAATATGGTCATTTGTAAAGATCTGATGCTTATTACACCTTATTCTATTTACAGTATATTGTCCTTATATCACATTTTATCATTGATGATACGTTTTTGTCATGTGCTGAAGCTCGGCTTCATATAGAAGCTTATATTGCCATGAATGTTCCCTAATCCTGTGTTCTGCAAATTAAGAGGATTTTAAAAAATAGGGTTTAGCTTCACAAACAGAGAAGATCAGCATAATTTGCAAAACTGGCTGAAAGGGAATAAAAGAAAAAAAACAAAAAAAAACAAAACAAGGAGAACAGAATCTGGAATTGTATTAGCATTTTACAGAAATAGTTTTTTGTCACTTTTATTGAGAGGATGGTGGAAATGTGAATAAGCTCAGGAAAAAGTGCTAAATCTTATTTAAAACAACAAAGATAATAAACTGTGTGGCTATAAACTTACGTGTCATCCAAGGTGGGGTAACATCATCATGAATGTAATAAAAGACTAAAAAGAAAAGAAAAAAAAACATTACTTGAGGGTTAAAAACAACATTCAATCGCAGTGAAAAGTACAACCTCTATAACCTACTGATTTCACCCTACTATTATTTACTTACACTACCATTCAAAAGTTTGGGATCTGTAGGATTTTTTAGTTTTTTTTTTTATATAAATCTCTTATTCACCCAAGACTGCATTTATTTAATCAAAATACAGTAAAAACAGCAACACTGCGAAATATTATTGCAATTTAAAGCTGAATTTTCAGCATCATTACTCCAGTCTTCAGTGTTACATGATGCTTCAGAAATCATTCTGATATGATGATTTGGTGCTCAATGTGATAATGAAACATTTCTTATTATTATCAGTGTTGAAAGCCCTGGTTTTTGTCAGGATTTTTTGATGACCAGAAAAATATCTTTATTGTTCCTTTTACTCAATTTAATGCATCCTTGCAGAATAAAATGATTAATTTCTTTAAACAATATCTTACTGACCAGAAACATGAACAGAAGTGTATGTTAGGCATTTATGTGATGTGAAGATATGTAGTCTTACACAGGCCAGTGAACCAGGGGTCATCCTCCCAAGGAACATATCCTAAGACGGGGGGAAACGCCCCACAGTTAGACTCCACCACATAGCCTTGAGTCGTCACGGGTGGATTGGTTACATTGGGTCGGAAGTAGGCCTTCAGTGGGGCAAAGATATTATAGCGAACCCCTGATATACAGCCCACAAAACCTGGACCGTTGTGCCTCTGAATTTCGTAGTCTACACCTCCCACCTCTACAAAGAAGACCAGAAAACAAATCAATTTGCTCTTCATTTAGTAAATGCAACGTTTCATTCAGAGGTAACAAGGTAAAGGTGCACTATGTAACTTTTTTTCAATATTAACAAAAAATATGATCAACCCTTCTTCCAAATCGTTTTTTTTTTTTACTACAGTAAGCCTATTATAAGTGCTTATTAGACCTTACCGAGATGCTTTTTGCAGGAAATTGCATACATGCATCACTTGCCCCTGTGTGTTTGTCATATTCGTAAATAGAGAAAAGTTGCTCTGATTACTTTGACGTTTATGGAGTGGGACTTGCATAGGCTAGTTGTCACAACGAGAGAGAAAGTTTGACATGGAGCAGCTAAACCTTGAACCTCTGAGGAATCAATCTGGCAAAAAGAGAACCATCATAAAACAAGAATCAACATTGGCTTGGCTTTTCAGAGATGGCAAGAACTGAGGAATTTGAATTTTTGTTACAGGGACGAAGAGATTGTGTTTTTTTTACTCAAAAGGTGAGTATGGTATTTTATTGAACAGATAAATAGCTCTCTACCAGAGTTCATTGTAAAGAATTATCTATCTGTGAAGGCTCATTTCTTTATGTCTGTTGTAACGCTGTGCTGGAGTTTATTTTCAAGGAAGTACTGTGTCTATTAATGGGTAAAGCTACAGTAATGTCTTCAGCTACTCGGCTTGGGATCTTTTCCATCTAAACTGGTTATATCTAAACCTAGTAGTGAATGTTTAATGTACAATAGGATAACCACATTCATCTGCACAGTCACGCAGAACCAAAGCACAACCAAAACAATGTTCTTCCGCAAAATGCACGCAGTTTTGTCTTTAACTTGTAGAGGCCCAAAAGTTACATAGTACATTTAGGATAAAAATGCTCATCTTACCCATGACTCTACCCAAGAATATAGACTTTGGTGAGTCAAATCTGGGAATCTCTCCTGGTATTAACTTCTCAATCCACGGATCCATGTAGTCCACCTAGATCCAGGTACAAATACAAACACAAACAGTGTGCTTTTGGTATGCTAATAACAGTAAACATGTCATATTTAGTTTGAGATCCTACCTGCGTCCATACTGTGTAGTTGTGTCGGGTGATGTTGACAAAATGAGGAAACCCATCGGCCATGTTTCGGTCAGTCAACTTAAATTTGTAGCTTATTATCCCAAGTCGGTATCTCAGCGACAGAGTACCTGCAAAGGAAAAGACATCAGTGCTAAAGCTAATGTTTTGTATGCTCTGGTGTGATTGTATATGTGTGTTTACCATCTTTCTTGAGCAGGACGGCGATGTAATCATTGCCGAAGGAGCTGATATACAGGAGCACAGCTGGGGCCTGTAGAGTGCTGAAGCTGAACTCTATGTCATCAGTTGTTGTGTTGTAGCCGAGAGTGAAGTTGTGCCAGTGAGGCTCTATCCAGAAGTTAGCCCACCATGCGTCAAAGGAAATGGGCTCTTTGCGGATGTCATATCGCAGCCACGCTCCCACATCAAAGAATGCTCCGATATCTAAAAGGATGTGACACCATCATACTTTTGTTTATGGGTACCCACTCCAACATGCTGATTTATCTTATTATAAAAACAAAAATCAAATATACATTATAAAGAAATCTTCATAACATATTATTAGACTTGAATACTCTCACCAATGGCAATCCATCACACCTAGGAATTTAACAGAATATTGTAATACAAGAGGTTTTTATTCTGACCTCTGTGGGATTTGGTCTTTAAATTGTAATATAAGGGCTGTCGAACAATTCAAATATTTGATAGCAATTAACATATTTTTTGTGTTTCAGTTACTTTTTAAGGAAACATAACACAAATGTTGAGGAGAAACTAAATAATGTTTGCAGTTTCATTCATATCCATATCTACATTTCTCAAAAAAAAAAAAAAATCCGGTCCTCGAATCCGATTGGTCAAGTGTGTTCAACAGCATTTTAACACCAATAGGTGGCGACTAGTGAGTTTATGAATGAGTCATTTAAATTATTCACTTAATCCATTCAAACTCAATTGTTCTTCAAAAATAAGTCATTGAATCATTTACTCAACTGGTTTCATTCATTCATTCATTTATTCGTTCATCAAATAAACATGTGACTGGCTATATCCAAAATCACATACTCTGCATCCATTAAAAAAGTGGGTACTTAGTTATATAGCTACATAGTGCATACAGTAACATAATAACTTTGACAGCACTACTAAATATATAATTTACTGTGGATTCAACCTTCTGTTGATTGAACATTCAACCATTATGAATCCTGCTGTTGAGTAAGTTATGATTTATTGTAAAACACAATTCAGCTCTTAGCCAAAGTTTTAAATATTCCCACACAGATCATCCAAAAAAAGCAGTTTAATTCACATAACAGACAAATCCCTTTTAGCCTAAATCAGGTCTGGATTTAGAGGCTTGAAATGGAAAGTGGAAACTAAAGCCAAAGTCTGTCACTCTCTATTCAGGCAGTGACTCACTCTTTAACATGTTCTCAGAGGCACCAGTTTGTTTGTTATCCTGCACTTGAATCTATTTTAATCTTTTAAATCTCATAAAATTTAAATGTGTTTGTAATAATTAGTCTTTCCCCAGCTGAAGATGAAAAGATATCCTTTTAATTTGCATATGCTTATTAGGAAGCATCTGTAGTCTGTACTGCACCATGTCAGTTTGAGCCAGCGTGTGTGTGAGAGGGCACATGCATAAGCAAATGGGTATTAACTCACCTAAATGACAGTAATAGCCATCGAAGGCTGTGTTATTGCAGTCACAGGTGTACGAAGCGTACCCATCAATGCACTGGCCTCCGTTTCGGCACGGTATGGAGGCATTCAGACACGCTCCAGTGCAGTTCCTACGTATCCCAGCCCTCTCGTCAACCTTTCCCTCCAAATCCACAGGCACCCCGTTCATCCTCAGCCCACGTAGACAACCCAGGAAAGGCCTTAAGGTATGATTGGCTGCACCTGAATACAGATGCATGGTATGTTTTTGTATCAACTGCTCGAAGCAATGTTATTACACTAACTCTGCTTGAAACACCAGCTCGATGAGTCTTACCTACGAGCAGGGGTTGCGTGAACTTCATTGTGACGTAGGTCTGCCCTGGGAACTTATGTATGGCCGGAGGGAAGAAATCAACTTTTAGTCGAGCCAATTTAACATTAATTTCAGCTTCTACATAATGCCATTCATTATCGTTGAGCGGTTTAGGAGAGCGCAGGGTCACGTTTCTAATTCCATCACCCACCATGAAAATGAATACCACCTCAGTTGTAGCTGTGAAAATTTAAGGAGAAACTGATGAAGGAGATATCAGAATCGCTGTATATGCCATATAGTTTTAAGATTTACAATGGCATTCACAATGCCACCGCCATGGAAACGACACTCACAATTGAGTTCAACTCGTAAGAAATTACGGAGGTGGTCATCTGAGCTCTCCACAAACACTCCATTGGTGCGGTAGGTCCTGAAGTGGAATGTAATATCGGCACTGGTCCCGGGCTTGAAGGTGGGGAACGTCAGATAGGTGGGCTTGGTGAAAGCTATGGTGTTCCAGATACTCCCTAAGAGAAGGATTTCAGTGCTTTATTTGGTAAAAGTAAATATACATGAGTTAAGGAGGATAATGGACACGAACAGTACGTAAACATTTTCAGGGATGCTGTGCTTTGTGAATATTTTGCTATAATAAACCATAAAACTGTAAATTTCCTTTTACTTGCATGTCAGGAAGGATCTTCTAATTATTTTGGAAAAATCATTACTCACTGTCTCCATGGCAGTACAGCGCCCCAACACTGTAGCGAGCTTCTGAACCGGTGCGGTTAGTGTCCCCTATGACAATCCTCCTGACAGGAAGATGGTCTCGGAATGACAGGTAGCCTTTATCTGAGTGCCTAGTAAGTGAAAAGAGTGAAACTAGCCTTTAAAATGATCATATATCTTATACCGAACAAACATTTGAGGATGGTAAGGTTTTTTAATGCTTTTGAAGTCTCTTATGCTGACAAAGACTGTATTTATTTGACCAAAATAATGTGAAATATTAGAACAGTTTTATAAAATGTTATTTATTCCTGTGGAGGAATCATTATTCCAGCCTTCAGTCTCATATGATCCTGCAGAAATCATTCTAATATTCTGATTTGCTGCTCAAGAAACATTTCTTACTTTTATCAGTGTTCAAAAGAATAGCAATTATTTCAAATAGAAATCTTTTTTTTACATTATAAATGCCTTTTCTGTCCTGATCAATGCATTCTTGCTGAATAAAAGTGTTAATATCTTTCTTCTAAACACATCTGACCTCAAACTTTTGAACAGAAGTGTAAATACAGTAAACCATGCAGACAAATTTTAAAAGTTGCAATTAAAAATTGACATAAAAATGTATAATTTATTCAGAAATAGTTTATCATTTATTCATTCGTTCTCATCTCAGTCTCACCATTGACGGTAGTCGGCATCACAGTTGCACCAGTACTTGGAATCAGTGCAAGTTTGATTGACAGCACATCCGCATTTTCCACTTTCAGGAAAAGCTCCTCCCCAGTATTCATGACTCTCATTATGCCGACCAATCCAGTAAGTGTAAGGTCTTCCATCTGTTAATAATAATAAATAAAATCAAAAGAAAACTCAGTGGAGCAATGGCAAACTACTGGTAGTGTCTCACTGGGGTCCACGCAGCAGGGGGCCATGATGACTGGGCCTTACTATAGTTTTGCAAACATAAAATACTCAAAGGTAAAGAGTGACTAAGCAGATTCCTATAAGGGATACTCAGCAGAGAAAAAGGTTGAGAAGGTCAGTGACACTAAATATGCTCAAGCTGCAGGGCAGTTTAAGATGAGTCAGGCTCTTCTAGTGTTTTTGCACTAAATCCCTAGCTCAGATCAATACTTGAACAGCCATCTAAAAACTCACAGCTGTGGTTCCTGTACACAAGATTTTTTCTTCTACTATGCTTTACAGCTCAGCATCACAGTGATTCTACACAGTAACAGAACATTCAACTATGTTCAATTATTTAAAGGGATAGTTGACCCCAAAATTAAAATCTCATACCTGTATGACTTTCTTTCTTCTGTGAATTTTTGAAGAACACCTTTCCAAGTTTTTAATAAAATGAAAGTGAATGAGAACTGGGGATGTCAAGCACCAAACAACAACAACAACAAAAATACATCATAATGGATAATAAAAGGAATTTATTCCCAGTCTTCTTAAAGCATGTCATTACTAATGCAAATGCTTTATTACGCGTTTCTATCGTGATAGCTTTGACTAGATCTTTGAACCAGTGCGCTGACCTCCACAACCGGATCAGTTTGAATCGAGAACAAATCATTCATACCAGTTTCGTGAACTTAAAGCTGCAGTCTGTAGGTTTTGCCTCTTATCGCCATCTCTGTTTTAAACCTGCAATTGCAGTTTTTTGCAGAATTATCATCTTTACATGGATCGGCTCCTCAGCGCAGATGAATCTAATGTTTGCTGTCAGTCACCACATTGGTGTGGATACTGTACTTCAGAGTCACAAATTCTGCATCTTGAAGTATGACCAAAATAAGTATTTTCACCGGAAAATGTCATCTGAACCAGTAACACGTCTGCCACTTTTGTTCTGATCAACTGAGAAAAAATCATTAGGCCTACTATAAATCGCACTGCTAGTGGTGAGTAAATCAAACAGCTCGGATCGCGTCATACCCTGCACATTATTATTATTATTGTTATTTTATTATAAAACATTATTACAAGCTTACCGTTGTGAATCGGGCTAATGTAAGGAGATAGTTTTGAACTCTGGCTGGTTATGTACTTGCTCAAACATTGATTTTGGATTATTTTTAACCAAAAAAAGTTACAGACTGCAGCTTTAATCAACTGATTCACTGAAAAAAATCAACTCAAAAGTATGATTTGTTCATGAATCGGTCATTGCTAATTGCCTCGTGTCTTTAAAAATCACGTTTTGAGTTGTACGGACGAAAGCCATAAAAGCTTGTAATGACATGAGGACAAATGATGACAAAATTATAATTATAGGGTAACTATCCCTATCCCTTCATTCATGCGCTAAATGATCAAGGATATCCAACGTAATGAATTTCACCAATCATTGTGAAAACTTACTTGGAGTGTTGAGGAGGCGTGACTTATAGCACGAGAACTCAATCCACTGTTCGCAGTATAAGGAGGTGTTTGCTAGGGCAGTGACTTCATCCCAGGATGCGTTTACGTACTGGACGTCCCCGATATACGGTCGATCCACAGTGGAGCCGCTCACCTTGGTGTTTTTCATGCGGTTGTGCTCGATGACGGTCCATGATTTTTGCACTAAAAATGTGATGTGATCAATCTTAATTCACCAAAATCGTGTAAAATCCTTCGAAATTGCTTTCAACATGTCAGTCTCTTGTACTTCATACATACACATATTGCAGTAGACCGTGAAAGGCTTCAGTGGTCCGCTCAGATCTGGATCTATGGTGTAGTTGCCTGACCAGTACTTCCCATTCAGTCTGTAGGCCTCACATGACTCCCTGTAGACGGCTGGAGAGAGAGGATGGACAGAGAGAGAGAGAGAGACTTATAAAAGAGTGATTCTCATATTTCACTAACAAAAAGTCAATATAAAGGAATCTCCATGGTAAAGGACACTCACAGTTATGACAAACCTCCCCTTTGTAGCCTGTGTTGTTACACACACACAAGAAGTCATTCCAGGACTGAATACACCTGCCTTCATGTTCACATGGGTTTGGACTGCACCTGAAAAAAACAAATAAGAGAAGGCAGACACTTTAATACACATCTCAAGATATTACATTGGGCATTTCGTTTTTCTCCTTTGCGAGGCTTTGTGCGTCCTTTATGAGCATTTATGATTATATATTTATGTTATATTATTGCTAATGATTTTTTTTACAGCAACTGGCACACTGCAATTTTTTTTTCAGAAATCAAGACTAAGGGATAGTTGACCCAAAAATGAAAATTCTGAAATAATTTACTCACCCTAGTTCTAAACTTGTATGAATTTCTTTGTTCTGCTGAACACAAAAGAAGATATTTGGAAGAATGTCAGCAATGAAGTGCTGCAACGGAAATAACATGGCAGAATGACAGAGGAGAGACGAATTTGTTTAATAAAGTCGTTATTTTTTGTTTTGTTTTTGCACACAAAAAGTATTCTTGCCACTTCATACCATTAAGGTTGAACCGCTGTAGTCACGTTGACTATTTTAACGATGTTTTTATTACTTTTCTGGACCTTGAATGTGGTCATTTCGTTGCTTTCAAGGGAGGATAAACATCAAAATATCTTAATTTGTGCTCTGAAGATGAATGAAGGTCTTGCAGGTGTGGAACAACATGAGGGTGAGTAATTAATGACAGACATTACATTTTTTGGGTGAACTAACCCTTTAAAGATGTTTAGATATTTTTACTGGTAAACAAGACAAAAATATTGCAGTGCATTTTTCAAATGTTTTCTTTCATCCTAAATCCTGGTATGGACTATGACATTAGACTTTGAGGTAGGAAAGGAACACTAAATGAGTATCCAATACACACGTGTTAGGTTTTTTTTATAGAGCTGAGCTCACATGTTTTATCTCCTTCCACATTTTCATTTTCATTAAGACATAATTTTGAGTTTAAGCAGTTTTCCTGATGAGGAGTCTTTGCTATCATTTTGATATCATCAGTGTTGGCAAAACCCTGACACCCAAACTCATTGAGTTGCACACACATACACACAGGTTTGTTTTAATATCTTAGTGAGGACATTCCATAGGCGTAATGGCATTTTACATTTTTAATATTTAACATTGTTTTTAACATTAATATTTTAACATTTAACATTGTTTAGTGTGTTTTAAAGCTATTTGAAATATGAGGACTCATAAAATGTCCTCATAAAACATGTTTACGTTGTAATACAAGTGTATTACACATGTCATTATACAAATGTGTGTCCTCATAAATCACAAAAATGCACACACACACACACACACACACACACACAAACACACTCTCTCTCTCTCTCTCTCTCTCTCTCTTTCTCACACACACACACCTATCAGTGATTCCGCAGGTGCCCAGCAGGATTTCGGCGTATCTGCCCCATTTTCTCTGCAGCATGACATCTATATCCACCGGCTCATCATCTATAAAGATCTGCTGCATGCAGCCGTGAAAGCGAGACAGCTTGGTCACACATCGAGCCGTGTTATTGGTCTTAGGACAACCTGCAAAATATGACATATTCATCTAAATGTCTTCTGTGTACCTATAAAGCACTAAACACATTCTCATTTAGCATATATCTTGAACATTAAAGCAGCATTTATGGCATCAGATGTGCACATTTATGTATATGTAACATGGATATTATTTTAAAGCTTTCTTGTTTACATTAACATTGATTTAGAGACATTTTTGAGGCAGTTTTAGAGTAGAGTGGCACTCGGTTTTTGTGATGAATCATAACAGACTAATTCTCCTTATATTCTGTGATCTGTTACTTACCCCCGAAGAAGTAGCGGTCTCCTGTACGAACCAGGAAGGGGTTGGTAATCTTCAGTGGTGAGCTCTCGTCTTCATCTATAGTGATAGTTAGTAAGTTGTCTTTGGCGGTCAGGTCTACTGTGTGCCAGAAGCCGTCATTGAGACGGTACCCTTAAACACGAAATAAATAAAATTATAAAATATTTACTGTACATAATCTTTGACCGGACCATTTTTGGTCCTGTAAAACTCTTTGTCTATAGGTGCTCCATTCAGTCCTCTCTTACAGAAATGGAGTTCAAAACGTAATGTGATGGACACGATCCTTAATCATACAGTACCTGCAGCAAAGCGTAATCTCTTGTTTCCAGGCTGCATGAGAGTGACGTTGACCTGTCCTTCGCTGAGGCCAAGCTCCAGAGAGCCCAAATCATCTGCAAACCTGGTGAACATCAGTAACCCTGTGTAGTCCCATGAGCGGAACTTAAACTTTACCGCCAGACGGTTTTTTCCGGAAGAACCCGGGCAGCTGCAGGTAGTTGTTGGGCCCAGCAAAGGTCATGGGCTTCCAGAGGAGGTCACGGCAGGTGTAATGCATCTTTTTCTGAAGAAGGACAGATGAGAATATGGAAACATACAAATAATATCTCAAATATTGTGCAATACAATGGATATCTAAATGTGATATCATATGTGATTATACGTTCATCCAACATTACACTTTTGCTTTAGGTTGTGTGAGTTTAGGAAAACTCTAGATACCTTTTTAGGAGCTAACCGAATTTCAGGCTCCTGGTACTGTGTCTTGTAGATGATATTGATTCCATTGATAAAGACGTTCTCCATGCAGCCACGGAAGTTGACCTTACCAGGCAGGTGGGGTATGTCTTTCTCAATCACACCGCCAACATAAATCTAAAGAGAAATGGATCATTGTTATAATCAGGATGCAGGGAACATTCACCAATGGCATGGGTTTGGGGTGGAACTATCTGATTGTCTGACCAATGGCAGACAGGAGTAGTGTTTGTAATTATTTATTTTACTCCATTTGGTTTTAATAATGGTACAGAAATTACTTTTAACAGAGACACCAATTATTTTTCTATGTAATTCTTTTGCAAAAATGTAAGTTATACAAGTGTCATACTGTGTGCATTTATAGTTCATGTGTTTGGTCCAACATGTCACCTGTTTGTCCAGATCAAGGTACTTGAACTCTCCGTTAAGGACAGCCGTCTCAGTCTGGCCATCCAGGGTAAAGTTAACCTCTCGCCCGTAACGCTTGATGGTGACATAGTGCCAGTGCTGTGTGTCCAGCAGATTTCCCAGCATCATTGTGGTCATCCCATTGGTGTTATGGACTGTGCTGCTCCCTTAAATAGATCATGAATACATATCCTTATGACTAAAGATAGAATGATATTCTGTCAGAATGACAGATATAACAATAGATAGATAGATGAACAGATAATACCAGATAGTGCATTACCTAGGCTGATGTGAAAGTAGAGGCGTCCAGTCTTTAGTTCCAGAGTGACAGAGTCTCCCTGCAGACCCTCACTGTGCAGGAGAATACCATCCTTTTCCAAAGTCTTAAAATTCAAAGCGTAGTGGTCCTGAAGTGTCCTCATCCTGCCTGGTGGGAATGAGTATGCCACCATGTCATCCCCCTCAAACTGCATCACATATGAGTCTGTTAAGGTCAAAGGTCAAGAGTATGGAGAGGATTGTTAAAAAATGCATTACAAGATTCTATTTATGCTAGAAACCAAACACAACATATACAATTCACTGTATCTGGCTCTTTTTTCTTGCCATGCAAAAAGAAGAAGTTGACCTTGAAATCAATGACCTTGGCCTCCATTGATGCCCAGATCATCAAGCGGTACACATTGCTTCTAGCTAGCACAAATATGTTCTCTACAATCTATATATACGTTTTGCAGGCAGTATGTGTGTGTGCTTGATGTTGTATCAGAAAAAAGTATTGATATTTTTTAACATATAAATGATACACTGCATGGCAAACTGCAAAAGTACATTTTATACACAATATTTTTCTCATAATTTTCAGTATTGATATTTAAAAATCCTTGAAACAAGATACAAAGTACTTGAGAAGCAAGATTAAATATCAAGTCTTGCAGTATGAAAAAAATTACTCAATTTTCACTTTATTTAGAAGGAAAAATGTTCCTTGTTGTAAACATTAACCTCACTTTTTTATTTCACTGAAAACGAATTATTGCATGCCATTTTTCTTCTTAACATGTAGAGCGTTGAGATCATGTTTACTGGAAAATAAGACCAAATTACTGATTAAAAAATGAATTTCTGCTGTGCAACTCAAAGGACCCGTTAACATTACAAGCCACTAAGGAGATTTTACGTATCATGAAATGTTAAAGTTCTTGGCTGCTGATAAAACGAAAACAGTTGCGAGTGCCTCAGTCCAGACATGTGCCGGTTACCGTAAGGACAGCCGTAGAGCTCTACGCGAAGACCAATTTTGCCTCCGTTCTCAGTATTCCAGCCCATGGGATAGATGCGCAGATGTTTGGCAGTAAACGCATAATGAAAGACGTTCCTCTTCACTTGGTAGTAATTCCAGTTGCCAGGCAACGTCTAAGAGAAACAAAAATGTGATATTAAAGGCTCCATGAATGTTTCACAACAATTAACAAATCAACAACTTCTCTCACCAACAAATAATCCTACATCAAAAATGTATAGATGGTTTAACTCTAAATTCTGACTGAATTAATCATGTTCAAAATCAAATAAGATAAAAACACCTGTCCTGAGCCACTGCTTGAAACCAAACATCAGGACTTGATCAGCACATTTTATACTTTCCAAACACTAATAAACCATAGATCATTTTTACCATGTTGCCTCCTTTCATGACATATGGAGTCCATGTGTCGAATCGATCCCCGTACAGCAGCATGTATTTGGTGACCCAGTCATAAGAGTTGAAGGTACCCTGAGTAGCAATGGCCATGATACGATACTTCCTCCCCAAGTCAATCTGCATCCATGGCTGCCTGTCCCGAGGGGATGGAGACCAGCCACTGCTCCCTATATCACACACACACATATGAAAATTCAGCTGATAAAATATATGCATCTGTATATATGCATATCATATGTAAAATGACAGATATCGTCATAAAAATACAACAATCTATTTTTTTTTTGCACAGCAATATATTGATAAATTCCTGAAAGATTTGTAATATTTTATATAAAAAATATGACTTCTGTGTTTTTTTTTCACTTCAAATAAATTCTTAAAATGTATTTTTTTCTCCACCAAGGTAAACAAAACAGAACAATAATAAAATAAAATAAAAAATTTAATAAAACATTTTGATAATTTAATGCTAGAGGACAGTACACATGATACTGCATCTTAAAAAAACTTTTTTTTTTTCCAATGGAACAAAGTGTGTTCTTGTGACATTTACATATTATTTCTCATATTATTATTGACTTTTTTTTATCAATGGCGCAGTGATGCCTCATAGTAGTTACATCCACTTGTATTCACAAAAAAGCAAGGCTTTTTGCTTCAAAAGGGCAAATGCATCGGCTAAATCAACGATGGGAATAGGAGGTTAGTATTCTTTCTCATCATTATTCTTAGCCAGACCTATTCAAAATGCAAAATGAAACCTGTACCTCTTGCACTTACCATACAGTTTGGCAAAGTGTGCAGAGTAAAAAAAGTTATATCTGGAAGAAGCATGGAAAGAGGACGCATAGAGTGGAGAGATCAGTGGATCTAAGCATGGCCCTGAACAGAGAGGGAAAAAAAGAGTTACAGAGATAATGAATGACAACAGCATTTCATAAATGCATTATGAAAGCATTATAAATGCATTATCCTAAAAGCAAGATGACATGCAATTTTTATTTATTTAGTTATTTATTTATTTTTTACTTTTGACTAGATTTATTTTGCAGTTTATTGTAAACGGGATAACACAATGAAACTTTCGATTAATGGGGAAAGTTATGTACATAAATTACCTGAAATAAATATTTTTAATGACTGTAATTATGTATAATATTTCCAACCAAAATTACAGCTTTTAAAATCACAAATTGTCCTTTAAAAGCTATACAATGTGTTGCTACTTCTCTCTGTTTATGAATACTACTGTGCTACTCTCCAGCGTCTGTCGTCCCACCCAGTCTAAAATAGAGCAAATATAAACACTTATTATAAGCGTACTGTAGTGATTCAGGATAAGACAAAAACACAGTTTGGAAATGGATTCATGATGTACTCACTCATTGTATACATTTTGTCAATTTTGGAAAATAAAAGTAGTGTACCTTTAACTAGTAAATGATGTATACATACATTATTCAGTTTATCCAGTTCATAGAACCACCACAAATGCAAAAAAAAAAAAACAAGTATCTGTGGTTTAAAATATCCATTTTTCCAAAGTGAAAATATTATTTACTGGAGCTTCCACTGGTCAACATAAAGGACTGCTGTGGCTGTTCTAGCTGAGATTATTACTAGGCCGAATGAACAACAATAACATTTGACACTGTGCTAAAAAAAGGAATCATGGCAAAGCAAACAACAAAAGATATACACCTGTCAGAGAAAATTACAGTATGTTCAGATCTTATACTTTCTCAAACACTACCAAACAAAACCAGGTTCTACAGGCCCACTTTGTGTTTTAATGTTGCTAGAGTCTCATTTGCACAATGAGCGTTACAGTTGTATTATATACTAAAATGTGTATGCGTCGTAGTGGATAGATGGGACACAATATAAATCAGGCCCATTTAGAAAGTCTTGCCATGACATTTCATCAGTACCTCTGTTACACAAATCCCTGCTTCAATTAGACCTGGCAACAATTCAGCCTAATCTAAATGGCAGAGTCAGATAAACCCACCTCAATCTCACCCTCTCAACAGAGCTCTAATAAAGCCATCTGCCCAAACGGCATCACATCCACCTCTCCTCTCTAACTACAGCCGACACACAAACCAACAAGAGTAAGAGGAGAGGAAATGAAAAGAAACTGGTGAAAAACGATGAAGATGAAAAAGCAACAACAAGAGAATTGGTCTACAAACAACATAAATCATATATCCTCCAATCAAAATATGGTATTCCTTTACATTTACAATTATTCATGTATCAGATGATGTAATCCAAATGAAATATAGGAGTGTAGTAGTTTATGAGGAGAAAATTCAATGCAAAGTGTTATGGTTGATCAGAGGCTTCTACAGAAAAGCATGAGAAAATTGTAGACAGTAGAATAAAATAATTTTGGGGTTCGTTTCAGAAATATTGAATGTGCCTTATTGAGGATGATTATGAAGATACTGCCTACAGCAGAGCTGTGTCTTCAGAAGATAGTGAGGCATTAAATTGGTAGAATGGAGCTGGAACAGAGAGTGTGAAGGATCTGGAAAGTGACTTTGTTGTGATACCATGAAAAGCTCTCTGGCAGATCCTATTTATGAAGAGTGTTTGCAAAGAAGGATTATGGTCCTATGAATCCTATGTGTGTTTAAGAAAGCAGATATCTTAATTGTGATATAAAATCACTGACTTTTTACTTTATATCTTAAATAATGCCTTGCTTCATTAGCAAGCATCTGAGTTTTTGTAGATTTACCCGCTGGTTTTACAGACAAGGCTTAAGCTAGTCTCTGACTAAAATGCATGTTTGAGCAGTTTTAACTGAATGTAACTCGTGCTGATGTATCTTAAAATATGTTGGTGCCAATGTTTTGTCTCAAGATGCACACCAGTTTCTTCTAGTGTATGTTTATAAAAGCTACTTAAATGCCCTAATATTGAACTACGGCCTAATCCTGGCTTACGTTAAACCCTGTCTGTGAAACCTGGCCATTAATTGTTACATGTAATATATCAATTATATCACATGTATATTTAAAAATATATATATATTGCAACAATGACAACAACAACCTGCTTACAAATGCACAAATAAAACTTTCATAGATCTTATAAAACCAACACTGGGAATGTCCTCAAAAGAATGGTTCATGATGTAAATAAACTAAATAAAGTCTTAAAATCTTAAAAAAGTTGATGATTGAGTAAGTTATATTTTTAGTATTTATAATTTGCTTTCTTTAAAAACAACAGAAGTAACTAACTGTTTGTTTTTCTCAATTAAGCATTATCATATACTGTAGCTACTTCAAAGAGATTGCAAGTGTCAAACTGCTTAACACTGCAGAGGTTATTAGTATTCTGACCACTGCACTGTCAGAGAGGGAACAGAGGGGAAAAAGAAACAGTCTGATGGAGAGAGAGAGAGAGAGAGAGAGAGAGAGAGAGAGAGAGAGAGAGAGAGAGAGAGAGAGCAAGGAATGTAACAGAATGTTGCATGAGTCATCTAGTTCATTCTCAAGTGATTTCAATTTCCATCTGATTCACAGTCCTCAGCTCAGTCATCTTTCAGCCTTTGACTAGCCAGATTCATCAAGGCATGAACTCCATTATGAAAGTCTTCTGAAAGAAATGGCTTGTGTTGGTCAAACAGGTCATTGTGATTTTGCCAAGTAAGACATGTTCCTGGATCAACATCTTCTGATGATCCTCGAACAACATTCCTATCCAAAAACACTGTCCTAACCCTATCCCTACCCCTAAACATATTTCTAACTAAAGATTATTACTAAAATCAGAGGGAAATGATGGATAACTATTGTAGAAGCCCCTAACCCAACTTCACATAAACTGAAAAAATCCCTCAATTCTGATTGGTTGATTGGAATATTGATTCAGGAACATGTTTGACTTAGTGAAAACACATTCATTTTTTCGGCTATGTATCCACAATCTCCCGTTCCACCACATCCCATAGGTGCTATATTAGATTGAGATCTGGTATCTTGGAGGCTATTTGACTATAGTGAACTTATTATCATGTTCAACAAACCAGCTTGAGATGATTTGAGTCTTTCAGCAGTGTCTGAAATACTCAGACCAGCCCATTTTAGCACTAACAACCATGTCATGTCCCAAGTCACTTAAATCACCTTTTTTCCCCATTCTGATGCTCAGTTTGAACTTTAGCAGATTGTCTTGACCATGTCTACATGGCTAAATGGCTAAATGTACTGAGTTGCTGCCATGTGATTATTTGCATTATCAAGCAGTTGAACAGTTGTACCTTATAAAATGGCCGGTGAGTATGTACAGATTCCTATATATATATATATATATATATATATATATATATATATATATATATATATATATATATATATATATATATATATGAATCTGTACATCATTAATGAGTATATGAATGGATTTGCTATATTAAGTATCTTATTAAAGTAGATGTATTTAAAGATGTAAATACATGGTACTATAAGTGTAAGCTTAAAGATTCGTACAACACAAGGTCCATGCTCAGTCTCGCCATCCACTAAATCCCAAAAGGGGTCCTTGGCCTGAAAAGGGTAGAAGATCCTTGTCTAAGATTAGCCTAACTTCCATATTCTCCCGTAAGCAACAGCTGCAGTGCAATATTCTGATTCACATTAGGTAGATAAATGAATCGATTGAATGTGACCCAGCCTCATCTATCTTTGTAAAATATAAGCTATAAGCTTCAGATTGTCTGTCCCTCTTCACTATCTCTGAGATCAATGATTTCCTCCCTGTGCTATTCTGTTCACCTAGCAGCGATGCAGAGCAGAGGGGAGTGCCTGCCCTGCAGGAGAAGCATTACAGTTATTAAAGCACTCAACGCAGAAGAGCTGCAGGGTAAAATGGGAATAAGCAATGAAAGGGTCATGAAGATGTATGTAGACTTGCAAACGCGCCTTTTCAAAACATAATACAAAAGCTCCCTTACAAAAACTACTTGTGAGAATTATGGTCGCATCAATGAGATCTGTATAACAGAATACTTACATAAAATGCATAACATCAGTTGTCACTGTATATCTGACAACAATATGTCTTAGTAAGATATTATTTAAGTGTTTTATTATCAAAGCTCAGTAGTTTTTTTTTGTATTGCAGAGGCAAATAATGCATGAAACAATGATGATTGATATATGTGCAAATAAACATTCCTTAAATACCTGATGTATCATATTTGATGCTCACACTTGACATGAAAAAAAGAAGTATGGAAACCTAAGTTGCTTCAGTCCATAAGTGTTCATCTTGAAATATTACCAGCAGTACACGAGTTATTCTTACATTTACTTATAAAAATCATTAAAGTAAAATTTAATATGGCTTTTGGAACATTCATTTTGGATCTTAAGAATGATGTTTTTAAAATGTTGCCTCTATGGACCTACTAGGTTTTGGAACAGAACAAAGAGTGCAAAATTAAATTCTCACTTTCCTACTTTAGCCTTTAGCCATCCCTCTGTTGCTCCCTCTCACTCAATCTGTGGCCACAAAGTGGTGTTTCCAATTTTTGCAAAACACCTTGTTGAGATTTTAAACCCTTCAATTTCAAACCCATTATTTTTTTTAACTCTTTTTTTTCCCCAGTGCCTCCAATGCCCTTGGTTGCTTTCCACTCAAGGATAAGGAGAACAGTGACACATGTGAAGGAGCATCTCTCTCTCTCTCTCTCTCTCTCTCTCACACACATGTGTTGAATTACAGGCACTCCCCCAGTCTCTGCAGGCTGACACAGCACTTCTGCTCTAGGAGAACTGAGTCCATATCACGTGAGCCATCTTTCATCAATGGAGGGAGGCAGCGGTACACATGGGTCTAGTCTAAGACTGCTGGTTCGGATCAATCTCTTTGGGCTGGTTAGGATTTGAACTATCGTCCAGGTGGAGAGGCTGTGGTTAGCATGTTTAGCATGGACGAATGCAGAATAGAGGGTCACATTGGTATTAATTATTCAGAACAGGACTGGCAGCACAGTAGGTGGCTGTCTTTGAATGAAACAAAAGATAAGCTTAAAAAGGACTTCAAAATACAGAGCCGATCCAAGACGCCACAACACGTCTGTCTAAAAATACACACAAGCACCTTCTCTGAATCTTTCACACCTTTCTCAACAGGATCTAATTTGACAGACAAGGCATCTTCAATCTCAATAAAACGACATTTTTCTGTATCGTCAGAAAACCCATTTTCAGTTCAGATAGTTCATTTGTCTGCCCAGAGCTTGCTGGATTATCTTCTGTACACAATACATCATACATCAGCTCTCATTGATGTCAAAGAATTTGAAGTGAAGTGGAAGCCTAGAAACCCCCCTTTTTTGGGATTTCACAAAATCTCATTATTTCAAGATACAGTGTGTTATTATGGTTTCAACATAAACACTAATAATTAATATCAGCAGATTTAGTAATAAAGCTCACTCTTATTCATATCAATTGAGATATCCAGACAGGACCTAAATATATGTTTGCAGACATAAGAACAAGTAGAACATTTTAAACTTAATTTAATATATTTGGAAGAATTTACTTTTTCGAAATTTAATATAGCGTTGTCTGTACCATTAATTTTTTATTCATTAGTTTCCTCATTATTTATTTATTATTTTCTCTTTTCATTATTTACTCACTTCAAAAACAGACACTTCAAAACATAAATATTTGTGAGACATTATTATATGCATTCCCTTAAAAAAAAAAAAAATTCTGAAGAAAATTGTTTGAAAAAATATTATCATCATCAGTAGACATTAAATGTACAGTACCTTGAATTATAGAATGACTCATATGCACCCATTATTAAATTTTCATATCATGGCACAAGTAGATTTAGAACCCAATATTACAAAGTATGAGCAGTACTTTGATCATTATTAAATCATATATTAGAATATGAATATCGATTCCGTAGAGATATATTTCGTATCAATTCGATGGTTTGCAGATTGCAATACTGTCTGAAAGGTAACCTTACGTGAGAATTCGCATGCAGTGTTCGACGTCATATGAATTCGGGAGTTCGGTGAGTTAATGCTCCCGCCCTCTGTCTCCGCATTGGGCTGCTCCCACAAGCAACTTCACGAAATGGGAATTTTTCACCACGCCATTTCAAATACACCGACAATCTCAACTTTCGCCCGTAAGACACTAAAAACACGGCTGAATCTGCAAATAGATGCCTTCAGCAGTCTCTGTTTGACAGCAGGAGAGTGTGTCCTTCCCGCGTGTCCCCTGCGCAAGATGCACCTTTCCATGCAGAAACTTGCCCAAGTGAGCGCGCGGAAGCACTGCAATGCAGAAAGAGCCCACAGACACGGGCAGAGTCGCGAGCCCGGACTACATTAGCGCTTTACTTTCGGCCCAAACCCTCTAGACTGAATGCTGTAAATATAGATGAACAAAAATATTGAAGAATTTCGCGCTGATTTAAAACAATACAAGCGTATAAATATCGCAATTTTGAGATCGAAATAATTATAATTTGTCATAGCTTTGATTAATGATGCGCTTGTTCTAATAAAGAATAACAGGCGCCTTAATGGCAAATAGAAACATTGTATGTTGCATCTGCAGTTTCACTTACGTGACGAGCAATGCTGAAAGGCGAGAAAGAGTAAAAGGCTTGGGGCAAGAATTTTGATATCCATCCTCTCCAGGAGACGGAGTCGCTTTTAGATGAGTAAATCAAATGTTATCCTCTCCTTTTCACCGGACAGTACTGCATCGTTTAGCCGTCCTTTCGGCCAACTTTAACTCTCTCGGCCGGGATGGCGATGGATTCGCTCGCTAGAGGCGCGCGCGCGAGAGATAGTGGTGCTGATGCTGCGTTTTGGCGGGAGCGCGCATACTTTCATTAAACGAAATTCTTTAAACTTGGAAAGTTGTGACAATCTGGTTGAAATAAATACATAAACTCTCTTT
The DNA here is from genome assembly GCA_037194245.1 of Opsariichthys bidens. NCBI lineage: Eukaryota > Metazoa > Chordata > Actinopteri > Cypriniformes > Xenocyprididae > Opsariichthys > Opsariichthys bidens. Next base: position 14,658,264 of record CM074277.1, on the reverse strand, counting down.
TATTTCATATAGAGGGAGAGTGGAGTCGTATGGTTTTGGTAGACAGTGGACAGCCACGACTTTAGTGTCCGGGTTCGCAGTGAGGGAGGGGGCGCAGGATGAGAACAGAAAAAAAAGTTTTGAACTCAAGCAGTTCGTGATGGAAAATCCGAATCATTTCCGCGAATCGGTTCTTTTGAACAATGATTCTTTTACGTAGTGACGCGCTCACGTTGTCCTTGACATCCTGGTGTTTCTGAATTGCTGTGCACTTATTAATAAAACTTAACTTAGTTTTATTAAAAAGCATGTTTTATTGTCATATATCACAGTTCAGTTTGCTGCAGACTTGATACGTCATTTAAGGCTTAAATATACTCTTTATAATTTTATTTTTGACCCAATAAGCCAATTCCTTGGTTCACTCCAAATGCTCAAATCAACTTATTCACTGGTTTTCAGGTCATTACGACAAGATGGTTAAATGATGGTTAAGTTGTTAAGTTGATGATCACTCTGAGTTGTACATGTCTGAAAAAGATTGTTCTGGATTCAATCGGTTCATAACAGTAAAAGTAGAATTATATTCTAGATTCAGCTAGCGAGTTGTTAATTTGAGAACTGGCCTGTCTGATTCATTCATTCACTATACAGACATGGCTCACTTTGAAGGACGGCAATGTTTGGAATGTGTCAGTTTTTCTATTTGTGTCATGTGAGAAATATAAAAGTTCAGCCCATTGTCCCTTATAAAAATGCAGAAATCTAATGTTATGCCTTTAAAATTCACAAGTCTGAATTTCTGGTGCCTCCCTTCCCTGCAGTGCAGGTTTGCCCAGAGAGCACAAGCTCATACAATAAACCCAACTGGATACAATCAGATTGGTTTGTGGGGGTCGTTTGTGCAAGGTGGGTGGAAAAGCCGGATTTATGTTGGAAAAGGCGTTCTGTCCATGATTCTGTGATATAAAAAGGCTTTGGGATTAAGAAGTGGGTTTGTAGGACAGCAGCAGAGCAGGGGGGAGCGGGGGCATATACAGGGTCAGAGAGGGATTTGCAGTGTTTCTAATCAAATCAGATTGGAGTTTTATCAAAGTCCCTCCCTATTCTTATAATCATTTTACACACATAATTACTCATTCATAAATATAAAACTGCAGTGCTGGGGTTTGTCAGGGTTATGCCTGTTTATCTGTTCCCCAGTCCTGTCATTTGTCACATGTGTTCTTGGTTTTGAGTTTCCCAGTCCTCCTAAGTTGCCATAGTCACCTTATTAGTTCATTTGCGTCAACTGTGTCTTGTAATTAGTTATGTCCTTCACCGGTGCCCCGCTCATCACTCCTCATGTGTTCCTGTGTATTTATACCCTCTTTGTCTGTCCAGTCCTTGTTCGTCGTTTACGTTGCTTGTATGGTGTTGTGCTTATATGTTCCTGATTCTGCGATTACACTGTATTATATTCAGTCTGCTCTCTCTGTGCCCTGATTCCGGCACACACACGCTGCGTGACAGAGTTAAGATATCTTTTTATTTAAGATAGATCCCTATCCTCATACACCCAATTCAAGTGACAATCGCTCCACTTTTGAGGAAAATGTAACATGATTTGTGACTATACATTAGTTATTTAGCTATCTGGTCATCTGGGTGGGCAGAAGAGAGGAGCATTTAGAACATTTACATCATGAAATTCTGGAAACAGTTTTAACATGGTAATGAATATGGCAATGTTGATTTGTTTGGTCTAGACAGATTAGATATGCTTCTGTCACATGTCTGTGTGCTTTGGACTTTGTTTTTCATATGTCATGCCTTCCTTTGTTCAGTTTTTCCCGCCACTCGTTTGTCACCATGGTCACTGATTTGATTTACGTTTCAGTTCAGGTGTGCATTGTTATTTACCTTGTTATCCCATTTGGTTGCCTTGTGTATATATACCTTGTGTTTTCCCTCAGTCTTTGTTGGTTCTCGTTTGTGTGCATGTGGTGTTCCTGGTTACCTTCCTTTGTCATTAAAGTCTGCATTGCTGTATGCTACCTTGTTTTGAGAGTTCCTTACCTCACGCACCTTTACAGCTGCGCTGCTGCTGTTGATTATTGTTGCGGCTGCAGAGCAGGTGTGGAGATACACAGACATGCTGCTGTTGCATGAATAGACATACATAAATCCCTTAGAAGATCTAAGCATGTGGAGCTGGGGGAGGTGGAGGATTTCAGAGGAACTCCGATAGCTTGCTGCAGGACTACTCTACAACAAACACTGAACCAGACATTGAGCAAGCAATCTCTTAGCTGCAGGATCAGCAGAGGCAAATCAGCTTGTGCCAGGCAGTAATTATTGCTTGCAGATTACATGTAAAGGACCCAGTGGACAACATGTCTTCATAATTGTCATAATTATGTTCAGTTATTGTTACAGATGATTATGAGTTCATTTGGATCAGCTGTGTTTGATTATTACTTCATTTGTTGTATACTTAAGTTCCTGCATTTTTTCAATTCAGTGTCCGTTTTCTTTTGGAGTGTTTTGCTGCTGCCTTTTGTAGTATTTACCTGTGGACTATTAATATTAAATATTTGTGTTAGAATTTCATTCTACTTCATCTTCAGTCTGTGCGTACACTCGTGATAGTTGACCGGACCACAAGTGAATTTATCTGATCGGAGCCGCAACTTTTTTTTTTCCAACTTCTTTTTGCCATCTTGCCACCACCTGTCCTTTTGACAACAAGACCCTGCAGTCATTGTTCTGGATTGGGGAATCCCAGATCACCACCCAGTAGACCTCCTAGACACCACAGGACTTGACTGGAGGGAGGCTATCATCAAGTATCTGGACAGCATCTACCCATGATCCGGAACACAGCCAGACCCAGATCCTAATCCATCACCTTCCATCCATCGTAGAGAATTTGGAATCTGGCTGAGTAACCTGCATATGGAGGTATTGCCTCCCACCCTATACCTCCTGGAATTGTCTGACTGTTCTGAATCATCACTGTTTCAAGGCAGCACTGAGACTGTTTCGTTGACCGGTTGGGAATTGGAATTACCGCTACTGATCACATCAAGCTTACCTCTTGCACCCTTACCACAAAGCTCAGCCAGTCCTCCAGCCCCACCTCTGCTGGATGCCTGCAGGCCTGTGTCTTCCCTGTGAACGCCTTGCTGTGACGTGACGCCTCAGGTTACGCAACCACCAGCCTCGGCCGAGCTAGAGGATACTCGGCTTTACCTCTGGCCTCTGAACGGTCAACCTGTCAGCTCCGCCTTGGCTCCTCCCACCTTTGGTTCCACCAGTGACCCTTGGCCTTGCGGCTTCACTGGTTCCCTTGTCCCACCGACTCCCCTTTGGTTAGTCGTCACTCTGCTTATGCCATGGACTTGCGGGCCGTTCGCAGCACTCAGTCTCTCCACCCTTAAGGCTTCAGCAGGTTCCTCTTCCCTTCGGCTCAGCCTCTGTCCTCCGTCACACTGGCTCCACATCAGTTTGGCTTCACCTAGGTCTCCAGTGATGTCGCTCAGTACCATCGACTCCGTCTGCATCCTGGGATCCATCAGCTCTGCCTCTCCCTCCCTCACCTCCATCGTGGGCTATCATCATAGCTGGACTCTGGGTCTGCACCATCATCGCAGCTGTGGTTTCGTCGTCTTCCAGACGTCACCATCCCTTCACCGCAGCGTCATCCACCTTCAAAGCCCCCAGCATCCCTGCCTTTCATGATCTGTTATGGTGTGAGGTCGTGCCTTCCCGATGGGTGGGTGTAATGTCACAATTATGTTCAGTTAGTTTCAGTTTATCAGTTCTTGTGGTCCTTTGTTTGAAAAAGAATGGACGTGATAACATCCAAATTATCTAAGTCAAAAATATTATTAAATATAATTGCATCAACCTGGATGGATGCAATATCTTACAACATTAAAACATCTTTTTTTTTTTTTTAGATCAGGTAGTTCACCAAAAAAAATTATATTTTTTCTGTCATTTACTTATCGTAATATCATTCCAAACCTGTATGCACTGTAGTGGGTAATGCATTACAATGCAAGTTACGTAATCGGATTACTTTTTCCAAGTAACTAGTAAAGTAACACATTATTTTTAAATAATAAAGTAACAAGGTTAAACAAAAAGTTACTTTGATTTCCCATTTTCATTGACTGACACCTCTCCTGTCCCCATATGATGTTTTATTAACAAAATTCGGGGAGGAACACGTTCAAAAGATCTAACTAATCATCACATCACTCCAACCAGCTGTCATTAATCAGCAATCAACATGCCTGCCCAATCAGCATGAGCAGAAACCTATATAAATATCGATGCAGTCGACTCACCCATGCTTTTGGACAGTTTCAGCATCCCTCCACCACCCCGTCTCCTCACACTTGCCTGGTTACTTCCTAAACCAGAATACGGGGGGAGTACTCTGGGCTCGGGCCAAATACCGAGCTCAGAGCCCTCTCTTCGGACAGCACGCCAAATATGCATACTAATTCCCTATCTGATTATTTGTAAGTGTGAACTCGTGAAGTTGAGAGAAATTGTGAGTAAGTGCAGAGGCGTTGTGATCTAGACTAAATGTAAGCAGGTACTTATCTAACTTGCAGAAAAACAGATTCAGTATTCCTCAAGATGAATAAAAAGAGTGAAATGCAATCTCAGAATATTACACTAACATGCACTAATTAAATATTAAATAACACGATCTTTATGTATTTAAGCTCACTTTATTAACCATTGATGATGCTACTGACCTTTGATGATCCAATTCAACCATACTAATGAGCAAAAGTGACTTAAACATAATGTTTATGTTTCATTTCTATTTTTATTGAAGAGTGCTGAACATTTGGATATTCCTTTCCTTCAGCCTGAGGCTTATTCATCTCACTTATGGTGTAAAAATGCCTTTACATTTGCCAACAATGGAATGACATTTAAAAAAAAAAAAAAAATTAAAAAATAAGAAGCCCTGCCCAGAAAAGAAAAAGTAATGGAAAAGTAACATAACATTGTTTTAGTTACTTTTTAAGGAGTAACACAGTACTGAATGCATTACTTTTAAAAGTAATATGACTTTCTTTCTTCTGTGGAACATAAAAGAAGATATTTTGAGATGCATTTCTTTGTCCATATGATGGAAGTCAATCCATTTAGGTTTTCTATTTACCTGCCTTGCTTTTAAACTTTGTTCACAGTCTCTGTGTGTCCACAGTAAAAACAGGTGCTACTAAATGCTTCATGTGAGCACCAGATGGCGCACACAAGTCATAACGTGAGGTTTCCAGTTAACCAAATGCCATCGTACAACCCCAAAAGATATCACATGAAGATGCTGGTAAAACATTTGGGATTGGACATTAGATCCACTTCCCTTTTCTGTTCCAACCAGAGGATTTTCCAAAAAAAGAGGAAATAATGCTGTTTGTGTGACTCAGTGAGGCACAGAGCTTTGTCTTTGGATCTCTACATGTGAGGGAAGTTTCACGTTGAGACATTTGTTTTACTTTGGTCTCAAGTAGTCATTCGTCAGGTTAAAGCTTACCTGATTCTGGTTCAGTTCACTTTCAGCTCTGGCTAGAAAGTGAAACCACTGATCGAACAAATTGTGCTGCTTTTGCTCACGTTACGGAATCATGCAAACAGTGACAGCAGGAACTATACATTCAAATGTAAATGCACTTCTTCTTCATCTCTTCCCCTTTGTCAAGCATTTCCTTTGTCTCTGTATTGCTCAGATACACACTCTGTATTCAGAAATGCACATAGACAAAAAACATAAAACCATACATGTCCCTAAATATTTCTCTTCTATTCTGTTTCCTCCATTCAACATGATTTTCTTTTGATCTGATGGCTACTTCTCTGTTTATCAGACGATCTGTGTAAATATGCACTACCCTGCATATGAATTTTCCACATGGGTATTTGCATTTTTATCTCTTGGTTATTCTCTAAACATTTTCAAGATAGTTTTGCTGATGTGGTCTTTTCTGTCAAAGTTAAGATTAATCAGGCAAAAACCTACATTATATGACCTCTAAGCTAATTTTGTATGTTAAAACATAGGCCTACAGTTTAGCATGTTTGTTGGCGCGTACTTGTCAAAAACGTTTAGAGAGATCCAGAACAGACTTGCTTTAGGATCCATAAGCTAAAAATATAAATAACTGGAATTTATGCCTATAATTCAAATTCTGTTGCTTTTTGTGTAGAGAATTGGGTCAATGACAAAAAAGTGTCTACTATAAAGAAAGGAAAAGGATGGAAAATGTGAAATTCTAAAATATATTTTGTTTTTGGTGAGTCACATCACATGAGAACTATTTTTGACTTGTTTTAAGAAGGTCAAATCTGACATTTTAACAGACTTGTTGACCTTGACGCATGGGCCTTCAGGGGTGCTCTCTATGACACAATTTCCTGAAACTTTTTCTACATGTTTTATGATTTTGATCTGGCAGATTTTTTCTCTAAATATTAATAAGCTGTGGAGTTTTGATAAAACATTGTTTTCTATGAAAGAACAAGATAATCCCAAAATACTAAATAAAGTTTTCCATTTACTTTATTGTGATTTCAAGACAGTTGTATCACCCTGGCATTTTTTACTTCATGACGCTACTGTGTTTTTTTTTTTTTTTTTTTTTTTTAAAGAATCAGGATTCACATGTTATTGGACAACCGGGATATATGAGGAAGGCTAATTGTAAAAGTGTGATTTCTAGACCTGGAAAAGTCATGTAAACTAATCAAATATTATAATATCCATTTTTTTGTGTGAGTAACAAATAACAATTTTTCTGGTTTTGTCAAGCTCTAAAATATTGCGAATAAACAAATAAATCACAAATATGTAGAAAAGTCACAGTAATGGATATTCTTATAAACAAATAGAGGCCTTGGAATCAAAAAGGGTGAGAACCACTTCCTTAGAAGAGGTGTAATAAATGTATAAATGACATTTTTAATGTCAAGTCATCTTATAGCGCTTTTAAAGCACTCCATCTTTTTGTTTGTTTTTATCAGATCCTCAAACCCTTCAGCTGCTTTGCTGCTCTGCAGCAGCAAACAGAGTCTTGGGGGTGTTGGTGGAGGGCACCTGTAGCCTCTCCTTGGCTCATCATCCCCTGACAGGACAGCTGCTACAACAAGATGGCTGTGGTGGAGTTTATTGGGCAAATGGACAAATAAATACCCTGACCGCAAACACTTGCCAGCTGCCTGACACCATGGACAATAACGAGAAATCTAAAAAAAGAAAATGACCAATTATTACTTCCTAAATCTGTGAACTACCTCTATTTTGCCTTTTAAGCAATAACCTGTGTTGGACAGTTTTGGTCACTGCATGCAGACACTGCAGAGGTTAGTGTGCTAGCTCTGTCAGCAAGAGTTTCAATAGCAGGCACATTAGTGTGCAAGCGGTGTAAGCAAGTATTGTATTTTACAGAGCCCAGACTAGTCCTGTCATCAAGTTCCACTTTACAGTTTTAAATAACCATGACTGCAGCTCAGCTCACAGGCTAGAATAGTGTTTGCCTTATCAGGGTGTCAATGGCCATCAACCAACACCTCTGAAATGAAATTAGCACCCGTCCATTCTCTCTATGATTTTATTGAATTCACAAGCTTGCAGAGAGGTATTAGTGAATTATGTGCAAATATTTGCAATTGCATATGGAAGAATGCAAAATGCTATCTGCACACTTTCAGACTCACAGAGACACAAGCGCACACATTGGACTCTGAAACACAATCCTGGTAACTGCTGCCAAGTATGATAGTCAGCATAGTACTGTCAATATCAAACAAACACTTTGGCGTGCAAACAAACGGGCAGACCAAACATGCAAGGCCTGTCAGACGTGTGGGAGATGAAACTGTGTGTGTGTGTGTGTGTGTGTGTGTGTGTAGACATAGTCTATATGTGGCTGTTGCTGCTATACTGTATGCGTGTGAGCAGTGAGAGGAATGTCCTTTGTATTTTTAACAATTTTTCTTAGATTACCAAAGATTTACTCTGTGGTTTCTTGGTTCAAATGCTATTCCGAAATTCTAACAACTTGCAAGTCAAATCGCCGCGTGCAGCAGGTAAGTTACATGAAATATTCAGTTCAGTTCATTTTCCATTCCTATATTGCAACTTATTGCAAAATTTTTCTCAGACACACTTCTAGAGAGTTCACTGTTACAGCTATAATAGCTGATTTTAAGTCGTGACAATTTGACACTCAATGTATATTTACTTAATTACCTGAGTGAATTCAAGTTAAAAAAAAACAATGCAAACTTTTTTTTGAAGTTTTTCTGAAGTTCTGCTAACACCTCATTATTTCAGTGCACCCAAATTAAGTAAAGAAAGAATGTGTTTATATGATGTATGTGGTGTGATGTGCTGAGTAAATATTTGAAATAAAAGGGGTTTGAGCTTTAATCCACAATCCCCAGCCACCAATGCCACAATTCATTCCAGCTGCTTAAGGCTTTGTAAAAGCGTCAATATGACAAATGGACTGTATATTGTGTGTGCAGTGTGATTGTGTGTGTGTACTGGACGCTTTACTGAACTCTCCAAGCGCAAACTGATCCAGCGAGCATGTGGACGTCCTGCCAACCCTTTGACCCACAGTCTCTTATTCTTGGCCGTTCTGTCCGTATATTTGCGAAAAACTGCCAGACAGCTATACATATGAACGTGAGTTTACAGTATGCCGAATAAATGCCCGTGTCCGTCTCCTTGTGTGCGTGTCTGCAGGCTAAGCAGCAAGCTAATGTCTTTCATTAACAGTCATAATTGCTCAGGCTTTTGACCACAATAGCTTGTAAATTCGACACACTGGTTTGATGGTTAACAGTTTGGTCCCACCTCAATACCGAAATAGGCTTCATTCACCCATATTTTTTTTAATGCGAGTATGTGTGTGTGTATTCGGGGTGAAATTGCAGGTTTCTATGATTGTTCACCATGACTTCCACCCTACCCTAAAGCAAAGTAAACTATGGTTTTTCATAGGCCTTATGCATAAGAAATCACATCACAGCTACATGAGATCTGGGAACATGTACAGATTTTCACTCAGTTTAACAGACCATCGGTTATTTACCCTAGACGTTCCAACATTTCTTTCCTTTTTCTTTTCTTTACTCCTAAAGCAGACCGACTGAAGTTGAAATTTTTCTTTAAGATTGACATGGTTTAATACTCTTTGTCACATGTATAAAAACGCATGCAACACACACACAGAGAAAGAGAGAGAGACGTTCAGTGATTTTGGCAGATCTGTACGAGTTCTCAGTACTTTCACACAGTCTGGAGGCTATAAATAGAGCAAGGCCTCTGGATGACTGCCCACCCTTCCTTAACTCTTAATAACCATTGGGTCTACCCTACAGTTACGGCCTGTGCACTTCTGCTCACACGCAAACCTGTAAGAAAGCCTCTTTTAAGAGAGCATATGCCACAAACATGAACGTAAACACACTTATAAATATACTGGATTTTGGGTGCTTTTAGAAGCATTGGGTAATCGTTTTCTGAGGCTTGGATGAAAAAGAAAATAAGCCTGCGTTTTCACTCTAGTTCACAAATAAGTTTTATGCTCCATATCAGTCGACATTGAATATACCATATATAGAAGATTGTGCATGCCCAGTTTTTGCATATGACACTCAAATTAACCTTTAAAACACTAATTAACTCTGTGAATAGTAGAATGTTAACATTCATATATAGCAGAAAAATTGCGAAAGATATTTAAAAATGTAAATTCATCAATGTTAATTTTTTATTTTAATTCACACAATAAAAATGCAAAGAATGTTTATATCAGTCATTTATCTCTTTTCACCCTTAACATGAAAATAATTATTGGCTAGAATTTTAAAATCGGTGCATCTCTACTTTTAGCAACCGAGAGTTTAGTATTATCAACTTAGTTTAACTGACTTTAACATGCTTAAATCCATTCATCAGATTTCCACCGGTTCCTTCCAAAATCAGTGCAGAAGTGCACATTTTTGTCTGTGTCTGTAGTTAATAATGAAACAAAAAAGTAGATCCTGACCAATTAAAATAGAGAAGTACAAAAAACAAGAAAAGGAGAAGGAAAGAGAAGAGAAGAGAAGAGAAGAGAAAAGAAGAGAAGAGAAGAGAAGAGAAGAGAAGAGAAGAGAAGAGAAGAGAAGAGAAGAGAAGAGAAGAGAAGAGAAGAGAAGAGAAGAGAAGAGAAGAGAAGAGAAGAAAAGAGGAGTGAGAGAGTTCCAGGTGGTCTTATCTTGCTCCCTCTTTAGTGTGCACATACCATGCTGTATGAGGGCGTCTGGATGCTGGTTTTCTCTTGCTGCTTGTTTTGCTTTCCTACTGTTTTGTCTTATTCCTCCTGTGATCCAACCAACCCTATATGAATATATGTGTCTGTGTTTGTGTATGCATTCACAGATCTACGCATTTCTTCCTGGTTATTGTTGTACGACTCTGATGCGAGACATGATAAGGTCTGCTTTTGTTTATGTCCTTTTTTCTCCTTTAATTTTCTAGGCCAGTTCACAATGGACAGAAATCAGCTACTATCAGATAACTGAGAAGTGTCTCAGATCCTGTTCTGTCACTGCTGTGACCATGAGAGAAATATTTTGCAGAAGGAAATGCCAGGACGTTCACTCTGAATGGCGTTAACATGAAGACAAAAAGTGGCACTTGCTTGATAGCTGCAGAGTAAAACAACAACTTCCTGTAAAGGAGCAGCAGAATGTGTCCACAAGGGAGACCGTTATATGAGGGACACATATAGTGTGCTTTACGGAAATTAAATGGGCTGTGAGTAGGTTTTTGTGTAAGAGGAGAGGGGAAAAGAGGTGAAGGAACCAGGGTTAAAGATAGAGTAATGGAGACCATGAAGGGAGGTGAGAGGGGGTTGGGAATAGAGGTAGAGGTCAGAAGTTTATGCAGAGAATATTTTTTTTTCTCCTGTGTGCCCTCTCCCTGACACCCTTCCTTCCAGAGAGATTTGGAGAGGAGTTAAGACACACACACACAAAAGAAAAACAAAGAAGAGAGAGTCATATAGAAATACACTGATTCTTTAAAAACAGACATGTGCAAACTGAATGGATGCAGCTTAATCAAGCCTACAGGTCATTTATAATGAAAACTTTTTTCATTTAATAGCTCCATTATCTTACAGTAGGACCTAACACACCTTCATGAGCATTTTAACAAGCTCAGTGTTGCCAGATTTCAAAATCCAAACCACCCATTCTGGCAATGAACATGTGCTCTCCTCTTGTGACTTCTATCTCAGAATTTTGACTCCATTTCTCAAAGATTTTAACTTTTTAGCTCTTTATATGACTTTTTTTTTATCATGCAATTGTGATGCATTTCTCTTAATTGCAACTTTACATCTCAGAGTTTGACTTTATATGACTTTATCTGACAATGTTACTGTATATCTCACAATGTGACTATCTTGCAGTTGTGATTCATTTTTTCTTAACTGCAAATTTATATCTGAGAGATTGACTGTATATCTCACAATGTGACTATTTTAAACTTCATCTCACAATTACCTTTTACTACTTTTTACTCACTTCCAAGCTTCCAAGCTGTCTATTGCAAAAAGGCACTGCTAAGCACAATATTATGCACAGAAAAGATTAATATAGTTCATGTGTTCATTGCAGAGGCAGCTTGCTCTCTTTGGTCCCACTTATGTGAGCAAACCTTCTCCGTGATTGTATACTGTATAAACCACTTGTTGTCATTCTCATTCCGGACACTTCATTTAATTATTTTTTTAATTTCAACAGTCAAGCAATTGCAGTTATATTTCAGAGGGCATTATATATGGCCTCATTGTGCTATTTAAAGCCCCATGTGGTTCATGTGCCAAACAACTATATAGTGAAGGACACATATAACACATCTATACCATGACACAGTGTAGTAAATGTTAGTGTGGTGGTCATTTGCAATGTCTTAGACTTAGATTTACAAGGCCTGAGATGACCTCTGACTCCTACAGCTTCTGAGCTATTCAGCCACATTCAGACAAACCAGTGGGACGAATAAACAAAGACAGAAAAAAGTCTGGAGAATAAGACTATGTACTAACAAAAAAGTAGTTCAAGGTGTTCAAAGCTTTATAGGATGACTATTATGAGCGTGGTGTCTGTTTAATATCAGGCTGACTCAGGGCTTGACTCCATCCCATTTCTCAAGGAGCATCAACACCTTCAGGCCTAAAACGACCTCGCAGACAGGAAATGTCAATCACACCAAGTTGGGACGTGAATGCAAGGCATGAAGGGGGAGAGGAAAAGTGAAGCAGAGCTTTTAAAAAGACCATGAATCACTGTCCCATAAACTATACAACATTATAGCACTTTTATTTTAAATCATGGAAATTAAACATTAACGCTGACCGCAGAATTCTGCTTATGACCATTTAGAATGAAGTATTACCATAAAGCCATGCCTGTTATTATTATTAAAGAATAATACATGTTTCTTTATGATAATACAAAAATATGTTTCTTTACTCCTCTATACATCGTAAACCATCTACAAAATAAATAAAGTTTCAAATTTTCAGATATTATTACCATTTACCCCATTCAAGCTTATCGGTAATTTGAGTTTTGAGTTTCCTCAACCTGAACCTGGTGGTGTGCTTTTTTAGATATGAATCTTAGTCTAAGTGGTCATATAAAAGTCTGCTTTTACAAATGATGGGGAAATTGATACATTTACACATAATAAGATCTAAATGACCTAAAATCCCAAAAGCTGTGCATAATTTTTTTGGTGTTGGGAAATTAGCATTATATCATTTCATTAACAGAATGATCAGAATGATCAGATGTTCCTGGTCAGAAATGACCACAAACACCCAATGAGAAACCATTTTTTGAGAAGATTAGGAGAGTTAAACAGTATACAGTAATGTCAGCATTGCTGTGTTACTACAGAGATCAGATCAACTCATAGCAAAAGAAAAAAGAAAAAGCCTGAAAAACCTTGTGGAGGCACAACGGACTGTGGCATCAAGACCAAAAACCGAAAGAAAGGCTCCAACAAGAAGATTTAGGGTTTGTTTTGTGAAAATGAGACAGAAAACTGAAAACATCAGTGTGGTTAAATTCCTTTCACTCCCTTGTCTTCAGAGACAAAAGATGGGTGTGATAATGACAGTCTGTTTTTTCTTGAAAACCTCACTCTCTCACAAGCCATATATAGACACAAGACTCCCTTTTTCTTCTTAGCGTGGGCAGAGAGAGTGAAAAAGAGGGAGAAAGAAAGAGAGAGCTCTCTAAAAATAAACCATCTGTTCCAGGAGCAGGTCAGGTGGGAGGCAGGTCTGACGCGGCATGACAAGGAAGATGAGAAGAGAGAAAAGCAGAATTATAAGCCGAGAGGAAAATGATACGGTGATCTGTTAGAGAGAGAGAGAGAAAGGACGAGGGAGAGACTGAAAGAGAGAGATGCCAAGCAGGGGGTTTTCACTGGACAGCACACTATACCCCTGCGCGAGTGTGTGCGTGTGTGTTTGGTAAAGCCACAGGCAGACTTAAAGACAAACACCAGGGCCAGCTTGTGGAATGATGAATGTGTGGAGAGAGTCAGCAGAGAGCAGAGCAGAGCAAACGAGAGGAAATGAAGGCATAGAGAGAGAGAGAGAGAGAGAGAGAGAGAGAGAGAGAGAGAGAGAAAGAGAGAAGTGAAGGGAGCGCAGGCACAGAGGGGCCCTGAAAAATATCATGTGTCATCAGCATGCTTGTGCTCAAGCAAGAGTGTGTTTGGTGTGCTTTTTGAAAACGTGATTTATGGGTGTACATGAGTGAGTGAGCGAGTTGGATTCTGTGCGAGACTTCAGGGAAAGAAGGATTAGAGTGGAAAGAGTGTGATGGAAAAGTGAAGGTTTAAGACACAATCTGTAAAAAATTATTAACTCACTTTGAGGAAGTTACAAAGACTGGAGTATACGCTGAACTGTCAGCTTTGACTTATTATAAGATATATTACATTTTAAAATACATTGAAATATAAAAAACTTTTGTCAATTGTAATAATATTTTCTCACAATTTACACAGTAGTAAAATTTACTGTATTTTTAATCAAATAAATGCAGCCTTGGTGAGCAGAAAAGACTTGTTTTTAAAAAATGTAAAAATACTTACCCCAAACTTTTAAACGGTAGTATAGGTTGATTTCCCCAAATTATTTTTTAAGCGTTCCCAACCAGCAACACACAGCAACAATGGCACATCCGATGCTGTGAATTTGGCGCAGGACTTTCTATTTGTTTTACCAATGGCTGATGGGGTTTGCCCACTTTTAATAGACCAGCTGACCGCCCATGGAGACCATCTTAAATCAGCAAATCAGTGTAGTTTAGCAGGGTCAAGAAAGCTTTTTTATGAACCAATGCACAACTCATGGTCTCTTTTATTTATAATATTTCAGCTATTTGAATTCACTTTTCAGACTGATTCATTAAGGCTAACACTGATCTGACCGGTTATTTCCTGGAAGACAGGTGCAATAAAACTAAATGAAAATTAGTGATGTTTGTTTGCTGTCCACATGGACTCATTTGCTTTGCAAGCCATAAAAAATGTAATGAATAACAGAAAAAAAATTGCAGAGAACAGGCATTGCACAAGACAATAAAGAGGAAGGGGGATCATCAGACCTCCAAAGGACCTGTCAAAGGAAGTCACACTAACAAAACGTCTTTCTGGTGCTCTTACCCTCTCCCCTCTTTCTCTGTCTGTCTCCCTCTCTTCAGAGCCTCTCGTGACAGGAGTTTCCTGGAATAAAGGAGTCCATCTGCTTTCCATTCAGGCACATAATGCGTTTCAGGAGACTACATTTACCCCCCAACACACACAAAACACAGAGTGCTCATTCACCCCTTTACCCAGAACTTCACACGCACTTGTTAATGCAACCGCACAGTCTCCACGTTCCAGCACTATCCAAATAATACAAGCTGAATTTCACTTTGCTGTTCAAAGTAGACAATCCTTCTGTGATTACATCATAGTTTGGAGGAGGACAAGGTTCTCTTATAACTCCTATGTATAATAACTACAAAGTAAACAGAGTGCAAAAAAGCTGTACACTTTTCTTGTGCATTGTCTACATTTGAGGTTTAAGAGCACGAATTTGACATTTGCTGCTTGTTTTAGAGTGAGAGTTTAACATTTCTGTTCCCATCACTGAATTGCTTCCATTTCCTGAAATGCCTACATCACATGTGCAGGGAGCCAGACAAGGGGCGTGGCGTTCTCTGGGCGTGTGCCTGATGAGCCAATCACCTTGCGATTCCGAACGCATGGGGTGACTCGCCCCGCCCCTTCACTCATGCTACTGAAAGAGTCTGCATGCTCATGTCCCGCAGAATCAGAGACTCGGCAGAAGCCGATAAGACGCGATGTCTTATCTACTCTCTTTTTGAAAGTACCCGTGGGGATCAAAGTCTTTTATCAGTCCTTTTTTCTGAAGTTGGACACGTATTTGGATATACCCCGTGTGATAAAACGCCGCATTTCTCAGTAGTCCCAGCCGAAATCGAGGAGTTTGTTCTCTTTCATGCGACTAGACATCCTCCATCTGTCCCACCTGCACGACAGCACCGGGACGGTGGACATCACTGGACATTTACGGATAGAGACTGGACGACACGCCGTGATTTGAATGCCTTTGCAAGGACTTTGGTGGCTTGTGTGCTGCAGACAAGGCTTCAGTTTGCTGGCTCGGGATCATGGAGAGAAAGAGGAGGAAGAGTCTTTCGAGTTACGCAATCAGGACGAGCACACACACACGGGACGGGTATGTAGACAAAACTAAAGCTGTCTCAAAACCTAGTAAGCTGACTACCTAGGCCATCACAGTATGAAGTCCATCATGGTTCATTCCTTTAAGTTAACTAATATATGTATTGATGTTACCCTTTCTTTTTAAAAACGTGTATTTATGCTTTTCAGATTGTCTAGTAACTTAATACTTTCTTAGTCATTAGCAGTAACAAGTAACTTTATGGTTTCAAGATAAATTAAGTAACAAGTGTGATTCAGTATGTATGTAACTTGCTGCTGGTACCAATCCCACTTTAGGAACTTTTTATCTGGTACTATTAGTTTTTTGTTGGGTATAGAAACTCTCACAATAGTTAGGCCTACCACTATTTAGTCCTACTTTTACTAGTACGTATTTACTGGATACTTGTACCTATTAGTATCTATCCTGAATGTTATTAATTATATTTCATTGTCATTTAGTCACATTTGCTTTTTTTTACGTGCCATATATGATTAAGTGTTTGTGGTTGTTTAATAAGTAGTAGTAAAACTAATGACTGGCAGTAAAATAAATAAGTGCCTATGTAAAGAATAAGTGCTAGTATCTTATGAATAAGTACTAAAATGGAATGAATAGTGAAATTGGATACTAGAACAACATTAACCTTAAAATTATTATTATTTATTACCATAATCAGAGGCATTCTCAAACATTCCATACATGGGTACATGGATTTTTTTTTAATATGGATTCATATATGTGTGAATTATTTAATAATAATGTTGAAATATTTTTGATGCAGCACTGACAGTTTTAAGCAGTGAAAATGGAGTGTGACAAGAACACCAAGGTTTTTCTAGCAAAACCAGTTTTACTGGTCATATTTTGATAATGAAAGAGAAGCGCGTACGCTTTGCATGCTAGACATCAGTGCTTCCCATTTATAATTTGTGCGACTTTCATACATGCATGTTCACTAAGGATGTGGATTTGAGAGCTTTTTAATCCTAGCAACCCTATTGCAGTGACACAAAATGTAGTTGATCCTTTGTCTGCAAGACAACTGTACTTCCACTGTTCCCACAAAAGAGCTTATTGTTGAGGTGTTTCATGATTAGCCTGTGTGTGTTAAAAAGGTACAAATCATAGTGAAGAACGGGGATGAAGGGTTCCTGTGAAATGAAATGAACAGTGAAGGGCATTCAGCTGAGCCAGCACTCGGGTTCCCCATCTATTTTACGCCTCTGTGCAACTGAACACATCCGCATGATCAAATATTTAATAATGGCTCCTCTGTCAGTAAAATCTCTGGTATTGATCCCCTCTTGTACACTAAATGAGTTTTTCAACAGCCAGTGAGACTTTTTCACTCCCACACAAAGGCTGTTTTGAGCTGTTCTGAATTAAAGCAGAAATATTTCCAGTAGACCCTATGTACTTCTTGGGATGGCTAATCGGCTACAACTGAAAGTATTCTGCACTCCATTATGACCCACGTGTAATGCTGACTTACCGCAAGTGTACTGTCTATAGTCCTCCGATAGGTGGGTACGCGAGATATTGACATATCAGGACATGTGTACACACACACACTTTATGAGACTCTCTCTCACTGGCTTTCTAATCAGGCCCATATTGTGAAATCATGTTACACACAATACACTGGGCCAATCAATAAGAAACAGCCCAAGGGACCTTTTGCAGCAATCTCTTATGGACTGACCTCTTATCTCTCCCTATCGCCTTTATCCCCCACCCCATCCATCCTCTACAGACTAATCACCCTAAAATCAATAATCTCCATATTTCCTTGGTGAAGTCTTATGTCATTAACCCATTTATGGCTCTGTGAAGGATTTCTGTGTGTGTGTGCATGTGTCAGGGTAATGGGGGTAGAAATATAGCAGGTTAATGGGTCAGTGCATCCCCTTTTCCCCAGGGTCATCATGCACCTATTTTTTTTTCTAAAGGAGGCACCAATGGCAGTCCTTGGTGCCTACAAATGAGAAAAAAACATGGCCAAAGAAAAAGAACTTTTTGATGGGATAGTTCAGACTAAATTTTGACAACTGAGTGGGTGATTTCTGGACTCAGTTTGAATTTGATGGCGTGATTAAATTTGATGAATTTGATCCATTGAACACAGCCAGACTCCGGTATGTGATGTAACCATTAGATAATGTTACATAGTCAACTGTGTGGCTGCCACATCTTTGGGTATCATATATACAGTAATGAAGCAGCTTTAAAGACCTGATAGTCAGATCTAACGGTTTGAATGGCTATTGTAATACAAATCACCATTTGCTGAGTCCTTTAATGGCACAGAGAACATGAACTTTAATTATGATTCATCAGCCTTTTCTTACCATTGCACCACCACAATTCACGCTTGCTATTTTCACTGTTGCCACTGTGCCTTTATTGATTACTGATAAAAAAATATTGATATCTAGAGTGCATTTGCAAAGCCTAGCTTCCTCTTCATGGCAGGCAGGATCAATAGTCTGAGCAACAACCTTCAATTGTCCTTCCTAGGAGAAATGGTGTGGTTGCTTCTCAGGTCTTGATGAGGTCTAATTCTTTTTTGTTGTTGTCTATAATTAGCACTCTGCCCTTTGGGGGTTTGGACTAACAAAACCGATTATTTAAGGACTTTGTAATATGTTGGGGAATTAAGCTAAACTGTTAAATGTGCAACATGGTAGCTGGTTTATAATTGGACTAATCTGGTTACTATTGTTCAAGCTGGACATTCACAGATTGACCAGCCACCTTGTGCCATCAGAATCCAGGCTGACCATCTTAAACTGGTCCAAAATGTTCTACCAGCCCAGTTTGGACCAGCAAATGATGGCTTGAGGTCCAGTTACATTCACTGGTGAATTGCTATGTGGGAAACCCAGTCATATCAATAAGAATCCACCCAAATGGGAATTTCCCCATGCATGGGGTTCAAGTTTGTCACCACATTGACCAACTGAAAGGTGCTCGTTTTGAAAGTGACGTCTATGTTGCATACGTCGCTATACTACCGACCATTCACATTCGACCTTTTTGCCCTCTAAATTTCACTAATGTGACCACACCTTTAGATTCGCTAGCTAGTTACCATATTCCAAAACCTAGCTAACAGCTTACTGTATTTGTTGCAGGCTAAATCAGTTTAGCTTCATTTTTATAAGTTTAATGTCCTTCAAAGAACTGATAAAGGGAGTTTCATTACTCATTTTACTCAGTTTGATGAAATATTAGCACGCTTTCCCCCCTAGTAAGACTTAAAACCAGGTACTTAACAAAGTTGGGCTTTCACTGTCAATTATTATTGCCAGAGAGGAAATGCAAGCTTGGGAGACAAGGAGGATATGGAGAGGACTGGTTTGGCTGAAGTCTAGGAAAGCCCGCTCCGGAAACATCCATTGACGTGTTTATACAAAGACCTCCTCCATTGCACCCAACCCTCTGTAGGCCACACACTCAAGCAGGTGGTCAGACCCCACAGACGTGTGTGTTTGCATACTTCCTCTCTGCAGTGACTGTTAACGGTCCTTTTTTTTGTGCATCAGGAGACCGCAGCTGAATGCATCGCCTCCACAGAGCCACCTTTAACTCGAATGTACATTTGTACTATATTTATGCTGAAACAAACCCAACATTTCATCCTCATAACTTATAATGCTAAATTAAAGGGTAGTAGTTCAACCACGAATGAAATTTCAGTCATCATTTACTCACCCTCATGTCAAATGACTTTCTTTCTTCTGTGGAACATAAAAGAACATACTTTGAAAAATGTTTCAACTGTTTTTTGTCCATACAATGAAAGTCAATGAGGTTCAAAAAAAAAAACCAGTTCAACATTCTTCAAAATGTATTTCTTCCACAGAAGAAAGCAGGTTTGGAATAACACGAAGGTGACAAACTTTCCCTTAAAGGCCATTATAGTCTGTTGGAGGTGTGTAGCAGTGTAGTGCTGGTTCAGGGATCTGCTCCTCCATGTGAGAGACTCTGACGTCAGCAGTGGTCCCGTAATCAAGCTGGCCAAACAGACAGCGGGCAAGCTGAAAGAGCGCCTCTGTTTGTCCTTCATGCTCTTGCTTTTCCCTCTCTTTCCTATTTTAGAGGGACAAACTACCCTCGCTTCACTCTTCTGTTTCTCTTAGGAGGCACAGAACTTTCTTTATTTTTGTTTTTAACATTCACGCTGTGCCTTGAAGATGCTATGACACCGGGACACCCGCCCACTGCAGCTGTTGAGGTGAGGAGCAGGGCATCCTGGGAAAGAAACACAAACTGGCAGGAGTTCCTGGCACATACATGGTGCTGTTAATGTATAACGATAGAACCACAGAGCTTGGAGTTGGTATTTCCCCCACACCCTCTTCAACGAGCCAAAATCTTGAGCTATGCAGGTTTAAATTGAGGTTTAGTGTTTTGTTGCTGTTTTTGTTAGAGAGATATGGGCAAAATAAACTGATTTTCCATAACGCATTTGTTTTTCCCCTTATGTTTTCACTTTTTAGTCTTATAGTTTGCCAGCAGCACACCGTAATTTAGACAGATTGTTATATGAACATAAAAAAAAAGTTGAAGTGGTGGTGTTTCACATAACAAACCATTCGGAAAAAAAAAAAAACGGTTAAATTAATATTATGTTTTGTTTGGCTAGTCCTGGCTGTCCCTAAAAGTCCCTTCAGGGTAGAACCATATATATATATTTATTATATAAAACGCGCACAGGCGAACATCTGCTCCAGAGGCCCGTGGTTGGCAGAGCAGTGGCATTTCCGCCTGCTTACTCAACCCTGTCTCTTGGGACATAGGAACGGACGTGAGCCACGGAACAAACCCATCACGGCATGATTCATCCAGCTCCTCATCCCAGAATGCTCTTGCCAGAGGTCCCGCTCACACGCCATACCTTCCCCAGTCTTCCTAACTGACTTAAACCCCTGATCAGGCACTACTTGGGTATAGAGTGCTGCAGGGATGACCTATTTTTGTCAGTCAAACCCATAACCAGTTCGCATTATAGCACTTCCGGCTGCATCGTCCCGAAGTCAATGGGTTTTTGGAATGGGTTATTGTCTAAATGCCTGAAATAGAGAGTGTGGTTTTTGACAAAAATATTTCCTTAATACACCCTTTCGATTTTTCTAATCTTTTTCTTATTGTGTAAAAAGAAGTTGCTAACAAGTGGCTAAATGGGACTACTGAGGTCATCAGGTACATTAAATGTCATCACAACGAACGGGTAACCTCATCTTCTCGCTAGTCCTCTTTTCACAACCTCATTGCGTTTGTAATTGTCCGCTTGCAGGGAAATGTTTTTTTAAAAAATAAAGACTGAAAGAGTTGTCGGAAACTTAGTGATGGTGACGCTGAAGTAATTTGAGCATGGTGTAGTCTAGTTTTTTTGTTTCTATTTACATCTGGTGATTTGTATTTAGGGTCAAAATTCATCAATTTTGTGTTCATTTGTGAAGATTATCATTATGGTAACAGGTTTTTTCTGCAATAATCCAAAGGTCAATGGAAAAATCCTATTGGGTTTTTGTTGTGTGAACCAGGGAGCTGCGTTGGCCAACAAAATGATAAAAAGTGGAAAAGGCATGCTACCAAAGAAGAATTTGGATGTTATTTCCTGAAATTCATCTGAATTCTAATCTGTGCTTTTGTGCCTGAAGCTCTACGGGTTAAAAGCAGAATAAGCGTGTGTCACTCAGAGGAACTGAAAGGTAAAGAGAGACACCTCTCAGTCTCTCCTGCTGAGCCTGTCCATCATTTATGGTGCCTCTCCACCCTGGTTAAACATTAAGCGAGTCTCATTATACACACCCGTTTTGCTCTGTAACACACTTTACCTTCTTTCTCACCTCCATCCTCCTGCTCTTTTATTTCCACTCTTCCTCTGGCAGAGACTTCGGCCATCCATCTTACTAGGCCATCATTGTGAATGTGTGTGTGTGTGTGTGTGTACTAAACTTAGCAGCTCTAGTTGTAAATTGTGGTGTGCTAATTGTGAAGCTTCTTGCTGCTGACCTGGATGGCATTTCATCGATTTAGCACCAAACCTGTAACATGCACCTCAGAATGTGATAATATTTCAATGTTTTTCTTGCAGCTTGTGACTATTACATTCAGATAGTGTTTAGTGATACATTTTGCTGCATTTAAACGAATTTTTGGTTATACTTTAGTATGGCGAACAATTTTAACTTTTAACTAGTTGTTTATTAGCTTCCATATTGCATATTGCATAGGAGCATATTGACCGTTTGTAAGTATTTATAAAGCACAAATTAATGCGTTCTTCTGCATGACAATATTCCACATCCTTTAATCCTACCCTGTTCCTGAACTTGACCACTACATTACTAACTATTAATAAGCAGTAAATTAGGAGTTTGAGGCAAAAGTCTTAGTTAGTAGTGTTATCGAAATTTTATAAGAAATCTTTATTTGAACCTGGAATAGAAAAAGAAAATTGTATTTGGTTTTCATTGAAATTTTTGAGTTTCTTTGAAAGTGTTTGTGTAATAAAAGAACCGTCTTCCTGACTCTTTAGCCTCATGACCCTCAGGAGCCCCCGGTCCGGCACGGAACGTTCCTCCGAGGCAGTGCCAAAGCTCCGAAACATGATGCCACAGAGCGGCACAGACTTAGACACACACTCACGCACACACATAGAGGTGCGTGTCTGTGAAAGAGGTCAAGGTGAGGGGAGGTTAGAGTTACAGCTGATGTGGGAAGTCAGAATGAGTCAGTTTACAGCCAGGATCGATTTTGATAAATCTCACCGAGTCACTGGACCAAAGGGCAGAATCAAAGCCAACACATACCAGCCGTTAACGGGAACCCGCAGACAAGCCGAGCGTGGCACCGCAGCCCAGGCCTGCCAGTGGGTGGGTGGTTGAAAGGGGTCAGATGGTCATCTCAGTGGGTAGAAATACATGGTTGTATAAATGAGTCTCCTTGTAATTTTCCTGGAAATCAACTTTAACTAGAATCCGCTCATAAACAGTATTTATTGCAAATTGCGGGCTGCTCTCGGCCTGTATGGCGAAACACTGCTGTTATTGACTACAGCACCATTCACAAGAAAATTGCTGGCAAAACGGTAGGAGCAAACTAATCCTCCAGGACACTTTTGTACACGTTTATTTGTAGCCATCACCTCCCAGAAGGTATCGAAGGCTTCACTCTGTGTGTTTTAGGCTAATAGTGTTGGCAGAGGCAACATAATTCAAAGTAGGAAATATTTCCCTCTATGTCTGTTTTTTTTTATTATTTTTTTTTTTTTATCTCTCTTCGTCCCCTCCTCTCATATGCCATTAAAGGGAAAGTTCACCCAAAAATGAAAAATTGTATTCACCCTCATACCTATGAAGATATTCTAAAAAAGATTTTTTTCAATGAAATGAAAGTCAATGTTTTAAGATTTCTTCAAAATATCTTCTCCGGAACAACATGAAAATGATGTGTGAATGCTGACAGAATTTTCATTTTAATGGTTAATATTCAGGTTTACATGTATGTCAAGTAGCACAGAGAGGAAACTAAAGATGACATCAGATCTGTTCACAGTACAGGACAGTGTGTATTTACTGTCCACTGGGTGTGAAGGGCTGGCTTCGGGACAGAGTTGGTCCAGAGGGGCTGGGTGGGGCAGAACTAGGTTGGTATTGCATGTAGACGGATTGAGCACAAAAGCTCTCTGTGTCTTTGTCAGTTCTGAGAACAGCCCTCATTTTGAATGTTATGATCTGCCTTCAGGAGTTGAGTGTGTGTGTGTGTGTGTGTGTGTGTGTGTATTTGAATCCACTGCCAATCACTACAGAAGAGGTGTTGTTACCAAGTGCACTTGTTCAAAGAGGTGTGTGTGTGTGTGAGTTTATGACCTCATGACTAAATTACTGAAGAATGTTAGCCAAATCAGAACTCAAAAGTGGAAAGGCTTTTTAAGAAACTAAGTTACATTTAACGTGTAATGTTACAAAATGATAGTGTCGATGAAACGGAAGTAGTGACAGATATTTTATTCCTTATTGTGACAGACATCTGAATGAAATGATGGGGGGGTAGAAAAAAAGTAATAATAATAAAAATAGATTCTATCCGGTTGTCGATTGGAGGCCAGCAGATCTGAATGCGAACTTGCAGATGATTGTAAGAGGGTTTAAACTGAGTAAACTGAAGTCTGGCATATGTCATCTTAGAGAAGTCTGTCATTTCACCATTTTAAAAGTTGTAACCTTTTGCTTAAGAGGCCAAAAATAAATGAAAGGGTCATTTTCATTATTATTTTATAATGTTTCCTCAGGTGCACTTGGACATGTGCATTATTTTCTGCCCTGATTTTGTTTTAAGGGGTGTGATGTAAACACCCACTGCTAGGATTGGCTGACATCTTACATGTTGAATCCTTTCGAATACTTTACCACATTTTTACTATTACAGCTGTTGAGATTAGCAAATCTTGAAAAGTGTTGATCATTGCATTTATATTTAAATCAGTTCCTATCACGTGGAAGGTTGCAGTGATGACCATAACTAACAATGCAAATAGGATTTAAATACAGTAAGAGATTTACTGTGTAGTGTAAGTGTAGTGTAATCACTATAACAGGAGTTTTGGCAATTGTTCAGATAAACTTGCGCTGCATGATCAACAGCTTCAGACACTATAAAGGGAGCATTCTTTGGAGTAAAATACTTGGATTATTCATTATGAACCGATTTAAAAATGAAATGTGTTACTTACATTTTGCAGGGTCCTTGCTGATTCCAGAATAGTTGATTCCTGATCTTTGAGCAAATGTTTTTGGGCAAAGCCTGTATCATATTGCGACTTGTTCTCAAAAATGTCGCTGGTAAAACTGTACAGTACAAACTTGCAAGTCAGCACTGACATGACTAGGACATTTGTTAAAAATAAACTAAATCCATTTTTCTCGGACATCGGGATCCTTCGGCAGCTTATGCAAAGATGATGTTTTGCCACAGCCAGGAGCAACACAAGATGTGTACATGTGCTGTGTGACATTGCAATCTTGTTTTTATCACAATATTATTGTCTACTCTAGATTTACTTGCGGCTCATCGACTGAACACCGGTGGGCG
The DNA here is from genome assembly GCA_037194245.1 of Opsariichthys bidens. Taxonomy (NCBI): domain Eukaryota; kingdom Metazoa; phylum Chordata; class Actinopteri; order Cypriniformes; family Xenocyprididae; genus Opsariichthys; species Opsariichthys bidens. The sequence goes on along the minus strand of CM074277.1, from coordinate 14,633,350 downwards.
GGAACAACGATGCAATGATTTAAAAGTATGTGTTGTTGTCATGCTCCAGAGGCAATCTTATGCAAATGATTGTCCCCTGTGATGTCATATGCCACTTCTGTTCAAAAACGAAGCTTTTTTTTTACAGCTAGATTAAATAAATGCTTTTTTTTATTGATGATGAGGATGCTTTAAGAATATGGAACTTTCAGGATGTAATAATGATGATGCAATAACGGCATAAGATGAAGGAAAATTTGATTTTTCATGTCATGACCCCTTTTAAACAATGAAACATTCACAATTAGATCAATAATTTAGAAAATATCCATTCATCCCTTCTTCAAACCGCTTATCCTCTGTATTGCCTTATTTATGTCAGTTTCTGTCAGGGTTTAGGAATTGGTTTGAGAAATAATCGTAAATAGATTTTAACTGTATACATTTTAAGGTGTTCTGGGTGTTTTTAGCTCATTGCAATACAGTTTCTAGGGGGCTATGAGTGTGTTGTTTGTAGTTACTGGAGTGTTCTGTGTGTGTGTGTGTTTTAGTATGTTTCCGATGCAGTTGCTAGGGTGTTATGACTGTGTTTTTAGTCCATTGCTGTGCAGTTGCAAGAGTGTTATGCGTAGTTTCAGTATGTGGCTTTTGCAGTTGCCAAGGTGTTCTGACTCCTGACTGCATTGTTGGTAAGTCCACATGGAAATGAAACCGCACACATCTCCTTGAAAAGCTGCATGATTTGACAATATCAAGTAATGCAAGTTTAGTTTAGTATCTAAGGATTTGTTCAAATACCTAACCTTAAGCATGAGTAGTGATAGTGATGCTTGCCTTGCCTAGCTTAATTTAAGAACAATAGAGGTCAATGGGAAGTCCAAATTTAGACTGCTTGGTGATTGTGTGTTTGTTTCAGAACATTATACTATATCATGTAGCAAAGAGGAAGTGTGGTTAGTTTTGTTACCACTCAACATTATATCCCCAGAGCACTGGAGGTTTTCTCCAACCAAGGGAGCCTTTTTGAGTCCAGGAAATGACCGTATGACTCACAGCGCTAGACTAGGCATTTGTACAGTTGTTTGACAGTTACTTTACAAATTACATGTCTAAATTCATCATTAGTTCATAATTCTGACTGATGAAACACCAGCCAACTCACTGCCAATATCACCAATTGCTACATTTTCTTTTGCTTAGCTGTGTTGAGGCACATCAAAGGGTCTCTAGGTCATTCAGGTTGACCTTTCCTGGACCCCTGCTGCAGTCCAGAGCTCTTTTCTGGTTCCGTCTTCCCCTTTTTAATATGAGCTCTGAGATTGGAAAGGGGAAGCCAGACCTGAGGAATGCACTAAAGAATCCGGACATCCCGCCACGCTGTCAATCATCTGCATAGGCGTCAACAGCCAAAACATCTCCGATTGCTAGTTTTTGAGTCCAATATTCTTTTTAGCACATTGTGAAAGGTTTGTGCAACTAGATTGGCCTACAACGGACATTTTGGTATAATTCTAAACCATTCTTTTTATTATTTTTTTTTATAAGACCAGCTGGTTCATGACCAACTTTTTTTTCTTTTTTTTTTTTAAAACTGGAATGTCAACAAAAATGTAGATTTTTGTTAATTTAATGTTTACATTAACACTGTAATGCTACTATATCAATTGACTTTAACTTATTATTAACTATAGAAGTCTATTATTAGCTTGTTAGTTACTATTACATTTTACTGTGGTATTGAGTATTGCAAAATGCCACTAAAAATATCCTGTTAAATTTTATGGTATAAACCAGCAGATGTGGTTGCTAGAAATTCACCTTAAAATGCTGTGAATTTGTTTCAGGTATTACGGGATGGCATATCGAAGCTTTTCACAGTTAAGAAATATAATGTTAATATACTTGCCTTAATCTGCTTTTTTAACAGAAAAGATCACTGATAAGGATCATAATACAGGTAGTAAAATATAAAACCACATGATGAATCATAATTCATCGTATTATGAATTGGCAAAAATGGCTATAATTTATATAGATGGTGCACGGGTCAAACGAATAGACACCATTAGGTTAACAAAGCACACTAAAATAATGCAATGAACATGAACTAAACAAACAGGAAATGGAACAAAACACTCTGATGATCCAAACTAACTACGGTACCATGCCAAGCCAAAACTGAAGCAGCAAATCAAACCGTATGATGTTTGTTGAAGATATCGAAACAGAGGAAGTGAAAGAGACTGAATGTTCTCCACGTACTGCACATCCTTCGAGAATATGTAACAGTTTACTGGAAGGGAAGTGTGAGATCAATACCTGCCAGATGCCCATGTGTTCTGTCCTTTCTCCTTTACAGGGGCAACTAGAGGTCACTCTGTCTCAGCCCACTCGCACAGCCAACGGCACACCCTGGTGAGTTCAGACATTAATGATGTTTAATAGGACGTGTGTGTGTGTGTGCGTGTGTGTGTGTGCGTGTGTGTGTGTGCGTGTGTGTGTGTGCGTGTGTGTGTGTGTGTGTGTGTGTGTGTGAGCGCGCACATGTGTGTCTGTCTTACATCTCCTTGACCAACCTGAGCAGAGGAAGATGTGAATACAAATAGATTTGTCAGTCCGTACAGCACGTACCCTAACAAAAATGTATTGTGGCGGTGCAGTGACAATGGTATGAAATTGTAATACTATGATATTTTGATACCAGCATACAGAAAATATCTCTTATTCTCACCATGGCTGCGTTTATTTGAACAAAAATACAGTAAAACAGTATATTGTGAAATATTAGGTAACACTTTAGTTTACGGTCCAATTCTCACTATTAACTAGTTGTTTATTAGCATGCAGATTACTAGGATATTGTCTGTTTTTTTAGTTCTATAAAGCACATATTGATGCCTTATTCTGCATGACCTTATTCAACATCCCTTAATCACACACTATACTGACACTTAACTGCTACCAACCATACTAACTATTAATAAGCAGTAATTAAGAGGTTATTGAGGCAAGAGTTGGAGTTAATAGTTGGTTAATAGTGGGAAATGGACCTTAATCTAAAATGTGACCAAATATTATTACAATTTCAAATAAGTAATGTTCTCTATTTGAATATATTTTAAAGTGTAATGTATTCCTGTGATGTCAAAGCTGAATTTTCAGCATCATTACTCCAGTCTTCAGTGTCACATGATCCTTCAGAAATCATTCTAATATGATGATTTGCTGCTCAAGAAACATTTATTATTATTATAATTATTATCAGTTGAAAATGGCTGTACTGTGTAATATTGTTTGATGAATGGAAGGTTGAAAAGAACAGCATTTTAAAAAACATACACACATCAGGTTATACAGCCACTTGTAAGATGGTATGTGGGCCAGCCTGTGCCATAGCTTTGGGTGTGTCACCGCACAAAGAACCAAACACACACAGAAAATGTTTTATTCTACATTTAATCACTACAAATGAGCAGGTATTTATTGTTTTATCAAGATTGTGAAGCCTAGAGTAAGTGTGCATGTGTTTAAGCAGGTTGAGATTTGCATGAAACCTTCAGCCAGACAGTGACTCAGTCTCTTTTATCGCGTTTAGAGGTCGCTCAGTCTCATCACGGATTAGACACATACGTCCTGTCATCCTGAGTGCTTTCTGTCTCGCTCAGCTGGCTGGATGTGGAATGTCTTGGCAGTATTCTTGAGTAAACCGTATTATTTTTAGCAGAGGTCAGAAAGACTCGCTCCATCATACTGTCCTCAATCACCATATCTGAAAGAATGTATTGTCTTTGTATCTGTCTCTTGGTTTATTTCCTCTCTCTGCCTTTTTTATCTCAAACAAAAGAACATTTTGTTCATGTTTGGCTGTAGGTTTCAGGTCTTTCTTCTCTTGGCCAGCTGTTCTGCACTGTCAGTCCATTTAAGGGGTCAACCTGACAGGTCACAGCTTGGTGCTAATGTCTTTCCCACGTTTCAACAGCTGAGTGGCTGGACTTTCATAGTTTCTAACAAGTTGGGTTTCCATGTTTTACGGGGACTTTCCATAGACATCATAATTTTATATTGTACAAACTGTGTATTCTATCTTTTAACCCTTAACCTACCCATCACAGAAAACTTATTTTATTTTTATTTATTTCAAAAAACGCAAAAGGATTTTTAAGCTGTTTTCCTCATGACGACCAAAAATGTACCCACATGGACAAGGATTTTGGATATTGGCATCTTTGTGGGGACATTTTGTCCCTATAAAGTAGGGAATAGCTGAAACACACATACACAGACACACGCACACACACACACACAGGTTTGTTTTGCTATCAAAGTGAGGACATTCCATAGGTCTAAAGGGATTTTATTGTGTACAAACTGTACATTCTGTCCCCCTACACTACCTCTACTCCTTAACCTTCCAATTACAGAAAACATTCTGCATTTTTACATTTTTAATAAAACGTTGTTTAGCGTGTTTTTAAAGCTATTTGAATAATGAGGACGCATGAAATGTCCTCATATTTCACGTTTTAAGTTGTAATACCAGTGTCATACCCATGTCATTGCACAAATTTGTGTCCTCGTGAATCACAAACACACACATTTACTTCCGTCTAAATGGTAGCATATCATAGACCTCTATTGTAGTTATATAAAGCTAATTAAAATGACCAGAAACTAATCCAAGTATATAATTACTTGGAAAGAAAGGAAACTTTTTTTTTTTTAGAATTAAAACATTTAAAAAAAAAATATTTTTCCAAATCAGGATGTTCCTGAATGTCCTCCATTTTCTCTACTTTTAAGGACAATTTTGCCTTTAATCATGACTGTATCTATCCATGTGGTCAAGTGTGTGCAAGCCTTCCAGCAAGGGCATAGCTAAATTTGGTTACTAAATAAGCAGCACTGCATTTTAATTGGATTAAAATCAATCATCTATTGACTGCAGTTCAACACGCCACATAAGTGAACTATAGAGAATAAAGAGATTGTTACACACTCTGACGTGTGCTGCAGGGAGAAGTGTAAGCAAGAAATGTTACGATAATGTCAGCTATGACAGTGGGGAGTGAGAGTGACAGTGATTTATTTAAACTTAGAGAGTGTACGTGTGAGTATAATGGGTAACTGGGTTATATTAGCTTTTATCATTATTGTGTTAACCATTGATTAATCAAGCTATTGATGTCTGTTACTGTATGTCACGTGGAGTTGGCAGTAAAAGTTTTACACGCACACACACACACGAAAGAAATCCCCTTGATTCAGTGGACGTTTATGGAGGGGTGCATAAAATATGTTTGCCTTCTACCTTTCCTCCATCCCTCCATTTCTTTTATCAGTTTCCTGTCAGTGTGGGCCACACAGATGTTTTAGGTTAGTGAGCCTAGGCCACAGAGAGCGTCAAAGAGGGAGGGATACACGCACAGCGCTACGTTGCCTTCATATTAACTGTTGGCAGTATTACCAACCCCAGAGTTTCCAGTTCCATGACGCTATTCCTCTGAAAACATACAAAACATCTGAGTTCACGTCTTCAACCACAAGGTAGTTTCATTGCCCCCCCACCCCAAGATTAAAAAACTTTATCCTTAAATCTGCAAATTAGTTTTCCTCTTCTATGTTTTGGAAAATTAAAAAGTATTCTCATCACTTTATAATATTAGGGTTGAAGCAATGTACTCGCATGAACTGTTTTAAATATGTTTTTAGTAGCTTTCTGGACATTGAAAGTGTTAATTGTCTTGCTGGCAATAGAGGCTTCACTGAGCCATTGGATTTCATCAAAAATATTTTAATTTGTGTTCTGAAGATGAACGAAGGTCTTACGGGTGTAGAACAACATGAGGTTGAGTAATTAATGACAGAATTTTCATTTTTGGGTGAACTAACCCTTTAAAGAATAGAAAATTCAAAAGGATGACATGTTTTTGAAATAGAAATCTTTTATAATATAACAAATGTCTTTACTGTCACTTTTGATTAATTTAATGCATTCATGTTGAATAACGGTATAAACTTCTTGTTACTGACCCTAAAATATTAAAACAATAAATAATAATTTTAATTGCGCTTATAAAACTACCCTAGTGGTCATTTGAGTTTGAGACCCCTGTGTGCTGGCTCAATTTTTTTTTAAGCATCTGGACTGCAGAGGTTTTTTGGGGGTGAATTTGCTGTCACTTCCATAAGCAAGCATGATTTTCCTTTCTTCCCCTCATCAGTGCTCAGGGTGTTTCATTTGACATCTTTCACAAAACAGCCACATTCTCAGCAGCACTTTCCACATTCCCTTCCAAATCGTCCTTCCTGTTCTCTCTTGCTCTGTCTCAATTTATTTAATTAATTATTTTATGATGAGTTGAATTGATGTTTATGTCTCTATCCCTCACCCATGTTTCAGTGAAGTCAACATAGCACTTGATTGACAGTTCGTTTTGCTATTTCGTCTTGGCCCCTTTATCTTATATTTCCATTTATTTGCATTTCTCTCTGGCCTTTTCTCCCTCAAAGCTTCCATGTCTAGATTTGGAGAAAGGCATACTCATTTTCCTCTCCTCTTTCTATTATTCCTGCCGTTTAATCCTGTGTGACAAATTGCTTCCTGTTCTGCTCTCCCTCTTACAGGAAGTCGACTCGTAGGCCCCTCTTGGGGGCCACTGTTGTGGACTCTGGGAAAAGAGTGGGCCGCGGTGGGTAGGTTTGGGATGGGTTTGATTGGACAGCTGTGGAAACCCTGGAGACCCCCAGCCCCTCCGACACACAGACACACATACACCCCCCCACCCCCCTACAGATCCTCTAAAGCAGTCCAAACCTGCGTTCCAGCTGTGACTATTGAATAAACCTCTACTTTACAGTTTCCAGACTTAAACTTCAAACGTCTAACACACACACTCACTCACACAATCACGTAGCAGAAATCTGCCTATGAATTTCAGTCTCCCACAGGAAAGAAAATGACAAATGACAAATGTCTCAGTTAATTCTTCTACAGAGCAAACAGAGAGCAAATGGAGATTTAAAAAAAAAAAAATCTCAGGAAGAGCTATATTTCCATTCAAATTGAGAGTTTAATTTAATAAAAAAAATGTGATAAACTGTTCTGAGGAAATTGGCACCATATAAAATGGTGGTGGTATTTACTGGGAAAGCCATTGTGGCTCTTTTATTAAATGTTAGAGTGCGACAAGCACTTTGCCAAATTTCATCTGTAAATACTTTACATTAGAGAGCCATAGGCCATTTTGATTAGAAAAATTTAAGGGGATACTTCATTCAAAAAATGAAAATTATCCCATAATCCCATATCCTACACTTGGAGTTAAATTAAAAAATATCCTGGCTCTTCCCATCTTTATTACGGGAATGGTGCTAATCCATGCGGCTCCAATGGGTTAATAAATGGCTTCTGAAGTGAAGCGATGAGTTTTTGTAGGAAAAATATCCATACTTAAAACTTTATAAACTATAATGACTGGCTTCCGTACGCAAATCTAGTTCCGGTGAAAGAGTGATCTCTGACCCGATGCAAGATGTATTGATGAACGCAGAAGCTCAGAGCAAAACAAAACAAAAATAAGAGAAGAGGAGCTTGAGTTTGTTGCCCAGCCCTATTTGTTTGAACCGCGGGAGACACCTAAGCTTACGCAACTCCTATATCCTACGTCATACGTCGGCTCAGAGGCCCCTCTTCCGGCTGAACTCGACTTGCGTACGGCCATTGTCTGAAGCCGGTGATTATAGTTTATAAAGTTTTAAAGTCAAGCTTTTAATTTTGTTTATATGTCTATGTGGTGTTTTTAATATGCTTTAAGACAAACCATGTGCAAATTCATATATCGACACCATTGCTGCGTATTTTCTCCTTAAAACTGCAGTGAAAAAAAGACTGCTGGTGTCTGTGATGTCACAAACTACCTTGTTACCAATCACGTCATCATGCCTGTGGGCTTTAGCATATCATTAACAGAGAACTAGCAGTGGAGTCATGAGAGAACCCAGATTATCAGATTAATTATTGTTATATTTTCTATCAATTTTTATATTTTTCTGTTGATATGAAAAATCATGTAGATTTAGCAACATAGCGGGTGTATGATGTATATTGCGATATTATGATGAACTATATGCCTTTCTCCACCCACATTCTGAGTTGTTACTGATTGTTAGAAGGCAGCTGTCTGACTCTGAGATGGCGAACGGGAACATGGTTTGTGTAACAATACAAAACATTATTAGCTGTTTGATAATGTAGTCAAGCAAAAGGCTAATCGTATTAATTACGGATTTTGTAAAGAGCAATATCTTCATGCAGCGTTTACCTCAATAAGTTGAGCGAGTTCATCTCTGAGCTGGCATGAGCGAGTGGAGGTGGGGCCTATTTGCATTGATCCACGTATACTAAATGAGGCAAGGGTGTAGAGTTACATTCAAGCTATTTTAAGGCATGAAGAAATTTTTTTCACAAGGTCTCTTGAGCAATCAAAGATCAGTGTCTAAACAATAAAATATTAATTTGGGCAAACATATCCACACAATCTATAAACATGCATGGTCTCATCATGCTGCATATTAATTTGTTTAAAAATGATCACGTCATCTTTATTTAAAACCATATTTTCAGTCAGAATGACAGTGTCTCGTTCATTTCAAAATTCCTTTTTCTGTAGAGGAAATATTATTTTCTTCTTCCTGATTCAGCTGACAGGATGGCCAAGTCAGTGCATAGGTTTGGCCTATTGCCGTGCTGATGTCACTGTGTGCTACTCTTATCCTATATAATAGATCAAACAGTCACACCAAGCCAGAACCCTGTGCTTTATCAGTGCCTTTGCATGTAGGTGTGGCATTTCAAGTTAAGACACACAATAAACTGCACAGACACGTGTGTGTGTGTGTACGCGCACTGCTGCGCATGTGTACATGTATACTTTGAGAGGTTTGAACGAGACGTGACCTGCTTCGTGTCGATCGGGAGCTGGTATTGTTAGGTAATCGACGATATGTAATTGTGTTGCTTGTTATCTGGCTCCGAGGGTCCAAGGTGCTCATACTGATCAAGAGTGGCTCATTCACTCAAAAGGGCACCGCTGTTTAGACAGCCAAAGCCCAACTACTGTAACCCTTACTTCCTGTCTTTCTTACTTTCTTTACTCACAAACTATATTTTCCCAGAGAAAAGGGCAGATAACATGGTTTTGTGATCATGCCTGCAAAACAAAAAAGGTTCTTCAGCCACTTAGAAACCAGTCTGTCATCAAGAGCCATTCTTCTCAATAGAGGTGTCTTGATATGTCTGTCAATCTATTGATTGTTCGTTCGTTGTATCTATTTATCATTTGCTTGTTTGTTTTTCATATGTATTTATTTATGTATAATGTTTGTTTGTTTGTTCATCGTATCCATTTATCTATCGCTGAATCTGAAATCGAATACTTCCCTATTAGGGTACGCCTAAAGAGTAGTATGTCTGAATACATAGTATTTAAAAAAACGGAAGGCGAAAAGTCCCCAGATAACCTTCTACTTCCGCTGAGATTCTGAAGTTGCCATTCGATGGACACTTTATTGCCCCATGGGGCCATGGGAGGGGATTTATGAATTGAAATGAAGCATCATGTGACAATGAAAGGTAGGCCACGTGACCGTAATAACATGGCGGATGTAGTACATTCCGAAATTCATTCATACTACTAATATAGAACACACTTTTTTAACACTTGTGAAGTATCCATCCATCCATCCATCCATCCAATCTGAAATCACTTTATTATCACCAGGAAATAGAGCCATGGCTGTTTTATATAGCCAAAACACTGTCTGTGCATATTGTGAGTGTGCTGTTGCAGTTATGCCACAGTGCCAATTACATGCGGCTGTTGGAATCAGGCCTTAGATTATGAGTCCCTATTTTGTTGAGCACACTGTATGTTGAGTACGGGCTCCTGTACTGTCATGTCTTGTCCTGTACAGTGGTAAGAGATCATCTGATGAGTCAGTGTTTCATATCTCTCTATAACTTTTAAGTGAAATGAGGCGTGCTCTGACTCTGATCTGGATCAGTCATCGCCTGCTGCTCCGGTTTTTCAGTTTAGCACCGAAAATATTTATCCTTTTAGGTCACCGTCACAGACTTCTCTGAACCCCATATTCATAAAAAACTTTTTTAGCTTTACTGATAGTCTAGACAGATAGTAAAACAGTTCTAGCTCCCGAGACATGAGTCATAAAGCTCATCTCCACTTTTATACCCCATATACATAAGATATCTTACTGCCCTCTAAAGTCTCTATATAGCAGAGCATGTTTATCTGTATCTGCGTGCTGGTCTCATTCCAGCAGCCTCCAGCATAGATCGAGCTTGGCTCATTTTATCTGCGTGTGTATGTGTGTTAATGCTGTCTAGATTAGGATGAGGGTTTTTCTCATGCCTGAGGGACAGAGAAGGTTTTTTTGTTAAAACCGGATTGTTGATCTTGATTCTGCTCTGATCCATAAACCGGTTCTGGCAGGTTCTGACCGGCTGATTCCAGCCTTCACAGCTCTTGCGGATGAAGGCTTCCTCTTTTTGTGCTGCCTGCTTCTCTCTCTCTCTCTCTCTCTCTCTCTCTCTCATTTTCTCTCTCTCTCTCTCTCTCTCTCTCTCATTTTCTCTCTCTCTCTCATTTTCTCTCTCTCTCTCTCTCTCTCTCTCTCATTTTCTCTCTCTCTCATTCTCTCTCTCTCATTCTCTCATTCTCTCTCTCTCTCTCTCCCTCTCTCTCTCTCTCTCTCTCTCTCTCTCTGATGGATGTCTGTAAACTTTTGACTCTGTCTAAGCTTCAACTTAAATTAGAGAGTGATGCAAATCCGCAGGGATCGACCACCGCATCTCCATTACACACATACACTTGTAAACAGACCTGTAAATAAATGTACAGAACATAGATATGGTTCAAGATATTCAAAGAACACAAAAATATTCAGATGCACAACTATCGTATCGGAGGTCAGTGAAGAGGCAACATACTCTTAGGCCAGATTGGCAGGCTTTAAAAAGTCTGCAGCCATAATGTAGAACTGCTTCAACAAAAAACATTAACGTTAAAAAATGTTGTCATTATTAAGTTGTGTGGTAAATACCATATATTTACCATTCATGTACTGTAGTATATGCATGGTATTCCAAGATATTACAAAGAATATTAAGGTATTATTATTGATGCACTATATAGCAGTACCATATTGGCCATACTAATATAGTATGGTATAGCAGTACCATATTATTGTATCATCATAATATTATGCCATTTATTTAGCAGTTCCATGAGTTCTCAGGACTGTCAACTTGACTGACTCAATGAATGGCTAATTTGGGTGAGAAACTAGCAAGTCCAAATAATTAGTGTCAAAAGAAGTTCTGACTTCAGATAACAAGGAGGTTCAGGAATGTCTTGTTTGATTAACCAACACACTGCCACATTCAATTCCTCCAATACAGCCCGTCGTGTGTGTGTGTGTGTCTGTCTTAGTGCCAGTGTTATCAGAGTGATTATCTATCCATCACTGTCTGCGTCAAGGTGCTTGTGCTCCCAGCATTCCTTAAATCATCTATCACTTGTTAGCTACTGATGTCCTCTGACTAATCTTTTACCTGCTCATTACAAGTTGCTATTCTGCTCTTGGTCTTTTAGTCCGAGTGTACAGTAGACACTTGTGGCCTTGATTTTTATCCATGGTGACTTTTTTTTTCTTGAAGGAAGCAAATTTTTTCATTATATATATAAAATCCATGACCCATTGATAACGAGCGTCCCATTAAGGTCCTTTACATTATAGCATATTTATTGTACCCGCCAATCTTTTTTTTTTTGTTGCCCCAAGCCCTGTGAATATTACTGACAAATATTTTCTTGCCCCTAGACCACTCTTGTTCTCCTCGTCTCTTCCTAGTTCTCTCCTTGCGTGCGAGTGTCCTTGGCGTCTCTTAGTCACGTTTATTTTCAGTCTTTTCCCTGGCTGCCAGACCGATAAAGCTCTGCCTGCCTGGCCATGGTGGTGGAGGGTGGAGGGATGTGCGTGTGTGTGTTGTGTTTGTGTGTGAGATGTGAAATGTCTGCATATGCGAAGTGGTTTCAAGCTATGTTGGGGTCCATTTTCCTCAAGGGTTGGGTGTCTGTATATATGCATGTGTGTGTGTGTGTTGGGAGCTAGGGCAGGGGGTCGTACAGTACTTACTGGGTTACAGTAGGCACATTGGTGACGTCTGTGTTGTGTTCCATGTTGTTCAGTCTGTCAGGAGTTCCTGAGGAGAAGAGAAGTCTCATCACACAGAAGAGCAAGATGAAGATGGACGAAGACCCAGAGGTGCTTGTGAAGGGTGAGAAAGAAAATCTGCTAATTAATTATTCTCTTGCTCCAGATCAGTTCGTAGTTGTCATTATGGATATAAGACTATATGTTTTGTTTGCATGCAGTGCTGCATTTGTGGGTATAACAATGTCCTTTATTAACAATGATTCTACTGGTCACTTGGAATCAGATTGATCTGAAGTGAGTCAGATTTATACTTGTTTCTGTTGTGAATATTACAATTTCTAAAGTGGATTTTTTTTAATGATAGTCTGATGACATTAACTCCCTACAGATAAAGTTAAATCTGACTCATAACTACCTCTCTATAAACCAGGGTGCAGTAGGCTAAACAGTGTCCACACACATAATCTTGTCTATCTTTGTGAGGAGATTTATTGACACAATGCAATTTTTTAACTCCTTATCCTAACCTTACCCATCACAACTAAATGCCTTACCTTAAACCTACCCTTAACCTAAAAGTAACATTATCCCTAAAATCAAGTCTTGACCCTGAAACAGAACATCTAATGGGTCTCAGAAAGTGATAAAGTGTAGCTATACAAGTGTATACACACACACACACACACTTTTTATTCCTGTGATGTCGCTGAATTGCCAGCATCGTTACTCCAGTCTTCAGTGTCGCATGACCCTTCAGAAATGTTGCATTGGTTATTGAACACTTCTAGTCAGTATTGTTGTTTGTAGGGAAAAAATAATGTTGATAAATCTGACACAAACCCTACTATTAAAACCATTACAAATATTTATTTTTAAAAAATGATACATGTTTATAGTTATTCAAATGATTGAGTACCCAAAGGAAATTTTTGTCATTTTTAGGTAACTTTTGTGTACAGTTTTGTCCCCAAACTATTGGTAAGTCCACACACACACACACACATGCATCAGTTATTGCTTGCAGCATTATCAGTGACACATGGATTGGCTGACACACTGCACACTAATTGAGACAATAAGACATTGTTAACCAACACTTAAGTTGCTGACCACCAATTTAAGTGTGTGTGTGTGTGTGTGATATTCAGAGTCGTCTATGATATCAGTGTGTGTAAATGTGAGTACTGTGCGGTATTTGCTGCACTGGAGTGGTAATAATACTCAATCACATGTAATGAGTAATAATAAGTAGGGCAGAGTAATCTTAGTGTAGTGGGGTCCAAATGCTCCGCCAGCCTGTCTCATGCTGGCCTGCGGAGCTACTAAATAAGACAGTCTTCCCCCAGTCTGTCTGGCTGACTCACTCACACCACACACACACACACACACACACACACACACACACATATATTCAAAGGGAAAGGTAGCAGGTGCAGTACATCTGCAAGCAGCAGCGGAAAAAAGGTAACATGGTCCGGGTGTCATGAGGGTTTCCCAAAAAAAAAAAGCAGTTTTCCCATGAAATGTTTCTTGATAATTGGTTCTGATACACATTTGTGCATAGCCAACAAACTTGGTTTGAAGGTCTGGAGGGAGATTTCTATCCCCAGTGTGACCTTAACACAACCCTCTATTTAGTTGTGTGAGCGGTGGTTTGGTACGCTGCTCTTGACTGGATGTGGACGGGCTGGTTTGTGCTGCTCCGACGTTTTCCATGAGCACTCAGTCTGACTCTGCATGAGCGCTGTGATGCGCTGGCTCTCAAAAAGTCATATTTCAAATTACACATCATTTATTTCTGTCAGGTTTTGAAATGATTCTCAGATTGGTCTGTAACAATATTTATCATGTATAATATGGGTATTTTTCTTCCTTTTTCAGGCTGGCTCCTGCGAGAGGTGCAGGGAGGCTGGCTCCGGCAGAGGAGGTTCTGGTTTGTGTTAACAACAGATTCTCTCGACTACAACAGTGGTCCGGACAAAGATTCTCGCAGACTGGGCACGCTTGTACTCACGTCCCTCTGCTCAGTGCTGTGGCCCGATAAACACACCTACAAACAGACAGGTAACACACCTGAAAATAATCTAGGTAGTCACAGTGACCGTTCTCTATCATTGTATACACGCTTTAAAAATGGGCAAAAATTGTAATTGTAAGGGAAATAATAGGCATCTTTTATTAAGGGGTAGATAAGGTACAGAGTTGATAAGCTTTTGTATCACTCACTTTTTTGCACTTTTTCTTCTATACTATATATATTTTTGAGACTATATAGGGAAAAAGTTTTTTTTGTTTTCATTTTATGGGTTATAAATAGATTTTTTTACTTTATTTATGCATAATTTTTACCTTTGAGTATGTCTTTAAAGGAGGGTTAAAAACAGCCTATCAGAGCGGTTCTTTCTGTTTGCATTGAAAGAGTGTAAAACTAAGAATACATTCTCTGAAGTCACATTTTCTGTGATGATTTTAAAGGGATAGTTCGATCAAAAATTTATCAAGTTGTTCCAAACCCAGAAGACCCAAACACAAACACAAATGAACATATTTTAAGTGAAACCTAAAACCTGAAATCATAGAAGATCCAAAAGGTCATAAAGGAGTAGTAAAGTGAATCCATATGAATTAAGCGGTTTCATATGCTTTCAGTGTTGTGAAGAGATATACATCTAAACAATCTTCAACACATACATAGAGCACATCACATATGTTAAACATGGAAGGTGATTGGTTGTGTGAGAACCAATAGGGTTTGTTCAAGCATGTGATGCATGTACAAGCTTTCATGTTTACCACATGTGATGTGCTCTATGTATGTGTGTTGATATGTGAATAAAAGCCTAAAATATAATGAAGCCTAATTTTCATTTTTGGGTGAACTATCACTTTAAGATTGTCCTTGTTATTTACCATATTATATTCAATTTTGTTTACTTCCACAATCACTCTCTCCTCATCCATGTTTGACTTCGCAGAAAAATATTTACAAAATCGCTTATCGCTTGTCACATTTTTGCGTCACGTTTAGTAAATGGTGTGAACTTAACTTTTAAAGTCCAGTGGAAGATAAACACAGTATTTCATCCACTATTTAAGGATTTGCCCTCACGATGACATGCGTTTTTTCAGAGAGAGCAGATCTTTTGGTCAGATCACAGAGCCAGCGGTGAGACCTGTTGATCTCTTGTGGTCATTGGCGTGAAAACTTGCTTGTGGGAAGACTTTGATCGACTTTGAAATGAAATGCCGGATTGTTTGAGGGCTAATAAGAAATGAAGGCAGACAAATGGCATGTATTGTTGTCTGGCGAGATGGTAGGCAATGACCAGACAGACTCAAAGGTTTAGTCATACTGTATACTGTGTGTGTGTGTGTGTGTGTGTGTGATTCAGAACTCCAGCTGAACATTTGCACACACACACACAAACACAAGCATTCAACCAGCACAGTCCACAAAACTCTGAACTTTTCCCAGATTAACCTTAGGGACTTTCCTAGATAAAAGTGTGTGTATATGTCTGAAAGTGTGTGTACAGTGCACTGGTTGGTCAGGAGTCATTCATTACCCAGCACAGCAGACATGATTGAAACGATTTCTTCTTTTAACAAACATTTTGTCATATAATATCTTGTAATGCTTTGGCCCGTCCAGAGTAAAACGGATCTTTTAATGGAAACGTTAATGAGGTACAATGCCCAAGAAATAAGAGTTTATTACAGTGAACACTAAATACTTTGGCATGCAAATCTTATAAACACAGTGGTCCTGAAAAACCTGGAAATATCAAGGAATTTAACAAGCCATAGAAATTAATTAAAAAGAAATTTCTACTGTTCTGCTCTAAAATATTTCATTGGCTAGATATTGGTCTTCGTGAGCATTGTGTAGAGCGAAAACTTGCCTAGTCTAGAGAGATTGTTGGGCTTTATGGAGATTGTAAAGAATTGGTGTCTTTAAGTGTCTCAGTTTTGAACCAAAACTTCATTCTTTTGACTGCCAAAGTTAACAACAAGGGAGAAACGATATATTAGTAAGATCACCATAAAAGATCCAGATTCAGCTCTAGGAACATCTGAACACATTTACTGCTGGCCAGGCATGTGAAATATGAGGTTGTCAGAATGCTGGAGCTCTAGTACATTTGTCTTTAATCAGAAACAGTATAAGCACATATAAGTTTTATTGCATTTTTTTCTTCCTTTTCTTTATGTACATACTCTTGTAATGGTTAGGAGATGCTATTTCTGTAATGCTCGGCTTTGATGTATTCTCTTTTTGAAGAGCAGTACTAAAATATTTGAAATGTGTGCGTGTGTGTGTGTGTGACAGGTTACTGGAGTCTAACAGTATATGGCCGCAAGCATTGCTATAGACTATTCACAAAGCACTACAATGAGGCGGTGCACTGGGCGTGTGCTGTGCAGAAAGTCATCGACAGTAAAGCACCGGTGGAGACGCCAACACAGCTCCTCATACGAGACATTGAGGTGATATATATATATATAGAATAACATAATATTTTTTTCAGTGAATGTACATGTACACACATACACATACATAAATATATATATATATATATATATATATATATATATATATATAAGGCAGCTTAGCTCCTAAAGATCAGGATGGCACACAGACACTTAGATGTGTAAACCATCTAGACTCCACCCACTGTCATCTCTCTGCCCCAGTATATTATTATTATTAGTTTGTTGGCTAGTGATTTTACACTTATAGATGTGCTGCGCGGTATCTCGTGTCCCTGGAAATAGTTTTGAAGGCAGCGAGTAGCTCTTCAGAATAGCTCTCTTGTTATGATGTAATGCCGGCACTCTCGGAGAGATCTGTATTAATAGGATGTTAGTTGCTAGCCCACAGAACTCCACGGAATCCCATTGAGGTCGCACATAAACAGACAGACAGGCAGACAGACAGGCGTTAAAACCGCAATGGTTGAAATGTTAAGTGGGCAGACCCCTAAATGATCTTGCTGATTGCTATACATCTTTTAAAGATAAGTTATGTGTGGATCTTAAGCAATAGGTATTCTCAATATAGGTATTGCTAAAAGACACTATATGTATGCCTTATTGCTTTTTTAAAAAGGTTGCTGTATATTATTATAAGACATTTTGTTTTGATGAAGTAGTTCATGTAGTTTGTGACATGCATACAATAAACTTAAGTTTACTATACTATTTATACTATTATTTTACCATATTATTTATGTATACTATTTATTTGACCACTCATAAACTCACACATTCAGCACGTAGTGGTAATGGCAGGAGGTCTTCTCATGTTTAACTGCTCTTGGGTTGGTTTATCAAGTCCGTTATAAGCAAACATCCCACGACAAACATTAACTGGCCTTATTCACCCTTGAAATGTACACAGCAGCTTTCATTATACACACATATACAGAGCAGACCTTGACCAGGGTCTGTAAGCTGAAATTCATTTCCCTTTCCTTCATCTCTCCCATCCATCTCCCCAAAACGGCATTTACATTTGAAACATCATTTCATTATCAACCCCATAACAAAGAGGTCATCTGTTTATGGAGTCATAATTGTACACAGCAGATATATCTGTCTTGGGTTTATTTATTTCAAGGTGTTTAATTGGCCTTGCATTACATGTGTTTATGTGCATTGTTTTTGTATAGGAGAATAAATTCAATCCAGAGGTTGTGGAGCACATCTATCAGCATAATCCCATCCTGAGGTACACGCAGAGCCCCCTCTACGCCCCACTGCTGCCTTTCCCCTACGGTAGTCTCCACCACACACGTGAGTCAAACGCACACACACTTATATTGCATATGTCACACATACACAGCCCTGCTCATGTGGTCCTGGAAGAACATTTCTATCAGCCAATCAGATTAGACACACCCATGGTGAACAAGCAATACATTTACCAGTCAAACAGAAGCAAAGCAAACTCAGCATCTTTTTTCAAGTGCTTTGACACCCTATTTGGGTGTGAGCAGAAACACACCATTTTTGTGCGTCCCTTTAAATGCAAATGAGCTGCTGCCCGTTTTCCAGAAGAGGGCGTAGCTTTAAGAGCTCGCGCTTCGGTTCCTCAACAACAACACAGCTGGAGAATCTCACGCAGCCAAAATGAGCATAACAGTGTCCAGCCTTACATTGTTCAAACCAGAGTCAGACACTGATGGAGAGACTCGGGAGGAAGTTACAACCTATAGAATTCAACTGGACATTTCTGAATGGTTAGTTGATAAATTTATGTAGTTGATTCAACTCATCAACTATCATGTGCCGTCATGTTAATCTTTTGTGCAAATACAGCATCAAATTGACCCTCGTTTGTGAAGCAGTCCGGCGTAAAATGACGGCATGGCAACAACACTCTACTACAACAACTCTTCCTCTTCCCTAAAGCAGCCCAACATGATCTCACCCCCTTTGTTGCATGTTCTCAGGGGCATGGTTTACGTACGTTTTAGGGCTAGTGATGTCAGTAACCCGGAAAGAAGCTTGTTATAGTCCCCACCAGTCATTTGTTGTAGTCCTTAAACAGCGAATTCTGTAAAAGAAAATATCTCCCTTTGCATTGAACTTTGAGCGTCGTAACTTTGCAGATGTTGTTTATGCTCAAACAGCAAGACTTCACATTAACTGAAGTTTAAAAAAGTGAAATCATAATCATTTACGCCTTTAATCAAAAACATAAACGTCCCCTCCTCCACCTAAGGGCATCTCCAGCAACCTGTCACTCACTTAAGATTGCAGCGATTAGCAAACAACAAAGATCCACTGATCCAATCATTTTCTGATGGACGAAATCAAGGCACACCCTACTTTTTTTCCTTCTTCTTGTAGAAGCCGTTCCACTCGGATATAGACTGAGCCAAAACATAACCACTTGGCTATTAGGCTGTTGGTCCACCGTGTGCTGCCAAAAAAGCGCCGACCCACTGAGACGTGGACTTTACAAGACCCCTAAGGTGTGCTATGGGATCTGGCACCAAGATATTAACAGCAGGTCCTTCAAGTCCTGTAGGTTGTGAATTAAGTCTCAGTGGATCAAACTTGTTGGTTCAGCACTTCCCACAGATGGTCAATTGGATTGAGATCTGGGGAATTTGGAGACCATGGCAACACCTTGAACTCTTCATCATGTTCCTCAAACAATTCCTGAACAATGTGTGCAGTATGGCAGGTGCATTATCCTGCTGAAAGAGGCTACTTCCACCAGGGAACACCATTGTAATGAAGGGGTGTACCTGGTCTGCAACCAAGTTTAGGTATGTGGCATGTGTCAAATTGACGTCCACGAGAAGGGCCAGACACAGGGTTTCCTAGCAGAACATTGCCCAGCCCCAGAGCGTCACACTCCCTTCACCGGCTCACTCCCTCCAGTCATCCCACAGTGCATCTTGGTGCCATCACTTCCCCAGGCAAACGGCACACGTACTTGGCCGTCCACATGCTGTAAAGGAAAACAGACTCATTGGACCAAGCTTTGCCAATTCAGAGATACTCTGAACCAGTTGCCTTGCCATAACAATTTGGCCCTTGTCAAAGTCACTCAGATCCAACACATTGACCACTGGAACTAATTGTCAGCTATCTAATCTACCCAGACCCTAAAATGTGGTCCCGTTAGGTGATGATCAGTGATATTCACTTCTCCTGTGACTGGTCCTGATTTTTTTGGCTCATTCATAATAGAATTTTAAGGACGTTTAGCTGTGTAAGCTGTTCTTGACACATTTTGCGTCCTCCATGTCTATCATGCTTTCAGTGTCTGTCTTAACATATATAAACTGACTCTCTAAATGCGCAAAATGATTGTCAGGCAATAATCAAAGGCGTTCTGATTGGCTAAAAAAAGAATCTGACTGTGAACTACAACCATTTTTATTTGCAGTTACTGCTGTTTTTAGGATGTGGTATAATTTTCTGCTCTCCATTCTGTAAAATTTTTCGGTAACACTTTACAATAAGGTTCATTAGTTAAACATTAGTTAATGTATTAACTAACATGAACTAACCATGAGCAATACTGCATTTGTTAATCTTTGTTAACGTTAGTTAATGAAAATACAGTTGTTACGGTTTGTTCATGTTAGTTCCCAGTTCATTAACTAATGTTAGTAAGATTTTAATAATGGATTAGTAAATGTTGAAACTAACATTAACAAAGATTAATAAATGCTGTAGAAGTGCAGTTCATTATTAGTTTATGTTAACTAATGTTGTTACCTAATGTTAATTAACGAACCTTATTGTAAAGTGTTACCAATTTTTTTTTATTTCAAATCTTGCTCACTTTTTTTAAATAAATAGAATCACGTCTAATTGTAAATCTACAGAAATTATGGCATATTTGGTCACATTTAATTGTATTATTTCATTTTTAATTAAAATAATTGATAGGAATTAATAATTAAGGATGGAGATCGAGGCCTGCAAATCTTTCTGATAAAAATTATTATTGCATTTAAAAAAAAAGCTTTTGTAGAGGTGCACAATTTGGTCAGGAATGTTGTGATGATATATAAATATGAATGTATAATAATAATTATATTAATCCCCATTATCATCATAATTTAATAATAATTTTACTAAATTAAAATGTTAAGCAAAATAAAACATTACTATTGCAATATTTCACTGTAAAATCAAGTATTTAATAAAAATATAAAAATAATTGAATAATAATTTACTTTACAGCACTATAAAATTGCAATATTAATACTTTATAGTTTGTTTTCAAATGTTAAAACACCTTGCATTTATTTTGATGAAAAACCATAGGGATTCCTTAAATCTTCTCTTAAAAAGCTGGTTTATATTGTCCTACTCGACTTCTTCCCATTGTGCCAGTTATCACACATTCTCTCTCTTTTCATCTTAGATATGGCTAGTAAAGGCTACACATCCATCCGTGAGGAGGCGGTGAGGCTGTTTAACTGCCTCCAGCAGTTAGAGTTGGCCCGCGAGCCCATTCCTCTCATACAGGGAATCCTCCAGACCTGCCTCGACCTCCGGCCGCTCCGAGATGAACTCTACTGCCAGCTCATCAAACAGACCAGCGTCACCAAATCAAGTGTGCAGATGCAGCCGAACCCGCAGCTCAGATACTGGCAGCTGCTCACCTGCATGAGCTGCACTTTCCTGCCCAGCTGCAGCATTCTCAAATACCTGCGCTTTCACCTGAAGAGGTCAGTTACACAGAAACAATACACACGAATAATACTCACAGGGAGTGTTGGCAGTACATCATAACAGCAGAGTTAATCTGAAGAGTTGCAACATGAGTATATACACTCCACTGGAGGTGTATGCTTTTTTCAGTGCTGCCCCATCTCAACATACACACATAAACGTTACCTAGAAGGCCTTGAGTATAAAGGCACACCATTGCCTCCGGTCCTGCGGTTTAGTGTGTAGGAAATATGGGCTGCCTGAGGTTGACTGGATTGGAATGTTGACTTCCTGTTCCCTCATTCTTTTCCTCTCCTTGAGGGGTTGGGAAACGGCACAATGCTTTCTGCATCCCATGGCTAATTGACTTTTAAAGTACTGCCAGGCCGGAGGATAGACAGAGGAGAAGGGCAGAAAAAATGAGAATGGCTAAATAAACGAGTGTGCCATGAGGAAATGGTGCGTTGACCACAGGGCTTTGATTACAGAGGCGGCTGGTGTAATGGAGATGGAGGACTCTCTGTTCTTCTGAGGCCCCCAGACGCTTCCCGCATGTGTTTACTTAACGCAATTAGGGCCTAGACCATGCATGTGATTACCAAGTGGCTGACACTTCATATCGCAAATAGACAAACTAAACAGAGAGGCCACACAACAATTTTTTTGGAGAGAAATTTTGTGGTTTGGAATGGATGTGAAATTCTGCAAAGTTTAAAATCTCTTTCTTTTACTATCTTCCTCGACGTATCAGGGTTCAAAGTTTGAGTGCGGACTCGGAGGTTGAGAGCTACGCGTCCTTCATAGCCCAGGCTCTAGAGAAGACGCGTGGCCGGGAGTGTGTGCCCTCTTGGGAGGAGATCCAGGGTTGATGGGAAGGCAGGAGATACTGTGTACTGTGCACTACCCTGGACCGGGCTGCTGCCAGATACCGATCACCTCGCACACTACGGCTAATGAGGTATTGCATCAGTTGTTTCCTCTACAGCAGGGGTTGATCATTATCACACAAACAATAAGAATGAGACACATCCATTTTGTATTTTATTTTATTTTTTTTTAGTAATGTTGAATTGTCTTTTTGCAGTTATTCTTACAAAAATTTGTCAGAAAATGTATTGATTTATAAATATAAGTAAATAATATTCTTTTTGTTGTGTTTATTAAATTAATACAATTTTTCTTCAATTGTCTTTTTATGGTCTAAAATTGTTTTTGGCAAAAACATTACCATAAATGTCCATACCAGACATCTCTACTACCACAAGTAGAAGGGATGTGGTTACTGTATACACATTATTGAATATTCAGTATAAACAAAGCTTTGTGAACTCTTTGACTTTAACTTTTTTGATTTTAACATTTAAGATGTTTTCTTTCTTTCTCATCAGTGTTATTAAAATGATCAAATACTTATAAACTTGTTTTTACTAATTGAAAAAACCCTGAAATAAAATAGATGTGTATATATGTGTGTGTGTGACTTCAAACTATGATGGTGTGTAAATAAATAATTAAAACAAAAATTTTCTCTGTTCAGGTTGTGAGGAAGATGGCGGAACGCCTTGGACTGCAGGACAGCCGAAACACATTTGCTCTTTTTGAGCAGAACGCGTGCTGGGAGAAAGCTATCGGAGGCAGCACCATAATCGCTGATGTTATCACCAGATTTGAAAAGTAAGAGAGTCTAATTTTCTTCAACACATGGTATTCATCTGGAATAAAACAAATAGCTGAATGTACCAAACCTAAAATACCCCATCACTACCATAGTTTGTTGGACAAATGTGACAATTGGACAAAACTATGGTATTTAAGTACTGTGTAAAGACCATGTTACATGAATATGGTAATCAGTCAGTACCTTAAAGTACCTTAATATACATTAAAGGTACCATGACGTTACAATCCAAGATAGCGCCACAGTACAGTGCTGTGCAGGTGTTTTTTTTTCTTTATCTTTGATTTATTCACTTTCCCACACATTCAACTTTAGCACACTTTAACCAACCCATCTGATACACACACACACACACACTGTGAGAATGGACAAGCGGCTCTTTATTAGGATTTAGTGGTCCAGTAGGCATCTCAAGGTGAGACTGATGTCATTGTGTTAACTGATGTGGAAAGCAAACTAAAGGAGAGATAAGCCAAGCCAGCCAGAATTCAAGGCATCCGCTTTATTCTGGGAAGTGTGTTTGTGTTTGTCTGTGTGTGTTTTTGCACGTCTCAGTGCCAACTCTTCCCAGAAATGGGTTCATGGACACACGCCTAGTCTTTCTATCACACTCATATGTGTGTACACACACACACACACAAACCCAAACCCACGCGTGCAACACTGCACATGCAGCAGAAAAAGCAGAGCAAATCAGGGTGAGTCATGTGATTTGAGAATGATGACATCTCTCTGTTGGGGTGATTTTTAGTCGTGTGTTTAGGGAGTGTTGGAGGATTTCATTTGTTATCGCAAGTCTCCTGAGCTACTTCAAGACATGTGGACTTGTGTAAACATAGTTGAAACCGCTTTAGGGTGCTTAAAGGGATAATTCACCCAAAAATGAAAATTCTGTCATCATTTGTAAATCTCAAGTTGTTCCAAACCTGTATGAATTTCTCACAAAAGAAGTTTTTTTGAAGAATAACCAAACAATTGGTGGACCCCACTGACTTATATATATATATATATATATATATATATATATATATATATATATATATATCCATGTCATGGAAGTCACACAGAATTTATTTTTTGTGAGTGAACTGTCCCTTTAAAGACAATATTTTGGTAACACTTTATTTTACAGTGCTATAGTTACACATGTACTTACTGTAGTAATAACAGTAAATTATGCATAATTACAAGTAACTAACCCTAAATCAAACCCTAACCATAACTGTAACTCTATAGTAAGTACATGTAGTTAATTAATAGTACTCAGTACTTATGTGAGTAATTGCAGTTTAACTACAGCACTGTAAAATAAAGTATAACCCACGTTTTTTTTTTACATTTCCATTTATAGGTTAATACATTTATAAGAAATAACTTAATCTAAAGGTTTCATTTTTATTTGTTAATATTAACATTATAGATATTAATGGACAATAACATTAAATATTCAAGGAATAAATAATAAATATTCATATGAACACTAATAATACAAATGTTTTTTGATTGTTATTTGTTAAATATTAAATGTATATTAAATATAAGAAAATAAGTGTAAAAAAAAAGTATATTAACAGGATTTAAATTAATCAACTGTTTATATATTCAAATAATATAACTCTAATCTAAATTAAAATACCACTGTAATATAAATAAAAAAGTCATCTTAATTTTTTTTTTACTTATTAAATATAAAATGTGCATTAAATATGAAATGTATATTAAATATGAAATGTGTATCACAATAATAGTAATGTGTGTAATTCATAAAATAAATCTTAAATATAAAACCTGTCAGAACATTTCAAAACTGCTTTTTTCTTTTTGCAAATGCTTATTTTGGTAAATCTGACAAATTGCAGACTTAATTTGTTAAATTAAGGCATTCTTTGTGATGTACATTGGATCCCTATAGTGAGGGTTTTTTTGTATCCAGCAAAGTTGTATCTATAGTACACAGTGTATTTGCTTTATGCCTCACATGTATATCTGAACCATATGCATATTCCATTAACAAATCTCTGTCTCTGTCTTCCAGTCTGTCAGCTAAAGATCCAGACTCTGACTGCCAGTGCCGACTCTGCTTCAAACTCTATTGTCTGTTGGATACCGATAACATCAGTACCGACAGCATTGAGTACCTGTTCCTCTATGAACAGGTAAAACAACATGGGATAGGCAGGGATGAGCAGAAATTAGAAATTTGAATGTAGATTATTAAGTAAAAAAAAGAGTATAATAGAAGCCTAAAAGAGAAATGGCTTTCTGTGGAATGTTTTATAAAGACCTAATAATGGATGTCTTCCTGAGAACATTTGTATTACAAGCCATTAATTCCTGCTGGATAATAAAAGCAGGGTTAGTGTAACACAACTGCTGCCAACCCAGTTTGGATCTGTCTGCAGACAGCCATTTAAGACCTTATATATATGCATGAAAGAAAGAGGGATTTTCCAGTTCTTTCTCTCTGTTTGTGTTTAATGTGGACTAGTTTCACACTTGTGTGGACAGATGAGTGCATATCGTCGAATGAAAAGCAAACATACAAACCCAACACTATTGAACTCGGTTAACTTTCCCTTGCTTGACTTCCTCCCTCCCTCCCTCCCTCTCTCTTTCTGTGTCAGTGTCATGAGATGGTGGTGCGGGGGCAGCTGCCAGCCTGTGAGGATGACCTTCTTTCTCTGGCAGCACTGAGACTGCAGTGTCTGCTGGGAGATTTCAGCGCCCTCTCTCCGTACCCACCATTGGAGCAGCTCTTTCCAGCTGAAGTGGTGGAGGCCCGGGCACTGCTGGCCCCCGTCGATCCCCCTGGCTGTCCTTCCTTCCCCGGGGGTCTGCTGGCTGGGACGCTGTGGGGGCACAAGCGGCGTCAGGAACAGGACCAAAGACTGCGGGCGAGGCTGAGGGAGGAGGGAGCCGTGGTGATGTCGACCATTTTAGAGCGCTGGAAAGCCTTAGTGGGATACAGTCGCAGAGACAGCATGGCCGCCTATCTCACCATCGCCCGGCAGTGGTCGGGGTTTGGCTGCACGCTCTATGAAGTGGACTTCTATATAGTGAGTGGATGATTAGGTTACTGGGGAAAAGTTTGGAATCATCAAGATGTTTTTGAAACGTCTTCTACTCACCAAGGCTGCATTTATTTATTGGATCTTAAATACAGTAATTTTATCGTCAATGCCACAAAAATATCTAGCAACAAATCTGTTTTCAACATTGATGATAGTAAGAAATGTTTCTTGAGCATCAAATCAGCGTATTAGACATTAGACATTTTGACTGGTAGTGTATCACAGGATCATTTTTCCAGAGAATCACAGCTGTGTCTGACATCCTTCTGTGTCTTGTAGAGCTCGACAGGAAGCTTCTCTCAGAAGTTGTGGCTGGGTGTGGCGGCTTCCTGCGTGTCTCTGTATCGTCAGGGTGAAGCTGAAGCGTTGGAGTCTCTACCGATAGGTCAGATCTGTTCCTATGGCGTCTCTGATAGCAACACATTCAGGATCACAGCAGGAGATAGAGACCTGCTCTTTGAAACCACAAAGGTAAGAGTGCTTTGCCTGGTATCGGAGTGTTTGTGCTACAGACATGAAATATTCTTCAAACCATGCAACTTGTTGAGAATATATATATATTTTTGAAGTGGTTGGAGTTACAATATCAGTCTGATAGGTGATTTAAAAACGCACCACAACTATGAGCCAAGACTTATGAGCCTTACAAACCAAATCAGAAGACCTGTCATAGTGAACTGCAGGTGAGCACTTTTGACTTGGACCAGTAAGCAACCCAAAACACCCTAGCAACGCCATAGAAACCACGGAGTAGACCCTATACTATAATGTTACAGTATATAAATAATACTAAAAATAACAGTGGAAGCCAACCCCACCCACAACACCTTTGCATTCGAAAAAACACTCAGGTAAATTAAAAAAATCTACAGATTTAAGGAATAAAACTATTTCTATAGCATTTTACATACACTGATGCCATACGTTTACTTTAGCAATAATGGGCAGATGCAACTTGGCCTTTTGTGTTGGCATCATGTATTATACTGTTAGACCAAAATACTCAAGATAAAACAGGGGAAGCAAATACATATATAAGTGTTAACATGAATTGTGACGCTTTTGTGCCAAAATACTCCCATCATACGTATGTTCTGTTAATTTTAGGAGTTAACATAAGAAACATGGAACCACAGTTGTAAACTAGAAAGATGTTGACGTCAGAGGGTTTTTATAATGCATACTTCAAACCTCCTTCCAGTACTCACACAATACAGGTCAAACCAGTTGTCACTTTCAGTGCGCACACATGTGGAAACACTGAGTCAACCAGTTTATCTTCTCCTGATTTTAGCTTCAAAACTCACGCCCATCCTGTGCCTCACTCCTATGCGTTTTAACCTGATGAATCTCCTGAGTGATGCGAGAATTTCTATTCTAGCTCACACATGCACTATTAATGACATCCAGTCATTGCCAGTCATCAACGGTCGCCCACAGTTGCTCTGAACCCTTATAGAACTCTTATAGAAATCAAAATGACAAATTTTTAAAAAAAAAGTAAGTACATCTGTCAAGTGCAGTTTGATTTCATTTAAACTGTAACAATACAATTCAAAAGTTGATAAGATATTAATGTTTTTATTCAGCAAGAATGCAGTATGGTTTAAAATATTAAGCAGCACGACTGTTTTCAACATTGATTATCAGAAATGTTTCTTGAGCAACAAATCATCATATTAGAAAGATTTCTGAAGGATCATGTGACACTGAAGACTGGAGTAATGATGCTGAAAATTCAGCTTGATATCACATTATGACGAGCAGGGTGGGCGAGAGCCGTGAGAGATACGAGACCGGTGCAGCGCGCAGCTGACGCTCATCATCACTCACGCCACCGGCCTTGCGCTGTTCCCTCATGGCTCCCGCCCTGATCGTCACAAACATGAATAAATTATATTTTAAAATGCATTCAAATACAAAGCAGTTATTTTAAAGTGTAATAATATTTGACCATATTACTGTGTTTGTACAGAGTCATTGTACCAGTGTAAAGTGCATAGCACTGACAATATGTCTCTTATTAATTTCACAGTGGAAATTTACTAAAGTCATCTCTCTCCCTCTCTCTCTCAGCTGACTGAGATCATGCAGCTGATGAATGCTTACTTCAGTGCCACCCGTCGCCAGCTATGCAAAGAGGACTGCATCTCCATAGAAACAAACCCTAAGCTCCACCCCTCCCTACTTGAGCTCCCCTCTCACCCGGTGTGAAGAGAGAACGACTGGCCCACTTGCACACACGCACACACCGACTGACTGATGTACACGTGCATATGCAGTCCTGGCTGATTGCTTGCCTGTGAGGAGCTTTGCAAAGAGGACTAACTCAGATGAGACTGAAAGGAGCAGATGCTGTGGAAATGGAAGAGGAGTGGAAGGTATCCAGGGAGCCACAAACAGGAGAGCAGGTTCAGGAACTCACTTTGCTACACCGCCAGCCAAATCCAGAAAGGACACGGGGCCCTCGTCGGCCCCTGCCACCTGGGAGCCCGCCAAATATCACAGAAAGGAAAATAGCGTGACCTTAGAGATGAACGGTGCAAAAAATCATTTTCTTAAGGAGTATTTTGGTCTTGTTTTTCTGTATTTAAATCTTGAAACATCCTTAAAACAACATGAATATTCTTTTACTTCATTTGAAAAACGTAAATTTCATTTCACTCATTTTTAGACTAAATTTTCAAGGAATTCACTTTGAATTAAGTTCCTTTTCTTATTATCGTGTTATCTTGCTTTTAGGATGTTCATATGTTTTTTTTTGAAAAACAAGGCAAAAATACTTGTAGCGATGTCTTTGTATTCCACTACAGGAAGACGACACAAACATGCTGCCATTGGACTCACACATACACAGAACACTTCCTTTCAAGACTCCGGCTTGGCTCGCTGTTCAACTCATTCATCAAACCTTACATGACCTTGAAATGAAAGCAGGTGGAAGTCACTTTCACGCCGCCCTTCGGAACTGTCCATTACCGAACAGACAGTGGTGCATGTGTGCGTGAGATACAGATTTGAATATTTTAAACTGTAGAAACCAAAGGATCTTTAGCTCATCTGAATGATTTGAGTGTATTTGTGAAATGCTTTGAGCCTTACCTGGT
The DNA here is from genome assembly GCA_037194245.1 of Opsariichthys bidens. Lineage (NCBI taxonomy): Eukaryota > Metazoa > Chordata > Actinopteri > Cypriniformes > Xenocyprididae > Opsariichthys > Opsariichthys bidens. The sequence goes on along the minus strand of CM074277.1, from coordinate 14,604,092 downwards.
GCTGCTTGACTGTGCTGTTAGCTTACTGTGCGTCCTGTAGCCACAACAGCCTCAGATCTTTAGACCCGGTTAAAACCAACTAACTTAGACATCCTATTGCAGCCTGATACCTGTGAAGGTAAATGGCATTTTGACGTTTTCAAAAAAAAAAAGAGACAATTTTGGTTCAAACCAAGTCTCTCGAACACACTTTGAAACACTGAAGATAGACAAATAATCAACACTATTGATATGCAACATTATCATCCCTTGTTCTAAAGATAATACATTTCCATTAAAAGGGATAGCGTATCCAAAAAATGACAATAATGTCATCATTTACACATGCTTCTGTTGTTGTAAACCTGTCTAACTTTTATCTTGCTGAACACAAAAGAAGATATTATATTTCAGTTTTTTTCCATTTCATGAAAGTCAATGGGGTCCAATTACATTGTTTGGACCCCATTGTCCTTCATTGTATGGACAAAAAAAAAACATTTTTCCGAATAACTTCATTTGTGTTCCACAGAAGAAACAAAGTCAAACATGTTCGGAACAACACAAAGATAAGTAAATGATGACACAATTGTCATTTTTGGGTGACCTATCCCTTTAAGCCTAACCTGTAGCCTCTGTCTGTTGTGCTTTGTTATGAAGCCTTATGTCGGCTTTATGATGGTTCATTGTCTCCTTTTAATGTGTGCTAGTTTCTACTAGTTTTATTTATGGCTGTCTGTTGTATACATTGTGTGAAAGTGAGTTTTTTATTGTCCTTTTTACTTTTGTTTTATATATCTTTCATAAAGACCTGTACTTGTATTTTAGTGCTTGCATTGAAATAATTACAAAAGAGCTGAAGACGTCATAGTTAAATTATGATGTCATAATCTTTATTTACTTTTTTGGTTATTTGTTGTTCATTTTCCCCTGTCACGCGAGGTCTACGAATAATAAATAACTTGTTAATAATCAGTTTATTTTGTAGATCTAATCGGATTTTTGAGATTTTGTCATAACCAAAAAATGAAGTCATTCACCCCTTTTAGAGTGGACCAAATTTCTAGGGGTTGGGGTCTTTTTTTCCCCCTTCGAATGACTGCCAAACTATCACTGAAGCAATAAAACCCGCCTAGCCGTCCTGAGCATGAGCCCATTTTCAGTATGAGGCTTCAGGTTGCCTTCAGAGGAGCCACTAGTGCCTGTCAAACAGCCTGTACAATCTTTAATTCACTCATACTCCATAATCAAGTTCATTTATTTTCTGTATTCAGATTATTTTGGGTTGAACTATCAGTTCATCTTCCTCAATACGAGGGAAAAAAAAGTTACCAGCTACTTGTAATTCAAAGGTGGAGGGCAATCACATCTTCAATATTGTTGATTTTGTTTTAAGAAGTGTCTTTTGCCCAAACTGTGTTCCTCCTACAGCCCCTCTGACGGCAGTAGTGGTTGTCACGTATTCTTGTCTTCTTTTCATGTCACTCTTTAGCTGCAGGCAGCTCCGACCCACTGTCATACATGTAACACGACTCGAATGACAAACTCTGCTTTAGATGGTTTGTATGCTGCATGGTACCTTTATTATGTTACACATGTAATAGTCAATTGCACTATTGTTTGTACAGCTAACTTAAATGTGCAATAATGCAAAATGATGAATACTGTATGTAATAAAAAGCAGCACCATTAAAACATCACTTGAGTGTCTGTTATAATATAATAGTTTTTTTTTTTATTACTCCCCCCCCCCCCCCCCACACCACACCAATATACACTCCATAAACCACTTGGTACATGGCATAAATATTCAAACCTTTAACTCAGTACTTTGTTAAAGCACCTTTACAGCTTCAAGTCTTTTTGGTATGATGTGACAAGCTTTGCATATCTGTATTTTCTGCCATTCTTCTCCTCAGATCCTCTCAAGCTCTGTCAGGTTGGATGGGAACCATTGGTGGACAGACATTTTCAGGTTTCCCCAGAGATTTGATTGATGGGTTCAAGCCCAGGCTCTGGCTGGGCCACTCAAGGATATTTACTGAGATGTCCATAATCCATTCTTGCTATCGTCTTAGCTGTGTGCTTAGGGTCATTGTCCTGTCGGAAGGTGGACCTTCTGCCCAGTCTGAGGGTCCTGAATGCTCTGGACTAGGTTTTCATTAAGGCTAACTTTATATTTTTTGGTGCTGACCTTTCCTTCTGTTCTGATGAGCCCCCCAGTTCCTGCCGCTGAAAAACATCCCCACGGCAGGATGCTGCTACCACCACACTTTACTGTTTGGGATGGCATTGAGCAGGAGATTAATTAGAACAGTACCTGGTTTCCTCCAGACATGATGCTTGGAACTGAGGTTCATCAGACCAGAGAATCTTGTTTCTCACAGTCTGAGAGAGTCCTTTGCTGATTGTTTTTTTGTTTTTTGCGACTTGCGAGGGGAGATTTGTGTTTTCATTGAAGAGTGGCATTCTGCAATAATGGCCAGATAAGTGGCATGTTGCAGTGATGTTTGTCCATCTGTAAATTTCTCCCATCTCCATATATGATCATGGAGCTCAACCAGCTTCTTGGTCACCACTCTATCCAAGGCCCTTCTCCATTGATTGGTCAGTTTGTTCAGGAGCCCAGCTCCAGGAAGAGTCCTGGTTGTTCCAAACTTCTTCCATTAAGGATTATGGAATTACTACATTTCAAGGATTACTTTATGCTTCTGTGAACCTTCATCAGAATTTCTTTTGTAGTGTTCCCCAGATCTGTCTTGATACCATTTGAGCACCACAGGAAGTTCCTTTTACCTCATAGCTTGGTTTTTGTTATGATATGCATTTTCAGTTTTTACACCTTCTATTGGGAGGTGTGTGCTTTTCCTAATCATACAAATTCAACTCCACTGGAGTTAATCTACAAATGAAATTTGAATGCTGCAAGTGTATGAAAACTTACATATAGTAATTTTTTTTTTTTTTGCTTTGTCATTATGGTGTATGGAGTTTCAATTAATGTGAAAAAATGATTTAAATTAGTTTAACACAAGGCAGCAACATAATGTGAAAAAATGAAGGAGTTTGAATACTATATAAAATGTTAATAATACAATAATAACAACCACTGTTGTATTCATTTCATCTCTTTCTAATTCAATTTTTATTAGGGGAACACTATGTTGGGCATGGGAAAGACATGAAATGAATACAGCAACTATTGGAAGAAAGAAAGTGCAACTGCAACCATTTATGTCAGGGGTGTCCTATCCTGCAACATTTAGTGCTAGTACTAATTAAAAACACCCAAACTAGCTAATCAGGTTCTTCAGGATTACTAGCAACTTCTAGTCAAGTGTGTAAGGGCAGGTTGGAGCCAAACTTAAAGGAATAGACAGCTTATGGGCCCCATTAACTTGCAGAGTTTGGAAAAAAAAATATGGAAGCCAAAGGGGCCATCAACTAAGCAGGACTGGATTCAGTATGTCCTTGATTCAGTTTATTAGTATCCATCAGAATTGGAATATGGTAAAAGATGAAAATCAGAGGTACTAGCTTCCATTTTTGAGCTATTTCATGTGTTTTAAGGCCAAATGACACATGCCATCTTTGGTTAGTGATTCTGACCTGATTGCAGATGGTTTATGAGGGCAATCAATATTCTCTAATGAAACCAAAAATCATGGAAATGTTCTTGTAGAAAAACATTTATTCAATTTCATGAACTTCAAGTAAATGCATCAAGTCTGACAGCAAACTATATACACAGCATAACATTAATAAGAAGAACATGTGGTAACCGAGGAAATGAAAGCACTTGAGAAATAAATCTGGCATGAGAGTTCCATGTGAAGGTTCTACCACTCTCAAAAAAAAGAGGCCGAAGATTAAGTTATTTAAATGAGGAAACGTTATATGTCTGGATTTTGGTGTTTGGTGATTGAGTCTGCCAGACTTTGAGGTAACATCATTGATTGAACTGACTAGAAAAAGAACCTGATGAGGGTTCACAGATTGGATGGGATTGAGGTACAGCATAACACTTGACTTACAGATTATCTCTCAAAACTCCCAGATAATCATCTAGAGTAATCCATGACAATGAGACAGAGGAAAAATGATTCAATCACACAATCATAGTCTATCCCCTGAAAGCAAGCAACTTTTGTCTAAAAGCATGCGTGCGTGAACGTGAGGAAGTAAAATGGTGTAGTCATAAGCTGCTTCAGGTCTGATTTTTTTCTAAGAGGCTTAATCTTTCACACTCCCTCCTACGGTTACATTCATCTGAGACCACCCAGTCTTATCGGTGTAGACGTCCAAAATGTGTGTGGTCAGGGAAGTTTGTGTGCAGGCCACCTTGACATAGATTGATGTAGATTGTGTGCAGAAGAGTGCAGAGTGCAGTACAAAAATAGATTAAGACAGAGCCATAAATTCTCTGATCAAAGAAAGGAAATCAGGGAGAAAGAAAAGTTACAGCTCAGGATAGAGGCACAAAATTATGAAGAACGTCTGATAGGCCTGTAAACATGAGAAATCACATGTATGTACATAAACGAATGGCTCTTGCCACAGCAGTAATGCAGAAACAGGCTCTGGAGAAACGGTATGACGAGCCATGAAAGATTTATGGACACAAACCTTAAGAAGTGCGTTCACTACTGAAATTCTGTTATTCGCTATGGGAGTCATCTCGGTTCTCTAGGGAGTAAGTGGAGGGGTTTTCACTGCTCTTGTGTGCCCCAGGAGATGTAGTCGGGACGCGTGGCGGCGCTGTACTCATCCACAAGCTGCTGAACCACCTCGCGAGAGTTATCCAGCTCGTCAAAGTTGTCCTTGAATATGTCCTCCTTCCTGAACTGCTCAAGGAAGGCCTCCCTCTTCCTCAGCTTATCATACTGTCGACAGGTTCGCTCAAACAACTAGGAGTGAGGGAGAGGAGAACAGAGATTAGAGAGTCTGCTCAAAAGTTTTTTCCCACATTTAGGCCAATGAATTTCCATGAATTGTCCAGTCATTTGTTATAAATTGATATCAGGGCTGGCGCCACGGCCGAACTATCCTTCCCCCTCAGTCAAGATGAGTGTGAAAATGGATTTTAACGTTGAAATAGAATAGACTTTTAATCACAACTGCCAAGCGCATTGACTTTCTAGCATTAATATTGGTCTACTACAGTAAGATTTTGGTTTTGGACAGTCTGTTTCGCAGTCCCATTTTGATTGTCACCGTATTTTTGACACACTGATCTACGAACTTCCCGTGTTACAAAGAATGCAGCTCTATGGAGTAGGCGAAAGGTACTATTTCTTTTTTCATGTTTAGAGGGCTAGATAATTGGTCGTAGTTAGTTGACTATTTCACGGTATTGTTATTGTTTGTCACTGGTTGCAGTTCAGGCCGTTCTAACTTACTATAAAATTATGCATCTGTGAAACATGTCACAATAAGATTGTGTTCTATAGCAGACACAAATAATTACTTTTGGTGGTGGTGGTATCATGGTAAAACCACTAAAATTGTGTATCTAAGATGCATTTATACCTGGTGGTTTAAAACGTTTTTATCTTACGGATAATATTCGAATTTTCGAAAATGTTGGCCTAGGCAATTTTCCTTTTTGTTTTAGGTAGTAATACTTTTCAATGCACTGCCATCTATGGTCAGTAGCTTTAAGTTTCTTAGGGCTTACTGAAGAGATGCCGCTTTGACAGGTTCCTTTAAGCATGAGTGTTCTTTCAAAAACATTGAAAAGTCTTACTGACCCCAAACTTGTGAACGGCACTGTACATCCAATACAGATTTATACTGATAAACCAAGTTTTGAGCAATACATAAATGAAGTTCAAGGCTTACTGAAGAGATGCTGGTGTGATTAGCCATCATAAGTCCACTGACACGGTGAGCTGAGGGCAGGTAGGGAGATCTGCGGGACAGTGCCACCTGGATACTAGCTGGACCCCATGGGATGAAATTAGCTAACTTCCTCTCCCTGATTCTCTGCAGACTCTTATGAACCTGCAAGGACATAAACATGAGGGCATGCACATATGGCTCAGAATGTGCTGTGTTTATCTTTCAAGCTCACACCTGTGTGGGGTCCACCTCTCCCTGGATGATGTTGAGAATGGCGATATAGCAATGATTGGTCTGTCGGTCTCTGCCCGTGGACACCATGACATTCTTAGGCTGCAGGAGTCTCCTCATCACATCAAGAACTGTAGTCTTCCTCACACTTGCCACCTGAAAAAAAAAAAAAAAAAAATTATAGTATGATTTAAAAGAGCATTTATTTTTAAGAAAAGTATTAAAGCCAAGACAGTGGACACAACGGAAAGAAATGAAATTAGATATTAGTCTCTCCTTACGGACTGATCGGTGGTCAGTGGTGTGTATCCAGTCATGAGGAAGTGGAGGCGGGGAGTGGGGATGAGTGATGCAATGAGACCAATCAGATCATTGTTCATATATCCAGGGTAACGGAGGGTTGTTGTGCTTGCTGACATTATGGTGGACACCTGTTAGAGAAGAGGAACACTTGTCTTTTTGTCAGGTAAAGGTGGATGAGTGACACAAAGAATGTGAAAAAAACAAAAAACAGTCACGTTTTAATTTTATACTGTGTCGTCTTAATTATTTGGGTGTGCTAATGGTACACTTGAAACCTGTCGTGTATGTAAACGCAGCTGGTGTTTAAGAACACAACAGCCTGGACTGGTGAAACAGGTTTTCTATTAACACTGGTCACCCTATTGAAATCTATGCACTGTACTGTGAAAGTTGAGGTTCACCATATGACCCATTTCTATTAGAGGCGATGAAGACAGTGATGGATGAATCGGCAAAGTAAGAATGGGCGTAAAAGAGGAAAGCATAGATGAGGTCTGAAAGGAATGTCACTAGTTCTTTATTATTTCCTCATTAGAATGTGACACGACAGCATGTCTGTGTTGTTTCGAATTTTATTTAACATTTTAAGGTTTAGCTTGTACACTTTCTTGACAACTGCATATACGCCAAAAATCATGCTTTCATTTGTCTTGTTCACTAATAACAGTCATATTTTCCCTTGGTGGCTTTATAGTTAGGTTGGTTTTCTGAATTTCTGATGCAAGAAAATGCACAGCTTATCACAGGAGAGCTGCCAGCGCCCAACTGTGATTAATATATGAGTGACTCTACTGTCCCAACTTGAACCACACCGGGCCATTCCCTCTTTCCTGTAGGGAAGGGCTTTAAAATGAAAAGGACACACTTTGCGTTGGTAGCCTCAGGACAGATGAATAGGCCCCGGTATTTTCAACAGAATGTTAAATGCTTAAAATGAATAATGGACATTTGGCATTTGTTGAAAAAAAAAAAAAAATCAGGTCTTAGGTCCATTCAGTAAAATATTAATTAAAATTACCCAAGACCAGAGGCTACTAATTGCAACCCCCAAAAATGTAATGAAATTTTATGTCAACATCCATAAACACCTACTTCAGAAGGCAAAACTGTTCAGAGATTTAATGTACATGTTTATCAGTGGTTGTGTCCTCCCAAAAGAGAGATCAGATACAGATGTCTTTTAAAACTCACCAGTTGGTTGATCTGAGAGAACGAGGGGTTCTGAATGTGCAGCCGGTCTGTGGCGATTCTGTTCAAAGCCGTGTTGTCCAACACCACCTGAAAAAGACATGGAGAGAGAATGAAAAGGAAAGATTTTTAACCATGTCAGCTCTGTGTGTTAGAGGTCTTCTCAGATCCATAACGTTGTTTTTTATTTAGTATGAATTCATTTTAAATATAATATAAAAATATCGTTAAACCTAAGTGGAGCCGCTACAGTGTGTTGATTTTGTGCTATTTGAATTACAATTCAATGAGTGGATTTGAATCGAGGTATCAAATAGGATGAAGAATTGCAATTCAAAATAGAAATGAGAAAATCTTCCAGAAAAACAACACTCAACTAGTAGAGTATGACACTATCAACAATTTCATACTGTCAATTGCCAGAAAACACACAAACAAACACAAGGTATACCTAAAAAACACTGCAAGTTGAATTAAGGAAGTGGAATCAAAATGAAAGAAATTCATATAACTGATGCAAGAACGTAATCTAGAATTCCCATTTCACTTGCAGTCAGTGTAGAACTATGCGAGTACTGTTTTTTTAACCATAGCATTTAACCAATATTTATTTGCAGTGTGGTTAATATTTTGTGATGCTGTATGGAAAAATTACAACATCTTTTAAAGGCTGTGAGTTTTTGACATTACTGAATTGAATTTATGATTATTTAAGGTTTTCTGTTTTCTTTTTAAGCTTGTTGACTACTACTGTAATTCATCTATAATTCAGCTAATCAACTTCAGAACTTCAGTTCAGTTTTTAAAATAAACCTTGTCCCTAGTTTGTATTACATTTGCACAATATGTTTTGTATAGAGAGGGTCAACTCATGTTTTATACGACTAGAGAATGTTTTCCTCTTAAGAGTAAAAGAGATTGCACCCTTTGACCTTCACACAATTTTTGAGGCCTGAATGTTTTAGTAAAATGGACTTCCAAAGAAGGGACAGAAATCTTCATTTAAAAATATCTTCATTAAAATTAAAGACCAAAAAGCCTTATGGGGCTGGGGATGAATAAATGAAATTTTTGTCATCAAAATTTGAGGTGAGCTATCCCTTTAAATACAAGTTAAGTTTGCATTAATCGCACCTCAGACTTGGAGTTAAATATTCTCATCAAAGAAAGTCAGAAAGTCATCTACCTCTATTAACCTCCTCATCTCTCTGATCTGACATTATTATATAAACCAGAGAAGAGCATGAAGTTAGCAGACAACTGCAAGAAACACATAAAACAGATCTTACCCTGTGCAAATGGCATTTGCTCCACTAAAGCTCAATCTGTTCTGAAACACAGCCCTCACACTTGAAGATTTGCCATAGATATGAATAATGATGTTTATTGCTGGGGTGATCAAATCTATCAATCCCTATAAAACTCAAACAAGGATATACTTATTTGTCATGTTATTTGTCAAGTAAACATCTGCTTGATCATGTGCTGATGGTTATCTGTCAGAAAGTAAACCAGTAATTGTTGACACATCTATAAACTTCCATTCCAGATGTCCAGATATGGCAGTACTCTGCATGGTTTATGGAATTGATTCAAAAGCTTGATCCCAGTTAATAAGGAGGAAATGGATGTGGATAATCATGTAAGACTATCTTCCTTTTCTCCATCAGCTGGTGTTTGAGGAATGAAAGTATGGGAGAAAAAAGAAGGTCTGTTTGGGGAGGTGGATTGTGTAACTGTGAGGAAATGTGCAGTTAGAGTAGCGGGCTGTATATGAAGAAGGGCTCTGTTTCAAATAGAAACACATTCATTTAAGATCTACAGCCTAGGAGTGTGTGTGTTTATGTGTGTGTAACACTTCCTCCCAAATTCTAGGCCAGCTGAAAAGGTTAGCAGACAGTGTGTTTATGTGTGTGTGTGTGTGTGTGTGTTTGCATGTGTTCATTCACTCACCACACAATCTGCATTCTGGGTCAGTCTCTTAAGTGTCAGAAGAGAATTATATGGCTGGACGACAACATCACTCATCTCATCCTGGTTAGGAAAGACCGAGTAGGTCTGAACTAGTTTTTTAGGATACCTAAAAAACAAAAGAATAGCTGAACATTTAAGGCCCAAGAACACGCGCCCAGCTGAATGCCGCTGGTGCCCTTGAGGTTGCACACGTAATGGTATTAAACACACCCCTAAAGAGAGGTAATTACACCCGGTGATGGCTGCTGCCTGCATCTCCCTCTAATTACACTGACTGCCACCCAAACCCTTCATGACTGCAAGTCTAGACGAACAATGCGGAGGGTGTGGATCTACAGTTCAGGAGAGGGAGTGTGGACTGCAAAAATCAGCCAGAGCAGGGGGACACAAGTTCTCTTGTGTCCTTTATCAGTGAACTGTGTTTTCACACCTGTCGTTCAGTCGTTCTAGTAGATAAGACCCCAGACCAGATCCTGTTCCCCCTGCAATAGAGTGGCAAAGCACAAACCCCTAAAAGACAAAAACAGAATATTAAAAATACACACAAATTACATGTATATGATTTAGTTGCTTTAGGTGCAAACTAAAACCAGAAAGAATAGTTATAGTTGTGCTGCCTATCTAGTGACAGTTTATCAAGTGGGAATATTTACCATACTAGAACTGATTAACAGGGGCATTTTAGCCTTTATCAGGGCATATTCTTTTAAACCATATAAAACACAAAGCATTTACAGTACCGTTCAAAAGTATGGGTTTGTTTTTTATGAAAGAAAAAAAGTAAACTTTTATTGTGCAAAAAAAGCATTACATTGATCAATAGAGAAAGTGATTTCAATAAATGCTGTTATTTTGACCGTTCTATTCATAAATAATCCTTAAAAAAGTACCATGCTTACCACCAAAATATATAAATAATAAAAAAAAGCAGCACAACGGTTTTCAACATTGATAAAGATAAGGATTGTTTTTTGAGCAGCAAATCATTATATTAGTATGATTTCTGAAGGATCATGTGACACTGAAGACTGTAATGATGTACTGATGCTGAAATTCAGCTTTGACAATCACATTAATAAATTGCATTTTAAAAAATAATAAGACATAAAGAGTTTTTAATTTACAATAATATTTCACAAGATTACTGTTTTTATTGTATTCAAATAAGTCCAAGCACCATGGTGAGCATAAGAGACTTCTTTAACAAAAAACGTTTTTTTGGGGGGGGGTAAACGGGAGGGAGCTTTTTTGCGCCAACATTTAAAAATTATCTGGGAAATTTTTACCCCGAGCCCTGATTAATTTCCGACACTGTCACTCACCTTCAGCAGTTATCATGTTATGCCGCACACACACATACACGTGCATGCAGCTAACAGACTTTTAACATCATCCTCCATCCCACTCCCTAACCTTCACTTAAATAGAAGTTACACACACGCACACACCAGTAATTGTGGGTAATAAAGCGAGCGAAACAGATTACGCAGGAAGGCCCAAGTCTGTTGTTTTAATGGGAGGAACATCTGTATCTTGTACATTTAAGAGTGCAAAATAAGGCACAAAACAGCACTTTTGTATAACCGTCTAAACCATTCACATACATATATAATATTTAAGTAGATTTAATTTGACATAGTTCTGTGTATGTCAGCAACCTGAACAAGAGTAGACAGAGCACTGAATAAAGGGGAAAAGGAAAAAAAAAAAAAAAAGGGGATGGAAAAAATAAAATGAAAGTACGTCAAACGGTACGTCACTTTACCATCTGGATATCATCAAAAGCATTTTACTTTGTTTAAAAATATAATCTGTTTAAAAACCCAAATATTTGCCAAAAATCAGAGAAAACAGTATTAATGAATGACAGAATAAAATGGTAAAAATCAACCCATTGATAATACACTGTTACTTTCAACATTTACTTTTCAGCATTTATTTCAGAACAACAAAAAAAAAAACTCCAGACAAAGAAGTGTAAAGTCATACCTCAAGACTGTCACTGCCATCTGCCTCTCTGTCGATGATGTCGAAGATGTCCTCGTGGATTTTTTCTCCCTGCAATAAACAAATATGTTAACAACATTTTCATTATAAGACAAAACCTAAAAAAGTTGTCAAACATGACAATTTTACTGTTTCAGTTTCCAGTATTTTGGGGTAGTTGATGTAATTTTGCCAAACAGTGACAGCTTTGCAATCATTTTCTTCAAAAATTTTTTTTTTAATACAAATAGATTAATTCTTGTACAATTATATATGCAGCTTTTATGACCTCATTTGTAAATAAGAAACTATAATGAGTCTGTATAGCCAGTATTGGTATCTTTGTAAAAGTTAAATTCACTATTTGAACTGTAAAAATGGTGATTAAACAGGGGCAAAAAGAGAAAAAGAAATGATGACCAGAGGAAAAAAAGAGGGGAAAAAAAGCAACGATATAGAGAAAAAGAAATGATAACCAATAATAGAACCTAAAATATAACATAAATTCAATCTAAAATCTTTATAACGAAAAAATGTGTGAGCAATTATCTGATGTCTAACATGACTGTACCTGAGAGAAGCCACTGGCCCAGTTGTTACCGGCTCCACCGCCATGCTCCGACAGGTAAATGTTCTCCGGGTTGTACAGGTTGGCGTAGGGGGAGTTCAGGATGGTGTGGATGACTCGGGGCTCCAGGTCCAAGAGCACAGCACGAGGGATGTAGTGCTCGTCATCTGCCTGAAGGGAGCGAAACAAAAGAAAAAAGGATCAATGGAAATTGCATTTCCATAAGTGCTCATCACAAGGAAATGAGAAGAAGTAGCTCAGGTCTACTCAGGCTGCTTGCACAGTTTGGGCCTTGCTTTATACGACTGGTCGACTGATACTGACATATTGGCCGATATTTGGCACCCTTTAATTATCAGCTTCAATCGATAATTTATCAAGCCGATAAATGCCAGAAGAGAAACTTTTATTATAACAGGCTGAAAGAGCCAGCTAATTATTAATAGAAAGGCAAATGCAATAATGTCAGTATTCAAATTAATATTTTTTTTAAACAGGTCTTTGAATATCTAATAAATATTTCATTCCACAAGCCACAAAAACTTAAGTGAATTCAGCTCAGAAGTGTGCATTTTTTTTATTAGTAAAATCACTACAACAGGATTCCAGAATCAAGATGTTGCTGTCTATTCAAAAGTATAAATCTGATTATTTTAAGTTAATTTTTCCATTAGTTTCAATTTTTTTTTAAATTGATTTTCAAGTTATTTGTTTTCAATTTAGTAAATCTTATGTAAAATAAATATAAACTTCATTGCAGCATGTGTTATTTTCAATAGATATAGACATTTTCTCATTAAAAAACATTAATACAGTGGAAATAACTACCATATACTGTGACAATTCACATCAGAAGATAATCTGAAAAATGGAACTAGGAGGTGCACCAATTATTTCACATTACTTTTCCATCAGATGGTGAGAGGGCCTTCACATCATAACTGCAGAAGAATAATGGACTTATGACACTGGCTCCACCTGGTGGTAAATTACGTGAACTCTTCACCAACAACGAGTGAAGTTTACTTTACACACAGTACTGTGCAAAAGTCTTAGGCACTTCAGTATTCTTAGTATATCTTATCTTAAGCATGTTAGTATAACCTACCTTAAAACTATGCGCAAGTGTACCTACGACTTAGATGCAAAGGGTGGTGACGGCAAAAACTGATTTGATTTAGTTGATAGAAGTCAATCGATAAATAAAATCTATATCTAAGATTATTTGTAAAAGCACCCTCACTGTACAGAATTTATACAGAAGGCATTTTAAAACTGTCCACAGTGCTGTAGCTTTGAATGTAGGTTTCTTACAGACGTTGCCACAGTTTCTTCATGTAATCCCAGACATATTCGATGATATTATATTGTTTTTTGTTATTTCAATATTGTATATTTATGTTTCAAAATTTTCCAAAATGTGGCCCAGCATTAAAGGTCAAGGTCACTATCAGTAAGTTGTTTGATGCCATGATGATACTGAAGGTGTCTAAATACAAACTCAATGGTTAATATCACTAAATAAAAGGTAGGGATTCTTGATGTGATGTGGTTAAGGCTGATGACTGGCACGCTCTGAGTGCATCATCAGCCTGTATTTGTGTACCTGATAGAAAAAGACATCTTTCCGGTCAGTGCCCTCCGTGGCAAACTCCTCTACGATGCCCTCCGGGCTGATGCCATGCTCAGCACACAGCTGCTTCCAAAACTCAAAACCAACTGCACAGAGACAGTAAAGACACAATTCAGCTCAGTCCATTAATGCAGGATGCACAAGAACAAGGCTATAAGCTTCATCATATGCCATCATATATTGAGCATTAACAATGTAATGGCTACTGCTTACATGACATCTGTTTGTAGAAGTTACAGTAAATCTTTCAAAATCAAGTCTGACTCCTCTCACAATGAGACTGTATGAAATACATCTTTCCCAGAGTAAAATGATGAACACAATGCAAATGCCTCAGGCTAAAACTATCAATCGTGATGGTAAATGCTAAAAAGCAGCGTTTTGAATTGTGTGCATGCGAAAACACAGTAGCTTAAGTTACTGATGCATTACAGTTCACTCCAATTGACAGCATGAAATATTTATCATTATTGATTAACGTTAGCAAACAAAAACAAAGAGAGGTCAAAGAGGCTTCTTGCAGATAAAATATCCTATAAAAAAAAAACAAAATCAGTATTTGGTCATATGAACTTTTTTGTCATTTTAAAGCTGTCCAGTCTGATAGCTAGCTAGCTAACTGTTTATGTAGAGATGGCAATCTTATTAGCAAACAGATCGTAATAAAGCGAATGGCTCACTTTGATTCCCGCACTGTCCGAGCTGCAGGGTGATGATTTCTCGAGGCATGCTATCGTGTTGTTTCCACTGTAAAATCAGAAAAGGTGAGAGATGTACTGCTGTCAGTCAAACACAATCCCTGCGCGTATTCCCGCTCCAACAGCAACGGCCTAATGGGCGAGCAGTGCGCATGCGCGGACTCCGGCCAAGCTACACTTTCAATCTGTGAATGCCAGTAAACGTGAACGGATCAATATTTGTTAAAATGTACCGAAAGAACTCTTTATCGTAGAGAACGAAAAAGCAGATATGCAAAAATACAGAAAGAACAGACGTAGAGGGCATTAGTGAAGTAATTCATGACGCAGTACGCACGCGGGTACATTAAACAACATCAAAGCTGCGCGACAGTTGCGCAAACAGAGGAAATTTGCCTGTAGTACAATGCCTAAAGAAAAATCCCGGTTCTTCGTTAAAGTTACCCTTGTCAAGTAACAAATACTCACAAAGAAAAACTATTTTATTTATTTCCATAATTTAATATCGTGTGATAAATGTAATTACTGCATTACTTGCAAAGTTATTGTGCACTAAAACGTTTTTTTCATAGATTATTGTGCACTTTCAAGCATTTAATATAGATTTACAGTACATATATTTAGACCCATTTATACTGTGTGAGAAAAAAGTTAAATAGCTAGCTTTATGAGTTATTTTATAAGCCATACAGCAAAATAATGTCATGTACAGCAAAAAGTGTTGTTTCTAAAAGTTAAATAATTGGCTTTTACTGTATATTATCACTGTACTTCAAACTATAGAAATTGTTATAATCTGAAAGCTGGGTGTATCTTTACACAGTGTATCTCTAATATGGCCAAAGATGTATAAATCATCAATAAATTATATATATATATATATATATATATATATATATATATATATATATATATATATATGTGTGTGTGTGTGTGTTTTATAAACTATACAGTAAAATCTTCCCCATTCTGATAAAAACCTACTTTAAATGACCACAGACGTTGGCTATACAATATAAGCTTTACACTGTACTGTGCCAATAATCCAAACAGCCGTTTGATTTATTACAAGACTTTACATCAAACTTCACTCACGACACCTTTTAATAACAGAATAAACACATCTGAGCTGGGACATCAAGTGTAAAGTAAGCTGGTGTGTGTGAGTGAGTGATCTGCACAGAGGTGTGATGTTGTTTATTCAGCAGCTCTGACTGTAACCCTGATGCCATTGGCCAGATCAAGCCCGTCCTCCGCAGCGCTTTCTCTGTCGGTCCCGCGACAAAAACAACGGCTGGACATGAAAGCCGCGCGGTGACAACATTAAGGAGGGCCTATGCAGATCCGAAAATGTATTAATACAAATACAAATTAGACCCAGTAATGGGTTTTGCTTCACTTGTGCTGCGTATCGACGGGGCAGTCTCTTGAACACACGAGGTCTCCTCACACTGGCTCTGCGCAGAGCGGCTTCAGGCTAAGCTAGCTCGCGATCTCCGAATCATTTCTAAAGCTCGGGCTTTACTTTGAACGTTGACTTATTGTACATTTTGTTGGTATTTTTCTCGTCACTTTTTTTTTGAAACACGCAAGTATGGCTCATACGGGTGGAGCGGATGACGCGACTGGAGGGAGCGGTTGCTCGAGCGTCGGCCTCGCGAGCGGCGCGTGCACCAGCGAGAGGCACGAGCAGCTCCGCGCGGTGAAATCGAGGCTCCTGGAGCGGTTGGGACCACACGAGCGCCTGCTCACCTATCTGCAGGCTGTGCTGTCGTGGGAGAGACCCTTTCACAGCGTGCTGTTGTTCACCACGGCCGCCAACGTCGTGTTCTGGTGAGTGGATGAGCTTTATCTCCGTGGATTTATCTCCGCTCGGGCTCTGTTTACAACCCGGTTCTTTCGGTTGAAACGTTTACATTATTCATGAACGTTTTGAGGATCTTGTCTACGCCTTGCTTGTTTTATCCGCGTGCATACGTGTCTTGCTTGCTTGCTTGTTGACTTGTTTTAACCCTTCCATTTATGATGGTAAACAGATGGTCAGACTGGCTGCCTATATTTAGACAGTTGCGTTTCCAAAAAGCATGGTGAGCTCAGTTGATCGTGGGGAACACTGTTGACAATGGGTTGATGATGCTTTTGGGAAACAGCCCTGACTGTGTTGGTCCTTCTGTAAGCACACTGTGTGTAACACAGCAACTCACATATCTGTTTGAGTACATGTGTGAGTTACTGAGTTGTGATGCACTGAACCTTGTTTTGGGTGCCAGGTTTGACTGCTTTTACTCATTCGTGTTGAGGTGAGATATGTTTGCTCTGTCTGTTTTTTCTTTCTTTATTTGTTTGTGTTATTGACATTAAACAGTAACACTGTATTTGTCCTAATATATGTTGTGTGTTGAATAGACTGTCTTCCACCTCCCATAAATGCACTATGTTCCCAAACCAGTCGGTTGTGCCCGGTCCAACAGTACAGCTGGGCGATATGACCTAAATCTTATATCACGATGTGAGTAATGTTTTATCACAATAACGAGATTTTATATATATATCGTTATTGTGACATAAAATTACTATCATCATCAAGATACAGTTATTTTTGCTTTAAATTTGGTTTTCGTGATATCAAAAATTTTCATTACATTTCTTAATTCTTATCACCATTTTCAATATTATTTAATTACTAGCTTTAAAAAAAAACACAAGTAAACAGTGATGAAGAAAGAGCAAAGATAAACTACAATAGAACAAAGACACCAGCTGTGTCCGAAACCCCTCCCCATCCACTATGTAGTCAGGGCTGGGTAGGTTACTTTTAAAATGTACTTCACTACAGATTACAAAATACATGCTTTAAAAAGTAATTTGTAACATTTTTCGTTACATTACCCAAGTTTTGTCACTTAATCTAAATACTTAAGAATACTTTGAAATACTAATAAGTGTGGAACACTCACATAAAAGTTAATTGCCAGTTTTTATCTTTCAAATCTGACTCTTTTTTTTTTTTCTTTTTCTCAGAATTGCGTGATATAAAGTTGCAATTGCAAGTTACAAAGTCACTATTGACAAAAGTGAAAATTATGAGATATGAACTCGCAATATAGCGAAAGTTGCAAGCAAAGAAGTTGAGGTATAAATTCGCAATTCCAAGAAAAAAAGTCAGGATTGCAATTTTTTATCACGCAATTCTGACTTTGTAACTTGAAATTATGTGTATATTTCCCAAGTCTGATTTTATAAAACACAACTGTGAGTTCAAACCTTGGATTTCTGAAAAAAAAGTCTGAATTGTGAGAGAAAAAGTCGCTATTACCTTTTTTTTTTTTTTTTTTTTTTTTACAATTACAAAGGGCTCGAACAACTATCATGAAAACAGGTGTGGGTCATCCAGTCATTACAGGACAATAAAGATTCAATATGTATGTTTTTGAATTATAAATTAAGTCATGATGTCTTGTGGAGTGTATGTAAACATCTGTAATGTGAAATAGTTTATTCAAGACAGTACTAGATAAAAATAACATGCAATTTTTATCATCCCTCTTGTTAAAATGATTAAAATGTTGCTTATTCTGCAAAGGTGCAGGGCTGAGCGAATATGGGTGGAACTCTTTACTGTACTTCAGAAATCTAAAGGTATACATGTGAATTAAATGTGCTACAATGGCCTTTATCATTCCAGTATGCTAATGCCTGTCCTGTGAAAGGGATTCATCAATATGCTGATTGAGGACTGTTGGGACACTCCAGGCACAGCATGGCTCTGTTTGGGGGGGTCATTTACACCTCAATGACACATCTGTACCATTTGTTTCAAATTTCTACATGCTACATTCTCTTTATCTACTAGTGTTTTCTAACATGTCAAGTTTGGTCTCATCTGAGAGCTTATAAACTGAACTGATTGGTAGTGAAGTTAACAGAGATATTAAAGTATCCTAATGTACAATCTAGGTATTGCTTAAACATGCCTTGAGGAGAATATGTTAATGTACTTCTCCCCCGCTTGATCGCCGTCCATTTGCCATGTCTTTAGGTTTCCTTTCAGCTGCTTTCGGGTGTTGGTATTCCACTCATGTATAACAATGCTTTGCTCAGGGTGTAAGAAGAAAAGGTAACTGTTCTAGGAGAAAGGCTTTAACCCCGTGACTCCCACACAATGATGCCTGACCTCTTAATACAAGAAAGGCTTTTACGGCCTCTTCTGCACAGCAGGGCATCGCTCGTTACATCTAAGTTTTCTATACAGTATGTTGTTCCATTCTACTTTCTTTCTCCATTCTAAAATCTTTCCTTTTATCACTGATAATGTTGAAATCTAAAGTGAGGTTCAGGTTAAATCCTCAGGTTAATTAAGTGGCCGTCAGATAAATAACTAAATTATGCACGTGATCCTTCAACTGCTTTTTGTTTTTGATTATTGGTTCAAAGTAGCAGCGTAAGCTACCAGCCTTACAGTGGTATGAAACTTCTGAACAGAAATGGAACAGCTTTTTCCGACTGTCAGAGTCGGAGAATCACCAATTGCTGTTTACATTAATGTTTGAATGACATTAAAATTCAAAGTAATCGCTTTGGTAATCTAAAATGCATTTAACTGTAATTTGATTCCCACTCATTTAAAAGGTAGCCATAATGAAATGCAGTTACTCAAATTTTGTGTTTTTAATACGTAGCTAAGTTTCTTGTGTATTGTTACTCCCCAACCCCTTACATACTCCACTATATCAGGTGTCGAGTGAACAACGTTCTCTACTTTATACCTACAATTCTCTCTGATTTCAAATGTACACCGTTTCCCAAAATCCAATACGGAGAGGACTGAGAGCATGTGTAATCCAGAGATTACTTTACAGCTTTCTTATTTCTTCTTAAGCATTTATTTCATGTTAGTTCTGTTGTTTTATTTGTTTTATGTTGTTCCAGGATAAAAAAAGATGTTGATGCTGGAACATGTTGTACTTTGTGAAATCAGGTTAACTGATCTGGCCAATGCTGTAACTTTTCTCAGGTCAGCCTAACATGGGACGCTATAACTTTTGTGCTTCTAAAGTCAATATAAATTCGTTATGGACCTTATTTACTTTCTTAATGCATATGCTGGTTTTGTTATGAGTGATTAATCTGGGTTACACTTTATTTTAAGGTGTCTTTGTTACACTGCAGTCATGCATTTAAGTACTGAGTAATATTTAGTAACTACATGTACTTGCTAAAGGTTTAGGATTAGGGTTTGGTTTAGGGTTAGTTGCATGTAATTATTCATTTATAGTTTTTCTACGACAGCAACTATGTGTAACATATGTAACAATGATACTGTAAAATAAAGTGTTACCTTAATCTGTGCATGTTATTACAAAGAAAATTGTAAGTGTAATGACATGCTTTTCCTCTGAAATTACTTCCCTTTTCTACTACTATTAATAATGTTAGTCAATAGCCAAATGGCTATTTAAGCATTTGTTATGTACTTGTTCAGGCTGCATTCTGATATGTAACACCCACTTTTTTACCATCTAGATCTTTGATGTTTAAAGATGAGATTTCATGGTTTCTAAATGCTATAAAGAACACTCAATAGGTCTGAAGAGCTTTAGTTGAAATGCTTCAGGAATGAAAATTGTCATAGGTTGGATGGCTCTCGCTTTTTCTTCGCTGTTCAGGCATGAAGTCCTCATTCACTTAGTGCAGTCATCCTCTCCATCAGAGAAATGTTCTGCCTGATCTTATTATCTCCTTTTATTTGCCTCAGTGAGCAGCAGAGGAACACTGCTTGTGCCTTTAGAGGCATTTATTTATCTTGGAGAATGGATACAGAGTGCATTTACTGATTAAAACAGTTTTTTTTTTTTATATATATATTGAACAACATTTGTTCTTCTTTCATTCAATAAATGTAAAACGAAAATCTGCCTTATTTCTCATTTTAATATTGGGCCTTGGTCAGATCTTGCCATTTAAGAATCCTATTCCACCCACAGTCCAGTCCATTCAGAAATATCACCACCATCTCAGAACTTAAATTTGGTTGTAATGCTTTTGACAGGTCATGTAGTTTCATTGTTTGATCTAGTCATCAAGCAGCATTCTTATTTCACACCGAGAGATCAGTAGGGTTCAGCCTGGTCTCAGCACCAGCTCACCTTTTGGTTGAGTATTGTTGCAGATGGCAGTAATTAGCCATGCTGAGAAACTGTCAGATATCACAACCTCTCACCCAGCAGCCGTCTCTGAGATTTGCATAGAAAGACACTGGGACCGGAAACACCCATGGAACAAAGGGTTCCTCATACATTCAAGCATGATAAATGCATGACGCATAATTGTCATCACAAGGTTTTGGTGAAAGAGTCTACAACAGAGTTAGAATTCAGTGCTCATTGTAATTGTTGTTTTCTTCACACTGTATCTCTTCTCAGGTTTTTTGCTCTGAGCTCTTTGAGATTGCTCTTTCTGCTGGCGTCAGGTCTGGCCCTGGTTGTTTGTGTCGACACATGGAGGAATAAGATCTGGCCTAAGATCAGTGGTAAAATTCTCCATCCTCTCTTGCTTGTGTACAACCACTATTCATGTATTAAGACCTTGTAGTCTTATTTGTCTTTCAGCGGTCTATCTTAATATTAATAATACTGGCTGTAATTAAAAACCTCTTTATTCCCTGTGTAGTGACCCACTCAAGTTTAATTTTCTCTTTTTCCATTTGCTCAGCTCCTAGAGAGTTATGAAAGGGACATTTCCTAGCAGTGCATTTCCAGGAGGTGCACAATATTGACCCGAATCAATATTTTGCATGTAGCCGATACACAGTGGCTTTGGCTTATTAGCATGTGATCTACACTCTGGGAAGTCTTTAATAGAAATAAAACCACATCCTAAATAAAAAGTAAATGCTACTATCTGAGAACTTGTTAATACACTCATCTTATTAAACGAAGTGAAAATGTATGTAAGCCAATGGTTAAAAACTAGTAATAATTGAGTCCTCTAACACTCACACATGTGCCTGAAATTAATTGTTTTTGGTCTCTTGCAGTTAAAAGACAAGATGAGAGTGAGAATGAAAGGTAATGTCTGGTGTATTTTCTTACTTTTTCAGGTTTTTGATACAGAATTTTTGAATTGTTAATTCACTCTGCTGTTTTCTGATTGGCTCACAGCTGGGCTCTGGTGCAGCCTGGGACTTTGAGTGTGCCTGAATTATGCCACCACCTTGCTGAGATTTGGGTTATGGGCTCTTCCTATGCAACAGATATTGTGCAGTTCAAACGGCAAAATCCAGGGAAGGTGCGATTACTCACAAACCTGCAACACTGTTAAAATCAACTGTTACAATTGCATAGTAGCCAGTCATTGGGCATCTGGTCCAGTTTGCAGCTTATTCTGGACAAGAACCGCCTGCTTAGACAGGAAGAGACTTTCTAAGCATGTTAACACTTGTAAATTGACCGGCCACAATGTATTTTGTTTTTACCTGCCATATAAGGCCTATTATTGTTGTTATTATGGCTTTTATGACTTATATAGTTAAGTTTGAGATTCAAAGGCTTGTAAATGTATATCAAATCCTAAAACTCCATTCTTTTTTAGTTTTGTATGCTGGTCTGTGGTGTGTTCACCTTAGTAGCCATGGTGGGGCGCTGCATCCCTGGACTTGTGATCTCATACCTGGCTTGTGAGTAGCAGAAGTCCTTTAGGACTTACCTTCTTATCTTCTCCAGTGCCTTAACAACTGCAAAATATTTGCTTTCTCTCTCTCTCTCTCGCTCTCTCTCTCAGTGCTGGGTGTGATGCTGTGCCCATTGGCATTGTATTATCGACTGTGGCAACGTGCATGTGTGAAGTTAGAGCCAGCTCTGCAGTGGTTGGACTTCAGTACCAAAGGATACATGATGTCAAAGCCTCTAGACAACCAGTGTAAGTACATGGCAGATCTAACTAGGTACGGACTGATGGTCATGCTGAGAACAGTTTCTACATTTTGTTAGAGTTGTGTTTAACAACTGGATTGTTCTTGTATCATAGAGCCTGTTTACACCTGGTCACTTTATACTGATCGGATTGCTATCTGTTTTGTCAAAACCATTTACACTTGGCCACATAAATGTCTTCGCAAAACAAATTGACCAGTAGCCTATATTGCCTTCTCACATGTTTATTTTTTAACATTTTGGGAGAAGTAAAATTGACATTTGTGGCTTTAACAACCAGATCAAATTTAAATCGGTCTCAAATGCATTTCGGCGGGCGTTTATACACCTGGTCGTTTCCCGATCCGATAGCTGTCTGTGCTGAGAAAACACATGAAGTGTGACTCACAACATGCACTCACAAAATTTTGGAATTTTAATGTTAATTCGCATCGCAAAATCTGTGTGCTGGGTAAATCTTCGAGATCGTGTGGATTCGTATTTTAATGACCGGATTTCTCCTACAAAATTTCTTGCTGTTGGGTGCAAAAGCAGATGGATGTGCCCATGTCTCCCAAACCACTGGCTCATTTATATATTTTACCTGTTTTTCTACAAATCAATGCAGAAACCTTTCCTTGATGTTTGTTGATATATATTTTTTTGATGACATGAAGAGTCTTTTACAGCATATTACAGCTTTCAGAAGTTTTGATAAACCCTTCTGTGTTTGCAGTTCTTCGTAAGCCCATCAGGAGTGGAGCCTCTGATGATGCTAGTGACAGTGAAGAGGAGCTGGCTGCGTTCTGCCCAACGGTGAGCCCAGAAACACAGCTCAGTTATTTATAACAGGGGGATTTAGTGCAGCAGTTTGGTCATGGCTCATGAGGTTAGAAGATCTGTTGGGGTTCATGATAGTATAAATCAAGTTGGAAGATCTCATTGTTTTGTTTTTTTCTCCTCCAATTATTCTGCACCTGTAGTTTGATGAAGCATTGGTTGCTAAGGAACTGGCACTGACTGACTCTGAGCACTCGGATGCAGAGGTGTCGTACATGGATAACGGCACCTTCAACCTCTCCAGGGGTCAAACCCCCCTCACAGAGGGCTCGGAGGGTAAGACACCTTCAGCTCTTCTACTCTATATCTCTCTTTTCATTCTCTCTATGTGGGTCAATGACATAAAATACATAAAATAGTGTCTACAAGAAAAAAAATCTAGTTTAAAACATCTCTTTGTATTTATTTTGGTTTCATATAGTTTTTAAAAACATTTTGCTATTTTAAAGAAAAATGTAAGTTGAATGACTCTTGTGGTTCAAGTGAAAAGAATAGATGCGAGTTTAAATCATAATCATTATTTGTAATAAGTGTAAATCTTTTGCAAATATTAATTCTTAAATATCAAAATATTGAAAAACTGAAATGAACCATCTAAATTAATTTTAATACAGAAATAAAAACTTGAGCATCATAAAAGAGGTATATTAAAGTTATTGTATGTTTGAATTCCATTTGTAACATAATACTGTAAAAAATTTGGTCAGCTTTATTAAATAAATGAATACTTTTAATTTAGCGAGAACGCATTAAATTAAACAAAAGTGATAGTAAAGACATTTGAAAATAAGCATTTAATCACAAAATAATGGAGCAGCACAACTGTTTTCAACATAAATGTTTGTTGAGCAGCAAATGATCATATTAGAATGATTTCTGAAGGATCATGTGACACTGAAGGCGCATAGATTAGAAAAGTTATTTTGAATTGTAATAATATTTTACAATGTTACTGTAGTTTTTATCAAATAAATCCTGCCTCAGTGAGCATAAGAGACTTTTTTTCCAAAAACATTTGAAAGTCTTACTGACCCCAAACTTCTGAATGGTATAGTTTTGTGTTAATAAGAAAATGGGGACAAAAATTAGTCACGTCATTGATACATGTATCATCTTTATTTATTCACTGAATAGATCTTGACAGACACAGTGATCCAGAGGAATCATTTGCTTGTGGGCTCCCAGACTTTCCCTCCATCAACCCAGATGCCACCCTGATGGAAGATGATGATGATGCCAGCATCGGGCTGCCCAGCCTCAACTCAGCCGCGTTCTCCGGCCCTCGTGGCTCTACCTCCGCCCTGCTGGATCTGGACACCCAGATGGACTCTGATCAGGAAGACCTTGACCCCGAGATCTCCCTCGGCTCCTTAAATACTACCTCGGACCTTGCTAGTAACCTGGCTGGGGTCATCGCCAGCAACATGATCCAGGCAGCCATCGCAGGAGCCATGCAGCCACGGCCACCACAAGGTCCTCGGAGAGAAAGCGCCCCACGGGCAGGAGCAGCTCCGAGGGGATACAGGAAGCAGTCGAGCTCGGAGCTGGACACAGACCTGGATTTTGATGGAGATGACTTTGAGATGTTGGATCAGTCCGAGCTGAACCAGTTGGATCCTGTTGGAGGGGGGCAGGGGGGTCAGAACAGAAACCAGGGATCGAGTTTTCTGTCCAACTTGCTGGGGAAGCCACAGTGAGCCCATCTAACAGATACTCCCTCCATCTGTCCTTGCACCTTGTTCCAAGTAGAAGTTGTTTGCAGTGTTGGTTTGAATGTCTACTGAGATGCTTTCAATTTATCTGAGCGAGTGAGACAGACAGAGAGAGAGAGAGTGTCTTTGTTTTGCACTGTTAAAGTAATATTAGATTCTCTAGCCAGGTTTCCTCCACTGGCTGCAGTTGATATCACTGTGAAATAGTTTAGTCTGAATCTTTTCCTTTTATGCTCAGTGAGCTTCCTTCGTGTCCTCTCTCATTTGAGACTTGTGTATGAAAGACTCCGATTTAGTTTGTAGGCTAAGCAATAGGACAACAATCAGAAGCATTTAAAATGATTTGAAATCTCTTTAACTTCTTATAAACCAGCAGACTACATTCAAGTCTTACAGATCTTTTTTTTTTTTTCATCCAGGCTGTTTTGTTTTTGTCTTCACTTATAGCAAATGGGACCAAATCAGACATTCCACCATCAATGCTGAGCCAAGACCATTAATATATACAAATATTAAGTTGCCTGTATCGTGAAATCTGCAGTCAAGACGTCGTTGAGCAGAGGAGTATGAAGAGGTAGCAGTGACATATTAAGGCCACAGCCTTATCTCCTGTTATTAAAGGAATGGTTCACCCAAAAACAAGCATTCATTCATTTACTCATGCTCATGTCCTTCCAACCCTGTATGACTCTCTTTCTTTTGTGGAACATAAATGAAGATATTTTGAACTTTTTTTCCTACAGAAAAAAGAAAATCATGCAGGTTCGGAACGACATGAGAAAAAGTAAACGATGAAAGAATTTTTGGCTGTAGTATCCCTTTAAGACTGAGACGTGAGCTTATGGTCACTAAGCAGTCGGGTCATCTCACTTTACCATGTATTTTTTTTTTTTTTTACATACTAGCCACATTTTTTTTCATCAGGTCTATCTGATGGCCATGAAAACACATTTCTTAAATCAGGAATAATATATATCTCAATTATATAGTCATTGCCTGGTCATTTTAACCTCAACATGCTTTTAAAATTTGAGTAGTTTTTAATCTCATTTGGCTCACCACAATGACTTTTACATGCAAGTTCATGTGGGCTGGATTTTCTTTCTGTATTACTTGAAAACCAAGGAATAGGGTTAAGAAATGACAGTAACTCTTTCCTAAGATCTCTGTTGTGAAAAATAGGGCAAATTTACAGTAAATGTTTCCCATCTGTTCATCGGTCAAAATGAAAGATAACAATGAAACATAACACCAACGTTTTAACAGCTTGGCAATGCTGTTCATCTGGATGATATGGCAATACATTGATTTTGTTTGTAAAGACTCTACCTCAAGACATTCGGCTGTAACTGCCACCTGTCGTACACAGCCTCTTCTCTTCAAATCACCTTTAACCATTCTGACTTTATACAGGAACTTTTTTTATACAGGTAACAGCAGGGAAACTGTAGATCTCCTCTGCACCCTCTCCTCTCATCTGGTCTGGTCTGGTTTGATATGAGATTTAGAACAAAGCCCTAACATTCAATGCATTACTAAAGCACAAAAGGATTTGAGAAGCCATCTTTTTTCCTTTCTTGTGCTGTGATGGAGCTGGAGGAATTAAATGAGTTGCTGTTTTATTTGCTGTTTATTTAGTAGATGCTGACCCTTTTTGGTTTATTTTTCCCAGGTTCTGTTAAGCTTTTGTTTTTGACCCAATGCTGATAAACACCTGTCTTTGAGCTTTGATCATTGCGTATGCTGGAAAGTAGGAAACGTACCAGGAAACTGCTGTACCAATTTAAAGGCCCTGTTACCAGAGATCAGTGAAGTGTTTTCTCCTTTCCAAGCATACGATTTGTTCATTTTAATTTCAAGTACTGGACTGTTAAGGAAATGAGCAACTTATCTTTCTCATCTATGTATTCACGGTCTGCCACTTCCTGCTATTCCAGTTTAATTACATTTCAAACACAAGTCTTACTCTATCCAGCCAACTTGAGTTGGGTTAGAAGAGTCAGTACTGTTTATTGAGTTATGAGTTTTTCATCTTTTGCAACTTTACTCGACCCCTTTTCTTGTTTTTGCTTGGTTGTGAGCCCTTAGATTTTGAATTGCTGGTATTTTTTTTGGATTGCTGTGTTTTAAAAGGTTTGATTCTGAAGGTTTTTTTTTTTTTTGATTTAAGGTAATTAATGTGACATTTTTAGGATACTTATTTTTTGAAAATGGTTGAAGTATAATGCATATTTCCCCCCTTTTTAATTTGATGTTTATTTATAATTATCATTATAATTATTTATATGGACATACTTTTCTGTTGTGGGTGATGTCAATTCGTACAACTTTTTTTTCCCCCTGAAAATTGATTGATTTGATAAATGGTCCATATTTATTTTTTAAAATGCCATGAAATTTTTTTTTTTTTTTTTGTGTCAGTGTGATTACCATTTGGTGGGAAAATATCAGGCCATTTTAACCCTGTCTGTTCATCTCTTTGTGGTCAATTTAAACTCAAGTCACCAGCAATTCAACTGGGACAATGAAATGGTGGTTTATACATAGAAACAAATTTATGCCCAGCGTCATCTATTGATGTTGTATTGATGTTAGTGACTTAAATATAAATCAGTTAGCAGTCTGCCATGTTGAGGCAAAAGCAAAATACAAACTCAATTATCTTTTCTTTCTTTGTGTGAGCGTTTTTACAGGAGTCTTTCTGTAGCTGGATTCTGTAATGTCAGTGACTTTTATTTCTGTATAGTAGTGTTTCCCTCTTCCATTCCCTGTAATTGATTTTTATAACTTTTGATGTGCAAGACAATAAACAGATGAATGAATATATTATTTAGGTCAAATGTGTGGTCTTTATTAATTAGTTATTATTAACTTCTATGTCTATTGTGTGACTTATTGATCAAATCAAAATTATGCCTCTAGTTTATAATTTACCTGTTCGGTAAGGACTGTTATTATTATACTTGCTTTTACAGCAAGTTTTGTTTTCTACAAATTCTAATCAACAATAACCTTCAGCAATCATTATATACATTAAAGTCCATGGGTGGTCGAGCTCTTTGCAATGATCTTTTTAAAGATGCTTATTGTAATTGACTGTGATTTGTTTTATTGTACTGTTATATTATTGTTTTATGTATTTTTATGTGTTGTTGCAGTTTGAGTTTAAGAAAAGTGCATTAGAAATAAAATGCATTATTATTATTATTATTATAACCTAAATATAAACAGCAGGGCTCATTTGAAAAAGCTTGCATCAAAAGATCCATTGTTTTACCCATATAGTAATATTTTAAGCATTCTTGTACTGATGATCAAATCAGTCCTCAATAATGCCTTTTATGTCTTCAAAATCTTTTTTCTCTGTCCAATTCTTGTCTAAAAATAAGCTAAAAAAACAAAAGATGTAACCTTAGAGGAGTTAAATTGGCAAAGAGAATTTTCAATTTATATGCATAAACTCGTTTGAAAGATAAATTTCATAGTGATGACAAAATGTTCAATTTTTTTTAACACACCAATGGCGTCTTCGAGATGACGTGGATGGCGTCATCATCAGTAGACCCACAATTCAACTCGGCGCGCGAAAGTCGACTGAAGTAAACAACAGATCTAGACTGAATAAACAATGAGTAAAAAAGACAGTTCAGGTACGCGATGCTTCTTGAACGTTCACGAGTGAACATTTGATGTCTTCGTTTGCTTGTAATGTCATGAACGATATAGCGCAAGGAAGCTATAAAATAATCCTCTGTAACACATCCGATTCACATCTCTGTCTCTCTGTCAGGTGTCGCACAGATCCTCGCGTACCTTAATGAGAAAAACAGACCCTATAGTGCTCAGGATGTGTTTACCAACCTACAGAAGCAGTGTGGTCTGGGTAAAACGGTAAAAAGCAACATTTCAGATTGAACACTTTTGTCCAGTTTTGGTGTGTATCATCTCAAGAGCTCTTTGTGGTACTAGTATGCGTTAAATGTGATCATTTTTACAGTTGGATTGTCTGATTTCCCACTTGCTCTCACAGGCTGTGGTCAAAGCAATGGATCAGCTTGCCCAGGAGGGAAAGATTAAAGAGAAAGTCTATGGAAAGCAGAAGATCTATTTTGCTGATCAGGTTGGTGATTCCTCATATAACACAATTGGATGGAGTTTCACCCAGTGTTGGTGAATCAGCCTGACCGATGTCCTTTCTTTCCCTGCAGTCTCAGTTTGCAGATGTGAGCGATGCTGAACTGAAGAAGATGGACAGTCGCATCGCAGAGATCAGCGCTGAAGTACAGACCGTCTCGCAGAGCTGCAGGCAGCTGGATGCAGGTGCGCCTGACCAGATGTGCTGTTGGAACTTGTGCACAGACTGCCGGTGTTTGATTAAAAAGTTCATCTTTTTGCCCACAGAGCTGAAGGAGTTGAACAGCTCATTAACCACAGCAGAGATGAAGGCACAGATCCAGGAGCTGCAGGCAGAGTGTTCTGGGTACAGAGAGCGGCTGGAGAAAATCAAGTCAACGACAAACCATGTGACGCCTGAGGAGAGGGAGAAGGTTCGAAATCGCTGTGTTCTTTAATGTCTGCTGATCTTTTGGTCTTGGTTTGTCAACCGTAAGGATTTTGTCTGTTTGCGAGGTCAGACAGGTCATATTTTTACTTGCCCTGCCAGCATTTTTTTTTCTTAGACTTACTAAAAAAGGATGCATTTTATTTTTTGCAACATATGTAAATAACTATATATAATAATAATTATTATTCATTCTGGAATTTATATATATAATTTAATTATTATTATGTATAATTAGTTCCTGACACATATGTTGCAAAAATATCTATAAATTAATACTTTTGTTTTGCAAATTTTCTGATCAAAAGTTACAGGAAAGACATTTATAATGTTACAAAATATTTCTATTTCAAAATAAAGGTTCTTTTGAACTTCCTAATCATCAATAATCAATCAACTTGTGTGTGTAGATATATAAACGACTGTTTTCAACCTTGATAATAATGTTTCTTTATTTTTTATTCGTTAAATGAATAAACTGCATTTTAAAATGTATTAAAATAGTCATTTGAAATTGTAATATTTCACAATATTTTCACAAAGTTTTACCACTTTTTTGATCACATGAATGCAGCCTTATTAAGCATAATTCTTTCAAAAACATTAAAAAACTTTTGAATTGTAGTGTATATATTTTAATGTTAATTTTACTGTAAAACCCTCAAACAATTCTGCTATAGTGCAACTCAGTGACAGTTCATACATGCACTTTTGCTGGAAAACTGGCATATGGTGGAAAACATTCTCAAAGGCTACGTTCACATTCAGTCTAAATCCAATTATTTGTGTGTCCTATTGGAATCTCATTGTGTATAGCAACTGCTCCCATCGCAACAGATCCGATTTATGTGACTCGTGCTGCTCTTTCGTTTTCCGGAATATCTGCATCTATGGCAATAACGTTGCGTTGGTAGGTTTACACCAAAAACAACAAATGAAGCATGGAGGGGTTTGCAATACAAATGTTGCCTTATTTACAACATAAGACAATAGTTTCGTGTGTAGCCGCCGTGCGCTGGACTACTGCGTCTTCTTAGGCAGCGGAAGAAACATAGGAGGCTGGTGTGCGTTGCTTTATTCTGTGCTGTCGTCGCCAACGCTTTCAAAACATTTATATTGACATTTTCTACTCGTCCGGCACTTTGCAACAACACAGCATTTTTTCTGCCACGTATTTCAAGCATATTTCCTATAACAACATTTATGTTTTACGTGGTGAGAAAGTCACATAAATCCGATCAGAGCAGACAGACTGGAACAGATTTCCGATTTGAATAGGATTTCAAACCACATATGAATGTTGCTCAAAATGGATTTGTAAAAATTAGATTTTTGGTATATACACCAAATCAGATATGGATTGACAGTCTGAACATAGCCAAAGTCTCACAATTTTGACATCCTTAGGTAGTTACATGACATTATCTAAGTGACATTTAAATCGGCTGCGATTACAACAATTCTCAATACGTGACAGAAAGCCAACTGTTATAATTTGCCAAACTTATACGTGATTGATGAACACAAAATGTAGTCGAATCAGTGCAAATGGCATTTCCATCCACTGACCTGAATCTCTCCCACACTAAGCCATCCTTATTGTTGTGCTCTGCCCATTAAATCTTTTTTTGTAAGTAATGCAAAAACGCCAATTCTAGAGCCTTCTAGCGTCTCTGGACTATGTTTGATTCATTAGGTTTATGCAGATAATGTTGCTGTCTTGGGGCAGTCAACAATATATTACGCTTATGTTGCTGACAAGTGTATTTCTTGCCCCTCAGGTTTTCAAGGAGAGAGAGACTTATGTGAAAGAGTGGAGGAAGAGAAAGAGAATGGTAATGATCCATAAAAGCACCCATTTACAACTTCAAATTCTGCCCCGGAGACAAATTGTCAGCTAATTTTTAATGACACCAACGTAAGGCATGCCTTTATGAAAGTGCATTCATTTCCAATTTATTTTTATTATCAACACCATAGTTCATTAATGTACACATGGAAACTGCACACTGTGGTCTCAGCCTTAACAAAAACCTGCAATAGTGCAACAGATTTTTAGCTTGAAAGGCTCTTATTCCTTGATCTGGAACTCCAAGCACAGCTTTTCAAGTAGTTTTTGTCTTTTTACCTACCAGGTTTCTGACATGGTTGGAGCTATTTTGGAGGGGTATCCAAAAAGCAAGAAACAGTTTCTGGTGAGTCGTTCCCTTAGAATATTCTGTGTATTGATTTACTGCCAAATGAAAAACATTAGATCTCTGTCAGTATATTAGTTTTTTTTTTTTTTTTACTGATAATGTTGCCTACCGGAGTCTTCCCTTTTTATCTTGTGTATGTGTTTGAAATCAGGAGGAGGCTGGGATTGAAACAGATGAGGACCATAAAGTGACAATGCCAAACATCTGATGGAGGACTCACTGATTAAATTCAGATGCCGCAGAAATCGTTGCTGGGACACCAGATTTTTGGAAAGGTTGGAAAGCAACAGAGGATTCTGTGACGCCAAGAGAACGTTTGAAGAAGTTTTGTTAGAAACCAATCCTATTTGTAAAAGAAAGAACCTACAAGCTGTAAATAAGTTTGAATATTGTTTATTTTTCAATTAAAAAGTATACCGATACAAAAATATTTCAATCAGATTCTCTCGCTGAAGTCAGAAATGCAGAAGCACAGAGTCTATTATAGTAGTTCAGCACAACATAGCCTCATTTTCATGAGCTAGCATTCCGCTTCACTGTATGGCTTAGCTTGTGAAGACGTCCCTTATTCCAGCACAGCTCAAACAGCCGATAGTACAATCTGTTATTTAAAAAAGATCTCGATACATAAAAATCTGTGTCCTGAGAAGACTTTGATTCTAATTTTCACTATGCCTAAATTAAAACACAATTAAAAATTGGGCGGTCACACCATGTGAAGTCGCGACCACGCACGGCTGCGACTGTGTCTTCAATGATAGCTTATGCGGCAGAAAACTTACTGATCACAAGAGCTCAAACCATTAACAAATGGAGAATAAAACACTGGACATTGCGCTACACACACCTGAATAAAATGTACAGAAAATGACAATAAGAGGCTTCTCTTCCATTATTTGTGCATAGACACTGCAATCTTTGGTCACAGCATCTCAAGGCCAGTGGTTTAAAAAGAGTAACAAAGATGGCTCAGCCTTGCCTAACTTTAAATATATTAAAGCATGCGGGACAGCTGTTTTTGGACGCAAAAAAACCAACTGACAGTGATGCATCACATTGTACCTAGACCTCTCAGCTCCCCTTTCCAGCACTAAGCTGTTTGCAAAGGTGAAAATGTCGTTGTGCTTTGGAAAATGACTTGAACATGAGGTAAAGATATCTGAATTCAACACAAGCTTAATCATTCAAAGTCTGCTGTATGGTTTAAAATGCAGCAAACTGAGACATCTCACACCTCGGCATGTGGGTTGAGAAGTTGTTGGGACAGCTGGGTGTCTCTCATATTTGTGGTTGTAAGTAGCTCACAACTGCAAACTTATGAAAATATGAATACTGTTGAAACAAACAGATACGATTTAACTTTAGGATTGAGGTGTGTTTGACAACAACTAAACAACGTACACCGTTTAAATTCTTAAACCAGCCGAAGGTGTATGAGGAAATAGAATATACAGTAACAAACATGTTTTTCCTCATTACCTTCCAAATTACTAGTTACAAAATGACTAAATTATTGCATTCCACACTTGTTGATTGGAATCATTGCTATAAACACTTCATAATATCAGTCAATACTTGAGCAAGCGCTACTTCATCTCTTGAGAGTTCTTGAACGCACCCCACTCCATTAGTGTGCTGCACAGAGTGTGTAAAAGAGAGACCGTCCCTGTGATCTTGAATGAGATATTAGCCTGAGAGACAGACAGATGGACAACTTCAGTACAGCTGACCATTGACCTGCTGCAGCACAGTCACCACGTACTCTCTCAGCGTCTGTCAACAATACAGAAAAACACGGTCAGTCTGGGAGTTTTCAATGTTTATTTAAGCCTGTGCCATTGATGGACAGAAAAACAGGCTATCTGATCATAAAAACAGCAAGTGTTAATGTCATTTAAGACCCTCAAGATTACTGTTTTGAAATACGAAAGATTTAAAGGGTTAGTTCAACCAAAATTGAAAATACTGTGAAGAATTGCTCACCCTCACATCTGTAACACCTGTGTTCCGAAGATGAATGAAGGTGTTTTTAAATCAAGTCTGTTCCTTCGTAGAGATCCAACACAGCTACCACTTTCAAGGTCCATAAAGGTAGGAAAGACATCATTAAAGTACTCCATGACACTTGATTTTATGAAGCGACGTGAGTGTTCTATTTGTGCAAAAAAACTAAATTACCACTTTATTTACAAAATATTACACAAAGCATTGTGAAGCTCTCGAGAACGTGTGTTGCAGATCAATATTTCTGTTAAAAAAAGTGGTAAATTATGTTTTTTTTTTTTTGCGCAAACAAAGCATCTTTTTGGACCTTGAGAGTAGTAGTTGCATTTGAGCTCTATGGAGGGACAGAAACCTCTCGGATTTCATTAAAATATCTTAATTCGTGTTCCGAAGAAAAACAAAAAGTCTTACGGATGTGGAACGACATGATGGTGAGTGATTGACAGAATTTTTATTTTTGGGTGAACCAACCCTATAAAGTGAGCTAAAACAACACAGAAACATTATATTTCTTATTTAATTTATCCCCTCAACTTTTTTCTTCATCAAGGTTCCCAGTCAAGAAAAACCTGTATATGAGGAAAACTAATTTTCAAAGTGTGATTTCAAGACCCGGAAAAGGCATGTAATTTTAATAAGACTACATATCAATGTGATAAGTTATATATTATGAATATTCTTTTTTCTAGTTATACCAAACCCTAGAATATTTGATCAGGTAGAAATTGTAAGAACTATTTTTAACAGTCCTTCTCTTTAATCATTATCCAGTAAAAAAAAACCACAGGAAAAGTCACGGGGGCTTTTGAAAGCTGTTGTGGACGAGAGCGGGCCTTGGATTCAAATGTTGAGAACCCCTGCTTAAATGTGAGCATGCGTATATGTGCTACCTGTGGCTTGCAGTGTTCCTCAATCCAGCTGAAGACGCAGGCAGAGAGCTCCTGAAAACTGCTGACTGACACCGCGGTACTGAAGGACTGGAATAGAGAGTCCATGATGCTCTGAAACACGCTGAACTTCACCTGATCGGAAACCTGCTCGCTGCCCTGCTGAGGGTTATTCTGATGGGCCTTCACAATGTGCTCATAGTTCCTGAAACAAAACCCACACAGTGTCAATTAAGCCGCTTGTTTCAAACGACCCAATTCCGATTTTTTTCCTCCCACGTTGCAAAGGCCAGATATAACCCACAGACGCAAATGCACGTTTCCGATTCATATCAGATTTATTGCCATGTGAATGAGGCCTAAAACCGATCTGAGAATATCGGAATCCATGTGCTTTTTTTCTGCTTACATCCAGCCACATAAACGGACAGATCGGTTATACCCCTTTCAATGCGAGTCGTGCGTTTTTACTTCCTAAACGTTTCCGTTGTTTCGGCAAGTGTACATTGTAAATGCAGATATCGGATATGGGTCACTTTTAAAAGGTGATGCAAGTTGGTCGTCGAAAAAAAAAAGAAAACCCCGGATGTAGTCACAAAAACGGAATTGGGCATCAAGACCTGCAGTGTAAATGTAGCCTCAGAGGTCACATTTGTATGTGAAGACTTCTCCCTCCCTCAAAGGACTTAAAGGGTGTTATCTTTCTTGGCAGAAGAGTGACAGTGTCAGATAAAGCCCTGTGAAACTCCAAAACAGCCCTATAGGAGAATAAGTGGAACTATATTTGTCAGCTTAAGCAACTAAATATATTTCCGGCCCCCCTCTAAATAACCAACCACTCACGTTTTCATAATTTTCAGCGCCATCACCTCCTTCCTAAGTGTGGAAACATCCTCTTCCTGCTTCTTCTTTTCTTTGTGGAGAAACTGAATATAGTCGATCGCTGCACAGACACACAAACACACACACAGACACGAGTTGCTGAGCTTTTCATTCCAGACTTAAAATACATGTTGCATGGAAATATAAATAGGTAATGCAGCTTCTCACTCTTCTGAAGGACTGTAGCTTTGCTGATCTTCTGTGTGGCCATGGCAAAGTCAGACTGCTGCTGGCATGTAGGCACTATAGACTGCAGGTCATCATAGCCTTTCTGTGGGAGAGAGATCCATACAGACACTTTTGAGTGATGAGCTGAATGTGTTTTGAGTGGCTCGGTTTACAGTATCTCTGCTTCTGCTCTGAGATTGGGTCTCTCGTAACGTGCATTTGGGAAAGCAACACATTTGTAATGAGAAGTGCTTATAAACTGGCTGTTGACAACTAAATATAATATATAATCTGTCAAAATAACATTTAATGTTTGGAAATTAACACCATAAAAATGAGTACTGTAATTTTACAAATTCTTATTTTTTTTTAAAGTGAAATATTACACTGTTAAAATTTAGTTTAATATTTTTATTTAGTATTAATACTACTTCTATTACTAATTATTATTATTATTATTATTCACAAAGCCGACAAAATTACATTCGCAATTTTCATCAGTAACATCGCAACATTTTTTTTTCCCCCACTGAGAGCTGAGATTAAATTCCTTATTTTATATTTCTCAAAAGGGTTTTCTTACCCTTTCAGACTTTGCACGGTTTCTTAAAACTACTAAATAAAGTAGAATCACTACCAAGTAAAAGACGGACATCTTTGGCAGTTACATCATGACTTGTGCCGTGTTTCAAGACATGTCAAGTTAAACTGTACTTTAACTTTTAAAAACGCACCTCAAGGCACATTTAATTGCATTAGATTTGCTCTTTGTCCCGTTTTTAAACACAACAATGTCCCTCTAAGCGGTTGCTGCACTGAACTGAAAGTCAGTGTGTCCGGCTGCGATCAGACAAGCAATCGAAACACAAAACCATCCATCCCAATATTAAAAATGAAATGTTTTGAAGTTTGAATGGAGTCAAGTTAATTATTGTGCTTTTATGATTGATCATTGCTGTCACTCGGGTTCCCGTGGCATCCAAAATATAACACCAGAAAACATTGTGCTTATATGGGCTACAGTCTGCTCTTCTCAGTCTAACCTTGATGGCATCCCTGCGTTTCTGCTCAGCCTGTGTGTGTGCCTGTCTCCTCCGGTCTTTATACGACTCCTTATAAGGCGTCTCATGTCTGTTGTCACTGTCTTCATCATCTAAACCAAAGGGAAGAAGAACCATCTGTTAGCTACAAACGGTCATGATGCATTATATTTTTATCTCTCTTCAAAGTATCGACACATCTTTTCTTCCGTATTGAGACGTACAAGTGTAACGGATAACCAGAAAAAAAGAAAAACTATAGGACGGAGACTTGGTTGACTGAATTTTGAGATGCGCGCACTGAACTCAAAAACGGCAGCCAAATTCTAAATGATTAGAGAAGTACATCAACAGAGTTAAGATACAGTTACGACATTTATTAGAATGAAGGGTACGAATGGATGAATCACAATAAGATCTATAAAATGCATTGTTGAATTTCAACTTTAACAGTGGCAAACCATCCAGAAAAGAGAAACTACAGCCATTTCAGAGCAAAGGGTATTTATCAAAGTTTGATATTAGATGATGGAGATTTGTAGTATCATCACCTGTGTTCGGTACTGAAGAGGCACTCGTGGATCCAATGCTATTGGCTCTGGACACCAAACTTCCTTTGCAAGCGTTTTCAGCAAAGAAACCTAAAGATTTAAAATACGTGTAAATAAATAAACTAGTGGTACTCTTTAGTTACTACAATATTTGAAAGCACAAAAGTAGTTTCAGTTCAGTTTGTCAAGTCCAGCCTATGAGGTAATTATGTTTTATGATTTTATAACCTTTATCTTGACAATATAAGCTGGGAAAAAATAAAAACAAAAACACACTGTATGTCTAAAAGTGTAGTTGAGCCTTTCAGGAGTGACTCACTGTGATCGAAGCCGTTGTCGCTGAAGCCTCCGTCCGTCTGCCGAGACATGGTGACAGGTGATGCAGAAAGACAAGCAGAAGAACAGACTAAACATCCACAGACGATCACATATGCAAACAGAGCCTGACCTGTCCTGTCTCTTTACCTTTAACTGGGACACCTCGAACTTCCAGCTGTGAGGTGTCCTAAATAAAGCACTTTAAAATAATGTCAGAGGGAGCAATCACTGTCACATTGTCAAGCTGTCATTACAGCTTATGGAAAAGAGGGCATATTTTATTCGTTGTACATGAATATGAGGCAGAAATAAATATAGTGAGGAAGAAAAGAGACCCTCACTTTCTAGTGAGGCAGTTAAACGCGTTTTGAAACAGCAGATGTAGCCAACAAGCAGGTTAGCTTAGCGGATTCAACGGTAAAACATCTGTTTCACAGCTTCCTTTCTATTATTAACAACATAAACTGTTCGTTTACGCGCAGAACCGCTGTCGGCCTCGTTTCAGCGGTGATATTTTGCCTAAAGCACTCCTATACACTGCTTTTATAGATCATGTGGGAAGCTGTTATTGTTCTTTTGACTTGCTGAACTTTACGGTTAGCCTGAGCTGGAAAGTGAAACCAACCATTACAGACCAACACAGATGAACAGACACACGCGTTACTAAGTCGATTAAGAAGGGAATGGCTGTATAAAATGAACAAACGGTCTTTGTCTGAATAGTTTTGCTTACTTTTAACCAAGGATCCTCCGGCGACGCGCTGTTTTCCGTCATTTTGGAATAAACAATGACGGGATTTAAGGAAGTGCGCCTCCTAGTGGCCATTATCTGATCCTCACAGACGCTCATCCTCTTTGTTCATCTCTTTAAACCTGCCTTACCTTGTGACGTCCAAGACACTTGATGAGGTCATTGTTAATTCAATTATTAATTCATCATCATTTATTCTTTTGTATATCGCACTGTTTATGTATATATTTATTTCGCCTATTCCTTCCATTGCTCCATCTCCTATTTGAGTAAAGTTGAACGCCAGTGTGCTGTTCAGTCAAATGTCCACGTGATGGCGCTCTAAGAGAGTTGATGCATGACATGATAATGGATGGATAGATACGTTACTACTAATTTAAAAAACACTACTTTAATAAATTTGTACCTGAATCTATGCCAATGTTTACTTTTTTTTTTACCCAACATCACAAAGGTAATACTGTACTCCCATTAATGTTAATTAATATGCATTAACTGACAATAAGCAACATATTTATTACAATGTTTATTAAAAATTATTAGTTAATAATAATTAAATTATAAATAAAGCTGTTCATGTTAGCCCCATTATAGACTATTAACAAACACAACTTACAGTTTTAAAATTGTATTAGAAGATTTTTCAAATTAACATTAACTGAATTTTTATTGTTAGTTCATGTTAATTAAAGCAGTTAACTAATGTAAACAAATAGAACTGTAGTGTTTAAAGGGACAGTTCACCCAAATATGAAAATTTCTGTCATCATTTACTCATCCTGGCGTTGTTCTAAACCTGAATGAACATCTTTCATCTGCTGAGCACAAAAGAAGATATTTTGAAGAATATGAGTAACTAAGCAGTGGATGGACCTCATTGACTCCCATAGTATGGAGGGGGAAAAATCCTATGGACAGTTCTCTCTGTTTTGCCTGTGTGTTCTAGTTCAGCATTGTTTGTTATGGTTTCTGATGACTCCTCACCTGTTGCTGTTTCATTGATGAACTTTCCTTGTGTATTTAAGCCCTCAGTGTTCCTCAGTTCATCGTCTCACATTAACGTTGTTTGAAACTTAGAGTCTAATAAATATTGAGTTTATTCGTTCATTCTGTGTCATGCGTCATCTCTCTTGTGTTATCTACACAGCTCTCCGTGACAAACACACAGTACATAATACACACATACTATAGTGTGATGCGTGTTTCAAGCCATATTATTTTTCAAACACAAACAGAATCTAAACCGACACACCCAGAGCTCTGTCTCAGTGCGAGGTGTTCAGGAAGCTTGATGCTTCTGCTTTTTTTCTGTGGTTTCCTCCTGCTCTCAGACGCTGCTCTTTCATTTCTGTAACATACACCAGTGTGCTCGGACAGGTGCCTTCGTGTAAATTTACCAACATCTGCATTTTCTTTTGAAAGGAACGTCTGTAGGCTTGATCAGAGGGAGTGGAGTTGTGAGAAAGATGCTCCAACATCTGAAGCGCTCACAAGAGAGGCAGACTCCTGCAGAAAAGGCCCGTTACACCGGTGATCAACACACTCAGCCGTACTGAGAGTCTGGAGGAGCAGAGCTTTTAAACAAGCTGAACTGCCTTCATAGTGAAAGTACTAGAAGACGCTTTGCTTGTTCTTTTTTTTTTTTTTTTGACTAAGCAGGCCTGAGAAGATCACCAAGTGTTTTAGCAATTTTCTGATCGTGAGTTTGATTAATTCTGAACTTTCATCTTCGTTGAAAGCTTCTGCACAGTCCCTTGCATCGACCTGGAATCAGTTTTGGTTTGAAAGGTGTTCGTATTTTCTGACAACATGTCCTAAAGGAGTCCATGTGCTTCCACCTACACTGGATCTAACTGACTAGAAAACTTTCAACACTTCAGTGGATTTTGACCTGTGGATTGAGGAGAGACCCGACTGAGTTTGGCTAGTGGTTGATCTAGAAGCAGTTTAATATCCTGGAATTTCTAAGGAAAGCTGTGATGGGTAACGCAGCCGGCGGGTTGGAGCAGATGGAGGGGCAGGAGGCCAAAGGCTCACCGGGAGGGATAAACCCTACGCCATCCATGCCTAAAAAGAAATGTGCTCCTCCTAAACTACCCATGCCCCCTGAGGACGAGCTAGAAGAACGCTTCAGTGTGGTTTTGGTGAGCTCTTTATACACAGACTTGTTATAGCACAACAAAAGCAAGCTTTTCTGTTTTCACACTTCCTGTCAGCCACTTTGTTAGGATGTTAACATTGCATTAAATTATCTGTCTTTGCTTTTTGGAAACATATATAGTGGCAGAATCTGATTTCACAAAGTACAACATGTTCTTTGATCAACATCTTTGTTTATCCTGGAACAACTTTCCAAACAACCAATCAGATTTGAGGGACAAGTTTACAGTTTGTGTCAAGTTCAGGCTTACAGTCAGGGTTGGCTGCTTCTACAGCAGTGTTATTCACCTATCATTTCCCTCTGATTTTTTTAGGGATAAGTTATGGGTAGGGTTAGGGGTAAAGGACGACATTTTCAGACAATAATGTTGTTCCAGGATCAACAAAATAATGTGTCTAATTCAGGAGGCAAAACAAGCAAACCTGTTGCGCAGACAATCAAAAAAGATAATCACACATAATGTAAACGTTTCAAAGCCAATGCAAATCTTCAGTTGCTCTTTATTTATTTTAACGTGTTCTTGTGACAGTGTAATTATACATTTAAATACTGAGTAATTTTAATGTACTATAGGGTTAGGATTTGGTACAGGGTTAGTTGCATGTAATTATGCACAATTTATAGTTAATACCATAGTAATTACATGTCATTTGTACCAAGGACATACAAAGGGTCAGTCTTCCACCGGAAATAAGAACTTAAGTAAGATTTGGAAAAGAACTTATGACTTAATGCAATCTGCTCACATTAGTTCCACATGGGCTTTTGGTACAGGAACTGACAGTGGTGTGATGACAAATGAGGCAACTACTTAAGAGAAGTTATAAGACAAAAAGAGGCCCTATATTCTTGGTGATAACTGACCTTTGATTCGTCTTTCATTTCAGAGCAAGATACCAGTGTCAGTTGCTTATCCTCTTAGAGATGTCATCATGTTAGTTGGGCAATTTGTTAAATCAGTTAACTGCTGCTGAATAGAAGCTTGCCTCCACTTAAGCCTGTTTCCACAATTATCTTTAACAATAATTGTTCTTAGGAATGCAACTTTATATGTCCCAGCTGTGACTTCATATCTCACAGTATATAACTTACTCTGAGCTAGAAATGGGCTAATAAATGGTCCTTCTGAAAAGACTCTTATTGGTCTGACTGCATTTGTGCATGTGAATGCTCAAGTCAGGCTGTTAGATGAGAGGGACTCTAAACCCATCATTACACTGCTGAGGTACGGTTTAGTCCTGGATCCTTTGAGTTTAAGCGATAGCCTTGTGTAGAATATGAGAATGTAAAACCACTGCATGCGATGGATATCACATATGCTCACATTTTACAGTCATTTCCTCATTGCAGGCTACTTCCATAAGCCTTGAACTGTAAAGCTGGTGCATTACATATAATATAAACATGACCTAGTCTCCACTTTATTCACTCTCTTGTTAAGTAGCAGTAGACCACAGTTATTCCCCCACCCTATATCTCACCCCTCCCTTCTCTCTCTCTCTCTCTCTGTTCCTCCAGTAACCACGTAATGCGTTTCTAAAAGTGCTTTCACTCTTTTTGCATGCAACCTTAAAAAAAATAACCCCGCTCAGAGCGGAAACACCTTACTGCTGTAGGAGAAAACACCCAAGAGCAGTGTTTCTACTGTGAACACCCTTTTTTTTAACAGACCACACCCTCTCAATTTGGTTAACAGGTTTAATATCAAATCAGGTGTGAAAACATAAAACTTAAATGTAATGATGGATGTTTGTTGCTAGTAATGTGTTTGAAGTGCAAGACATGAAGCAATTCAGCCCTGTGCCTTTTTCAGGAAGTCACATTGCGTCAGACTGAAGACTGGCAGCATATGATCTTTAAGAGAAAAACAAAAACTTAAGGGTAAATTATTATGTACTTGACATGATAATTCACCCTGCAAAAAAGAAGAAAATTCTGTATTATTTACTTACTGTCATGTCATTCCAAACCTGTATGACTTTCTTTCTCTCTTCTGTGAAGCAACACAGAGGATTGTCGACTTACATTTAGACATTTAAAAAAAAAAAAAAAATCCACTCAAGTCATACAGGTTTGAAATAAAATAATGGAATAGTAAACAAAATATTGATTTTCATTTGAACGGTCCCTTTATTGATCTGAAGCAGGCTAAAGAAGGAACAATAATTGCATCATAACCCATTTTGTAATGACAAGAATCAGTCACATTTTCTTCTCATGCATCAGATAGAAACGGTGATCACCATTATAACATTTTCATGACGTAAAAGGCAAATCAGATTTTATTCAAAATTATTGAAAGCGTTAACCAGCTGTAATAAATACTTAATTAATATATTGTTGTCAGTCTCCTTCATAACTCATCCTCAGACTTTGACATCCTGATTCTCCAGAATTCAGATGTTGTCCTCAACATCACAAGCTAGTTAGTATTAAAACACTGACAACAACTTCTCTTGCACAGTTTAATCTTGGTTCTGGTTTACATATTATTAGTGGCAGTAATTAAATGTCCAGTTTTTGAGATCCAGTATTATGGATGTAAACTGTCTATTGCAATCTGGCTTTTTTTTCACTCATAACCTTATATTTTTGCACTTATGCTAATAATTTCTCTTCTCAGAGCTCCATGAATCTGCCTCCCGATAAGATGAAGCTTCTGAGTCAGTATGACAATGAGAAGAAATGGGAGCTGGTTTGTGATCAGGTGAGATACCACTATTGCCTTCTGTCCATCAACTTCATGCAATTGTTTAATAATAATAAAAAAAAAGACAGCAAAGTAGAACTGAGAGCATGCCTACATCTTGATCGTTTCTCTCATTTACTTCTCATTTACGTAGTGAAACATTATTCATATTGAAATATGTAACGAATGACTCATTGAAATATGTAAGTCACTTCAGTTTTTAATACCCTGTGTCTGCAGTTTAGGTGTGACCTTTGAAAGGAAGTTGTCAGTTGACTATATTGAGACACATCAGAAGCTTAAATGAGATCTGAACAATGTGACACAAATATCAAAACTGCATGATATCTGGCTGTGAAAAATGTATACAAGAGCCTGAAATGCAATGAGTAAAAACAACGTTTAATTTATTACTCCAATAATGTATATTATATATATGTTATATGATATGTATATATGATATATATATATATCAGAGACCCAGTTTTTAAAGTGTCTCTAGTGTTTACTAAAAAATGCTTCTCATTTAATTGATCTATCCTGTTTTTTTTGTTCTGTTTTATGAGAAATTAAAATACAGGTTAAGGCATTTGTAGTGATATGTTTTAGAGAATGCATCAGGCTTGATATAGACTATAAGAAGGAAAACAGTGGTTGACAGAAAAATGCCTCTTTATGTAAATGTAAATTATAGGCTGAAAAACCACAATAGTGAGTTTTGCAAAGAAGATGTATTTTTTATGTTTGTACATATTTTAGTTTAACCTTTCAAAGACATGATGGTTAAAGCAGATGATGTAAAGATTGATAGTGGGCATGAGCAGACACTTCAAGAGGAGAGAAAGAATTAGAGGGAAAATTACAGCAGCAGTATGAGGTCAGATTCTTAAGGTGGTGAAACCGTGTCTACGCACTTCCGGTGTTATTATTTGTGTCTCTATGACAACCGTGGGATCCAAGCTTTGTAACTATGGGTGCAGAGAGTTGTCATGGCAGCGCATGCACACATCTAAAATTTATTTCTTACCTATTATGTAGGCTGTATTCCACCTTCAGTTAAATGAAATGATGGCAAGTTTGGGGACGGTTAATGCTTTTCATTTCGTCAAAAACATTCAAAAACATTAATCAGTACTAAACTGTTTTCAATACTGATAGTATTAATAAATGTTTCTTTGTCATCAAATCATCATATCAGAATGATTTCTGAAGCATCATGTGACACTGAAGACTGGAGTAATGATGCCGAAAATTCAGCTTTATTTTCACAGGAATAAATTACATTTTA
The DNA here is from genome assembly GCA_037194245.1 of Opsariichthys bidens. Taxonomy (NCBI): domain Eukaryota; kingdom Metazoa; phylum Chordata; class Actinopteri; order Cypriniformes; family Xenocyprididae; genus Opsariichthys; species Opsariichthys bidens. The sequence continues at coordinate 14,559,731 of CM074277.1, read as the reverse complement.
AAAATATATTGAAACGGAAAATTGTTATTTTGAATTGTAATAATATTTTATTACAAAATGCTGTGTTAAAAACAACACAAGTTGGGTTGAAAATGGACAAACCGGTTGGGTTGAATGTTTGCCCAATGTGCTGGGCAGTTTTATTCAGAAGCCCCTCACTGCAGAACACGAGATCCAGGGGATGGAGACGGGATATGTAAAGTGGAAAGAGATGGATCTGGATCCAACAGTGAGGACCATCTCATTTTATTTAAACCAACTATTGTTTAACAAAAATTACTAAATGGCTGGCTTAAAATGATCCCAAAATTAAAAATCATAATAATGAAAAGGTGAACATTTAAGCAATTTATTAAATGTTTACTGTTTAATATTATTCATTAAATGTATTAATAAAAGTTCATTTATCAAATATTAATGTGCAACATAATTTTAAGCAAGAATTCAATCATTTTTAAACAATAGTTGAGTTAAATAAAACTATTCAGCAGATTGGGCAAACTTTTAGCCCAACCGCTGGGTTTGTCCATTTTCAACCCAACTTGGGTTGTTTTTAACACAGCACATATTTAAAAAGATCTTACAGACCCCAAACTTGCTATTATTTTATGGTACATAAAAGCATTTAAACATCACGTCTCCATCAAAATGGCTGGAAATTCGTCCATTCATCGTTTGTCTTTCTCCCAATGTCTATTAGGAGCGTTTTCAAGTGAAAAACCCTCCCTCAGCGTACCTGACTAAAATCAAGAGCTTCTACCAGGACCAAGGTGGAGTGGCGCGCAGGGTCAGTACTGCTCCGCTCTTCCCTCTGCACCTACACTCTCATTTCTCTTCACCCCGTGTCAGTGCTGACAGCCACCTGTGAAAATGCCCAGTTTGAGTTTTGATGCGAGGTGAACGATTGTCTGTCTCTCTGTGATTCTCTCTCCACAGTTCAAGAAACGTGTGCAGGAGTCAACTCAAGTCCTGAGAGAGCTGGAGATCTCTCTCAGAACCAATCACATTGGGTTAGTGGCAGCTTTATTTTCTTGTACAGTGCAATGATAGACTTCACTGCTACTCCTGAATAAAAGAATACTTCCATAGAGAGATTTCTAGATAGTACAGCATAATGTTTAAACTAATAATCATGATTATTATGGTCAAACATTTGATTGTACCTTTCAGACATTCTGTTACCTATAGGTAATGTTGCATATACATGTCACCTACCTCTCATTAGGGTATTAGTTGAGTATTACTAGATTGTTAGGGTTGGGGTTAGTTGAATACGTTGACATGCACTTGCAAAGTAACTTATAGTCAGTAGAACTCATAGTCATCCTGTTGGGGGAGTATCACAATAAGAGTTAGCAGATATGAAGTCTAATAGTCTAATGAGAGTTAGTTGACATTTATGTGAAATGTTACTTATAGTCAACAGAACGTCTAAAGTGGACCATCAAAATAAAGTGTTATCAAAAATTACAATCGCAATTATTATCACAATTTGCTTAGAATTACTGCGCTTTCAAGTCAGCAGGTTTATTAGACCTTATTTGCTAAACCCTTTAGGAGCTGCTCTCAAAAGTTAGAACAGTGAAATTCCTAATAAGAATTACAATGATCACCAATTGTGTACATATTTTTTTACTTAAACAACAAAAAAGACTTTGTATTGTAGCACTTTTATGTTGCATAAAGAGGTCAGATGATTATACTTAAATATTTGAGAGAAGCAGAAATTGTGATCCCAAGTTAAATATGATTAATTGTTACATTAAATTCCTTTTATTCTTTATAGGTGGGCTCAGGAATTTCTGAACGAGGAGAACCAAGGCTTGGATGTCCTGGTGGACTTCTTGTCATATGCTCAAAGTGATGCACCGTATGTTTATTCATATGTTTATCACTAACATTTCCCATAAACACCATCTAATGAATTGTCAAAGAAGATGACTAAATATTAGATTCTGATAAGATGCGGCTAGAATTCACTCGCCACATCAGTCATATAGTCTGTCACTCTGTCAGCGACTTAAAAAAATGACCTCAGATCCTGTGCTGATGTGTTTCTCAGGTTTGAGGTGGAATCTGTGGAAAATGGCAGCTCTGTTTCAGACAACAGGAGGTTGTCAGAGAGATCAGTGGAGGATCTAGCCAAAAATGTCAGCCATTCTCCCACACGTGGGATGACCAGAGCAGCACGTGCACTCACTGTCCGGTGAGTCGTGCTACAACACCCCCAAAAATACAGGGTTCACTGCTGGGTATAAGAACTAAAATGAAGAAACCATGATGTTAAATGTTCTTCTCATGCAGAAACATCTATTTGTTTAAGTCAAGTGCTCATCTTTTGTTCATTCTGTGCTTTTCCATGTCAGAATTACTTCCTTGACTCACAGCCGAAGAACTACGCGAAATGCGCGATTGGCCAGTCAAAGAGACGACGTTCACCTCTGTATTATGTGTCTGCGTGCAATCATGAATTATCAGGTGTGTAGGAGTGAGGAGCACATACAAACACACGACTACTCAAAAGATCATTTTAAAAGAATTTCATGTAACTGCTTTTTTTTTTAACAGTCCGGGTTCAATTTAGTCATGACGCACCCCAGATGTGTCAATGAAATTACACTTAGTCTCAACAACAAAAACCCCAGGTAAGAGTGTTTTTGTGCGGTATGTAATTTGTGTGTTTGTTGTGTGAGTTTGTAATACACTTCAATACACTGTCCATAGGACTAAAGCTCTGGTGCTCGAGCTGTTGGCGGCAGTTTGTCTGGTTAGAGGAGGACATGACATCATCATTTCCGCCTTTGACAACTTTAAAGAAGTAAGATGACAAGCCTCTCACACATTTACATACAATGTTTTTTTTCTAGACGGAATGTCCTCAGAACATGTTTTGTAATATTTTGGAGTTGCCCAAGATACATTTTACGAAATTTCATATAAAAAATCTTCCCAAATGTGGTGTGTTGTACATAAATTTCACAAATTACGCTATCAATTATACACAAATGCCTTCCATACTTAAGTAAATTTAAACATTGTGTAGCTTAGAATATTGTAGGCGTCTTGCTCAACACTTACCTCTATGTGTGGCGCACCTTCTCACAGGTGAGTGGAGAGAAGAACCGCTTTGAGAAGCTCATGGAGTACTTCATGAACGACGACAGCAACATAGACTTCATGGTGAGCCCTGGCATGAATCACATATTAATTTTCAGTTAAGAGAAAGATTACAATTGATGAAATATGAATGATTTTGAACTCTGTCTTTTTCTTCACAGGTGGCTTGCATGCAGTTCATAAACATTGTGGTCCACTCAGTGGAGAACATGAACTTCCGTGTGCATCTTCAATATGAGTTCACCCAGCTGGGTCTTGACCAGTACTTAGAGGTCAGTCTAGTGTTCAGCACAGATAACTTATTTATAAAAGCATGACATACATTTTTCTCAAACTTAACACAGGATTTTAGATGTTTTGTGAATTTATGAAACTGCGCGTGATGCTTCTAATGTCACTCACTGTTTGCTTGTTTGTTTGTATGGTTGGATATCAGCAGTCCCTAAAGGAAATGGAAAGTGAGAAGTTGCAGGTGCAAATTCAGGCGTACTTGGATAATGTGTTTGATGTTGGAGCTCTGCTGGAGGATGCTGAGAGTAAAGGGGACATAATGGAGCATCTAACAGAACTGCAGGAGACCAATGCACAGGTTAAATATACACTAAACACTATCCACACAAACAAACGTGCACATAATCATCTATCGCATGGCACACATTGCCTCATATTGTAGGTAGGCTGTACTGATACTCATAAGTGTGTGTATATTCTTGTGTTGTAGCTGAATGCCAGATTGCAGGAATATGAGAATGGAGCACTGGAAAAAATGGCAGAGCTGGAGAAACAACTAATGCAGGCCACTAAAGAATCAGCACTGCTGAAGGTACCAAACTGCATCTCTTTCTCTCTCTCTCTTGCACTGGCTGAATTGCAATTTTTATACTCATCCATTACTATATAGTGTAGTATACTATAGATCAGAAGTAGTCTGTACCAAATGTTCAGTACATGTAAAAGGGTCCCAGATATCATATTTGAGATGAATTTTTATAGTATGCATCTACGCATGTTTTTTGGTATAATATTACCCATAATTTTTCCAGTGTGGTATTAAGCTGTAGGATGGTCCAATACTAGAAGGCTGGCTCACGTCATATTTAAAATGACACTGCGAAAATAGTTTTCTGAAGTATTTTGTATTGTTTTCACATAAAAATGATCCTTTTATAAATATAGAAAAAGAAAAAAATAATAATTTAAAACGTTTTCTTATTCATGCTTCAACATGAATTTATTTAAGAAGCAAAATTGAGTAAATAAGACAGTTTCAGAGAATATATCTTTAATAAATGTATCTAAATTAACTTTATCTGTTCTTACCCCTCTGATAGAGAGGTTTTAGCATAAATCTAAAAATCGAATTTTGATTAATTTAATTCAAAATAAATTCAAGACATATTCTCTAAAAAGTTTATAACTTATGTAAATAAATGTGTTTTGTTTTAGATATAAAATATTCTTAGCGTTTTAACAACAAATAAGTCCAAACTTATACTCTAAATGTATTGTGGTTTATATACTTAGGATGCCAAATGCAGTACACACAGGTAATGTACTTAGAAATATCAAAATTGGGAAACTCTAAACCTTCACCTGCGTGTGTTACAGGAGAGCTTGCGAGAGTCCTGTACCCAGGTGAGCACTTTGCAGCAGAGAGAACGAGAACGAGAGATTCAGAGGGAGAGAGAACGAGAGCAGGAGCGTATGTCACAGCCCTCACATGTAGAGAGAGAGAAGGTGAGTGAAAAGGAGTCCAAACTGGAGGCGAAGCTGAGGGAACTGCAGGAGAAAGGCTTAGTCCGACTGGAGCGCACAGCCTCTGGAAGCCTGGACATTGAAGTCGTTCCAGTCACCGTTGAGAAAATTGTCACTCAAACGTGTAAGGAGCACTTCTGCAAAAGTTCTCTTAGTGGTTGGCATCTAGTGAACTGAAAATGTTTACCTCAAGTTGGCTAACATGTTTTGATAACATAACATCTATTTAATGTTCACAGTGACTGTGTCAGGTCCTGCTTCTCAAGCCCCGCCCCCTCCAGCTGCAGGACCGCCTCCTCCTCCTCCTCCTCCTCCTCCTCCATTACCTGGCGCTGCAATGCCTCCTCCTCCTCCTCCTCCACCACCACCTCCTCCTCCTCCTGGAACTGGAGGCATTCCGCCTCCTCCTCCCCCTCCAGGTGGAGGGCCACCTCCTCCTCCGCCCCCACCTGGCTGTGGGCCGCCACCCCCTCCAGGAGGTCCTCCTGCCCCTGGGGGTGAGACAGGTGAAGGAACATAACTTTTTACAATTAAAGAAATAAGCAGACTGGCAGACAGGCAGCTTGAGCTGGGTGACCGCATATTCATATTTTCAATTGTTTTACACAGGATCCAAGTCACGCAAACCAATTCAAACAAAGTACAGGATGCCTCTGTTGAACTGGCAGGCTTTGAAGCCCAATCAAGTGTCGGGAACAGTGTTTAGCGAGCTGAATGATGAGCAACTGTTAGGGGTAACCCAAAATTAAACATTCATCATCATTGATTCACCTTCAATGATATTATAAAGTATTATTTCAAAATATCTTTATGTTGTCCAGAAGAAAGAATGTCATACAGGCTTGGAATGACTATCAATGAATCTATTACACTTTCTCTTTCCAAGGAGATAAATATGGATATGTTTGCGGAGCAGTTTAAGACCAAGGCTCAAGGTCCTCCACCAGATATTTCTAAGATCAAGGTTAAAGTGGCTGAGAAGGCCCCCAGTAAGGTGTCCCTGCTGGAGGCTAACAAAGCCAAGAACCTTGCCATCACCCTCCGCAAGGGAGGCATGAGCCCCAATGACATCTGCACAGCCATTGAGAGGTATGTATCAGCTCAGGTTTTGCCTGTGAACAGCAAACTGGACCTGCATGGAAACTCCTTTCTCTCTATCTTTCTCTCAGATATGATCAACAATCTCTGAGTCTAGACTTCCTGGAGCTTCTAGAACGTTTTATCCCATCGGAGTATGAGATGAAGTTACTCCAGAACTACGAGAAGGAAGGGCGGCCGCTAGAGGACCTGAGCGAGGAAGATCGTTTCATCAGCCGCTTTGGTAAAATCCCACGCCTTGCTCAGCGAATCAACACCCTCACCTTCATGGGCAACTTCCCTGAGAGCGTGAAACGTCTGCAGCCGGTCAGTTCGCATCACAGTTCAGCTGGTGTACCCCACTCAATGAGTGTGTTTTATTCAAAAATCACAGTTTTGTCCCACCTGTTTCTATAGCAATTGGATGCCATCATTGCAGCTTCGGTGTCCCTCAAGTCTTCATCAAAGCTGAAAAAGATGTTAGAGGTGAGTGGACCTCATTTGTGTTAGGATTTTTTAATGGCTTGCACCTTCAACGGGGCTCACTTGTCAATGTCCTGCTTCAGATCATCCTGGCCTTTGGGAACTACATGAACAGCAGTAAAAGAGGAGCAGCGTATGGGTTCCGCCTGCAGAGTCTTGACCTGGTGAGTGAGCTTGTAGATTGTAACTTCAAGGGTCATGTTTCTGTTATGCAGGGCTTCAGCATTATGTATGCAGAAAGTTAAAGGCCAAGGTGAGAGTTTAGGGAAGCTCTCTTCATATTAATTATGAGAGACGGATGAACTTGCACATAGAGACCTTTGATGTAGAGGGTAGACGCAGAAATAAAGAGGATTCTAAAAGAAAACCGGGATTGAAACTTTGCACGGGTACGGAAACTTTGCATGCTAAACTTCTGTTGCTGAGGGGTTATGAATAAACATTTCTCATTGCCTTTGTTTTCCAAATGTAAGATTATCCTTCCTTTACCTCTGCGACTTAAAAACATACACCAATCATCAATCTTTTTATTCATAATTTTTATGCGTAAGATATAATAGTATATGTAATATTTTGAATGAGTTTTCATTCTCATTTGAATTAATTTAAGTTGTGTGTATTAAGCAGTTTCCATCTATATTCACATTATATTTACCAGTGTTGGGGGTAACACATTACAAGTATTGCGAGTTATGTAATCAGATTGCTTTTTTCAAGTAACTAGTAAAATAACACATTACTTCTAAATTTACAATTAAATATCTGAGATTACTTTTTCAACTAGGTAACGCACGTTACTTTGTTTTCCAATTTATTGACTGACAGCTCTGCAGTGTTGAGAGAATTCTGTAGTAAGTGCAGAGGTGTTGTGTGCGCTATACTAGTTTTAGACTAAATGTGAGCATATTTACTTCTCTTCCTGCATCCTATTCTTCTGTATTCACAATGGCAGCATAGCTGAAAGGCTTGTTTGTTTAAACTGCGCCCTCTACTGTACATTTCCTTCAGCCTGAGGCTTATTAATTTCACTTTAGGTGTGAAAGGGCCTTTACATTTGCCAAAAGTAGAGCTTTTTTACTGAGACAAACAAGCAAGCCCAGACCAGATGAGAAAAAGTGATGCAAAAGTAACGTAACACATTACTTTTCATAAAAAGAAACTAAGTAATGCAATTAGTTACTTTTCAGGGAGTAACAATATTATAGTGCATTACATTTAAAAGTAACTTTCCCCAACACTGATAGTTACTGTAAAAATATGCTGATCTATTCAATTCCTTACTGATGGAGGTTATTTACCTTAAAACGTAAGTAATCTCTGCATCTGTCCTTAGTGGCCACAGTTAAACTCACAGTGTCTCACTCTCTTGTGTCTTTCAGCTTTTGGACACCAAGTCCACGGACCGCACTCAGACTTTGATGCACTTCATCGCCAATATGGTGCATGAGAAATACCCTGACCTTGCCTCCTTTTACAATGAACTCCGCTTTGTAGACAAGGCTGCACTGGGTAAGACATACAGTACTAATAGTTCAACATAGTTACATCGCATGATACACTTTACATACTTTAAATATGGGAAACATAGTACAATCACTGCTTATCAATTATTAATGTAGGGTCTCTTTTTTATAACTCCTTTTCTCTCTCAGTGTCTTTGGACAGTGTGCTACAGGAAGTCAGATCTCTGGAGAGAGGGATGGAAGGGACCAAGAAGGAGTTCATGGTGCAAGATGACATCCCAACGCTGAAAGAATTTGTTAAAGCCAACAGTGACATATTAGACTCACTTGTTAAAGATGGCAAGACAGCACAGGTGAGACCACAGGAGCATGTATGCCCACAAGCACATGAACACAAACTATTTGACAAACTAATTCTTGCTGGCTTTTTCTCTTCTGCCAACAAGGAGGCATACATGTCTGTATTGGAGTACTATGGAGAGAACCCGAAGACGACGCAGCCTTCCATGTTCTTCCCACTCTTTGTCAGGTTCATCAAAGGTTATAAGGTGAGAGATACAGTAAAATACAGTAACCCACAGCTATTGAGCATGTCCATGTCAAAACATACACTTTTTTTGATCGTTTACACGCTTAGAGAAATTACTTGAAGAACGTAAAGGAATAAAATATTAAATAAGCATGTTAAATGAGCTGAGCTCTATACGAAGATCTGCACCATTTGATTATTAATTATCATGATGGCGAATTATTGTGTCACACAACAGCAAGCAGAACAAGACAACGCACAGAAGAAAAAACAGGAGATCGCAGCAGAAGAACAGACAACCCCTTCCCCTAAGAAGAAAGATGGCACCCCTCAAAAGGTTCATATATATATATACACACACACACACACACACACATATATTATTTTATTTAAATAAAGCAATGACTGGAACAGCACAACTGAATTTATTTCCCTGAAAAACGTTCTGCTACTCTGATCAGGGTCCCATGATGCCCAAAATGCCTCAGATGGACCTGATTGCAGAGCTAAAGAAGAGACAAGTAAAGCCCCAAGTCACAGATGGGGCCATTGAGGGCATTATCACAGGTAAAATGTGTTACTATACTTTATGGTTTAAACTGGTAAGGGTGATTTGCCACTTACTTCAACTATTCTTGGTCACAATAGATTGAATATATAATAACCTGAATGGTAACAACTCTATTATTAATATTTTTTTCATGTGTCTGTGTGTTATTAGATTTAAGAAATTCACCCTACAGAAGAGGTGATGGTCGGAGAGCAGCTCCACGACAAGACAACTGAGGGTTACCTTAAGACACTTCTCTCCTCCTCACTGGACACTTCTGTAAATAAAAACCTGGTCTTATTCTTCATGTAGTAAAATGTTTTCAATCTGTACAGTGAGGAAATGACTCTGGCAAAAACACATTCAAAAATAATCCACACAAAGAGTCACACTAACAAAGACATCACATGTTCTGAAATTGAGAATCTGTTAAAAGACATCGTATTGTAACTGTACATAAGGCATAAAAATAATTTTGTACTTTCACATTTGTTTGTGACTGTGAGCTTAAATGTTCCTATTGCTCATGAAATTGTGCACAAAGATGAAAACAGTACTTTTATACAGCCCATATATGAAATACACATTTTTTTAAAACAATTTTTAAATAAAGGTAAAGGTTAAAAAATTATGCAGTAGTTTATGATTCTTATATATCATTCTCTGAAAGAAAAAAAGACAAGGAAATGTTGTCGTAGAAGAGAGCTGTACTTTATTAGACACAACCACAGCAAGTATGTACAAAAGGTCTCAGCTCTCAACATTTTCTCACAGAAAAGAAAACAAAAATAAGGTCACATTTCTCACAAAGTTATCATGGCATTCACACTGACAAATTAATTTATTTTTCTTCTGTATCTATAGGTGTTTATATATCTAATCTGTATAGAGCGATTCTCAGTTGGTACATTACTCTAGTCTAGAGATGGGAGGGTCACAGCGTGGGTAAAGGGCTCGCACCATTACTGGAGCGTTGATGGTCAGAGCCGAGTTTAATCCGCTCATTCATTCAGTAAAACACACTCAGAGCTTGCCAATCAAGTCTGGTTACCACATCACCACAGGTTACAGTAAGACTGGACATGCCTGAGCCACAAAGAAATCAGACATATAAAAAGTCATTTTTCCTACTTCGACTCTACAGCTGTGAACCTCATATCAGGGCACTTCACCTCACTATTCTCTCTGTTGACTCTTTTTAAAAAAAAAAAAAAACATGTAGATAAATTTGTTTTTTAAAATCATCTGCACCGTGCGATTGCTTTTAGAATGTACATGCATTGCTATAATTATTGTTTTTAGTATTTTTTAAACTTTTAATATACCTTATAACTCCATCTTTTAAATAAAACCTTTTTTCTGGACATAATTTTGTAGGACTCTAATAATTACGATTTTATTTACATGATATAGTCATATTATCTTTCTTTTTTTTTCTTTTACTGTTTTGTAGTATTTTATTACTATTATTTGATGTCAGAATTTTGTAACATCCACACATCCAAGTAGAAAAATCTCACTTAAGGGACTAAAGAGCTCTGGTATAATATACTACATAAAGACATTCCTTCATAGACCATTTAACAAATAATGTGCTTTCTCAAAATTACTGTTCTTTTTGGCCAAGTAAACCATATATACTGTAACTAGCAGAAGCATCCAGCTCCTCTTAATTCCTGCTGTCTTTCCAGGGGAAAACTCTAACCTGCAAATCAAAATGTGCAGATTGTGGCAGAAACACGTAAGCACTCAAGTTTCATTGACCAAGGCATTTGTACATTAACTCAATTTAAACATTTGTTTATCAGTAGCGTCTCACTGTGGAACTACACTTATAAGCAATGAAGTTGCAGACTTACTCCCTTCCACTAGAGGGCAGACGAGGGCAGTGCCGTTTCATTTACATTTGCCATTATTTCCAAGTTGTTAATTTCACGCAAAGCAACAAATTAACAGTTAGAAAATGACACTCTCAGGTCACAATACAGATTATTATAGCTTCATAAGTATCAGCAATAAACTAGATCATTTGACCCAGATCATATAACTTTCTTTTGACTGACTGACTGGATAGAGGCTTTTTTTTTTTTTTTTTTTTCAGATTCACCCAACACTTAAAACAACTCGAAAAACTATAATTAACAAAACGAATCATCCTGTGGTTAAAATGCAGCTATACATCATACATGAACTGTGCTGTACAGAGTAATATTTTCAACTCAATATACAAAACACTTCTCATGAATAAATAATTTTCTAGTGTGCTATATATTTCCTTAGGAATACAAAAACAAAATATGTACAAAATAAATCTCAGTTAATATAAAATCAACAAACAAAAAATATACAAACGCAAATCTTGCATCATACATTTTTCCAACCGTGTTGAGTGAAAAATAAATGACTAACTGTAGAGATGAGTGCGAGCTTATGTCTTGCCATGTTTTGAAAGAGAAAGATCCTACTTTTAAAAAGGGAGATTTCACCACCTTCCTACACATGTTCATCGCAGTCTCTGAGGGGGTCAGGAAAGTCTTTTCTTAGCTCACATATTTCTACCTATGGCTTTACTAAGAGGATGAAGTGTATTTCCTGACAAGAAGTGCTGTACATTCTTAGCCTCTCCATTCAAGCATGAAACCCACTTCTCGTTTCTGAGAAAACGCAACCACTAGGGTAACGTTTTGATAGTTTGAGTGTGCTCACTGCAGCATGAATTGCTAAATTCGTCTCATTTGCTATTTTGTACCAGTAGTTTGGTCTGGGTCCTTAAATAGGCCTTTAGCAGCAGAGCTGTGAATATGACGCTTACTGGAAACTTTCTAGACAGGACTCCAGGTTGAAAGAAAAATCAAGAAGTTTCAATCTTTTTGGACAAATGTCATTTTAAGGGGTCGGAAAACCAGTGAGCCACATGGTTACTCAACTTTTTGTCTAACGAGCAGACATGAATTCAAATAAAGCTGTTTTCTCCTTCATTCACAGAAGTTAAATTCAAAACACACCATACTCAAGCCATGCCTTAAATGAAGACATTTCCATGCATGTAACAGCCTACGCTTGACCTTTTTGCCTCTCACACAGCACCTCCCATGTGAATCATTGTAAATTTCGGACATGAATTACAGGGCCTATTTGGCTGCGAGACACGGAGAAACAGCACTAATCTCTCTCTCTGGCCATTTACTCTCGCTGTCAACCTAGTGCTTAAGCCATTATTTTAAACCCTGCACCACGAGCAATCAATTTCACACATTCGTTTAGTCAGAAAGCTGGAAAAATCTCTGCTTTTGCTCCATTCAACTCATTCTATTCCGCTCTCATTCAACTTTTCACATTTAAATTCTCTGAGCTCACGAGGAAACCTGCCGGTTGTGGTATTGACAAATTCACAACTTAGGAATACCCTTGTGAGAGGGGTAAAAAAGCTTTAACATTGTGTATGTGTGTGTGTGTGTGTGTGTGTGTGTGTGTGTGTGTCGTGAGAAGTGGAATGAGTAAAGATTATGAGTGGGCATAACCCGACCCTCAATGTCCAAAAAACAAAATCACTCAGTATTCAACATAACCAGAGAACGTATGTGACGTATTTGTATCCCCATCCTAGGTAATCATAGACTGGCAGACAATTACCTTCTTAAAATGAAAGTGAATCTTAGTGTCTGTGGATTTGATAGACAAATAAGCAAGGGTTTGATCAGCTCATTAGGAAAAAGGATGAGTTGGAATGCTCTATTGCACAGATGTCTTCCACTCAATGGATCACGTCCAATGGCATATATGCAGTGGAATTACCCTCAGTCTTCTTGCTTGTGCAACCCCTACATGGTGAACCTAACCATCTGTTTGTTCATTTTAAATTGGAATAAAATTTCGCAATCTGGGAGGACAAAAGGCTAAGACAGCTTGTGCCGAACGTTTGATGATTGTCAGATCATTGTACTTTCTCGAGCCTCTAAAACCGGTTGTGCTTCTGTAATGACAACTAGGGAAGTATCCTAAATATATCTTAACACAGGGAAACTGTGACTAATAAGAACTTGAAAAAACGGCTCCAAAACCATCTTATACTTAGGTGATTCGAAAGTAGGCCTCCAATTTCCAACAATTCCTCTTCTGCCATGACAACTTGTTAAAGCAAACATGTAAAATTGCTGTATGAAGACCAATTGGAGCGTAAATGAGAATAAAATTTGACTCTTAGGCAGTGCATGTGCATTAAAAGGATATTTTACACAAAAATGAAAATTCTGTAATTTACTCACTCCAGGTCATTCCAAACCTGTACGACTTCCTTCTGTGGATCACAAAGGATGATATTTTGAAGAATGTTTTTGACCACACAATGAAAGTCAATGGGGTCCAAAACAACACCCATTGATTTCCACTGTACGTGGACAGACAAATTCAGAAAGTAAGTTTGGAAGAATTTAAGGAGTAAATCATGACAGAATGTTCACTATTGGGTGAGCTATCCCTTTAAGGAAGTGTATAATCAGCAAAATGTTAATCATAGCACCAATTTCAGTTATTTTCTTTTAGCATTACGACTGATAGCCAAAATCTACATTAGAACGAGACATTGCCTTCACATTAAGTTTTTGCTGTATTTTTTTTTAACATTCCTTTTGTTGATATAGATATGAGCAATAAAACGTCTCAACAAACACCGACTACTACAGTACTCACTTTCGATTATTGCAACTCTACTTGGTTTTACATAGTCTTACAGTCTTGATTTTACACTTGATGGACATCTACCGTACTCAGCTAGATCTCCAACATGTGAGATTTGGCAAATGAATGAGGGTTTGGGTAAAGAGTCCTTCCCCAGGCCTCCCGTGGGTGGTGTGATGCTGGCTGTGCAGTGGAGCTGGAAACAGGCTGGTGGTGAGTGTCCAAGCCCATCTGTTGGTTCTCTACATAGGGAACTGGCAGAAATGCATGGTAGGTAGGGTTTACAGTTTGTATCTGCTCACAAACTGAAGAAAAGTGAACCTGCAATGCAGAACGGTAAGTTATCTGCCTCAGTGCTCCACATCTCTGTCATCTGCAAGGTGTCTTGGTAGGGATAGCCAGAGGAGGAGTCGGAAACAAAAGCTACAGAAACTAAGCCCCCCCAAAACTGTCTTTTAGGTCCGTTGTATTTCATTTCATCTTCTAGTGCTGTCTGCATCCTATAAATGAAACTATTTCATCAACATCCTTCCTTATTCCCTGTCACCCGGAGTCACCATCTTGGGTTCAGTCTTGTTCCGCTCCTTGTCAAACTCCAGGCTGTGGATGGCGGAGGGTTTCAGGGCCAGTGAGGACAGACTCAGAGAAGTGAGAGCAGAGGGTGATGAGGGAGAGGAAGAGGACGTGGGTGAGGTTGGAGAGGGAGGGGAGCGACCGTTGGAGATGGGAAGAGGAAGGCTTGAGGAGTTGAGGCTCTGTTCTCTCAGTAATCGGTGGTGTCTGAAGGTGGATGAGAGGAGGAGGGCCTCGGCTGAGAGGCTGGATGCGGAAAGGCTAGCCAGAAGTGCTTTGGCCTGGTTAGAGGAGGCCGTCAAGGAGGACAGTGCCACCTCCGGGGGGTACTTCCGCAATCTGGAGGGCAGGTGGCTGGAGAAGCTAGTGGCTCTGGTGCTTGCGAGGAGTGACTCAGTTGCTCTGGCTCTGCTGATGTTCAGACTCAGAGCCTGAGGGTCGGATGGTGAAGTCACAGTGAGGGGATAAAGGACAAAAGATTGGGTAGAGAAGAAACAGAGCATAAAAACTAAGAAAAAATACATTTTGTGATGTGTTTAAGGTTTGGTTTAGCTGTAATGTGTCATTAATCTCTCCCACAAGACACTTTCTCTAAGGAATGAATGAGGCTCTGGAGAATATTGACAACTGCATGATGTTTTAGGCCATTTAAACCTATGTAGGGTCGACTAGGAGGAACTGGGTAAAGGGTTGTAGGCTTCAGTCAGGAGATGCTGATGAAGAGGTGGTGGTGAAGACGACGGAGGAGGTGGACAAGCCTTGGTCAGGTTGGTTTGGGTCGCTCACTTCTGCTCACTGGGTCGAGGGGTTGGACGTGAATGGTTGCCATGAGGGCCGACGAAGGATGGCAGGTGACACGCAGGCAGGTAGCGGTGACAAAGAGGACAATGCAAGAAGAAGGGAAGGATGGGAGGAAGGAGGAAGACAAACACAGGACAACGTTATTCAGGTTAGGATCATTCATGCATGATGCTAGCCTGGTACACAATTCTATGTGTGGATTTCAGCACATAACGGCGAATCCACATACATTTAAAAACACTCACAATGCACTATGCAAGAAGAAACTGACCATTCACACAATCTTGGTGGGTTTATTGAACATGAGAGTATACACATCTCTATTTCCAATAGTCACAAACACTTTCGGTTCCTGTGTGACAGGATGCTGAGAGTGTTTGGCTGAGATCTGCTCAAACTCTAATCAGTTGTGACGGAGATGGATGGACAGCATGGATAAAGGAGTGAAGAGGAGCCCAAAGAGCCTGGGTCTTTCCACATGAAGTGCCAATTTTTCCACCCTGATAGAGCAGAAAAAGACTCTCCCATCTATTTCTCGCCTATATCTCTCCTCCCCTTTAACCTTTCATTTCTCTCATTCTTTTCTTTTTCACCCAGGCTTCTCAAAAAGTCCTGGAGAACAGAACTATGGTAGGAGTTTAAAATAGCTACAATTTGGAATTTGAATAAACAGTTAACGACATAGATTAAAAAAAAAATAAAACATTTAAAAAGTGTGATTTTTTTTTTCATTAACTAAATTTGAGAAAATTAATTTTATTTTGCTGTAATGCTTTACAGTTTCTACAAAAATATTAAGCAAAAAACTGTTCAATATTGACAATAATAAGATGAAGAAATGATCATATGACACTGAAGACTGTAAAATTGTGAAAAAGACTGGCTGCTGAAAATATTAAACAGAAAACAGTGATGTTACATTGTAATAATATTTCACAATATTACTGTTTTCACATTACAGAACAATATTACTATAGTTCTGATCAACTAAATGCAGACCGATCCTAAACTTTTGAAAAGCAGTGCACATTTAATTTTCTCTCAGTTCACAATTCCCAATTAGCCTAATAAAGACATGGACAAAAGGTCAGAAACAGCATGTGAATCAGACCAATAAAGACAGTATGAAGTATTTGTGGCACAATGATGTGTTGAATCACTTTTCATCTATATGAGCAGCCAGGGGAACAATCTTTTCAGAGAAGGCAAGTGTAGAAAACTAAATCAAATGTGGATGAGACAGAGATGCACAGTGAAAGGCACAGCAAGCAGAAAACAGGAATAAATTAAATAATGAATCTGGATGAAAAGATGTGTGTGCATAAATGTTCGTATCCATTTATTGCTAGGAAGGTTAAGAGAAAAACGAGATATACGCAGTCCACTTCAAAGGGAATAATTAGCTGTTACACTGACAAGTCTAAACCCTGATCATATCCAGCTTAGCAGGAGTGCCTATAACAGCAAATATGTTCTCTTGTAATTATAGTTGCAATGAACCCTCTGATCTCACTCGTTCTCTTGCCAATATCTGCTTCTCTCTTCCTTCCCCATAAAAGATTAGATTCTTTTCTAATATTCATGGCCTGTTGAACAGGGGCCAGATTTATTAAACAGAGTAAGGAGATTTACAGCGCACCAGCCTATCTATCTTCTCCTTACCTACAGCACAACGGCCCTCAGCTGTCTGTGCGTATGTGTGTGTATGCGTCTTTTTCTCCCTCTAATCCATCTTTCAATCCTCTCCTGTTTTCTCCACCTGTCTCATTTACTTGGCTTATGTTGTAGAGCTCACATTTCCCAAGTCTCTGGCTTCATGCTTCCTTTCTCCCCTTTCTCCTGAGACCCACCTGTGTCTAGTTTCTTTGTTCTGTTAGGTAGTTTTAAGTGCATTTTAGAGTCCCAAATGTTCTGTGATTGACGCACCAATTCTCCTTTTTCAAAGCGCCACTCCTGTCACTGCTAGAAAGTTCTCTTCCAGCCTCACTTCACTTGTGACTGACACACACATGCAGACATACGCACACACGTGTACACACACACACACACACCTCTCCTAAAAGCTCTCGGCAGTAGTCTGAGCTATGGACTGTTACTAAAATGCCCTCAGATAGACATTTTGAGTTGGTTTAAAGCAGAAAATGATCTAGCAGTGAGTTGCAGCACACTATTTTAAATAATAAAAGCTTGTTGTAAACTAACACAGCTGTAAGTCTAAGAAGGCTAAAACCATTCAAAACTCAGATGAACCACCTAAAACTGAGACAGACTAGCCTACAATCAGCACTTTGGCTACACTAAGCCAAGACCAAAACTAGGACTAAGACTAAAAACCTGACTAAAGTTAAACTTAGATAAAAATGAAAAGAAAAAAAAAAGACCAGACCAAAGACAGATCACATCTAGGCTCAGACCAGACTAGGCCTAAATGGACAATGATATAACATTAGACCGAAGATGATAGATGGAATGTTAGATAGAATGATATGTTGGACAGATAGACAGACAGACAGACAGATACTCAGACAGACAGACAGATAGATAGTCTGACAGACAGATAGATAGTCAGACAGACAGACACTCAGACAGACAGACAGACAGATAGATAGTCAGACAGACAGACACACACACACAGACAGATTCTCAGACAGAAAGACAGATAGATAGTCAGACAGACAGACACTCAGACAGACAGACAGACAGATAGATAGTCAGACAGACAGACACACACACACACACAGACAGATTCTCAGACAGAAAGACAGATAGATACTCAGACAGACAGATACTAAGACAGACAGATACTCAAACAGATAGATACTCAGACAGACAGACACACACACACACACACAGACAGATAATCAGACAGACACTAAGACAGACAGACAGATACTCAGACAGACAGACAGATACTCAGACAGAAAGACACACACACAGACAGATACTCAGACAGACACTAAGACAGACAGACAGACAGATACTCAGACAGAAAGACACACACACAGACAGATACTCAGACAGACACTAAGACAGACAGACAGACAGACAGACAGACAGATACTCAGACAGACACTCAGACAGACAAACAGACAGATACTAAGACAGACAGACAGATACTCAGACAGACACTAAGACAGACAGACAGACAGACAGACAGATAGATACTCAGACAGACAGACAGACAGATACTAAGACAGACAGACAGACAGACAGACAGACAGATAGATACTCAGACAGACAGACAGACAGATACTAAGACAGACAGACAGACAGACAGACAGATACTCAGACAGACAGACAGACAGACAGACAGACAGATACTCAGACAGACAGGCAGATACTCAGACAGACAGACAGACAGACACTCAGACAGACAGACAGACAGATACTAAGACAGACAGACAGATACTCAGACAGACAAACAGACAGATAGATACTCAGACAGACAGACAGACAAATACTCAGACAGACAGACAGACAGACAAATACTCAGACAGACACTCAGACAGACAGGCAGACAGATAATAAGACAGACAGACAGACAGACAGATACTCAGACAGACAGACAGACAGACAGACAGATATGAAGACAGACAGACAGACAGACAGATACTAAGACAGACAGATAGATACTCAGACAGACAAACAGACAGATAGATACTCAGACAGACACTCAGACAGACAGACAGAGACAGACAGAGACAGAGACTGACAGACAGACAGATAGACAGATAATAGCGTGATATAACAATAGAGCAGTAGACAGAATGATAGAAAGAACAATAGACATAAATAGATCATACCTGTTGTTGACCCTGGTTCTTAAGAAATTCCTCTCTCTGTTTGCTTGTTTTGACCTTTTCTGATCCGCTTTGCTGCAGATGCTTCAGACGGGACAGCGCCTTACCACCACCAGTCTGAGATGGACAAGAGAGAAGAACAGATGTTCTGTGCGCTATATTGGTAATCATTTCCATCCAATTTCAAACAGTGTATTTGCAATCACTGGCAGTCAGAGGAAGTGCTGGAGAAAAACAGTGTGCAAGACAGGCAGGAGGGTGGTGTGTTTTTAATAGAACACATGCAAGCATCTCGGCACAGTCCTCACAGGCTTTCTTGTGCACACATTCACATATTATCTGCAATTTCTTGTATTAAATTTAGAAATGATAAATCATATTGCTCTGCACAAGTTGACAAAAGCTCTCTGACAGTACTCACTAATGACCATCTTCTTCCTATCTCTTCATTTATTACCTAAATAGGACCAGCCAACAGTCCTTTTAAAGCTTCAAGGAGGTTCTTTAGCTTTGTGATTTATGCAAATAAGCGCATCACTGAACAAGGGGATCGAATGCCTGCATTCATGTGGACCTACGTGGCTCCATCTGTCCTACGAAAGCAGCGTATACGAACTAGAGCGAGGGGCTCGAACACCATAGTTAGGAGGGATGATGCAGTGCTGGCTTGTGTACAAATGTGTGGGCTGAAAGCAACGCAGTGGAAAACACAAGTGACATTGTCCAAATCTTTCCCTTCTGTCACTCACTGAGATCAGCCATGTTCTCAGCGGAGCTGAGTAATACACATGATGTCTGGTGGATTGTTGCTTCGTAGCATGCTCACTCAAAGCCTGTTTACCCTGACATATACTTTCCGAAAGAGAAATGTGAGAGAAGACATAAATTACGCAACAATATCACTTGAGTAGTTCCGAAGACCTTTCCTAGACTTTATCTTTTTATTTTACAAGAAAACCAAATAAAAATGTCCAATGTACCAGAGGAAAATAAGACAAGGGGGAAGAAATCAAATTGCAAACTCATTTTAAGAGAGAGAAAAAAAAAAAAAAAAAGAGTAGGGTAATGAAGAAGAAGAGAAAACAAGAGAATTTATTGTGCGAAAGATACAATAAGTTTTTTCTACAGAGGCTGGAGGGAAAACAATTTATCAAAGCATTTGCAAAACAGCACAAACTGATCTAGTTGAGCAACCCAGCAGAAGAGACCAAAACCCTTCCATCAGAGAGGAAAAAATATAGCCAAGAAGATAGGAAGAAAGACCAGGGATGAAGGAGATACTTAAGGCTGGGTTGAACCTTGGCTGTAGATGTACTGATGCAGGATGGTTTGGGTGGGACAATGGGTCTGTTTACTTCTCCTTTGTCTCCGGGTCTCTGATCTGTATGTCGAGTGCTGCTGGATCTCTGGGTGGAGGACCTCTGCGTCTGGGCAGACGTGGGGAAGATGTTCCCAGTGTGAGGATCAGTGCTGAACTCCATCAGGGTGAGCTCCAGCTCACGGATGGTTTCCTCCAGACTGTCCAATCGACGGTATGTGCTGTGGCAGATGTCTTCCTGTTCCTCTCCGACGCCTTGAGTGCGGATCAAACTGACTTGAGATGTCTCGACGGACCCATTTTGCTGCAAGACAGACAATGTAGTGTCCGACTGACTCGTTCCCTGCTCTTTCATCTCTGTCGCTGCCTCGAGAGACTCCTGAACCCTTGGCTCCCTCCTCAGGGGCTGTTTAATTGCTCTCTCCCTTGTTAAAGGCAGGCACGACTGGGTCACATCCTGGACAGGACTCTGGAGTTCCCTCTGGGCTGCATCCAAGTCTTGTGTCCGAGGGACTTTTTGGCTGGTTGTCAAGTCTTGTTTCCAGAGTGACAGACGGGGAGTCCTCACAATGTGGCTGAAGTAGCTTACTCTGATGTCGTTTCCAGTGTCATTGTCTTTAATTGTCTGAGCACTGTCAGACAGTCTGGTCTGTGCTGAGTCCTCAGAAGGAGACGTGGGGAGAGAGTTACATTCAGTCAAGACTATCTGGGGAACGGGACTGGAGGTCATACCATGCTGCATCTGAAATATAGCAGGAGTTTTAATTAACCCCAAAATGTGATTCATAAAAATATGAGATTCTAAGGTTAATGTAAATGTGAGTCTCTTACCAGAGGTTTCTCTGTAAAATCACTGGAGTGTTCATATAAACCAAACTTAGATGGAGTCAGCTGCTGGTATATAGATTGTACAGCAAAGCACACGTACAAAATTAAATTAAATTTTAAAAAAAGCACACATAAATATGCAAACGCATTCAGGAATAGTTCACTCAGAAATGAAAATGGTGTCATCATTTACTCACGCTAATGACAGTGAAAATTAGTGAAACACATAACGTTAAACTCTGAAGACTGTTCTATTCACTCTTTTTCATGCAATTAACAATGCAAAAAAAAAACAAAAAACAGTGAGTTGAACTTAAGAGTGTTATTTGTGAGATTTTTTAACTGATTTATAGAAATATAACTCAATCACAAATACACTATATTTCTTTCATGAACACATTACTTATTACTCTTAGTATTAAAAGTATTATAGGTTTAGAAGAAATTTAGTGCTTGAGTCCTAACAGTGCCAGACCTCCATATACACAAAGCATGCAAGTTGTGTAGGATCCCCAAATACTAGAGGGCCCCATTGCTCTCAAAGGTGATTTAATACCTTGGCCTGTGTGATTAATAGAATTTCTTTAGTTCTTGATTTTGGCCTCCAACGATTATGAACACAGTATGCTGTACTCTATTCCTTTCCTTTAAAGCAGCGCACTGCCGTTCTCCCTACGTAACGTCCAAATCAGTCAAATCACATAAGGTGTCTGTCGTAATATATAGTCTCCTGCCGGACCTGATCGATAGTAAAAAAAAGAAAAGGAAGAAGTTAAAAGTGCTGTCTATCATTTAATGTTAATCAAACAAGCAACAACAACAAAAAAAACCCCAAGAAACTCACTCTTCACTAAATAACTTTAGCAATTTTAATAAGAATCAATGTATATTTAATTCATATGGTGAAGACTTTGCAGTATTTTATTTTTAGATTTGATTATTCATTTTCTGTATAGTAGGTTATTATTTTAGCAGACTAAATTGTTTATTTAATTTGTAACTTTTTTCTTTTGTATTTGTCCTATTGTTTGTAATTTTCTTCCTTTTTTTGTATTACTGTTTCAACTCGTTTGTTGACAGTGAAACTGCTCTGAAAGAACAGATTAAGGGGGTGTGGGACATTTTGGGGTTTTATGACGCACTGATAGGGGCCCCAGATGTCCAGGGCCGACAGTGGCACTGAATCTTACTTTTATCATTTCTTTAATGCTTTTGCATACTTTTAAAAACTTTCAGTTGCCATTCATTAAAACTGCACTGCATTGAAAAGAGTATAATAAAACAAAATGAATCCCTTGTTTCTCAGAAGAGAGTCATATGGGTTTGGAGGGCTATGAGGGTGAGTAAATGATGACAGAACATTAATTTTTAGTTTAACTATCCCTTTACAGATCACAGAGCTTATATACAAATTTAAAAACAACAAAATTCAGAAATTTGGTTAAGTGCAACCACATTGAAATATCAAACTACCTTTAGCTTCAGTGGAGGAAACTGGGCATTTCAACACACAAAACAGGCATGCACTGGCAAGGGCACACGCACACTTAGTAGGTGGTGAATATTTAATTGCATTGTGCTCACTGTGGTGTGGGAATATCTTTTTGTGTGTGTGTGTGTGTTTGACTAAGAGCATTTTTGTACATCTCTCTGTATTGGAGCATGACTAACGACAGAAGGACACATTGAGCATTTGGGGTAAACCATAGGTGCATATGTGTGTATGAGTGTACAACAGCAGACCATAGTAGCTTGCAGTAGTGGCTGTTACCTGTCCAGCCGAGGGCAGATGGGGCAACAGCTGTAAACTAGAGGGAGGAGGGTGTTTCCTGGGAGAGGGCAGGGGGGGAGTCAGATATCGCTCAAAGAGCTGAGCATTCAGGGAGATTGAAGAGAATGAATGAAAAATATGGGATGCACAATGTCAGTTTCTGATAACTCATTTCATGATTCCTAATTAAATGCTCTAGAAAAACATTTGCATAAATCCCATAACTCAATATTTAATATATCATTTTAACTGGGTGGAACATCAGAAATTACACACTGTACCTTGTAGCTCAGCTATTTATTCATGAATGCGTAATGTAGAGTGTGGGTGAGTATTGTGTTATTGAGTTATGGGTTTGATCCGAGATGCAGCTTCTGAGCCTCATTAGGTTTGAGAGGGAGGTCGGCATGGTGTCACTGCTGCAGTGCCCAGATCTCCATGGGTCTCCACAGGGTTTCCACCAGAGACATGCAGTGGGGATGGAGGACAAGAGACATCTGCTCACTTACCCTGTCATCAACTCAACCAAGACAACAAAATCTGCCTGCTTGTTGGTGTTAATGAACCTTGCAGTTTGTGTGGCAGTGTTTGTGTGTATTTCTGCCCTGAAGCAGGTCAAGGAAGCCTAAAATCAACACCAACAAAGCTCAAGCGGAGGCAGTCAGGAGAAATGCTCTGTAGTGATCCTCCTGGCAAAATGATAATATGTAAATGTAGATGGCTGGGAAGATAGTTTAGAATTTAATTGTGCATCAATTTAAAAATACATAAAACGATTTACTACATGTTCTGAAGCAGGATTGGGCAAAAGTTGGAATTTGAATTGGCAGTATTAGAACACAGGATGCTAAATTGGAATGATAGTTTTAGAACTTCAGTTCAAAGACACTTAGCACAGTCCCTCAAAAGTTTTGTGATGAATAATTGCATCATTCATTTTGACCAATTATATCTGATAGGTGTAATTTCGTTAAGTTTAAAACCGACAAAACAGTACCATGTTTTTTGTTGTTGTTGTTTTTTTTTTAAAGTAGTTTTAATTTTTACATACAGTTGAAAAATTATTTAATTCAAATTCAAAAGTTTGGGGTCTCTAAGATTTTTTGTATGTTTGTTTATTTTGAAAGACATACTTCTATTCATCAAGGATGCATTAAATTGATCAAAAGTGACAATAGAGACATTTACAATGTTACAAAAAACAAACAAACCAAACAATTATCAATTTCAAAGAAATGATGTTCGGTAACACTTTACTTGAAGGGATAGTTCCCCCAGAAATGAACATTCTTTCATCATTTACTCACCCTCAAGTTGTTCCAAACCTGTACGAGTTTCTTTCTTCTTTTGAACACAGAAGAAAAATATTTTAAAGAATGTTGGCAACCAGACAGTTGATGGCAGCTATTGACTTCCATGGTATATTTAATATTTCCTTTGGTCAACTGTCTGGTAACCAACATTCTTTAAAATATCTTCTTTTGTATTCAACAAATACTATAATGTACCATTACAATGCATTATACATAAAGGCTTTAAGTGAAGTGCTACCTGATGTTCTTTTGAACTTAATAACTAAGCTCAGAACATTAACCAGCACAAACATATTCAACATTGATTATATTAAGTAATGTTTCTTGAGCAGCAAATCAGCATATTAGACTGATTTCTGAAGGATCATGTGACACTGAAAATGGAGTATGCTGAAAATTAGCATTGCCATGATAAATGATAAATAATTGTGATAAATAATTGTGAATAAAGTAAAAAAATCTATTTCAAATTGTAATTGGATTTCACAATTAGTACTGTTTTTACTTTGTTTAGTGTTTTTGATTAAATAAATGCAACCTTAGTGAAGAGATTTCTTTCACATTTCACAAACGTTACAGAATCAAATTATATATGTGTCCCTGGACCACAAAACCTGTCATAAGGGTAAATTTCTGAGTAAATAAGCTTTCCATTGATGCATGGTTTGCTTAGGACAGGACAATATTTGGCCGAGATACAACTATTTGAAAATCTGGAATCTGAGAGTGCAAAAAAATGAAGTCCTTAGCAATGCAAATCCACTCAAAAATAGATCTGACATGATCTTTACTAAATAGTCTGATGATTTTTGGCATAAAATAAAAATCGTTAATTTTGGCCAATACTAAGTAATGTTTGCTATTGCTAATGTAATGCTATTGTCTCAAATATATACGTGCAACTTATGATTGGTTTTGTGGTCCACGGTTACCACAAAAGCAATCATATGTGTGTATATATATATATATATATATATATATATATATGAAATGAAATTTACATAACTGATTATTAATATAATTAAAACTATTACAGCAGGTAAATAAATTTCTTTGTATTTCATTTAATTTTTATTCAGCTTCCATCAATTTAAATTTCAACACTTCATATTCTGAAACAGAATTGGTACGTATAAGGGATTCCCAATGCAACTGGAGTAATGCATAACTCTGCTCTGAAGAAGCTAATGCATCTAGAAATAAAGTACCGGTATATGGGTAAGTGAGATGGCATATTTTATGTGTTATGGTTTCAAATTCTATGCACAGTTAAATTAGACAAGCGGTATCCCACAATACACTCACTAGTGCTTAAATAACAGCACTTTACATCAGTACAGCAAAAGACATTGTCAAACCACCAATTTGAGCTTAATAGGTCATGAGCCAAAGAGCACAGACAGAAATTCCGATCTCCTGCCTGCCTAATGTGTGTTTAATGAATGAGCAAACCAGCCAACTGGTAGAACCCACCTATGTATGAATATGTGTGTGAATGTAATTGCATTGCTCTGTGGGTGTACAGCAGACACATCTGGTGCTAGTGACATATGGACATTAATCACCGACATTAACACTTCAGCCGTTAGGGCACAGACGGTGTGATGTGATTCCTCAGGTAATACATGTGCTCACCTCCAGCTCAGCTGCTAACTTCTCATCGTCGTCCTCCTCTCGTTCTCCACCAGCGATGGTTGGAGGGGTGGAGGCCGGTCGGGGGGCTTCAGATATACTCCTTCGCAGCTTAACATGTGGCTTCTGAGACTCGGACTCCTCTGATTCTGACTTCTGTTAACATACGCAAAGATAGAAAGGAGAAATCTGAAAATACAGTATGCACTTTAAAATGTAAAAAAATGATCCTTTTGAAATAAGTTTGATGTACTATGGAGATATACTCTTTATATATACATAAAGAGTGACCCCAAAAATAATTAGCAATTTGATCATTTCTTATTGTAAGTACACTAAAAAAAATGTCTGAATGGATATGGATATTTATATGTTCCACAAAGTTTGAAAACAAGAAAATACTGAAAATATTAATTAATTGACGAATATTATGAAATATAAATATTTATGGGTGAATAAATGAATGAATTTTACACTGATAAATAAATATATAAACATTATGAAATTATGGATAATGGAAATTATGGATAAATGAATACATGTTTGAATCTTGTAAAACTAAATTACAGCTGTTTTGACAAACATCATAACTGACTCCCATGAAATAATAACAAAAAGGCTGCAAATATGTAGAATATGTCCCATTGTAACGTAATGACTAAATCTTAATTAAAAGTAAACACAAGGGAAATTAACACATAGAACCAACAAAATCTTTCTCAATCTCTCTCAAATTCACATGTGACCATCAGGTGATTTATCACCACAGGAATAGCTAGGGTGATAAAGAAAAGATCAACCATGACTACACACCCACAAACACAGGTAGCTTTTATGAGATGCCTGACATTTTTGAGACCCTCCACTCAAATAAAAGTGATGTAGTGTGTTCCCTTGATTCCTCTTGCAGTCTGTGTGTTTCTCTTTCAGGAACAGCTCGCATATAAATGTTTGAGCAAGTTTTCATGCATAAATACACACACACACACAACATATGTATGTCACTAGTCACCTTCATGCTCTTTCCAGGAATGATAATCTCTCCACTGCGTGTAGTAAGCCCAGGGGAGGAGGGGAAACTTCGACGGGGAGGTGGAGGAGGTGGAGATTTTGAGGGCTTCTCCGTACGATACCTTGCCACTGTCAGTTCGTCCGAGCCTCGTCTGGATCCGCCATCTTTACTGGAGAGTTTATGCTGAGGTTTATTAGGCCTGTGTTCGGGTGTGGCGTTGGTGCTAGATGGACTCTGGCTCTGGTTTTGGTTTTGATTCTGGTTTTGAGCAGGTTTGATCTGCTTGGCAGCAAAGTCCAAGTCAGGAATGGCCTTCATGAGCTCAGCCTGAGTCTCCTCCAAAAGGCGATTAATGTCCTGAGCACTGTACTGTGTTAAACTCGCTCTCTTCTCTTCCCAATCCCGCTCTGCTGCCTGAGGAGACGTACAGATGAAATTTCATAAGATAATTTGTGTTACAAAACAGCTAGTAAGCAAGCTCCACTATTCACAACAAATGTGAATTTTAAGCTCTAAAAACATTTCAGATTATATGTACGCTGTTGAACAGTTTGGTAAGATGTTTTTAAAAGGAGTCTCTTATGCTCACGCCAAGGTTGCATTTATTTTTTATCAAGTGTGAAATATTATTACAGTTTAAAATAACTGATTATATTCAAATATAATATAAAATGTAATTTATTTGTGTGATGTAAAGCTGAATTTTCAGCATCACTACTCCAGTCTTCAGTCACATGATCCTTCAGAAATCATTCTAATATGATGATTTGATGTTCAAGAAACATTTCTTCTTATTATCAATGTTAAAAACAGTTCTGTTGATTAATATTTTTTCAGGATTATTTGGTCAATATAAAGTTTTTTGAAACTTTGACACTTTTGAACAATCTGATGCATTCTTGCTCAATAAAAGTATTAATTTCTTTCAAAACAACAAAAAAAAACTTTTAAATTGTAGTGTCTCTTTATGAACCCCATTACTAAACAGTTCTGTCACTTCTGCACAATGAATAGTTTAAATCGTAAATTAAATCAGCCTTCTTTTCAGCAGCACAAATTGTGCAAGGTTCATTCACTTTTTTATACTTTTAAAATATACTTTCAATCAAAACAGACTTTACATATTAAAACAACATTTCTAAATTAAAAAGGTATTGATATTACCAGTGTTGGGGAAAGTTACTTTTAGTTACTTTTAAAAGCAATGCATAACAATATTGCATTACTCCCTAAAAAAGTAATTAATTGCATTACTTTACTTTTGCATTACTTATGCAACATGGGAACCGGAGGACTCTCAGTCAATAAATTGGAAAACAAAGTAACTTGCGTTACTTATTTGAAAAAGTAACTCAGATATTTTCGTGTTAATTAGTTACTTGAAAAAAATAATCTGATTACATAACTCGTATTATTTGTAATGCATTACTCCCAACACTGGATATTCCACACATTTAAAACACAATTACTCAACAGACAAACAATTGCTTTCATTTTAAATATCTTATTTCTCACCAGTCTCACTTCCACGGAAGAGGCCTTATCAGACCCGCCTCGCCCTCCCAGCTCCTCCAGGCCACGTCCCTTCAATGAGCCCACCACCCCATGAGAATCTTTCTCACGCTGTGCATGAGACGGGTTAGAGTGGGTGTGGCTGTGGCTGTGGGCGTGGCCTTGACCAGAGTGAGGGCTCCAGTTAGCCAGGCTCGTCTCATTGAGGCTTAGTGGTGGGCTGGTTGGAATGTCAAAGTCAGTATTCTTCCGGTACTCGTCCCCTCCTCCGAGTTTAGGAGATGGGTTGGAATACTCATCCTGGGATTTCCATACTCCCTCATTCACCTGCCTGATTAAACCATATAACAGCACTCAAACTGATGAAGACCAAATTGAGTCAGACCATGTGGTTAGACTGGGAATGAGTAAATCATTGCAATCAGTAAGTGTTTGTCTACCTCCTCAGTGTGGTGAGAGTGTCTGTGATAGATTTGCAGCGTTTAAGTAGGGCGTCCAGTCTGTGTGGCTCCTCTTTCAGGAATTTCACGGCTTCCACTTCCACTCGTAACACCACCCGCATTTTGCTCTGGAGCCCTGGGAACTGATCTGAAAGAGAGAGACAAAGAGTAAAACAGTGAACGAGCATCGCTGACTCTCTTCTGTAACTAAACAGAGCTGAGGTTCAAGTGTCTGGATGTGAAGAACAGAAATGAGTCTGAGTCTGTCTTACTCTTCAGCTCTGTAAGAGTCTCTCCCAGTTTCCTCAGCAGCGAGGTTTTCTCCTCCAGCTCCTGCACCGTCACATGTCGGTGATTGACGGACATCTCCTTCTGGATTTCCTCCACTGACTTTTCCAGATCACTGTCAACACAAACATCCTCTCATTAGCTTTATTACATATTGATCGTTTCAGAAAAAGCCCGGACCCGCATGGTTTGTAAAATGTCACTAATGACTTGTTAATGGAAGTTTTATTACACAGAAGGGAATCTTGCACTTTTTGATGGTTGTGACATTTAAAAGTTCAAAAATGTAGAACGAGAGGAGTGTGAAAATCCCAAACCTGCCGCAGCGTCAGCACGCATTTGAATAAGTGTCAGTGAAGCAGGGTGTATTAGCACTAAACGACTAAGACACAGTCGGAGTGTTTACACTCAAAATCCAATTTAACCACATCAAATAAATCCACCCCCCACAAAATGGTTTGTTACAAACAGCATCCAGTTAATAATTGAATCACATCAACTGGCTGTTAGCTATACTTAATAACTGCTATCAATTAAAAGCAACACGACTGATCTGGCAGCAAGCTGAAGAGGCGGATTTAGTCACCCTGCTGCTGTAATTGAAACAAAATAAATCAATGAGATGCCGTTCGTTGCTTGTACAAGCTAACGGTGAGGTGTGAGTCTGCAGGACTTTAAATGGGACTGTATTAATATCTCATTATTATGCATTTATTCACTTTCAGGTATGAGCTGATAAGAACCTATGCAATAAAAACAACAGGGAAATAGTTTTTTGCCCATTATGCAGCAGTGTCACTACGTTAGCACCCCAGACCTGCATTATCAGCACATTATCAGCACATGTTGTGTGTGAGACGCACTGCAGTTGCTGTATGATGAGTTCTTCCTCGTTCAGGTACTTGAGTCTCTCCTCTTCCACCAGGAGGCGCTGTCTCTGGAGAGGGTCTTCCTGTTTCCTCAGCGCATCTGACAGACGCAGACTCAGCTCTGTCTCTGTCCTCTTCAGAAGACTGCGTATGGAGTCTTGGTTCTGTAACTACACACAAACACATGGGCATTTTAAGAATGAACCATCATTGCATTTGCTTAAACTGATAGTTCATCCAAAAATGACAAGGAGGAAACATACAGTGAATAGGTGCACAATAACATTGAAGCCCAGTTTCATTGTAGGGACAAAAACAGTGGAAAAATTCTTAAAAATATCTTCTTTTGTGTTCCACAGAAGAATACAGGAAATAAAATCATTAGCAAATTACCAATGGGGCTGCAGGATGACTTTAAAATTAAAAAATGAAATAAAACAACATTATAAGTTAAAACAATCTAACTCCAATAAAATAGAAAATGCTTAAAAACAAACCATAAAACTAATAGCCATCCATCCATCCAAACGGCATTATCCTCTGCAGGGTTGCAGGAAATTAATAGCCGATAA
Source organism: Opsariichthys bidens (assembly GCA_037194245.1). Taxonomy (NCBI): domain Eukaryota; kingdom Metazoa; phylum Chordata; class Actinopteri; order Cypriniformes; family Xenocyprididae; genus Opsariichthys; species Opsariichthys bidens. The sequence continues at coordinate 14,529,351 of CM074277.1, read as the reverse complement.
CTAAAAATCAATAATTATTATTTTACTGAAAAAACAATCTTCTGCAATCACAAAATTAATCATAGTTAATTAATAAATTAAATATATCAATACTCTTGGTTTCCGTTAAAAAAGATTGAAAACAAGCAGCATTGTCAATTACAGCAGGAATACTGTACATATTTAGCCTATTGTGTTGGAAGTCAAAAAGTTTGAGAACCACTGCTTTGAAGTGATTTATATATGCAGGACGTGCTCTTGGATTTACTTCCCACATTGTTCCAGGTGCAATTTTCTTTTCAACCGATCGGGTCCCTTCTAGGGTGAGTATAAGGCTAAGAATGGTTATTAAGCATTACGGTCTTTAGATGTTTCAATGTGAGAGCTTTTATGGCTGGCTACGCTGCTCAGGAGTTCAGCGTTTTACAGAAGGTCAGCTGTCACAATCTTTCATAACACAGCCATCAGATGACTCATGTATATGTTCATACGTAACATTGACCTGTCTTTGACCATATGCAGCAGTCATATTGAATGTGAAGGTATGATATCATAGAATTGACCTTGCAAGAGCGTGTATATACAGTATAAGTCTCTACACACAACACGTCCTTGATAGTGTTAATGATGTATTGTATTCGTTTAAGGGCTCTTGACTGCCCTAATGACTGAGTAAATGCACATCTATGTCCTTGAGGCTATTTTGTAGTATTTTAAATCAGTGTATGTTAACGGACTTGTGGGACTTGGAATGCAAGACATCACCATAATTTTGAGATGCGTAAGCATTCTGCAGACAGTGTTTGTTTGCCCTGAGAGGAAAACCGACTGGACTTTGTCACTTGCATAGCGCCGATAATGAGAAAAGTGTGTGAAACTGTGTTTTTGTATAATGTATGTGTGCGTATGTACGATCCGATTTTAGTGTCGTTTGGTGGTAGTTCTTCCTCGAGCTGAATTATTTATGAGTCTCATGCATTATTCAACATATCCATGTCTCCTAGGTAACGGGATGAGGGCAGGGGCCGTGTCTCGAGCTCTGGCATTCAGGCAGGTAATTGTCTAACTCAGCAATCTGCAGTTGTCATGACACCAGTGGCTTGGCTCTCGACACCAAAGCAATTGACACCAATCTCGTCATCCCAACGTGACGCGCTCCCAGACTGTCACAACATCCCCTCTACTTTTCTATCCATTTGCCTTCCATCTCACATGGAACCTAAAACTGGGGTAGAGTGTGTCATATGTTCCTGAACTGCAAAACATGTATGAGTTTTTTCTTTTTGAGTATTTTTGACTTGTTTTCCCATACAAATATATAATCTAATGTCAATTTACCAGAGAAGCAACACCGCATAGGATATTAGGGGTTTTCTTTGCATCTTTAACACTTGCTCCACTTTACACTATAAACTTCTTTATACTTAAAACAAGTGAAAAATCTGCCAGTGCAGTAGGACAAAATACATTAATTAAAGACATAATTTATGAAAACAAGTCTTAACGTCTAACGTAGTGTTGCTTCTTCTGAAAATGTATCTTGTTTTAAGACTTTTTAGATATTTCACATGACAAATTTGAGAGTGTTTGTGTTTCTTTTTCAAATGCAGACTCTGAACGGCTGCATGGCTTGAAGTATTTGATATTACTGAGGCCTAATTTTTTCTTTCTTCTGAATTCCATAAACTGAGATCATACAATCAAAAATGAAATAAGTTGAGACATACAGTAGAGTCCAAAAGTCTAAGATCACATTAAAAACCTCTGGGCTGAAAATTCCAAATAAACCCAGAAATAAGTAATTTTAGGCTTTTGAAAAAAGGAATATTGAAGATTCTGCACTCTTTTTAGGTCACTAATCGAATAAGCAAATTAGTGGCATTAATCTTGTGAACGGTGTTGTGTGAAAGATCAAATTTCCTTGCTTCCGTTGAGAGAAAAACAGACAATTCTTCAGACAGTCTCTGTACAACCTTCATTTATAGTTTATCTACTCTGTTTATTGAGAGAGTTCACGGCTGAGATGCAGGTGTTCACTCATGAATCACACCGGTAGCTATCATTCCACAGTCAGTTTTTATTAAAGCACTGCTGACTGAAAAGCTGACTTGATTTGAGGCTGGCTCCCTCTCTCTCCATCTATGCATCCCTGCTGGCCCATACCATCTCATCATTGAGTATGATATTAAGAGTTATTGCCTGCCCTGCTATAGGAGTGAATCACACACAGCAGCAGCCGGGATATTAATGACTAGTTGAACACATGCTCACTTACACATAAACACACACTCACACTTCCTCATACACAGTAGTGTAATAAATACAGCGTTGACACACATCAATGTTCAAGTCATTTTTATGACTTGGCAAGATTTTTCCAGTCACGGTTCTAAAATAATATGCATGTGTACACCCTACAGTTCATAAGTTTGCGGCCATTAATATATATTTTTTTAACGTTTTAAGTCTCTTATGCTTATCAAGGCTGCTTTTAGTTGATCAAAAATACAGTAAAAAAGTAAAACAGTATTACAATTCAAATAACTGTTTTCTATTCAAATGTATTAGAATGTCATTCATTCCCATGATGACAAATCTGAATTTTTCAGTAGCCAGTATTCAGTGTCACATAATCCTTCAGAAATTCTGATTTATTACTCAAGAGACATTTATTATTATCAGTGGTGAAAAGAGTTGTGCTGCTTAATTTTTGTGGCAACTGATAATGTTTTGGGAACAACAAACTTCACTTCTCTGTGGTTTTTGATCAATTTAAGGCAGTGGCTATTTGTAGTATCAGTTCGTTACAAAAAGAGTAAATATTAATTAGATGTTATCTATACATTGGCTGGTACTATTTGCACCTCAGTATTTTTATATATTCACAGGATGCAATAATATCATAGAGTGTAAATGATTATATTTATTAAAATTATTAAATGGATGCTGCCTCCCTACACCTTCCCCTATCCCTACCCAATAAAAACTTTTAATATTATTAAACACTCGTTCGCAGCTTATTTCCAGTTTTAGAACATTATTTTCATTTTTATTGAAAATAAATGTGCGCTCGGCAAAAGGCGGGTTCAAATCCACGTCGATTGCGTTAAAAGTCAGATCTGCGATCCTTACACACTACTTCTGTTCCACTGAAGAAGTTGAATTCTGTGTGTCTTTTTTAAAACTTAAAGCTACTGTACATAGCATTTGCCAACAAGAGACACTCTATGTATTTGGTGTAAATAGACACTGTCAATGGCATGCATTCTTGCTGAATTCATTTATATTTAATAATGTATATTAAATAAACATTATTTAAATATGTATATATGTGTAGTAGAGAGAGAGAGAGGGAGAGAGAGAGAGAGAGGTACCAATAAATTAACTGACTAGAAAAGTCAGTTTAGATGACATTCTTATATATTTTTCTTTCTTTTTTTTATTAGTTTATACTTGGCTTCAGTGTATTTCATGCGCTAACTTTTCTGTTTGTGAGTGCAACCCTGAATTTTAAAAATGTATCAAGTAATCATGGGTGACTGAAAAAGTCATGAAGCTTCACTGGTCCGCTTATAAAGAGAAAAATCTGATGCAATTTTATAGCAAAAATGTATTTTATACTAGAAAAATCATTTTCTGCTGTAAACATGACATTTGAAGCCGTGAAATAATAATTAAATTCCCTCACAATTTCATGTGTTGCAAGACAGTGGGAACTCTGTGAATAAAGCAAGGAAAGAGTATGACAGGCACACAATCCAATAGGATTTGTCAGACTGTGCCGTCTTTGCACTCCTTGCTTTCAGCCCTCCCTAAAGCTCCCCGCACAAGCTCCCTTTCCCTCCTCCAGTAACACAAACATTTCCCTTTATCATTACTCCTGTTCAACATGTCACCATGGTAATCTGACAGCTGCCCGTACAAGGAATTCCCTCAGTTTACAACAGTTTCCATATGTATTTTATTCAACATATTTTGCCCCAGTCAGACATCAGATTCTATATCGATCCCGCTCGTCTGAGACGACTGCTGTCTTGGGATTGTTGGTCCATTTCTGAAAAATCTGACATTTTGACAGATACATTTCTATCTGATATATGAACATTCTTATGTTTGCTAAGGCCTTTCCTGTTCCCCATGCAAGTAACTTATCAAAGATCTTACTCTTTCTCTCAGTTTCTACCCTGTACCTGGAACGCAATCTGTATATACACACTGGTACAAAACATTAGCATGCAAAGCAAAAAGTAACTTAAAGGAGTAAGTTAGATGCTTTTAATAAAATGTAGTCTATGCAGTGTAAATGTAAAAAAAAAAAAGTTTATTCAGAGCTACATGACTACTGAAAACAGAGAAAAGGGGTTGTTTTTGCTACTGCCCCTCGGACACATTTTGCATCATCTGGCAGACTTTATGACAGCTACAGGTATTTTTGGTGTTTTTTGCTGGCAAATTATCTTGGTGAAGGTAACAAAAAAAGTACACATTGTTCATTTGCATATACTAACGGTATTAAAACAATGCAAATCTGCTAAATAAAACAGCATACTTCTTTTAAGTCCTTTTGTGTTATTCTGAATCCAATTTGAATTTGGTCTCAGACTCTAATGTATCTTTTGCAAATTCGCAAAAATGCTCAAAAAACATTTGAACAGGTTTGATTTTGGCAATGCACACCAGCTTTCCGTACTGAACTCAAAAAAACATGACCTAGATCAAAGAATTTCTTCCTCCACACTACACACACTGAGCTCTGGGACATGAAGCAACAAATCTGCCGTAAGCACCAGGTGAGGCCAATTCAGCACCGTTCTCTTTGTTTTCGCTGCTGTGTGTAAATAAATTAGACTGCGAGATATCGTGAAAACTACAAATCAGTGCTGCTGTTCCTGCCGTCGATGCCTTCTGTACCACCTTCTGTGTAACCTCCTTAAATCATCCTCCGTGTCAGCAATAATTTAGATGGTTTGCAGTGTGACGTGCAGGTTAGTACAATCCTTCATATCTCAGCATTGTTCAGTTCTTGATTCTGATTGGTTGCCACACATTCCAAGGTGTTGATTAATACGGCTATATATATGAGTATTTCCAGGTTTGCTGACCACATTACAGTTAACTTAGAAGAGCGTTTTAGCGATGGAAACCAATATCTAGAGATAAGCACATGAACAAGTGATTTCCATGGAATAATTGACTCTGAACTGCTTAAGTGTTGAAATTTTAATGCACACCTGAGGTGTAACAGCCAATTGGATTCGCACCATGCCACATTACGACCTCAGGTATGCGTTAAGTTTTCAATATTTCAGCGGCCGGTCGTCAATTATTCCCATTTTGAGACTGAGGTCTTGTGATAATGACAATGTCTGACCTTCCAAATGTGCCACAGTGCGTTTCTGCACTCAAAGACAGTGTTATACCTTTCTAAATAGGAGTGAAATTACAAAGTTTTGAGCATCAGGAAATGTTTGTGTCGTCAACATTGAACTGAGCTGAGCTAAATAATGACACTATCTTCTGTAGAGCTGCTAACAACTCAATTGAATTTGCTTCATAATGGATGAATTATGCAACATAACACTATTATTTTCTTGTTTATTACTATGAAGCTGTATAAACATGCTATATAAATAAATTTGACTTGACTTGTTTTGACTCCCTGAACGATAAATACCACAATAAGCCATATAACAACAGCCAATCAGAAGACCTTTGAGGTTTGATATACTATTTTAATATCCAGCTATGCAGAGCAGGATTTGGATGGTCACCCGCGGTGAAGATAAAAATTCGTATTAACATGGAAGAGATATGATTTATCGCATGCCGCTTTATCCGATCATGCCTGTTTAGTGTACGCCATTACCTGCTGTGTGTAGAGATGCATGAGATTGAGTGTTTGCGTGTAAAGTGTTACCTGCATTTTACGGAGCTGTGCGAGCTGTTTGCGCAGATCGGTAGCGTTCTGTTGTAAGTCGTGCAGGTGAAGCTGCATCTGTAGCCTGGAGACGGTGGAGGCCTGAGAGCCCCCAGATGAAGGAGGAGGCATCAGTGCCAGCGGGGCAGATGGAGTCAGTGCTAATAACCACAACACAGGAAAAAAAAAGAAAGAAAGAAAAAAAATCAACACTACGAGCTTGAAAGACACAATAAAATACGAATTAGTTTGAACTTACCCATCTACATCTTCTAAAACAGCATTGATTAATCCTACTCCTGGAGATCGACTTTCCAACAGAGTTTATGCTGCATTCATGTTGCAATGAATTTGTTTAAAAGTTGAGTGTACATGAATGCAACCATGAAGTCATTTTGAATAGATTTTCATTAATGATGCCTTCAAGTGCACCTGGGAAGCTCCTACTGCCAAGTTAGGCTATTACTATTATGATACCAGACATTCAAGTTGAAAATACAATTTGGACAATGAAACAATTGTTGAATCAGTAGATGCGCATATGTATATACCCTGCATTAATTTTACACAACCTATATGATGCAAGCATGAATCTAACAAATAATTAATATGCATAAAACAGTTAAAGTGTCAAGATTTTTGTTATTGAAATAATTCTCATATGCTCATCAAGAATGCGTTTTTATTTGATCAAAAATACAGTTTAAAATAACATTTTTTTAAAAAAGTATTCTATTCCTGTGATGGAGAAGCTGAATGTTCACTCCAGTCTTCAGTGTCACATGATCCTTCAGAAATCATTCTAATATGATGATTTGATGCTCAAGACACATTTATTATTATTATTATTATTATCAGTGATGAAAACAGTTCTGCTGATTAATATTTTTGTGGAAACTGTGATTTTTCCCATTTGAAGGTTGCATTCATTTCAAGTTCAGGGCATGTCAATGAAATAACTACAGCAGTTTTTTATTCATTCATTCATTATAAGCTGTGGATGTCAATGGTGCAATATATTTTCTACATATTCTGTGTCCTAAAGAAGAATAATTATAATGCTTGCCAAAACATTTAGCTGGTTTACGAGGAGAACAAAGTACATTTCCCATCATTCTCCATGAAAACAAGGAATGATAAAATAAACAGGCAAATACAAAACTACACAGTCAATGTGCATCCTTTGCTCTTTATTTTGCTTCATTATCTCTAAAAAAGATTTCTGTCTTAGTCTGTAAGTGAAAATAAAGAGAAAGAAACTGCCCAGCGAGATTGACTCTGACCAAAATCACTTCATCATATCATAATTACGATTTCTGAACTTGTAAGAAGGAACTTCCCAGGAGGACACATTGAACATTATTTCCATCCCTGTTCTAACACACCTGGCTGTAATTTCAATCAAGCCAACCACATGACCTTGACTAGCTAGATCTGGTGCGTTTGATTAGGATTGAGGCTAAACTCTGCGGGAAGGAAGATCTCCAGAAAAGGGATTGAGCGCTTTTGCTCTACACCCATCCTTCCCTGTGATTTCAGACAGAGATACACTAACCCGCACACACACAAAGCGTGTCGTCACCTCCGGGGCCCACTGAGGAACATGCTGTTAGTGAGGAATACAGAGATACCAGCACTCTCCAGTCAGTCGTTTTTAACAAAAGGATACATGTACTGATTCCCCAAGATTCAGGAAATGTGAATACTGACACATCATCCTAACACTTCATTTTCAGTGTGTGAATGTGTCAAGTTTAGGAGTGAAAACAGACTGAGGGAGAGAAATATCTAGTGCAGGCAGGCCGTAGAGCAGAGATACTGTAAAAAGCTACAGTGGGAACAGGCATTAAATAAGCAGAAGGATCACATTTTCGTAAAAACAGACACACACACTACATACACCGGGAAATACACGGCAGTCCACATTAAACATGAGAGAGCAGAGACAAGGCTACCTTTCTTCTTCAGCCGGCCAGCTGTAAGATACAGTAGAAGCTGTCAGCTTGTTCCAGTTAACTAAATAGGTGTAATGAAGTAAAGAAACAGAGTGCTGAATTGGACCTGTCGTGGATCAGATTCAAAGGGGGAGACAAGGACTCATGGGAAACCCTCACGGGATACTCTCTCGATGGCCCTTTACTGAGACGCGAGTCAATTTAGACTCACCTCTCAAACTGTGGAGAATCTTCAAAGACAAATCTAGCAAATCAAAACTCTGGCAGCAGCCTTTGAAAGACTGACCACTCAAAAGACGTTCTCTGAGGACGCCCGTAACAGATTTGAGAGGGAGAGCGAGAGCGAGAGAAAAAAAAATAGAATACCAAGGGAAAAAAGTACTGACGTCTATCCGTGAAAACATCAAGGTTATTGTGACAAAGAGCAACAAAGGAGTGAACACAAAATAGGGTCCTTCACTCAAGTGCACTCTATTTGAGATTATTAGTGTTTCAAACTTGGGCCAGCCTGATCTACTAAGAACACAATATTAGACATATCAGACATAAGCTTGACAGTCTGCCTCATGACTGCTCAGGGCAACCATAGAGAAGAAGCTGGACTCACTTCCTGTGGCGGAGCCGTCGCTGGTGGATTCGGTCTTCTCGCTGGAAGAAAAAGGGAAGGGCCGTGAAAAGTCCGCCCCCTGGTCCGGAGGGCAGCCCGCCATCATGCAGAGACGCAGCAGGCCGCATCTGAGGATTATACAGCCATGATACTACCACTGTACTACAGCACCTGACACTACACTGACGCTACACTACTCTAGCATGCACGGTACTACAGCGTCTGCTACTTCTCTGTCCATAAGAATGGGTTACGCTGCTATCTCGTATGACTCTACTATCAAAGCACCGCGACTGTGTCTTTCACTATTTCCACACTTCATAATTCCTCTGAGTAACACAGCTTTATTTAACCTATAACACTGTTGAAACACATTCACTACCAATCAAAAGTTTGTGGCAAGATGCCAGTAAGATCAGTAAGATTTTTTTTTTTAATAATTGTATTCAGCAAGGATGCATTAAATTGATCAAAATTGTCAGTAAAGACATGTTAAATGTTACAAAAGATTTAAATTTTAAATAAATTATGTTATATTGTCATTTCTATTAATTAAACACCACCACCCCCCCTCCTTCTTGAGCATCAAATCATCATATTAGAATGATTTCTGAAGGATGATGTGACACTGAAGACTGGAGTTATGATGTTGAAAATACAGCTTTGATATTACAGGAATAAATGACATTTTAAAATACATTCTAACAGAAAACAGCTATGTTAAATTGTAATAATGTTTCACAATATGACTGCTTTTACTGTATTTTTGATCAAATAAGGCAGCCTTGACGAGTATAAAGAGACTTATTTCAAACTTTTGGATAGTAATGTAGTAGAACTGAGCTATTCAAGCCAATACAATGCTGAGATTCATACTGAACTAGCTATATTTATAATCCAAAACGCTGCAACTACTACGCTCCACCATAACTGGCTTTGATGCTGTATAAGAATAAGCAATGCACTCTCACTTACCACCATCTTTAAGACCTATTCACACCAAGTGTCAATTATGAGCACAAATTTGAAACAAAGTCCTTCTAAACACCAAGTGAACAGATTTACACAATGATTATCTGATTTAAAACAAACAAATCACTAAGCAACAGTATTTGCATCAGAAATAGAGAGAACAGTTTCTATCCTAACTCTACCTAATATTAACTGAGGACCCTATTTACTGAATTTTCTCTTTATACAATGTATTTGATTCTAAATGTCTACTCGATGCTTTTTACCTCAGCACTCTCTTTTGGAGGTAATAATCTAAATAATATTAATTGCCTGACATAAAATATTCCATAGTTGGCGTGAATGACTTGACACAACGAATATGAATGACAATAAATGTCCAGCAACATCAAAGCACCATTACAAAGAGACTCATGGCGACTGCAGGACAAAAATACCACCAGCACACACAATTTCAATTCAAGCACTTTGCATTCAGCAAGTGAAGACATATTTGCAAGCTTTTGAAACATAAGAAAAGCCAATGGCTACACAGCACACACGAGAAAGCAGGATATTACTGCATGAAAGCAAAATGGTACCATGCTATCAACACTGAGTATGTGTGAAATGGCTGAATGGTTAAATTATCTCAACTGGTGCTTTAGTGTTAAGTGCATTTCCCACAGTCTTATATGTTTTCCCTGCACATGAGAGGTAGTATGGAATAACAACAGCATAACAATACTCTCTACAGCTTTAGCTCAATACATCCTGCATCTCTGAATTACAGTAAAAACTGTATTTCATGTTGCATGTGATAAATAACTAAAAAAAATGATTTCTCCATAAAAGTGATATTTCCCAATAAAATAAGGTGAACTTGAAACTCGCAGCTACTGTGTACCATGTACATTGGCCTGTCAAATGTTTAATGTGATTGGCACATCAGAAGCCTGTCATGGCTGATGGTCTGTATGAGTGAGATGACTTTTATAGGTTGGTTTTGTCAATGTAAGTGAGCATCTGATTGGCTCTGGTTCCATGTAAATGGATCATAGATGGCTCTATGGATGCACGGATGTCTTACGTGCTGTCGCTGTCTGGTGCTCGGGTTAGGACGCTCTGAACCAGTCCAGTCAGACTGGCTATCTGCTTCTCCATTGCCTCCATACGATCCCTGCTAACAAGGCAGACAGAAAATGGATAAGTGTGCACTTTTTGAATATACATTTTCTAAGGGTTTTCACTTAAACTTGCTCCCAAAAATTATGTCATGCAGGCAGGTTAGTTGATGTCCCATTACCTGTTCATCTGTTCAAAGTCGGCAACATCACTCAATGTGTCTTAATATATAAGTGCCATCACCGAGTGCAGATTTTGTTTTTTAAGTGAGGATCAGTAGCTTAGCGCAGAGTAAAAACAGTTTAGCTGTTGTATGAATCTGTTTGAGAGGAGACTGAGGAAGAATAACCTAGTATCTTTTTAAAATTGTGCCAAACAATACCGGAACTTCTCAATGAAAAGACAATGCCAAAAAAATCAGTCAAATAAAAAGGACCACAGGAAAGGTAAAGAATTTTTTTTGTGTATTCATATTGATTTTGAAAAAATATTTAACAAAAGTTGCCATTTTATTTATTTATAAATGTAATGTGTTGTAACCATCAAGTAAACATGCCATACCATGTGACATTTTACAACCTAAACTAGCCTTTAATAAACCGATTAAATTCTTATATTTCAAGAATCTGCAGGGGCTTTTTTTTGTTTGTTTGTTTTTGGCAGCAACTTTTTGAAAAATATTTCTTTTTAATATTAATAGGCAGTGAAGCTGTTCTGTTAAAATATTTTATTTCTAAGAATTTTCTTTTGAACCACAGTTCAAAAGTTTGGCGTCAGTAAAAAAAAAAAAAAAATGAAAGAAGTTAATAAATTGATTAATCAAGGATGCATTAAACTCATTAACAGCAACAGTAAAGGCATTTATAATGTTACAAAAGATTTCTTGTCAGCATCTAACCAAACTTTTGAACGGTAGTGCGTTTAAGGATCTTTGTGTCTGGCATTTGCAATGATAAATTCTGCTTTTTAATTTATTTGTTTGACAGTGTGCAGACTGAAGTACGCTTCTTGTCAAGGAAAAAGTGTATAAATATAAATGTTTTCACAAATTCAACACTATCCTGCACCACGTAATACACAGTTGCTAGTGCTCACCGTGTGTCCGTCTCGCCCCCAGACAATGGCGAACCAAATCCAGGTCCCTTACTCCCATCTCCCAGGGGTTCAGAACTGGAGCTGGGTCTGGACTTCGGACTCTCTACAAACACAGAAGAAGAAGCGGAGTCCTTGCGGAAGGTCGTTCTCACAGGTGACCCTCGGCTTGGGGACCCGGTGAACGAATCCCTGTCACGCAGCTGCACGTCGGGAATCTTCTGCGGGGAGGAAGGCGGCAGACGAAAGCCCATGCCGAGTGTAGAATTGCCATATGTATCAGAGTATAGAGAACCTCCAGGTTTATACAGGCTGTCCTCTAGGTCGCTTTGCAGTGCTGCGGCTGAATATGTACTGAGAGACCGCACCGAACCTCTGCGGTACAGCCCTCCTGACACAGGGAAGCCGAAGGGGTCAGCGATGGTGGCCAGAGACTGAGTAGAAGCAATACTAAGTCGACCCTCATGCATCAAGCTGTAGGGATCAGCATAAAGACCTTCATTCTTCAGGAGGACCATGTTTTTGCCAGACATTTCCTCATCAGGTTTGACATCACGGCGCTCCAGGATGGCAGAGGAGGAGGGGGTTAGGCCTTGAGCCTGTCCGTGAGAGGGCGAAGGGTGGTGGGAGTGAGACTGATGCTGGGGGCCCTGGGGGTGAGGGTGTCCCGGACCAGCGAAAGAGGGGGGGCGACCTCCGCTGTATGAGAGACGGGATCGGGAAGGGGAACCGGAGGAGGGTGAGGCAGTGGAGGATGGAAGAGTGTTGAGGCGACGGGTAGGTGACGAGTCCCTGGATGTGTAAACCATCTCTCTCTAAATCAAGACAGAGAAAAAAAATAGCATTTTATGAATACATCACTCCGGGTTTCCAAGTTCTAAGAGATTTAAAGGACTGAATACATGAACAGGGAAGTCATTCCATTTGTGTTCATAACATTTTGCAAAGGAAGAGACATCATTTGTGTTTTCAGAAGAGCCAAGTTCATAAATTGCCATTTTTTACTCGGATTTAGAATTTGTTTTTCGTACTTGACAAGATTTGTCAAGCATAACATGTTAATTTGTTTTTTTTTTTTTGTTTTTTTTTTTAAAAGGGCTTTTTATAAGAGCGGAATAAATCAACATATTAATTTGTATTTATTTACATTCAGGTGGCACAATGCAATTTATTGGCACTTTTAGGCATTTTTTGTGTGATAGAATGTTTAAAATAATACAGACATTTACTGTTAAAAGCACCTTTCTCAATTGAAAAGGCATCAGTTTCATAAATTTACTCTTCTACACTCATAGTTAGAAGTGCAAAAGAGAAGTGGAGATGTGCCAAAAATCATTCAAAAGTGAAAATGTGGTGCTGACAAATCAAACATCTCAAAGCAAGAGCAATCCTCTGAGGCTTAGCACGAAACCCAGAGCAGAGCTCTAGACTCATTGCCCCATTCTCTACTTCTCTCTCACTTTCTTTTCATTGGTCTGTAATTCAACTCCGGAGAGCTCTATTCACCCTATTCACTCCTTTCACCCAGCCTAGCTAAAGCTACTGGCATAACATTGGATTACATGACACTGTATTCAGATTTCACCACCACTTCTGAGTGAGCGCATATACTTTACTAAGCTACAATGAGCAGAAGAAGAGCTTTTGAATTCTCCATTCACAAACACAAGGAAACCCAGACTCATCTATTAGATCCTTTTTTCTGCCTGGTTGCATCTCAATATCTTTCATTCTCTTTTCGCCTCTCCTTTCCAATCTTGCATATCATTTCATAACTTCTACTGGGAAGTATCTGCTTGTCAGTTTACTTGCATTTATGCAACAGCTTGTTTTGTTTTATTTTAAGGTACTCATCCATCTTTTCTTTATATACTTTGCTTCTTTTTCTCTCTTCTCATCTCTGTTCCCTTTTGGTCTTCTACTCTGAGAGTAGTCAAAAATTACTGGAGCATTACAGGGATATAGCTTGTTAGCCTGCATACACGAACACATTCAAATAAATTCAAGTACACACTCCAGGGAGCAGTTGACAGGTTCTGTCCTGAGTTCTGCTGATATAGAAATGGGTTTTATATATTCACTCTCTCTCTCTCTCTCTCTCTCTCTCACACACACACACACACACACACACAGCGAAGGGCTGTTTCAACTTGAGTGGTAATTTGAATAAATTCAAAGTAGTCATAAGTCAAAATAAAAAAATAAAAGCAGCAAACTAACCTAAAAAACTATTTCAAACTGAGGTCCAATAGGGTTCTAGAAGATTTGCAGAACATTGAAACAAACAAACAAACAAAATACTATTTAAGGACGGGCAAACATGTTTATTTAAAATATTTATTACATGTTGCATTTAATTATTTTAACACACTGAAATATATATTATTACTGTATAATCAGAATTACTTTATCCCGACAGACAACTTATACAAAAAAATAGTAATACTTTTCCATATAGTATTTTCAGTATTTATGATTATTTTTATTATTATTATTTTTAAATATTATTTTCACATAATTCATTATTTTTTATAAAAAGTAAAAAAAAGAAATTTCAAACTGTAAAAAAAAAACATTTGATTTTATAAACATGTTGTCTTTATAATATTCTACTTTCCCACCCCTCATATTTAAAAACAGAATGAAAAAAACAAACAACAGAATAAACACACACAGACATGGTTGTGTACACACAATGAAAAAAGGAAATAAACGGCAACATTCGCACACATTAACAGTCTCATGTCTAATGTTAGCTGAGAGTGAGCTTGACACTCTCACAGGGTACGAAATGGTGAAGACGACTCGCACCAGAGAAGTAAAAATGAACATTTGATCAACAGAGTGACGCAACATGATTGCATTTCAAAGTCAACCCACATCAAACTCCAGTGGTAGCACAGAGAGCTCACAAAGTGAAACGAAGTCCCAAGTGATATGCCAAAAACTGTGCATAATTCAAAAACCTCTGAGTTCAAGAACATCCAAATCTGAAAGACGTCGCTCAATGGATCAAACAACGGGTACTTCCCTTTAAAATATTTAACATGCAAAGAGGACCGTGACGTTGATTTGAAGGTTAAGTTTGCCTCTGATCTCACCACATACTGGGATCTACATCCGTAACCTTGTGATTTTTTATTTAGACTTGTGAAAAAAGAAAAAAACATTCTTTAAATAAGTATCATTCTCTGTGCCTTATTTTACCCATAAGCCCATGCCGGAACAAGATGTCAAACAAACTGAATCATTGAATATAGTAGAAATATCTCACCCTGAGGTCTCCGTTGGCCAGATGTGCCGCAGGATAGGAGGCATAGATGGGTTCTTTGCGATAGATTTTTATGATGCTGCGGTCCTGTATGTCTCTCACGTCCTCCAGCTCGTAGAAGACGTTCCTGGCTTCATCTTTGATCAAGATGGCCGTGTTCGGGGACTTCAGCATTCCTGCTGTCAGTTTCTGAGGGAACATGTGCACGATGAGCGCGTGCAGTGTCTCCAAACTGTTGAGCTCATGAGTGATATGAACACGCCTGGTCTCATCTCCAAACTGCAGGAAGAGGACACCTTAGGAGAGAGAAAGAGAGAGGTACGAAGAATTCTTCATCCATATGAATTACACAGTTTCAACATAAACTAACAAACTTGATGTGATGCATATTTGTAACTCATGCATAAATGAAACGGGTAAGAAATAGGTAAGATTTCTTTAAGGACAGTACTAATAAACTGAACGTGTTTTAAATACACAATAACCAGGCTTATATCAATAAATCCAATTTGTCACTATCATACATATTTGAATATGGCTTGTTGCACATATAACCATATTTTTACCATGTTTATACTGAATAAATGTAATGATTTTACAATTTATGCTGATTCTAATCGATTTGAAATCATGCATTTTGAAAAATGCATTTTGTATATCAAATACTTGGCTTAAATATTTTTTGAGTGCACTAAACTGCTGTGCGAGAGAGTGACGGACAGATTTTGAGAGGAATGTCAGTGACAGCAAGTCTCATGTTTACGGTTGCTGAACTCCTGCAGACTTTTTGTCATCAGTTTCTGTCAGTTTATCTCGGCACACTTCACCTAATGGGGCAGCGGGCGATTCTAAACTTCCTGCTGATGGGACAATAATCTCTCTGTGGGGAACAGCTCAAACTGAATCACTTTCAGCAAATATTGTGCCCTTGCTGATATGAAATGAAAGTTCACCACTAAGAGATACTTCACACCATGGAAACTAAAGCTAAAAACAAAGTGCTGAAGGTCAGTTCATGTGAATGCACCACTGTAATTAACACACTGCTATTAACTATCAAAAAGTAGAAAATATTTCACACCATCTAATTGCAGAACAGCGAAATGTCATTTTCTGCTAAAAGCAAATCAGTACTGCGGCGCTGATTCGTTTACATGAATCATCCCAACAAAGGGAATCAATATAATGAATCAGACTTTCCATTGCTACAAATGGAAAACAGGAGAATGTGTTTAAATATTGTGTCATCTCAATCGACCGTAAAGCTGCAACCACAAGACAATGTGCGATTAAAATCAGTGATGTACCACTGTCTCATTACTATTACAAAACTTGATATTTAAAATGTTACAGTATTTTATGGCTAAACTGTGAAAACACTTCTGAAAAAAATCATTGCTTTTAGTTTGTTACTCTCCAACAAGGCTAATAACTGAGATACTAGCTACCGTCTACAAACGTTCACTTATCCCACACATATTTCCTGAGATCAATGTGTCGACGTTTCATTCATTGCAACTTGCGAAAACTGTTTCTGATTTATATTTGTTAAACAGCAACAGTTCAGAAAAGTCATATAAACACAAATTTAGTTACAAATCAAGTGTACAGTGGATTGGATGAATGAAAGAAAGTAATTTTAAATTATTAAACAATCTATGTGAATATATTATAAAGTGGAGTTTATTTCTAAGATGCCAAAGCTGAATTTTCAGCATCATTACTCCAGTCTTCAGTGTCACGTGATCCTTCAGAAACTTCTAGAATATGATTTTCTGCTCAAGAAACATTTCTGATAATTATGCTGAAAAAAGTTGCAGTTTCAGTTTTTGTGGATTCCATGATATATTTTCTTTTTTGCTTTTTTACTGCTTTCCAAATAAAAGTATTAATTTCTTAAGCTTTAAAAAACAAACTTACTGAACTTACTGAATATTTTTGTGGAAACCAGGATATATTCTTTTCATAATTCTTTTATTCTGCCTTACAGATTTGCGCAAAACTTTTGTAATAATTTCTAAATGTCTATAAAAACCTATTCCGAAATGACGTCGTTTCCATTAACGGATGTTATGTAACTAAACCGTATTTTTTTATTCTCACAATAAGTCATTATTTACAGTTTTAAGTATATAGCAGCCACTGCACTAGCTATTATTTTTAATTGAAGCAGACGTAGGTGTGTTATCCAAGAATTAATGGCAACGAAAGCCCCTTATACTTGGGAGCGGCCATGTAATGAGGTGTATGAGGTGTTTCTGAGTGTTTCTCGCTCACATCTGCTTCAAGGTCTTGATAAATTGTGGCATTTCTTTGTTGTTTAGAATTTCTTTTGTCTTCTATCAGTTTAATAAAGAATTTGTCTCATCTTCTGTCCAAACTCATCTTTAAAGAGATTTAATCTTTTCCTTGCAGTTTTGCTAAATATTCCTTTTTCGAATTGCCGAAAAGCCACCTCATGCGGGCTTAAAAACTCCCATAAAACGCAAAAAAAAGTTTCGCGAAATTGACATGTTTCCAATTGGCGTATTTTGAATTCGCAATTTCAATTTGCACAATTTGAAGTGTAATGGAAACGCAGCTACTGTCACTTTTCATAAGTTTAATGCTACTTTGCTAAATAAACAATTTCTTTTCAAACAAAAAATCTTACTTTTGAAAGATAGTGTGGTTGGACTCAAATCTGCATAACCACAGTCAACAGAATCTGTTAGCTGTGACAGCACCACAGCACTGTCACTAGTAAAGCTGCTAACTTATTCTTGAGTATATAAGTGAATCAGCGTTTTGGGTGTCAGGTCATTTACTGTGAACGGTTTATTGATACTCAGATGAAGCGTGTGTGTATGTTACCAGGAGAGCGTAGTTTATTCTGGCTTGCAGAGCGGGAGAGGGGGAGGCTCTGACGGAAACGGTTCATGCGGTTGAAGCCCAGCGGCATGTCGGCCTCAGACATGGTCTCCAGAGACTCAGCAGATGCAAAGGACAGTTTAGACGCCTGGTCTGCCAAACCTGACTGAGTGGACTGGGAGTGACGTGGACTACGACTCTAAATGACAGAGAGAGAGAGAGAGAGAGAGAAAGAGGTTTTCAGTATTTTAAATGGCATCATGTAAAACATTACTTACTCACAAGGAGAAACCAAGAGCAAATTCTTCCAACCAGAGTAAATTCCATCTAAACATGCCAAGTTTCTACACAACAAGTCTGACAAACCATAACATCACTGCTCCAAGGTGAGAAAGCAAAGCAGATAATGAGTACCTGATTCTGTGTGTGTGTGTGTGTGTAATGATAGGGAAAAACAGTAATGCATTGATAGGAAAATCACTCACAGGACAAACAAGTTTCTGTGGATATATCCCAACAAACAGACTGAGACGCTAACAATTACACAGAACAACCTTGTCTGCCGCACTATAGCATATACAGTGACTGTATCACACACCTGTGGATTTCTTGTCAGATGTTTCAGAATCATTGCTTTGGTTGTTTTGAAGCATTTAATGAAGAGGGTTCACACAACCGCATCATGGTGTGTTTTGCAAGCTCAGAGACACCTGTAATGAGCTCCCAGGGTGCACTGGGGAAAGACTGGCAAGCTGGTTTGCAGAACAGGACATATTCACAGAGCGGCATCACTTTACATCAGATCAATTCTCCTCTGTGCTGTGAAGAACTACTTTCTTAATCAGTATTTTTGTTTTGTTTACCAGTAAAAAACAGCTAAACATCTTTAAAACAAGATACATTTACTTGATAAACACATTTGTGTTGCATATTTTATTTTTAGAGAAAAAAACACTAGCATTCAAAAGTTTGGGTCGGAAAGATTTTTTTAGCGTTTTTGAAAGAAGGCTCAGTAGCGGAGACAGAGGGGCGTCCAGGAATTGATGCTGATTGAAATTTAATTTCACCTTTTGTTTGAAACGGAGTTGGACGATTTCGATCAATTTTAGATAATTATTTTGTTTTTGTTTTCATGCCCTCATAGTTCACTAACAAGGTGTGTACTGTAAATATGCTTTACTAGCCTAATTAAAGGTGGGATATTTTTTCCCAATGAAAATGTGCTCCGACGAAACAACTCACTTTCAATAGTAACATTTCTTACAGTTTCTGTTCGTTGTAAATCAGGTAAATTAGCACCAGTACATTTATTTGAATGCGTTAATGAGAGCGATTGTGTGTGAAAAGTTAAAAAATATGCTATAGGACATCGTTGACAGCGAGTTTCTGCACTACTTTCTGTGTGTGTTCGTCTGCCACAATGCATCAGCACACTAGCTCAATATAATAATAAAACACATCTGATGGTCTAAAAATCGCTTAAATGTCCAAAAAGTTTTCCATTTAATTACATTATGTTTGTCCCAAATCACTACTAATCCAGCCTACATAATGACTCAACCTTAGGCTGGAAGAGTGTCTATAGACATTTCTTTTTCAATAATAGATACACTGTTTTTCCAACAAAATTCAGCGACACCACTTTTTTCATTCTTGAAGTGAACTTTTTGGCTGTATGTTGATTATTCATTGTTTTGGACTGCTGCCTTTAACTTGCAACGCAATGCATCTGTATTATAGCCCATTTGAAGCAAGTTTAAGGTTTACCATCAGGTTTATATTTCAAGAATAAATTTTTACTAACATCACTCTATGAAGTTATGAATAGTGAATAGTGAATGAATGAATGAATGAATGAATGACTTTATGAAGTTAACATTAGATATAGTGATGCTAAAGCTAATTAACTTATTGGCAAGTATTATTTCTTGCTTTTAGCATAACTCAAATAACATTTAGAAAGGTTTAAGCTTATAACAGATAACATGTTGTTTACACAGGGTATAAACTCTTTCTCATACACACACACACACATAAATGGTGAGGCACACGGTGTGGTCGTCCCATTTTAGATGGTGTCTGAGTGCAAAGGGCTGGAACTGAGCTGATAGATGACCCCCCCAGTGTAACTATAATGGGGTCATTTGTCCACAACAGTGAGCAGTCCGGGCCCTACATATACACATACACACATTCATACATATACAAAATAAGAGGATGTTTATATACAAAGACACACACTGGCAAATTTGCCATATAGCTATTCATTGCTAAATGTTATAAATAGCACTAAAATGCACCTGCTATCAAATTTGACTGTACTGTACATGATGAATTTTGTGAAGAGAAAGTAAAATATAGAGAGGCAAATGAATAATGGGGAAGATTGCTGCAGGAGAGAGCACTAACAGACCTAAATGTGTAAACCTCTGGGATCGAATGCTTTCAACGCTAGCAGGCTAATGTTAGCATTTCCCAGATCACCTACTGCACCTTTAATTCTCACTATTGGACAACAAACTGCAATCTCCCAATTGTTCTGGTGTGGTTTCAACCCCAAACTGAACTTAAGGAAAAAAAACGTACCACACTGCTCTAAACAAACTATGAGTGAAAACACCCTTAAGACCATCCATGTAATCAAGATCTCACTCTCTTTCATGCACTAATGCACTTTCAAATGGTTTTTTATCAAAAGCAATAAACACACAAGCTCTCACTTTCATTTCAAATTTGTATTTGCGTCAATAAACGTGTCAGCGTGTGTGTCATATTACCTTCCTAAAGTGCTGTATTTTCTGAATTAAACAGAATCAAGGATCCCAATAGGATTCTCTGCAATAAATCTCCACCTTCATTGGAGACATACACACTTCTGTTCTGTTCTGACAGCAGGAAGGACGACAACCCCATGCCAAAATACATCTGACTACAAAATGAAATGAACGTAACAGAATCTGACAGGTCTGCAATGTGAACTGCATACGATTATGGTAAATACACAAACACCTAAGAAATCCACTACAACAACAGAAGACGTGATACTGAATACAATATGAGGGAGTACAAATCTGAGAAGGAAAACACGCGCATGAAATCACTTAGATATTCGCTCATTTACTATAAATGTATAGTGAGTACCACAAATTCTTTAGTTGTTCAGAGATGTGCATGAAGGAACATTTTATCATAAAAATATTCATCATAGTTCAGGAGATGAAATTCTCAGCTTTTGTTTAATTGACTTGTTCACTTTTTATAATCCTAATTAATGACAGTGGTAAACAGATTTGGCTTGCTGGTTTATTATATTGATCAAATAAATGTGGAATAGGTTGTTGAAAGGATGCTGAATGAATTGTCATCGGAATGAGGTAAGCAGACTGGTATTATTGTAAAATTACTGTATAAAATAATATCTTCCAAAAATGTAGTACAAGTACTATAACGTAAGATGTTTGTCCTAAAATTCCTCAGGAAAAATTACAATACACAAATGATATAATTGCTGAAATGCAGTAGAAGCATGTAGTGCAGTAAAATTAACATGGCTCTCATAGCGCACATCAAGTATTTGATGCATATATGAGTTCATATTGAAATCATGTCATATTGATTCATAATGAAACCCTAACCCTTTCATGAGAACACCTGATAAAAATATCAAAAAAGAAGTATGGCCACTCCAGCAAAAGTCTCCATTAGTTCTCCTTTTAATTTCATTGCCGTCTAGAAGTAAAAATTAAGATATTACAGAAGTCTCTTTTGTGTGTGTGAAAAAAGAAAGAGAAAGAGAGGGGCATATTTTATTTTGCATACTTGAAAGAAGTGTGTCTATTACAGATAAGTAAATGGGAGACAGTGTAATATAATGCATAATGTGCACAATTTTATTAAAATAACACTATTACCTATTACAAAGAGACAGACAGATGAGGAAAAGGAATGATAGAAAGTGGGAGGAAGAAAGAAAATAATTGTTCTTGAGAATAATCTTCCCCTCTCTCTTGCTATTGTTAGACACAGACTGAAGGCATAGCAGAAATTGCTCCAGCAAATTGCAGTAGATTGTTGGCCTATTCAGTCCTATGCTGAGAGAGGCAGAGAAAGCAGGGAAATGGTAAGCTGGTAGGTGGTCATAAAATGGCGGCATTCTGCGCAGTTATCGTTGGGGACTAATAGTGATGATGAAGACTGAAATGATAAGAGGAAGAGACGGGAAGAGGAGGAAAATGGATTAGTTCAGCACACCTTTACTGTCTGCTGGAGGACAAGCTGCGAGATGTCTCCCAAAACAAGCGATAGTGTTGTGACATTGCATATCAAAAACATAAAAAATAATGCTAAACTGGATTTCCAGGCGATGTGATGTGTGTCAGGAGTGTGTCTGTTTGTGTGGCACATGAGTTTTATGATTCCTTGAAACTTACGAGTCACAAAAGAGCTCAAAGACTTGTAAGCAAGCTGAAATTGCATGGTTTTATCTCAATTTTGCTTTTGTTAACACTATCGGTTAGGTTTAGTGTAGGGTTGAGGGTAGGTGGTACGTTATTTTTAAATGTGATAGCGCATCAAACTTCACCAGACATTTCATTTCTGAACTGCCATGGTCCGTACAACAACAAACGTTTCATTCATGTTTAAAACATTCACGTTTAAAACATTCACGTTCAGCTGCTTCAGATAAAACTAAATACGGTTTTAGCACCACTCACACTTCACTTTGCAGAAATGTTGTAACAGGCACAGTTTTCCAAAGAGCCTGGGTTGTAATGAAATTGGTGGGGTGGGGGGGGGGGGGGGGGGGTGAGAGAAATGCGGCATAAATACAACAAAACAAAAGCAAAGCAGCATAATTTAACAGAGCATTTCACAAAAAAACAAAATTGAATCAGACTTCCAGGAGCTATCTGAAAAACACTAATTATTTAAAAAGCTAGACAAATTGGAAAACAACTGAAGTATTGTCAAGCTACTAAATTAACTACTCCCCAACAATGTCAACAACAAGCTTTGGGCACTTTTTTCACTGTTAGCATATCGCTAGCTCCGACGATTTAAACCTATGCTAATGGAAGGAACAATGAAAAAAATGTTAATGAGCCAGTGCACATCAAAACACATTTTTACCTCTAGATATGAAGAAATAATCAAAGTAAAGGAACCGAATCGAAAAACCACGACTTTGACAATAATTTGCAGAGTGGCTAATTTTATGTGGCATAATTAGTCAGGGGAGACGTTTGCTTTTAACAGGCATCTGTTTAGGGCTCAGCATCAGCACCTAAAGGAAAAAATGTTTTGAAAGCATCTGACAATCCATCTTACCATGACAAGAACAAGTAAATGAGACCGAGGAGAGGAGAGGAGAGGAGAGGAGAAGAGAAGAGAGGAGCTCATTCCTGTCCAAGTACATCACCTATCCAGAGTATCTGGGTATCCCAAAACCAAAATTTTCTCCTGACTTTTCCTACAGAAAGCCAATCATTTCTGCACTAATAATAATGCACTAATAAACAAGAACAGAGAACGTAAAGATTAAGTATTGCATAAACAAGAGAGTTTGAGGTGTATAATGTTACAGAGAGCCATATCAGAGCGAGTCCATTAGTCTAGAATGAGAGAAACAAATAATATGGTTGACAAACCTTGAATGAGACACCCAACACACAGACATACTCTGGCATAAAACACAGCTAGACCTGATTAGTCCCAAACTACTGACGATATTTACTCAAACATGCTGTTTGCATGTTACAGTACCTAGATTTTTCATGATAACAGTCAAGACATAGACAGAAAGAATAAGTGTGCGTCTCATGAGGAGTGTAACATGAGTTAAGAAGTGTGAGAGTGAATAAGAATGAACGGAATCAGCAGGATCCGATTACCGAGTCTCACATAATGACACGTTTATCACAGCCTGAGGCCATTTCCTGTATCTTTGTACAATTACACACACCCATCTCTAATCACATATGCATATAATAGACATTTTATCTATGTTAGAATAAATATCATCCACAACATAATACAGGTTTAACAACAAGGGATTTGAGGGAGTGAGTAAGTATGCATGTCTGTTTCTGAACCAACATCCCAACATCATCAGCGTACTCACTGTTGTGGCTTTATGATGATTTTTTTCCTAGAGTCTTGTGCCATGGGTTTTTAAGATGCTGTGACAACATAAAAGAAGTTCAGTTTTTAAAAACATCTATAGAGACCCATGTGTTTGTTCTATTAAGTTGACTTTAGCTGGAAGACTTTGTTTGATGGGCAGGTATGTAAGAAATTGGAAGCAAGTAAAAGAGGGATTGATGGAGATAGAGCAGGGCAATGAGATTTAGAAGATAAAAGCCAGTGAAGCAGATCATCACAAATCAGTGTCAGACCCGCATGACCCACAGATCAATGACCTTAAGGATGTCAATGTGAGCATCCAAAGGGAGAGGGGGGGGGGGGGGGGGGTTTGCTCTTTTTGAACAATTTTGTCCTTATTGTGCAACTAGAAAGAAAGCCCAAGAAAACAGGCAATTTTCCTCATCATCACTAAGAGTATTGTCAAACTAGCTAAAATATTTAATAAACAAACACTCAAAGCAGGATGAACAGAGCTTGCTGCAGATTCAATGTGGGCCTACAGCAGGTGTTGAATCACAACATGTACATACATTAGAACATACACTGCCAGGCCAAAAAAAAAGAAAAAAGAAAAAAAAAGACATGTCGCTGCTTGGATTTAAATAGACAAATGCTTATTAATTTACGAATTTGTCTATTTGCCCAAAAAAGGATGCACCTCTTGATGCAAATAAATGGTGTGATGTTATTTCCATCAAGGGGTGCATCAATTTTTGCTCAAGATCTTGTACTGACAATGCAAGGGTCGAGCACTCTGTAAAGTCTAGTCCAGCACAACCCAAAGACTTTCAATGAATTTAAGGTCTGGACTCAGAGGTGCCGATTCATGTGTAAGAATGATTCTTTATGCTCCTTCCCAACCATTCTTTCACAGTTTGAACCAGATGAATCTTGACTTTGTCATCCTGGAATAGGGAATATTTGTCTTCCTAGATGGTTGTTTAAGAAATAAAAAGCTACACTCTCCATCATGTAGGGTTAGAAGAACTGTTCATATAACAAACATATAACAAGCTAGAAACATAATCACAACAATAATGATCCAGTCATATACTCTTAAGCATTTGCCAATTTAAATCCAAACAGCGACCTTTTTGAGTGTGTGTGTATAAACACATATCAAAAGAACTGAGCTTTTGTGACAGTAACATACACAGAAGTAGCCAAAGCACTGACCTTAAAGCTCCAGTAGTTTGGCTGTTGCTATGGAGAAAGAGAAAAAAGGGAGCGTTATTTAGACATTTATCTCTGCATGTGGTGACACCTTATACACAGTCACCATCTCCAACCATGTGACATCTTTTGTGATGAGAGAGAGAGAGAGAGAGATGAACTCGCATTCATTTAATCTCACTCTAAACAATATTATTATTTTTTTTACTCTTTCACTTATGCCCAATTTATAATTTCATTTCACATTTTTTATGGTGATCAAAAATACAGTAAAAACAATCATACTGTGAAACATTATTAAAATTTGAAATAATTTTCTATAAGAAAATATTTGAAAATGTATATACTATAATATTTATTTCAGCATCATTACTCCAGTCTTCAGTGTCACATGATCCTTCAGAAATCATTCTAATATGATGATTTGATGCTCAAGAAACATTTATTATTATTATCAGTTGAAAACTGTTGCTGCTTTTGTGATTTTATGAAAACTCTGAAACTTTTTTTTTTTCAGGATTATTTGATGAACAGAAAGATCAATAGAACAGCATTTATTTGAAATAGAAACCTTATAGACATTATAAATATTTTTACTGTCGCCATTAATTAATGTGTCCTTGTCGAATAAAAGAACTTAAAAAAACGATACCGTATATATACATACATATATATATATGTATATATGTATATGTATATATACACACAGTATGACCTCAAACTTTTGAATGGTATTATGTAGTATTAACCAGACTTTTCACAGCACATATGCTGCTTCAAATGCATCTCTGCAGATTAAAGATGGCATTAAAGCACATGGCGACACAGTGACACATAATTCCTCTAGTCTGGTCGTCATATGGAGCTATTCTGAATAGTCTGGCCCTCTAGATGAGCCTGCATGAAGGTATTTTGAGGCTTTCTCTCATGTGTCCATCAGCTGCCCAGTCTGAATGACTAACTGACAGGATTGCAGCAAATGAGAAAAAAATTAATTAAAGAGATCCCCTCTGTGTCTATGCTTGGCCTGGTGCCCAGACCTATCAATCATACCGAAATTGGTCAGCTGTCTACAGCGCCTTCACCTATCTCTCCCGTTTCATCTGTGAATGTCACTTCTACAGAAAGTCAGAGATGTCACCAGCATAA
Organism: Opsariichthys bidens; assembly: GCA_037194245.1. Classification (NCBI taxonomy): domain Eukaryota; kingdom Metazoa; phylum Chordata; class Actinopteri; order Cypriniformes; family Xenocyprididae; genus Opsariichthys; species Opsariichthys bidens. The sequence continues at coordinate 14,503,138 of CM074277.1, read as the reverse complement.
TCCGTTGTCTTTTTTTTCTTGGTCACTTTCTTTCTCTGTAACTGTAACTCTTCTGTTAGCATTATATACTGTACATTTTTGAAGTAGTTTCAATCACTGTTGTTTCCACTACAGAATGTTTTGAGATGGAAATGACACTGTGAAGGATCTAATATTTTAAACGTGATGTACAGTATGTCCAGACAAATTGAGACCAATTAAATAAACTAGTGAGAATGTGAGTGTAGTTTGACAGAGTTTATTTTCTTTATTAAGGCCACAGGAGTATGTGCTAAAGTGCCCAGAGGTCCCAAATATTCTTTGAATAAAACTCAAACTGACGCTTATTTCATGAACCCTACCCTGATCGATCAAGACCTTTCAATATTTCATGTGCAATTCTAGACCGCATAGTCAGGTGATTAAAAGTGTATGTGTGCAAACCTACATTTAGAGAGGAAAACATATTCATTTAAAAACGCTTGAAGCAAATATACATCAGCTAAATATTTCCTTCTACAGAAGGCTGAAAATATGTTGAACAAACTCCCTTGAAACAGGATGTTATTATACATCTCAAAGGTGTATAAAAGGACACTGCTCATATAGCAGTAGTTAACCATTATATTTCTAGTAAAATAATATTCTGTATATTCAGTCACCTGCTTTCAACTTTGTGCAGTTCATTCTAGTTCTGAGCACTGCCCTAGGGATCCAGCAATATGAAAAAAAAAACATGCAGCATGAAGCACTACACCAAACTTGTTTTTGTATTTTGACAAATACACACAAAAGCCCAAAAGCTGAGGTTAAGATGTCAGCATACACGCATTGCATCAGTCTCTTCAAAAAGTAAAATACCTCATACATATGTTCACACTCATACACAAACATGTTGGGTTTGTATGTTTTATGGGGAATTTCCATAGACATAATCCTTTTTATACTGTACAAATTGTATATTCTATCCCCTAAGCCTAAACCTTCCCATCACAGAAAATGTTCTGCATTTTTACATTTTCAAAACACATCCTTTAGTCTGATTTATAAGCCACTTCCTTCATGGGACAAAAAAATATCCTACTATTATAACTAGTATAAGTAGTGTATAGTATAAGTATAACTATCACACACATAAACAACACATATATTATGTAATATATATTAAATATATTATATATTATTCATATTTCAGAGTTGGTCAGTGCATCTGTGCTGCTGATCTCTGGAAAACCGACCAACCCTTCTCAGATAATCCTGTGTTTGTTCTATTGTTGAGCAGGTTTAACAGGTTTCTGTGTCTGGGCTGCTTTAATGATTGTTTCAGCATGCTCCTCCAGACAGAATTGGGCTAGATAGAGGGGCAGGACCTCACCTGCGGGTACTGATTCTGGGTTACCTGATGTCAGGTACTACTGAGCGGCAGATGGACCCATTGCATTACTGTCAGGGGGAGTTCTGGTACTGAACTTCAGCCTAAAGCCAAGCCTTTTGTGCATTTCATAGTCAGTGCAGGGAAATAAACCATACTTTGAAACAGCTTGAGCTTTAAGTGCATGCTCAAGGACGTAATATTAAATGTCCCAGCAGAATTTTCGAACCAAAGCACTCTCGTATTACTTGGGACATGATAGTCTCAAGCATGAAATGCACGACAGTGTAGCCGGTCTATACAGCAGTTACATTCAACACACAAATATTCACTTAAATATAAATTGAATGCACATTACGTAATTTCCTGTTTAGGATTCTGTGCATTTTAAAATGACACCTACTAACAAGAAAAAAACGCAAAAGCTTTTGGCTATCAAAAAGTACTTTCTTTTAAAACTTTATTTTAATGCTTTAAAAATGAATAATAATATGTCTCTTTATGAATCTTTTACTTTTTGAAAAAAAGAGATAAAAAAAAAAACCTCCTTCAAAAAGTTAATCTACAGTAAATAGAGACATTCAAAATTATTGTATTTGATTTTAATGTATATTTTATAATGTTTATAATTTTTCTTTTCATTTTTTTGAGTTCTAGAAATTAAAATAAATAAATGAAAATTAAAATGACACTCATAAATTATTCTAAATAAGTACTAGTATCTATATATATATATATATATATATATATATATATATATATATATATATATATATATATACACACACAGTATTATTTTTGAGGATGTCCCCCAAAATGAGATTTATTAGCTTTAGCAAAATATTTCATGAAAAAATTTCTAAAAAGTATGGCTAGGAAACACTCTCTCACACGCACACACATACACACACTTCCATGGCCATTTCAATTTGTGCTGTGGTCTCCAGCCAAACCACAGAGGAAGTGAAAAATTCACAGCAATGAAAAGTCTCCTAAATCATTTCAATGTGACAGCCCTAAATTTCTCTCTTTGACATAGCATTTGATAAATAACTGAAATAACACAACTACAGACACCATCATATTGGATCATGATTGCGGGGCACCTCAGAGTCTTATGGATTTGTGCACTGCAGGGCCGGTGAGCTGTGGCTTGGCGATGTTATTTTCCCCTAACAAGCAGAATTCCATGGAGCAGTGTGAGGCCGGCGTCCTCAGTTGCTAGGAAACAACTCTAAATGGGGGATAATTGGCTGTCTAAGCTGCGGTTGGTTTTGCCAGCGGAAAATCAACAGCATACTTAAGAGTTAATAGATGATACAGGTGCAGCTGAAAGGAAACATTTAAAAAAGGGAAGAATCATGTAAAACAGATTTTTTTTTTTCCAGAACATAAAGCTCCCTCCCTCCATCACACAGACGGGTACTAGCAGTCTGTCTCAGCAGTCTTAGTTTCAGATGGACAACACCAACTACAGCTATAAAAGGGGGTTCACTTACGGAAACAGTCGAAAATTCGTCAATCATCAACAAGTGTTTCTTTGCTGCTTACGTAAAATAACGGTCCAATTTTCTCAGAATTTGCCTGACATCAACATGCAGAGACATAGATCACATGAAGTAAAGCACATTGAGGTAGAGGGTATGCATGTGACGTCACCGCCGGCCGTTGCGACTGCAGTTACGCCCACTGAGTGGCAAGAAGTGTAATGGCAGCATTGGTTTTCAGTGTGAATGCCGCAAAAAAAAAACCACACATTCAAACCACGAAACAGCTTTGCAATTGACTGTATAAATGTATATTTTACATTCTGCCGGAAGCTCAAGAAAAGAGAAGCAAATGAATCGCTGCAATTCACAGAAACGACTGGACTCCAGGCAGCAAAATGTGGAGTTACAGTTATCTTGTGTCAATGCGCTAAATATTGTATCGTTATATATATTATATTGAAAAACCCATCAATTAAATATTTACCATCTTATATTCTGCATAATTTGGTATTTTTAAATAAACACTGACTAAAACTATACACGTTTTTGGATTGGATGATATATATAATTGACAAGTGATCACCCGGATTTACACCTACTTATATTGTATTTATATAAAGCGTTCGCAGCCAAATTTGCTTTATGTATTTCCCTGGCGTTGATATCAGGCACATATAAATGTCAGGAAACACAGCTGCATGTCCAAAAAGTTGTAATAGGAACACCATCAAGTCCATCCTCTAGTTTAACAGTTTGTTTTACTCGCATTTTAGCAGTTTTCCATTAAATCATGCAGCACTCTTTTGCCACTCAGTCCAGCTGAGGGAGCGTGTTCTGGTGGGAAAGTGACATCAATGCATACTCTCTATACAGTTATTTGAAGAACATAACAGAAAATTTGGAAGTAAATTTCATAATATTGTGCCTTTTTACCAACATGCACTGACGCACAGAATAAAAATGGCTGCAGGAAATGCATCAGCACCAAACTGGTTTGGCACATGGAAGTTAACCTATCAGAGGTTATTTACATAACCCAACCCCAACCCTACAGCCTTAAAGCAACAGTAACAAGAAGAGCCAAACTGTTTGCTATTAAATACTAAGAGGGTTAAAATGATATTGAAATACAAATTCTTGCGCAAAAATCCTACTACTACTTCAAAAGTGTATTAGAAAAGGTCCCTTTTAAATCCACCTCCTGGATGCATCTGAAACGTATGACATTTGTTTGCAAGTCAAATGCCACCATGTGCACCTATACATCATCATTACAACCCAATGCAAAGGCACATCCTCATGTGCACTAAACACAACAATCAGGCATGAATACTAGTTGCATCTGATCCTGTGACCAGCATTAGTCTCCATCTGAGAAACATGTGTCAGCCCAGCAAGATTACCGGAGCTACACACCACCTGACCCGCATGCAAAACAGCTCTTACCTTCCCTCTCACATGCAGACACGGATACAGATACATGCATTGACACATGTTCCCTCTTCCTGACGTGCACACTCACACTAGTCACACACACACACACACGCAGAAAATCAAACCCAATTACTGTCCATCTGAATGGAGTCACCACGTCAAACAATCTCGCAATAACCAAACAAATGAAGCTGTCAGGTCGAATCTCACCTGCACCTGCATGCGTGTGCGCTAGTGAGTGCGCGTCCTCCCTGCACACACACACATGCACACTAGCTAGATGCCTTCAGTCTTAGCAGCTGGCTGTCAGGTGTGCAGAATACTCATTCTCTTATTCCTGTCCTCTCTCTCTCTGTCTCCGGCACATGCGACGCCAGGTTCTTTATTTAATTCATTACAGCATCGACTGGCTACTGGCTGCTGCTTTAACTCTTCCGTGCTGGAGTCTCGGGAAAAGGCTGGCAGAGGGTAATTAACTCTCCTCCCGCCGGTTTACACACACCGTTGCACTCATCTGTCCGCTCTCTCCTTCTCTTCATGTCCTCCTCCTCCCATCCCCCTTTCCATTATTCCACACAGGCTGCAGATAGGCAAACAAATAAGGAGGAATTCCTATGGTGCGTCTTCCTTCAGGGGTGAGGATTTTCGGAAACCCTTCCCCTTTTTCCTTTTGCTCTGCTCTGTTTTTTTTTTTTTTTTTTTTTGCCTTCTCCGTTTCTCTCTCTCTCTCACTCTCTTTATTCCTTGTTCTCTCGCTCTCTCATTCTCTCCAGTCTGACCTTTGCAATATGATATCACCAGTTTCCATATAAGGGTGGTGTTGCCTTGGCAACTATGGACTCCACCTGTCTCTCACCCAACCTCTCTCTCTCTCATTTGATCCTAGCATCTCTCACACATTCGCTGGGCATTGATGTCACACACAGGTATATACACTGTGATGAGAACCACATGCATGGAGGATGAAAGAGCTGTAAAATAAGCGATAAAAAGACAAAGTGAGACTCCATGTTCCCATGTTTGGTGCTAGTCTACAGAGTGGACTACCAAAGCCATTTTGTTTGCCAACAAAACATGCTGGTCAACCAGCTGATCAAGCAAGTTAAATGGATAGTTTACCCCAAAATTAAAAATTAATTAATTAAATGCAAACCGGCATGAATTTCTGTGTAACAAAAGGATTGTGTTGGTCGCTCTAATTAATAAAGGTGGCTTCAAGTGTCGAGCATCAATTTAAATTTACAGTCATATTAAGTACTTTATGATCCCTTCCGATACTTGTGCATTGTAAAATGTACATGCTTTTGCATCTTTTTTGGTGTCATTCATTGTAACTGCATGGAAGAGAGCTACATTTAGATTAGTGGTCAACTGATTTATTACCAAGGCCATTATTTCAGGCGACAAGTTTTTCTGTTTTCCCCAAGTGTTGGGAGCCGGACTTTTATTTTGAAAGCATCTGGATGTTTTTTTTTTTTTTTTTTTTTGCAGTTCTAAGAAGGGTAGCTCCAGAGTTCTCATTCTTCATCTTCATTAGTTTACTGCCTTTGTTTAACTGTTCTGTCTGACATATCAGGTAGACATAATTAAAAAAGAAATCAAACAGTATATGAAAAAGTATTATAGTGTTTGCCTTTCTATTTTTAGTCACTGACATTCAGCAAATACACATTTATATAATTTCAACAAGTCTTTGAATATCTTACAAATATTAATTCCATGAACAGTTATGATCTTAACCAACAAAAAATACTATAGAATTAGAGTAACGAGAAGTTGCTGTCTTTTTAATGTTTTTTAATATTTATTCATTTTCAAAATATTTTGTAAAAAAAACTGTAAATATTTAAATTGTAAATTCTTAACATTGTAAATGTTTAATTGTAGCATGTTATATATATATATATATATATATATATAATATTATATATATATATATTATATATATATATACTGTATATATATATATATATAATATATTATATATATATATATATATATATATCATTGTGCTACAATTAAATTAAAATTAAAATAAATCATATTATTTTTTTACATACAACCAGTCTGCTCTCTGAGATAAGATTGTAATGCTGGTGATCAGATGTGCAGATCATGTCATAAGAAAATAAAACAAAAAAAAGAAAGAAAAAAAGGCTAGAACAATAAATAATTTTCTATAAAGAAGACATATAGATGGAGAGATAAAGGGCTGATGGCTATAATTAGAAGACTGAAGGAATAAAGCCTCTTTTTTCAAGTCATCCCTCCAAAAATATCAGAACAGGCGGATTTCGGAGGACTTGAGCGTAAATGTGTCTGTTACCTGCATGTCCCTCTCTCCCTCTTGTCTTGTACACAGCTGATTGGCTGATACTGGTTTGATGCAATGACATCATCCATATTTGAATTCAACATTACGTCACCCTCCTCCATAAGAACCAGTTGTTCCATTCACTGAGTGACTGCTATTTCGCTGTACTCTTAGCATGCCTGTTTTCTATGGTGAGTACAAAATGTTTCAATGACATTTTGACATCTTCCATCTAGCTTTGTGAAAGCTAGGAAAATGGGGGCATCTATTAAGTCTATGCCACTAGTGACAGAGTGTTTATATGTACCGTAGGCTCCTTGTGTCACTGTCTCCTTCAGAAGAGAGAATTTCAAAAACTTGTGTGTGTGAAATGTGTCCAAGCATGCTGAATCAAAATCCTGGGAAAATATTCCTATTAACCAATCAGAGATTAATCTTAAATATAAAGGCAAAAATCAACCAGTCACAGCCCTCACCCTAAAAGGAACAAGCAAGGATGTTGAACCAAAAACATGTCAGACTTGTGTACACACACAACACACACACACACACACACACACACACTACCAACATTGATGATGATAAGATAAATTTCTTGAGCACTAAATCATATTAGAATGATTTCTGAAGAATCACTTGTGACACACTGAATACTGGGGAAAGGACCGGAGATCTGCCATCACGTGAATAACTTACATTTAAAATGTATATATATATATATATATATATATATTATATATATTATATATATATATATATATATATATATGTGTGTGTATATATAATGTGTAATGTAATATAATGTATGTATATATATGTATATATATATATATATATATATATATATATATATATATATATATATATATATAATTATAGTGATATTTCCCAATATTACTTTATTTTTACTGTATTTTTGATCAAATAAATGCAGTCTTGGTAATTATAAGAGACCTTTCTTTAAAAGCATTAAAAAAAATCTTATTGACCCCAAACTTTTGACCAGTAGTTCATAATATCATATCTAATATGCTAAATAAAAATAGATTGACAATATGTTTAAAATAGCTAAATTAAATAAACAAAAAAATGTTTTAAAAATAAGTCCATGAATAGAATATACAGAATTTTCAAATGATGATTATTATTATAGTTATTAAATAATAAACTAAAAAAATGCCATCATAATAATAAACAACAACAATAACAACACTTATTAGTAGCAATAAACAAAATAATAAAATTGAATTAAATTCTAAAAAAAAAAAAAAAAAAAACATTGAATAAAAATCTGTAACCCAAACCTGTACCAATAACTACCACTAAAACCAGAGGGTTTGATTTGATTTTCGTTCAAGCCTCAATACCAGCCCTAAACTTGACTCTGGAATATGATTGGCTAATCAGAATGTTGTTCCATGACTTACAACAATGTTTATCCAGCAACATCATACAAAATAAGCCTTGTACACACCTGTTCGCGTGCGCTTCTCTCTGCGGTGCCCCTCATGCTGCCGTGTGAGGGTGATGGAGAGGGTGGCAGGGAGTGCTGGGGAGGGTACTTGTTCTTCAGGTGGTCCATGAAAGCATCCCTCTTGCGTTCCATGTCGGCCTTATGCAGGTTGGTGAGGGCCTCCAGGCTCTGGGCGGCGATGACCGTGTGCCGGTGCTCAGAGGTGTGGACCAACCCCACGTTGGAGAAGCGGCGCGTGCTGTTTCCCAGCGTGCGATATTCACGCGGGTACTCCAGGTCATCTGTCGAGATCATGTGACCTCCGCCACGCTCCGGGTCTGGTTTGAGAGAGAGGCATGAAAAGGGGGCGAGGAGGAGTTGAGGAATGTGAAAAGTGTGGCACCAGCACACACGCATTCATACGGTCATGCACGACCGCACGCACGCATGCAACAGCGCAAATGCATTCGCAGACAGACAGACAGACAGATGGTGGAGGAAAATGGGGTGAAGGGGAGGAAGAGAGAGAAATGGGATGAGATGTTAGACTTATTACAACAGAAAAGAGCACAAGAGCGAGTGGCTGCTCCCTGCAGAGCTATTGATCTCAGGTTTAGTCGAAAAGAGGGAACTAAGGAAAAGTCAAAGCGCTGAGCTATAGATCAGAGAAAAGAATGGAGACAAAATTTCTCTGTAGGAGATTACATTTTGCTTTGCCTGTCGGTTCGCCACTGTCATCTTCTTGCTTTCTGGATCACAACCCCGACGCACACATACCTTCGCATGCACAATCATGTATGAAAAATATGTTCATTTGTTAACAACATTGACAGCTACACAAGTCAGGGGTGTCATGTACAATATTTTTTCTTTTCTTTTTTTTTTTTTTGAGGGGGCACCGGTGGCACCGGTGGCACTTCTGGCTCACTTCTGTGCCCTAAACCAGATAAGACATGACTAAAGAGAAAAAAAAATCTTTTAAGAACTTTTTAACAACTTAAAAAGATAATTCACAAAAAAAATGAAACATCATTTACTCACACTCATGTCGAACCATATGACTTTTGTTCACCTTTGAAACACAATGAAGATATTTTTAATAAAACCTGAGATATTTCTGTCCCTCCTTTACAAAGCAAACAAAACTTTCATGCATCAAAAAATGTATACATTGCAAAAGTTCTGTAATTAAACAAACCTTGTGCATGTGTTTACCATATTTGATGTGCTCCATGTGCAGTATGTGTGTTGATCAATGTTTACATGTGAAAGCCATCAGACTCTTCTCAGACGACTTGGATTAAACTGCATTCATGTGGATTACTTTTAAAATGTCTTTTTGTACTTTTTTTTATCTGCAAACGTTTTGGTTGCATGAACTTTCAATGGATGGACAAAGATTATGAATGAATATTGGAATTATCTTAATTTGTGGTCTAAAGATAAACGTCTTGTGGGGTTGGAGCAACATAAGAGGGAGTAAATGATGACAATTTAAATTTTGGGGGTGAACTAACTCTTTAATAAGTCAGTTAAGAAGTGTATAATGAAAAAAAAAAACATACAGGTGACAAGACAAAAGCTATCTGTTACTGGCCAAAAACTACTATGAAACTGTATATAGTGAAACATTTGTGATTTATATGTTTGCCTACAATTTAGAGAATCTTCCAAATGGCCGTCTGTGAAGAAAGATGCAGTTAGATGGTGTAGTTGCAGCATCTTCCAACTAAACCATGCTAACCAGCCAAACCTTGGTTTAAGTGCCCCTCAGTTTGAAAGTGCATGATGCTTCTGTCAGAACAGCACACATATGCATACACACTCCCAAACTGCCTCGAGGGTCAAGAGGCACAACCTAATGCACATTTAATTTAACTTCACTCTGCAATTTCTTGTTCTCGCTCATAAAGACGGCCTAAAACAGCAGCTAACGCACATGACACGCAGACAACACCCATTCGTTGTGGTCAGGCAGTATGCAGAGACAAGACTTTGACATACAGTACAACTGACAAAACCAATTCGAACAAAATGACAGGCCAACCTGATTGGCCAGAGGCAGGCCGACATGAGGAGATATGGGAGTGGCTGGTGTGGTTACCTTGCTTCGGAAAGCAGGCCCCAACATTAGCTGAAAAAAAAGAACATCGACGATAGTTAAGCTCCTCATTCTCTCTATCTTTTGCTCTCTCTTTCATTCCCTTTATCTGTCTTTCATACACATGCACAATAATTGCCTTTGGTGCTGTTGGCAAGAAATGATTCCCAAATCATCTCTCTCTTTTGTATCATACAAAAGGAATCAGGAACATCGTTCAGTAAATAATACAAAAAAAATGAAAGCTTAAACCAAAGCACAATTCCCCTATAGAAAAAAGTGTTTTTCATTGCTGGTGTGTTTTTTTTTTTGTGTAAACAGAAGCTTTTTACACATCCTCAATAAGATAGGGTTCCAAGCGAAAACCTTCCTAAGCACCTTATGTCAAGAATTTATGAGTCTCACTGTCAGATTTCTGAAAGCCTGAACAAACAAATACACCCACCCACACAAACACTACATTAAAATTGATCAACCATTCCTCCTTCCAGCTACTGCCCTTCACTCACTTCAGGTTCAAACCTTATAACCTCTCATGAGTAAAACATTAGTACGTACATCTTAAAATAATTCAGCATATATGTTTTTGATGATGTGTGGTGTTTGTGTGTGTTGGGAAAGTCAGAAAGGTTTACAGCAGGGAGTGATTTAAAAAAAGTAGGTATTGGTCCAGATTACTTGTGTGGAGTAATTTTGCTAATAAAATGTTCATGAAGTACCTGAATGTTTTAGTGGGTTAAAATCTAGCCTCTGGTGATGGAACACTGCGTTAAAACTCCCAAGGCCAGCCAGATTACATGTATGCACAGAGCATTACAAAACTGCTGACAGCTGCAGGTGCCTCCATTTGATATATCAGTGTGGTACCCTATCTTCATTGATTTGTCTGTTTGTATTTTCATTCATTCATTCATTCATTCATTCATTCATTCATTCATTCATTTATCAATCCATCCCACAGTTCATAAAATAATAAATTACTGTTGGTTTTCAAGCTTTTGTGCAATTTGCCACCATTGACTTATTGTTCTATGCAAAACCTTTTCCAAATATACAGTAAATGTCCCCAAAACAGCTCTATGACTATAACTATTAACAAATATGTATACTACTATTCAAAGGTTTGAGGTCTATAAAATTTTTTAATGTTTTTAAAAGACCCTAAAAAGCCCTTTTACTATTCGAACATATTTTAAAGTTTTCATCCTGTAATAGTAAAGCTGAATTTTCAGCATCATTATTCCAGTCTTCAGTGTCACATGATCCTTCAGAAATCATTCTAATGTGATGATTTGCTGCACAAGAAACTTATTATTATTATCAATGTTGAAAACATCTGTGCTGCTTAATATTTTTATGGAAACAGTGATATATGTTTTCAGGACTTTGCCAAATTGTGATTATTCATATTCTTTTAACTTTGTGAATGTAATTTGGGTCAAAGCAAGAAAGGTTTGAGGCCTTGTCATTATAAAATATTTATTTGTGATGAACTGGCACTTAATATGTTAGATTTAAATATGTGCCACTCTAAACTGAAGAAAATAGAACGGAGAAAATCAAGATCCGAAGTCTCTCTCTCTCTCTCTCTCTCTCTCTGAGAAATGTATCATGTACTTCCAGCTCATTGGGATTTGAATGACTCTTTTAACTGTCTCAACTGTCACCATGGTCTCCCTATTGCCCCTTCACCCCCTTTCAGGAAGCTTGGGGCTAAAAATACTATTACCATCCAATGAATTATTCACATATTATTTAAAGCATTGAATCAGAAAAGCAGCTGGTATGTTATTAAGCAGAGCCTGGTGCTTTAAACAAACATCAGGGTTGTTCTGGAGTAATAGACAGCAGTGGTGCTCCTGAGGAACGACTAAATTGAATGACCTTGTGGTTAATGTTGTTAGCATTGAATTCTTTAATAGCACTTAAACTCTCCAGAGAAGGAGCATTATCTGTCAGACAGTGGCCTGTTGAAGGACAGAAGGAACTGATACCAACTTACCATGATACTTGCTTTAGGGAGTTTTAACCACTAATACACCCTGACAATGTGACTAAACTGTGTTAGCTTTAGCAATAAGAGCTTTGAATGGAAGCAAGGAGGATATGTTCAATTCCCTTAAACAGGCTGCATAATTGAGTGGTATCACAGTTTTGAAGTTGTTCATTGGCATTTTGTTCAAAGTACATTTACATATTGGTGACTGCACTAATAAACCCAGCCAATAGAGGTTTGATGGTTTGTCTTAGCTGGTTTTGTTGGCCCCCCAGCCTCGTGAAGTTGGGGTTTATTTGGCCTTTATGATTTTTAAAATGTTTTTGAAATAAGTCTTTTATGCTTGCCAAGGCTGTATTTAGTTTAATCAAAAGTACAGTAAAAACAGTAATATTGTGAAATGGTATTTGAATTCTAAATGTGTTTTCAATTTAAATATGTTTTAAAATGTAATTTATTCCCGTGATGCAAAGCTGAATTTTCAGCATCATTACTCCAGTCTTCAGACACATGATCCTTCAGAAATCATTCTGATGATGATTTGCTGCTTAGGAAACATTTATCATCAGTCCTTGCTGAATAAATGTGTTCATTTCTTAAAAAAAACATACAGATACTGTAATATTGAGAAAATACTATAGCTGAAGTATGATTACTATGCAAGAAATACAGTATATTTACATTCACTGCTGTGTATGATAAATACCACAATCACATAAAGCTCTGCTCTCAGTAGTTTTACATTAAAGGACGGCAGATGCAAAGGGGACCGCTTTGGCTGAATTTAAGACCACAACGGACCAGATTAATGCAATAAAGCCAAAAGCCTTGAAGCATTGATTCCACGAAAACTACACCCTGTTGGCTCATTCTCTCATCTCAGATCATATAATCTCAGCTAACCCATCCTCCTAATAAAGACAAAATGCTGTAGCAAAATAACCGTCTTGAGTTAAAGAAAGAGAGGGCATTGATTTGACCTGTGGAAGCAGATATCATCAGCAAACAGAGTCAGCCCATCTGACGTGCTAAAGCAGGTAACTGCCTGCCCCAGGCACTGAGAATGAGAGAGAGAGAAAGCAAACAATGCCGGAAGTGGAGACAAGTTGTTTGCCTCCATCCATCAGAAGCCAAGCTAGAATTACCATGACAGGCAAAATCAATGCAAAATAACAGCCTGAGAACGTGTTAGCAAGACCTTTTCAAAAAAGTACAAGAGAACAATTATGTGTAGCGAGCAAGAAGTAGTGAGGGAGAGAAAATGAGAGCTAACAAACACTAAAGCCATCTTTATCCCACTGTTATAAAGAACTACTGTGTGCAAAGGCAGTACTTGGGCTCAAAGTGTCTTTGTGAATTTTGTGATAACTTTATAGGAAATCATTGTATTGCTCCATATTTATTCAAGAGACCTGGTTTTATCGCAGAACTTCCAAATAGTTCCATCTTTACAATCTCTACAAAACTACACTGTAAAGAGAAAAAAAATAGTGAAAGTTATGAAAAACAGACAGCTGTCATTGTCAGAAATACACCATGAAAATATAGAATCAACCTTTTAAGTTTTACTGATTTACAGATGCATTTCATTAACAAGTGTGATGCTAATATACCAACATACTGAAGTACTAAGTACTACATGTCAAACCTCATCACAAGTAGCTTTTCCACAAGTTGAGGAAAATATCTTGTTCCGTCATGAAACTCAAGAGGGTACAGACTAATAGGTCCATTACATGCCATTTGAAAGCAATTACATCATTACTGCATGGCACAGGTTAATTGGCCTCTGCTGATCCTGCAGCCAATGAGATTGCTATCGTTTGCACTCAGTGCAAATCAGTGCAAGCTGAGTTCCTCGGAAACCCTCCACCTCCCCCAGTTCCACCTGCCTAGACCTGCTACAGGATTTATGTATGTTTATGCAGCAGCAACATATCTTACAAACTCACAGCAGCATGTCTGTGTGTCTATTAACAGTAGCAAGTCTATAATTGCTCTGCGACAGCAGCAGTGTAGCTGATCTAGTCCACCAAGACCATAAACATTGCCAAATTCATTACTGTGCTAAAACTATTGTAAGAAGAATCTAAGAATCAGCTATTACAATGAACACAGGAAATTTGGGGAATGAGACAATTTACTTGATCTTTTTCACTTAAATTTCATGAAATTTCTAGTTTTTCCTCTGTATATTAAGAGAACATACCATGAACCAATTAACAGGTTATTGCCGTATAGCATTTTACAGGTTCTTATAAAAGTACAAACATTTTGCAGAAGAACGATTGTTCTTTTATGATCAGCATGATAGTGGCAACACTAGCATGTTAACATAAGAAAATGAAGTGGAACTGTGTAGCAGCAGCTGAATGCATTCATTCATTTAAAATAGACCTGTGAAACAGGTGACCAATGAGAGAAGAGAAAACTCCTGCCACACTCTAGGATACTGCAGTGAAGAACCAGCAATAACAACGAACGCTACACATTTTTCATTGAAACACACAAACAGTACTTTAATTTTAGCAATTTGAATGTACATCTTTTAATGCCTCCCTTCTCATCTCCTCCCTGGGTGTTCCTTAAACCACAGCGAAACACACACATGCTGCCATGAGGGAGACAACCTGCCTTTTGCTCACCTGGGAGCCAATCAGGAGCATATGGAGAGGAGGGAGGAGGAGGTGGGCTTATGAATGATGGGGAGGCAGAGAAGAGACAGGAAGGAAACAGACAGAGGTGTCATGCACCAATTTGTTTTGAAGGGGTAGTCCTGACTCATAGCATATATTTATATAGTTTAAGCTGTTAAGGAATTCTTACATGGTTTTCAGAAAAAAAAAGCAGCATAGCTGTTTTCAGCATTGATAATGAGAAGAAATGTTTTTTGAGCGGCAAATCATCATTAGACTGATTTCTGAAGGATCATGTGACTGGAGTAATGATTTAATGCTTTGCCCTCAATGGAATACATTTTTAAATAGAAAACAATTATTTGAAATGGTAATAATATTTCATGATATTCATTGTCTTACTGTATATTCGATCAAGCAATTTAACGTTGGTGAGCATAAAGGGCTTCTTAAAAGAATCTTACTGCTCCCAAACTTTTGAATGTGTTTGTGTGCATATGTGTTTGTTTAAGACAAACAGGTATGAAGGTACGAAGTGTTGGTCCTAATCCAATTCATTAACTCAATTAAATGGAATTAGCCTAAAATTTGTTAGCTGAAAACGATTAATTCTTGAAAACAGTTATATTTACAGTATACCCTCAATTTCTCAGAATTAACAGAAATCACTGCTAAAGATAGCACAAAATGGCTCAAATGGGTTTATCGATTCAACATTGCCTACAGGAAACACTTTTCCTACCTTTTGTTTTACCAGTTAATTTTATAATGCAAGACATAAATGCTACAAAGGTTTAGAAAGACATCCGTTTCACTTACAGATGTGCTCAAAACCCATCATCAGGGCCATTTCTAGGATTATCAACTAGATCATGATTGAAGGGGGACTTCTCCACTCCAAAATGGCCAAAAACAGCCCTGTCCACTCTTATGCTTCAAACACTCAAAGCCTAAACATACTAAACATAGGAGGCTGTTGTTTATCAGTGTTTTAGTGCACACCCAAAAGCAACAGCCCGTTTTACAACAGCATTGGCTTTTCACCAAGAACCTTTTCAAAGGAGAAATGTGTCATTTCTGTCTCATTAGTGTCGCCCAAGGTGTCAAAGTTTTGTTGGTTATGATGACCCCATTAACCCCTACTGGCAAAGGCAGTAGCTACACACTTTGTAGGCCAAAAACATATTGACAGCCACTCAAAACTAACTATGCATCCCAGGGATTAAACAGTGTAGTGCTGAGAACCTAATATACTGTATTTACCCTGAGATTTTAAGTTGATATTCCAATAAATTAGCAACATTTGCACGTTCATGGTTCTCTGATGTTAGTTAATGGTCACATGACATGAAATAAAATATTTTTATCAAGTGTTTTATTGGTTACAGTTTATTTTGATGATCAACTTTGTTGACTAGTAACGTTGCACCTTAAGGATGATCCCCTTTAGACTATATGTAACACACCTATATGTCAACTAACTCTCATTAGAGTATAGGAGATAGTAGAATAAGGATAGGGTTAAGGTAAGTACAATAAGTTGACATGTACTTGCAAAGTTGTTTATAGTCAGTAGAATGTGTGTTGAGGGGATCATCAAAATAAAGTGTGACCATTTTATTTGATTCTTTTTGTTTGAAATTATTTGTTTACTTTACATTTTTATTAATTAATTATTAGCTTTTCACGAAATCATGAACCCCTGATTCACAAAGCCCAGTTTGGAAAACCCTTGTGTATTCTAAAACAGTCCTATTTGACAAAATGGAAAAAGAAATGCCATGAATTCAGTTTTCGCTTTAGCCATCACAACCAGAAAGAACATTAAGAACTAATTGAATTAAATGAAATTGTATTGTAAATGCTGCACATTTCACATTCAAAACAGCAATTATTTTTAAAAGCCAAAGGTTTATTCTAAATGGAGCCCTATCAAGTGTAATGGCCTAGTGGATATACAGTACAGAAAATAACAAGTTGAATCAACAACAACAACAACAAAAAGCAACAAATCATCTAATTCCGGGAGATATGTAAAATGGGAGGAAGTGCCATCGGTCAGATGTTGTTAAACAAATCTAAACCACTGCAAACCACAACAATCACTCCTTTCTCTCTCTGTTTGTCTCTCTTTCTGTGCATAACACTGTTGTATAATTGCTATTACCGCCTAGGGGCCATCAAACTGACTGAGAAACAACTGTTTCTCTAACAAGTCCATTATGGATGAGTCACAGAATCAGAAATGCATTCACAGACATACACGGACTAGGAAAAGCAAACAAAAGTAGCAGTACATGGTCACTTCTCAATCTGTTGCATATAATGTCCTCTTCCCATTTTAAACATAAGATGTTTGAGAAGTGTTTATTATTTAGCTCTGCCCTGAAGGCTTTGATCAGACTCAAACAGTGAGATTGGGAATCAATCTTGTTTAGCCCTTGATGTTCACAATACATTACACCAACACACACTTACCATGGTTGGGGCGGATTACCAGCTTGTTTGCTTCCCCTGGTGTTAATAGCAGCCTTTTTAATTAAACTAAACAAGAGATCGCCATCCCCCGTCTCTCTTTCTCAGTCACAGTGGAGACTCATCCCACGAGTAATTACAATAACAAGACTGCTAACAATGTCAATGTTTGATGAGACAAAGGCAGTTTATAAATCTAAAAATGAATATTTTAATAGTGTGTGTGTGAGTGTGTGTGTGTGTGTGTGTGTGTGTGTGTGTGATTTATCTTTAATATGCTTCTGTAAACCATCAGAGACACCATTAAAGGAGCTGAGAGAGAAACACTTCATCTGCTCGCTGTTTTGCTCCACAGACCCTCAGTCTAGCAGAACACTTTTACTGTAGAGCAGTTTCAGATAGCAGTCAATCAGAGATGTAAATAAATGTAAAATCAAAGAGAATGAGAAATATACTAAATGAAATAAAGTTGTATGCTCAGACCAAAAGCTTAATGGCCAGTGTGATTTTATACAACAGTTCAATTAACAAGAAATTAATATTGAGTAACTTACATCTTAGGCACAATATTACCAGTTACTTTTTACCTTATTGCTTTGCCGAATGGTTTCAAGCAAGTATTAAGTGCAAACTGCTCCATGTCTCCAATAAACACAGGCATAGTGATTCGTTTGTGAAGGAATTCGTTTTTTGAAAAAATTGGTTGAGTGAATAATTCAATGATTCATGAAAAGTGTCACTTGTCTCATTGCTGTACAAATCATATTTAGGCAGATTTGTTGAGTGAATAATTCAGTGGCTCACTTATGAAGGTTTTGATATAATTTTTGATTTATTATTTAATGACTCGCTTATAAAAGCAGTCACTTGGGCTGCTTCTCATTTTTTACTTGTGTATCCTCGTTTCCTTTCCTTGCTTCCTTTCCTTGCGTCTTAGCTCGACCCCCTTTGAATGCGAGGGAAGGATACACCCGTTTATCCTTGCTCATGACTTCACATAACACTTCCTCAATCCTCATTCATCGTCCCTCGCCCCATGCGGTGCAATTAGAGAATTGAGATATCCTTCAAGATGGCTGAGTACAATCGGTTTCCAGGTCACGGGCAGGAGGATGTAGGAGTGAGGAAACGAGGAAGCATCGATTTGAGTATTGAGAAGCACTCTCCATTTGATTCAGAAGGAATCGATTGTATGATTCACCGACTCATTCATAAAGACAGTCATGTGTCGCCACCTACTGATTCAACAAACATGTTAACTGTTGCACAATGTGTACTGCTTAATGTTTCTTTGACTCTTACAATTGCTGTCATCTGCAAAATTAGCATGTGTTCCTGTTTCTATCAATTTGCAATAATAAAGGTCTGCTGCCAGACTTGAGCCAAAGGGTACCTGAAACTGTAACAATACATAAGTTCGGGTATCTAATTAAAGAAAAACTAAATTGCTATTGTAAATATTTTATATTTTAATTTCATTCTGTGATGATGCACTCACACCCTCATTTATCGCTGAGTTCAGGCCTCAGCTTAATACCAAAGATTAATCTCTAAAACAGATCACTTTCAAGAATAATTTCTTAAACTTCACAAACGCGAGCACAGAGCAGAAGGGAGAGAGACATGAGTATTTGTTTCATGCAAGTTGAGTCACACAAGGTTCTACATCTCTAGTTATTTAACTGTTATATAATATAAGCAAAGATCAGGAAGGTCCAGCATTAAAATAGGTTTATTTTTGACATTATTTTTTACCAGCAGCAAAGTTTCTCTTTGGTTCTTTTCCACTTATTCTCTCTCTCTCTCTCTCTCTCTCTCTCTCTCTCTCTTTATAACATGCTGAAATAACAGGGTCTGCCAGGTCAGACGTGTTGGGAGTGCTACGCGTGCTTCTTCACTCATCTCTTTACCTCACAGCAAAGAAGCAGGCAGAAGAATCGACCCACTTTCAAGTTCTCTCAAAAAAGACAAGCGGCCCCGCTCCATGCTGCCCACTTCATGCACACACAAAAGAGTGCTGAATGTTTTTTTTCAGGCCTTCGTAATTCCTTTAAAAATCCTTGAGATTTCTTAATACCATTTAGACATGCATCATTTTCTCATCCATTTAGTGATATATTTAATTTAAAACAAGTGAACTGAATGAATCAAAGTGGATGATTAGTCTATTCCTTCATTGGATGTGAGGCGGCAGATGTTAAGCTTGCTACAGCGGGCTGAATCTTTATAATGATGATGTCATAATGATGTATAACTTGAGGATAAAGCCTGATTAAGCTTTTGACGGTGAAATTAAATTAAATTAGTCCTTTGAATCTATACAAATTAGTGATTATAGTATGCATATAAACTATCATGAAACGCTCTTTCTCTGTTCAACACACAAATTTTCATCAAGAATAATATAATGTAAACGTAAACATGTAAGACAATGTCTAATAATTAGAGCTGAATAAATCTCACATAAATTTGCATAATAAATCACTCTGCAGTTTTTCTGGCTGACCTCTGAGGGAGAAAGGTCACAGTGCATTAGAATAAAAATTTTACCTTTCTATTGCTGCACACAGTTATGAGAAATGAGTGGATACAAACTCAATAAAGCTAATCTAAATATGCAAACCGTTGTAATTTTAGTATTATTTACATGCTATTATACACAGTAAAAAAATTTAATGTTGAAAATAAAACAAAGATTATTCCAGTATGTTTTACAAGAAAATACCATTTCAGTATTTCTATTTGAAAAGTTCACATTTAATTGTCAAGATTTCCTCTGTGTTTTGTGTTCTGTGTTCTAGGACTTTTATTTTGAAGAGTGTTTTCTGTTTCCATTGTTATGTTTGTTCACTGTTCATTGTTCCTGTTCGCCTTTGTTTCTGTAGTAACCTTGTTTGTTTCCATGACAATTCATTACCCTCACCTGTTCCTTGTTAGCCTCTTTACACATATGCTTGTAAAGATGTTGCATTCCCATTCCAAAGTTGGATTATCGTCTCCTTCCTTCTCCTGTTTGGATATATGTTTCCCTGTAGTGTTGCCAAATGCTTTCAATTGAAAGTAGCTAAATGTGATCACTAAACATCAGATCATCGTCATAATGGCGATTTTACTGATTTATATAAAAATAAATATTGATCAATGAATGACACAAGAATCTAAATAAGATTTGTCCAAGAAGTCCCAGATTTGTTACTAGGCTGTTTAAAAAAGTCGTAAAAGGGTTGAGGGGAAAAAAAGGGGTAAATTACACTGTTTCGCTGTCTGGTATATTGTCATCATTCTTTGTGTTCGTTTAATAAACTATTAATAGTTTGTTAATAAACATTTTTAATACATTCTATTATTCTATTATTAATTCTATTAACTATTAATGGAAAATGTTAATAAACACTTTCTTTGTAATTATTAATTGTGAAACCATCAATTTCTGAGTGAAAACTGTTACATTGTTCCATTTTTTTTCAGTGTAGGATTTATGAATTTGAATTAGTCTTTATTTTTATATTTTAATAGAAGTTTTATTCTTTTTGTTGTCATTTTCATTTGCTTTTCTATATATCATTTTAATTTTTATTTCAGTTTTAGTCATTTTGTTACTTTCAATTAAAATAGTTTATTTTAGTTAAATGCCAAGGTCTATTCAGTTTCAGTTTTTCATCTAACATTTACGCTTTATTTTACTGCAACTTTATTTCAGTTACCAAAAGGGATTTTAATCATTTTAAGTTAACGATAACACTGCTACAATCTTTAAAAAACAAGCACAACAGAAGGAGATTGGCTCAGACTGACTCACTGTGAACTTAGAAAAAGCACTGGCAGAGTAAATGTAGATGAAATTAAAAAGATGGTGGAATTATAAATAGGAAAAGGCTGATGCAAAGTGGGTGTGCAGAATGCTTGTGACCTCAGATAACATCTTACATCAGATTTGCACAAAGCTCTAATAAACCTGCATGCACAAAAGAACATCTTAATTGAACACAATGAAGGTATAGTGAGTCATAAATTCAGGGAAAAACAAATATTGGAGAACAAAGCAAACTTAAATTGCTTGCTGCATAGGAAATTTGTTTTGTCTCCCTTTTTTCTGTGTCACCGTTCTTGCTTACACACAAATAAACCTATGAAGTGAACTTTTATGAGTCCACTCAATAAGGTAGACAGTTCTTGAAGGGACAGTTCCATCAAAAATGAAAATTCTGTCTTTATTTGCTATTTGAACTATCCCTTTAACACAGACTAATAATACAAAGTTCCCAGGTTTGATCCCAGGTAGAGGTGACCTGTGACTTGAGAGAGTGCCCGTGTTCTACCCTATGACCACTGTACCCTTGATCTTAGTTTCTCCAGCTGTTGCTGCTATAAATAAATCACTTATTAATAAACATCATACATCAAGAAAATGAGAAGATTGGTTTAGAATCTGATTCAGGAATGGTCATGAGCGTCAGCAAGTCACATGTTGCATATTTGCAGTGGAAACATTTTCAGTGGAAATGATGAGTCATTGGTGTGTTTTGCTGATGTTGTTTTATCCAGGACGAGGGCATTGTGTTTTACTCTTTGTGTCTGCTCATTTGTTTCTGGACGGGGAATGTTTCCACCATTGATCCGGTTGTATTGACTTTGGCACAGAGAATCCAAAATGCTATGCAGGAATGCCTCATGAAAAGATATTGAACTCGAAGGGTTACACAGACAGCAAAAGCAACTAAAAATATTTTTTGCTTTTATTTTTATTACAATCTACTGCAGAAAGTTATCTATTTTCTGTTATGTTGGGTAAAAAGCGATAAACAAGGAAGTCTTCATGTAAGCCACTTAAAGCAGGATCCCCTTGAAAATTTTGAAACATTTCAAAATCTGCCTTCATTCGCTCTAGACAAAAGTTTATTGGACACTGATGAAATAAAATAGTGAATAAATAAATATAAAATAAATAAAAAATATAAAATAAAAGTAAAGTAAATATAAAAAGTAAAACTAAACAATAAAATGAAATAAATATAATATAAAATAATTAATATAAATGAACGGTACATTTAATGTATTTAACATAGTATATTTATTATACATTATTTATATACAAAATTATACATAAAAAAAATAAAACTGATTTAAATGACTGTCACTGGAGAAAGATCCTTTTCTTATTTTTTGTTAACCAGCATGTACAAAAGTCCCCTTCTGGGATCAGAGAAGTGTCTGTCAATCTATGTGGAAAGATTTAACAGAGCCTGAGTCCCCAGGAGGCTACTCTAAATCTCCTTCTTATTCTCATTCCCTCTGGCTCTCTGTGTCTCTCTCAGTCCCTCATGGTTGCCCATTGGGAGTGGAGCGCGGAGCACGGAAGGAGGAACGGGTGGGGCAGCCTCACAGATGGGCTGGTGGGTAGGTTTCTGTGGTTACAGGCGAGGAAGAAGAGGAAGAGGAGCCATCTGGCAGTGGTTTGGTGAGATGACGTGTCTTGCCCCTCACCCACAACACCCACAACTCATGGCAATATGCCTACCACTCCACCAACTGTTATACAAACTACAGGTAGCAGAACTACAAGTACAGCTACAGTTAATTACAACACCTGCTCTAGCAACTGGAAGGAATCCCAGGCTTTCAAATAAAACACAGAAAATATCTATATAATACTGAACTACCTATAGGTGATCACAGGTACAGCAGCACAAGGAGTTAACCAACATGCACTGCAAGAGTGAAATACTGCCATCAGCACACATTAGTTGTTACTTTAATTACTCCACATACTCTCTAACTCATCACAATCAAAAATGGGTCGCACTTCCATTCTAATAAGGTCACAGAGAGGCAGGGAAAAAAGAATGCTAAATACAAATCATTAAATGCCTCTAATAATGTAATCATGCATAGTTTGGACAACAAAAGTTTTGTTTCATCTTAACTTACATTATGTTACATTTAATCTTTTAAAATTGAAGAAAAAAAATACTTACCATGTATTGACATCAAAGGAACATTCAATCAGATAAAGAATTTTGGCATAAATTCATGCGTCGGTAATATGGCTAATAGTAATACAGTTTATCACTTCTGGTGTTGTTTACAAATTTACAAAATAGATTTTCCTATTCACTTTATGTCGCGTTATTATTGCTGCATATTATTAGGCAGTTCACGATCATTTGAAGGAACAAAAAATATTGATTCTTTTATTTGCTGTTGTTTGATAATTTTGGTAAAGTGGACATCCTATATCCCAATCATTCAATCAATCTACATAATGTTGCACTGTTTATTATAAATGATTTATTCGTGCACATCATTAATTTTTAGAATTTATGTACACTTGTAATCTTTAATCAAAAAAGTTAACCTCCCCTCCCTCTCGCAACAACATCTGTTCTCTTCATGACGGATGTCTCAGCGGATGGTGGGACTAAAAATCCTCCACAATTGACTGCAACCTGGCATTAAGATCTGCCTCCATTTAGTTAGCAACACCCAACTTCCTGCGATCTAATCGATTCCCGAAGGATGATCAAGTCCTGTCCTACTTTTTTTTCTCATTCCAGAAGCCATTTCTCAATAGGCTGTAAAAACACTGTCACAACTTTCATTTCATGCCAACTTTAACTTTTAAATGGGTAAAAGCCAGGGGAAAAAATACAATGGATTAAAATACTTGTTTGCACTGGTGTCAAAAGTAATCATATTCATTACTCAGGTAGAATATAGATAAAAGGGTTTAAAAAGACTTCAGTAGAAATTGAAGTATCAACTCAAGCTTTTTACTCAAGTAAAAGTGTAAAAGTACTGGTTTCAAAAAACTACTTAAAGTATAAAAGTAAAAGTAATGTAAGGGAAAAAATGCCATTTAGGACAAAAGTTTAGGCCGTGCCACAGGGGCCTATTGTGCACTACCCCACCTCCTCAAAACAAATATTTTTCTAAAGGCCATAATGACTATAATGAAAAAGTCTTCCAGTTACGGCCAGGGATGTATATGGTTTGGCTGGTCATCCTGGCTACCAACCTCCTCGCTGGTGCTTGGTCGGGACATGCTCAAGTTCTCTTCTTGAGTCTCTGCCATGGACATCTTCGTTCTTGGCTACACACGTCTGCTGTGTCCAGTGTTGGGGGTAACGTTAACGAGTCACAAAGTTAGTGTAGCCTACTTATCACAACATTGTCAATCACGTTGTCAATGGCAAAAGCTAATTTATTCAAACGTCTCTCAACCGAACAACCTACTGTAGCTTAATTTGTGGAGGACAAAGAGAAAGCAGCCGTTTGATAAATGAGCCAGTAGTGGAGAAGTGAAACAATAACTTTTAAGAAATAATCTTTTTTGAGGAACGACCCCAACACTGGTTATGTCCTTGCTGGAGTGTGATGTGATTTGTGTCATGTGCAGGTGCGATGGATCGCGTACAAACCAATAGGCTGTCAGAATGGTATATGTTTATACTTCTCATCCAACCACAATCAAATTCACTCTATCCGGATGGCGCGATTTATCTGGATAGGTTTTTTTTTTTTTTTTTTGAATGAGGACAAGCCAGAATGAAATATGAGTAATGAGGCTATTTTTAAAATGTAAGGAGTAGAAAGTACAGATAACTGCGTGAAAAGTTGAAGTCGAAGCATGTACAAAAGAGTCGAAGTCGGCTGAAAAATAATTACTCCAGTAAAGTACAGTCAGATACCCAAAATTTCTACGTAAGTAAGGTAATACAAAAATATTTGTACTTCGTTACTTGACACCCCTGCTTGTTTGCCCCTTCACACACACCAACAAGTCCAAACACATGATCAAATATAATACTGTTATATAAGGTCAGAGTGTCTGTCCAGAAGAATGCTTCTCTTCATCCATGACATCCCTTTCAGCATGTTCACAAACGGACAGGACAGAATTGCCCCTCAGAAAACAGGGAAATGTCAAATAGTCTGTTTGTGCATGTATGTGTTTGTGTGTGTGTTTGTAGGGAAGTTAACCACTGCTGTTGTGTCTAAAGCAGAGAGAGTACACTTTTATACCGATTTCCTAACTAAAATCCCAACCTCATTTCAAAACAGATCATGATCTGTTTAAGATTCTTCAATCAATGGCAATAAAAACAAGACGTTTTCAGCAAAATGTCAGATCTGAACACAAACGATTCCGTATTACTGAAGTGTGGAGTAAAAAAGAGAAACCAAGGAAGGCAAAAAACAAAATATAATTAATATATCAAACAAAATGAAATACAATGCAAAAGTGGGACAAGAGGGGGTCAGAAGAGAAAAATAAGGAAATGGGAAGCAGAAAAGTGAAGAATGACTTATGGGCAGCCCGAGCTGGAGGAATGGGGTGTGACAGAGAGAGGCATGAGGGATTTGGTGGAGTACTTGATGTCTTGTTAGCCTCAACCTTCGGTACACTGTGATTGGCTAAAAATATCACATAGCTCATGTCGAACAAGGTGCATTCTGGTTTGTGGCACTGGAGCATTTATCATCACATGGCCCCTAAAGTGCCAAATGCAACCTTTCTCTCTTTCGCTCTCTCTATCTCTGTCTCTCTCGGCCCCTTAAAACCAACACACACCCATATGCCTCCTCTGTTTATTCCTCCGGAAATCTAGCACAAAGCCCAGTGCTAATTGCCAGAATTGTTCTAGGCTCTAATGATCTTTTAATAAAGCCCAATTCCTTCAGGTTCCCTCTTTTTCTTTTAGCATAACCATGAACCACACCCTTCCTTTATACATAATTCATCAGGTCATAATACTTATATAAAACATTGTTGATCCTTTTGTATCTACATATGACCTCTACAACAGGCAGTGTTCTCTTACATAAACATCCTTCCCCTCTCCTCTGACTCTCCATTTCTCATTCCCTCTTTCCTCTTTCATATTTTTTTTGTCTTTCTATCACTCTAGATTGCATTTAATCTACTCTGTTTTATTATGTTGCTTCCATCTGGTCCTTTTTACTTTCCTTTCCACATCCTCCCTCCAGCATCAATGCTACTTAGCTTCTGTCTTTCCTCTAAACACTCTGATTGGTGGGAGGGGAAAATGGTCTTATTTCTTTCTACAGATACACAAAAAACCCTCACAGGCAATTTGAGTGTCTTCCTCAACCCATCTATTGGACAACAAGACTAATGGGCTTGCTCTGCAGAGAAAATATACTGACAAATTTAAAAACGAAACGAAACAAAACAAAACAAAACAAAAACAATCAATGAAGGGATCAAAGGGAAATCCCTCCATGAAGTATTTGAAAATCTGTGATTTTTTAAAAGTTAAGATGTAAAAACAATACAAAATATCCCAGATTTTACAGTATTTCTCAGTCAAAAATCCAATAAGTAAATTAGTTAGTGACATTGATCATGTGACTCTTTGTACACATGGTTAGATTTTTCCAGCTCAAGATGCTTTTTGAATTATGTTAAATCATACTGGAGAACATTGAGTTTCATCAGGTTTGACAAAAACGTCATGCAGCTCTAGTACAAAACAAACAAACAAACAAAAGAATTTTTAATTCAACTTTTCACTTTAAACTGCTGTAATCAAAAATGTTGTAATAACTTATAAATTAGTACAAAATAATAATTTTCTTAGATATTTGGACCCAATGAACGCAAATAATCATCACAAATAAGACAGACAGAAAAAGTGCAATCACCCAAACAACCATATTACTCCCCCTGGCAAAGACATTTCCCATTCCGGTTAAAAAAAAAAAAGCAACAGAGGGGAATTGGAAATATCAGGGTTAAAGATGAATAAGAAGACAACAATTTGCATCCAACCTGGCTCTTCTTGTTCTTCATTGCTCATCACTTTTCCTATCTCTTCTGTCCAGCTTTATCCCACCATCATTGTAATCCATTCCCAAAACAGTCAACCGTATGACTGGAAATGTCTAAGACATTGACAGAGAAAGAGAGAGAACGAGGGAGGGAGGACGCTTTGGCTCTTGTTGGTTGGGTTGGTTACAGAAATCTCTACTTCCTGACAATCTCTCTCTCTCTTTCTCGTTCACATCTCTCTCATTATCCATGGCTCACTGGATGAACAACAGAAAAGAGGAAGAAAAAAAGCTTTTCCCCTCCTAAAACTCCAGCGTATGTTTATGAGCATGTGCCGGGGAGAAAGATTTAATTGTGAGTGCGTTCGTGTCTGTGCATGTGAGAAAATGAGCAGACGGTGGTGTTGTTCAGTCAGTGGGTGATGGATAAAGTGGGATGTGTCACTGAGGCATCAGTAATATCTAACCTGGCTACCTGACAGTCCTACTGAGAAAACACACACACACACAAACACATTTTTCTATCACGACTTTCCATTGACGTCTACTGTGCCCACAGAGAGGTAAAACCTGACCCACACACAAACACAATAACTAAGGCATAGTGACATATTGCATATTTAGTTTGTTATACACAAACTTTCAGGAAAAGAAAATGTGCAAAAATTGCACCTCTAGAGCCACGACAGCTTGTCACTGGGGCAGTGGCCTTAAACGGACAACTTTGTACCTTTTCCACCCCAAAAAGGGGCATGACAGTACCTTAGAGTAGTAGTATATGTACCAATGTGAAACAACATCACTCATTTTCTCATTTTCCTTTTCATTTAAAATTTTAAAAAATGTGTCATTAATTACTCTCCCTCATGTCATTCCACACCCATAAGACTTTCGTTCATCTTCAAAACACAAATTAAGATATTTTTGATGAAATCAGAGAGGTATATGAGGTATTAAAGACATTCTTGAAACAGTTGACGTGACTGCAGTGGTTCAACCTTAATTTTATGAAGTGACAAGAATACTTTTTGTGCACAAAACAAAACAAAAATAACAACTTTGTTCAACAATCTCTTCTCGTCCCTGTCTTTATCCTTAAGCAGGTGCCGCAGTAGACGCTCGGTATTGATTATTAATTAATTCTAAGAAAAGGGTATTTTACATGGCCACAGAAAAACAATTCTTTCTTAGCATTTACAGCACTTAGAGCATGTAACGAAATCGAGATCATTTAAGTGACAGTTATTTGCAGGCAGGGAGTCAGAACCAAATATGTATGGTGCACAAGTTTTATTAACTAAATCACGAACACATAACTAAACCAACAAACACATACATACACACAAATCACACGTAGGTATGATGAAAACCGGAAGTGGGAACTATGGAAATGAAGCTATGGAAAATAACAATTAACCAGGAAAGAACCATCAGAGTATTATTTCAAAAAACCCTGTTTAGGAAAAATGTTCGATACTTGCATGCTTTAGCAGTGGGAGCAGTCTGTTGTTCTGAAAAGGTTCTTGGTGATTCTGTGAATCGATGGTGTTGAAGTTGCAATCGATTTCTCCTGTGTTGAATGAAGAAACGATGACAAACTTGCGTGGTTAGTGGGGAAAGAGTCCTCTCTCTCTCTTCTAGGTAAGCACATGACTGGAGTGCAGGTTTAGGCCTACAGGCCTTGGCCTGAGAGGTCACCCAGCAGGAAATGTCTTGAGTCAGTCAAAAAGGCAAGAGAAAGCGGTCACACTGACACTGCCCTTTTAAAGTCTGGGAGAATTCACACCTATTAGGGTTGGCATGACCAATGAGATAGGTGGAATTTCAGAGTGGGAAATTCCTCTGTGGGGACGTTTTATGGCTCTTTGTGTTTGCCTGATTAAAATGGGCCTGGTGGGTGTGTGTCCATTTATACTCTGATTAATATCAATCAAACGCACACTGCATTCTATGAGGAGGTGACCTACATGAAAGTGTGAGTCGTTAAATGAGCATTATCTTGATTGGAGACACGATATATGTAGGGTTACCTTAACTATTAGTTTCCTCACAAGATATGCATAAAATGAAAATACAATGCAAGAGACACTTTACAAGACAGTTATAATCATATGTACAATGTCCTGGGATGAATGTTCATTTATAGATCAGTTCATTTATAAATTAATGCAGGAAAGTCTGTTTTAATGGCTATGAATTTTTCCTATGGCCTTTGCTTTTCCACATGGCTGGGAGAGCAATAATCTACCTTATCAGTTGGTATCCATGATTACTGAGGCTCTTGCCCAAGTTGATCCGTCGGGGGATGGGTTCGCAGTCCCCAGAGTGAGTTTTAAAGATTACTTGTTAAAGATGACAAATAATTGTCTAATTTCTCTCAGTCGTTACGCTGGTCACAAACCCCGCCCTCTCCATATAATTTAATGGGACGTAAGACAAACTAAACAATTAAATTATACTTTAATTTTTTTTTTTCCAAAAATGGTTTCTCTCATTCTATGTAGTTTTTAGCATGCAGATGTAAGTTCAAGTGTTCATTAGGGCCCAAGGCCCTATTGTTTTCCTTAGGATTATTCTTAATCTTCTTCTTCTCCTTCTTCTTCTTCATTATTATTTTTTTTTCAAGGTTTTTGCCACTTTTGGGGCCCTTAACATGCTCAAAAACTCTTGAAACTTTGCACACGCATTGGAACCTGCGGCCATTAGGGCGTCACAGAGGCTGGGACCCGGGAGTGGCAGGGGGGCTCGTTTTTATTTTTATTTTTTTTTAAATAAGTGGAGGTGCGTTGTCCATATTTTTATACAGTCTATGGTTTGGAACAACATGAAGGTGAGTAAATAATCACAGAATTTTAATTTTTTGGGTGATCTATCCCTTTAAAGTGGATGTCTAGGCATTGTGGTCATGATCCCAGGTAAATCTCCATAGTGAACTGTCAGATTTTGTGAAACACTAAACGCCCATTTGAGATTTTTTTCCCCCCCTAGGGAAATATTTCCAAGAATCAGACGATTCCCTTGATATGAGCAGCCTTTATTAACAGAAGACAAGTACAGGCCCCTACACTGTGATCTTCCAGCGCAACATAACAAAAGCTGATCAAAGAACTATTGTTTCTCTCAATTTCTCTTTTCTTCAGGTGGCAGTTCTACTGAGAAACTGTCGTCTATAATTAATGAGCTTCAGACACATTGTTGCCCTGATTTAGCTGTCTGCTTGCTAACTGTTCAATCACCAAAACAATCTTTTTTAGATCTTCTTTAAAAGATGCAAACATTCTGTTCGGTCTGTACGCAGGGCATCTTTATTGATGAACGTCTAGTGCGTAGGAGGCTGCAGCAGCATTTGGATGTCACTAACAGTGGCAGATTTTTTTTCCACCTCTGCTTAAAGCAATCATTTCTCTTTCCATCAGCACTGAACTCACTTTCTCCAGCAGGAAACTTTGCTCAGCATGGAGGTGTGCAAACACACTTAAACAAGCACACAGCAGACCCACAAAGTAAACACATAATGTGAAAAGTATGAGAACTGCTAAGGCAAAAAAATGCATACAGCATACATGACCCTGAAAAAAATTATACTCTCATTTTTTTGCCCACACTTGACTGCTCTGAAAAGATTACCACTTTGAAATATTAATGAAAGGTTTGTAATTAGAAAAACACTCAATAGAAATCAGGCTGGTTAGCGAACCCTCTTTGCAGCTAAAGAGGTTTCAGTATATTAGTTAGTGATTTCTTTCTTTCTTTTTTTTGCATGTTTGTTTAATCTACTCTTGGACTATCACAAAATGAGTATGACATATATTAAGGGAATATTGGGCGGCTAAATTACATTTTTGGCCAAGAACATCTCTTTTATGCATGAGTGCGCAGACAGCTCACATCCCGAGGTTTAGACCCAGCTCCCCAGTGCTGTGTTTTAATTGGCTGATGTCAGGACCTACATTTAGATTCATTCCACAAACGTTTATAATAATTAAGACTAAAATAAGCATATTATAATGATTTCTGAAGAATCATGTGATGAGACTGGAGTAATGATGCTTAAAATTCAGCTTTGTATAAATTACATTTTAAAATATATTACAATAGAAAACAGAAACTTTAAATTGAAATAACATTTTGACCAGTAGTGTGTGTGTTTTATACAAATACAATAACGCTAATAAAATATATTATAATAATTTAAATAAATGACTCAAGACCGAAAATAGAAAAAAAAACAGGCCTCAAAAGTTGTGCTTTGAGAAACTAATGATTAAGTGTTTATTTTTAATTGGGTTGGAAACAGAGAGAACAAGAGCAATAATTTTCAAACGTTGAACTTGAAGAAATTCTTGTGTGTGTGTGTGTGTGTGTGTGTGTGTGTATTGTGGAGACAAACCATCTTTGGTAAGCATCACTCATATTTTTTCCTGATAGTTCCACAAGAGAATTTTGCTTTAGGGAACTAACACTCACACAGAGACTTTCTAAGGGTTGTTAGATACAGAATCTCACCATTTTCAGCAAAATAAATAAATAAATCTGTTTGCATATTCATCAAGTGATATACATCAAGTGGAACACCCTGGAGGTGGCAAGAGTTAATTCTGTAATTTATGTGCATCCTGCCAGTGTGCTCTTTGAGCACTGAGGTCTGCCGTCTTTCAGCAGAATTAACAGATGATTCTTTAATTAGTGCAGGGCTAAAACAGTGTGAGTCCAAACTAACAGCCATTTAATTACCAGTCACAAACACACAACATGGATGCACTGAACTTTGAGAGAGTGAGCGGGGGTACACTTTATATCTCGGGAATCTGGCAAAACATTGGGTTTAAAGTTAGATTGTCTGTTTCAAAGGCTCTTTTATGTCTGAGGGATTGATTTTTATTAAAACTAGCAGATGTACTGAATGACCCGAGTTCGAGTCTTGGCTCATGGTCCATTCCAATCCAAATCATAAAAATAATTAAATAATAAAAAACTACTAAACAACTATTTATTTTACTAAACATCTCTTTTTATTTGCATAATTTTCAATTTATCAAATAATTTCTACAACAAGGAATAAATTTGCCACTAACAAGGAGTTAGTGTATTTGTTCATGAAGGAGACAAAGTGAGATGAAATGTGACACGTGATGAATGAGAAAAAAACAAAACAAAGAAAATCAAGAACAATATGACTTGTCATCGGATGCATAAAATGCTAGCTATGAAATTACCTAAGCAAGACAAATGAGTCAGCCATTTTATGCCAGAAATAAAATAAAATAAAATTCCCAAAACAAAACAAAACAAAAATAAAATAAAATAAAATACAAATTCCATCACTGTAATTACTGCAGTACATCATTTTATTTGTTATGGAAAGTTTTTTTTTTTTTTTCCCAAAAGTGCCCACAGAGTGAAAAAGTTCTGTTTTTCTTTGAGAGAAAAAAAATATAGGGACATAGAAAGAGGAAGATACAGAGTATCTAAAATCTAATGTGTTTTTCATGGCTGTTTTCCTTCCTTGGCAAGCTCTCAGGGACTGATAACAACTCAGAGATACACACACTCACACCTCACCAGACAACACTGTGAGACCACGAAGACTCCCAGTCAGCCCAGACGTCTAGATCCAAAACAGTGCTGAATAATTTAAGGGCTACACATGGCAAGGCTTAGGCTTTTCTGTGGACAACAGTGGAACATTTCTGAAATCTTACCACCGAGCAGCACACGAGGAAAGATAAGAAAACACGGCAGTGGCAGTGACTGTGACTAAAATAAATAGCAGTGAGTAAAAAAAAAAAAAAAAAAAAATCCATAACACTCCAAACTTACTGACCATACAGATGATTGGCCAGCAGACTTTCTAAGATCTGTGTGGGTGGGTGTAATGTCTAAACAGGTCTACATACGCTGACTTATAAATAAATATATAATGGTGTATGTGTGAGCAAACACACACTGCATGCATATCAGTAAACACATATGTTTATGTTCTAGGCTAGACTGTCTTCCACACCATAGATAAACACCTACGAAACTATTAAGGGTAAAAGGGCTTTCAGCAGGCAGCCAGTAGCACTGCATTTCATGCCAGAGCAAATAGGAATTGTATTTTGGAAAAAATTGTAGCATCCAAACAGCATGTAATTATCTACAGCTGCCAGACGCTATTATCGTCACATACAACAATTACGAATTAAATCAGCAAACGTTAAATGACACATTTTGTGAGCGTATCTGCATGGCAGCAGTGCATTATGGGTACGTGTTTTGGCTGATACAGATAGGCTGAATGTGTTTGCTCTGTAATGTCTCATCCTTTTTAAAATGTTTTCCAAGAATTTTGTTGTATTAACATTAAACATTTATGTCGAGTTGCGCACACACACAAACGAGTACAAAGTGTCTCTGAATGCTAAGAATAACAAATTCAGCACAGAAAAAGAATGTCACACATGGAAATCTGTCATGTAATGCATCAGTCACATAATAAAACACAGATTCACAAGCACACACTCTCACACACACATCCAGAAAACACGAAAAGAAGGACTAAACTCATTTTTTCAGTTTTAAAGGGTAAGGCTGGAAATGCCAGCTCTATATATAAGAACATGTGTGCATGTGTTTGAGTGTTTGTGTACAAAAACACGTATGCATTGTGCCCATGTGTTAGCTGAAATTTAAAGCCATCTGGTGATCACAAGATGCAACCTCGCTGATCCGAAGCCTACAGACATGAGCCACGCAACAATGTGTCAAGAAATTATCATTTCACACGCCACCAGCTTTGAAAAAAAAAATAGTGGCATTAACAGTATGATAATGGTGGCATTAACAGTGGACTGTCACAGAGCTGCACTTGACACACTTAAAGCCCAAAATAGTTGAGATGAATTACCAAAGGATCAAAAGCACACACACAGGAGCTTATTCAGTGTCAGATAGACCAGCTGATACAAACACCACAGAAATATTATATGGCAGCAAAATAATTAGCAAATATGTCTTAAAACATGACACGTTTTGCACATTGCAAAAATACTGTGCTAATTAAAAAGTTACTTTGGTTTCTTAGCAACAAAAAAATGACATTGCAGCAAAGTTCAGACAGTTGTAATGATTTGAATAATTATATATATATATATATAGAGAGAGAGAGAGAATATTAATTACATTTACACAGAGTAATAAAAAATGAGAGAAATAATAGACATTTTTATTTTATATCATTGATATACACGTTATTTGTACTTACTACAGTAATAACAGTAAATTATGAATAATTACAAGCAAGTAATCCTAAAACACAAGCCCATCCTAACCCTATAGACAGAATAATTACATTCTTAATATTACTCAGTACTTATTTGTATATTATAGCTTAAAATAAAGTGTAACCGAATAATAATATATCATATTAATACAAAAAAGAATATATAATAAAATAATAATAATAATAATAATAATAATAATTATGAAAAAGAGTGAGTGTGAAAGAAATGAATAAAAAGATAACAATATAAGTTGAGAAATGATTGCTAGCTAAACCGAGAGTCAGAAACAGGTGAGAAAAGAGGATGGAAAAGCATACAAAATATATATAAAAATATACATATAAAATTGTATATGAAAATGTAAAACTAAAAGCTTAACACATGATTGTAAGTCTGACATAACAGTACGCATCTCTAATCACACACACACACACACACATATAGAAGAGCGTGTAGGAAACAGGCATCTTTGAGGAAGACTGCGCTGTCACTTACTCATTTGAACCGACAAGGATGATAGTTAGTCCATTAGGTTTGGAGGAGGACATGCTGAAGGAATCCAGTGCAACGAAGCCATTATTCCAGTTGTGTCCAGCCGCACTTTCTATGTGTGTGTGTGTGTGTGTGTGTGTGCATTAGAGTGTTACACTCATGTGAGGACTCTGCCGGTGAGTGAACATGTGAAGAGGGCAGAATGTGACACCAGCGGAGCGAGCAGCCAATCAGAGCGTGCGTTCAGACAAACAGAGCACTCTGTGACTTTCTCTCATCCCTTACCCCTCTTTCACCTGTTTTTCCTCTTTTATTTCCCAACTTGCTTTAGGGGAGAAGTGAATAGTGTGATAATGGGAGACTGTCCGTCATGCTAGTGGATGACCCAGATTCAGAACAAGAGAATGAGAATGGAAGAAGGGGCTGGATGGAGTAAAAGAGAGAGAGAGAGAGAGAGAGTATGAAGAGCAGAGAAAGAGGCGAAGAAGTGGGAATGGTAGTGTAGCCATGATGATTCGATTAGACCCGCTGATCATGGAGTGGAAGAGATGAGAGATCCTCATCAGAGGAAAGAGGGAGGAGAGAGAAAGAGGAGAAAGGGACAGGGTGAGAAAGAGTGTGTGGAAAGGAGGAGGAGTTCTGCGGCAACACACAGCGCCTCACTGTGGCATGCACACGTGATACATACACACACACACACACACACACACACCTCCTGCTAAATGAAGACATACTATAGACTGCTGTTGATTTTGTATTTGACTATTTTAATTCATACAATTCTTTTTTTTTTTTTTTGCAATTATTTACGTAATTTATGAATAATTAGAACTTTTTTCTTGGCCTCATATTAATTAAAAGACAGTATAGAATAATATTTGAATATTTGAATTTGTACTTTTAAAACTCATTTGTCACATCACAGGACATTCAAAATGAACTAGTAAAGACAATAAGCTGATTAAAAACTCTAACTTAGAGAAATTATATCTTATGACAGCATAAAAATATATTTAGAATTTTAGTATATAATAATGACAATTTATAATTAAATATATATTTAGTATATTTTTATATTTTATATAACAATGATGATACTCATCTATATATTAAATATATTAAACTGTCATTTAATATTATTTATATATATATATATATATACACACATTATATTATATATATATATATATAATAAAATTATATTGTATTAAAATAAATGAATAAATGTAATCAATCAAAATAGGTTTAAACAGAATTTACATGAAAAATAAATCAAATTTACAAATGAATCAAATTGAATGACTATTTGATAACCTTATTAATTCTATTTTATCACAAAATTGGACATTTTATGAATCAACAACAAAATTACACTAACACACGATAAGTGACTTTTTCTGAATGATTTTGTCAGTAAAGGAACACAAGCTTTAAAATGGACATTTGCCTCACTGGTCATTGAGCCTCATTCAGCTGAGACCAACACTGACCCCTTCCAACACACTGAAGCTTAAACTTTAATGCAAAAATTTAAATGTCTAAGAGATGGAAGGAAGGAGGCAGCAGCGAGACCGCATGACTGCACAATGTTAAACAGAAGCAATGCAGTGCTCATCAACACCAATATACTGTAAGACATACATTAAGCACATGCTTTCAGAACAGCTTCACTGCAACCAACACAATCTGTACCATTTTAGACAGCAACAATGCATAATATACAGTAAACACAAGCATGTATGGTAGCAGAAGAGTCAGTGTTATTTTCAGCACCAAAGACAATTCCAGGTTAGTTTAGTTTATCAGCACCACGGACAGCGCTAGAGTACCTCTTAATGTAAATAGCAGCTCCTTCAACAGCATTTAAGATCTGCGCAAACAAACATCTTGAAGATAAGCTCCATGTATAGGTGAACGAATACTTGGGCCATTTTGTATACACAATGCAAATATAATAGTCGATAAAACACATATATGCTGATGACAAACATTCTGTCTGGCATGCACTAGAATCAGGTGATAATATGAATCTGTTAAAGGGATGAATGAATAAATAAAAGTAATGGAGATTAAGATGGGAGAGGCACAGTTTGTATGATCACATAAAGATCGAATGATTGCACTCTCAGCGGAACAGGAAGAGAGCAATCTTTCTCAAGCGCCGTCCTTCACTTGCCCTTCAACTCACAGCATCTTTTGTTCTCTTTCCTCTAGAGTTTTACACCACTTTTTAAAAGAAAGGCATATCACGTAGATCAGGATTTTCCTTGCTCTTTTGAAAGAAAACAGAGCCTGATGTACTAGTACATGAAAAACCCCAAAGCTTCCCTTCTGTTTATCAAAAATTAAGCTGCAAAAAGGGGTCGTTCAACCATCTTTGTCCCTAAAATGAATTTCAGTCATTGTGTTACAGTGTAACTCAGGAAAGTGTCATTTTGAAATTGGGTTAACCAATTACAAAAGAGATCATTTACATTTAGCTTTAAAGGGATAGTTCACCCAAAAAAGAAAATGTCATCATTTACATCATGTTTGGATTTTAAATATATATATATATATATTATTTAAAAGGTGCACTCTTAATATATATAGAAATAAATGAATATATAAGAACATTTATTATCCATGCAACCTTTCCATTCCACAAAAAGTTCTTTATATAGCGGAAACATATTCTTTAAACTTTCAAAATGTTCTTTACACTAAGAAAACGTGGTTCTTTTAAGAGCTGTTCACTGAGAGGTTCTTTAGGGAACCAAAAATGGTTCTTCTATGACGTCACTGTGAAAAATCCCTTTTAGAACCAGTTTTTATGAGTGTATAATTGTACAGCATGATTGAGACAGCTGATAAAGGGTCATGTTAAACTAAATTATGACTCCTTTGGAGAAAATTATAAGTGAATGTTTTAAAAAAGAAGAAAAAACAGTAAGATATGCACCTTGCAAGTGTTTAAAATTGGATTAGACTTTATAACTCAAAGAAATTTCAGGGTAAATTCAATATCAAAAGATGTTTTCGTATCCACTGTAAGAGAAAAAAATTCCGTGTTTGATCACAGCAGTGGAAGTGATTTAAGGCTGGGATTTGTTAAAATAAAATGGAACACATGTATCTGATTGATTCTTTCTTTTCCAGGTTGTACTCCTTCACTCACTTTTTGCCCCCCCCCCGTCTCTCTCTCTCTCTCTCTCTCTTTTTCTAGTAGGTGGTAGCTTTATATTGAAAAGGATCCCATCACCCTCTCTGTCTCTATTGTGCTTATCTTTATCACACATACTTCTGCCTTCTCCTCCCTCCTCCTCTCTCTCTCTCTCCTCATCTAAACCAAATATCGCTCCTTTCATTTTCCCTCTCCTTCTTTCCTTTGTTTTTTGTTCACTTTGGGGACAAAGAATTAGTAATCTCTGCATCTTTTCAATCTGTCACTCAGCTGGAGAATGGCAGAGGAACGGAAAAGAGGAAGGGAAAAAAAGCACGACTGAGGAGAAAAGATGGATAGGGTCTTTTGATTTTAGAGTGCTTGTTAATTTTCCCCAGCTGTCGTTCACATAGAACCGCGCACAAACTGCTATAGATAGATGCCGATTTAGTTAGTACTGTGGCATTCTTTCATGAGTCATTATGTTGAAAAGAGCCAAAGAGTTCGTAGAAAGTTGATGAATCTTTTGTGACCCTGAAACCTTTGATCTAACATTAGCAATTTATAGCTTCAGTTTGATGTGATGAAAAAGACTAGGTTTGTTGGCTGACATCTTTGAGATAAACCATCAACAACTTTTGCAATTGTAACATAATACACAAACATCACATAAGGATGAGTTAGAGAAGTATAGATTGGATGAAATATCAGACAAAATGTCTGATGATCTGGTGTAAATTATTCTGGCCAAGAATCGCCCACTTAGAAAAGAGACTGTCAGATTGACAAAGCAACAAGCCACAGAAAAAAAAAAAAAAAAAAAATTGCAGGTGAATTTGGATTTAGATACTGAAATAGATTAAAATACATTCATATCTTATCATTATCGATGTTGAAAACAGTTGTGCTGCATAATATTTTGCTTGGCAAATCGAAACTGAGTTGAAGTTTTGTTTGCAATATATATCTGATATGTAGGTGGTTTGAGACTATGAGTTGCCCACTAACCCTAGCACGTAAAACCTATTTAATTTAACACAACATGGCTCATTACTGTACGACGAATCACTTAGCCATAGTGAATCAGAGAAGCTTTAAAACTACATTAAATCCACACTTGATTAGCTCACGACAATCCTTATAAGTTTCTCTCCATTCATACAAAACACAAAAGTCCCCAGGAAAGGAATTTAGGTGGATGAACATTAGCTAAGTCTCCCTGTGCTCACTAATGCTCTCTGAAAGTCATGACCAGTCTGTTTAATGCCACCGACGGATGCGTGTGACTCATTCCTCACAGTCTGGATAGACGGCAGAGCACATGAGAGGAATATAACACCATCCAGATTCAGAAGTGAGCTTAAATCACTTGAAATCATGGGATCCGACAGGGCTTCCAACAATGCTTGGTTATTTTTAATGCATAATGAATGCATTTTCCTACACCTGGCACCATTAGTGGCACTGAAAAAGTGACACCAAAAGTTCACCATAGGTTCATGAATGTTATTTTAAAGTTTACACTGAATGTTCCCCTTGCTATATAATGTAAAAAGATCTACGAAAGAAACAACTTAAACCTATGCAAAGGCTCTCCGAATGATCTAACCAAATAAGAAGCAGTGCATTGCTTCATGGTTTCCCATGGTGGTTTGGCTCTGGCATGCTCTTCTGATGTGCTGCACTAATTGGCCTGTGCTGTCAAAGGCCACAGAGCATAATATGAAAGAGGAAAGTGCCGGCTTCAAAAGACATCAGCCAGAGCGCCTGTAGTGAGAAACCTACTCCATCTCTCCTCACTGTCACATTCATTCCATCATTCTTC
The DNA here is from genome assembly GCA_037194245.1 of Opsariichthys bidens. NCBI lineage: Eukaryota > Metazoa > Chordata > Actinopteri > Cypriniformes > Xenocyprididae > Opsariichthys > Opsariichthys bidens. Next base: position 14,463,372 of record CM074277.1, on the reverse strand, counting down.
CAGATCACTGTTGCACAGATTTAATTTCCGCTTAAATCCCTCATTCACAAAACTAATGGGTTTCAATGCTTTTGAAGCACTTCAGATTCAACAAATAATCATTTATGGTTGAGTTGACTGTTTTTTTTTTTTTGGAGCTATATGCTATTGTAGCTTTTTCAGATTGGTTTCATTAATAAATCAACTGCACACACAGTGGAGTTCAAAACACTGAGACTTTTTGTGTGTGTTTTAAAACCTGGATTTAAAAAGAACAGAAAATTTGACAGCAAAGAAACATTGTGACATAAAATGAATACGAAATATTTTAGATTCTGCTCTATTTCTAGGTCCTTAAACAAAGAACTAAATTACTCTTTGTACAGATGCTCAGATGTTCCTCTTCCAGCTCTATATAGAATTGCTGGGTTCTTGACTCAATTCTTTATGCCACTTCATGCTTTTTTATGCTTTATTTATTCCAAAATGGTTCTATGAAAAAAATGTAAATAACACTTTAGTATGGGGAGCAGTTCTAACTTTTATATTGACTGTTTATTAGTACTTATAAAGCACATATTAACGCCTTATTCTCCATGACCATATTCTCCATCCCTTAATCATACCCAATACATACTTAAACGCTACAACAACCACCTTACTAACTATTAATAATCAACAAACTAGAGTGTATTGAGGCAAAAGTCAGAGTTAATATTGAATATGTGTTCCAGATACCGAAGTGTTACCGGAATGTTTTAAATGATTTCATAATACGTTCATGTTTAATGTGTTATGTTGGTTTTCTATGTTTTATGGGGACTTTCCATAGACATGATGATTTCTGTACTGTACAAACTCTATATTCTATCCACTAACCCTACTCCTAAACCTAACCATCACATAAAAAATTAAAAATTGACGATTTACAATGATTTACAAGCTTTTTTCCTCATGAGGACCAACAAATGTCCTCTCCATTTTTCCATTTTGTCCTCATACCGTAGTGTTTACCAGAGACAGACACACACACGCATAAGGAAAATGCCATAGAGCACAACATTTATCTCAGGCCAGCTAATGATGTGTGCAAACAATTAAGAAAAAGACAAAAGCTTTTCTACTCTTTGTCTCGCAATCCAAACACAGCACAATCTAATCTGCACAGCAGACGGAGAGAATAAAGCCGCTGTCTGCATTAAAGTTCCTCCATGAATTAAAATCATATTTCACATTCCAGCACAAACCAAGTAAAACCTCCAGCCACCTGGACCTGATCCAGAAACACCCTGGTCAAAACTTACAGCATGGAGGCGAGTCCGGTGAGTAAAAACCTTCCCCGTCCAGCCCAAACAGCAGGTCGTCTTCCTGCAGCACGGCTATCAGTCCAAGAAGCAGGATGTGATGTTTTGCTACATCACGCTGTTCAAATGAACACATTTAATGCACCATCCTCCTATGTGTGTGTCATATGTGGTCACATGTGTTAGGAAGGGGGAAGTGCTATACATAATGGTATAGACACGAGTATTGTTTAAGCACTTACAACTGCACAACAGCATGGCTATTCTGAAAAGAAACATGCACCAGAGGGCACAGAAACACTCAGGAAGAAAGGACGACAACTGAAAATAATGTTCAAGGTTATGCTAAATACATCATATTTAAAATGCTATATTTGGATTCACATTTAAATTCAATAATTGAACACACACATAGTACATGAGTGCTAAAGGTTCATCCTTGCTTTTAAATGACAGAATTAACCTCTATTCAACCCCAGGGACAATACTGAAAACACATCAACAAAAAACAGCAGCCAAAAGCCAGTCATCAGTCGCTCAGTAAACACAGCTCTTCAGTCCTACTCTTTTTATGTTTTTTTTCTCTCCTCTTCCGCTCTCTGCCAAATTACCTCCTTTCTGCTGCCTCCAATTAAAGTGATTATGAGACTGTGGCGTGCCGCGTGTGTGTATGCAGAGAAAAGAGGAATAACATGCTGATTATAGCTAATAGAAAATGTGCATGTGGCTGCGGTAGTCGGTGTCTTGAAATGGTGTATCAGAATTCGTCCAGCTACCATTTCCATGCGTTTATGTGCATGCATAAACATCTCTGTGTGTGTATATATGTGTGTGCTTTAAAGGCAACATAATGGCATCTGCAGCACATCCATAATGTGATACGAGTCTGAAGGAAACTGAATTTTTATTGGAAGATAATATTTGCAAGGACTTCATTTCATCCACAGGGATTTGATTGGATCGTGAAAACATTAGGCAGTCCATTAGGCTATGAAATTATTCGTTCATATTTTTTGTGCAGCCTTAGTATCATTTCAGAGGCAGAGAAAGTTATTTATAAGTTAAAAAGTGATGCATATTTGTTCAATTTACCATAACATGCACAGCCTGGACAATGTTAAGAAAGTAAATAGGGTTTTTAAATATTTACATGAGTGTTAGATGACAGCAACGGTAGTCTAAATGTAAAACAGGGAAAATGAGCACAGATAATTAAATATCTAATATCAGATTTATTGGTATGGCACAGATATATTGTACATCCTCAAAACACTTATAAGCTAAACATGCAGAGACAACTACGTCGCTAAAACTTGTCATTATATTCACACATTCATTTAGTGGCGCTGAAACTAAGTACATCACCTTTAAACACTCCCACAGGTATAAAACAAGTAATGCAATAACAACTTTAGAGAACACATTTATGGCAGGCCTCGTTCACAAGAGCTCTGTGCATGCTGAAGGTCGGGTTGACAGAGAACAGCTCAGAGCCATGTAGAGAACAGCAGGATCTGTGGCTCAGGGCTCCATGTTGAAGAGTGGGCGGACATTGGCTGTCAATAGTCTTTATGCACACTGAACAAAAGATGGAAGGAATAATCCAGAGGGAGAGAGGAAAGAGAGATGGCAATATCACAGCAATTCATGTGTCAAATAGAGTGAAGAACAGGAAAGAAGAAGAGAAAGAGAGCTAAATCAATACTGTTTTATATGCCATGCATGTAAGAGTGAGATCATGCAGGACAGGGGGGTAGGAAGAGTGGGGAGGAGAGGAAATTGCAGACACAAATAGGTACAGTGCTTTTGGTGTCCTTGGTTGTTACGATGATTTCATTCTCACTTACACATACTGCATACATACACACTGAGCACTGTGAACGACACCGCCTCAATTAGATCTTGAATTATTTAAGGTGAACCAAATCCCAACAGCAGATGCAATTGTTTGGTATTACTACAGTTATTTTCAAAACAATGATAGACGGTTGCCAATGATTTTGACAGTGAAAATGTCTTGGATATTATCAAAAGGTTCAGTTTCTGCACAGCGAGGGAATTGAGGGTGAGGTTTAGGTTTGAGCTTACTGCAGTGATGGTTAGATAGCACTCAGACAATGTTGAAGTGCAGCACAGTGTGTAATGTTGCTGTTTGAGCATTAAAAATGGTCTGCAAGGTTACAAACTCAAAGTCCACTCCAAAGGGAGATATTCACTTTAACAGAAAACACTTTAAGAACTACAAAAAAGGCTCATTTGGACTCCAACGGACTTCTTCCGGATCTTGTGAAGTCAATGTCAATGTATAAAATCACTGTCCATGGAATACGTTAAAAAAAAGAGTTGATGCCTGGTTGAGCTGAGCTAGAGAAGACCTGCTTTAGTAGCATGTTGTTGCCATGTTAAATCTATTTTTACCCTTTTTTTATCCTTCCTAAAACAGACAAACTTGGGAAACAGTGGTTAAAGTTGATTTTTAACACTGTTCCTTGACATTAATCCCAATGTTTATCTATTCGCTGCACATTTAAAGGAGGACATGCTTCCAGAACATAAGAGTGTATAAAGCCGCTGCGCACAAAAGCTTATCCTGAAACACAAAGCAGTTCTGTTGTTTATGGATCACAACCTGTAAGTATGTTTTGTTATTTGTTGTTGTGTTATCTATTAACAGTTCCAATTTTAAAGTTTTATGTTGCTGCTGCAATGAAAACAAAGGGCAAAGCTGTTCGGATCTGCTAGCCTGCTAGCGAACATTACAATGTTGATGTAGTGTTTAGATATGGGGCTCCTGCTTTTGTAAGCTCTCACTTTTGTAAGATTGTTCATTATCCTTAGGAACTCACCATTCTGAAACATTCTGTAAAATCCGTGCTTGGAAAGCTCCTGCACAATCCTCTCTTTCATAGAAACATTGTCAGGGTCTGAATATGGCTTGAATTTGTAAGGCAAAATTGATGCCATCGTTAATATTTAAACCTTGAGGTGTGAACTCAAGGTTATGCTAAGGGCCTGAAATTTCAGGAACACGCTCGAAGCAGTTCGCCAATAACAACACACTGGGCAAGCTGACCAATCAGAGCACATTTCCTAATTCGGAAGGGGGGTCTTCATCAAAACAGGAATAAACAGAGCTTTTGAGACAGACTGGGAAGAGAGCTGCTGCAATAATGTAAAAGATGTGAAAAATACACCAGCAAAAACAAAATCAAGACTTCATAAAAAGGCATAATAGGAGGTTATAGTGCAGTGATGTTTAGATTGGGGTTCAGATGATGTTTATGTTAGGGCAGTGTTGAGTAAGTTATTACTAGATGCTAATTACATCTTCCACAGGGTAATTAGATTACTGTACTAATTACTTTTTCTAAAAATTATTGCATTTCTTATTACTAATTACTTTCTAAATGCTGGAACAGTTGAGCAATATAGGATAGACATAAAACTGCTCTTTTATTTCTCTTAAATAAACTATATAAAATTGCACAAATTATTCTTGAACTAAAGAACTAACTTGAAGTATTTAAAGGGAGAAGGTTATATTAAAAACATAGTTTTACATGCACAAGATGTTTAATTACTTAATAATGAGTTACACTCTACGCTGTGTTAGGGTTCAGGTGATATTCTGGATCAATGCAGTGATGTTTACATTAGCGTTCAGATGGTATTTAAGTTCAGTGCAGTGATGTTTATGTTAACATTCAAAATGTGTTAGATTTAGTGCAGTGGCATTTATGTTAGCGTTCAAAATGGGTTTATGTTCAGCACAGTGATGTTTACATTTGCAGACTGGGTTTAGGTTCAATGCATTTAGTCACTGAATGTGGTCATGCATACAAGAACTAATCAGGAGCTATTAGCATCATGAGGGAACTTACATATACATATGATAGTTTAGTGTTCAAACTGTGTTTGTTTCAGTACAGCGACATTTGAGTGAGTGTTTACAGTGTTTTAGTTTAGTGCAGTGAGCGATGAATTATGAATCCAGTGTTGAGTTGTGTAAAAAGCACATACTCTTGTAAGTTGACACAAATCAAAAACTCCTAATCAGTTCCTGTATGCATGACCTTCCATTCTGTCTCTTTTCCCTTCTCTTTACTCTCATTGGTTGAGGAACCCTGAGCAACAGTGGACATGGGTTCTTCTTAAGTTGCTTGTTCGTGGTTGTTTAATTCAGCTGAAATGACTGCAGATGGAATCTCATAAACTGTGAGACCTTTTTTCTCAGTGGACAAACACATGCATACTTGATCTAATGCACATACTTTCACACTCTCTGGCATTTCATACCGACCGGAAAAACAGACTGTTTAAATGAAACCCGTAAAACACAAAAGCCCTCCCATGGGAAACACTCACGCTCTGCATCAATAATTCCAGAAGTTCATGAATATTTGAAGATTCCATACCTGAGGTGTGACAGGAACAAAGAATGTAGGGGAGAAATGCAACTGAGTGCACAAGAAAGATTCAGAACGTGTGTGTGTGTGTGTGTGTGTGTGTGTCAGGCAGAGAAAGAGAGAGAGAAGAAATACCACTGCCTTTGTCATCTAAGAGGATCTCTAAGTGACAAGAGTTAGGAACAGTTATTTATGGTGTTCCAGGATGGCCATAAAAAATAAGGCAACTCTTTGCAAAGTTCCTGAAAGTTCACTGAAACACACCCTGAGCATCTTGCCCAGGCAGATGCCAGGCAGCTAAACAGACACCACTTTGATACCTGTCCAACTATCATGACATCACATCCAGTCCACACAGCAGGGGGCAACAGATGGTTTGTGTCATCTGCTATATACCTCGGGTGCTTTCTAAAACATCTTCCGCCCTGCAAAAGATGTTGCGATGGAAGATGAATAGATGAGCGCATGAGAGCAGAAATAAAAGTGAGGGAGGACCCTTTCAAATGTCTCCATGACGACAGCATCTGCCTACGGCTATTTTATTTATGGTACAACATCTATGTGCGCATGAACATAAGACATCTGTGATTTTATACTTTGAACTGGATTAGGATCTCAGCAGTTTTTATTAAAACTGGAGTGTCTGTAGTCTAGATTTAGGCATTATGCAAGTTCATATGGTCAGAATGTGTGTATCGCAAAACACACTCAAATAAGTCTTGAGATATGCAATGTAATTATAGCATTATGCATATATTTAAGGGAAGGAATTCATTTAGATGATATCTGAGACTGCTACAACAGTGAGTGTTAAACAAAATATGATCATCAACACCCTGCAACCTCATCAACTACAGACAATGCTTGAGTCATGCATATTAGAGGGGTTTAATGACATAATAGGCTTCGGTAAATAAACAATATAAATGTTCATGTAATAGGCATGATGTGTAATGTATACAATACATCAATGTTTTATCTTATATATTATTTTATCTTATTTAGCAGTAATCATAAAAGTTTCCTTGTAGCAGTCATATCCATACAGAATAAAAATGCTCGAGCCTCAAACAATTTTTACTACTTTTATTTTAGTCAAATTTCTTGCAGTACTGGAGTGACACGCAATGACTGGTGAGTAAATTTCCATCTTAACTTACTGTGAACTGATTTTAACTTATTCCCTACGCCATTTGTGGTGCTTCGAAATCCCTTCGGATTGGAATCTCACTTAAAGGAGTCCTTGATTATGATTTCACTTTTTTAAACTTCAGTTAATGTGAAGTCTTGCTGTTTGAACATAAACAACATCTGCAAAGTTACGACGCTCAAAGTTCAATGCAAAGGGAGATATTTTCTTTTACAGAAATTGCTTTTTAAGCACTACAACAAACGGCTGGTAGGGACTATAACAAGCTTCCTCCCAGGTTGGTGACATCACAAACCTCAAACTTAACATAAACCTTGCCCACAAGAATACGTAACAAAGGGGGTGAGATCATGTTGGGCTGCTTTAGGGAAGAGGAAGAGTTGTTGTAGTAGAGTGTTGTTGCCATGCCGTCATTTTACGCCGGACTGCTTCACAAACGAGGGTCAATTTGATGCTGTATTTGCACAAAAGATTAACATGACGGCACATGATAGTTGATGAGTTGAATCAACTACATAAATTTATCAACTAACCATTCAGAAATGTCCAGTTGAATTCTATAGGTTGTAACTTCCTCCTGAGTCTCTCCATCAGTGTCTGACTCTGGTTTGAACAATGTAAGGCTGGACACTGTTACTGACAATCCTCAATTTGGCTGCGTGAGATTCTTCAGCTTTGTTGTTGTTGAGCAACCAAAGCGTGAACTTTTCTGGAAAGGGGGCCGGAGCAGCAGCTTATTTGCATTTAAAGGGACACACACACAAAAACAGCATGTTTTTGCTCACACCCAAATAGGGGCAAATTTGACAAGCGTTCATAAAATATCTGTGGGGTATTTTGAGCTAAAACTTCACACATTCTGGGGACTTGAATTAGATCTTGTGAAAAGGGGCATAATAGGTCCTCTTTAAGATGGCGGAATGGTCTTGAATGAGCTGGTCTTGACTACAACATTGCTTTTTCCCTTTACATCAGATTGCATACTATTAGTCCACAAAATGTTGTTAGAAAAAACTAAACCCATAATGGAGCTGCACCAGGAAGTGAAATGATAAATGTAACTTTAGCTATAGTATTCAACAAAGGTCAAAATAAACAAGGAGAAGAGTGGGGAAAATAATATAATGCAATCAAAGACATTACTATCTGGACAGGATTAAATTTCTCGAAGAACACTTCAGTTACCTGGAAATTGGCAGATAATTTGCCCTGTAATTTTTTTCCAAGGTTGTGTGAGCTGTGTTTGATGTGGACAGCACTAAAATAGATGCAATAGATTTCTGAAACATGAATTTACTTGACCTCCGCTGGGAAAACTAGTCCAGTCCTAATAGGGCCTTACTTCTGCATGCATACACACAAATACACACCACAGAGAAGGAAATACATTGAAACTGGAGAAGTAAATGGATGGACAATGCAATAAGTATTTTCAGAAGCCATCTGATGTAGCTTAATTTAATTGATTTGGGTGAGAGTGTGTGTGGTCCTGGTAAAGCTTACATTGTGGGGACAAAATGTTTTGTTTGTTTTTTGGTCTCTATTGAAAGTCCACATAAAGCATGGAAACCCAATGTGTGCGCATTTGTGCCTACGTTTTGGCATCAATGTGTGATGCACTAAGATTTTGATCTTGACAAAGGTCAAACATTAGCCGGTTTAACTCACTGACAGGCATGAAAGCCACTTTCTCTCCTTCTCTATCCATCACTCTACTCCTCATCAGAATTTCTGGCTGCCAACTTTTCCATTTTGCTCCTACCTTCCTCCATTCTAACGTCACAAATCCATAGAGAGCATAAGCAATTTAACGGCACATTACCATAATGCATTGGACGCTAAAGCAAAACATTAGCTGACTACCACTTGCTCCAAATTTACATGTAATATTTAGCCACTATAAATATGCATCACATTTTTTTCCAGTCATTCACTGCACTGCACCCCTATAGCTTTGCTTGTAAACAAAACCCTGGTGTCCTTCCTTATTACTGAGCTTAAAGACCGGCAATTACAGACGACAATCAGATCTCACAAACAAACAGTTTCTCCACAGACATGCTTCACTAAATGATTGAGCATGTCACAGTGAGATATGATTGTGAGCAGACCGGGTGGGTGGCAGAGACGAAAAGTTGAAAAGGGTGCGCGAAACGGTATTTAAATACCTACGCAAGAAGATCTTAATTATTTCACCAATTTTCTTTTTATTATTTTTTTTAAATTATTTAAAAAAAAAATATAACACCTCTAAAGTGCGTTTCAGTCCCTGGGTTGCATATTTTTGTGATAGAAAAGAGAAAGAGTGGTTTTCTTATAAACGAATCTTTAAAGTGCCTCAAATCTTAAAAGTGCTTTTTTTAAAGGTTCCTAATTTTTGTTTTAGAGATCTCCTACAATAGGTCTACATTCATCAAAGGTCAAAAATACTTTTATTTTCTTATAATATACATTGCAGCATCACCTCTTTTCTCACAGTGTCTAAAACTGCTCGATAAAGGATTCGGACAGTCTAAACCCCTCCTTTCTGTGAGCTACTCTGCTCTGATTGGTCAGATGGTCCAGTCTGTCGTAATTGGTCTACCACTTATAGAGTGTGTCAGAAACAAAACACCTATTAGCATGTCTAAATTTCTTTTTCAGAGGCTTCCTCAGTACTTGTGATACATACAGTAACAATGGTATCGATTTTACCATATCAATTCGAGCCAAATCCTCACCCTTTGGATGTGCTGCAAAGTAGATTTACATTAGCAGCACAGAAAACAACATCTTCTCGACATGTCAACACCACAAACCAAACTCTTTCAGGCCTCAGCTTCAACTACAGTGTTTGAGCCAATGATGAAATAGGTTCAGGTAGAAAGTAAAACTGAAATTAAAGGCAACTCGTTTCAGGCAGTTCAGAATTGGTTCTATCTTTTGGGAGACAATAACTCAATTTATTTTTGATCTTTGAAACTTTGAACTTTTACATTCATTAAGATCTATAGAAAAACAAATCAAATAAAAGGTAATATTTGAAAAAGCATAACTGGGGCACCTTAAGAATTGCTAGCAAGGTATCATAAGTGCATCACCCCAACCCTTCCCATAAACCCCTCCACCCCACACACCTCCCACATCATCTCGACCTGCTTTGTATTCTGGAGCGGTTGCCGTGTACGTTCACAAACTCTCTCTCTCTCTCTCTCCAGCAGTGATGGCTGAAGAACAGAGGGAGGGAGACAAGTGTCAGAGGGAGGCCAGGCGATTACCATTTCAGTGCAAACACACACTTTCACAGTTTCGGACTGACACAACCAACTCATGCACATATATGTATAAACACATATATGAAGTTTCTGTGCCAGGAATAACTATGGGTCCTTAACCTTGTGCTGAAGGCCACTATTTAAACATTTACAGATTAGATTCAGCTGTGGGAATCCGTGTGTTTGAGAGAATCAAGCAAATCCATGAGTGTTTAAATATGCAGCTGGTGCTGGATGTTCCTTCCCCTCTTTCTGTCACTCAACGTTAAACATCATCCTGAAAAAACACACACAAGAATTTGCTCTCGTCCTCATCAGGCAACTTTCAATCATCTATGGGGTTTCTCAACTGCCAGCACTTTATGTCCTGGAGTTGATTTTTTTTGTTGTAGTTACATTAAGCCTTTATCATGTCCAGCTTATTTTATCGTTTTACTCTGGACCCAGAGGTAAACTTTCAATCTTACAATATTAAACCCCATTATAAAAAAATAAAACTTTGAAAAAATAGTGTCAGACGGTGTTAGTGATATGATTTGTGAATAAAACGGTATGTAGATAATATACCAATATAGATAAATATGTTTTTTTTTTGCTATTGTGTATCACAATTATGTATGAAAAAGTATGAAAAATATTATTTAATTAATAAATAATTAGCATATATATATAAAATGCCACTTATGAAATTAGCCTTTTCCATTAATATGCCACTTCATTCATTTCCACCCCTATATGCTGTTAAACAATACATACTCTCTTGTTTAAATGTTTGGGGTTGGTGAGACTTTTCCATTCAATTGAAAGAGGGGTCTTGCTCTCTAAGGATGCATTTATTTGATCAAAGTACAGTAAAACAGTTCTATTGTGAAATACTACAGTTTAAAATAAGTAAAAGCTGGTTGTTCAGCATCATTACTCCAGTCGTCAGTGTCACATGATCCTTCAGAAATCATAATAATATGCTGATTTGCTGTTCAAGAAACATTTCTTATAATTATCAATAATTGAAAACAGTTTATTTATTTTATCATATTTATGTGGAAACCCAGATAAATTTTTTAGCTTTATACATGTCTTCACTGTCACTTTTGAATAAGTTAATGCTTCCTCGATGAATAAAAGTATTAAAAACTTACTGACGCCAAACATTTGCCTATAGTGTACATAATTTGAGATACACTGGAAATGTTCATGAAAAAATAACATTGTTGGAATTGTTAGTGAACCATTTAAATAATCTTGAGAGGCTTAAGAGTGAGAGCTGGGATTGGTGAGACATCTCATGGGCTGCTTTTAAAAGCAGATATTTGTCTGTGGGATGCTCCGCTGAATATGTTCATTGAATTGAGTGATGGAGCGTGGTGCCAGTGGAGCCTCATTGTCTGGTACTAATGGCTAACAGCAAACAACTGTGGGCTCCTCGGGCCAGACAAAGTGGTGATTGCTTGTTTCTGTCTGCAGGCTCAGACACAGTCTCCAGCCTGACCTAGTTCTGCTGCTGACAGGAAGAGAATTAAGACCAGTCCAGCCACAAATCGCAGTACTACTTCCAGTCCTGACAGCTGAACAGTCAATCACAGATGAATGACATGGAGAGGGAGAGAACGGTCAGGGAAATGCTTATATACACGCACATAGAATAGAAAGAAACCAAATGTACCAAATGTGTCTAGCAGTGAGCAATTTGAGTGAGATCAAGGTGAACCTAGAAGCTCATGCGAACATATTATATATAAATACGCGACAATAATGTAAGGGTAGATGGTTTTTCTACTGAGAACAACTAACAAGAACAAAAGAGAGAGACGGTGCTACATGCGTTTATTTAAATATGTAGCAACGTGGGGTACTGCGAGGCATGACATTTTGCTCCACTTTATGTCTGCACATATAGCAGAATGACAATAAAGCTGATTTGGTTTGACTTGACTTGAATATTCAGGTAGCTGCAGAAGTGCCAGTGAGTCTGAAAAAGCCAGTGACCGCAGGAGAGGAAGAACAGGCTCAGGCACCTGTGTGGCGTCTGTGGTGCTGTGTGATTGCCTCACTGTTTGAATTATATCAGGCAATGATAAGAATCACTGAAGAATGACATGAGGCGAATATTATCAAGCAGTAACAGCTTCTGAAAGCCTGCTCTCATATTCAGCCGAATATCAGAGACCATTTTGAATCAGAGCAATAAAGGTTTGCACATAATTTAATTTCATATATGGGTGATTCTTCAATTACGGGAACTTTTCGGTCCTCTAGGATGATTTTAAAGCAAAAGAAATTCTGGGTTTAAAGAAAAGATTTCATTAGCTTTTTATTGCATCTCTGTTACATACTTTTTGAGTGGAGAAAGTTTAAATTACTGTGACATCTTAACTTTCCTTCATAAATGTTTAAAGGGAACATATCATGAAAATCTGACCTTTTCCCTGTTTAAGTGCTATAATCGGGTCTCCGGTGCATATACCAACCCAGAAAACATGAAAAAGGACAACCCAGTAACTGTTTTGGTGAGCCTATCACTGCAAGTATGTGAAAAAACAGGCCGCTCCCCTTGTGTCGTAGGAAGGGGATCTTATTATAATATTACTGCCGCTTAATCTGTATGCTTCCACCCTCGGCGCCGCCATTTTGAGCTGAAACTCACCTGAGACTTATATTACATATTGTAAAAAGGGACCTTCAATGTGTTGTGTTTTCATATAACTATATACACATTTATGCACATAATTTAAATACATGAATGTACACACTACTGTTCAACTGTTTGTGGTCCGTATGATTTTTTTTAATGTTTTCAAAGGAGATCTCTTAAGCTCACAAAGGCTGCCTTTATTTGATCAAAAACACAGTAAAAAGAGAAATGTTGTGAAATATTATTGCTACGTGTGAATATATTTTAAAATGTAATTTCTCTCTGTGATGGATTACTCCAGTCTTCAGTGTCACATGATCCTTCAGAAATCATTCTGATATGATGATTTTCTGCTCAAGAAACGTTTATTATTTTTATCAATGTTGAACACGGTTGTGCAGCTTAATATTTTTTGCAAACCTTGATACATTTTTTGTCAGGATTCATTGATGAACAAAAATCTGAAAAAGAGCATTTCATTTAAATGGAAATCTTGTGTATCATTAAAAATATCTTTACTCTCACGAAACTTTTGAACGGTAGTGTATATATACTATTTAAATATGTTCCTATTAATTTCTATAACACTGTAAAATGTGGTCATGTGCAATTTTAAACTAACAGTGGTGTAACCTAGAGCACATGAATTCAGTCAAATTAAATTATATTTTTTGACTTCAATATATAAATTGAAGAATCACCCAAAACTAAATATAGGACGTATGCAGATCTGGTATTAACCTCTGTGTTGAGTAATCTGATCACAAGTAATCTGATGAGACAGATCACCATTTACACCTAGAATTAACATGCATCTCATGACAGCACTTGTGATTGAATTTCTTAACTTCACAAACGAGACGTTAAGCTGAGTGCTCACTGTTATTATAATACTTCAATAGTTTGAGTGATCAGATCAAAATAATATTGGACCCTGCTGGGACCGGTACTTAGCGCTGTCTATTTGTATTCAGATCACCTGAGATGACTGTAAATATAAAATGGCAATCGAGATCAGTTGAACGGTGGCTGAAGGAGTAGTGCTCTGTTCTGACAAAAGCAAAATGATTGAATTATCACTTGCAGGTTCCAGTCTGTACAAAGATAGACAGATGAAGAGAGAGAACAAAGAAAGAAAGATGGACAGACTGGCAGGACGGGGTTACAGAGGACAGGCGGGATGTCAAAGGGGATCTGGCTGTTCATTTATAAAGACTAATCGATTCACTGGAGGAAAGTGCTAAGAAAGCATCTGTAGGCTCTCTGTGCTCCCCAGCAAATTACGCACTGATTGATATGGATCCTATAGCCGCCAAGATTCGGATTTATGAAGTAAATCTGTAGATATAGACACACACATTCAAAAGCACTGCACATACATAGCTGTGTTCAGGGATGTAATTTTCTGATTTATTTCATGGTTTATCTTGTGAGCCAAGACATAAAGCCTCACAGTAAATCCTCTTTTATGCACAAAAACAAACACATATACTCAAACAGACTGACTCTGACAACTTAGTAAGATATTTTCGGGCCTAAATTAGCCATTACTGCGGCAAAACCGGAAAAAAACGAAGAGAGGAATCTACTCTCTGCAGAAACAGACAGCGCACCAATTAATTCAGATTGAGCCTGGAAAGAAATAACTGTCATTTAAGCGCCCCTGCTGTTATAAAGCCCCAATGAATACCAGCACGCACCTGTTTGTGTGTGTGACAGAGAAACACAAGAAGAGAATGAGTGAAAGGATAGATAGACACCCCTCAAGGTTACCTGTCACAGCAATGTCATTGCTAGAGGCTGGCGTATCCCATGTTGCCATGTACTGCAGATGAGTTCTCTGGCTGATGTTTAGCAGTGTTTCCCTCTCAAATAAAAGCCTCTGTCCAATCATCAACGCACTGTCACTGAACCATTATGTCATCGTCAACCAATCACAGGACAGTTCACATTAAAACATTTTTACAGTACGATGGCAGAACACTCCTGAGAGTAAATGCACTCAGAGTAACGTGGAAAAAATGTAATTTAAAATAGGAATATTGAGGTAGTATCACACAGCAATCAAAAATTCATAAGCTGCAGTTATAATGGAAATTTGTCCCTGATGATTTTACTGTTACAAGCTATAAATTTTACAATTTAATAAGCATGGTGTTTTTTTTTTAAAATACAGCCCAAATTAAAATGCTCACTAGACCATAAAATCTTTTTCCACTACTGCTTAAAAGTTTGTGTCAGAGGGAATTTTCTTTAAAGAAACTGGTGTTTTTACTCCGCATTAAATGGATTGAAAGTGACAGTAAAGAGAAAGATACAAAAGATTTCTATTTCAAATAAAAAGATTTCTGTTTCAAAGAAATCCTGTTCTTTCAAACTTTCTATTCATCAAAGAATCCTGATAAATGTCTCGTGTTGTCCGTAAAAAAAATACTAAGCAGCACAACTGTTTTCACACTTGATAATAATCAGAGATATTTCTTGAGCATCAAATCATCATACATTAGAATGATTTCTGAAGGATCATGTGACACTGAAGACTGAAGGCAACTTCGCATCACAAGAATAAATTGCATTTTAAAATATATTTAAATAAAAAAATATATCAAAATTATTTGCAATTGTAATAATAATATTTCACAATATTACTGTATTTTTAATCAAAAAAATGCAGCCTTGGTGAGCATACAAGATGTCTTTCATAAAACAAAAAGTCTTACTGACCTCAAACTTTTGAATAGTAGCATACAATGGGTTTTGCACAGCAGTGCACAAACTGGTTAACCTTTGTGTAGTTTAGTCACTCTGAAAACCATCATTCTGACACTCTAAAAAAAAATATTTCTCGTTATCATTCTGTCTTCTACAAAATCACCCCTTCTCTTCTCTCATAAGTGTGGTGCTATATAACAGAATCTTACTATTATATAGAGCCTCTTTCTCAAACATAACTACACTAATTCAAAATCCATACAGATATGAAATGACATGTGAAGAAGTGGCATTACATAAATCATTTCTCAATCTATGGCTTTAGATTCAGACAGTAATTTCATTCAAGGGCTGTTCTGTACAAATACACACAATGAAAAACATACAAAGCATCACCAGCACACTATTACAGGTCCTCGGGTTTTAGTCACGCAGCAGCAGAATACAGCTGTCAGTCCTGTTTGAAGTGCTAATGCACTTCTGCTCCTAGACGTTTCAGTACACAACCATTTTTAACCTTACATTTTCAGCAGTCACAACCAAATTTTGAGAACAAGTTGGATATGCAGTATGGAGATGCTTTGTAGGTTATATTTTTGCGGGATGTCAACTTTCAGTTTATAAAAATTGTGTGGTTATAGAAAGAGTCAAAACTCTAGTTAACTTTTTAAATGTCTCAATAAGAAACAATTAAGGGGGAAAAAAACTCTTTCCCCCATTCCATTGAAGAACATTTGGGATTTGATTAATATGTGCTACAGTGAAGAGTCTTTTAAGCTTCGGCTCTGCCTACAATATGAAGAAGTTCAAATAACAAGATGGTTTCCTGCTTAATGATACAGATAGGAATTTAATTATCATGAATCAGAAAAGGAGCTGGGTATGATTCACAGAGATTTTACTCTTTTACTCTCCTGCCAAACTGGAAAGCGGATGAGGAAAGGTTCTGGCCTCATACCTGTGAGAACTGTTTAGAGTTTGAAAGAATATCAAACTGAATATTTATTACCATTATTTGTGTGATTACAAGAATTGCACATTAGTTACAATTTCCGCTCCATGTACAGGACGTTCGAGAGTTTGTCAATCCCAAATACTGACTGTAAGTCACAACACATTCATTGTGACTTAAAGAGCTAATCCTCTGTGAAGTAAAACACTGTATTTTGAATAACTGCCGAACCACTTGAGTGTAATGATACGTCCGTCTGAATATCTGTTTGCCAAAATTGTAGAATGTCATTTGTAACCATTCCTCTACCTGCCATTCACCCCCAAAAAACATATTCTGTGCAGACACTCGAATCCGACAGAAATCACTTCAACAGCACTCAAACAATGAGAAGGGAGGCAAAATTGGGGTGGTGTCTGGACGGCTATTTTTACCTACACTAGTTCACAAGAGAAAGAGAATACACTTGTGATAGTGCAAGAAACTTTTAAAGAAATTAAGTTTTATTCAGCAAGGATGCATTAAAAGGATCAAAAGTGACTGTAAAGACATTTATAATAATAGCTGAACTTTCTATTCATCAAAAAATCCTGAAAAAAAAAAAAAAACAATCATGTTTTCCACAAAAAATATTAAGGGGTTTTTAACATTGATAATAATAAGAAATGTTTCTTGAGCATCAGATCATCATATTAGAATGATTTCTGAAGGATCATGTGACACTGAAGACTGGAGTCATGATGCTGAAAATTCAGCTTTACAATCACAAAAATAAATTACATTTTAAAATACATTAAAAAAATGAAACAGTTATGTGTGATTATACTTCACAGTATTACCGTTTTTACTGTATTTTACAACAAGTAAATGCATCCATAGTGAGAGACTCCTTTCAAAAATACTTTTAAAAATCTTACCAACCCCAAATGTTTGAAGGCTAGTTTATATCTCTCAAGGGGTCATTGGTCTCAAAAAGGGTGAAATCTATATTTACACATGATATTACATCATTCATCCAGACATATTATACTATATATATTTTAGATTTACAATAAATACTGTAACTGTTACTTGAAACGCTTTTTTTGTACTATAGATACAATAATTGCATTAGGAAACACTGATAAGCACGTTACAACACAAAATATCACACAAACCATCATCATGCACACATGCGCACACATTGCATGAGAATGAAACTAGATCACACCAGATAACCTAAAGTCTTCAAGATTTATCCAGGAACTGTTTCTCTCTATCTCTCTATCCCTTCCTTTCATCCTAGTAGTGCTTTCATCCCCCTCTTTTCTTTCATCTTCACTTTATGCTTTCGTTACACCCACCTGTCTTTCTTGACACCTATTTCTCCTTTTCATTCCTAAGAGCAATGCTCTTACACTCTCCGTCCTGCACACCTTCTACACCTCTACTTTCTGAACTCTTCACTCTCTATTTAGCTTTCTTCAACACGGCTTCTGACATATTTTTCTTGTGAAATGGGTAAATTTAAAAAACAAAACACAAAAAAAACAGCTTTGAACATGGTACCTGGAAACTAGCTGGTCCGTGCTGCTGCTCCTTAGCTTATTTTTTACTAATCGAAGCTGGCCATCGGATTGCCCAAACTGGTCAAAACTTGGTCAAATGGCAGTTCAAAGCTGGTTATTAAATCAATAGCTAGTCCAAACCGGCCAACCAATCAAAAACCAGCTTGACCACATTAAACAGGGAAAGTATCTGATGGTAACTGGTTTCTTACTGGTAAAACTAAGGTGGTTGAACACAGTGGTTCTCAACCAGGGGGCCAGTTTAATTAAAATGTAGTTACTTCTTTAAAATAAGAAAATGAAAAGAAAAAAAAGCTAGAACAACTTCAAAAAATAATAAAGAAATTTCATATTTTAATTCACCCCTCAATAATGTTTTTATTTATTTCTTTGAAGAATCACAGTCTTAGAAAACAGAATGGCTGGAAATGTCATGTGGCCTTCAAAAATTGCTGTTGACAATGGGGGCCCTTACAGTCAAAATAAGGTTGAGAGAACCACTGGCTTTACAGCTTGTGACCTGCTAAAAACAGCTCCATTTAGGAGAATTAAGAAAATAAGGAATAGAAGGAAAGAAATTGTGAGATATTCTCAGGTTCTTGTTCTCCCGTTCTCCAGATTATCTTTTGTGCAGTTCGTGTATTGAAGCATTGGTGTTCTCCATCCTCTGCAATTCCTTCTTTTTTTAGGCATATCGGCCCTCGTGCTTACCAAAGCTGGTCTGTCCCAAGAGAGTGTGGGTATGCCTTCAGCAGCCAGTCTCCTTCTTTCTTACTCTCTCCCTGCCGCCCTCAGTCTCACTTCAAGCAAGCATTTCCCTAGTTTCAATCCATCTCTCATCTGCTCTGTATATGCATTTTTCTCTGATAAAGAATTTTCTTGTCTTCTCTTGAACCATTTCTGTCTCAGGCCTCTTATGAAATCTTTCTATCATTCTTGTGATGCCTTAATTCTTCTCCCAGCAGACATCAGGGACAAATTCCTCTAAGCTCCTCTTTGTCCATTTCTCTTTCTTTGGCTTTTTCTATCTTTTTTTTTTTCCGCCTCGAATTCGCAGCCTCCTTTCTGAAGAAGTGACTTTGAAACTGTGACTTTGAACAGGCAAAATTCTATCCACCATGATGCTACACTGATGTGGGTGGTTGCCAGGGTGTTGCTAAGGAGCTCTAATCGTGTGTGCACACAAAAAGCAAATTTAATTATTTGCATGAGTAGATTACATACAAAGTCAATGCAAAGACGAGGGCCACGCGAATGACATGAATTGGGTGGTGAACATGCTTATTGAAAGCAGCAGAGCTTATTGACATGTCCAGTTTGACATGTCCCGTTGTATCAGAAAATGGAGGAGGGCATTATTGTAGCCATCTGCGGGCAGCCCGAAATGTATAACACAACTTCTTATTCACACAGAGAGCAGACAAAAAAGTAGATGCTTGAAGAAATGTAAGAGAGGAAGTTGGATTACCCTGGTAATTGATGAAAATGTGCATCCGTTACTTGATTCTAGCTGTCAGTTTTACATTACAATGAACTTATCAACAGGCTTGATGACAGAAAAAAATGGCAGAGAGAAATACTGTTGATGTAAGTGAAGACACCCTCATCGCGTGATGTTTTTATTCGATAGGGTGTTCTGGAGTAGCTGCTTAGTGACCCAATTCACAAGAGGCCTTCAAGGGATAGTTCGCACAAAAAAATTTAAATACTATAAATAATCTACTCACCTGCAGGTACACATGAATAAAACTAAAATGACTATGAAACTCAATGGGGTTCCAATGTTGTTAGACCCCACTAACTCTCACTGCATGTACAAAAACAATTTAAACATTTTTCAAAACATAGATGAAAGTCAATGGGCGAATTTATTTTGGGTAAACCATCCCTTTAAATGCATGTGAATATATTTTGATTGTTCTATAGTTCAATAGGTAAGTCAAAATGCTTGTAGTAAGAGCAACTTCTAATCAACAAGCCGTATTATTTGACGTTTGAAGTGCAAACAATGCAAGACAGTTGCTCAGTAAAGTTTATTCCTCAGGGTTCAAATAGTAATTGCCTTCACAAGCACCACGAAACTCTCTCACCACATACTCACACACTCACTCGAGCTTTAATGGGTGTGATGCTTCGTTATACCTACACGGCCACTGAAAGCTAAGATGCAAAACCACAAACATACACACTCTCTCTCACACACACATACACACACACACACACACACACATCCACGCATTAAGCAAAAGCATCATTAGCAGATGTTTTTCCCCCTCTCCCATCCTTCTGTTTCTTTAGGCATGGATCCTGCAATTTATCTCTGAGCTTCCACACCCACTGAGCCAGCCTTATCACTCCCCATCCCTGGATACTCTGCTCACCAGCAGAGCCCTTGGATCCCACAGACACAGAGCAAACGGCATGAACCACCAAAGGATCATCATACACACAAACACACACACACACACACACACACACACACACCCTCCAACCCCACCTTGCCCCACCCCCTCACCAAAAGCAAAAGGGGAAAAAAAGCAGAAAATGAAGAAAAGAAACAAACACGTCAAATAACAAAATACCTGCTACACAAGAATAAATGAAGCATACCTTGGGATGGTGCATTTCCCATAATGCCTTCACCGCGCTCCGCTGCCTACAAGAGAGAGCCACCAGCCTGCTTCCTGATCCACCCTCCTGGTCCTCCTCCTCTCTCTTGTCCTCACTCCGTGTCGTTAACCTCTCCCGGAGCCGGCCGCGCTACTATTCGCTCCTTTTCTCCTTCCGTCCCTGCCTTCCTTTGTCTTGCTCCCTCTCTCTCTCTCTCGGCGCGCGAGATGGGCTCGTTCTCTCCAGCTGGTTCTCTCAGGCAGCAGCGCCGTGCGCTTGTGAGGCGATGTGTGTGCGCGCGAGTCAGGGGGAACGAGCGTGTGCGGTCGTGTGTGCATGTGTGTACGTCCTTGCTCGGCTTACGAGTGTTGGAGTAGCTGCAAAGACCTTTTACTAGACACACGGCTTGTGCTAAGCAAAAAAAAAAAAAAAGAGAGAGAAAACAATCAGTGATAGATTAGCATGGTTTTGTTGTTCTCCTCTCGCTCTCTTAAAGGTACAGTCTTTTATCTGCAGTGATTGTGGTAATCTCTTTTCTCTCGGCCCTTTTCACTTTCTCGGTCTCCGCAGACTCCTTTGTCGAGGAATATTGGGAGCGCTAGGGATCGGAGCTCTCCGTGGTGCTGAAAGGCACGGGAAGAGCCCTGGAGAGTGATGCTGAGGCTAGGGAGGAGGAGTCCCTCTTCATACTCAGGAACAACCAGGAGGTTAAGGTGACCACATTTAACATAACAATAAATGTGGGAAGAACGTAAAGGGATAGTATGCCTTGAAATGGTTTAAAATAATTAATGACAATTATTAAATTATGAGTGAAAAGCATAAGGAAACACATTGTGATAGTGATCCTGTTCGGATGAGGGTTTAGTGGGAGCCCGGCGTGAAAGTGTCAAGGAAGTGTTGCATGATTGCGATGAAACACGGCGAGGTTGCCATGACAGCAGCATGCCCTTCTGCATGGGAAGGGGAGTTTTTTTTTTTTTTTTTTTTTTGCCCACGTTAGCAGATGAAGGACAGGACTCTGTGTCCATTAGCTGCAACACACACAAAAATCCTTCTCTTATACACATGCACGAAACATAGACATGCAATAATGATGTTCATAAACAGTCACACTCATTAAAATCCGTTGTTTACCTCGGATCATAACCCACAAGTCAGACAACCTTCTCCTACATAATGACTGTGGAAATCTTCAAGGTCTTCCAAAGGTCACATAAAAAAATTCCTTAAAGGTACAATTCAAGAAGTCTGAATGCAAAATAGCCACACAATGTGACACAATCTCAGCCAATCAGAAGATATTTGATGTTTATTGTAAAGCTTGTGTCGAGTGAAACTTTGAACCAATGGGATTTCACTGTAGATGGGGCTATCCGACGCTGCAGAAATAGAAACCAAGTGATAAACAAAAAGTTCTATTACAGTTGCAGATAGTTAGAACAAAAGCTCAGAGCTTTCATCGCTTGTCACATGACGCCTGTAGAGGACACAGTATAAATGTGACATCATGCACTACAGGAGTAAAAACATGGAACAGATGGTGGAGATACATGCAGGATCATGCGGAGAACACATAAACACATGCTAAGACAACACATCATGGTACATGGACAAACCGGGAACAACAGCACTGTGTTAACTTAACGTGCATAATATTGGGGTTGCATAACATTGTATTGAAGGTCATACTTAAGTGCTGTTCATACTAAGTCATACTTAGTCAAACTAAAAATATGATATGAATCTGAGATCACATTAATGACTCTCCATTGATATGGGTGTAACAATATGTCGATCAAATGACGATGAATGATACAATCAGAGGTGTCATGCCCATTCATACTGAAAGATTTTTGAGCCAAATCTTGAATGTAGCTTGTATAGTTTGGAAATGTTTTGAATAAAAAACAAAAATTAAATAAAACGAATAGCCTATATTTTCATTGAGCATGCAAAGGGACAAAATTAAAATAAGTTATTTAATTTTATATATATATATATATATATATATATATATATATATATACTTTTACGTTATTTTTTCTAGGCTAGCTAGCTTGCTTGCTTGCTTGTTTCTTAAAAAGAAAGAAAATTCTGCTTTTGGCAAACATAATAGCCCTGTCACGCCAAAAGTGAAATGAATAAGCCTCAGGCTGAAGGGAGTGCATATTCACACCTGTACAGTAGAGGGTGCAACTCAAACAAACCTTTCAGCTGTGCTGCCATTCTGGATACCAGAAGAATAGGTATCTATAGTAATTTTTGCTTAGTATGGCTGAATTGGATCATTGTCAGGTCAGCAACAAAGACATTGCAGGTTTGCATAGTATTCTGAATTTGCATTTCACCATTCCTATTCATTTTAGGAATACTGAATCTGTTGTTGTCCAAGTGAGATGGGTAAATGCATGTTCACATTTAGTCAAGAACTACAGTAACCATCATGCTTATACGGAGTTTCGCTCCATCAGTCAAGAAATGGGAGACCAAAGTAACTTGAGTTACTTTTTTGAAAAAGTAACTACGATTTTTTGTTGTAAATTCTAATAATAATTTATATAAAATTAATAAAGTAATCGGTACTTTACTACTTGAAAAAAGTGAAATGTAACTTGTGTTCCTTGTAATGTTATATATAATTCAAATAATAACAAACATAATAATAATAATAAAAACAATACAATTTCATATGATTATTTTTTTATAATAATAATAATACTAGTCACAACAATAACAATAATTTATCAGAAATAAAATATATAGTTTTTTTAGTATTATTATTATGTATAAATTAAAATACATATGGAATATGTATGGATCAATGAATCAATAAAAATCAATGGGCAAGGTTTTTTTTTGGTCGTATTAAAGACATACTTCAATCCCAACTAAAGAACGTGCTATGAATCTCTGAGAGCACATTAATGATACATTGTTGACTCATAGGTCAAAAATCCTTCTGATCATAATAAAAGGCAGAAGAAGACACCATGACATGTACGTGTGGGTGAGTTGCAAATAAGGGTCTGTTTGTGTGCATGTGTTTTTAAGGATGCTTCACAGAAAGGGGCTGTAAGATTGACAGAGATGGCAAGGGAGAGAGAGAGAGTTCTTAATGATTTGTATCATTAATAATGTATGGCCAGGCAAGCTCAGGGAACATGACTGCCTGCCTGCAGTCCATCTGGTAAATGACAGGAAAAAAAAGAAAGGAGGACAGGATCCAACCTGCTGCTATACCTCTATTAAAAAAAGAGGGAGATCACAGGAGATCTCCGGCAAAGCGCCAGGTAGTTCGTTACGCATAGTTCAATATATCACTTGCAGGTCCAAGATCAGTTTAGCCAATAAACTCGTGGCTCTGTTGTAATGAGATGGGTCAGATCTGATTGCAAATCAACCTCAGTGCAGTTTCTGTTCATGCTTCTTACAAAGCAAAAGGAAGGATGAGTCAGATGAGAAACGCACACTCATTAATATGCAGTACAGTACTATGTGCGATACAGTTGGACCACAGGGGTCTATCACACTCAAACACAAGTGCATGATTAAACGCACTCAAACACACGCACATCTTTCACTGTCGCTCTAATCTAGCACAAGGCACCATGACGATGATGATGATGATGATGGGGATTCGGGATGATTATAATAGCCAAGTAACTCTCAAGGTCATCATTATCATGATGGAGTATAGTGAGGGAGGGGAACGGGGAAAAGACAGTGAGTGTCTGAAAGGGAGAAAACAATATGGATTTATCTGAAACGGCAGAGAGAAAACTGTGAAAGGGTCAGTAGTCGTTGAACCCCTACCAAGTTTGGCCTCTGCAACAAACAGGCAAAACCAGCAGAGAAGAGAGATATTGATGGGCTGGGAACAGTAGTCCTCTAATTTGCTATAGAAGGACAAATCATCAGACTCAGCAAAAACAGAGCAACTTTTTAGCGTGTTTGATACTGCTTGTACTTGAGTTTTTTAACATTGCCATTCAGAATCTGAATTTAAATGAAGGTAGCAAACAGGATGTATAATAACAATAACCTGAATATGTTTAAGAGTATGTAAGCAGATAAACTCAACTTTCAGTTTCAAAAACAGAGGTAACTGTAGAGGTAAGAGTAGCCATAGCAACTTTACTCTCTGAACATAACCTGCTCTGGAGCAGCTCATGTTCCAGGGTTAGTTTAGGGTTAACCCTAACCCTATAAAAAGAAAAAAAGCCTGATCCATATATATATATATATATATATATATATATATATATATATATATATATATATGATCAGACTTTTTTTCTTTTTATAACAGGACGCTTTCTATGCTATCATTTATATAATAAAATAGATATGTGATATCTTATTAAATAATTAGCATCAAAAAAACAATGTAATTTGTATTCTCAGTGAATAAAGATATATAGGTGGCGATGTGAACTAAGTTATGTAAATCGCCATGAAACAAAAGAAGAAGTTGGAAGTAGAAAAGCAGACTTTTTCTTAGCGTCTGTTTCCATGGTGAATCATCGATTCGCCGCTCGATTGAGAATGTCTTGTGTGTTAACTGTGAACATACTCTGGATTGGTTGAACTTACTCCCTGATGCGTTTTTGGAACCAGCATACCTCGAGTAAACAAGTTTTGGGTTAATTTAAATGTGACGGTGAGTTAACATTGCTTTCTAGAACACCCACCGATAATATTAATAATAATAATAATAATAATAATAATTATAATATTGCCATTTAGTATACTATTTTAAAACAAATTCAATGACAAATTATTATATATGGTCATATATAGGAATTTGATAATTTACAAGATGAGATTTGATTTTTTTATTATTATTATTTTTTTTTTTTACAAACTGAGTATTTGAAGTGTGAAATAAGAATCATCCTGCCAGCATGTGACAAACCTACAGTGCCCTTTTCAAAATGTATAAATGATCAATGACTCAAAACAACAGTAAGGCGGCATTAAAAATGTCAAATGGAATGTCAGCCCAGGCAGCTTTTCCCTTTGAAAGCAAGCAAATCATCACAAAGCAAATTTTACAGTGACTTTTGACTTGACGCTAAAGGCATTCATCTATAAAGAGATGTTTAAAGGCCTTTTCTTTGTTGCTCATTCAATCAATGTCATCTGAAGAATACCCTTTCCTAAAGGAAGCTTTGATGACGTTATGAGAAAATTACTCAGAGAACTTCCTCTCTCTAATTCTTTGTGAGATTTTTGCATGAAAACACCCATAATTGGCAGGGAAGCTCATACTAAATAACTCAATTTTCATTGAGTTATTCAGCTCATTTTCATTTCAATTTTCAGAGATTTTTATCAAAATGATCACTGTGGTTTAGCATCAACCAGTGATCTAAATTTGCCTTGTGAAAGCAAAATAGACTAGATTAGACTAGATGTTTATGATTATTTGTTGTTGTTGTTGTTGTTGTTGTTATTTTGCTCTCCAACAATCTCTCCAAAATGGAATGTTTTGAATTAGTTCCTGATTATGCTATATCAGTATTGCCTGAAACTAACTCATGAGGTCTTAATATTAAAGCTACTTGTGTGAGAGAACACAGAACTAAACTAACACAGCTGTCCAAACTTTTATGAGATATTTTATGATTTATTCCAGGGAAACAAATTACCATGCAAAAACTCAGCATATTTCAGCCTATTTGATTTTGGACAGTAATTTGTACCCTTAAAAAGCATCTGTGAGCGGTAATCAGTGGAGGCATGCTGAGACCAACTGAGGGATTTGATTACTGCAATTTAAATATCGCCAGGGCTTTTGAGCTCTACCAGCAAGCACTGAAATTATTTTCTCTGAGAATTTTAGCTCAGAAGACTGAGTGGTTATGACATTCTTTTCTGAGGCAGAATGTGGAGTTTCACAGTGTTTAATCCCTTCCTTCTAGAGCAGCAAAAATTATATGGACGTGCAAAGCCGACAGCACTTGGCTGGCAGAGACTGACCACCGCTGATCATGTTTATTTCCCATGCTGCTCTTTAACTATTCATGTATTCTCAGTGCAAGTCATGGAGCTCTGAAAGGAGACGCTTTCTGGGTTGTTTTAATCTAATACAAATACCATTTGTTTTCCATTTGGTTGAAAGATATATATGATTTTATAAAATCATTTATAAATACACACACACACACACGAGTTCAAAAGTTTGGGGGTCAGTAAGTTTTATTGAAGAAAGTCTCATGCTCACCAAGGCTACATTTATTTGATGAAGAATAGAGTAAAACAGTTATTATTGTGAAAGATTATTAAAATTTAAAATGTGTTTTATATTTGAATATATTTTAAAATGTAATGTATTCCTGTGATGGAGAAGCTGAATGTTCAGCATCGTTACTCCAGTCTTCAGTGTCACAGGATCCTTCAGAAATCATTCTAATGTGATCAATAGCTTCTTATTACTACCGATGTTGAAAACAATTGCACTGATTAATATTTTTGTGAATATTATTTATTTGAAATTGAAATCTTTTGGAACATTATAAATATCTTTGTAACTTTTGATCATTTTAATGTGTCCATGCTAAATAAAAGTATTAATTTTTTTCCAATTTTTTTTTAAATGGTACTGTATATTTATTTTTATTTTTTTTAAAAAAGACTTCTTAATACAATACTTGTTTTTACTGTTTTGGTACATTTGTACAAAAAATATTCAAAAAGTACAAAACAAATAAAAACAACTACAAAAAAATCATATTAAGATTTAGGCCTACTTTTTTAAGTTTGTATCATCCATTGCATCATTAGTATAAATGCTCCTGCTCATGTAGTCTGGGTTTAATACAACAATCAATACAAGAGCAATTGATGTGCACCATTACATGATTTCTCTTGTTTCTCTCGCCAAACCTCCATCTTTCCTTTGCCTTTCACTTCTGTACTTGTTTGTCTGACCCAATATATATATATATATGTGTGTGCGCGTGTGTGTGTGTGTGTGTGTTTGTGTACTTGTTTTGCCTATACTTGTGAGGACCAAATGTTCTCACTTATATTGTGAAATACTTTCACAACCCACTAGTGAGACATTGACTGGTCCTCACTTGTTAAAAAGGTTTATAAATCAGCCAAAAGAGGTTTTTATTTAAATCTAGTGATGGTCACATGTTCCTGTGATGGTA
Organism: Opsariichthys bidens; assembly: GCA_037194245.1. Classification (NCBI taxonomy): domain Eukaryota; kingdom Metazoa; phylum Chordata; class Actinopteri; order Cypriniformes; family Xenocyprididae; genus Opsariichthys; species Opsariichthys bidens. The sequence goes on along the minus strand of CM074277.1, from coordinate 14,435,663 downwards.
GGTTTAGGAGTAGGGCTTGGGTTAGGTGATCGAAAATATCATTGATCTGATATAAAATCAGTGGAAGTCTATTCAGTGTCCTCACTAAGAGAGCAAAACAACCTGTGTGTGTGTGTGTGTGTGTCTCATTAGTGAGGTGGTTGTGGTTGTGTTCAATAAAGCACCGAGCGGGTTCCTCCGCTGCGCTCCTCTCTTCCCTCAGGCACAGTGCAGCACTCTCTTTTTCCCTCCTGCCTTCTAATAACATGTCATCCCTCCTTCACTGCTCTGACGGCACAGTGAAGCTGATGAGGACAGATTTGAGTGCCTGTGTTTCTTTAACCTTCGTCATCTCTGCTCTCCTCTCCTATTCTCCACCTGCCATTTCCCTCAGAAAGGCCATGAACAGCTCAACGCTGCTGCTTTCTGTGCACGTGTATGTGTGTGAGCAACTGTTCTCTACTAGTCCTCTGTTTCTGGCACTGGCCCTCTGAAGAGCGCTGCGCACTAACCCAGAAACCTTTGCAGCAGACAGCAGCTCAACTAAAAGAATTTCTCCTTCGCTCCAGTGACAGCATTGCTATGGCAATCGTTAGCCCTCTGGAGGTGGAGACGCTGATGTGAAGTGCTGGGCTAGTGGCTTGAGAAGACTAGATCAGACAGGGCAGTTGCATGGGACAGTAATCACACACACACACACACACACACACATTGGGTTTCCATTTTTCATGGGGACTTTCCATAGAGATATTGGTTTTTATACTGTACAAATTGTATGTTCTATTCCCCAAGCCCTCAATGTGCCAATCAAAAACTTTCTCCATTCGTACATTTTCAAAAAATGCCTAAAATTCTGTATTATTTATAAGCTGCTTTCCTCGGGGCATGGGGACCAAAAAATCTCCCCACAAGGTCAAAGATTTTTGGAATAACTATCCTTGTGGAGACATTTTGTCCCCATAACATAGGAATTACTTGAACGACACACACACTTCTTAAGCTACGTATAATATAAATAATGATGATAAAAACTGCCAAAAACACTTTAAACAATGCCATGTATGGTTAACTTTGTTCATGTTTATAGTTTGTTTTTGATCAGTTCTTTTCCTATCTATCTTCAGTTTCTACTTCAGCTTTCTTGTCTGTTAATTAGTTGAGTTCTCCTCAATTGCTTGTCTGTATCCTTGGCTACTGATTTGATTTGAGTTTCAGTTCAGGTGTGTCTCGTTAATTACCTCGTTAGTGCTGTTTGCCTTGTATATATATTCCCTCAGTGCGTGTCAGCTCTAGTTGAATGTTAACGTGGTTTTTCTTCTGTTTGATTCCTGGGGCCCAAGTATTTCGTCGTTAAAGTCTGCATTTCTGTATGCGTCCTCGTCGTGAGAGTTTACAACACGTCACATAACAACAATATCGCCAATATTGATAATGCTGAAGCATCTATTAAACTGAAAGCTGTTTCCTGATAAAATGTTTTAGACATTTAAAAGCCATTATTAACATTAATTATGCTGATAACCCTGTGTTTTCCTTTCTTCAACAATGATTTTAGAAAAAAAAGTCAACTTATATACTTTAAAGGACAAATATTGCTTACATAGTGAACATTTTCAGCCATAATAAAGCCAGCTAGAGCCATCATGGATTCATATTTGTTTCTGATTTTAAATTTTGAAATTCTGAATTCTCTGAAATTTTATTTATTCATTTCGAAATTAAATTTAGAATATTTTTGAAAGCTTAAGGTTGCATTTTGATATTTAGACTTTACATAGTTGATTAAATTATGATTATTAAATATTTTGTATGTGCATGTGAAATTATGTGAAATTACATGCTTAAACAAGAGCGGGGTGAATCTAAACAACCTGGAGCATTAAAACATTTTAATTTAATGCATAATTTTAATGCATGTAATTATTATTATTATTTGATTTTTTTTGTATTTAGACAATAGAGTAAAAACCGTTACACTCCAATTAGTGGCTTCATGCTTCTAATTATAATGTCATTCCCTACAGAAATGGCGGAGTTATTAAAAACAGCTTACTGCCATTACAATGTGTATTAATATTTGTGCAAAATGAAATCATTAGTATTAAACACACACAGAATGTTTATCTGTATAACACTCAGTATGACATCAGTGTCAAAAGAACTGATGCATCAAGATCAATCACTAGTGCTTGAGGGATAAAATGAAGAATATTGTGCATCTCACAGCTTTACCCTGTACATGTTTTGTGTACCAACACACCTACACAGACAACATGCCATGCGCACAGCATCATACATTTGTTTTCACACATCCCTGGGCCACTGCAACAGGCATTCAATGGAAGAATGCACTCGTACATCTACCGCCTTGCACTTCATTCGCAGGTACACAAACAAGAGAACGTCTCTGGTTTAGCCTTCACATTTTTGCTTACACTTTTAAGGCCTTATTGCTTTGTGCCATGGTACAATAATGAAGAGCCAGGTTGATGGATAACTGTAGAAAAGCACAGTGAAGCACAGAGGATTCAATAACCGCGATTCTTCATCACACATTGACATCCCATCTTCTCACTATCTGGATTTTTACTGAAATCAGCTTCTCCCTTACCAATAATACTCCTTAAATTCCTTGTTTAAATTCCTCTTCCCACAATTATATGCTTTTACCAGCTAAATCTTGCTTCTCACTGATCAGTGTTAAGGAATCTGTTTAAGTTTTGTTCTGTAAAGGATGAGAATGACAGCTGTCTGTCTTTTCTTGTACACCAATAAAGCAAATTATGATCATATTGATGATGTGCAAATTGTTTGCAATTAGTCTCACGTCTTCCCTCAATGATAATCATCTCTGTTCTAGACTCTGTAACAATTATTACCTTGGAAAATGCAGAAATTAAATTGTTTATTTATCTCTATTCCGCTGAATTTTCCCTCAAATCATAACCCTAAAGCACAGCACAGACCTTTCGGTTTCCATGGCGACAGTGATGATGGTGGAGAGGTGCTATATTTTTGCATTGTTGCGTGAGATGAGGAAAGTAAAGAAACTGGGGAGCTGTGTTTACATGGCACTGATGAGGTCTGAATGTGACAGGCCATTAGAGCATCCATAGCACAGGAAGTATTACGAGAGGACATCGAAAAAAAAGTAAATACATTTATGTAACATGGAATCTGTTTTTTTTTCCTACTTTGACATTGAAAATTCTTTGTCATCATCACACATGTAAATTTATTCTTAGAATACACTCATAAATGAACAACACAGTTAAATGTAATCTGTAACAAATGTCAATGTAAGTATTTTCATAATATACATTATGATGCTGTTATGCCAAGAAACACTTGCAGCATTTACATTTTCAACCAATATTAAAGTTTTTGAGAGAATCAGTGAATCATTGATTGATTTTTTTTAAGAAACAATAAACTGGGTTTTTTTTTCAACTGCAGCAATTAACATTTTGTCAGAATATATATATATATAAAATACACAAACACAGAGCTTGTGCACAAATTCACGTCACTCAATGTCCCTAGAGTATAGCTTGCGTGCCAGTGATCGCGTGTGAAGCGGGACGTGAGCTGTCGATTTGATGCGAGGGAAAAAGTGATTCGACACCCTGAAAGAGGTCAGATAAGACAGGAAATGTTCACAGATGCACACAAATATGTCAACTGACCAAAGAGCAAAAGCATGTTCCCAGAATGCATATAAACACAAAATGCATCAAACACTTGCATACAGGCGAGATCACACATGCACATTTACACCTGCATACACACAATAAATAACTAAAGAGACACTCGTGATAAAATAGGCTTTTCTCTAAACTGAATTTCTTAATTATTAAAACACTGCCTGCCTAATATGGGGGGTGGGGTGTGTGATATGAATCTACAGTGAACCGTTTGTTGCAAAGATAGATAGATTGATTGATTGATTGAGGGATAGATAGATAGATAGATAGATAGATAGATAGATAGATAGATAGATAGATAGATAGATAGATAGATGGATGGATGGATGGATGGATGGATGGATGGATGGATGGATGGATGGATGGATGGATGGATGGATGGATGGATGGATGGATAGATAGATAGATAGATAGATAGATAGATAGATAGATAGATAGATAGATAGATAGATAGATAGATAGATAGATAGATAGATAGATTGATTGATTGATTGAGGGATAGATAGATAGATAAATAGATAGATAGATAGATAGATAGATAGATAGATAGATAGATAGATAGATAGATAGATAGATAGATAGATAGATAGATAGATAGATAGATTGATTGATTGATTGAGGGATAGATAGATAGATAGATAGATAGATAGATAGATAGATAGATAGATAGATAGATAGATAGATAGATAGATAGATAGATAGATAGATAGATAGATAGATAGATAGATAGATAGATAGATAGATAGATAGATTGATTGATTGAGGGATAGATAGATAGATAGATAGATAGATAGATAGATAGATAGATAGATAGATAGATAGATAGATAGATAGATAGATAGATAGAAATTGTCAGAAGATAGATAGATAGATAGATAGATAGATAGATAGATAGATAGATAGATAGATAGATAGATAGATAGATAGATAGATAGAAATGGTCAGAAGATAGATAGATAGATAGATAGATAGATAGATAGATAGATAGATAGATAGATAGATAGATAGATAGATAGATAGAAATGGTCAGAAGATAGATAGATAGATAGATAGATAGATAGATAGATAGATAGATAGATAGATAGATAGATAGATAGATAGATAGATAGATAGATAGATAGATAGATAGATAGATTGATTGATTGAGGGATAGATAGATAGATAGATAGATAGATAGATAGATAGATAGATAGATAGATAGATAGATAGATAGATGGATGGATGGATGGATGGATGGATGGATGGATGGATGGATGGATGGATGGATGGATGGATGGATGGATAGATAGATAGATAGATAGATAGATAGATAGATAGATAGATAGATAGATAGATAGATAGATAGATAGATAGATAGATTGATTGAGGGATAGATAGATAGATAGATAGATAGATAGATAGATAGATAGATAGATAGATAGATAGATAGATAGATAGATAGATAGATAGATAGATTGATTGATTGATTGATTGAGGGATAGATAGATAGATAGATAGATAGATAGATAGATAGATAGATAGATAGATAGATAGATAGATAGATAGATAGATAGATTGATTGATTGAGGGATAGATAGATAGATAGATAGATAGATAGATAGATAGATAGATAGATAGATAGATAGATAGATAGATAGATAGATAGATAGATAGATAGATAGATAGATAGATAGATAGATTGATTGATTGAGGGATAGATAGATAGATAGATAGATAGATAGATAGATAGATAGATAGATAGATAGATAGATAGATAGATAGATAGATAGAGTTTAATACAGTTTTAAATGTTTTCTTATTTTACACATTTATTTAAATATTTTAAATGTAAAAATATGCATGTGTTTTTTTGGTTTTGTTATTTTATTTAACTACATTTTAAATAATTAATCAAATAGTTTTAAAAGTCTATTCAACCTAAATTTAAAAATTTGATTTATTTCCATTTTATGTTCCAATAATTGATAACTGGTTCTTTCATTGTTTTTCAAGTGTCACTTCTAGTTCCATTCTGGGCATGGAATTATGAACTGAAGAACTGACACAGGCATGACCTTTAGCATTATTTCGGTCAGCTATTACAACCAAATGCTAACTTCGCAAAGAAATGTGAGGAAAAATATCTTCTCAATTACACTTTGCTCCTCTATGGCAGTGTGGGGAATAAAGGAGAAATAAACCCTCCTCCATCCATCTTTCCTCAATTGACGATGGCCTTCAGACAGTCCTTTGGGATTTAGAGGGGCGTTAAGGGAGGAGAGAAGCTCTGTGTGGTGGAGACTGAAGTTGTCGAGCTTGTCAAATGAATAACTGCCCACAAATTTCAAAGGACCCATAGGTTTAGCGATCAATGCGATTAATGCCGGGTGAATGCATGTGTCTGTGCATGTGTGATGCGTGCGCCTGTTTTCTTTCCTGGGAAACATGGAGAGAATACTTTAAGGCTGTTGGGAGGGGTTACTATGGCAGTGAACTAGAGGTGTGTGATGCTGAATTCGATATGAATATTTAAGAGACCTCACCGATCAAACACCTCCCAGATGTGGAGGAAAAAGAAAGACAGGGGCTTTCTTTTTTATTTTACCAGCTCTCTCACTCTCTCTCTCTCTCTCTCTCTCTCTCTCTCTCTCTCTCCTCTCCTCTCAGACTCTATAAATAAGTAAGATTCCGTTTCCAAGGTAACATGTCCCCTGAGACTTGGTCCCTTCTACTATTAGGGGGAAAAAAGGTGTGCGATGAACCAACAATATCATACAACAGGTCTCTCATTCCTCGCAACTTCCTCACACCTTATCTAACCGTGATACAAACGTTTACAATCAAGCGCAGGCTAGAGTCCTAAATCTATCTATATGCCCCGTGTTTCCCATCATTCCCTCCTGCTGTGTTTGTGTTGCCACCTTAGCATCGTTCCCCATCAGCAGCCTCCAGTAAATCACAGCATATGGGGATGGCTTTGTGCTGAGATGCATGAATAAGTGCTCATAAACTGGGTGGGAAATTTACAATTATACTGCTACACCATGTCAGTAACAAAGAGAACAGATGCCGAGCCACAGAGATCTGAATACTGCTCCTGCAGTTCACATCTAACTGCTGACTTTGCCCAATTCCTCGTTGTAAAGTGAAGCAGGGAAAGCGTGACATAATTTAGGCATTAATATGTATCCTAGTTGTTTTGAAATAACTGGGCCTCTCACCTGCAGTTGTTGTGAACGGCTCCCTCTTGTGGTGGCTTTGGTGTTTGGAAGCTCTGGCCTACAACAACATCATTTGGAGATGGACAACCAGGAACAATCCGTCCATGTATTTGGCTATATCAAAACCAAACCTAGAAAAGCATCCGACCTTTTTGTCAGTCATGAAGACGTTTTTACTACACAGTTTTTACGGAAGCACTTATTTCGCGGTTTTACCGTGTAGTTTGAGTACCTTAATCCTTTTAACACGGGTCTGCCACATCTTTTTGTTTGAGAGCTAGTGCTGTGAGTTTATGTAGCCCAACATTAACTTAATAAACATTTATTTATGGTTAGGCTATGCATTGGCTATATGAAAAGATACACGTACCATAGTGGCGAATAGATTTTAGTGCATCTTGAACAGCGTTTTTAACCCTCATGCGCTGTTGGATTTCTGCGTTCGCTCGTTATTGAGTGTCAAATTGACCCTAATTGGATTCAATACAATTCCTCAAAAATCACACGATGAAAAACAACAAAGATTCTGGTACAAACTGTAAACTTTTAACATCAACATTTGTCAAATATTCCCAAAAATATATATCTGAATATATGAGTTAATGAAAATGTTTTTAAAACTGATTTGTTTTGAAAAATTTGAAAATAAACAGTACATTTTTAAATACAATAAATACATTTTTTTTCTTAGAACATCATAACTGAACAATTAAATGTAGCTGAATAATGAAAATATGTACTTTTCCGAAGTTGTTTTGTAAACTCATTTCATAAAGTCAAGAAGTTTGATGAGCAAGTGTTTCTGGATATGAACTTCACACACATTTTTCTGTGTTGAAATAAGTGCGGAAAACCTCATTTTTTAGCTTCATAAGGTAGTAAAAAAATAAAATAACAAAATATAACCAAGAAATGTTCTTATTTTGGGTCAGTACAGTTGACCCCGGCGAACGTCACGAACGTAACAGTGATTTGTTTGTATATGTCAAAAAACACCAGCATGTTGAAACTTTGCATGATGATAAATGAGAAAAAGTCACAAAATATCAAGAAAAAAAAACAGTATTTCCAACAACTACAAAATCTAAACGGGTCAATTTGACCCGGAACACAACACAAGGGTTAATGCGATAGAGTTAAAGAAGCTGAATATATTATTCTACTGCTGTCAAATTTTATTAATTTGATTTGTTTTGGAGATTTTGGTATTTTACCCTTCAGGTGAATAGCTTTACTTGTAGGCCTATGTATGACTAGGAAATAGACTGCAGAAGGCATTAAGATGTCTGCTAACTAAGGCTAAGCACTTGCCAGCACTGCTGATTAATATGTGCTTCAGTCAAACAGACTATATGTTAAGGTGTTAATGGAGCACACCAGGGAGAATGAAAATACAGTATTAACCTTCTGATTACACACACCAAGTCTAGTGGGAAGAGTATCTAGAGTAAAATCCCTCTTTGTCTCTCCTCTTTTCGATAATGCTAATTAACATCTTTTAGCTGAGCAGATCCCAGGAAACATCAAAGCGTACGATTAAATTATCACAATTAATCCACTGGAAGTCATTATCCAGCGATCATTCCAAATATCAGTCATGGGGATTGGGAAATGGTGGGAGGAGAGATGGGTGGAGAGCCGTCGGGGTGTCGAACAATGCAGTATGCAGAGACAAAAAATAGGGATGGAGACAAAAGGGGGAAATTGGATGCTTATAATCTTATATTGCTCAAAAGCTCATTTGCGAGCGTGTGATGGTGGTTCTTCACCTCAGCTAATGAGTGACAAGGGGAACTAAGCCCTGTACAATTGGATCTCTTCATAACAACAGTGTGAAGAACAAGATGAATCCACCGACAGAAGTTTCTGTTCTTACCTTGTCTCTGCAGTTTTTTTTTTTTTTTTTTGGACCAAATCTGCCTCTGTTTTTACCAGCAGAGGAATCTATTTCCTTAACTAGATTTCAATCCTGTATCTATTATCATTTAGGCTCACAATGGTTTTGAATGTTTTTCATTGCCCTGGTCAAACAACTGAACCAGCTAATTAAGATCTTCAGGAGCACTTGATAATTACAGAAATGTTGAGCAGGGTTGGATCTGAACTCTGCAGGGAGGCAGATCTTCCGGAACAGCATTGGACACTCCTGATGTAACAGAAGTAGCGACAGATCTTTTATTCCACATATGCATTTCAAAAATAGATAGGGTGAACTTTGGTTTAACAATATGAAGTGATTAATCTTGAGCCGTCATGTTAATTAGCAGGCTACAACCTGTTCATTTGAATTTGTCTGTGTTCAATTGCTCGATGCCATCATTAATTTCAGTTTGAGCGTTTGTGAGCTCTTATAACTGAAATAGAAATGCACATCAATCTCGCTGCCTGGGTGTTGTGATGAATTTGTAAGAAGGTATAAAGAAAGATTGTCAAAGCCTTGAACTGTCTTTCTTTAAAACAAAGGGCTATATTGGGTGCAAACCAAATATAGTTCTACCTCCATGACAATGTGTTGACAGCATGTGTTCATTTGAACTGGAAAGCTTGTCATTATCAGCCTGAAAGGAACCAAATTCAGGTAAATCCTTTTAAGAGCTTGTGTCAGTTAGGCAGGACAAACCCCAAAAGAGTTAGTATTAGAATTCTGAAGCGGTTTAATTTTGAGAATAACCTTACAATTTGGGTATTGGCTGGTTACTTTATCTATTAGCACCAGTTTGTGCTGGGTGTGTACGGATCTTAAGAAGACGTAACTGTCTAAAACCAGGATTTGATGAACTTCCATAAAAGTGAAAGGTTATATGTTGATTTTCATCTTGCTTTTCCTTTCCATTAATGAATTACTTTTCTCTTAAGTTGTGGATGGCTATGGCTATTGTCATGATGCACTGTTCCATTTGCTGGGAACAAAATGCCACATTCTTCCACACTAATCACAGTTAAATGGCCTTCCTTTAGAGTGAGTTGTTGTTTCTTGCATCCATGGTGCGGGAAGGAGATAGATGGACGTTAGGCCCATGTGCAACTGAATTATTATTGTCCAGTTGACATTGATATTTCTGCTGCACTTCATTCAGTTCTTGACTCCCAATTTCATAGTGAAATGCAACAAATGGCATTTCACACCCTATTTTATAATCCCCCCCGATTCATTTATCCTCCAAACTGCTATATGTAGGGTCTCTGGAATGCTGGAGCTTATCCCCTTATCTCAGGCCATGGGTTATAGTCAGTCACTAAATGACTATTCAAAATGGTTAAGGGTTAATGCACATGATCGATCCAGAGCCATCATGCCATTGTTCTGCTCTTTAACCAACTTCATCTTTGGTGAGTTTCTCTCTCTCTCTCTATGTGTGTGTATATATATATAATATATATATATATATATATATATATATATATATATATATATATATATATATTCCCTCAATTTTTGCTCAATAATCAGATCCTATGTGAAAAGAATAGTTTAATTCATGAAAAACTTTGCACACATTTTATATATATATATATATAGGTAACTAATGTAGAACCTGTTTAAAAGAGATTAAACAAAAATGTCAAAGTTTGACAGATAGAAAACGGTCAAGGGCTGATGAAAGCTCAAACATTTTGTAATGTTGACTTAATCTATAAGGCATGCACGGTTTATCAATTTTGTCCTATTAGCTCCACAGCACCACCTTATGATTAACTACAGTATGACATGGACAGATCAGTGCTCCACAAACGGCAACCATGCCCAAGAGCTGAATAGATAAAAGTTGTAAAAAATAAAAGCACAACAAAATCAATTGTAATAGAGATCTCTTTATTATAGTGCATTTATCAGATGTTACAAGATGGGTTTAAAAAAAAAAAAAAGAAGCTAAAAACAAAAACCATTTCCGTAAAAGAAAAATATCTGCACACGTTCCTTCCTCCTATTATTTTACAGATTTTTTTGAAATTAAAGCTTCACATCTGAACATAGGAGAGCTAAATGAAATCTGAAAGCTAAATACATTTTCATACTCAAGTTCATACACTTTAATTACTTGTCATAGATGATGCTTATTCAAATAAATCTATCTACTACAGTAGATTTGTATCATAACTAAAAGGCCAAGAAAAACATTATTAGAGTTATGAAACAGGAATTTGTGACAGACAAAGGGGAAAGAAAACAAATGAATAAAATGCATTCATGTTGCCATCAGGTTTCACGCAAGGTGAAACGTCAGCTATTCCCTTGCGAGAGGTCAGCACAGGGTTCGGACCACTGGGATCTTTACAGCAGAATGTTCAATGCTGTATTCAACACTGCTGTTGCCTTTGGAATATGAAGGGAAGCAAAGCGTTGTCAGTTTTAGATTATTAGAAGATGCGTATACACGTTCTCAAAGCAAACATCTCTCTGCTGGTGCTTGTTTCTTATCAGTGACGCGTTTCAAAATAGACCGGTGCATCAGGAAAAGCAGCCATCAACAGTTAAAGAGAAATGAAGGAAGAAAGAAAGAAAGAAATGTGAAGTATGGAAGAGGGAGGACTATAGCTGGCTGGAGGAGTTTGCATTTTGCACTGCAGCTGTTCTGTACTTCTCTCGTACAAAGAGAACCATAGAGACAACCACTGGAGCTTGTTGGCGACTCTGGATCAGTTGCAGATTCGCATGGTTGCATGGATATTCATCTATATATCAGGGATCTCATTTTCAGATTAATAGGGAACCCGAATGCACCCCAAAAGCCCTTAGTGGCCTCACCTAAACACTCATGCGATTCTGACTGTACATATGATGCAGGACACCTTGAAAGAGACCGTAATAACAAAACAAAAACAAAAAATCTTCACAACAACAAAAATAAAGAAAAGAGCTAAAAGAACAATCACTGGAGTGGGAGCAGCTCGCAAAAGGCCTTGCTGCTCCAGCAGAAGGCGCTCACTCCCTCCATACTCCCACAAACACTCTTCTGCAGTCGCCGCTTACATGCCAATTAGAACATGTAAGGCTGTTAGTTATTGCCTGGGATCTGACTGGATGATCATACTACAGCAAGATCCAAGAAAGCAGACAAACAGGGTCACATGATTTCTTCCCCACAGGCAATAGTTTAAGACGTTTTACAAGCTGACTTTGTGTAAACAAAACGTTTCACAGGCTTGTGCTTGACTGAGGACAGCAGTAGGGAAAGCGAGTTGGTGTTCACATGGAAAGTGTCATGTGACGTACCTAAAAGCCTTAGCATGATTTTCAAATAACGCGAAGAATGGATGGAAAACAAATGTCACTTTATTGTCTGATTTTTTTCCTTCTTTTTTCCCAACCTGATGCAGGTTACAATGAGTTTTATCAAATGTGGGGTCAAAGGATGGCAACTCACACCTTGTAACATTTTAGTCATGCGTGATTGCTTTAAACATTGGGAAAGGGAAAAAATCAGGCCTATAGTCTGGTTTCAGTGTATTAGGAAACAGAAATATTTAACATCCTGGGTCATTCTTTGCGTGCAGAAAACCACGGGGAGAGGAGGGAGAAGAGAGAGAAAGAGAGAACCGTGCTGTACACTGAGTGTCTATTTTGAAAGGCACAGCAGGGCTACTCCCACCCTCAGTTCACTCACATACACACACACACACACACACACACACTTGCATGTGTATTTAAGACAGCACTGGGCTAAGTCTCTGACATATACAAGACTGGACAAGAGAAAGATATGAATAAACTGGGCAACCGGGGAGACTGAAACCAGTGCTGTCCCCCTTTACACACACTCATACACACAGCGCTGACAGAAGAGGAGAGGGTGGAATGGATCATTTAGCGTTTTTGAGCTGGTTGGAGAGCCAGTCGAGCCCTTCGTACAGGCCATCCCCGCTTGTGGCGCAGGTGGCCTGAATGTACCAGTTACGATGACGCAGGGAATGAAGGCCCAGCTTATCTGTGATCTCGGCTGCGTTCATCGCGTTGGGCAGATCCTGTAGGGAACAGATGGGAAGAGAGATACAATAAGTTACTGAGCTATGTAAAACACAAAGATTTTTTATTTGAATGATTGGGTCATAAATGTCTAGATTGTTCTGACACTACTAGGGGTGCAACAATATATCGCAATACAAAAATGCAATATTTATTGTAGATGGTGACAATTTGTATTGTATATAGTTCACCTTAAATGAAAATTACTTTAAGTTTTAGTGTCAGTACTACATATTACACTATATATAAAGTATAATAATTCAAAGGGGGGATAATATGTGGTTCCTGATAGTACCAAATAATAGTAACAGTAAGTTAACAATAAAAGGTAGCCTATATTAATCCACTCCCTGGATTTGTGAAAATGTGTTTGCACAATGCTGCCAGTCATGCAGATGTCATGATGTCACTTGTGCTGCTTAATATTTTTGTGAAAACCTTGATTTTTTATATTATATATATATATATATATATATATATATAAAAAAAAAAAAATCAAAACAACAGCATTTATTTGAAATAGAAAATCTATCATAACAGACGTCTTAATTGTAAATTGATAAATGTAATGGATCATTATTGAAAAAAAAAAAATACATTCTTTAAAAAACTTGAAATGACCCCAGACTTTTTGAACAGTAGCACATGTAAGCTTAATTGATATAAGAGAAACATACCTAACTTGATTGTATCAATAGCTTGTGAATCAGAATAAAATCAGGAAAACTATACTGATTTCTGGACCAATCAAAGACAGTCATACATGACGTCAGCCAAAACTGAAGTCTTAAAAGGAGTACTGGGGAGTACCAAATAAATACTGGGGCTGCTGATGCTCCTCGGGATCAATTGTTCAATTGTTTTTTTGCCCTCTCTTACCTGTTTGTTGGCAAAGACAAGCAGCACGGCATCTCTCAACTCGTCCTCCGCCAGCATCCTCGTCAACTCCTCCCTTGCCTCGTTCACTCGCTCCCTATCGTTACTGTCCACAACAAATATCAGGCCTGTGAAAGAGACAGTAGGAGATTGAGAATGTGCTCAAGAGTTGCTTGATACCTGGTACTGTGTGTATAAGCATAGACACTGACCTTGTGTGTTCTGGAAATAGTGCCTCCAAAGCGGCCGGATCTTATCCTGACCGCCCACATCCCACACAGTAAAGCTGATGTTCTTATACTCTACTGTCTCAACATTAAAACCTACACAAAGAGAAGAGAGGCAATTTAGATAAACATTGGCACATAGAAAGAGGGGCAGAAGGTCCTGTCTCTCACTGTGGCCCCACTCTAATAACACTACTGCCAGAGGGCAAAAACATTTACCATACACACACAGAGCAAAGAAAGGGGAATAGAGGGATAAGACTGGACACACAAGGACGGGATAAGAGGGGAGATGGCTAAAAGTAAAATAAAGAGTTTTGTTTGGAAAATACTTTTTTCCTTCAATCAATACAGACATTAGAGACTTCTTTTTGATTTCGCATTCGGTTGGTTTGATCAATGGCTTACATCTATTTATTGATAATTTTTTAAATGCCCATGGAAAATAGGAACATTTACAGAACCAAAGCCATCGGGGAAAAAGGGCAGCATTCATGTGCTGTATAAGAGACGCAAAACTAGCTTATTAGTGTAAAATAGGGATGACAGAGAAAGAAAGTGTAGTAAAAGAGAAAAAGTCACAGACCGATAGTGGGGATGGTGGTGACTATTTCTCCTAGTTTCAGTTTGTACAGGATGGTGGTCTTTCCAGCAGCATCCAAGCCCACCATCAGAATTCTCATCTCTTTCTTCCCAAAGAGATTCTTAAAGAGACCTGCAAACATGTTACCCATGGTGGCGAATCTGTGGGGAACAATAGAGAAGGTAGATATAGTTATAGAGCAGACAAATAAGATAAATAAGGCAGAATATAAATTTAAATGTTAGTATCAGAAGTCACACTTCAAAGCCAATAACAGCACATTTAAATACACTATACTTTAGAAACAAAGACTGTTATGATGGTTACACCAAATAATTCATAATCTGACCAGTTTGACTGTCATTGGGTTTCAAACAACCATATGACAAATAAGAGAGAAATTATAATGACAAAAGTTCTAGTTGCACTTGAAAACATAATTGAGGGTGGTGTGGCAAAGTGGTAAAGATTAGAGGTGGTGGGGGGGCTCGAACCCTTCAAAAGCACTTAACCAAGTTACTCTGCAGTACTCTTTCAGATACAGGCATCTGCTAAATAAATACATATTATTCAAGTTATTTGAAAGAAATTAAAGACCCAAAAGACACAACCACAATCATTTACACAGGAACTGATTAAGTGTTTAATGTGCCATGAATACAGGTTATGCTTCAACCACATCTGACTGACTCTGGGTAAACAAGTATAGTTCAAGGCTGATTCACGTGTGAAAAGAAAGGAGGGAGGAGAGTCACAGAAAAACAAAAGGCTCAGCGATGAGGTGAATGCAAGATGCCACCAGTGGAAAGAAGAGTATAGGAAGTAACCAGACACCTGACAAACCTGTAAGAGGAGACAACTGCCCTCTGAATTAATCAGAGGGCTGGAGAGCGATTGAGTTCCACTCTAATCCCAATTGTAACTCAAGAGAAACTACAGTTTTAGACAATGAGGCCACAGCATCCCTACAGAGCAAAGACTGTCAATCCATCTCCCCTTTCTTGTGTCTAAAAAATATGGCACGTTTTTATAAGACTCAGAAATAACAGTCAACCATAATAATTCCTACATTTGTATGTTTTCATAATAGCTTAACTTGTCAATCTGCTTTAAAACCTGCAAATTTTGAACTGTATAAGAGTCACAATCTGCTAATAATGGCCATGTACATGATGCAGCTAAATTATCTTGTAAGCACATCAGCAAACAAGCCCATTAAATACTAGATAAATGGAAATGTTTTATGCTGGAAAAAAATAAGACCGAAATATTGTGACCTGCACCTGCTCACTTCAATAACTCCACTGTGCCACTCTGTAAAGCAGCCTTTAAACAAAACACGACACCTCCGTCAAATGTGCTTTAGTTAATATTGCTGATCATAATGAGTCTTGTCACTATAAATAAATGCCAATCCAATTGAAAATCTTAGTAAGGTTAATGAACATTACTCAATGTGTTGGTTTTGAGGGATATTTTTTATGCACGAACTAAGCATTCTGATTCTAATATTCCTGATTAGTAGATTTTGACTCATACGAAAGAGCTGTGCCATTTAGAGACGAAATGGTTAACAGTTTTCTCATATTTCAGGGTTTATCCTTAGTCAAAAATGGTCTTCGGCTGTGGCGGACGAACACGGTCAACCACGGTCATCCACACACAGTACAAAGTACCCTTTACCCATGTGAACTGTGAGCCCAGTACAACACCAAATCCAAAATAAATGCAGAAAGTTTGTAAAATTAATTTTTAGCATTTATTCATGAAATAAAAAAATATTCACTGTCAGGACTGATAGTACTGGGCAGTTTGACCAAAAATCTGTATCACGGTTTTATTTTAAAATCATTCATCCAAAAATTGCCAGAGGGCGCTGTTGCACAGAAACTCAAAATATGCCCTGCCGCAGAAGAAGATAACACGTGTCATATCGCTGTAGCTGAATAAACAGAAGATTGAAACTCTTTGACTGATTAAACATGACTAATAAACACATGACTGCCTTATTCTGTGTAAGAACTTGAAGGCACATAATCTCGCAGAAGGATGCTAAAAACATGTCATTAAATGTTGTTTTTTTGGACAGGATGTTAATAAATGCTTCTCATGTCTGGCCTTTTTCTTCATGTCTGACTTTTGCTGTCACTTTAAGACAATGCACAGATCCAACATACTGATACATTACACGTCATGTCTTTCTCAATTGTTTACATTCAGTTAAAACATAACCGACTATTTGTATATGGATACTTGCAAAGACGGCCATGTTTTTGAGTGAATTTGTAATTGGAAAGACTTAAAAACATACAGAATTAGTATGGGTTTTTTGAGGATATAGCACTGGCCAGACCGGGACAGTGATATTTTGTCATCTGTCCAAAGCACCTTTCACGATAGCCCCATGATGACATCGTAAATGACTGGTCATATTAGAGCATACCGCACTCACGTAAAACAAAATTTACAGAGAGTGACTTTTCCACTTTTTTTTTTTTTTTTTGGACCATTGCAGTTGTAACATATAAGGAAGCCAGAATGTTCCCAGACGGGACAGACTGTAGCAGAGGCTTCTCTAGTTCACTTGTCATGCTTAACTGCAACACCAACACTGTCATACAGTTGATTGGACAGCTACTCTCACGTGAAAGGCATGCAGAGATGCATCTATCGACAGAAACTTACATGAGCCAAACTCGGTCAGTTTAGGCGTTGAGTTTTTCAACAAACCATATTATAGATGCATCGTCAGATTTGAGATTAACCGCGGCCTCTAAAATCTTGCGTTACCAAGTTAATGACCGATGCATTTGTATTACATCCCAAAAAGCTCCATTATCAGCCCCAGAGTGCAAAATAAAACCTTATCTCTACCAGCTAGGCCGGATCGGCACAGAATAGAACCGTTTAGCCCAGTGGTTCTCAACCTTTTTTTCCAGTGGGCCGCTCCATGGTCCAAGTGCGAGTCTCACGGGCCACATTTCATTTACATATGACACCATCGAAGAAAACCAATCAGATTTAATGGTATTCGGAGATATTATTATAATACCCAGATGTTGCACACACAGAAGAGGTGGTGTTTTCTGGTATTTTATTTCTGCCACACTCTGCAAAATCAACAAATACTATAAAAAAATTTGCTTTTGTTTTACAGTGTGTTGAAACAGCCTTCAAAATCAAAGTGAAACTCTTGTTCAATAAACTCACGTTACACAATCCCCTGATATACAGTATGTCACAGAAAATGAGAATATGTATTACGCCAAACAGTATAGCATGTTTAGCATTACAGTAACCAGACAAAAATGCTCAATGAACACAATGTATACAAGCACTTTAATTATTTAACTCTGAATGTAAATTCTCTCCAACAGCATCGTAACGGTCATTAAACTATGGCAGAATGCTATAGGCCACAAACGGCTTTAAGAAGCAAATGTTCCTAAACTCTTTTTACAAACAATGAGCGCATTGTAATTACAGTCTCTGGCGATTTCAAGCATTCGGTCACGCCGAAATCCCTTGTGCAGCATCCGCTGGACCGCTGATGTGGTTATTTTTTAATCGATTTAAAATACAAGTACATCTAACAAACACATCGAATTCACATGTCTTTTGACATTGTATGTTTTGCATATGCCAAGTAGGCCTACTTTACTACAGAGTAAACAAAGATTTTTCCATTCTTCACTGCTGATGCAATGACTCTTCTTGTTTGCAATGTGTTCTTTCATTGGTATGTTCCCCATTTCGTTTTTCTCCTCTAATAACAAATTTGCCCATTTTGATCCCTAAATTTACAAAAATAATGGCTACTATTGGAATTCTAACACTGCAGATCCACTATCATTGACATGGTCAAAGGTTTGCATGCATTTCACTCATGACCCAATTATAATGCCATGATGCACTGCAACATTTGAACCATAGCATATGCATCAAGATGTGCATCATATGGAGGTAGCTATTGATGCTCTGCTCTATACAAAATACATGAGTATTTAAAAATAATCCATTACACTACACTAGCCCAAATAATAAAAGCAAGCTTGGTCACAAGTAATTAAAGATCTGAAGGAATGTACTCTGAGTCTAAATGTAGAACAAAAGTTAGGTGTTGAGAGTGGTGTGAGAACACACCCAATGAGATTGTGAGAGCAATGTCCTTTGGGTAAGAAGAGAGGTGGGGCTTCAGAACGCAGTGTCTCCACACACAGTTGAAACAAAGTCCCCAAAGAACAAACCTACTACATAATCCTCAAACTATCTGAAAAACACCCTCTCTGTTTAAAAAAAAAAAGAAAAAAAAAAGTGCTCCACAAGGGGCCACATCACTGGATGTGGATGTTCCTGCAAATACAAGGAAGTGCTACAAAAAAAAAAAAAAAAATGACTCATTCTGTGACTTAACCATTTCCACAGGTTGACTCACTGATCAGTCAGACGGGTTACACTGTGGTCAGTGTGTGTGTTCATATAAAGAAACAACAGGCCGACAGCACAGTTTGGGAAAATAATTGAGGAGAAAGATGCAAACTCAAATAGATTTTTTTTTAATCTGCTATAGAGTACGTGAGCCACAAATTAAGCCACATCAATTATTCATAGAAACCAACGAAGTTGAATAATTGAGTAGAAATTAGAAAAGGTGAAACGAGAAGCTCATGCTAATGTTATTGTAGTAGACATAACTGCACACTAATCTCTGTCTGGTGTAAATAAATCTACAACCTTACACATATTACACTGAAAATCATATCTCAATCATCAGTCTACAAAGTATTGTTTTAGATTAATTTGATTCCAATAAAGAGTTTGAATGACTGTTGTAACATTTAAAAACTTAAGTGAGTTTCCTCTTTCTTTCCATTGTAATTCACTTTGTCCCTCAACACATTTAAAATCATGCATCGGATGTGATGAGTATTGCTGACTCTTGTTTCCACTGGTTACAATAGACTGAACTAGTCATGCTGAAACTGAAGGCATTTAAGGTTAAGCACTAGCTTAAATAACAGCCATACTCTGAAGTCTTCAGCTTAATACCCAAACAGCATAGTAACATTCACATTGATTGGCAGTACTGTTCAAACGTTTGGGGTCGGTAAGATCTTTTTTTTCTCTCTTTTTTTTTTTAAGTGTCTCATCCTCACCAAGTCTCCATTTATTTGATTAAAAATACAAAAAAAAGTAAATAAGTAAAAAGAGTAATATTGTGAAATATTTAAATAAATTTACAATTTTAAAAAATAATATTTATTTAAAACGTAATTTAATCTTGTGATGCAAAGCTAATTTAAGCAACATTACTCCAAGTCTTCAGTAGCTAGGTTTCCATCCACCTATTTTTGTGCATTTTGGGATAATCACATTTAAAAAAAATGAAGAAAAAAAAAAAACGCTAGATGGAAACACCAAGCTGCACACAAAAAAACCCTTATGCGCTTAAATGAGTAAGATCATTTTTTCATGCGATTTGAAAACATGCCCCTAAACAACGATGGAAACACTTCTACCGAATAAATTCCTTGATGGGCACCAAAAAAGACATGACTTTTGAGATGGCACAGCATAACTGGACAAACCAGCACACCGATCTCATTGTACAGCATCTGAAATGCTGTTTTGGTCATTCTTTAATGTCTGAGCCAAGTCTATCATTAAAGTGGTTCTGTATAATTCCCTCCCAGAAGCACCTCTGACGGTTGCGTTCACAAACACCAGGCAGCTGAATGCAAGATAACAAGACAGCCTTTATTGGGCTTCATCTGCACGCTCTGAGGCTCAAGTCATTTATTATATTCAAAAAAATGTATATACAGTGGCTTCTACTGCAGCAATTTCCATTTTTCTTAGTGATATTCAGTGCCAGTAATCAGGAGGTGACGATTTTGTTCTGGTCGACTCACTGGATGGACCCAGTGCTATAGTCGCAAATGTTTAATGTGATTTATGCACATTTAAATCCGCAACATTGGATGAGAACATAGCTTGTCACAACACCCTTCAGAAATCGTACTTATATGCTGATCTGCTGTTCAAGAAACATCTGAGTGGAAACATGATCACTTTTTTCTGAATTCTTTGTTGCACAGAAAGGTATTCATTTTAAGTAGAAGTCTTTTAAGAGCTCACTTTCAATTTTGATCAAATTAATGCATCCTTGCAGAGTAAAAATATATTTTTTTCCAAAACAAGGAAACGTGCTGAACGCAAACTTCTGAAAGGCAGTGAACATTGTGTTGCTCCCATGTACATATAAAGTGGCTGAAACTCCAGCAGCTGTCTGCTCACATTTACAAGAACTGCCTTTCACTAAACACACATCACACACACAAAATGTTTATTTTTCCAGCAGGGAGCAGCAGCAGCAAACAAAATTCCTGACATTTAGGAATGAGAATGAAAGAACACACAAAAAACATTTACATCTCTGAGCATGTGAGATTAAACAGTACTTTGGCGTGATTCATGTACAATACTTCCCCTATATGAAAATAAAATTATCATCAAACGTGCGTGAAGATCAAAGACGGAAATGGTTCCATTTATCAGGCAGACTAGGAAGTGAAAGCGAAGAAAGGAAAAAAAAAAGAAAAAAAAGAAAAAAAATCACATGACAACATACGATCCCATCCACAGTTGCGACAGACAACCAATTATAGCGAGAAATGTTTCCTAACTAGAAATCATTCATAATCTGGGTGACTGGGAGGCTGTTCTTGCTTACAAAACAACATACAACTCAACAGCAGCACCACAACCACATACATAGATATCCGACATCAGATATCCATTTCTACAATCTGACCAGGAACTGAAGCGGTTAAATGAATCATCAGCGACAGGGAACTAAGACACACTTTCTTTGATTGAATCTCGTCATACATTAGTGTGGTGTTTGACATCCGCTGCACAAATGAAAGATGTCATTCGCGCTTTTCAAAATGCAAACAACTTCAGACCTACATACAGAGCATGTTGCCAACAATTGTACAGGCATCACTTCTGGTGAACTAACGTACCCAAAATACCTGAAATAAAGCGAAAGAAACGACGTCGGTTGTCTCGTACACTAACATCAGAAACGCGGCCTAGCAATTATTCACCGATTACGCACACCGAATCACTGTGATCCGATCGCCTCTTTATTTCATCCATCGCACCTATTTACCCTGCTAGTGTCGAGACCAACTAGATCGCCCGGATTACAATCAATGTCGACTGTCAGCGCAGGGTTTGTTCTTTACAGGTGGAGCGTCCTGCTGGTGTCGCGAGCGACGCCTTGTCTGCTATATGTGCTAAGGGCGAGGTAACTAGATCGGTCTACTGTTTACTTCGCTACATTTTTTTACTGTGGTCATGACGGAGTATCTATACAATTTGCGTAGACGGTAAAACGCGTTTGCGGAGAAACATTAGCGCTGAAAATGTCTGTGTATTCGGTTAAGTAGGCGCGAACTGGTTATGCAGTTCCACATCAGCTAAGCAAACATCCGTTAGTTAGCATATTAGCCTCGGTGACTGAAATCATCATTCATAACCGAATTCTCGTTTTCTGTGGTCCACACCTGAACGACGGGTTAATTAAAAGACCTCTGTACAACTTAAGTCGGAATGACAACGCAAAATATGTCGTTTCGGCATTACTTACCTTTTGGTGCAGTTTCGCTACGATTTTTTTTCCGGTTCTCCTCCTCACCGCTAAAAACAAAATGGCGTCTTTCTCTACTCCGAGGACGGTGGCGTCATGTGTTCTGCCCTCGCGTAAGTGCTGTCCAATCACATTGTCCAAAGTGTATGCGAAACCACGCCCCATTAATGTTGTCGTCCAATGACTGCATCGTGGGTGTGGCGGCCGAGGCTCGCGTGTACAGGCCGCCTCTTCCCATGCAAAATGAAAGATGAGTCGACCTGAATATGTTTAGCAAATTTATGCTTCTAATGAGAACCTATTTTTTTTAACGTAGCTAACCAGAGAGTTGAGGAAACATGACGTAAATAGATTAAATGAATTGAAGGATGTGTTGGAGGAGAACTTTATAAACATGTCAGATTAGCTGCTTCGACTTCGAGGGTCGCATCGTCTGGCAGTAACGTGTAGGTTACCCTCTAGCGGCAAAGATATTACGACCATTTAAAGGCCAATAAAAATAACAATGCAAATAATAATAATAATACATATAACATGTTTTATCCATTGTAGGAATACCATTTGTAATATCTTTTCGCACTCCATAGGCAAACAAAAATGTAAACACACATACTTGAAATAAAACAAAACGTGTATATGAATGAAGATTTAAAATAAAAACGAATTCAAAATATTGATAAACACTGTAATAGAATCTTAACGATAAATAACACTGCTATTTAAAAAAAAAACGTAGGCCTAATTGAACTTACTTGCTTGCAAAGAATTATTTTCGTTACCCTATGCATTTATTAAGCATTTTTGTCCTAAATTAAGATGACCTATTTGTCATGAAAATATGAACAGCATGAAATCATAAATCAATAGTCCACTAGATGGTGTAATAGTCTCATTGATTAACTGAGCTGCACAGCATTAATTCTACAGAGAGTATGTTCCAGTCAGAAGAGGGTGCTAAGAACAAGTAATTGCCAATCCAATGAAGAACAAAACTACAACCACTGGAAATTCATTTAATATTTGAAGCTAATCTTGCTTTATTTTAATGTATTTGAACTTGTACTTGGCACATTCAAAGATTTTAGGTCAATGCAGGACATGGTACGGAACAGCAACAATGTGAAAGTATGTTAGCATAAAACATACAATCTGCCTTAAATCAATTAAACTAAGTTTATTCATTGAAAAATTTAGGCTGAACAGATTTTTTTTTTTTTTTCAAGTTATAGGCTACCAAGAGTAGTGACAAGAAAAAAATAACCAAACAAGGAAAATCCCTAAAATGTAAAATGCATAAATGGACAAATGGTTGGAGAGAGAATTTCATTTTAGAAACAGTGTGTTATAGTAACAGTCCCAAAAGTTTACTCCTGGGTATGAAGAATAACATTCTCAAGGACTAACTGCCTGAAATATAAGTTTATCTAACAACTTTAATATCAGTGGCAGTCTGGCAAGGTTTTACTGTCAACAAGAAAAGACAATTTTAATAAATACACATAGTATTCTTAAAGAACATTCTTTATACCTACTTAAGTTTTATCTCAAAACAATTCTAAACTAAACAAATGGATCCTCAACACTAAAGAGGATTGTCTCTTCTCAAACATCTTATTCACATTTTAGGAGCCGAGTATGTCTCCTCCTTATTGTTTGGATTGGTCACCACAAGCAGGAAGTGCACCTGGCACACCTACGTCATAAAGGTGTCTTAAACAAAGAAGGTGACCTCATAAGGGAAATGCGGAGCCCAGTCAGTCACTGATGGAGGCGAGAGGAACTGAGATGAAAGATCAGTCATGATTAGCTCATTATATCTTTTGCTTAGTGATGACAACAGCATCAACGATGCCAGTGTGTTAATGATGCTGAGGAAATGAGAATGGAGCCACAGTTTGTAAACAGCGTGTTGGAATTAGACAAGAGTAAACAGACAATTATTATTCCTATACTGAACTCAGAACACTTATGTTCAACCTCTTCAGAAGAAAACAAGTCATCATGACACACAAAAAAAGTCTAAATTATCCAATGTTGCATTTGTTTGACATCAGTTTGAGATGTCAGGCCTATATAAAAACCAACAAAAGAATCTTTCCAGTTCACTTCATTCCTTAATTTCCTCTTTGTTTATTTTCATTTGGATTACAAAAGATGAAATTATTACATGTGATGATTTGACAATTATTGAATCAGCACATTATTACTTTATATCGCCTAATCGATTAGTGGAATTGGATGATTAAATAATTGCCCATCCATGTTTTCCATAATCAGAAGGGGGGAAAATAAGCCTTATAAGCAAATGTGAACAATTCAGCAGGTAAGTACACCTGCCAATCTGTAGGGAAATAAGAGTCGGGTCCTTGCATGGCAATAGGCGGAGTGAATGACTGATGATCCAATAAGTTCGGCGCTCATGCCTCACCCCTCTCGGGACCGCGCCTCCCCAAGGGCTGAAATGAGTTTCTGCCCCTTTAAGAAGTTGCTCTGTCCAGCACAGCTGGGATTTCAACAAGGACAGATAGCGCGATGAAGAGCAGCGTCGACCCGTCATCATGTGCACCGGGCTTCCAAGGACTGCCTGTCCGCTGCGACTTATTGCCCTCTGCATCCTTCTCTCCCACGCAGCAGCCTATTTCGGGTCAGCAGAGCCTTTTATATCCTCCATCTTTTCTGAATTCATGGAAATATTCTCAGAGTGCATTATTGATATATTTGAATCATTTTAAGGAGTGTCAACAGGTGGAGATATTTGGAGATGTTGGATATCCCACGCGCAATTACGCATCTCTTTTTTTATGTTAAACAATTATGTTTAAAACCTGCATTGCAGACTGTTTGTTACAAATAACCACATTATGCAGAAAGAAATAATTATTTAAAGAATGTAGTATTTTTGAAATGATCTAAAATAAATTATTTAACTTTGGGCTTGCTCTCAAAAAGTAACTACTAACACCATTCGATTTTACTTTATGTATTGTTTTCTTTGTTTATTTATATTAAAAACACTGATTTGTCTAAAATATTTAAACAGTGTTTTGTTCGGGGCCGAGCGGCGCAGTGTATGGATCCAGATGTCGTCCGATGGTTTGGCACCGCGTCCTGACCCTCGCGCTACCTGATCATTAAGATCTTTCTGGCTCGCGCTCACAGGACGTTGCCCCGCTGGTGTTTATATTAAGAATCCTATAAACACGTTGAAACACTCTCCAGTGGGTTTTAATTAAGAGCGCTTACTGAAGATCGTTAAGCGCCACAGTTTCCAAAAGCCAAGGGCGCACTGACTGGAGAAACAGCACGTGTAGTCATGAGTGCGCACTCTATTCAAACTCTATTCAAATCAGGCATTTAAACACATATTCAAAGCGCGCGTGCCATCACTAGTGCACTCTAATTTGCTGCCTTAAATAGAGTAAAAATGGTCCCAAATTTTACTCTCTGAAAGCCAGTGGAAATTTAAGTGAGAGAAACAAATATTTTATAACATATTAATTAAAACATTTTACAGTGCAGCCTATATGATGTTTTTAAAGTTCTTTAAGGCTAATTTGATAGTGTGTGTGTGTGTGTGTGTGTGAATTAATCCAAATAAACCTTCTTTTAGTGACTGAAATGTGTGTTATCGTTAGGCTTACAGGTCGCGAGCCCTTGGTTTTTCTACCCGGTCCATTTGCCAACGAGCCTCCGAACGGTAAAGCTCACCTGAAGCAATGCGAGCAGATGACTTTGACGCGCCGGCAAAAGCGATTGTGCCGGCGGGAACCGGGGCTGGCGGAGACTCTGAGGGAATCTGTCCGCCTCAGTCTCCTCGAGTGCCGCTATCAGTTCCGCAACGAGCGCTGGAACTGTAGTATGGATGGCCGCGGAAGCCTTTTAAAACGAGGTAAGTTATAGGTGTTTTGACATTTATTCTGAAAAGATCATTTCTGTACAGCATTAAACAAATTTTTAAGTGTTAACGGGGGTTAAATGTACTACATTTTAATACATGTTATTATAGATATGATAGGCTTGACAGCCATTTTATTTTAGCCAGTTTTAGCCTTTCGCTCAAGGTCATGAAATTATAAGTTGTTGTTCATATTTTCCCATCAAAAGAGGGATTTTTTTTTTTTTTTTTTTTAAATAAAATTATTGTCTGGTCTTTAAAATTTGATCAAAACCTTGATAGTTTGTTACTCGTAGCCTTTTTATTGTTAAAGTTTGCACGTTCATAAGGGTCAAAAAAGAAATGACCAAATATTGTTTGTCATGTGAGTTCAAAACCCACAAAACACAATTTTACAATTTGCTAGTCTTAAATTAGTCAGTGCTACTTATATGTCAGAAAAGGAAATGTTTTAGTATTAACAACTGTGCTGAAACCTCCATGCGGTGCCTGTTTCCAAACGGACATGTGCGTAATGTGCAGGATGTGAATGTTAAAGCCATGCGTAGGTCAGTCCGCTGGTAATTAGGGACTTGGGAAGCGCGGAATCCCTGTGCGGTGAGGCCTCGCGGGGCCAGTTGAAGTATTTTTATCTCGCGGAAAAGCGCCCAGTTCTCAGAGGAAAAGGGCGGCGTGATCGCGCGCTTTCATCTGACAGAAAACCTAGTCAAAATAATAATTAATTGGATCAAAATACACGCCTGGTCTCAGCTCTGATCTGAGCAAACAATAATACAAGGAGGTTGCGAGGGGGATTATGGTTAAAAGATCATGACACAAAACTGCACTAAACACTTAATGGGAAAAGTTGTATGTTATGCTGGAGGATTTTTATGTTAGAGAACGCCATTAAAGAAAGGCCTTTTCGTTTAAAATGCACAAACTACATGAAATTAGTTTTAAATAAAGAACGTGGTCATGGAAATTTACTTAAAAAACAAACGAGAATCCAACATCTCTGTTATTATGGACATATTTATTATGGATTATCATATCCACTTAATATCCTCAGTTACATATGTTGCAGAATTGCATTATGTGCACTCAAACATGATTAATTTATTATTTTATTAATATTAAATATTAAATAATTCCAATGAAGTGCTTAGTAATGCTTTTATTAAGCTCCTTGTATTACTGGAGTTGCCATCTCATTTTAATGTTGCCTGTCATTTAAAAGTATTTCGCAATAGTGCTTTTCATTTATTTAAGTGTAAAAATTTGAATGTGGAAAAAGTATAATACACATTTAAAGCAGTTTTGCACAGTGCTCATTAATAAATGCATCATTTCATCAGGTTTTAAGGAGACAGCCTTCCTGCTTGCGGTGTCATCAGCGGCCTTGTCTCACGCACTGGCCAAAGCGTGCAGCTCGGGACGCATGGAGCGCTGTACCTGTGACGATTCTCCAGGTCTGCAGCACCGCGAGGCCTGGCAGTGGGGCGTATGCGGGGACAATCTGAAATACAGCACCAAGTTTCTCAAGAAGTTCTTGGGGCAAAAACGGGTCAGCAAGGACCTGCGTGCCCAGATCGACGCTCACAACATTAATGTCGGGGTCCGGGTAAGATGCAAAATATTTTCATGGTACATGGTCCAAAAAACGTGGTCAAAAAACAATTGAGTATTTTTCATACTTTTTGATAGTGATATAATGAAGGAGGGCCTTTCAATCTACTCAAAAGCTCGTATAAGAGAACATCTGTAAGGGTTAATTACTCTCACACCTTCCCGTCCTCTCTTGGCTGGCGGGTTGCGGTCTTGTGGTTCATTGTAGCCCAAAGGAGAGTTCAGCAAGTGGGGTGAGGCAGGTAGGTGAGCAGGTATTGGCCAGCTCTCTGGAGCCAGGTGTTCCTTTCCCTGGTCCAGGCATGACGGCGCTTGCTGTTGGGGCCCTTTTCAAAATTAGAGGTCTCCCATGAGGGCGATTATACGGAGAGGAGGCCTCTGTAATATACGAGCATTTTTTCCACCTACTGTATGCCTCCTGCTCTACCAGTCTTACTGCTGCTGCCGCCGTCGCCGCTGCTCTCCCAGACTTTCATAAATCCTCATAACATCCCTCAAAACAATCCTGTTACCAGGAGACTGGTAGCCTCAGGGAAAGACAGAGGGAACAAGAAAGGGGGAGGGTTTACGAGGTTCACAAAAAGAGTAAGAAAGGAACGGCTGGACAAACTCGGATCTTATCTTATCAGTCTCCGGTTTTGTTGTTTCCCACAATTGACACCTCAGGCCACAGATGGCGGTTAACAAAAACAAGCAAAGGTGGCTGAGGTCTTGTTATCCCCTCCCCTTTTAGATTCTCTCCATTTCCTCGCTTCTCCATCTCTGTATCTTTCAGGTGGCCCTGGGGTGGGAGCTCATACCTGTGTAGGGTGGAACACCTCCATCGACCATTTGACCTCCCCATATCCCCCTGGGCCCTTTTTTGATAGACTGATTTGCTCTGCACCCTCCTCCCCAATGTGTGAAATGAAGAGAGGAGCCTGAATAGGAGAAAAAGATCAACTCAAATCATTTGGTTCTCAGACTTAGAGAAACAATACTTTGAAATATTGAAAGTCAATTATAGAACTGAGATGGAAATGTGCTAATGAGCATAGATCAGGGATGGTGGTCTCCAAGAGGCTCAGACATTCCCTCTCCATCCATCATCTACCATGTCAAACTGATTTTTTTTTAGCTCAGTGCTATGTGGAATCCTTGAGCATCCACTTAATTTCTTGTGAACAACTTATATATTTAAAATGGCATGCCGTTCCACTTTTAGACATGTCTGTGATTCTCTCCACTTTTGGGTAGGTAATTAATACCATTATATTAATGTGACCTGCTAAACATGTAATAATTGTTCTTTCTAGGCAAGTAGTCTTCAACCGTTTGGACTCTAAGGCCCCTCATTGGCCACAACAATATTCCCAATATACCCCTTGACTTTTCTAGTTTTCTTGATTTACTGGATACAGATTAAAGGGTTAGTTCTCCCCAAAATAAAATTTCTTCATTCATCTTCGGAACACAAATTAAGATATTTTTAATGAAATCTGAGGGTTTCTGAACCACAAATAGGCAGCAACGACATTGCACCTTTTGAGGTCCAGAAAGGTATTAAAAACATTGTTACAATAGTTTTTTGTGTGCAAAAACAATATAAAAATAACAACTTTAACAATTTGAACTGTTGTCATACAGTAGTTCTCAACCAGAGGGTTAAGGCAAACTAAGCAACTTCAGCAAACTAATCCACCAATTTATTGACAGTTTTTTCTTTGAAGAACCAGGATTCCCCCAGCCTTGGAAATCTTGGATACTCTAGCTACGAATGTCGATTCATTGTAGGCTGATGCTGTGCATATGAGCAGCACAACGCATGCATGTGATGCTCATGCAGGAGCCGGCCAATACTGAGCCGGCGTTTGGACGTAAACACAGAAGCCTGCACTGCGTTCACTACGTAAACTGTGTATGACAACAGTTCAAATTGTTAAATAAAGTTGTTAAATTTAGTTTTGCTTTTGCACACAAAAGGTATTCTTGTCTCTTCCTAACATTATATGTATTTACCACCTTTCTGGACCTCAAAAGCTGCAATGATGTTGCTGCCTATGTGTGGTTCAGATACCCTCGATTTCATCAAAAATATCTTAATTTGTGTTCCGAAGATAAACGAAGGTCTTGCAGGTTTGGGACGACATGAGGGTAAGTACTTAATGACAGTAATTTCATTTTTGGGTGAACTAACCCTTTGAGGAGATGGATTTTTACTCACAATTACTATAAAATGTACTCGAGCTTGGAATAACTAGAGTATCCTAGATTTCCAAGGCTGGGGCAATCCTGTTTCTTCAAAGAAAAAACTGTCAATGAATTGGTGGATTAAAATAAGAAATATCTTATTTTATTTTAATTTAAACAAAATCTTTTCTTTACCACTCAGGCAGTGAAGAGTGGGCTTAAGACTACTTGTAAGTGTCACGGTGTCTCGGGTTCATGTGCTGTGAGGACGTGCTGGAAGCAGCTCTCCCCGTTTCAAGACACAGGCCATTTGCTGAAGTACCGCTATGACACGGCCGTTCGAGTGCACAGCGTCACCAACTCTGCCACGGGGGAGACGGAGCTTGCGAGCCCTCGTCGCCATAGCAACACTGTTCCCCGCCCACGGCCCACTGAGCTGGTGTTTCTGGAGGAGTCGCCTAGCTTTTGCAGGCCATCAAGATATTCGCCCGGGACGGCCGGCAGACCGTGCTCCAAGGACACCAGCTGCAGCAGTCTTTGCTGTGGACGAGGCTACAACACGGCCCTCCGCCTCACCACCCTCTCCTGCAACTGCCAGGTCCGCTGGTGCTGTCACGTCGAGTGTCAAACCTGCGTCCGAGAGGAGGAGGTCTACACGTGCAAGAAACATTGATAGACCATGCAAGAAGGAGACTGAGAGGAAGAAGCGGAATGTGAGGAAGGTTGTGGATGCGTCTAGTAGTCAGCTAATGAGAGATTTGGAAAGGTTTGGATTTTGTGATCCAGGTTTTGCTAAGAGAAAAGATTTTGAGGATGATTTGCCAGTCTTACCTGATACAGAATGGCTTAGGTTAGATGGCTAAATAGCTGGGTGTCACTTTCTCAAACTCTGGGCTCCCACTTGGAGTTCCTAACTGAAGTTCAGAGGAACATTTTCATGCAATCTGACCAATCAGCACCTGAACAAGAGTATACAAGCTGCTGCTTACCCCTGTCCTACAACAATTCTACACCACCCCATCTCCAACCTCTTGGTCGGTTACCAATAAAACCAGTCAAGAGAGAACCTTCCATGGACTGTAAGCCAAATATGTAAACCTTCTCTTCATTGAAGATTACATGAACACGTGAACTCGTGAAACCTGGACATTGGCCCCAGAGTGTTTGTGAGATCCTTGACTAGAATGAAATGGCTCTTCTGCTGTTAAGGAAACAAAAAAGGACATTCCATGTGTTTCCTAGCTTTGGTGGAGGTTTTAATTGAACCAGAGTACTCTTCTGCAGTTATAAACCAACCTCACCGGGAAGGCTGCCTTTTGAACAGTCAGTGTTGTACGCACACTTACGGCAATGGACTGAGTGATCTGCGACATTTAGTTAGTACTCAAACTAATAAGTGAGATGGCGGTCTGCTCACTCACAATTCTGACTGCTTGTCTCTCTACCTGCCTATACTGTATATCTCTCTATTGCTCTGAGAGTCCACATATGGCTTCAAAATATACTGAAAGTATGAAGCACTTATGAATGCATTTATTTGTGAATATTATTGTAGACTTTTATTTGTGAGGTCAAAACTTTGTGTCTGTTATGGTTGTTGTGTTGTCATGCTTAACAGATGACTGGGTTATGCTGATAAACTGGAAATCTACTGGGACACAGTCTGCTTTCATAGACTTTTAATGAATGTTAGAGCTAAAGTTATATAATCAAAAATGTTATGTTATCTTGAATGGCCATTAAATGGCTGTATCTGGTAATAGATAGGAATGTATTTATTGCAATTAGACAAAACCGATCAACTGCTGCACCGATTTCAAGTGCACTTGCTGGTGTATTCAAGACTGCATTCATGCAATTACACTTTTTAGTGTAATTTGCCTCATTCCTGCATGCTATCCTGCTTCTTCATGCAGAAGTATGTCAAAAACACAAGCATTAGTGATTGACCAGAACAATGTGTGTCATTACAGCATGACCCAAACATAACCTCTCCCTTCAGCTGCGTACAGTGTGTGCAAACATCTGGGCTTCTGAGTGTGTAGTCTTTTGTATCCCATCATGGGCAATGAGAGTGAGTATGTCCCATCTAGAACAAAGGAAAACATCTCCTTCCCTAGTAAGCAAGGCTCTCTGCCGTATAAAGTCTGCAAGCCCTTTTATGTGTGTGAAGCCTTTGATAAAGTCCATTCCAGTCCCTTATTAGCCCATTAGCAATCAGAGAAAATAACCGTGCTTGTTCTCCAGGATGTGCCAGAGTTGAGAGTTTGCCTTTGTAACAGAGATTTTTTTTAAATTCAACAACAACAACAAAATACCTTTATTTTTATTTTATTTATTTATTTTTGCAGTTCTCAACTCATTTTTTTCTTTTTGGTTTTGTTCTGTAGATACAAAAACCATGTTTTCACACAAGTGTAAATGTTAAAAATCAGTTGTATTGGTGCACTGCACATAAAGGCATATTTTAACCTTCAGGCGCAAAGTATTACTCAAAAATATTTTCTGTTCAAACATCGCATGCATTTCTTCACTTAACAATAGCAATTTGAACTGAAAGTTTGAGAATGTGAGCGTGTACGTGCCTACTTGTATGTACGTGTGTGTGTGTGTGTGTGTGCGTGTGTGCGTGTGCATGGTATTTCTGGGAAGAGAGAAAACTGCAGTAAAATTGGCCACATCAATCAAGTGCAAGAAAGTCCAAGCATTCACTGACGTGCCATTCAGCTGAAGCGTTTGTAATGTGTAAAACGTTCCCTGTAAAAGGGTTTCACTCCTACCAGTTGAAATGTATATGCACATAGTATGGAAGCTTTCACCTGTAATCCATTCCTTTTCTATAAAAGAGACTAAAGAAAGAGAGTTCTCACACTGAGTCAGCACATGCAAATACCTGAAACCCCAACTGTGGCTGTGAAAATCCAAATGAGATTGTACCCTTCTGAGTGTATGTGCATGTGAGTGTATTTTGCCTGTTTTTCTCTGCTGCAATTGCTGAAATGGTAACATTTGTAGCATAGACTTCCAAATTGAAACCTCTGTCAAGCGGCAGGTTATGGAGTTTATGTGTTTGTTTGTGTTGTCATAGCTTTAACAGTGTACTGTTTCACTTTGTGATTGCACACCGGGGATTTTTTCTACTACCTCACCCGGTCTATGGGGGAAATTAAATACTAAGATATTTTTTTCTTACTAGATATTTAAGACAATGCTTCTTTTAAAAGCCTGAAATACAGATGCATTTACTCCTTTTTTACTATTGTGATCTATTTCCTTATTTAAGAACCAATTTATCATATTCAAATAAAATAACACATTTGTAAAAACGGTGTCTGACATTCATCAACAGATTTATCTCTTTAACTAAAACACTGATTTCCTCTTGCGTTCTCTCTTTTTCTTTCTGTGTTTGTGGTTGCACACCTGTCCAGAGCTCTGCACGCAAGCACCTGCTCTCTAGTTAAATCACAGCTAATCATGGAGCTGATGGATCCTGACCTGCAGTATTTTCCTGTCACTACTCTCAACCTGAGCCTCATTCTCATTTCACTCACCCAAAACATATACAAATAGTTGAGCTTGCACATGATGGTTTACCACACTACATGCACACCCACACGAAACCTAAATAATGGACACTGGGGATATGGCATGAGCCAAGTGAGTGTCTTGAGTAGTTCAGTTGCTTTCATAATAGTGTAGCTTTTCCAGTAGCAAGCTACTTTATGAAACCTTTGCTGCTTTTAAAGTATGACCTGAAAGAATAAACAAACTGACTCACCTCAATAGTCCTATATCCCTCTCATATGAAGCATAGTTAAAGGGTTATTTTACCCAAAAATGATCAATTACCTTCATGCCATTCCAAATCTGTAAGACTTCCGTTCTTCTTTAGAATTCAAACGAAGATATTTCAAATTAATTCTGAGAGATTTCTGCCCCTCCATTGAACAGTAGCCCAACACTTTGTCGCTGCAAAAAGTTCATAAAGCGATCTCAAAAGTAACCTATACGAGTCGAAAGGTTCAGTCCAAATTATCTGCAGATTCAATCGTTTTGAACAGATTTAATTGAACATTAACAGAAGCTCAACCATGGATGGTTCTTGCGAAAGGTCAAATGTGCTGCGTAACATGAAAATGAACCTCATTGGTTCTCACACATCAAGCAAGTATGCTTGAGTTTTCGTTTACCATATCTGATGTGTTCTGTCACTCACATGAGATCATCTCAATAGAAAACTACAACCAATCAATCAATTCCTGATGGAAAAAATAAAGTCCTGCCCTACATTATTTCTTGTTTGAGAAGCTGATTCACTCACAACACAATAGAGAATAAAAGACTATTGCAACTTTTGTTTTGTGTACCATGTTATGGTCCTTAACTCTCATATTTGCATGTTCGATTCATTCTAGTGAATCAGCGGTGGGAAGTCTGACCTCGGATCATGCTAAATTGTCCTTGAACTTAATTGTCCTTGGGAAGTCCCATTCATTCCAGTGAATTGGTTTAAATGGTCCTTACTCTCATAAAGTGTTTATAAGTCCACATTCATTCTAGTGAATCGATTCATCCTAATTGGTCCTCACTGATATATAGTGTGCATAAAAGATAATTTCTAGTCCCTGTACTACTCAGTAATGTAAATTTATGTAAAATGGCATTTTGTTGTATTTAGTATACCTGCACAAGTTTAGCACTGACACACCAATTGAAATTGTTAATTGAATGCCATCATTGGGTTTTATTTATTAGTTATAAAAACATTTTCCCCTTAAGTAATCAGAACTCTGTGAAAGTTCGAAATATTTCCACAGAACTGGAACGCCCATCATTCATAAACTTCTACAGCTTACCTGC
This sequence comes from Opsariichthys bidens, assembly GCA_037194245.1. Lineage (NCBI taxonomy): Eukaryota > Metazoa > Chordata > Actinopteri > Cypriniformes > Xenocyprididae > Opsariichthys > Opsariichthys bidens. The sequence continues at coordinate 14,400,937 of CM074277.1, read as the reverse complement.
CCCTTTTCGGTTCATTTATTAAATGTTAAATATTTATTAGCTAAATATTCTGGCTAAAATGTCTCTAGATACCGTCTGGGTCTGGTGATATTCATAAGCTGACTCATCATAGAACTAATGTGCACTTTATTGTCTGAACATTAAAGCATGCACGTATTGCTGTGTTTGATGTAGAGGTAATAGCCCTAATAAGACTCTCCCATTCTCTGTTAAGACGTAATGAGAATAATAGTTGTGCTCCATCAAACAGATCTGTGCTTTCACTGTCTGCCCAGATCCTCAACCCAGACATCGCCTAATGACTGTTTATCAGTACTTACCTTTATTAAAGTCACACAGAAAAAGGTTGGAGGTGAAGAAGGCCAGAGATTTCATGTTTACAAGACAACAGCCATGTCATGTTGCGGCTTTGCGAATAAAACCTGATTTGGGACTAAACCAAAGTCTAAAAACAGTTAACTTAAGCCTCGTTGACTACATTTAAGCACACACACACACACAGATGCATGCATGCTTCAACAAAGGAATTTCTATCCCTTGGGGCATGTCAAGGAGAGAAAGGTAAAGTTCAGACAGACGGGAGGGATGTAGAGTGAGTGAGTGAGAGAGTGAGTGAGTGAGCATATGGATGAATAAATGAAAAATGTGCAGCAGAGAGAAGGCTAACGTGAATAAGTTACCGTTTGACATTGGTTTCACACAGAAGCAAGCAGACTGCAGCTGGATATGCTGCTATGGTGAACCGCAGGGGGTCTGTGAGGGATGATACAGCGCTGGTTTAATAATGAATCCTAAAGCCTTCATTTCCCCAAAGCCCAGCGTCCTCAGCCTTCTTCTCACGCACACATCCCCTAGAGAGAGGCTGCATCGGGGAGAGAGTGTGTGTGTTCCTCGTTGAGTGGCTTTGATGTGTCTATTTTCATCCTTATCATTTCTCTTTTCATTTGTATATGCAGATGTGTGTATGTTTGTGTCAGTGTAATCTGTTTTAATTTAATCAGAATGTGTGTGCGAGGTGTGTTTGGTCAGCGAGGTCAAGCAGGTAGGTCTGTTACCCTCTGGGGACGGGACACTTTATCTGCCATCTTCAGTCTGGACAGAAAACAGGCACACATAGCATGAAAATAGCAGTTGGCTCTTTGATAAATTAGAAGTAAATTAAATCTCATTTTTAAGATGAAACACTGCAGACCAGATTTGTTTTTAGGAGCATTCCCGTTTGTAATTTTGGAACACAAACATATATTTTGAGAAATGTTACAATGAAAGTCGTTAAGTTACAACTTAACAACGTTAAGTTTCATTGTATAGACAGAAAAGCATTTAGACAGTTCTTATAATGTTGTTTTTTTGTTGTTGTTGCTCCAAAGAAAAAAGAAAGTCACGACAAGGACGACATGAGGGTGAGTAAACGATGACAGAATTTTCATTTTTGGGTGTACTAACCTTTTAAGTAAGTCATCTATTTTCATAAATATTATTTTCTGTTGCTTAGCAAATGTCCTTTATCCATAATGGCTTACATAGTTTTACATTGATTACTGGTTTATGCGTTACCTATTGGAACACACACTGATGCTTAGCTCCTTTGCCTTGAGCAAGAACACGTTTCTATGAATTTGCTGCCTTCTGTTTAGCCGTGCACCCTACAAGACCATCATATGAAATATCAATGGAAAGAAAAAGAGAATTGCAGAAGGACAGAGGAGTGATTTCATTTGAAAAGATTGGGAGCAATGTAATAAAAAGGTATCGTCAGAAACGTTTCTGTGAGTGAGTGAGTGAGTGAGTGAGTGAGTTGGGAGGGGGTACAGAGAGAAGTGGGGACGATGGCACAGGGTAAGAATTTGGAATGTGAAATGAGTAATGTTATTGCTCAACCCACATCACAAAGCTACAGTGCCTGGAGCTATGACAAGCTGAGTGCATGTCTCCATCCCTTCATTCCACCATCTCTCTGTACTTTTTAAATTCTTTATCCTTTCATTTGTCCAACTGTCTATAATTATACTGTATCTGTTTTAAGTTAAAGATTTAATCTTTTATATCTGCTGATATAATAATGCAGGTAAGAGACTCTGTCCATAGAGTAAAGTTACTGGGTGAAGCAGTGCCATTTATAAGAGCACTAATATACAGTGCAAAAGCAGCACTGGAATGTTTCACTGTCTGTATCACTTTGCTTTTCCATCTTTGCATGCTCCAGAGAGATTATTACACTCAAAAAAATATTTCTGTCTAAACATAAGTTTTATGCAATTTAATTACATAGCAATTTTCCATCCATTTGGATTACATAGTTTTAACATAAACAAACTTATAAACTTAATGTGATTCATATTTCTCAGTCATATGTTAATGAAATAGATAAGATTTATGTAATAGTTCACAGAAAAATGCCCAGGTTAAAGTACTGTTGAAGCAGTGTCAGAGTTATTGAGATCCTCAAGTGATGATTGAACATTACTGATGAACACCTGCTGTTAACAAGCAGAATCACTGAAGGACAGAGAAACACAAGAACTACAACTGACTTCAGTCACCGCCTTCGATGAAATCAACTGAAGATAAAGGACATTTAATCTCTCACAATTCATATACTCAACTTTTACATAAATCTTACCTATTTCATTTACATATGACTGACAAAAATGAATCACATTAAGTTTATTATTTTGTTTATGTTAAAACTACGTAATCCAAATGGATGGAAATTTGCTATGTAATTAAATTACATAAAACTTATGTTTAGACAGAAATATTTTGTTGAATGTAGTTTCTGTGTTTTAGTGGTGAAGAATCGACTCCTTCTCTCAGGTACATAGTTATGCTAGTAAGTGATGGCAAAAGTCTGCCTTTATGAGACAGCCATTTGAATCATTCTCTCACCTGATTTGTTGAATGAACGCTGGCTCACTCAGGAAGGAAAAACTGGTATGTAAGTTTCTCTGAGACAGTACAATCTGTTGTAAACTGTCAATTAAAATGAACTAGATTAAATTACTAACTGTGCGTGAAAGAGGTTACATAACGGTGTCACAGAGGTTGTTTTATTATTAAAGCCATTACAAGTCTTGTCAGTGGGTACTCAACCCAAACACAAGCTGGACACTTCACCACAATGGTAATCCCCCCAAAAACGCTAACATAACAGAAACATTTAAATATAGAACATTAAACATTAAGAAATCTCTCCAATATAGAATTACAGTTAAATTAAAAATTATATCATTTGAATGAATCCTAGATGATACCAGTCAACAATACAATGATTGTATCTTTATCAAGTAGACAATATCATCAGCTTCTCTTTCCACAACAAACACAGTCACAGCCAATATACAACTAAGGCCTGGGACACACTAGACGATTTTCAAATCTTAACCTATTTTAAAACTGTGAGAGACCACAGACATAATGACAGTTTCAACCGATTTTTAGCATTGTAATCCTCTGAAGACACACACTAGATGATTCAGCACAAGACCACACACCTGTTGATTGCAGGAATGATTTAACAGAGACTCGTGAGATCAAACGTGACTTGAGAAGAAAAATAAATGGAGGACAATTGATGTTGTCAGTAGGCTCCTGCCATACTTTTTGCTTAACAGGGAAAAACGAAATAGGAAAAATAAAGGAATATGAGTGAGTTTCTTTCTCAGTACTCCACTTTTGTGGCTGCCAAGTTTCAGCTATAGAAGCACACAACATCCAGTAGGTGAAGCTTGCTTGGTCTCATTGACTATCACAGTTATCACGTCAGAGGCAGGCTGATCATTTGAGATCTGGGATTTTCTGTCATATTTGAGTGCAATTAAATTATTTTAATGACACCATAATAGAGGATTTTTTGAACAAAAGCTCCAAAAAATATAAGTGTAGAATGGGGCCACACAGTAGTGCATAATGTTACAAAATGTTACTATTTTGGAAATATTACCTATTGTTACAAAATATTTCTAAATATTTCAATACGCACCATGATGTATGTCTGTAAGCTGTGCAGTCTGAACCACTCCAAGTGGGACTCAAACCTGGGTTGCTGGCATAGGAGGTGGGCCAACTAACAAAAACACCAAAGTTTAACTTTACAAGTTTACCTGCACAGTTCTCACTAGCTGGACTCAGTTACAAGTTCACCAAAATTAATCTACTGACTCTACAGTTTAGTTAATTTGTCAGACAAAACGGCACATTGAGCGTTATGATTGGTCAGATCGCCTGTCAATCCAACTCCCAGCAAAGGGTAAATTGTTGATAGCATTTCCACATAAGAGGACATTTATTTTAACACATTACACTTGTGATGGGAGCTGGTGACCCCTGCTGGTCATAACAGTGTAATAGTAATATTGATAATATTAATAATAATAAATATAGCAGCAAGCAGCAATTACGGAGTCAAGATCAGAAAAGGAAATATTTGAGATCTGTGATCATGAGGTTATACATCAGTTGAAGAACTTATAACAAAATAACATGGTTTATAACTTCTGAGCAGTAGGTGGCGCTATGACAAAACTCTGTATGCACTCTCAAGTCATACCTGTGGTGACATGTACCAAGTTTCGTGTCAATAAACAAAACTTTTGCAAAAATGTAGCCGCATATCCATTTTGCGTGCTCACAGTCAAATTTGTTGTTTCATTCTTAAAAAAAACAACGATTGGGTCAAAAATCGAAAACCTTTTAACAACTTTTTGTCGTGTTTGTAGATGCTACAATACCAAATAAAAGAACAAAACCGACTGTCATTGATATCTCGGAAAGGAACAAAACCAACAGTCACCAAAATCTCATAAAGGAACAAAACCAACAGTCACCAAAATCTCATAAAGGAACAAAACCGACTGTCAATGAAATCTTGTAAAGGAAAAAAAACTAACCGTTACGAAAATCTCGTAAAGGAACAAAACCTACTGTCACTGAAATCTTGTAAAGGAACAAAACGGACCATTATTGAGATTTTCTAAAGGATTAAAACTGACTGTCATTGAGATCTTGTATATGAACAAAACAGACTATCGCCGAAATGTCGTAAAGGAACAATACGGACCGTAATTGAGATCTTCTGAAGTAACAAAACCAACAATCACGAAATCTCGTAACGAAACAAAAACGATAGTTGGTGAAATCTCACCAAGGACCAAAATTGACCATCATTGAGATCTCGTAAGGGAACAAAACCGAATGTCACCGAAATCTTGTATAGGCTCAAAACCATCTGTCACCGAAATAGTACAGGAAAAAAAATGACCATCGAGATCTCGTAAAGGTACAAAGCTGACTGTCACCAAATTCTCGAGAAAGAACAAAACCGACTTTCACTGAAATCTTTGTAAAGGAACAAAACCAACCGTTACCGAAATCTCGTAGAAGAATAATACCGACAAAATTCTCAAAAAGAAACAAAAACGACTGTCACTGACATCTCGTGAAAGAACAAAACTGCCTGTTATTGAAATCTCGTAAGGAGTAACAATACCGACTGTCATTTATATCTTGTAAAGGAATAAAACCAACCATCACTGAAATCTTGTAAAGGAACAAAACTAACTGTCATTTATATCTCGAAATGGAACAAAACCTACCGTCATTGAGATCTTATAAATGATTAAAAATGACTGTCATTGAGATCTTGTAAAAGAACAAATCTGTCACCGAATTGTTGCAAAGGAACAAAACCAACCGTCATTGAGATCTTATAAATGATTAAAAATGACTGTCATTGAGATCTTGTAAAAGAACAAATCTGTCACCGAATTGTTGCAAAGGAACAAAACCAACCGTCATTGAGATCTTTTAAAGAAACACAACTGACTTTCACGTGAAAGAACTTGTGAAGATCTCGTGAAAGCACAAAACCAACTGTTACTGAAATCTTGTAGAAGAACAAAACCGACTGTCATTGAGATCTTGTAAAGGAACAAAACATCACAGAAATCTCATATCTGAATAAAACAGACATCATTAAAATATCGTAACCAAACAAAACTGTCTAGCTTTGAAATCTCGTAAAAGAACAAAACTGACTAATACGGAAAACCAACCGTCACTGACATCTTGTAACCGAACAATACCGACTGTAATGAATCTGGTCTGTTTTCCGTCCACTTGCCACCAGATGTCACATGTCAGAAGTCCCATACCTTGATGTTGATTGCGTTTCAGCTGCAGTCAATTTGTTGGACTATTTAAGTTAACCTTCTTACCCATGTCAGTTGCGAGGTCTTGTTATTTCCTAGTGTGTAACAGTTCTGAGCGTTATTCCTGTCTTGTCTGTCTGGTTCCTGATCCTGCCTGTTTTCCTGTTTTGTTGTTTATCTGCCTGCCCTCTGACCTGTTTGCCTGGATTATCACTACGAGTCTGCCTGTTCCCAGCCACTACTGTTTGCTGTTTATTGACCATTGCCTGTCTGACTACATCTTTTAATAAAGCTTGCACTTGGATCCCATCCCGCTGACTCGTCATTACACCAACCATCGCTGAAATCTCATAATGAAACAAAACCGACTGTCTTTGAAATCTTGTCATAGAATAAAGAAACAAAACTGACCATGATTGAAATCTCATAACCGAACAAAACAGACCATCAATGAAATCTTGTAAAACAACAAAACTCACTGTCAGTGAGGTCTCACAAAGAAACAAAACTGACTGTCAGTGAAATCTTGTAGCAAATTCAAACCAACAAAACCAACCATCAGCACATGAGACATTATGTGTTACTTTACTTATTTATTTCTTGTTGTGTTTCATTGTTATTGTTACGTTGTTATGTTTTATGTTGTTATTGTACTGTTGTGTTACTGTTGTGTTACCTGTAAACAACGTGGGTCTGAGAGTAACGGAATTTCAATTCTCTGTATGTACGTGCTGTGTTATATAGTAGAATTGACAATAAAGCTGACTTTGACTTTGACTTTGATGAGCCAACAGCACATGAATCTCAAAAAGGTGATGAATTGGCCTATTATTTTCTTTGATTCTTTGATTTTGCTGTGATTTTTTTGTCCTTTAGTAACTTTTTTGTGATGTCCAGAGCTGATCTGATTGTTCATATGTGTATTTGTCATTTATTGTAGTTTATTGTTTTTGGCTCAGGGCTTTTATCTTCAATCTTTTAAATGATTTCTGCTATACAGTATTACCTCGTGTTGTTGTACTACAGGGTTTGTAATTGAAATGCATTCATGGTATAACATAAATATTATGAAAACATAATCTGACGTAATTTTGCTACCGCAAATGTGTTTGTCAAACACACTGTCACAGCAGCCAGAAAAAAAATATTCATATTATAAGAGTTAAGATCTCAAATAATTGAGACACTAATCACCATATGGTGACTTTAAATGAAACAAACATGAGCGTTAAACTTCTGTTCATTCTCAATAAGATCTTCTGTAGATGAATGACAGAAATAAAGTCAATCTGGTTAGTAATATGTGAAGCTTTAATGCTGTTTCTCAGTTGTTTAATTCTCCTCTGATGAGATCTGGAGAGATGTAATGTCTTCTTTTATCTTCAGTTGATTTCATCTAAGACTGTGGCTGAAGTCAGCTGTAGTTCTTGTGTTTCTGTTTCTCCCTTTTTTCTGTTAACTTCTTTCCTTCTGTGATTTTGCTCGTTATCTGTCTAGTTAATGGTGAGATGATTCTATAAGTAATATATAAAGATTTTGTGGCTCTGATAAGTCAAAGTTCTGGTTCATTTCTTTGCTCTTGGCTGACATATGGCATTGCTATGGCTTGCTTGTGGCTCAGTTCTGGCAAACAGGAGCGGTCCGCCCAAGTGCCATTATTCCATGCCACATGTGGCCCAGATCATCATACCATGAGTGGAAGATGAAGGCCGGATCTGGGCAGACACAAAGTTGGGTCGGGCTAGACAACTTACTTCAAGTGAAGGGAAATCTTAATGCTTCAGCAAACCAAGACATTTTGTACTCCCATCAAACACATTTGCAATGAACTTGAATGGAGATTGTGAGCCAGGCCTTTCAGCATCAGTGTGGCCTCACAAATTTTCTACTGAATGAATGAGCAAAAAATCCCACAGAAACACTCAAAAATCTTGTGGAAAGCCTTCCCAGAGGAGTGAAAGCTGTTATAGCTGTTAATGTCTAGGACTATGTATTTAGAAAGCAGAATCATTAAAGTCCCTGTTGGTGTAATGGTCAGGTGTCCATAAAGCAATAAGTATTATCCATTTTGGTTTCATGATGACTTTAAATTCAGCATGAAATGAAAAGTCACGCTATCTATTTCCTAAACGCATGTTATTGATCTTATTGTAAACGATCCATCCATGTATGTTTCATTTTTTGTGCTCGTAATTTTTAATCGAAATGTCATAACTTGAACAAGTGAAATGACAGACTGGTGACATGCCAAATTTAGTCCATTTAAACCCCATCAATTTCTAATAATCGACCTCAAACTGGCATTCAATATTTCTCATTATCTTTCAGTAGCCCTTTTCAATTGAATCTATATCCCAATGTGAGTGATATGATCTGCTGCTACTTCTGTTTCAGATTAAGTGATGAGAGAATGATGAGAAAATTGTCTCTGAATTAGGATTTTGTGAGATACTTGGTGGGTGGAGGGCCTTGTTTTGGTCAACAGACCTGAGCTCTCTTTTTCTTTCGCATATTCACTTTACAAAAGTAGCTGTGTTTGATCACCTCTACAAAGACCATAAGCATAAAAAAAAAAGTAAACACCTTGCTCAACCTGTGTTGATTGGCCTTGCAACACACAAACACACACACACACACACACACACCTATGTAGTGTTTTAATTTTTTATGGAGACATTCCATAGGCGTAATGGTTTTTATACTGTACAAACTGTATATTCTGTCCCCCTACACTACCCCTAAACCTACATATCACAGAAAATGTTCTGCTATTTTAGATTTTCAAAAAAGATAATTCTGTATGATTTATAAGCTTGTTTCCTCATGGGGACCAAAAAAATGTCCCCCCAAGATCAAAATTTACTAGTATTACTATACCTGTTGGGACATTTGGTCCCCACAATGTAGGGAATACCTACCCACACACACACACACACAAACACCAGGGTTTCATCTCCTCATGATCCTGACTGGGTGGCTGAGGGCTGGGAAAACTGTGAGGGAGGATTTCCCATGAGCCTTGCCATGGTGTTAAAGAAACACCTGTAGGGTTAAAACTCAAAGCCACCCAGGATAACCTTCATTCCACACATATCATACACTGACAAGCACAGAAATATCCTGTACAACCAAAGATGTAACTAAAGATAAAAAAACAAACATATTTGGTACCTGTGTGATTTGGATTTGGTACTTCCAGACTTGGACCTTAGCAGTGGAAACAAGAGTTTCCCAGACTGTTCAACAAGTGCACTGAAGATAACAACAGATAGGAGGAAGGAGCAGCCTTCACTCCTCTTCTCTTCTCATCAACATTCTATCTGTTTTATACACATAAGACATGTGTTCACCTAAACATGTAATGTGATTAGAGGTTTTGTGTGCTCCCTTTCTTTCCCAAGCCTATCTGTAAAGCACCCATCTGCACTCTTTCTGTGGACAGTCAGCCATCTGTACACCAAAAACTCTATTACACGAAAAAGGATAAGAAACATCCTTTGTGTTTATGCATCAGATTTTGTTATGTTCTTGACTCCTCACAAGGTGCTTATTGCAAAGTTAGGGGTGATTTACACAGAATGCGTATTTGAACATACAAAACAGGGTAATGGGATGTAGAAACACAAGGTCTTACAAATACCCACAGATATAAAGAATTAGCATGTATTTCTCATCAATGGCGATATTTTTCATGCTGCAGTGCATGCTGGGAGTTATTAGTTTTATACTATGGTGGCTCCCAGCATGCATTGCAGTATGACACCATTAATGAAAAACATATGCTGCTGCTTTATAAATTAATTGAATTTTGCTTTCTTTCATTGTAATGTTTTAACAAAACAGACATCAAGAATCAGCATATGAATCGCAATAATGTTTACATACTTCATGCTGCAATGCATGCTGGGAGCCACCATAGTATAAAACTCATGATGTCACCATTGACGAGAAACATATGCTTGTTCTTGATGTCTGTGGGCTTAAATTTGCATAAATAGTGAAAAAATGTACAATAAAAAACAAAAAACACTTTCAATCCGTGTTAGAACCAAGCAATCAGTTTTCTTCCTGATGATGTGTATCAGATCACTTATTTGTCTTCTTTCTGAAAGATTAATTGTGTTTTCATTTGATTTCATCTTAGGCTGTGGCTGGAAGTCAGTTGTAGTTCTTGTGTTTTTCTTTCCTTCAGTGATTCTGCTCATTACCATCAGGTGTCTTTATCAATCAAAGATCATCACTCAATTAATCACTTAGGTATCTAATTAACTCCAACACTGCTTCAGGGTTACTTTTCACACTCTGCTGGTGGTTCCACATGAACACTGTGGAATTTACTGTGCCATTTCATTGTTGCGGAGTTCGCTTCACTGCAAGCTCGGCAAAAGTGCACATCAAAGGCGCATATATCAACCGCAAAAGGGGCGTTTGAGAGCACCCTTCTGAAACCTAAAATGACAAATGGGACACCCTTTAGTCTCATGGACTTAAAGGCATAATATGTAAGATCTTTGGATTGAAAAATCCAAAAACCACTAGAACAATGTTATGTATTTTGTTGACCTGTGTATTTACATTATCCCAAATGTTTCCAAGAATATTTAAATCCAGAAAATAATAAATTTTAACCAGGAGACGGTCTGTGCGTCGCCTGTCAATGACATCATACCCACGCTACCCTCAGTTTTATTTTGTAGAAACCATGGAAACACCAAAGATACTTTAATATGTTATGTGTTTTATAAAACAGGTGAGCAGCTGCTTGGATACATTCGTCGACAGACAACTAACCATGTTATATAGCTCAACACAGTAAGTCTTATTGTTTAAATCTCATTTCTTGATTTACCGCGAATACCATGTTTTACCATGCCTAATATCGATCTTGCTTACTGCAGTTTGCAATAAGTGTCTCTCAGCAACCGCAGAGCAAACACTCAGGGTAGCATTATAACAAATTTCAACACCCAAATGTATCTAATATGATAAAGCAGCGCTGTGTTACCCCATATATGACAGGAAGAAGCAGAAGCGGCAATGGTGGTATAATAAAAGCTCCACTGCTCTTGAGCCTTGTGTCACCCTCACGTTTGTCTCATTCGTAATTGCTCCAGCAGCCTTGTTCCGCTCCAACGGCTTTCAGCCCCACCTGCTTCATACTATAGTAATGCTAATACATTATCTCATCCATCAATATGATTTCTTCCTGTTGGATTTTCATCCGCTGTAGACGTGAAGACAACACCTCCCATGATTCCTCAAAATCAAGGCATCATCAAGTTATTCCTTTGTTTATTGATCCTTTAACGGACGTGCGTACACATAAGTGCAATTGAAGTGTGCCATTACGGACAGGGCATTATAGATAGAAATTTTATATGCAATTCAAATATAAAAATCTCAAATTCAAACATAAATATTTATTTGAGTGTGCCCAACGCTGAAGAATCCACTTACAAATACTGAGGCAAAATCACAAAGCCTTACAGGTTTTTTATTAGATCTTAGTAACCTCTCATCAGCTGAAATACAAGTGCTTTATTCTTCTCCTCAAAGTAAAGACAAGAATGAAAGACAAGAAAACAAGAATGAAAAAGGAAAACAGACGTCTGGCATCCAAACATTTCTGCCCCCGGAGCGATTTCAGCACCATTCATGATCTTCATCGTGACATCATAGATTAACACCTTTACCTGCTGTCAAGATAAAAGACACCGACTGGAGTTCTTTCCACCAAACATTAAGTAACTTAATAACATATTATTTTCTCTTTATGTGTGAAAAAGACACAAGAACACCTTGTGTTGTATCTAAATATCACCACAGAACAGTAGTGTTGTAATGCTGAAAACAAAATAGACAATTAACCTACTGTTTATTTTGTAGTCATACTATTAATTTCTTAGCAAAACGGGTCATCAAGGGCATTCACAAATCACCAGCACCTGACAAAACCCCCAGCCTCAGGTTCATGGGTATATGTGAGTTCGTCTGATGGCAGAAGGTTGAATGATGCTCTGTCGCTTGAGGACAGATTGCTTTGACATGTGTAACCTCTGAAAATATGATCGAAAACATCAACCGGCCTCATTGCTCTCTATCTACTTCCTCTTCCCAGAATAATCATCCCTGTTTCTCCCCACCTCCATTTCTCATGACGCCTGTCTGCTTATTCCTGTGAAAGTCTCCCTCCCTCTCTCTTTCCCTGAATATCCCTCTTGGCCTCAGGAGGTGTTATGACAGTAAGGATGGAGTGCGTGAAGAGCAAGAAGGAGCATGAAGAGAGATAGTGCTGGGGGCGAGCTGGATGGAGGGTAGACGTGTGTTAAAAAAGGGGCACTGTTTCAGAAAGGTAGCCTGGAGAGACAGACATCAACTGCCATTCGGCTTCCATTCAGACCTGCCCATCTCACCTACCTCACTAATGGTATGGGGGGAGTAAACATCAACACCAGTCAAAACAGGTTGCTACGCTGATCTTGAGTAACACATAAACACACACACACACACACATGTCTGGTTTACACTCTCTGTGGGGACTCAAACTACATATTTTTCCCCTTACACTAACCCTACCTCTTAACGCAGTTGTTTTTCTTCAGTATTTCAGTATTACCTCATTTTAATGGGGTAAATTGTGAATTAAAACTATGTATTATTTTATATATAAGTATAAACACATTTATGTGTATATGTACGTATGTATTTATATATTTGGCCTTTAATGATTTCATTCTTCAGGAAAGGACATTATTTTATGAATTCTGTCAGGGCAACTTAAAGAATTAGTTCACTTTCAAATGAAAATGACTCCAAGCTTTACTCACCCTTAAACCATCCTGCATGTGTATGACTTTCTCGTTTCTGATGAACACAATCGGCGATATTTTAATAAATATCCTGATGCATCCGAGCTTTATAATGGCAGTCAAGTCAAGTCATCTTTATTTATATAGCGCTTTTTACAATACAGATTGTGGCAAAGCAGCTTTACATTAATAAGAAAATGGTGTCATTGTGCAGCTTATTCTATATATTATTGATTCATTCCGTTCCAAATATCAGTAGTTATTAGTTTAGTTAATTTATGTATATCAGCACTGCAGAAAACAGTGACGTAATCGTCCGGCTCAGCTCAGTTCGCATACAACGGCGCCAATGCAGGCATATCAAAAACACTGCTGAATATCAAGCAAGTGTCCCCAACTTAAGCAAGCCATAACAGTGAACAGGGATCATGATTATGAGCTGAAGAAAGTTCCATCCACATCCATCCATCATAAATATGTACTCCACATGACACCGGGGGATTAATAAAGGCCTTCTGAAGCGAAGGGATGCGTTTGTGTGAATTTGTTTTCCATATTTAACAAGTTATGAAGAAAAACATCCACCTTCCACCATACGCCTTCTGTATTCAAGTTACAAAGAAAGTGAAAAGTGGCATTGCATCAGTTATACTTTTTCCGTAAGTTGAATACGGAAGGCGTAGGACGTAGCGTAAGCTTTTTGAACTGCAAGAGTTTTACACTTTCATACGCTGAATACGGAAGGCGGTCTGGCACAAGCTGATATTTTACTTCAGAAGTTGTTAAATATGGAATTTTTTTTCACACAAACGCATCGCTTCAGAGGGCCTTTATTAACCCTCTGGAGCCGCGTGGAGTATGCATAGGATGGATGGATGTGAATGGCCATTATGAAGCTTTAAAGCATCAGGATATTTATTAAAATATCTCCGATGGTCTTCATCAGAAAGAAGAAAGTCATATGCACCTTGGATGGCTTGGGCTAATTTTTCATTTGAAAGTGAACCAATCCTTTAAGACTTCTTATATATTCAAGTATACACAGATTGCAACAGCATTTTTGCAGTTACATAAAAGCCAGAGTGCACTAAATAGGCACTCATAAGTATGAGCTGCATTCCCTGTAGGAAGTATACTCAGCAAAAATATTTTGAGTGCTTTTAATTTAGAATGTATGTTAAGAAAACATATGCACTGGCATTTTTCACTTTTGTATAGATTATTACTGCTGTGTCTTATTCTTTACACACACACACACACACACACACACACACACACACACACACACACACACACACACACACACACACAGACATAGAGAGAGAGAGAGCCTGCTGTCTCTAGAGAATTCAATGATGACATTGAGGTTTAACCACAGGGCAAAAAACCCCAGTGTAGCAAAAATCAATGTCACTTTCATACACGTACTCGCTTCAAACTGTAATGAACAGGTCAACAAACAACCACCTCGTCTGTCTGTCTCTCTTGTGGAAATTTTGATATCATTATTCTTTTGTCTGTGTCTCCAGGCATGGGAGGCACTTAGATCTGACTAGTGTTTTCAGATACAGGGCTGCGGAAACCAATATAATTAGACAAAACCGGATGAGCGAAAGGAGTTGACAAAATCTAGCCCCAAGAAGTTTTGTCATTATGTTCTTCCTGTCATTGATGCTCCATCAAGGGATGAAAGTCGACACACCTTCCCCCAGGCCTCGAGCTGTTACCAAATAAGAGTGATGGTATTTGCTTTCATAAATCTACAATTGCTGTATGATTCATGTTTCACATTAACAATGAATGGGATTGAGGTTTACATTAATAGCTGCCATTTAAAGGGCTTTATGGAGCAGATTTCTGAATGCAGCGATCATATGGGAAAAATAGCCTACCTTAATTCACATTACGATTGAAGCTGGTTACTAATTGCGGTTCCCATTCTAATATAAACATTCGGCTCTTTCTTACAAAACTTTAACACCGTGGTTATAGTTTCCAGCAAAATGCAGGGCATTATTTTTGTATGGGGACACAATACTACAACACAGTGTTAAACAATGAGTTCATGTTTTATGTGTCATCTTCATTAAATTCGATCACTTTTAGCGTTTTATAAGAAATGAATCAGGCTATAAGTTATAACATTAGTTATTAGAAATGAATAATGTCCATCTTAGTTATAATTGTTGCAGTATACAGGCAATGTCGCTGAAGGAGAAATGCCTTCATGGCCTTTACAGAAGTTGATAGAGAACTGTAGGCTATGAGAAAAAGGTCAAATATTTTTGTCAAATTTAATTCACAGAGATGTAACATTATTCCTTCCCCC